>JARDYH010000001.1:63641250-64902500 GCA_029215795.1 Anniella stebbinsi | reverse complement strand
ATTGTAAAGACACGGTAAGTCTGGAGTACCATTTCATGCAAAGGAACTTCAACAAAGAACTTCTCAGAAATTGGGGAAGTGAAAAGTAGAAAGCACTGTTTTTAAAAGTGGGGTTGTGTTTCTTTGGGCAGAAACTGTGACTGGGTAAAAATGGAGCAAATAACAGCAGTCCTAAAAGAAATACAGCAACAATTAGTGGTGAAATTAAAGCAATCATGAATGAGAGCTTCTAGGAAATGAGAGCTTTCTACAAGCTCTCGTTCATGGTTTTCATTGTTGGAAATTAGCAGCTACAAAGGATCAAAGCTGGTCTGGAGGCCAGCTGAACAGGATATAGTTCAAGGTGGCTGAGAAGATCAAAGAGGTGGATGAGTAGCTGACAGGCGTGGACTATAGAATGTTGCAGTCAGTAGCAGGGAGTTAAGATGATCGGGGCGCAACTACACATCATGGTGGAGTCACCTCCTATCGCTGTTTTGTTAACCGCAGCAAAATGTCACGTGCCACACTTTCCTTTTTCTACCGCTACTTCTACTGCTGTGTTCCGGCTCTCCGGTTCACACTTCTTTGAAATCCCATCTTTTATCATAGCTTTACTGCATTCTGGAAAGGTGGGCTTTAGATCTTCTCGCAGGTAACGTCATCAAATTTACCCACCCCGTTAAAAAAAATAATGTTTTACTTGTTCTTCGCATGTGCGTTTGTGCGCATCTGGTTGTAACCCTCCATCACTGCATCTTCCTTTGTTTCATGAGGATGGTCTCTCAAGTGTGTGTGTGTGTGTGTGTGTGTGTGTGTGAAGGGAGGGATGGGGAGACAAGTTGCCAGTTGCAGGGAGCTCACTCCCAACCCAGCCTGCCTTCCTATGTATCCACTTACCGGAGAGTCAGTCCCATTAAACTCAGTGGGATCTACGGCTGTGCCTAGGATCACCCCCCTAAGCATGCTCTGGCACTCACCTGCTCTGGCATCTTTCTTTTTGCCTTCGTCTCCCCCACTCATTAAGTTAATATTAACTAGGCAGCTAATGCATTCAAGAAACTATTCTGAAAGTTGAACAATTCCATTCAGGGCGTCAGATCTCTCGCTCTCGCTCTCTCTTTACCTCCCCCAGTCACTCCAAAATGACTAAAGGAAGCAGAGAAATGCCCAACTTTATAGACTTTATAGGAGGAAAAGAGAAGAGGCAACGGTAGGCTGACCATATGAAAAGGAGGACAGGGCTCATGTAACATTAACAGTTTTAGAGAAAAGGGAATTTCAGCGGGTGTCATTTGTATGCAATTCGTACCTGATGAAATTCCCTCTTTATTACAACAGTTAAAGCTGCAGGGGCCCTGCCCTCTTTTGTATATGGTCACTCTAGTATAGTGCCTGCAACTTTAATTGTTGTGATGAAGAGGGGATTTTACCAGGTCCTAATTGCATACAAATGACACCGGCTAAAATTCCCTTTCTCTGCAACTGTTAAAGTTACATGAGCCCTGTACTCCTTTTCATATGGTCAGCCTGGGCAACGGGATGTGTGTGTGTGTGTGTGTGTGTGTGTGTGTGTCGGGAGAGATCTGTTGTCTGCTTGGTGTGAGTGTGAAGGGAGGGATGGGAATTCCCGGAGTAGATGTCCAAAAAGACTCTGCAATCGTGCGCACGTGTGCACATGCACATACATTACTTTAAAAAGAAAAAAGGATGCAACTACTAAGTATTTTAATCCAAATAAAGGGCTGAAGTATGAGCAACCAGCGATGCCAAAAACTGTGCCTAAAGAATGGCTGCACTACGTGCCTAAGGTTCACCTTCTCAACCATTGGCTATGAAGATCCAGGAATCTGCCAGCAATGGAGGGGGGCATTGGAAGAAAAGATATAAGGAAGGGGAAGTTAAAGTGCTAGAAAGTACATACACACACTGGAAGTAGGAGGCTTGGAGAGAGACTGGAACCTGCTACCAGGGGTGAGCAATAACTTACTATAGAATTCTTTATCCCATTTGAAACTATGGAAGAAAAAGCAAAGGAGGAAAAGCTGAAAGCATGTGAGAAATCTCCTGGAGCCATCCATGGGAAAATATTTTGGACTCTCCTTGGGGGCTTGGTTGGATGCCTGCATTTCAAAATGACTACAACACTACTGGGAACAGGCCATGAGTTAAAAGAGCTAAACCAGTTTAGGAGCAAGATGCAGGGCCAGCGTCAAAGGTATGCTTGATCATCCCAGCAGAGGCCCACTGACAAGAATCCCCTGGACTGACTCCTCCTTTTCAACATTGCAACCTTCTTGTTCATGGGCATTTCACTTTTGCCCAAACAACGGTGGAGCTGAGAAGGAGGAGCAGCAGATGCAATTGCCTACTTGCTCACTGGCTCTCTGCCTGTCAAGCAAGCAAGTGGTAGCAATGATGAGAAAGAGGATGAGAAGTAATAGCAGATGGTGGTAACAAGGTAGACTCGCTGAGGGAAGGGGGCTTTGAGGGTGTCCTGCGCAACCGCCCTGAAACATCTGTAGCCGGCAGTGGCAAGAAGAGTAAGAAAGAAGAACCCTTTTCACACCTTGCAACAGATTCAAAGAGCTCAGGAGCCTAGCCTATCAAAATGCATGCAAGCCAAAATGGAAGGGGCTGGTGAAGAACTACTGCACCAAGACACAGTTTAATTTGATTGAAACTTGTATTTGATACCCATGGAAACATGCCTAGGGATCCTTTGCCATTGCAGACATGGAATCCCTTTCAGCAAAGGGTAAAATGTGTTGTTAGTGTTGTCATTTTGATAACTTTCCTCCAGAAGAGGGTTGATAATGTTTAGGATAATTATAAGTGAGTAAACTTGCAAAATGTTTTAGCTGCTTCACTTTTTTGGATTTGGCAATGGGAAATAAAGCAAATTCACCTAAGTTAAGGACATTTCTTAACTCACTTAAGTCAAGGACAAGAAAAGCACTGGGAGCATGAAGGGATTGTTATCTTGAGGTAGCCAGGGACTTACCTTGGATTGGGACAATGGTGAAGAGGCAGACATAATCTTTTGTCTTGCTAATATTGATGGTCTGACTGGGGATAGTTTTTCTAGGATGGAAAACATGTATGGGTGATGGGAAAATACCTTCATAGATGTGTAAATAAATAGCTAACCATGAATTGCCTTGTATGCTTTTAATTTTAAAACTTTTTTGTTAAACTATTTCCAAGAAAAGTTGTAAGCTGTTTAGAACAAGTCCAAAGAACAGATTCTCATTGAGATGGGATGGTGTTATGAGTTTGCCCCTGTCCAATTACTATGAATAGGTCTGTGACTTTGTTTTGCCTGGGAGTGATACCT
Organism: Anniella stebbinsi; assembly: GCA_029215795.1. NCBI lineage: Eukaryota > Metazoa > Chordata > Lepidosauria > Squamata > Anniellidae > Anniella > Anniella stebbinsi. Next base: position 64,899,184 of record JARDYH010000001.1, on the reverse strand, counting down.
GCTTAAAGCCCAGGATTTCACAAAAGAGTGTTAATATTTTATAATGGTGTCGGCTCCCAAGTGGGCAATTCACCTGCAGGGCTAAGGTCTGAATGGAATATTTGCTAAATTGTATGTGAGAAATGGCAGGTTGGTGGTTCTTGAATTTGTGAACAGAGAGAGATGCAAGTTGGCTAAAAGTGAAGGTTCTCTCGTTCTCTTTGATTCCAGTGTGGTGTGGCAGATCTGCTGACTTGCAGGATTACGCATTTGCTTCTAAGTGTCTATTTATAATATTGCAATCATTACAAAGACTTGGAATGGAGGAGAGAAAAGAAACAACAGCATCTTGAATTCACAAATCAGGAAGCAGACAACATCTCCAGTGCCAAAATATACCAGTAGCCTTTGTTGCATGCCCTTCGTGTTTTGGAGTAAAAACATAGTGGCAAAAACATTTGCATCTCAGATTGTCTGACTTGCAATAGTACAGGTGTCATCTATGTCATCCAATGCTCGTGTAACAAAATCTATGTCGGTAAAACATTAAGGTCTCAAAAAGTGGGGATAGGGGAGCATTAGAGAACGGAAGCCCCTCTATTTAAACACTTAAAAAAAGAAAAGCTTAAATATAATGATATTTTCTGAGCCTTGGAAATGTACACATTAATGAAAGATTATTCAATAGAAGGGAAATATTTTAGATTCTTTCTACGAAACATTTGGCCCCTGTAGGCCTGAATTAAGGTTTTTTTTTCTCTCTCTCTCTCTTCCCATGTTGGATACGTTCTTCATTGTTATCTTTTCGGCACCAGGTCAAGACTTTTCTCTTCTCCCAGGCATTTAACAGTGTATGTTGAGGGTTTGTTGTTGTTATTGTTTGACCTGGAATAGTTGTTTTAAATGGATATTGTATTTATAATCTGTTTTTATGCTTTTTATGGTTTTTAAATTTTGTATATCGGTTTTTAATATTCAATGTTTTAAAATTTTGTAACCCGCCCAGAGAGCTTTGGCTATGGGGTGGTATATAAATGCAAATAATAATAATAATAATAACAACAACAATAATTTCAGATATTTATGGTTTTTGCAGCTTTACCATCTTTGCCTAATTTAAGGCTTCTGTAGTTTTTATATTACCATTTGTTTGGGGCCACAGCCTGGCCTGGATTGAATAGTTTTCAATAGTTTCAGATCTGTCTTTTTTCCCTTTTTTACTTTTTATCCACAATGTAATTCAGAGAAGGCTTGTATACCCCTCTCTGAGAAGTTCAGTGATTATTTTTTTCATATTTTTATTGGTCTACCGTTATACAGGTCAATAAATATCTACTACTTATTTTTGCATCTTCGCTTTTTTCGGTTTACCATCTTCGAGTGTTTGCAGGACCTTAGCTTTCGATGACTACTGGCACCTGTTTCATAGCTGAAACAGATTTTAGCAGACTATACACTTTTCATTTGCTGCTCTTTATAACTAGAGTTTCCAGGAACTGAGGCATTCAGTACAGATACCTTTCACAAGAGAAAGCAAGCTAACAAGCTGCAGATATTTAGAATTCACCTATCTTCCTTTTGAGATTAGTATTTTTAGTCTTGTTATCTGAGGAGTAATTTATGGGGCTGGATAATGTCCTACATTTGTTTTTTTAATACATAAAATCTGAACAATATAAAAAGTTTGAGTTTTCTATGACTCATACCAATTCAGTTGATGAGGGGCTTTTCAGTGTTGACTATTTGGAGGAAGTTTCATTTGCATTTAGGACAAGTGCTGGTGTTACTGCAAATATTGCAAGTAGATTCTTATAAAGAAACTTTTGTTCCCTACCATAGTACAGTCCTATTGTGTGGTTTTGTAGCATCAGCAATCGCGCCAACACTGAATTTTGGGGCCTGTGCCATTGACACACTTCCAGTGGGCTTCTATGAAGAAACTTTTTTTTTTAGGTTAGATGGTTGCAGTTGTTTAATACCTGCGTTTTCCAATGTTCTGTGTTTCAAATTGTGTTTTGCATTACAAAGCAAGATCTCTCAGGATTTTGGCACTAATTTTTGTATCTTGTTTTAATAGCTCTTAAGTTTCCCATGAGTGTATGCTTTTTATAGTGTTGTCTTTTGTACCAAAAGTACAAAAGACATTTTATTCTGACACGTGTAGAGCATGCAATAAAGACCATTGGTATTTTCTAGCCCTGGAGACATCTTCTCCTTCCTGGTTTAAATATTACAAATCACCATAAGTCTCCAGGGCTCCCTCTTGCAAAGGGAACCAAACCCTGTAGTGCTGCCCCAAAAGTGGAAACTGCCTAACAACCGGAAGCACAGGTCAGAGCAAGGGTTGATGCTTTAAAGTCTATTAGAAGAAATGCGGGAACAATCTGAACAAATTAACCACTTTTGGATCCCATTGATTTCCATGGGTGATAGTTGAGCACAAGTTGGAAATTATTGTGAATTATGTGTGCTTAACTTTGGATGACTAATGTCCTGTGCTTGTAGACTGATAACAAGGAAGCAACTAGGGATGTATGAGAAATTAGTTTCAGTTTATTTTTTACCAGAATTTAACCAGTTCGCACCTCCTGGAAACTGGTCAAAGTCTGTCCAATTCTGTGATGCAATTTCTGGAACAAAAAAAAATGCTTTTGTAAAATGCCTGCATTTTAAAAATGTGCATGAAAAATATACACAAGCATGTTTTAATCAATGGGAGAAAATGTGTACATTTCAAAAATATGCACAACTGATGCATATGTTTGGAATTATGTACACAAAAATATGCCTGGATTTTTGTGCGAAGAGAAAAAAACAAAAGCTCTCTATCTCAGATGGACACAAATTGAAACAAACTTTGAAGTGGAATTCAGGGAACCTTGTCTGGCTCAAATTTTGCTGAATCACACATCCTTGGCTAACTAAAATTTTGTCCCAGCCAATTTAAGTTTAGTTTGCAATTGCCAAAGCAGAGGGGGAAACCCTGCAATTTTTTGTTGAAGCATAAGCATTTACACGATTGAACTCCATGAAATAGTTCAATAAGAGAAGAATGCTTAATTATTTGATATTAAAATTAAAATTGTGGTATTAAAAATTTATAACATTGGGATTCTAATACTGTAATACTAGCACTCCTATGGATGTTTGTTGGTTTACTTATTTATCTGTTACTTTTATATAGTGCTTTTCCTCCTGAGACAGGCAGAAGGTTGATCTGAATCTACTACTAGTAGATAGCTGGGTAATTTGCAGTAGTTCAACAAGGATTTCCGATTCCCAATTGTTTAAGAATAGGACCAACAAAATGCCCCCCTCTCTAAATTATACTGCTGAAATGAAGAAACCTTGGGATAACCAGGAGTGAGCTTTTGAGTCAGATGAACTTTGAGCTCCATTCAGTTTTAGTACTGCGCTCTAAATTCTGTGTTTTTTGTAAAAGGTTCTAGTCAGAGGATCTTGAGAGATCTTTGGGGGGGTGGGGGAGAAGAAGAACTTACAAGTCTGAACTTTGCTCAGTCCTGATGTACATGGAGAACATTTATTTGATGTTATCCTGCTTGTGCCAGGTTGCTTCCAGCTGAGACATTTTTTCAGCATCAGTTGGCCATGTCTACACCATGCAGTTATCCCGGGGTCGTCTCTAGGTTGTCACTGTGCATCCAAATGACACACAGGGGATTCCGGGGTCCTAGAGACGACCCCAGGATAACTGAAACCGGGAATATCCAGTTTTTTCCGCGATCCTGGGACAACCCTGAGGACCGCAGCTAGTGTGCCGCGGGCTCCCTGGTCCTCAAATGGGCACAGAACTGCACAGGGTGGCTCCGTGCCCATTGGGGTGGGGGGACAGCAATTTTGCCATGGCATCCCTCTTCCCTTCCGGGCTGCATAAACGCTGGGGGAGGATCACAGAAGCAGGTATGTCTGCGATCCTCCCCCTCCCTCCCGCTACACCCTTGGGTGTAGATGAGCCTGTTGTCTTCCACTCGTAACCCTCCTGTGTTTTCCCACTACTTCGTCCATCTCTTTCCTTTCCATGGAAAATCTGTTATGAAGAAAAAGACACAATTGCTGCATGATGCCTTCTAGTTGGTAGTGCTAGGAGCCCTCCATCTGGTCATGTCCCTCGCCTTAAAGGAAGGCAACTAAGCCAACTCACTAGCTTCCTCACTGGGGTTGGAAGTGATGGGCTGGGAGGCTGCAAGCGCATCATAGTGTCTTGCTGGCTTCTGTCTCCTGGGTGTAGTGAACACACTTCGCTTTGGGGCACTGCTAGCCCCCACTGAGCTGCACCAGCCACTCCCTGCCCCATTCCCTGCCTCACTTCTGGGTTAGCTCAGAATCCAGCCATGCCCATGGATCTTTCTCAGGTGCCACAGTCCTCATCCCAGCCTGGACATAGGTAGCTGTTGCAGCAATGACAACCTGGAAAGCAAGCAGTTGATCCCGTAAGTTACAGCTACCCCACCCCCAACACACACACACACACACACACAACCAAGAGTGGTGCAAAGAGCCCCTTATTCATCAAGACATTTTTATCCTACCGAGAGAGAAAATGGCATTAGCATGGCATGACTATTCCTAGTAGTGATCTTAGAAGTATGCGGAACTGAAGGGCCGGATAGGGTCAAGGAAGAGGAGCCATTCTTCTCGTGTTGCAACTAGTGGGCACAATTGGTAATGAGAGCATCAGAGCTTGTCAAGGCTATGTTACAGAGGAGGGAATGGGGAACCTGGGTCCTCCAAATTATGTTGGACTACAAGCCCCATCATCCTTGACCATTGGCCATACTGCCTGAGGCTGATGGAAGTTGGAGTTCAAGAGCTTGTGGAGGATCACAGGTTCTCTACCCTTGCTGTAGAGCTTCCTGCTCTATCACCATTGTTTTAGAATAATTCTTGATATTTATCTAGTTGAATGGAAGCGCCTGTAGTACATGAAGTGGGGGGTTCTCAGTTCAGGCAACTATATTTAGACAGAGAGGGAGAAATTTGTTTTAATACAACATTTTATTGTTGAATTGTGTCATACATTTAACAAGATCACTTTATTGTTGTGTGTACGATCTGTCTTTATTTTAACCTTTGTGCAGTGCTTGGTAATAGAAATGAGTGCTATATAAACAAACAACAACAACAATGATGTTGAAATTGCAACATAGAGGTAGCCAATGTGTATATGAAATTCTCCCAAGAATAACATTTTGGAGAAATGCTTGTGTCAGCTTATCTACAAATAACTTTCTCCAGACAAATTACACCGCAAGAGAGAGCTGCAAGAAAAATCCATACCTAAGCATGAACAGCTATGAACAATAACATTGTTCAAACATTTGTTTCTTGCTTAGTATAGCTGACAATGAAGGTTGTGCTTTCTACAGACAAAGGAAGATTCCGTTCCAAAAGAAGAAGCCCAATTTAAATTACAGTAACGTACAGTATTTGTCAGATTCCATCTTGTTTTCGCAGTGAACGTAATTTCAAATTTAAGGGAGTTACACCAATTACATTGGGTGGAAAATAGGAAAATGTCCCCAGCCTGGGAAATTTAAAGTTCGGATATCCTGTAAACAAATCTACAGATTTGTACTGCAATTGTTGAAAGAAGGTCTACTTTTCCTGATGCATTTCATGAAAATATTTGATGCAACAACCTTGCTGAATCTGAACAGATCTAAAGTTGATCTGTACAGGGATGGGAAACCAAATGGAAACCCTTGAGTTCCATGAAAGAAAGATGGGATATAAATAAATATACATACCAAATGAAATACACAATAATATGGGCCAGTTCAGACAAACGTACCAGCTCTATATGATGTGGAAATGCTCACTGTTGCCCACCCATTGCAAGTAGCTGCCTTTCTTTCAGACCCTCTAGGCACCCATGAATGTGCACCTTGTTTGCCTGGTGCCCATGCATGAAAGATAAAAGGCGTTTTGGCCCAAAACATGCAGTCAATTGCCCGATTTGATGTGCATGTTCTGCTGTTCATGGCTCAATTCGGACAACACGATAGTCAATGGTGTGTTGACTAACCCTAACCCTAGGGGATACTCCCCACACAACATGGTAATAAATAATCAACTGTGGTGTGAATGAGGATCAGCGCTGAGTTGACTATGGCAGCATTCGGATGATACAATAGTCAAAACAACTGATGATTGTTTCCCCCACACCAGTTGTTTATTGTGTCATCCGAATTGAGCCATAGTGTATGCTCTGTTCAAGCAAGATGCTCACAGGTGGACATCCCATACACTCAGTGTATGGGTCAAGCACATGTAGTGGGAGGAGGGGCATTTGCAATTCTGCCACTACGCCACACTTAGCCTATACATTCAACAGAACCAGCCTTTTCAGACCTGAAGGAAGATGGAAGGAGCACAACTAATGCAAATTATAATGTTCAGTTCTAAGGTTTAGTCTAAGGAAGTGTCAATCTAACCTTACTCAAGGAGTAATATGGGCAGACTGAAAAGTCTTGTGTTTGGAAGCCTCACTCCCCAACCTTGTAGTTTCGCCCTTGGAGAAGCTCTGACATCCAAACTACAAAGACAGAGGGGCCTAAAAGTGTGCATGCTGTGGGCAAAGCAGGAAAGTTAGATGCTCCCAGAAGCAGATGATAGATAGATAGATAGATAGATAGATAGATAGATAGATAGATAGATAGACCCTCATTCAAGGTACTGTGTGAAACTCCCTCAGGAAAACTCCCTAACCACTGCATCCATGTCTGAACAACAGTGGCTTGGATACCTTGGAACACCATAACCAAGCACAATGCAGCCCCCCTCCCCATTGACCAATCATCAGTCTCCATACTTTGCAGTCACAGGGGAGAGCTATTTTACACAAAATCAGTGAGGAGAAAAGGGGACTTTGCACTTCAAGTCACATACGCACACACTCCAGCTGTGATAGGAACATATAGCTGAGTTAGGTGACCTTATGAAAGGCAGGACAGGGCTCCTGTATCTTTAATAGTTGCATAGAAAAGGTAGCAAGTCATTTGTATGCATAGAGCACCTGGCAAAATTCCCTCTTCATCACAACAGTTGGAGCCCTGCCCTTATTTATACAACTGTTAAAGATACAGGAGCCCTGTCCTCCTTTTCATACGGTCACGCTATAGCTGAGGGACTGAGAGACCAGCCGCCCCTGAGTAAGCTTGAACAGAAGGGGCAGCTTGCCAAGGGCTGCAATAGCAGCAGCGCCACTTGTACCCCCCCTCGGGGGACTACAACAGCAGCTACTTCCACAGCCACCCCGTGGGAGACTCTGCCCTTCCTGCAAAGCAGCCTACGGACCATGAGGAGTACTCTGCAAGTCCCGCTGCCCTTCCCTGGGAGGACCCCCATGCCCACTCAGCCACTCCTATCATTGTCCTTTGAGCAAAGATGGAGTTAGCTCACTTGGACACTTCATGGCTGTGAAGTGACATTAGGACTGCATCCCAACAGGTTCTTGCTGCTTTGCAGGAGGACATGACAGAGATTGACCAAGTGCTATTCATCAGAATGTGGGGTCTTCATGACTCTATGGATGACGGCTTCAGCACCACCCAGGGTATCATTCATTGAGATTAACCAGTCCCTTAGGCAGCTGACTGATGGAGTTGAGGAGACACAGGGGGATCTTGCATGGCCAGCCCCTTTGCTGGAGCACATGTTGTGGGGCCATGGTAGAGGCCACAATGATGCCCAGAATATTTGTGGGAGTCAGCAGGAGGGATGGGAGGAGTGGGGCTTCTAGAGGATGCCCAAGCACACTGTGGTCTGGCCCTCCAAGCTTTTTGCAACATGAGATATATTTTTGGAATGCAGGAGAGGGTTGTTGTTTTTAAATGTAGCTTCGTTAATGGAGCAAACAGCAATTTTAGGGGTGTGGCGTTGCTCAGGAAATCTGCAGAAGGGAAATGGTTAAACTCCTTCCCTATTTCCACAGTCTTTACTCAAAACTAAGGCAGAGACTCCAATACAGATCAGGACCATAGCCTGGGGTGTAGAGAGCTATAACCCTTTAGCCCTCACTGGTCCCAGTTGGGGTCTGACAACACCTGCAATTTGCATTGGCAGAAAATTGTCCATTTGTTTCAGTTCATTTATTTGCTTAAACAATTAGAAGATACCAAGTGTTCATAGATTGAGGGCAATTCCCTCAGCCCAGGGAAATTTTGCAAGAAGTGGGAGGCATGCTTAGGTTTGCTAATAAAACGGTGGAAGTGGGTTTCAACATAGTGCCTTACAACAGCCTTTTCCAACCTGTCATCCTGGGTGACCATATGTCAGGAAAAACTAGGACATGTCAGGATTTTTGGTATTTTTCCCATCCTCCCCTCACTCAAAGGACAGCTGTACTTTATAGTCAATGGGAATTAACAAAAATGCTTACAGCTCCATCATTTTTAAAGATAAAGAGATGAAACTTGGCACTTTGATAGCTCTTAAATAGGTCTTTAGCCATAATAGGTCTTTTGCCAACAATCAACAGATCTGTTCTTCTGTTGATTGTTGGCAAAACAAATTATATTTGAGGTTTAAAATTATTATTTTTAAAAAATACTGGAGCTATACCCTTCAAGCTCAGGTTGTCAAACCTCCTCTTTGGGGTCTTACATCTTGAGCAGTTTCAGCCCTTGGCATCAAGGGGATCTCGAGTTATTAGCTAAGAAGTGCTGAGCGAGCACAGCACCTTTCCTGTTACAGATTTGGCGGGCAGTCGGGCACCTGGAGCTCAGTAGAGGCGAAGGCATCCACAGATCAAAATGTGGGAAAGGAGAGGTCAATCAAAGAAGCCCACAGGGCAAAACAGAACAGGCCAGAGGCCTTTTTCTCAGAGTTCCACATCATGGGTGATGAAGGGTCATCCTTAGAGAAAAGCTCTCATGATCAACAGTGAGGTGCCAGTCGAGAGAGAGGCTCTTATCTTTGCAGATGCCCTGTTGCTGCAGATGTTGGAACCTGGCATGTCGTTGCTTTGCTTCGCTACCCCTTCCCTTCCACTTCCCTTTGTTCACTTGTGAGCTAGAATCTGTCTGCACCGCGTGCATGCAATGCAGAATGTATGAAGTGCGTTTTCAGAGAAAAATAGATTTGTAGCTTTGGCTGGCTGGCATATCTCTTAGAGACAGAGTTAGACTGAAGACACAACTCAGAGATAGCTGTAGCTGAGCCCTGAGAGGCTGGCGTGCCACACGGAGCCTTTAAGAGCGTCTCAGCGTCCAGAGCTGGTGCAGGCAGAGGCTGCTGGTGGCAGAGGTGGTTTTTAAAGGAAGAGTTGCCAGACATGACCAAGCAATAAGCTGGCACCCTTTCCCCCAGCCACAGGGTAAAAGTGTACAGCCTGGTTGGACCGTTGGGAGACTTTGGAAGAGGGAGGGAGATTGATTGTTTGAGGCTGGAGGCTTTGGTTTGGCTGCCATAACTTAGAGAGGCAACAGAGGCTGCACAGACAATGCAGAGACGCCTGTTGTAACTTAGCCCCACGGTGCTGGCATGCAACACAGGGCATTAGAAAGAGGGTCTCAGAGTCACGTGTTTGTGCAGGAAGTAGACAGGAGTTCACAGTCTGGATGTGAAAAGTGGTGCCAACGCAAAAGCCTTGAGAAGCTAATGTATATCAGTGAGAAGTGTGAACGGGCAAAGTAGTATCTGCCACCCACAACACCCAACCTAACGTTAGAGTAGAGAAACTTGTGACAATCATACAAAGTTTTCTTTTTTTTTAAATGAACTTCAAAAAAATAAAAACCACAGCCAGCCAACAACATGCCCTGTTAAGCAGCTGCTTACAGTGGAGTGAGGATACAACCAGAAAATATATTTGAGGGAAGGGGAGAATGTATCACACAGGGTATAGCAACAAAGTACAGCAAAAGCTACAAAAGTAGGAGTGAGTGAAGTTCATTTAAGATACATTGGGTGTCTCACTTCTTATGTCAGTGATTTTAACATTAAGATGTTATGTAGAACAGATTTGTCTTAATTGTGTGCTGTAAAATCAGACATGTGACCAAGGCAATGTTCAGGTGGGCACACCCCCTTGGTGTGTTGTCCTCCTTTTTGGTTTCCAAAATATGGTCACCCTAATCTTTGAGATGTATTGGACTGCAACTCCCATAATCCTATTGCCATGCTAGCTGGGAATTATGGCGTTGCAACACATCGGAGTGCAGCCAGGTTGGAGAAGGCTGCCTTAGAGTGCTTCACAGTGCTGCTAAGTTGTGAATCAGGCCTTGGGAATTTATGGTGTGGACAAGTGTTATTTTTCAGGTTTCAAAAGAGACAAATGAGAATATTAAGCATTAACATTTATGAAATGTAAATCACTACAGAACACACAAAAGCACTTTGTGCTCCAAGCTGTTTGCACAGGATCCATATTTGAATAAGGTATTCAAACAGCTGTGAGAAATGGACCAGGAATAAGCCTATCAGATGGACATACATAACAAACAAATAGGCCTTCTGCATTTTGTACCAGCTGTTAATCTTGATGTGTTCTAATACATACACACTCATACACACCATTACCAACTGACAAACATCTCAGGAATGATATTTGGGCTTGATTGCTTGGCATAGCATTGGCCTCCATTAGCATTTTAGCAACAGATACATTGGACCAAACTACTAAGCAATAATTTATCCCCACAGGAGCTTTCATTGTCCTTTAGTCAGGTGGGTTTTCTAAGACATTTACCTCGACCAATATATCTTTCAGGGGACTGGACACTCCTTTGTTGTAAACCTTTTCTTCTGTACAAAAATAATTCAGTTTTCCTATAGTTCTTGCCAACAGAGTAGAAGTCAGGCAGGAGGTGGGGCTTACTGTAGTTTTCTTTCATCCATTCACAAAAGAAAAACCAGTCTCTCCCATTGGCGGTAATGGGAGAGATACAATTAGACACATTCTTGAGCATGTCTAAATGTTTTTCTGGGTCAGGGACATGGTCGGAACTGGGAGGGCTTAGGATCACTTGGCTCCGCTGTCATGCCCTGCCTGCCACTAGCATGCCCCCAATTTCTGCCCCCTCTATGAGGCCAGAGTTACCAACTTTGTAGAGCAGGGGCAGGGAACTTTCAGCATGAGGACCAAATGTAACTTTGGAGAAGCATTCCAGTGGTGGACAGGGCCAAAGGCAAAAGGGGTGAGGTCAAAACCACAGAATATCCCAGCATATTTTAGCTTAAAGTAACCCAGCCTTAGGAGAGGCATTTCAACCTTTTAGAATGAGTAAAAAAAACCTACACAAAAACTAGGAAACCACTACTTGATCAATAGGAGATGGGGCAGGAGGAAGGGGGTAGAGTCAGGGGAAAGGGGGTCTGACCTTCTGAGGAGGGCTGCATTGATACCACAGGCTGGCCAGACTGGGACCTCCAGAGGGCCAGATCTGGGCCCCAGACCTGAGGTTCTCCACCCCTGTTTAAGAGAAAGTCACCATGGAAACTTCCACAGTGGCATGGAGGAGTCCAAAAGAAGGCTCTGCCATTAAAAAACAAACAAACCTCAATGCCATAAGTCTGTTTACAGCCTCGGAGGGCTGTTTCCTGAACAATACTATGGTTTCTGGGATGCTGTCTAGAGAGTCAGTATTTGCATAACTCCAGTATGAGCACAAATTCTGGCCCATTTGCATTGGCTGCCTGTATGCTTCTGAGCCTGATTCAAGGTGCTGTTTTTAACTTATAAAGCTTTACATGGTTTGGGACGGCAACACCTGATGGAAAGCATCTCCTGACCTGAATATACCTTGATACTACAATCAACATCGGGAAGGGGGCTCTGAGTTCCTCCTCCCAGGGAGACTCAGAGGATGGTGACAAGGGAGAGGACCTTTTCGTGGTGGCCCCCTGACTTTTTCAGTGCCAGGTTAAGACTGTCATCTACTCCCAGGCATTTAACAGTATATGATGGAGCACTTAAGCCAGACATCTAAACAGGGTCTAGTATTCTATTGAAACTGTTTTTAGTTGTCTAAATTGTTTAAAATTTTGTATATTTATATTTTTATGCTGTATATTTTTATAAACTGTTGTAAACAGCTCAGAGAGTTTTTGCTATTGGGCTGTATATAAATTAAAATAAATAATAAGAGCCATTAAATCAAATTTATTAACTGTTATGGCTAACCAAAATATCCCCCAGTCCCTCTTTCCAGGAATCTTTGCAGCAATGGATTCTGCAAAAGATGTGTGGGAATGACACATTGCAAACAAAAACAAAATCCTCATAAAAATGATGAAATCAAAATGTTCTGTGAGCTGATCCAGAAGGCTACAAGAACACATCAGGAGGGAATTACTGATTAAACTAAATTCAAAATTGCTTCCACAGGAAGCTTGCTTATAATGAGAAGATCCAAATTCATGCATGATTATGCACATTAGAAGGGCTAACTGAACCTGCTAAAACGTACCAACAGCATCTGAAATAATCGTAATCCTTCCTGAAAGACATTTAAGGATCACCATGAACAACTCAGTGAAAATGACAGTTAAGTGTTCCCAGAGAAGCAAATAGGACACAAGACGGTAGCAAGTCAGTAAAGGGGATAGAGAGAAAGGATTATGCCAGCTCTACATAAATTATTGGACATTGTCAAAGTATGATTCAAAAGAGGATTAGCGCACATGAATGGGAACAACATCTTGCAGTTACACAGGCTAAGGCAATACATTATAAATGATATCAGGTCTCAAAAGTAAAAGCTTGAGTGGCAATAACCAGCCAGAGTCAGGAAGAAATCGATAGGTGTAGATCAGTAGCAAATGATCCTCTTTGATTATGGCTCAGAATATTGTCACATTGTGGGATGGTGCAAAAGCTGGAATGGGCAGAAATGGCGCCTTTATTTAAAAAACAAAGCTGCCTAACGCTATAGCATGTGTTAGAGACATCTACGAATAATATCTTAGGACAGAAACGCTTGGGGGGATTATTAACCCCTTAATATCCAGAACACATAGGAACAGAATGTCCAAATGAGCCAAATCAACCAAATTCAGTGTGGTATAGTGGCTCACGTGTTGGATTGGGAGTCGGAAGGTCCGGGTTCTTGTCCCCACTTGGCCATGGAAGCTCACTGGGTGACTTTGGGCCAGTCACAGACTCTCAACCCAACCTTCTTCACAGGGTTGTTGTTGTGAGGATAAAAATGGAGGGGAGGAGGCCTTGGGTTCCTTGGAGGAAAAAAAAAGGCGGATAATAATAATCACCACCACCACCAGTCACATATAACTACATGGGACTGATGCAATAAGCCACAAAATTTCCACAGAAACCATGTTCAGGTACCCGTTCATGGCAATAGTCTGCATTCTTGAAAAAATGGCCCTACAGGGCAACTTCAAAATAAGCAAAATCAACCCAATTCATCTGTCACACATAACTGGATGTGAGTGATGCAATGAGCTACAAAACCTCCATAAAAGCAATATTCCAATAACAGTCTAGTTTTTTTAACTTCTGTAGGGGTATGTACACTTGCACACCCATACATGCTTGCAAGTGCACTAATGCGCATTTACAAATGAATGAAATTCTTGTAGAAAAGATCCAATTCTGTCAGTGAGTAAACAAAACAAAGGATGCCTGACGATCCGGGAAACAGATTTCAGATTTCATTCCAGCCAGTTTTGCAAAATATGGACTATGGCCCAGAATGGGTATCAAAACATGGTTTCTGTGGATATTTTGTGGCTTATTTTATCAACCCCATCAGAACTGGTTTGACTAGTGAGTTTTGTTGAGCTGGCTCACATAGAAGTTGCCACCCCAGGCCATTTATTTTGAATATGGACTATTGCCCAGAACAGGTGTTGGAACATGTGGCTTATTGCATCCCTGCCATGCATTTATGTGCGACTGGTGAATTTGGTTGATTTGTCTTATTCGGAAGTGGCCGTTCTGGACCATTCCGTTTTGTTCCAGATGTGTTTTGGGCATTATGGGGTTAATACCACAATATTGCAATAGTTTTAGTCCTAAAATATTGTTCTCAAGTGTCTTTAACACATGCCACTAATTTTGGCATGGTTTTCCGTTCCGGCATTTACACCGTCACTCCACATTGTTAAGAATAGTGCCTACAGGACATAGCCAGATCTCATCGAAGTTCAAACTCAGTACACGAAATCTCAGTTCAGAAACATGTTATATTGCTACTATATTCAAAGGATGCCTCCTGCTCATGAGAAACTGTATTCTCAGTCTGCAAAAATATAGACTCTGTAGTTGATAGAGCATGCCAGGTGGTAGGCAAATGCAGAGCTGGCAATGGGTGGGATCAGAACCAAAGGTGGGTGGAGCCAGAACTAAGAGTTGGTGGTTGCAGGTTTATATAGCGCTCTCTGTGCCACCCCTGCTCCCCTTGTCCACTACCCCTTCTCTGTGGGCCACATGAAACTAGGCCGCGTGGCCTTCAGGCTGCAGGTTGCCCATTCCTGCTATAGAGGATAGAATATTCCCAGTTTCAGAGGCAGTAAGTCTATATACACCAATCGCTGGAGAACATAGATGAGAGGGTGCTGTTGCACCGTGTCCTGTGGATTCCTCATCAACAGCTGGTTGGCTACTGTGTAAACAGAGTGCTGGACTAGGTGGACCCTTGGTCTGATCCAGGATGGCTCTTCTTACGTTCTTAATGTTACAGGTCAGATCCTAGCTGGAAGACAGTAATGTGTCTTCCACCTATGCTGATGTGGCTTAGGCATTGCCAGAAAGAGCTGCGCGGACCTGTCCTGGCCCCCAGGGCACAGTAGGCAAGACCAGTCAGTACGCACCTCACCAAGGAGAACTGCTAGGGATCAACATATTCCAACAAGGGCAGAGGTGGACTGTAGTCTTATGAGCCTCTGTCTCCAGTTCACCACCACCACCAAGCCATGCCCTTTGCCCACAGAATGGAGAGGCTCTTAACAGGGTGGTGAATTCCTAGAGACCAGTGCTTCTGGAGACCAGTGTTTCTTCACCTTGCATGATCCTTGTGCTTAGGCAGGCATAGCAGTTCGGGGGACACTTGGCTCCACATGTCCTAAAGAGTGTTTGAGCTCAGACTGTGGGTTAGAAGCCTGGTCCAGCTTTCCAGCCAGCAGCTCAGCCAGCTCTTCCTCCTCTGAGCTTGAGCCCAGGGCATGATAGTATGGTAGGCTTGTCCAAGTTGGAGTCAGGTCAGGGTGCCGCTCTGGATGTGACTGGAGAAATGAACACCATGACGTATGCCACTGGCCAGAGGAACTGGCTCTAATGTCAGTGAAGCGGTGAATATGCTCTGGGTTTCAGTCAGAACCAGTCAGAACCAGTCAGAACTCTAAAGGAGAAGGAGCTATGCACTAGTTCTGACTGAAACCTGAACTCACCACCCCACTGACACAGAGTCTCCGGCCTCCACAGGGCACTAAAGTTTTCACATTGTTTTGATGTATTGTAAGCTAAGAACACTCAGGATATAAATCTTTCATAGAGCAATCATATACATGTTTACTCAGAACTAAGTCCCACTATGTTTACTGGGACTCCCTTCCTGATTTAGGATAAATGTCTACTCAGAAATGAACCCCACTGAGTTGCACTTACTTACTCATCAGGGCTTCTGACACATGTAGGATTACACTATAAATAAATGGTTTATTTTTACTCCACTTTCCCCCAAGACCGCTCAAAGCAATAACGTTAATAAATATAACATCTCCATTTAAAACATAACGTATTATACACAATGTCAGGCATAAATAAAACGTATTATACACAATGTCAGGCAGGCATAAATATCAGTAGCACAGTGTAAAACAGATTGAACTAGGGTTCCAATTCTATTTGGAGGCAAATTCTGGATTGCTGGAAGCTCAGTTTGCTCAACCAGGAAGTAGCAACAAACAATGGTTATTGAGAACCAGGAAGTAAGGTTGGGAATTGAAGTACAAGAGGGTAGATGGAATTTGTGTGCCAGAAGCACAGCCTTGACAGCCAAATAGAAATAAGTATAATTTAAATAGAAATATAAGACATCTCACCATAATAAAGAAGACTGACCAGGTGACCTGTGTGTCCGCTCAGTCTCCTGTCCAGGTGCTAAGTGTTGATGGACAACTTCAAGGCCCTCATCCTGCTCTTCATCCTTATGGTTCTTTGACTTTAAAGCTGACTTGGAGTGAGCAGCTCATAAAATAGAGGATACCTTCAATTAGAGGACTGTCCTCTTGGCAGCACTCCAAAATGGAGTAGGGCACCTAGCAATCCTACGTGACCAAACCATGAATGGGCATGATGTCTGAACCAGGCCAATGTCGGAAATGCACAGTGGTGCAAGCTCCTTCTGAGACACCCAGCAATCTCACACATCTATTTTCTCCAGCGTGTCATGTAACTAGGAAAGGGTGACAGACCCAACCTTTCTAGCACATGCACACAGAATGCACATAGTGTGTGCATATATGGCAACTTACAAATGGATTTCACATTCATTTCTACATGGGAGTGTTTAGGAGTGGCCTTGAGAATGACATTTGTGTATTTCACACAGTTCACCAACTGTGTTAACGGCATGCAAAAATGCTTGTTTCTTTTTTCTTTTCTTTTTAAAAATACAACAAAGGCCCCATGAAGGCTTCATTTAAAGCTCTAACAAAACACAGAGTTGATGAAGATGCATGTTATTGAGTTCTGGTTTTGGTATATATTGAACTTGGAAGAGTGGATTGAGGATGAAGAATGGGGAGACATGTTTGAGAAATTTCCCTTCCAAATAACATCTACAAGGATAAAGGAAGGGGCTTTAAAATTATTTCAGAAGAGGTACCTGGCACCTGTGAGGCTGGCAAAAATTAACAGAAACCTGTCACTGAAGTGCTGGAGAGGGTGTAAGGACAATGGAACCCAAACTCACATGCGGTGGGAATGTAAAAAGGTTAGGAAATTCTGGGATAAGATATTTTTAAAAATAGAAGAAATTACTGAGCAAGAGAGTTGTAGAACGCCTGAGTTAGCCCTTTTGAATATGTATGCTAAAGAAAATAGAGTGATAAAAGATAAAGTTTTAATTGGTTTCATGTTAACAGTGGCAAGGCAATTGATAGCAACAAATTGGAAGACAGCGCAGATGTTGACAATAACTGTGGGGGGGGGGAAATCTTTGGAACACAGCGATAAATGAAAAGTTGACACAGAAGTTAAGAGTCCATAGAGGAAAAAAAAGAAAAGAGATACTTTCAGAATGGATTGGAAAACATATATAGAATATATGAAAAAAGAACCGACAGGAAAACAATGACAGAAGCATATACAGATCTATGGGACTCAAGAAAAGAAAAAGACAATAGACTTAATATACCAATAGAGAAAAGAGACAGAGATAATCAAGAAACAATTCAAGCAAGGGGAGGGAATGGGGAGGGAAGGTTGTAAGGATGGGATATTGGATACTGTTGTTATTAATGTATTGTGTGATGTGATGTTTGTTATGAAAAACTCAATAAATATTCATTAAAAAAGGTATATATTGAACTCCTTACTTTTGTCTACCTTTGGCCATGACATTTTCCAGCTCCTTTCTGAATGTTATTGAGTGAGGCTTTCACACACCCAGAGACTGTGATATAAGACACATGCCTATTTCTAGCCAACTGAACAGCAAAACAGTAATATTTATTTTAAGAGTATGATTACACTAATAGGCACAAAATTAAACTGCAGTAGGTGATTAAAATTGCAGTAAGTCATTAAAAGGCTTTTTGGCTTACTTTACTTTTCTTGCATTGGTACATTTAGGCTGCAATCATATACCGAGATACCTGAGAGTATCTACATTGAACTCAATGGGTCTTTAAACTGCATAGACATGTACAGGATTGTGCTGTTAAATATAGAACTATATAACCCAATCACAACATACATAAAGATGCAAACACATAAATGTATTTGTAACAAAAGTGGATTTGTTAGCAACTAAGGACACAACCCTTTTAGACAGAAAAGTCCTAAACTCCCAGCATTACCCAGCTATGCCATTTTTTGAATTAAATCATGCTGTATTATGACTGTAGTTTGTGTAAGAAAAAAAGGCAAGCATAAGGCTATGCAAATGAGACAAAGTTATTGTAAATAACTAAGTTTATTACCCTTGGAATGACACCATGCTATGTAAACTAGACCCAGAAGTTCCCGTCTATCATCAAAAAAACAGTGTTGTTCATTTAGAGACCTTTAAAACAAATGTCTTCTATTAAATTTATTTATTATTACATTTCTATCCCACTTTTTTTCCTTTTGCAAGGAACCCAAGGTGGCTTACCTCCTTCTCCTCCTCCCTATTTTATCCTCACAACAACCTTGTTGCGGTAGGTTAAGCTAAGAGTCAATAACTGGCCAAAAATCACCCAACTCAGAGTGCCTCTACAAGAGCGATTTAAAGCTCTTTCAAGGCGCATTACCAAATTTACCTCTACAAGAGAGGAGCGCAAATCAGAGGTCCAGGTGCTTTAAATCTCCGATTATTCGCATTTTTGAATGTGCGTTAAATAGTGAGTTTTAACTTACCACTGGAGTAAGAGGGCCTTATGTCCATGTAAACAATTTTGTAAGGAGGCGCATTAACAATCAGATGGTCTTGTTGTCATGCGTATGTATAGATAATTAGTGATCCGCTTATACAACTCATCCCCTCGCTTCTTGCTGGGTTCCTGAGAGACGAGAAGCGGGGAAAGGGAGGACGGACAGGGGGAGATTGTTTTCATGCTTGCCTGCATGCCTGCCTCCGTCCATAGACACACACACACTTGCTCCCCTCGCTTGCTTGCTGTGTGTGTGTGTGTGTGTGTGTGCGCGCGCGCGCGCGCGCGTCAGAATGTTTTACATCACCAAAACGACAATGGATGATTGAGAAGGAGAGAAGGGAAAACAATTGATCTCACTGGGAAAATAAGGAGGAGGAAGGAACGAAGCAGCTTCCCCTGTCTGTTTGGGCGTGCGTTTGTGCGGATCTCTACTCTCTCTCTCTCTCTCTCTCTCTCACTCCTTCTCTTTAGTCTCTCGCTCTCTTCCTCTCTCTCCGGCAAATGGTGGGGGGCAGAGAGAGGCAGCCAAAAATACTTTTTAAAAGGCTGCTGGAGGGGGAAACTTCTGAGGCACATTCCCATTTACTCCTAATCAGTTCTGAGAGGGGGGGACAAACTTCAGCTGGCGGCGAAATTGGAGGGGAGAGAGGTAGCCAAACAGGTTAACCACATCATTCCACAGGTAACCTAGGAAACCAAAGGTGGGAGATTCTGGTAGGCAGGGAGAATAAAGGGTGCAAAACCTGTTTGGGCAGTTTCCCGGGACAAAGCGCATTACTTTCAGCAACATTCGCTTGCATGTCAACAACTTTAAAGCGAGTTTCATATAGCCAGTAACATCTCTCGTATATAGGTATTAGGCATAAAAGCGATTGTCAGGAGATGCGCATAATCGGGCAACCGGGCGTCAAACCAAAATCTTGTAGAGGGGACCTCAGTTTCACGGCCAAATGGGGACTAGAACCTGGATCTCTTGAGCTCCAATCCAACACTCTAACCACTATATCACACTGGGTCTTATCCAGTTTGGTAGGGGAATCAGGAGACCAAATTCAGTAGCCACTATTATCCCCCTACTTCTTGGGAGTTTGGCAAAGTGCTTCCTCTGACAGCTGGAGAAAAAAGGTTGGGGATTTGTGCTGGTTTTCTCAAATCTTGATCTCCAGGTGTGTGTGTGTTTTATCTCAGAATCCTTCTTCCAAATGTTCTGGTTTGGGATTGGCAAGTGAAAATGTGCAGGAGAAATGGCTGGACAAAGATGTAAAAGGTCAACCAAGCAGTTAAAGCAGCCTTCCCCAAACTGATGCCCGCTAGATGTTTTGGACTCAACTCCCATCATCCCCACTCAGCATGGCCAATAATCCGGAATGCTGGGAGTTATAGTGTAAAAAACATCTGGGGGGCACCAGGTTGGGGAGGACTGACTGAGAGCTTGTAGTCGGTCTTACCAGTCCTTTTCAAGAGCATCCTTTGAAGAGTTCAAGATTCTGTCAACCCCTTACCGATATCTGTCCCATTGTTTTCGAACACTTTGCTGTTTGACATGCTACTCTCATTTTCTTTTGTTCCATGAATGAATTAAAATATAACAATCCAATTTCTTGTCTTTTAGCATTCCCCACCCCCCTGCTACCCACAATTTGCTCTGCACGAGATGTAGAAATGATAAAGTAAGCAAAAAAGCTGTTTGTTAGATCCTGGTATCAGAAGTATTTAATAGTTGCCATAACTCTGGCAACCCCCACCTACTTCCATGCTTTAATTTCTAGTTCATGTTCAAACTCTGTAATCATTTCGAATCATCTTGCTACAGTAGGAAATAGCAAACAGGAGGGAAAATTGCATCAGCCAGCTAGACTAATCTATATATTTAAGAAATCCATTATTTAGCAGCAAGTGCAATCATTATCTTCCAAGAATGCTGTCATATAAAAAATCTATAGCAAATTAGCAGCATCAAAAGCTTAATATGGTTTCTAGGCAACGGCTTTGCATCATTCCCAGGCTGGACTGCTCAGATTTATTCCAGTATGACTGATGATTGCAACCCCTCTCTCTCCCTCCTCCCACCCATCCTTTGATTGCCCATTAACATTAAAGGTTATACTTTAAGGTTGCCACTTGTCTCTTCCTGAAACAGTTTAGTATTTTTATTCTTGACTGTACCATTGTTACTGGGGTGTGGTGGAAGGAGACAGTTTAGACTCATGGATGAATTGTCACCATTTTAAGTAATTCCCACTTAGGTGCATCGTAAAGGTGGCAAGCACAAGCGTCTTCCATTAAACACAATTATAAATTAAGAGCATTCAGAACTTTTTTTAAAAAAATGTAGACCATATAATTATGTATATGCCAAACATACACATATAAGACTTTCTTTGGGCCTTCCTTGTTAATCTCACCAATATGTTCAGGTTGCTCTAAGCTGGTAGGCATGGTAAGAAGACACTGTCCTGTCACCACTGGGTGAGATTCAACTGCCAGTATAGGATACTGACAACTAAGGTTCAACTGCCAGTCTAGGTGGGGTGACCATATGAAACGGAGGACAGAGCTCCTGTATCTTTAACAGTTGTATAGAAAAGGGAATTTCAGCAGGTGTCATTTGCATGCTTGCAGTGCCTGGTGAAATTTCCTCATCATCACAACAGTTAAAGCTGCAGGAGCCCTGCCCTCTTGACTAGATACATGCAGCACCTGGTGAAATTCCCTTTTCTATACAACTGCTAAAGATACAGGAGTCCTGTCCTCCTTTTCATGTGGTTACCCTAAGTCTAGGGTACTGGGGAATGGGAGGAGGAGCCATCTTGTCCTTCACCTCAGGCAACAAAATGCCTTAATCAGGCCCTGTTAACATCCATTATCTGTCTGTCTATCTTCTGTGATTCCTCATTTATAAAGTGTATAAGGATGTCAGTGGCACCTAAGCAATGTTTGCCTTCTTCCCTTTCTTCTCAATAACTGATGCTATTCCTGCTGTTTTATTTTTCTTTTTTCTTAGTCTTCCTATTAGCTAATTCAGGATCAATTTGTGCCAGCAAGACTCAGTTGCAAGATCTGGAATATGTGAGTCACTAGTAAATAAAATCACTACTGACCAGGTACAGAGTACCTTTCCCTCACAACTCAGTAACCACAACCTATCTCCGCACACTCACAAGTGAGAGGCGGGAATCTAGACAGACAGTAGACTTTGGCCTTCCAGTACCTCTGTTATTATTGAACATGTAAGTACTGTTGAGGATCCAGCACCTCGTAGCAACCAGCATCTTGGCACCCAGGCAAATTATCCTACCCTGTTTAGGTTGTTGAACAGAGGAGCAAAAATGTTGCTGCCATCTATATTTTCCCACCCTGGAATCATCACCACTACCAGAACTTTCAAGCTATCTGAGCTTGGCCCTGCTGTTTCTCATCTTACATCAAAAACGCCATAATAAACCACATCTTATTGGCTAAAGTTTACTAACAATTCAAAGCAGCAGGTACAGCCATGAAGTCATCATCATAAACATAAAACAGGACTGGTTTTATTATCGCTCTGAATTCCCGTGCCTGAAAAGGAGAACAAATTTCAAAGATTCACAATGTTTTAAATAACTGATTGGCTCAATAAAAATATGTCATCTGTGCTATATTTCTGTATTAACTTTAGACGTATATCATACTGCATAGTTAATGTTCCTTGGAAGTAGTTGCCTGTTTCCTGATTTATGCAACAGCTGAGTAATACATCGAGATGGACTGAAGCAGAGTATATGTTATAGAAATATGTGGAAATGCTTCTTGTATTTCAACTGTTCTTGAATTTTTAATTCCAAATGAGGAAAAATCAAACTTGCCCTGAAATTTAAAACAGGATCTGTTATAAATCTGCTGTCACTCCCTCTAATAGCAAATTTAGATGGTAAGTGCTAATGGCTATGTAGCTGAAACAAAGACCCAATCTACACCAAGCAGGATATAGCTCTAGGAAAGCAGTATATGAACGGCAGGAGCCACACTACTGCTTTATAGCAGTATTGAAGTGCACTGACAACTGTTGGGGCCCACAGACACATACCATATACCGCTTTCATGCCGCTATATCCTGCTTGGTGTGACTCCTGCCTTTTATATACCATTTTCATCCACTTTCATAGTGCTACATCCTGCTTGGTGTAGATCTGGCCAAGGACACTGAGGAACAAGAGAGAGGTATTAATATGCTCTCCAGGTTTCAGTCAGAACTCTAAAGTTTCGCACCTTGGATAGCTCCTTTAGAGTTTTGACTGGTTCTGACTGAAACATAGAGCAGATTCACCACTCCACTGACATCAAAGCCATGAGGCTCCACTGTTCAAAAGGCCAGCTTTATATCTCTGCTGGGACGTATATTAATGTAGAAGATGAAGTTAAAAGTTACTATGGGGGAAGGGCTGCAGAATTCCAGTAAACACTGAAGGTAAATTAGCCCAGTGTATTACACCTGTGACTTGTTTTCCTCAGTCTCATTTTGGTCCACTGCCCACCATGCATGAGGAACTTCAATACATTGTCTTTAGGTCAATCTATGGGGAGTTCTTTCCATAACATTTTCTTGAAAAATCCTTCAGAGTTTTGGAGTTTTTTTACCCTCCACTTTCATTTCATCCAAACTCAATTCAAACAACATCAGATAAGCTTGATCAGAAACTAGATTTTCTAGCAGATGAGGGAACCTGGCACACGTCTCATTCTATCCCCTCTCCAGGATATATTGGGTACTGAACAAGATCATGTATATGAAGTGCTTTGAACACTCAAGAGCTATATAAGAGTTTAAAGCAGTGATGGCGAACCTATGACCCGCGTGTCAGCACTGACCCGCGTAGCCATTTCTGATGACACGCGGCCGCTGAGGCGGCCGCATGATAGGGTGACCAGATGGCCCGGGTGGCAGCAAGCTAGGAGCAGCGCCGGTAGACCTGGGCCGGCGGCAGTGGCGGCGGAGGAGCCCGGGAAGTGGCTGCCCCCCCCCCGTGCCGCCCACCCCGCGCTCCTTACCTGGGCGTCCGCTTCCCTCCGGTGCTAGATTCTACTGAGAAACAGGCTGCGCAGCCTGACTCTCAGTCTCAGTATCACGCCGGGTGATGACGTCATCACCCGGCGCGATACTGAGACTGAGAGACAGGCCGCGCAGCCTGTTTCTCAGTAGAATCTAGCATCGGAGGGAAGCGGACGCCCAGGTAAGGAGCGCGCCGCGGGGGGGGCAGCCACTTCCTGGGCTCCTTCGCCGCCACCGCCGCCGGGTCTACCGGCGCCGCTGGGCTCGTAAGGCCAGCGGCCACGCAGAAGGGGCAGGGGAAGGCCGATTGGATCCGGCCCTCCCCTGCCTCTTCCGCGCGGGCGGCGACGGAGGACCCGGCACGGCCGCGCGGGCGACGGAGGACCCCGTGCGGGCGGCGGAGGAAGAACCCGGCGGTAGGTTTTTTGGGGGGGGTGGCTTGGTGGGGGGGGCTGTTTTGGGTCGGGGGGGCGGACCGTGATTTTTATTTTTAAAATCTGGTCACCCTAGAGAAGGATGTTTTATCCTCGGCTCCTGCACGGCCAAGTGCAGCAGCCGAGGATGAAACATTTGCTGCTCCTGAGGATGAAACATTTGCGACTAGAATCTTGGAGTTAGAGTCTAACGACTAAGACTCTAGTCGCAAATTAAATAACAATTATACATTTATGTTATTTAAACTATAAATATCGCGAAATAATGTTTTTTCCTCAAAGTGACACACCACCCGAGTTATGCTCAGTTTTTTGGCGAAGTTTGACACACCAAGCTCAAAAGGTTGCCCATCACTGGTTTAAAGCATTTCATCTTGTTAAATATCATCTTTACAACAATGCAATATGGACGATAGCCATTGGTAGACCTCATTTTGCACCATTTGAAGTTTCTGAGATCTTTAAAAGCAGTTCTATATAGAGTGCTTAACAGTAGTCCAGCCTGAACGGCAGTAATACATGGTTAACTCAAGCATTCCTAGAGACCACCAACATCTGAGCTGTCCCCATTAGAACCAAGTCCAGGAGAACTCCCAAAGTAAAACAAAATAAAAGTGTAGATGGATAAATTAATTAAAAGATAGATAATAATTAATGCAGAAAGAAGGAGACTGAACCCCGAGTGCAGGAGGCTGAAATTGGGGGTGATGGGGGGGAGTGATATAGCATAAGGCCCCCTCCACAAGGATGCGCTTTTGCGCCCGGTTCCGGGATTATGCGCATTTTCGCGGAGGCGCATTTACGCCTAATCCCTCTGCACGGGAGGCGGCGAGAGGCGGCGAAGCGCATTAATTCATGTCCAAAAAGCGCTTTAGAAGACGTTAACGCGCATAATCGCTTGTTCACACCGCGATAATGCGCTTTAACGGCCGGAGAAAAATAAAAGTCGCTATTTAACGCGCATTCGAAAATGCGCATTATCGGGGAAATAACGCGCCTGTACGCCCGTTTTGCGCTCCGCTGGTGTGGAGGTAAATTTTATAATGAGCCTCTAAGGCTCATTAAACGTCTCGTGTGGAGGAGGCCTACGAAAATGGCAGGATAGATGCAAGCATAAAGACCTCTTACTTGGCAGAAACTCCATCTTGGAGAAAACACCTATTTTGCAGTAAATGATTTGAGGTCTGTGTGCTAAACATAGTTTCTCATAGAGAAAGATTATTAGCATTTTAGCACAATATCTGAGGGAAGATTAAGCAGCCTCTAGTACAAGTTAAGCTAAAGCATTTCTAAAGGTAAACATTAATAAGTTTCTTTAATTTGATACAAAAGAAAGCCCTACGGTACATTCCAGAAAAGGGGAAAATATGTGGGCTGGATACAGAAACAGGTAAAAATATGATTGAGGATTAAGATTTGAAAACAAATACTGTAGTGGAATTAATAAACCACACATTAATCCTTTCTCTGATTTATTTATTATATCCCTTTCTTTCTTTTTTCAGCTATTTCTCCTGAGGTGCTCATGTTGTTAACTTCATAAAAAGCTTTGGGGAACTGTGCCAACTGTTCCCATGGAGAGTTTTTAATTCTACTTGATTTTAATACTTCAGATGTTTCAGCAAGACTTTGTCTGAAAAGCATAGGGGAAGTTATTTCTCTCTTTTTCAGGATTTTGTTTTGCTTCTAGAACTTTTAACTTAGCAAACAGATGAACAATAAATAAGAATAATGCACCACTACTCTTTGTGACAAGGTGGTGGTAATGATCAGAAGTGCCTTTTCTAGACTGGTTTGCCAGCTGCACCATTTCTTGTAGAGAACAGGCTAACAGTGTAATCCTGTACATATACACTTAGAAGTAAGTCCCATTGATTTCAATAGGGCTTCTTCGCAGGTAGGTGGATAAAGGATTCAGCCTTAGCCACAACCATGTATGCCCTAACAACATGGACCACATGTTGGCTGGGGATCATGGAAGTTGTAATGTAGCACATCTGTAGCACCAGGTTGGAAAAGGCTGGACTACTGTATTTTATTTATTCATTTATTACGTACATTTATATCCTGCCTTTTTCCCTCCAAGAAACTCAAGGTGGCATACACAATACTCCTCTCTATTTTATCCTCACAACAGCAATCCTGTGAGGTAGGTTAGGCTGAGAGTCTGTGACTGGCCCAAAGTCACCCTGTGAACTTCCATGGCCAAGTGGGGACTAGAACCCGGGTCTCCCGACTCCCAGTCTAACTCTCTAGACACTACACCACACTGGCTGTCATTGCACTTTATGTGCAAATAATATTCAGAAACTCCAATGATTTCAAAATGCTGTTGCCAGAGTAATAAGAAGATAAGAAGAGCCAGGGTGGATTGGACTAGCAGTCCTTCTAGTCCAGCATTCTGTTCACACAGTGTCCACAGGAACCCATAAGCCAAACCCATACATCTGTCCACCCAGCTGTTGGCCAGGAATCCACAAGCGGGGCACTAACTGCACCTTGCTGAATGGCATATACAACTCTCATCTTTTGGATACCAATTTGTTTCCAGGTCCAAGAGTGCTGGTTCTTTAAACCCCTGGTCTAGGGTGCCTCTACAAGAGAGGTTTAATGCGCTTTGAAGGTTCATTAAAAATTTTACCTCTACAAGAACAGAGCGCAAATCGGGCGTAGAGGCGCGTTATCTCCCCGATAATGCGCATTTTCGAATGCACGTTAAATTGCGAGTTTTATTTTGCTCCGGCCGTTAAAGCACATTTTCCCCGTGTGAACAAGCGATTATGCGCATTAACTTCTTGTAAAGTGCTTTTTGGACATCTATTAATGCGCTTCGCCACCTCTCGCTGCCTCCCGTGCAGAGGGATTAGGAGTAAATGCGTATCTGCGATAATGCGCATAATCGCCGAACCGGGCGCAAAAGCGAATCCTTGTAGAGGGAGCCCTAGGTATCTTAAGAGCTAGGTATCTTAAGGCCTTGCTCTGTTCCCTCCTTTCTTCCTCTTCCACCCACCCCACCCCCGGCAATGTGGCTAATAGCAACTTTAGGAGGTGATTTAAGTCATGGAAATAATACAGGGCAAAGGTGTAATATTTCCATCCCTCCAGACTATGGCAACTTTTAGTGGAAGTAAAAGTCATTCGGCAATCTACTCATGGATCTACCCATTATGCATAGGTTGACCCTTAGATCTTCAGTTGTGAAGTGCCTAAACCTCTGAGACTAGGAACATAGGAAGCTCTCTTATACTGGGGCAGACTATTGATCCATCTAGCCCAGTATTGTTGACACTGACTGGCAGCAGCTCTCCAAGGTTTTAGGCAGGCATTTTTCCAGCCCTACCTGGAGATGCTGGGCATCAAACGTGCATACAAAGTGTGTGTGCTACTACTGACCGAAGCCCCTCCCCTCTAGGAGTGTGGTAGTAAGTAGCAGGCTACTTTTTGTGGCGGCACCTGCCTAATGTAACTCCCTTCCCTTCTGTGGTAGTCACTCATACCACACTCTCTACAGGCTTTTAAGAAGGCCATTCATATTTTCACATTTCAGAAAGAATTTCATTGTTTTAGGCATTATTTTATGCTGGTGTACATTGTTGTTACTCTGTTAGCCATATCGTATTTTGATCTGTTTCAAAATTATGATTATATTACAGTAGGTCATATTATAATCAAATGGTATTTAAGCTATCTCAAGAGGCCTGACTTTGGGGCTGAAAGACAATTGAACATTTAAAAAGTGTGGAGTGATACCACATTTTAAGAAATTGCCTCTGTGTGTTTGGGAGCATTATATAGGGATGGAAAATTCCTTTAGCGGATTACCATTTTCAGTGCAACCCTTACTTATCAAGGCAATCATTGTATTCTAATAACTAAAGGACAGAATCCAAAAGGAGGCTCACACCCCTTCTGATTCTTTTATGCCCCACCAATTGCGTTGTGCAAGTAGCCTCCAACATTTGCATAATGGTTATTTAGCACTTCTAGGGCAACCTGAAACAAACAGAAAGGGTCATTTCTGCATGGAGGCAGGTCAGTGGCACTTGCATAAGGGAGTACTACCAACCTGTCTCCTTCCAGAACTGAGCATTTTTGCTCATTCTGGGGCTTCCTCTAGGAAGTACTGAATCTCCCTTATTTACATGGTGGGTCTTGCTTGTACAACAGAATTGGCGGGACCAACCACTTGTCAAAGGGAATTGGTGGAGCAGAAAGAAATCAATAGGGCTATAAACACCCCACTGGATTTTGCCCAATTGCTGGTTGCAGTTTTGCTTTGATTGTTGTGTTAGCCTTGTGCAATGATTGTTTCTGTTGTTATTTTATTGATATTTATTGATTACACTTTTTCTGTTAGTTGCCTTAGTTAATTGCATCAAAAGTTGAGTTAGATAGATAGATAGATAGATAGATAGATAGATAGATGATAGATAGATAGATAGATAGATAGGAATGGATAAATCAATCAAAACAAAAGACATTTTGCTATTTTTGCGGGTCATCAAAACATGCCTTTGTCTGGAATAAGGAAAGTGAACTTTTCAGAAATAATACGCATCACTTTAGTTTGACTAGGGCTAGGATGGACTAGCCAAGCCAAAAATCAAGAACCAACCCCTTCCCCCATCCCAAAACAAAAATATAAGATGAAAGGTGCAGCAGACGAAAGAAAATGGAACCATTCCAAACAGTGGATAATGGCCAAGGCAATTATGGCCAGATCATGGGAAGAGCTGAAGAATATGTACTAAAAGGGACTGAATGTTCCAAAGATCATGCACTGTGGTTGGAAGCACAGAAGGTCAACTCAAGCCATGAAAGAAGCTGAAATTTGTGGATTGACAATTCGTTGTTATGCTGGTTAAGATTATAGGAGTTCGCTGAGTCAGCCAATTTAGAACAAAGGAGCAACACATTCTGGTGCAGCTTTCTAATTTTACACCCTGGACTTAATGAGTTTATGAGGGTATCCTTCAGATGGCCTTGTGTATTACTTCAGTTGTGAAGCACACAACTAACATTCTGTGCTTTGCAATTGCTTCTACATTCCTTATATGTTAAAAAGTTTGCCAAATCTCAAAAAAAAAACTGAGTTTGTGTAGTTTTGCTGTTTAAGCTCACTTCAATCATAGCACCATCATGATTACAAGAATAAAATGGAGTTTGCTTCTGCTACTCTGATGTCTCCATCACCTGATACTTTCTGGGTGGTCATGGGGGGTGGAGGACTGGGCTTGTGGGGTCCTGGACTTTGACACTAAGGTCCAGCCCTAGGTGTACCACTGATTCTATTACATGGGAGACATATTGAATGAGGGTATGTCTATTGTTACTAAACTGATGGATAAAAAGTGTGATTCAAGATACACATGATTTTATAAAGGAAATTTAGAGACCTGAGTGATATTTTGTATCATTCAAAATATAGACCCCCTTTCCCCTTTATCTGAATTTTCAATTAATTGAAAAACTGTTTTAAGACATGACGTGACAGTAGAAATGAATATTTACTTTTCCAGAATAAGACAAAAGGAAAACTCTTCCTCACCTTTAAGAATATGGGCTGATTTGAATTTTCTAGGAAGAAAATCATGAAATTGGGCCTACATGCCATCTCTTTAGTAGAGGACAATAGGAATTTACATATTCCCAGAAGATAAACATTAACAAAGAACCTGGCATTATAGTTTAGATTATGCTGATTTTAGATCATAAAAGCCCTAATTAGATCAGAGAACAGGTCCACCATTTCTGGTAGATCTGATGACTGAGCAGCAATAAGGCCTGGGCACCTGGTGTACCAAGATAGGTAGATCGAGCCTCTGAGGAATTTCTCTACCCCTCTGTTGCTTCTCATTGGATAGAACTGGTGTCCAGACAATGTCTTTCCACCCACAGCTGAAACCCTAAATTCTTTCCATGGCTCCCTTCACCCCTGTAATGACCCTTCTTCTCTACAAACAACGCACAATAGATTCAGGTACCTTCACAAGAGGTTCCTTTCTTTCTACAATACATGAGAAAACACTAACTTCTGTGGAGTTGCGTTGCACACTGTCTCAATTCCAAGGCCAATACTAATAGAAAGATTGGAAGAGGTTCCTCTTGGGCCTCCTGCAAGAACTAAAACTGACACTCTTAAAGCTCTGTGTGTGTGTGTGTGTGCGCGCGCGCGTGTGTGTATCACAACAAACCATTCTAAACCATAATGAATTGCGCTGCTGTTACAATCAATTTCACAACCCCATTGGCATTTGCCTAAAACTTCAACTCTGTCCTGTCCTGAGCCTGCCTGTGTGACTGGAAACAGAAAACAGAGACAGATGAAGCAGGCACAGCACAGCAGTCCTGTTACTGCTCTCACAATGACATCATGACTGGAAAAAGGGGGTGGGGGCAGAGCAGTAGCACCCCCTTGCCCTATGAGCAGATGTCCATGATCTCAGAGGATTTTAGGGACAGTTTTCTAAGCAACAGATATGCACTAGAGCCTATCAGGAGGATTAAATGTAGTAATTTTGCATTCAAAAGAGGAATAACATTTAAGGAACTTAGTTTTGTTCCCATAGTGCAGTCTTTTGCCAAATCCAAAAGAATAATTAGTAGTGGGACCTCTTGGCTCACCTTACAGATACTTACTTTACACAAAATACAGTTCTGTACGTGGGATTGACAAGAGCCTTAAATTGGTTTTAATACTGCAGTTGCACTTTTTAACATTATTGTTGATTTTTGTGATTTATGGATTATATGTTTGTATAGTGTGAACACTTCCTATACCACTGTAGAAGACCATAGGTCGAAACACATCTGTGGGATTTGAAAGTTTTAATATAGTGTTCCTTATGTTACTATATACTGGTAATTGTTCTGATTGTCTATTAAATACTTTGAAATAATTGTTATCAATAATATTATTTTTACCCTTGTTGTTGATTGTCACTAGTGTACCCAACCTAGTTGTATTGTTAGTGTAGCTTATCGTGACATCCAAACCCAGTGTGGGAAGTTTACTGTGGTTTGTTAACAAGCCACCCTCAGTTTGTTGTTGGATTGTTGAGACTGGTTTGTTCTCAGGGTGGCACCATGGCTTCTCAGCAGGGGCTACAGGGTCGCCTGGCAAGAGGAACAAAAATCCCAGCTGTTCCTTGTGATCTTGCTAGTACCACCTCCAGCCTCCTCCCTCCCTCACCAGTGATCTTTAAACCCTTCCTCCAATGCCGAAATGGCACTTGGGAATGTCCATAACATGTCTGCAACCTTTTTTCAAAATTACTTTTCAATGTTTTGGAAACAGGCAAACGGGTTTGTGGGGGTTGTCATTTGCAAGTGCGTACATTCACCTGCCCCATTTACTTTCTTTAGCAGTACAGAACAATATCCACTCTGAATGTGTTGAAATCCCATGTGTCAATTTCATCCTGTCACTGTATTACATCTTGAACTGACACTTGTCAGTTTCCTCCCCCACTTTGGTGCTTCCCCTTGACCTTGAACTCTGAAAGCAGCAGCTGAATGGGACAAAGCTATTGGGGCAGGTCGGTGAAACTACTGTGGGAGTATTGCTGTACTTACTGTGAAAATGGACCCATTTTGCAGTAAGTACATCCATACTCCAACAGTAAGTACATCCATACTCCAGCAGTAATTACACCTGGCTGGCCCAATAGCTCCAGTTCATTCAGCCACTGCTTTCTGAGCTCAGGGTCAAGGGAACCCATTTTCACATAAGTACACCATTACTTACTGGCTTTTCAAATGGATGACATTAGTCCATGGATCACCAAGGCAAGGTCCATCCTTTCCAAATAGGGCCACAGCTGGTGTTCCTAGTCAACAAAGCCAATGGTGAGCAAAGCCAAAACATTTGGAGGGCTACAAGCTGCCCATGCCTGGTCTAGGAGGGCTACTTAATTGTGCACTTTGTCTTTTGAGGGGAGGAGCATTCCCACTCCTCTCTCAGCAAGAATTCCATTTTTCACCCCAAGCAGGAACCACCTTTTCTCTCACACATACTTGGGGTCTGTCTTGAAGATGGCGCAGTGGCACTGCAAGCCCTCAAACCCCCACATCTGCACTCCAGCAGGGTTGTCCCCACACAAAGAACAAGCGCAGGGGGTTGTATCAATGGGAGGGGGAAGCCGCTCTGCCATGTCTTCTTGAGCCAGCAGGAAGCTGTAGCTTAGCTCCTCTGGTCGCCCCCAACCCCATTGCTTTCCATGGAAAGCGATTGCTCCCTGAGCAGCCGACCTTCTCCCTACCTCATGCAGCTTGAGTTTCCCAAGCACAGAGGCGTTCCAGTGGCCATTCTGCTCACTGGCCCACATCCTCCTTCCTGTCTGGATAACAGTCACCAATCATGGGTCCCCATCGGCCAGCCACGTTTCCGCTGCAACACTGGAGCAAGGTGACAGACACAGATGAGCCGGCGTCACCTTGCTCCACAGAAAAAGTTGGGGTAAGTCCCTGACTTTTTAAACTCAGATCTTTGGGGAAAAGACCTGGGATAGCTTTGCAAAGGCTGCTACATCATATAAATGACCTAGCACCACTGCAGAGCCATCCCAGGATTTTCCCCATGTATAGACACCCCCAAGGCTCAGGCCCAACCCTTACTCAGTCCTCTCTCTGTGAGGACATACAGACTTTATGATTTAACCTCATATTCCCCCTTTATTACTTCCCCCTTATACAGCCACAAGCAGGAGGCATAAGAGTTTATTAACAAATAAAGCTTTATTAATTACAATAAGTTGTTAAATAATAAACAAATAACTCTTAATGGCTCTATTACTATGTGATCTCTCCCACCACTCAATATCACACACTCAATAATCCTCTCACAATTACCACACACCTTTACTATATACTTAACACCCTCACAGACCACTTACCCATCTGCCTCACACAGGCACACCACACAATTTATATAGCCCACACACACACTTCATCCCCTTCCTCTCAGTCTCTCAGCCAATCTGCTCACACATGCAAATCCACCATTCTCACCCTAGAGATATTTACCAAACCACAGAACTATAACCACAGACCTACTCTGGCCCGCTTGCATTGGCTGCCTGTATGTTTCCGAGCCCGGTTCAAGGTGCTGGTTTTAACCTATAAAGCCTTACACGACTTGGGACCACAATACCTAATGGAACGCCTTTCCCGACATGAACCTACCCGAACACTACGTTCAACATCTAAGGCCCTCCTCCGAGTGCCTCCTCTGAGGGAAGCTCGGAGGTCAGCAACAAGAGAGAGGGCCTTCTCTGTGGTGGCTCCCCAATTGTGGAACGATCTCCCCGACAAGGCCCGCCTGGCACCAACATTGTTATCTTTTCGGCGCCAGGTCAAGACTTTCCTCTTCTCTCAGGCATTTGGCAATATCTGAGGAGCCTGGGTTTGTTTTGTTTTGTTTTTGTAGTTTTTGAAGTGTTGAAGTGGTTTTTAAATGTACAGATTGTGTGTATGTTGTATGTTTTTGTTGTTTTAATTTTTGTATATTGTTTTTAATTGTTTTTAATCCTATGTAAACTGCCCAGAGAGCTTCGGCTATGGGGCGGTATACAAATGTAATAAATAAATAAATAAATAAGAATATGCAGTTATAAACATAAGGACAGTATGTACAGATGTGCAACATCACAGGGAGCACAAGCCCATCTAAGGCCAATTGTAAACCTCCATCCAGATTAGCTGGTTTCCCTACCAAAAGCATCTCCATCTTGTTTGGATTTAGTCTCAGTTTGTTCATTCTCATCCATCCCAAAATTACCTGCAAACATTGGTTCAAGAGTTCTATAGCCCCCTTGAGACAAATAGACAGAAACGAGAGATAGAATAATGTTCTCTTCAAAATGAACTAGAGATAGCAACATTAGCATTTGTAAAATTGGGGCAGGGGAGGAATAAATCAGATGTTTCCCTTCCTGCTTCTTCTCCCTTGTGAAACGTTTCCATTATGATGCAACTTTTGAACGTCCTCCAGCACTTAGGTTTTAATGTGTGAGGTCTGTAGCCTGAGGAGAATTCTTTGGCATAATGTGTGGGTGAAACTGCCCCAAATCCAGATGTGAATGCAAGCCCAAACAGGTACTATCTACAATGTAAACAGTGGGTAAATTAGAATCGTTTAGCCACACACACTATCAAGCTTACTTAAACTGAAGTGCAATATTACACTACTCATTTATACACAGCATGTTTAAGTACATCTAAATTAGAATAGTTTACATACCCAAAGCCCTAACGGAATGGATATATTATATTATCACACCACTAGTTGAGATGGAGGGAAACTTGGGGGGGTTAACCCTGAAAGACTAACATCTCATTGTTTTTTGTTAGGTTAGAGCTCAAATTAAAGTTGTCAAAATTCAAATTCATTACACTTCAGAATTTAAAATACTAAACTGAGTTATTTATAAAAAGCCCCCATGCTTTATGTTTAGAACGATTTAGCTCTGAACTGAACTCTGTAAATTGGAAAATGGCTGTCATCATAAGTCCCCACAGCCTAATCCAAATCTCCAGCTGCTGCAACGTGAATTGAGGCATCTACTGCAACAGCCAAAAGAAGCAACTTGTGCAGTCGAAGTAAGGCCAGCTTTTAATAACCAACCTTTCTTTCCAGGAGCTCAGGGCAGTGTGCATGAGGCTCTGAGTAGTCTCACATCCAGGCACAGACTTGGGCCAGCCATGGACCGGCCACAGCTGGAATTCTGTGTCCAGTTCTGGGTACCACATTTTAAGAAGGATGTAGGCAAACTAGAATGTGTCCAGAGGAGGGCAACCATGATGGTGAAGGGTCCTATGGGGAATGATTGAAAGAGCTGGATACGTTTAGCGTGGAGAAGAGAAGATTTAAGGGGAGACATAATTACTATCTTTTAACATTTGAGGAGCTATCACACAGAAGATGGAGTCGATTGTTGTCCTCTGCTCCAGAGAGCAGGGATACAACCAATAGTGGGAAATCACTTTTCAATTAAACTGCAGGAGAAACTTCCCAATGGAAAAGATATTTTCCAACTCTAAAATTCTATGATTCCATCTTCTATCATCCTTGTAACTGGAGTTTGAACATGGGAGCTTTCTGCAGGTTAATGTTATTGAACTTTCTGCAGGATAATACCATGTGCAATACCATTGAAATATGCTTCCACCCCATCAACATCTGCCTTTCCCAGGAGTTCTTGTAGTTCCAGAGAATCTTACTATTGTGAGAGTTATGTTTTGTTTGGTGAACTACAGCTGCGTAACTTCAGCGTGTAATGTAATTGGTGCAAGGCAAAGCTATAGAAAGAAACACACTCACTCTGGTACTTTCAGTTAAAAGATAGCATTGTTAAGAGCCTATAGCTCCTGGGAAAACAAAAGTACTTTCAGAGAGGGAATTGAGTGCAGCCATTATGGCTGCATGCTTCAGACAAAGAGGAAACTAGCTAAGGCTGCCTCTACAAGAGGCATTTAAAGCTCTTTCAAGGCGCATTAAAAAATTTACCTCTACAAGAACGGAGCGCAAATCGGGCGTAGAGGCGCGCTATCCCTCCGATTATGCGCATTATCGAATGCGCGTTAAACAGCGAGTTTTATTTTGCTCCGGCCGTTAAAGCGCATTTTAACTATGTGAAGAAGCGCTTATGCGCACTAACTACTTGTAAAGCGCATTTTGGTCATCCATTAATGCGCTTCGCCGCCTCTCGCGCCTCTCGTGCAGAGGTATTAGGCGTAAATGCGCTTCTGCGATTATGCGCATAATCGCCTAACCGGGCGCAAAAGCGAATCCTTGTAGAGGAGACCTAACTGAGAAGAAGGAGGAAGGAAGTGAAGTGAAGTCTAAGAATTGCAATCTATATCAACAAATGGTTACAAGAAGAAATGAGTGAAGGAAGAAACAGATTCCCTTTCAGTCTATCGCCCCCCACTAGTTCAGATAACTTATCATAAGTGTTGTTGCTCCACTCCAGCAACTATAGCCTTGCTATCTACACATTGACCCAGTTCACACAACATGCCACGGCTCACCATGGGTTATTTAAGCCACAATGAGCCATTGCATGTGCTGGGCACAATTTAAATATGCAATCCCCGATTGGGGGTATTCATATCCTGTGAATCTGGCCATCAGAGGTTATGCAAGGGTTAAGCAAACCTACAACAAACTGAGGGTTATGCATAATCCTCACATGGCCCTTGATGACCAGGTTGAGATGACATGGCGACCCCCCCCAATCAAGGGGTTAAATAACCACAATGGGCTATCATATCATGCAAACCAGCCCATTCTCTCTGACTTCTGCTACTGGATGAATCCTCCTGAAGTTGAGAGTCCTCCAAGTTTGCTTAGCATGCTACAGGATAACAGCCTGGCTCAAACAGATTGGTGCCATTGCTGACTCTTTTCTCCCTCTCATCATATTACAAAAAGAAATGTTTTTTGTGTGCATGTTTGGTGTTATATTACCAAAGCCAAAAGGGGCAGGGATTGTGCCAATACTAATACTGGGCTGTGATGTGTTTAAAAGTAACCAGGCATAAAAATAGCTGGAAAATTAACATGCATGGGGGTGTGTTTCAATGCATAAAGCAGTTCAGTATGAGCTCTGATTAGAAGGCAGAAGAGGGCAATATGGTTTAAACTATATCATTGCTATAACTGATTAAAGTGTACAATTCCTCCAAATAACGGAACCATGGTGCTAGAAGATAGTCTTGTCTAATCCGATTTTTAAATTAAGATCTCTTAAAGTTATCTAAATGGGCTCATCAGATAAAATAAAGAGATGGCTATGTTAAGTTTGTTGCTGTTCAAGACAGGTTTTCTTTTATTCTTTGCTAAAGCTCGGAATCTAGACCATTTCCTCTATTTCTAAAGGTAGCCCTGAGGGGAGGGGGCAGTGTGTAACCCTGTGCAGTGTAGCCATCTGGGGGAACACCAGCATCTCTGGCCCTTTTTTTCTCTGAGGAGCCACTGCAGTGATATTCTGAGGGGACTGTGAGGAGAGATTTGGAGGAGAAGGGGAGGAGAGAGAAAGAGAAGGAGACAGAGGTTTTAAAAGGAAGGTTCTGAAGAAGAAATGGTGAAGAGGCAGAGACAGAAAAGAGAAGTCCTGAGAGGATGAAGGGGGGGGCAGGAAAGAGAACAGCAGCATTCTGCCTTTCAGGCAATTACCAGTTAGCAACCAGCTGCCAATAACTGAAGCCTAGTACGTTGCTTCTGAGGTTGCCTCTACAAGAGGCATTTAAAGCTCTTTCAAGGTGCATTAAAAAATTTACCTCTACAAGAACGGAGCGCAAATCGGGCGTAGAGGCGCTTTAAACATCCGATTATGCACATTATCGAATGTGCGTTAAAGAGCGAGTTTTATTTTGCTCCGGCCATTAAAGCACATTTTGACTATGTGAACAAGCGATTCTCCGCATTAACTACTTGTAAAGCGCAATTGAAACAACCGGTAAGGTCACCAGTTGAGTGCTCAATTACCACCTGCATACAAGCATTTACGATAAAGCGCTTCAGCGAATATGCGCATAATCGGCCCAGAGAGCGTCGGCTATAGGGCGGTATAAAAATGCAATAAATAAATAAATAAATAACCAGGCGTCAAACGGAATCCATCTAGAGGGGGCCTGAGTCCTGGACTACACACCTTGAGACAAGTTATAAGAAATCATCTACAACTGTATAACCATTGGACTCCCTTCCATTTTATTCTTCTAGAGACATACTTTAAATCATTTATTCATCTGACTGTTCATTTTCCCCCTCTCCTTCCTTGTCAAATACATCCTAGTTCTTGTTTTATTAGTTACTCACTGGTTCTCTCTCTCTCTCTCTCTCTCTCTCTCTCTCACTCACGCACACACACACTTTTCAGGGGACAGGGATCCTGGAGGGCTGGAGGTACCACATGCTAGTCAGTATTTTCTTCCATCACCCATCCCACTAGTGTATAAACCCAGGTCCCATGGTTACCACCATGCCACTGGGTTGTTGTTAGGTAATATGGGGTTACAGAAGATTCATGCTATGAGGGCTGTTGCTTATGTAGCAAAAACAGCACCACCCATGCACAAGAGGAAAGTATTAATGGCACCATTTGTGGGAATCAAAAGGGTTGCAGAAGTACAACAACTCTTTAATGGGAGAAACCTAAGGGGGACCCCCAAAAAATATTCCAGTGGGGAATGAGCATGTTCAGTGAGCAAGGAATGCTCACTGACCAATGGAAAGGAAATATAGGAGGGGACATGGAATGGAGTGTCCTGGAAGAAGGAATGGTAAGCTGGCCACTCCACACTGCAGTATTTTGTTGCCTGCTGCCATCCGTACCATACTAATCATGACGTTTAACAATATAATATTTAGGGTGCTGTTTTTACTGTTGTGTGTTATTTTATAAAAATAATTAAAAAGACACATTTTCTAAGCAGAATTCTCTGGGCACCAGCGCACATTTATGCCTTCACTCTCACAGATATCACCACTGAATTTTCTAGACTCTAATGTTCCACAAATATAGGGTGCTTCCAGATAAGCCTTTTATAGTGTCCTCGTCCTGCTTCATTCATGGAATTTTACAGGGGGCCCAGATGTTATCTTCCACTCTTATCTCTCCAATGTTTTTCCACCACTTTTCCCATCTTTTTTGTTTACTGCAGAAAATCTATTAAGCAAGGAAAGGTGGAACAGCTGCACAACTCCTTCTGATTAGTAGTGCTAGGAGCCCTCCATCTGGAAACACCCATAGAGTGCTGCTGGCAGAAATGCATGGAAAGAATGGCGGGGTTTGGCTACATATGAAATTTGGCTCTAGCACTGTGGCATCAGGAAGCAGACGGGCACCAGCCCTGAAGTTTTGTGTGTATTAATCTGGAGTTCTCTGTGAGCCTGGGGACAAAACCAAATATGATGCAGAAGGTTTGTGATGAGATATTCTAGTTTTGTTTTGGGTTGAGGGGTATTTTAACAGCAGTCCCTGTTTTTTTTCTGCTGAAAGATTAATGGCAGCTTTGAGGGAAGAAGATTTAAATGAGGAAAGTGGCATGAGGGAGAGCTAAGCACTCCATGAGGAAGGGTTGAACACATCCCTAGTGCTACTGTTCTGGTCAAAAGTGGCCCCTCCCCACTGGCTTTTTTTTAAGTAATAAAATAAAATAATAGACTTTCCAATCCCAATTTCCCATAAGACATAAAGTTTGGTCCTACAATGCCTTCAACACAATGGCTAAAGGCATTCTGGCTTCTGAAGTGGGCAATGGATAGCAGAGTCACAAAAAAGGTGCAAACCAAAGCAAGAAAAATGAGTGTGATATAACAAACTACTGCTTGAACTGAACTTTCTCTCTTCCATGGGGGGGCGGGGATCCTCAACAATCCTTAAGAGGTGAGACAATAGTACAAGTTCTGGGAAAGTAAACTGGTTGTATAGTGAGGGTTTTTCTAAGTGGATTTGTCTTCTCTCAGCATCATAAATAACTAAAAGTGTTTAAAGATCTATATTCTTATTCAAGATAGTTCTCTTTTATGCACACAACCTGGCCTCCAAACCACAGACTGGTAACTATTATTTTGCAAAATCTGAAGAAAAATGTGAACCACCACCACCTCTGCCACCGCCAAGTAAATAGTTAATTTAACACTATGAAACTAATAATATCATCTGTCATCACTTTCCACTGAAATCCAGGTGCTGGTGAATAACAAAATAGCCCCTGAAGAATAGAAAGTGACAAAAGGAATGTCAGTTTCAGATGGCATTAATTCATTCACACCTCTGGAAACTGACAATTTTGCCATCTGCAATTTTGTAGCAATGCAGTAAAGATGAGAACAGAAAGTAGACCAAAACCAGACAAAGGCAGGACATAAAGAAAGCAACACCAAGCTCAAGGTAGTTTGCCATCTAAGGTGGCTGTACTCCAACACATGATCTCAGATCCAAAATAGATGCTAGTTTTATCACATGGTTAGAAGAAACGTAATATATTAGGCTGAGATGGGGTTTGGTTTGCATTGGTCCACAGCACATGAGGATTAACCCTTCTTCTCTCCCTAGCTACAGTTTCAATAAAAATCACATGCTCCCTGTACAGCAATTAGCTTTAGAGGGAAAAGCTCCCTTTGGCACCATCATGAGCTTCCCCCCCCCCATTGCTAATTGCCATGCAAGAGACCAATTGTGTCAGGTTCACAGCTGTACAGGGAAACATTAAACCTTCTTTCTCCATGCACTGTGTTCCTGATGCATTTCAGCCCCTTTGTGCCTAAGTTTTTAAAATGTTTAAATCCTGGGTGTGGCTGCTAACCACATAATAGAAGTAATGCTTGATTTGGCCCAGGAGGTGTGCTCCCAGGATCCCTTACAAGGTCACAGGAAAATGATGCCTATCATGGATCATACAAGACTGCTTGTGAACAGAGAGTTGTGCTGCACCATTGCACAACTCTTTAAGGTGTTGGTGCCTCTCAATCATATGCAGCTTTATAGGCAGCCCTGAACATACTGTTGCCCCCCAAGCAACCTTGCAAAAAATGAAATTTAAAATGAAAACAACTCTTAAGGCATCTTAAGAGTCATCCAGTGCAGGGTGGAAGGAGCAGGGATCTTCACCTCCCTGTCCTCCAGCCCTGCAGATTTCACTAGATGGACTTTTTAGCCTGTCTAGTAGAGAAGGAAGTTGGCAGAGGCTCAGGATGAATCCTTATGTTGGCCGCTCCAGTCTCCTCCTCAATCTGTGCACTGGAACACCCCCTTTTCTCCTCCTCTGCAGTTGATTTTCTGACTTCAGAGGACAGCCGGCATGGTTCTTTCTGAGCTGGCTGTGAGGAGGTAAAGGAGGATCGGATCTCCAACTCCCCCTTCCAAGGTACGAGCACCATCTCCAACCTCTGAAAAGGGAATCCAAACAATCCTACGGTCCCTGGGATGCTCTAGGTGGTTTTAAGCATTGGTGAACTGCCTCCTGCCACTGTGCAATGGCTTGATCTAATGTACTGTATATGTAGCTACTCCCTGGGGATGATAGGAGTTGCTCTCCAACAGATTTGGAGTATGCCTGGTAGGCAAAGACTGTGCTGTTATTACACTACACATGCTCGAATCTAGCCTCTCTTGTTTCATTCACTTTTTCCAGCATGGAATCCTGCCATTGCTAACACCTCATTAGTGAGCTTTGGTGGAAACTGAGGCCATTGGGTATGGGGTTTAGCTCCCATTAGAATGTAAGTTCACTTGTGTATTGCAAAATGAACCTAGCGCAAAAGGTGAAGCAGAGTGGGGGGGATGTGCTTGCCATCCTTTAAAGCACTGCATCAGAGATATCATCTGAAGCTGAAATCGCTGGTGTGCGTTGATTACCTGGGCCATTACCACTGAATGTTTCTTCCTAATAAGCATCTTCAGAGGAAGCCATTTCTCAAAAAGAAACACCCATGTATACCTATTGTGATACATTGTCACAGTATGTTTGTGGAGGGCTGAGCGGTTAGGAGGAAACAATACTGCTCCCTGCTACTTTCTGTCCTTTATAAACAGACCATATTGAACACTTTGCTGGCTTCAGGGTTGTTACTTTGGTTCATTAAATGGCAGCCTTCAAACAAGAGATGCCAGCCAGCTGTCACTTGCAGAACTGTAGACGGTGACAGCAATAACCACCTGTCAGGCTAATTCAATCTAGGCTTCCAGACCCCTAGTGAGGATCACAGCGGAAGCAGGGGGAGGGGAAATCCCCAAGTGGCAGACAGACAGATGTAGCTCAGTGTGCAATCTTATGTGATTTCAGGGACATGTTTTAGGATTGGATTGAGACTAACAGCCATGGGAAGGGCCTGGAATCCATAGACCATTTATTTCCAGGTTTATTTTTCAGGAGCCAAGGGACAGCCATCATTCATTCTAGAGCAGGGTGGACAACTTGTGGCCCTCCAAAAGTTCTGGCCTAGGAACTCCATCATCCCTCCCCATTGACTATGCTGGCCAGGGCTGATGGGAGTTGTAGGCCAAAACATCTAGAAGGCCACATTTCCCACATCCCTGTTTTGGAGACTTAGGAATATAAACAGCTGCTGCTTATATTTATTATTTATTATTATTGCATTTATATCCCACCTTTTTTCCTCCAAGGAACCCAAGATGGTGTGTGTAATCCTCCTCCATTCCATTTTATCCTCACAACAACAACCCTGTGAGGTAGGTTGGGCTGAGAGTTTGTGACTAGCCCAAAATCACCCAGACTACTTGTTCATCTAGTCTAGCATTGTCTACTCTGATTGGCAGCAGCTTTCCAGACTCCCAGGCAGAGGCTCTTCTTATAACCTTATCTCTATCTGATCTTTTCGCTGGAGCTGTCAGGGACTGAATCTTGGTAGAGGCTCAACCTTGAACCTCAACCTTGAACCTTCTTATACGGCTCTAGAGAAACAATGATTTGACCCAGTAATTTGAGGAGAAATGGTTCTGTGAAAGGCTGCCTCTCCCAACTTTGTTTCTTTGAGTAATTTCACTGTTTCCTCAGCCCATTTACTTGGGAGTAAGTCCCACTGAACTCAATTGGGCTTAGTTCCGATTAGGACAGCATGGTAAATCTTTGATTTCCCACCCCTACCCTACCTGAAGGGCATGGGACATCTTTTGAATCTGCTATCAAATAAAGCATCTTTGGGGGTGGGATGTTGTAAAACATTCTTAAAAGAAAGAAAGAAAGAAAAATTTCCTAAGTGTTTACGTTTAAAAATAGAGCAGCATGGAATGGGCACTGTTACATTTCATTTTGGGGAAGCCTTTTCAATCACTGTCCTCCTTTTAGAGGGGTATTTAACTCTGCATCACTCTAATAAATGAGTTGCTGGAGGAATGATCTGCCCATGCAGAAAAAGTGTGCTTGTCTCTGTAGATATTCAACTGCTGTCCACTATAATAGCAGCCCCTAGAAAATGGCCATTTTTTAAGGTGGCAGTCATTCTGAATTGCCCAAAATTTAAAAAGCACTTCCAAATAAGCACTTTAGAAAATAAAAATTACAAAGCATTTTTAGGAGATGGGATGTTGCCTCTCTGCTTCTCTTCCCCTCAAAAGAATGTCACCATAATCCCCATAATAATAATATATTATTATTATTATTATTATTAATATCCCACCTTTTTCCCAGAGCTGGGTCTCAAGGCAGTTTACAAGATTAAAACATGTACAATTAAAACATATAAATATAAATTTACAAAAATTAAAATAGAATTAACCCTGCAGTAAAACTATTTTTT
Organism: Anniella stebbinsi; assembly: GCA_029215795.1. Taxonomy (NCBI): domain Eukaryota; kingdom Metazoa; phylum Chordata; class Lepidosauria; order Squamata; family Anniellidae; genus Anniella; species Anniella stebbinsi. The sequence goes on along the minus strand of JARDYH010000001.1, from coordinate 64,855,911 downwards.
TAAAAAAAAAAATTAAAACAGTAACAGATATTTTTTTAAAAAAATCCAATACATTAACACAGGTCGAGAGTAGTTCCAAAAGCCTGCCAGAATAAAAAAGTTTTTGCCTGCCTCTGAAAGTGTAGCACAGAGGGAGCCAGCCTAGCCTTTCTAGGAAGGGAGTTCCAGAACCTTGGAGCAGCCACTGAGAAGGCCCTCTCCTGTGTACCCATCAGGCGTGCCTTGGATGTTGGTGGGACTGAGAGAAAGGCCTCCCAAAAAGAACTCAGAGCATGGTCAGGCTCATATGGGAGAATATGGTATTTCAGATAACCTGGACTCAAACCACATAGGGCTTTATAGGTGATAGCCAGCACTTTGAATTGTGCCCAGAAACAGACTGGAAGCCAGTGTAGCTGTTGTAAAAGGGGAGTTGTGTGCTCCCTATAACCAGCCCCAGTCAACAATCTGGCTGCAGCTCTGAACCAACTAAAGTTCACAAAACAGATGCTTTTGAGGCGGTTGAAATGACTGGAAAATAGTCCCTGTCAATTTGGTAGAGCCCTAATTTTCTGCATGCAAAACACGTGTGCTACCACGTAGGCATGAGTTACAAAGACTTTTGCATCAATTCAAGGAAAAAGAGAATTTTTGACTGATACATTCATTGTGCTAGGGTGAGAAAAGCTTTGTCTGCTAATATTCTCCCTTCTACAGATCCATTAAAGGTATAGAAATAATATCTGACTTGGTTTGGCATGAGGCCCAGGGGAAATAGACTACAGTACAGGGCACTCACTTGTTATTCTGGGTCATATCAGGAAGACTCAAATCACATCCAGTAAAGTGGAGTCAAAGCAGGTCAGGGTCATGACTGGCAATGTAGGAGCAGACAGGATCTCAGAGAGTATGCTGCTGACTGGCGTATTCTCACACAAGGAAAGCTGTTGTCCCAGCAAAGCACTGCAGTCAACTGGGGCTTTATAAAGGCTGACAGAGCATCATCTTTCAGTGGCTGTATCCATGCTGGATGACAACTGCAGTTCTTAAAGGGACTATGGCTGTTTTTGCAGTCTGGAGCTGCTGCATGACTGAGTGCTAGGAGAAGCTACAGGGGAGCAGTCAGAGATTAAATGGAGAGCCCAGGATAGGAAGGCATAGAAAGGCATGCCAAAGGTTCTCCCTGAAGTGGGTTGAACTGAGACCTGTCTGACTCTGCACCCTTCTTTGGTGATGCAGATCATTGGTACCAGGGGTCAGGCTCTGTCCTCCTTTTGCATCTGGTCACCCTAGCAAGGCATGTGTTGTCATCAGATGTTTAACAGAACTGCCTAGACTGCTTCTCTAACACAGGGAAGGAATGGGAGCCTAGCATCATGATATTGGATAATAAGAACAATACTGCTTGCTTCCAGGCACTAGGAGGCGATACAGAATGTCCTGTAGCTGGATCTGTTTCTATTTCTTGCTTCCTCCCCTTCCTCTTCCTCCTTCTTTCTCTGCTGCTGGAACAAGACCAATGCATCTCTCTCCCTAAAGGAAGCAAATACCGTAACTATCTTGAATTCGCTCACTTATACTCACACACCCAACTTAGGTGCTTGTAGTTAAACATTGTTAGATAGCCTTTTCTGACTATGCGTATAAAAGCACTAATAAAGTAAATTGACTTGAACTTGTTTTAAATTGGCTTTAGCCTGCGTTTGTTGCCTCCGACATGGAACGCTGTGTTGCCACACTTCCTCTACATAAGGCAATTCTTCTGAAAGTCATTCCAGACTTCCCAAAACATACACATTACCCTCAGGGGCAAGTTCAAAATGTTTAGTTTGGGAGCAAAAGGGTAGCCAGAACTGTTGATTAGGGGAGCAAAGATTAAATTTATGCTATAAAGGACCATAATATACTGGGATTGAAAGCTGATTGAGCAATGGACGAGAAAGAATATTTGGGGTGGGGGGGTCCACTACCCTTCACTATCCCTTGGACTCATCTCTACCAAATTGATGATCAGCACTGTTAAAGTTGATGCCATTGACCAAGTGTTGGGTACCGGGGAGCTTGGTAATATAAACATAACAGCAATACAAAGACAGCTACTGTCATAAGCAGACACACAATGCTGCATCAAGGTCATTAAGTAATTCTTTTTGCAAAGAAAGGCTGAATAGAAGTACTAAACATAAATTAACAAATGTATTTTGGAGGGTGTTAGATATTCATGTAGCGATACATCTAGTTAAAAACATAATTAACTATCACTTCAACAGTGAAAGATAAAGCCAGACTGTGTTCACTTTATCAGAAGTCGTTTAAAGCATCAGTGTTGAATATAAATTTAATGTTGTAAATGATTAGAAAGACATTTGCAATTTGTTCCACCATCTGGGAAACAAACATGATGGGGGAAAGAAAAGTGCTAAGGATTTTTCTTGGACCTATAATTTTCATTTAGGCCAAAATATTTAATTACTGCCCCTTTTATAGTGTTGCATCATTTGGTTTACATTTTATGTGCCATATTCAGTGTCTTGCACCACTGAGTCAGTTTTAATAGAAATGCATTGCCATAAATGAAAGACGAAATATGGCCTTATGTCTCCTGTGGAAAAGTCATAAACATTCACAGTTTATAAGGCCTCTTTTCACCTGATTTCAAAACCCTGAGGTATGTGGGCAATCTGTTTAAGAATAAAACGACAAACAATGATAATAAAGAAAGCAAACAGTAGCTGAACTCCTGCTAGGTGATAAATCTAACAGTGTACTTATTGAATATGTTGAGTTCCTTTCATCCAAGCTTACACTTTATAAGCTAGAGGGGAAGTATGGATGGAAAGTATGGACTATGACTCAGTGCTCATGCAGACAAAAAATAGGGGTCCTTGCCTACTTCTCTCAACAGTAAACAAGCATGTGTAATTTCAAGCTGCAGCTGTTGATTAAAATAGTGAATGTAGGGAATTGTTTTCCAAATATTTTCTTGCATGTGTCTTTGCACCCCACCATATTTTCCTGACATCACATTGGCACCAGCGTAGCACTCTACAATGATCTGAAAAGACCTATACCCAGAGTCAGAACTGTGATAACCATCACTTAATTGTGTCAGGTAGGCCTACTAAGCTTGTGCAAGGTCAGAAGATGTTCATCAGGGGTGCCCTTCTTCACAAACCTGACCACAACTGATAGGTTTTCTACATCAGCTGAATCAAGTGTTTCATCTGCTTTCAGACAATAGAAATCCACCTCACAGTTTGTAGGATACAAGTGGTAAACCTCAGTCCTCCAAGAAGCTTCTCCATGTCCTCCGGTTACACAGACTGGACAGTATCCATAACAATTGGACCAGTGTCACAGCTGCATCCATCTTTGACTCTGTTAAAAATGTGGTATCCAAGTTGCTGTGGATGAGAGCAATTTTATCCACAAAATGCAATCAAATTTGTCACAATGAGCCTTCGAGGTTCTCCATTCTGGGTCCCAAGATCTATTTTAAGCAAGTCCCTCATCACCTGAAATAGCTCTGCTAGCTGGCATTGTGCAGATGCAATGGTGATGGTGAAGTGAGACTTCTTCACCACCATCATTGCCGCAAAGTAGACCTGATAATGGGCTGTCACTTGTGTTTGATATTAGCTACAACATTTATGCCACTGGTGCGCTACTTGCTGACCCAATTGTTTCTTAGCCTTGAGCTGTTCAGAATACCAGGAAGACCATCTGGCGCTATGATTTGATCAAAGATGTTTCAGAGTGATTGTACTGATGGCCAAGATCATCCCCTCATTTCAAGCACTACCCAAGGCCTTCGAAGGACTGCCAGTAGAAATACAGGAAACTCCTCCAGAGAGGTTAGAAAACTATCTGGATTCATTAATCTCCAGGGCGAACAATGCAAACTGATTCCCCACCCTTAGAAAGGTTATAGGCAGCCTGAAGGTCCAACTTGATCATGTCCATGACAATGAAGTCATCACTGGCTATCCCACCTACAGACCCCTTTCCCCCGATCCATACCAGAACATTAGATTTAGCGTGTTCTCTCACACACCTGTTGGGTCTGATACACACCTATAGTTGTCATGAAAGGCATGAAATCCTGATCTACTCCAGACAAGGTGGCCTTGGTGTGAATGTTGACGCCCCCCAACACTTAAGGATTGTCAATGTCACCTCAGAGAGTGCTGTGTCAACTTGGGAAGGGAAACTATTGGGCAGCAGGGTGAGCAAAACACTAACAAAAATCCTATTGTGTCTTGGGTTCCCAACACTAGGTACAGGCACTTGAAACTGGCTGGTTGCTGAAAAGTGTTCCTGACCAAGGAGATGTAATCCCTACAGGTCAAAGCTACCCCCACCAGCCCCTCCTCTAGTCATGCCTTCTGCTGCACCTGATAACCTAATGACACATTTGAGAATGTGAACTCACACACACCCGTTTGTCCAACCAGGGCCAGATCTACACAAAGCAAGATATAGTGGTATGAATGAGGTATCTGCTATCTTTTCCCCTGTAGGACAAATGGTAACTTGAGAGAGTGTGAGTTTTAAACTGAAACCCTGTTGGAAGTGATAGGGTTATGCAGGCTCTCTCCTGCTTTTTGTGAAAACTTCCCTTGGCTGTTTTAGGTATTTTAAAACACTTTAAGTCACACGTGGGTTCAGCCAGAGTCTTCGCATTTCATGCACACAATAGCTTTCATCCTGCTGTGTCCCGTCCCCCATCCCCCCAGTTAAAACAGATTAAGCTTTGTTTGACTGATGTATCATCACTGAAGAAATCAATAACAACAACTTTACTTATCTGGCGTCCTTCAGTGCAGTATCACAAAGCTCAACACAAACATAATTAAATGATCACTAGTGAAGAACAATTAAAATCTATTGACAGAGGCATTTTGCTGGGCATGACTTAGTCACAATCATTGTCTCAAAGACAGAAAGAAGCTGCATAGTCAATACAATAAGCATAAACTACTTTGAACAGAGGTAGGAGAACAATTCCATGAAGCTGTCATGGCAGGGGAAGAGGAAGGACAAGAGATCAAAATGGTTGCCATAAGATGACATAAAGGCAACAAACACAAAAAGAAATTTTCTGCAAAGTTGGCCAAGTTTCTGCACACACATGTTCAAATTAAATGTCAATGCTGCCCCCCACCCTATTTTTACCTTTAGCATACATCAGGGGGGGAATGAATTACATTTTAATGGGGGATTCTATATTATAAGATATATAAACCAAAACTTATACAAAGAATACCATATCAGTGAGAACTGTACAGTTTAATATTTTCCAGTCTCATACCAAAACTGGGTGGGCTAATGCCTATCCATATGGCAGAGAAACAAAAATAACAGACATTTTTCCAATCTTGGGGGACTCCCCAGCTGTGTAGAAGTATATTTCTTTGCATATTTAAAAGAAATAATCCCAAGCAGCCCAATGAAAACCTTTTCTTAGTGACTTATGAGGTGTTGAACCTCTTTCAGCTCAAGTGCCAAATTCAATTTCATTTTCAAATTCAGTTTCTTGGGAGCCACATTCCAGCGCTTGGCAGGGCAGGGCAAGGATGTGGCCAAAATACTTTTAGTATTGAAGTTCTTGCTGTGAGTAACTAAGTCTTAGAAGATGCATTTCAACCTTTTAGAAGGGGGGGGGGGCTGCACAAAATACCCAATGGTCAGTGATCAGGAAAAAGAGAGTGTGGTGATCAAGAAAACCCTGGAAGTCTGGACTGGGAATCCAAGGGGGTCAGATTTGACTCATGAGTCTGAGGTTTGACATTCCTGACCTACAGATTACTGTAGGCAGTAGAGCCATGGAATGTTGGGGTGTCCACTGAGAGGAAAAAGAAGCGGGGAGGGAATGTGTCCGTTTGAGCCCCTAACTTCATACAGAGCTTTTCTACATGAGGCATTCATTGTGCTCTTGTCTTTCCCTACCCACAGTTGTTTACAGGTTTTTTAGATGATGTCATGACCCTCCAGTTTCAGTTCTGTTTTTAACTAGCACTTTCGGTCAAGTGTTTTGTTTTTTTTAAGAACAAGGGAAATGCAGTATTCTTTGTGAAAGTGAATGAAAGCGCTTTTTCCACTTATGTATTTGTGCCATACCACAGTGCCACCTAGAGGGTATGCAGCAGAAAAGCAGGAAACACTTTTCAGGTGGTGCTTGGATCTCAGTATAACAATGAAACCAAAAGTAGATAAAACGGATTAACCAGTTTGTGTAGAAAAGCACATCAAAGTATTGTGGGGGGAATTAGGGGATGTGTGTCATGAGACTTTTAAAAAATTGCCCCCCCCATGCTATGAAAGGATGTTTCAGGAGATGAGAAACTGCCCTCCGTGGTATCATTTTTCCTTCACCCATCTTGCAATGCCATCCCTTCACCCATGTCTCCTGGCAAGAGTCTTGCCAGGAGAGTTAGGAGATACACAGCAAGTATTAGTTATGAATTTCCAGTTGTTATCACTACATTTATCATTCCAGTAGTTTATCAAAAAATAAAAAGTATCCAATTTAAAACAGAATAATAGGTAGGCTGACAGCCTTCTCTGCCATTTGCCATATTTTCCTAAAGCAATGATCAAGTTTTGGTGTTTGGGTTTTATCTCCTCTGATTTATTGCTATACTCACCCTAGCTGCATACAACAAATCGATTATAAATTCAAGGTTCAATGAGCCTGCACATCTGGTCAGCAAGATTGGCAATGAAGGGGGGCATGGCAACAGTCGTTCCATGGTATAATCCCACTCCAGAGCTGTTATTATTGGGTCAATACCATTGGGCAACTGCTTATGAGGCTGCCTGGGCAGAAGAGAATTTAAGCATAATATATCTAGAGAGAGGAAAGTCTGTTCTTAAAGGAGACACAATAGTAAAGGTATATGCTGACAACCCACTGAATGGATGGTAGCAGGGAAACTTTCAAAACAACCACAGAGACACATTTATGAGTTGGCACTCACAGTTTGAGAAGTGCTGAGTAAGCTTTTAAATTTTTTATTATTTTATTACATTTTTAAAAACTATAAACTGCACCCTCATCCCAAAGAGTATCTCAGGTCCGTGCACCTAAAACAAAACCATTACGTATAATAAAAGCCAATATAAAATCTAAATATCAGTTTAGAACTGAGAAAAACTATTTCAACCTGGGGGGAGGGGGGGAACAAACCAAATTGAAACGTAAAATGCATGGATGAATAAAAAGGTCTTTGGCCTTTATCACACAGGTGGTTTGATCCACACCCACAGCGACTTTGATCCAATTCTTTCACACGACGTCGTCCCCCTCTCGCTGCTCTCGTGCCCTGAGTGCTCCGTTTCCCATTTCCCTTTCGAAGTATCCCTGAACGAGGATTGTGTTTGCTCCCCTCCTCCACAGACTTAGCTGAGGAATTGGAGCAAAACCGACCACGTGGCTACACTCACATAGGAAACGGAGGGGAACCCGCATAAGCAAAACGGGTAGGTGTGATAAAGCTCTTTAACCTGGTGCTGAAAAAAGCACAATGTTGGCACCAGGCACACCTCTTGCAGGATATGCCAATGTCAGGATGCCACCACAGAGAAGACCCTATCTTTTGTAGCTAATAAATGTACTTCTCTTACAAAAGGAATATGGAGCATCTTAATGCACAGGCCAGTTATGGGAGGAAGTGTTTCTTGCATATGGGGATGGGAGAATATGGGCCCCAAGCCATCCAGCGTTTAATAGTTTTGCTGTTCTAGACAGAATATGGCAGGACTGGGACCTCACTAAGATTTCAAAACATCCTGTGTGCCTCTGGAGGTGTCACATTGCACAAGGGTTATTTTGTTTTCAAAAGCTTCATCTCATTTTTCTGAGACCATGGGCCTGGCACGAAGCCCATGGAAAGGAGGAGAAAAAAGCATTACCAGGAATCTTTCCACTGATGTCAGTGAATTTTACATCAAGGCTCAATACTAAGGTCATAATGCAAAAGAAAAGCTGATGTGAGGGGAAATTATTTTATAATAAAATGAGCAATTAATTTAATAATAGCTTTTACATTTTTAAAAAGAAAAAATATGAAAGGGTTGATGTTTTTTAAATGGAGTATCAAGCCAAGTTTTGTCATCATGGATACTTCCATCTCTTGTTGAGTGTGTGTAATTACTTGTTTCCTGGATTTTAGATCTATTTTGCAACTCAATTTGAAATTTATATTTATTTCTGCAATTCAATTTCATACATCTTATCGGAAAACATTTACTACAATTTATGCAGGAAGAAAAACAACGATAGGATGTGCAGGAGACCGGATCCAGATTTAAGGTAGAATCCAATACTGCTCTTGCACAGGCGGCGCAGGCAGGGCGGCATATGCACACGGCCCCTACTGCTGGCAGCTGAGACATAGCACTTCCAGGGCAGAGTGCCGAAATGAACAGAAATGCTCATTCCTGGAAGGGGCAGGTTGCACCCCTTCAGAAACAAGCGCTTCCGCTCATTCAGGTGCTTCTCCCTGGAAGCACTACATCATGGCTGCCACTGGTAGGAGCTGCCCATGTGTTGCCGCCAGCATGCCTGGGCCTCCCGCACAAGGACGGCAATGGGTTCTACCTAGAGTCTTATTCAGAATAGGATCATTGAAACCAATGGGACTTAAGTTAGTCATGATTAAATGAAGTCTCATTGATTTCAGTGGATCTACTCTAGGTATGACTGAATGTGGATCCAACCCATGGTCACTATCAGGGTGACTAGAATTCCACACACATACAGATCCCAGTTTTTAATTAGAAAACCTGTTTTATGGTACCATACTAGATTCAGTTTAGGCGCAATTTCCAAATATTTCTTTTTCAGGGGCAGGGCAAGGAAGATAAGAAATTGGCCAGTGGAAAACGGCAGGTATATGGGGGAAGAGTGTGTTCCAGAACAGTGGTCTTCAACTGGTTGGTCATGACCCAAAAGTGGGTCGTGAGATCAGTCCAAATGGGTCACGGCAAAGCTCTTGCCGCCATGTTAGGCAATTGTGAAAGTGGATCCTTTGTTGCAGGTTGGAAGTCTGAGGTGTGTCTTGGGTATGGACCAATTGAGGACCACTGTTCTAGTAGTCCAGCTCTTGACCATTGCAAGCTGACAGGGAAATTTTCATACATGAGCTTTAAACCTAAGTATCTGCATTGGCTGCAACGTGCATTGATTTCTCTTTTACACTCTATCCACGTTAATGCCTTTGACACGTGGCACAAATAGAGATGTGTTGCAATCCTATGCAGCAGCAGTGCAGAACCCCTTTCAGCCCGAGGGCTAAATTCTATTTCAGAGAATCCTTGCATTCCAAAGGGACAAGGGGGAAATACCAGTATATGTTAGCTTAAAGCTCAGTCAGGGGTGCTTTAAACAGGATTCCTGTACTAAGCAGGTGGTTGGACCCGTTGGCCTAAATGGTCTCTTCTAACCCTATGACTCTTACTGCCAGCAACTAAGCCTTAGCAGAGGCATTTCAACTATTCAGTTCTCGGGAAAGGTGCTGGAACGTGTGGTGGCTTCTCAGTTCCAGGGAATTCTGGATGAGGCAGATTATCTAGATCCATTTCAGTTTGGCTTCAGACCTGGTTATGGGACAGATACTGCTTTGGTCACCTTGGTGGAACTGGCAGGAACTGGCAGGAACTGGATGTGTGTGTGTGTGTCCCTCTTGGTTCAGTTAGACCTCTTGGGGGCTTTCAATATCATTAACCATCGTATTCTTCTGATGCATCTGTCTGAGATGGAACTAGGCAGAACTGTTATATGGTGTCTCCAGACTTTCTTGGAAGGGCAATTTCAGAAGGTGATGCTGGGGAATTCCTTTTCAAAACCATGGCCATTGGCTTTGGTGTCCCTCAGGGTTCCATCTTATCCCTCATGCTATTTAACGAATACATGAAACTACTGGGAGAGGTTGTCCAGAGTTTTGGGTTCAGTGTCACCAGTAATCGCATGACACCCAACTCTACAAATTTCTTTTCCATCTAAATCCAAGAAAGCTGTTCTAGTTCTAAATCAGTATCTGATGTTGGTAGTGGAGTGGATGAGGCTGAACAAATTGAAACTTAATTTAGACAAGACAGAGGTGCTCCTGGTTAGTCAAGAGAGAGATCAGGGAATAGGGGCTCAACCTGTGCTGGATGGGGTTACACTCCACCTGAAGACTCAGGCTCGCAGACTCCTGGACTCAGCCCTGATCCTAAAAAGAAGTTTGGGAAACAGAAGCTGAAACATATCAAACTCTTTACAAGATACATTTGGTAGTTTGAGAGATTAAGGAAGCTATGAGCTAAGGAACAGTCCTCTTCACAGGGCAATTTTTAAAGTTCTAATGTGTGGATCTGCACTCCTCCAACTAATAAGAAGTGCTAAGCGCAGCAACTACACGGTCTGCCTTCTTCTGAAGAGAGTGTATTGCATTAGAGACATACAGGGAGTGTGTCCCCCCTACCTAGAATATCTGCTTATTTCCACAATGTACACACTGAGCATGGGGACAAGCAAGCACCTGGGCAGATAGTGCTAATCTGAAGAACAGCATCAGCTCTCCAAAATGCAAACAGCAACCACTTGGAATTCCACAAGGATCCTTCTTCCAGCCAGCTGCAAAGAATACAAAGCTGCTTATCTTTTTCCTGGCTACCTTTCAACTCCCAAATGTTTCTCCAGCCTACCATCTTAGCTCAATAGCCATGAACTGCCAATTTTTAGTGGGGAAACATAACCATCAAAGTCCTTTGAATAAGCATCTTCAGCTCACTTGAGAAATGAGAAACAACCGATTAATAAATAAATTAATCAACGAACCAACCACCAGTGCATATTAGCAAGCAATCCAGAGACATAATAGTAGCCTCAACAATTCACTTGACATAATAGTATGTTTATTATTGAAGAATAACCTACAGCTAGACTACCAGTAATAGTCTGGAAGTCCTATACTCCCTTTCTGCTGGTTCATCTCACTGTTTGTCTGACTGTTTGCACATTATATTATAAAGAACCGTATCTTCTGCCATTTTCTATTTGACTTCACCACTGCTGGATCCATACTGTTCCATGACAGTCAGGTTGATTGCTGGGTCAAGGCAAAGGAGATAGCTTGATTGGAACAGAAGGGCTTCTAATGTGGACTTCCGGTGAATGCAATGGAAGGGTGCCGCCGCGAGCGGTGAGCTCCGTGGAACGGGATGGTTCGGCTGCCGTCTGGGGGATCCCAGATGGAGTTAATTTCCCCAGATTAAAGGGGAATGCAAAGAGCAAGCCATTAAGTATCTCATAACCCCTTTGATGCGGTAACAAAGTCAAAGTGGAAATTTCGTCAGAAATTCAGCAGGAGGAGATGCAGGTTTCCAATGCTCACGAACCGTTCTGGACCCGAGAGGGCATAAGATTAGCCAGGCATTCATTCCCCAAGAAGGGTAACATCTAGTGAGAAGGGGTACTTTTACTACAGCAAAATCAATTAGAATAACTGATTTGCAGGAAACAAAGAAAACGAAACCTCTTGCGTCATCCTGTGGGTGAGTCATCTTACTTTCTGTGTAAAAAAAACTTTCCTTAAACAAAAAAAAAAGCTTTGAATTTACGAAGGGGATCGCAGATGGATATCTTTGTTTAAAGAATTTACATATGAACTAAAAAAAAAGCAACAAGAAAGAAAGAGAAAGAGAGGTGGGGAAATAGTTTCTCTTCCGTTTTGAGAGAAACTCCTGGGAAAGCAGCGGGGAGTTTCAGAGCATAGAGAAAAAGGCTTTCGTAATGGGAAACATCAGAAGAAAATAGAATGAGTGTGCGGGAGTAATCCAGGAATTACAATTAATTATGCAAAATTGTTTTCAACAATTATGTGACAAATTGGATTACATTGCAGTGAAATGGGACTGTAAAAATAAGATGGAAGTACGGGGGACAAAGATGGCGGATGAAGACACAGAACCAGAACGAGAAAAGGCTCAAGAAAGGAAAAACTTGGACATTACCATAAAACGAGGGTCTGATGAGGTTAAAGGCTTTTTGGATAACAAAGAAAAAGGATTTCAAAGGGTGATTTCGAAAGAATTCTGTGATGGAACAAGGGTTGAAAAGGCCATCCCAGTGATAAGAAGCAAACAAAGGAAGTCTATTTTTAGATGAAAAGCTGCGAGATCAAAACCAAAGCAGAGAGAAAAGTTTCGATGGGTTACTCCGACAGTCAAGGGACATAAGGCGTTTACAGGGTGAAATCCAAAAGGACTGGCAGAAAAAAATAAAAAAGAATTCCCTTTTGAAACGGGTTAAAAGAAGCTTTGAAGTCAGCTGGATAAAAGAGCATTTGATTAGGATCTGGAGTTAGGAGTGAAGTTGGGACTTTTTATTTCCTCTTTGTTTTGTTCTTTTAAGTGGGATAAAATTGTGGGAACTTTAATATATACTTATAATAAGAATAAGAATAAGCTTAATGTTGTTGTAAAAAAAAGAGTGGAAAATAAAAAAAAACTTGGAGATATGGGGAGAGGAGAAGTGAGGGAAAGGAACTAGGTATGCTAATAATGAAATAAAAAGTAATATGCATTTGTAAATTCTCTATAAAAGGAGGGGTACATCTGGAGATTCAAGCAAAAAGTTTGTTTAAAAGAAAAAGGGGAATATATATATATATATATATATATATAAAATAGTTACTTTATTCTTAGCAAGAGGGGGAGAAGGGAATAATTTTTTGTGAATGAAAATTTCTGCAAGAGAAAATGTGGCTTTTATATTATTGTAGGGAAGGTAGGAGGTCCATTTTAAATGTTGTGTGTCCTTGTAAGTTTTATCTTTGTTTGAAAATAATTTTAAAAAATTAAATTGCAAAAAAGAAGGGCTTCTAATGACCTTGTGTATAGGGAAGTATTTCCATTTGTTTGCAGTTGTCTTTGAATTAAAACAATTTAAGCACTTAAAGCAAAGAAAATCATAATTGCTTTATGTGCTTTTAAAGATCACGTTATAATGAATGAATCAGCTTTCAGGGAAATTACTAGTAACAGATGCTATCCATCCTACTGGCTGAAGATGCACATGTAACTTATTGTCAAAGATGAGTCATGCATGGCCTTTGAGTGCAAGCCATCTCTCCAGGACAGTGTTCAGGTTTTTTTTATTATTATTGTTTTTACTCTTATATTTGTAGTAGCATTAGTAATAGTCATAAACTTTTCTTTAGAAAATAGCCAGTACACTCAAATGTTTTTAAACAATGGAACACTAAAATACTTATTAAACAATATAAAATCAACAGAAGCAGATTTTGTTCCTGCCCTAACACTTAAAAAAATTAAAATCTTACTTAAACAATACAATTGTAACAAGCCACCAAAACAAGGAGGGGGCTTTTTAGCCTTTTTTGGTGTGTGAGTGTGCTATAATTAGAGCATGCAAATGTGTTTATACACACACAAAAATTGTTGCAACATGCCTGGGTTCAAGAGGGAGGGCTGTAAATCTAGATCATGGGGTGGGAAACTTGCAATTCTCCAAATATTGTTGGACTGTGACTCCCATCAGCCTTCATCACTGGCTATGCTGGGTAGGCCTGATAGGAACTGTAGTCCACCAACATCTCAAGGGGACAAGTTGATCATCCCTGGCCTAGATCATGAAAGATCTTGCAAAAATGGTGGTGGTAGGGCAACTAGTGATGTAGTGGAACCAGGCCTTGCAGGGACACAGTGCAGGCATTATTTTTTATTAACAGGAACTCAGGCATCATCTGCCACTCACTCCCCTCAGAATTCCCTGTTCCCTCTTTTAACCCCCTTTTAAAGACATCCAATTTGGTGGCCTGATGTAGTGATGGCCACCAATTTGGGTGGCTTTAAAAGGGGGGGTTGGATAAATTCCTGGAGGTAGGGTGACCAGATAAAGTTGCAGGGGCCCTGCCTTCTTTTGTATATGCTCAGTCTAGTATAGTGCCTGCACCTTTAACTGTTGTGATGAAGAGGGAATTTCACCAGGAACTAATTGCATACAAATGACACTGGCTGAAATTCCCTTTTCTCTACAACTGTTAAAGTTACACGAGCCCTGACCTGGATTTTATCTGGTCACCCTACCTGGAGGAGAAGGTTATCAATGGCTACTAGCCCTGATGGCTATGTGCTACCTCCAGTATCTGAGGCAGTAAGCCTATATGCACCCATTGCTGGGGAACATGGGTGTGAGGGTGCTGTTGCACCGTGTCCTGCTTTGTTGGTACCTGGCCGACAGCTGGTTGGCCACTGTGTGACCAGAGTGCTGGACTAGATGGACCCTCAGTCTGATCCAGCATGACACTTCTTATGTTCTCTGAGTTTAGCTGCAATCCTGAATTTTACCAGCCACACTACATATTGTTCCCTATTGTAAAGCAAAGTCTTTTGGGGTGGCTTGATGTTGAATGAACAATTAAGACCCATTAGCTCTACAAAAGCTCCTCTCTTGGTGGAGATGAAAACTGCTAGAACTGGTTTGCTGACAGTTACCTGGATTTTTGGACTCTCCTTGGGAACTAGGCTATGGGGAATGTTATGATGAGTGCCTGCACTTCAAAATTTACCAGTATATATCTGGGGGCAACCAAAATGATTAGGTGGTTAGAGCACCTTCCTTATGGAAAAACAACATCAACAAGGTGGGGGAATCACATAATAGAGGTTTATAAAAAAGATAGCTGGTGGAGATATTTTTCTCCCCCTCCCATAACACCAGAAGTCATGCAGGGAAAATTATTGGCTAGATTTAGGGTGGACAAAAGGAAGTCCTACTTCATACAGCTGATAATGCATTCACTGCCAAGGATATGGTGATTTCCACTACCTTAGATAGCATTAAAAGGGGGATTTGATAAATTCAAGGATAGGTCTATCAAGAGCTATTAGTTATGACAGCTAAATCTTCACCTTTATTTATAGACTGTTCTATATCTAAGAAATTCCCAAGTGGCAAACAGCAATCACAAAATGCTTAAAATATTAGCAATTATACCCATAAAACCATGGCTGGACATTCAGACAGATAAAGCTTGTTTAAATAAAAATGTATGCAACAGATGCCGAAAACAAAGCAATGTTGATGCATGCCAAACATCAGTTGGTAAGGAAGTCCACAGACAGGGAGTAAGGTCTTAAAAGCTCTACTCTACGTGCTTTTTAATTGGACCTTAGGCCCATGTGGAGCACCTCATTCATAGGTCTGTGACTTGGCAGGTTGAAAAAGGACTCTCAGATATCCTGATGGTCCCAGCTTGTATAGGGCTGAATACCAGTTCCTGAGAGACAATGGGAGATGCCATTGCCTTTAGGGCATGTCCTGCTAGAATATTTCCTCAAAGTATCATAGAATCATAATAGAGTTGGAAGGGGCCTACAAGGCCATCAAGTCCAACCCCCTGCTCAATGCAGGAATCTACCTTGAAACATACCTGACAGATGGTTGTCCAGCTGTCTCTTGAATGCCTCTAATGTGGGAGAGACCACAACCTCCCTAGGTAATTGGTTCCATTGTCATATTGCTCTAACAGTCAGGAAGTTTTTCCTGATGTCCAGCTGGAATTTGGCTTCCTGTAACTTGAGCCCATTATTCCGTGTCCTGCACTCTGGGTTGATCCAGAATCAAGATCTCAAGTATGACATGGTCACTTTCCCCCAGAGTTCCTGTAACTGCCACTTTATCCACTAAGTAATCCCTATTGGTCAGTATCAAGTCAAGGATAGCCGTCCTCTAGTTCCTTCCTCTACTTTCTGTAGGAGAAAGTTATCAGCCACACATGTCAGGAATTTCTTGGAGGGAGCACTTTTGGCAGCTGTGAATAGGCAGCCTCCTGCGTTGGTCTCCTCTTCCACTACACTACACTTCCCCTGACAAACTCGTGTTTGCTCGCCCTGTTCACTCGCTCTCTAGGAGCTCTCTTCCTTATATTCCTTCTAGTCCAGCTGGGGCAGCTTCCTCTGCTCTTCTCTGCTCAGCTAGGAATCAGGAAACAGAATCTGGCTGACTAATAATAATAATTATAATAATAATATTTATTTATAACCCACCTCTCCCTACAGATCGAGGCGGGGAACACAATGCAGATACAAGCATGACAAAGTTAAAAAATTTAAAACAAGAGAAACACATCATTAAAACATTTAAAATTCATCCGGATAGGCCTGCCGGAAGAGAACAGTCTTCATGACTCTCTTGAATTCATGAAGACTGTCAATTTGTCTAACCTCCTCCGGCAGACCATTCCATAGTCTGGGAGCCATAGAAGAGAAGGTCCTCTAGGTAACACTCGCCAGCCTAGTTCTGGCTGGCTTGAGTACGTTCTTCCCAGAGGACCTAAGAGTGCGGGGCGGATTGTACGGGAGAAGGCGATCCCGTAGGTAGCCTGGGCCCAAACCATGTAGGGCTTTAAAGGTAATAACCAACACTTTATACTTTGCCCGGAAACTGACCGGCAGCCAGTGAAGTGATTTTAAAACTGGCGTAATGTGGTCACCCCTAGGTGTACCGGTGACCAACCTGGCTGCCATATTTTGAACAAGTTGAAGTTTCCGGACTAGGCACAAAGGTAGCCCTATGTACAGCACATTACAGAAGTCGAGCCTCGAAGTTACCAGCACGTGCACTACCGTCTTTAGGTCTTCCAACTCTAGGAAGGGGCGCAGCTGGTGTATCAGCCGAAGCTGATAGTAGGCACTCCTGGCCGTCGCATCAATCTGAGCTGTCATCTGGAGCGACGGATCCAGGAGTACCCCCAAGCTGTGAACACAGTCTTTCAGGGGGGGTGTAACCCCATCCAGAACTGGTTGACACACCTCCAAACCCAGGTTGGGGCCTTTGACAGCAAGCACCTCCGTCTTGTCTGGATTCAGCTTCAGTTTGTTTTTCCTCATCCAGCCCATTACCGCCTCCAAGCATTCGTTCAGAGGAGACACACTATCCTTAGCTGACGATGTTGTCGAAGGCATAGAGAAATATATTTGGGTGTCATCAGCGTATTGATAGCACCCCGCCCCATGCCTCCGGATGATCTCTCCCAGCGGTTTCATGTAAATGTTAAACAGCACTGGGGAAAGAATGGCACCTTGCGGTACACCACATAGCAACTCCTTTTTTGAAGAGCAGCTATCCCCAAGCATCACCATCTGGAAACTGCCCAAGAGATAGGATCGGAACCACTGAAGCACAGTGCCCCCGATTCCCAATTCCCCCAGGCGCTCCAGAAGGATATTATTGTGGATACTGGACTAGAACGGCCTTTAGTCTGATCCATCAAAGCTCTTTGTTTGTTCCTGCACTTCTAGTTCAGCACACAAGTATTAAAAACTAGGAGTTCAGGAAGCGTTCCTACTTTCTAAAGATATTGCAGTCCCTATCACATGTCATATGTATCTAAATATGCTACCTTAGTGCTATTCTGTTACACTAGCACATTAATCTTAAAGCTGTTGTGTGCTTCCAAACATCAGCTCAAAGTATCAATGTTATCAGAATACACTATTGGGGGTTCATAATTTGCTAGTCCCTGCAGGATGCTTATCTGGTGGCAACATCCAATGCAAAAGTTCTAAGGATATTAATATATATTTGTGGGTATGTGCATGGAGGGCCTGGCCACTCCATAATGAAATTTAATACATAGTCAGGCAAAGCAAAGCAGAGATTTGATTTATTAGTCCTGCTATTGCTTTACTGTTTACATGGACTAACACCAGTGATGGAATGGTAAATTTTGAAGTGCAGGAATTCATCATGACTGTATGAGTGTGCATATGTTTGTGTATATACAGCATAATACCCACTTGATTAGGAGCAGCATGGCTGCAATCCTATGTATTATCATGTGCATCCTATGAAAGCCCCATTGAACCCAATGGGGCTTACTTTGGATTGTGTACATGGAGTTTCAGCAAAAGTTCTTCAGTCGGCTGAAATGCAACCTTTAACTTGTAATCAGAGATGCAAGCAATCCTGCAAAGAAGCATTACCAAATAAACTGAAGTAGGAACCTCAAAAGAAAAAGTATCTATCTTATTTTCCCCCTCCTTCTCCAACTTTTTCTTCGCTAATCTATCATAAACAATAGCAAAACTTGAAAGCCTTGTTATCACCTCATTCACTTGGCAGAGCATGGGGGTGGGTGGGATCTGTCAATTATCCAGCAGATGATGTGTAACCACTCCTGCTCTGGTAAAAAGAAGGAAAAAGCCCTGGTGCTGCACGTCCTCACATTCCCTCTCCACTGCACCACTGAACTATATTCACGAGTAGGTATGGTGGTCTCTTCTTAAGGCTGTACTTCTTAGGAATAAGTGATTTCTCCCCAAACTCAGCAAAACTTACTTCAGAGTACACGTGACTAGGATTGAGCTTCATGTCCATTTCCAAACTTCCCTCTATTGTTTTGACTGAAATCAGCAGCCAGCAATTCCTGGGGATGGAAAATGCTCTTTGCAGAAACAAGGAGAACAGGCAGAAAGACTAACAGGGTGGTTTGTTCAACTTATCTTTGGCATGGTTCCCTATCCAACTCACCAATTCCTCACAATTTCCTCCACTAAATAAATAAACTCAATCTGCAACAGGTTAGAAGAGTATGGATGAAAGATGGATCGATGGACTCGTCTGCTTCCAAAATAATCTTGATTAGAAGCACGTCATCCTTCACATGCTTGCTGTGCTTATTCCAGTTTTGATGACAAGCCTGATAAGGTCTTGCTTTTCTGCTTCCTCAGCTCAGCAAAATATGGGCAGAGGTCAATGACAAATTTGGAGTACAAGAGAACAATTAAAGTTGAATCTCCCCCCCCCCATTCTCTCCCTCTCTCTCTCTCTCTCTCTCTCTCTCACACACACACACACACACACACACACACTTAAAATAATCACGCTGTTCCATCTTACTGCTTCTAGTATAATTTTAATTGTTTTTAATATTGTGTTTTTAATATTGAATTTTAAATGTGATTTTAACATTTGTATGTGAACTGCTTAGGGATTTTAATATATTTAGCACTATATAAATAGTACAAATAAGTAAATAAAGTCTATCACCCAGACAAATGAGACGAAATCAACAAGAAAACAGGGCGGGTTCTTATTCTCCCCAGAGCAGGTGATTTCCAGCAAGAAAATTCCTGTTTTCTCTTGTGGAGTAAGGAGGGCATTTGAAGATCCTTCGGGATATAGAAAAGCAAAGACAGAAACTATGGGAGGAGTCTTGGTGATTTAACCCCTCTCTGAAGCCCTGCTCCAGCCAGATGAGAAAACATTAATCTTATAATGACATGTAAAAGTATGAACTAATGTCCAGGTGGCTGCCCTACAATTTCCTTATAGGAGTGCCTTACTCCAGAATGTTGTGCAATTCACAGCTCCCCTAACTGAATGAGCCACCACTCCTTGTGGAGGTGACTTGCCCAAATCCTTGAAAGTCTTGGACATATTAGGATCTACAGCAATCAGCTCCTCTACCCATATAAAGGTGACCCAGGCAAAAAGAGAGTTAGTTGCCGTGGCTCAAAAGTTCACAAACTAGGCCTCAAACCCTTTCTTTAGAACTGACTCTACGTATTTGTCACAAGTGTCTTTGGGACCCTCCCTCTCTTCTCTAGTGGGTAAGATGACTGGCAGTGAGAGTGCAACCACTGGCACATCTACTGGAGGCACCCTCAGAAGATCCGTTACTGCATCTGGAAGAGAATTATGCTGGGTAAAGCTAGAGCCATCCATTTTGCTGACGAAATCTTGCTAAGAGATTTAGGGAAAGGAACTCTAGCTGGCTCGTCTTGCTCCTGAGGGGAAACTGTCTGAATCCCTGAAAGTACAGAATCAGTTTCCCCTGCTTTGCGTGCAAGAACTGAGGAAAGAGGCGGAGTTTAAACCACTTTAGTAAAGTCTAGGGAAAAATCCACTTCTAATGAGCTGTTCATATATTGTTCTGGCTATTCAGTGCCATCATCAGAAAATTCTCCCAATTCCTTTTGGAAAACTTCCAAATTAAGTGACTGTATGGGGAAGACTGATCCCCAAACAAAACTATGGAACACATATGCAGCGAAGAAGCTCCCACTTTAGCTGGATCCCCAGCCACCTCAGGGAGGGCCTCGGTCAAATGCTTCAGTCTCTTTCTGCATTTATGGCTGTTGGCATTGGAAGAACTATAGTCAGAAACAGAAACAGAAGAGGAACTAGGGGATCTCTGCCTCTTCTTGTAATGCTTATAGGAGGAATGACCCCTGGATTGGGTCCCTATTTGCAGTGTTTTCTGCTAGGAGAGGGAGATCCCTGAAGGCTGCTGTAGGGGCTGTAAGCCCCACTTTAGCTACCAGCCCTTGAACCCAATTGAGGAAATTCTGTTGGGCACTGACACCTGAGAGACAGGGAATCAGAAGAGGGGCCCTTGATGACTCCCCCGTATTACCAGATTTGAAGGACACAGCATCCCAAATGGCTTTCTGCTCTAAGTGAGACCTCCCAAGCCTCTGCCTCTGAAATACCCCCTACTCTCTGAATCAGGAAGATAAAAAGGCTCTGTCAGACTTCTCCTGAGCTCTCGTATCCAGACTGGAGAATAAGGCAGGAGCAGTTGGGAAGATCATTACCAGTATGCCCAGCTTAGAGGATAAGGCAAACCAAGACAGCATTGAATACAAAATCTTCCCTGGTATTCCCAAAATTCATCCACCACAGTGCCTGCCCTTGAATTCTTTGTACTCACAGAGCTCGGCCCTTAGGAAATGGCTGAGGGGGCATTGTAGAGGGACACTGTGTGGAAAGCACCAAAGTAAGCCCTTAGAATCTGCCCTTTTTGGGTGGGCCCAGAGTGTTTTTGGGGTGCATCCCTGGCCATGGCAATAAGCAGCCCAGTTCCCTGCTGCCAGAGCTTCCCTACTGGGCCCTGAGGAGAAAGTTGGGAGAGTGCACAGCAATTCAATTAGCACATGGCACGACAGACAGGAAGGCAGCAGTCTAGCCTAGTAAGCAGCTGGGGAGAAAACAGTGGGGGGAGCAGGGCGAGCTACCTTCTAGTCTTTTGTGAGGGGTGGGGAGGAGAGTCTCCCCTCAGCAAACCTGAGTGAAAGGACGGTCTTCTAAGGCCTCCAAGGAGTAAGAAAGGATATTAAGCCCAAAACTACTCACCCCCTCCACCACCCCCATTCCACCCTTATGAGGAAAACCTTGCCTCAGGACGTTGAAGGTGGGGATGGGGTGGGGGGAAGTAGACTAAAAAATCTACAAGAACTAACTGATGGGCTGAAGGGAGACCACACAGATCCTGCTTCTTAATCATGAGGCAGAGCCAGCCTGAGAAGTTGGGAGCTCTTCCCATGACAGAGGAATCAAAGTTGCACACCAGCCCTGGCTCCTGCAGAGGGGAGGGACAATCCACAGGATCTTTGAATTGTCTCTCTTACTCTACCAGAGGAAGAAAAATATCCAGTATCACCTGTACTGCCACTGTGTACAAAAATAGAATTAAGGCCTGTCATCAGGCTGTGCAAACCATGCAGTGATGTAATTCGGAGACGAATAAGATTTTTTAAAAATGACCTGATCTTTCTTTCTCTTTTAATTTAATGTAACTGGCACCATGTTGGTTATTTATGGGATAACTAATTAAAATATTCTTGTTTTCGGTAGTTACTCTACCTAATTTCAATTACAAATAGTTTCCCCAAGGCTTTGAAGAGGAAAACATTGCATTGGTAATGTTATTTATTTCCCTATAAATAGCAAAACCTCTACTTTACTGTTATATAACAAAAAAGTATAGACTTCTCTTTCCAATGAGGAAAAAGTAAAGTGTTTAAAAGTGGCCTCTCTTGAACAATCTGATTCCACTATTTACCAAAGGCAACAAAAAGACAAAGAGACTAGAAACGAAGTCTTACAAGGAAAGATCAAAATTACTGAGTATGTTTAGCCTTGAGAAGACTGAGGAGGGACATGATAGCACTTTCAAGTACCTAAGTGGTTGTCACACAGAAGAGGATCACAAGCTGTTTTCTATTACCCAAGAAACAAAATAACGAGCTTAAATTACAGGAAGGCAGATTTGGGTTGAACATTAGGAGTGTGCACGGACCCCCCGGATCGGAACGGGACCCGGATCGGGACCTCCAATTTTGTCATGGATCGGATAAAATCGGAGCCCCCCCGGACCGGATCGAGTCCGATCCCGATCCAAAAATCGGAAATTTTTGGATCGGCCGCCATTTCCCCCCCCCCCCATAGACTTGCATTGCAATGCAAGTCTATGAGGAAAAAATGGCGGTGGGTGGGTGAGGGGGGGCCTAACTCCCTCCCCCCCGGGCCGTCCGCTGTGGATGGCCCCGGCAGGTAAGCCCCCTCCCCTGCACTCCCTACCCCCCCCCCGGGGCCATCCGCTTCCGCCCGCGGGCACCAGCAGATGGAAGCGGACAGCCCCGGGGGGGGGGTAAGCCCCCTCCCCCCTGCCACTGCTTACCTTCCAGGGACGTCCGCTCCCATCCGGCGCCGGCTGCTACTGCGAACGGGCTTCGTGGCCTGCTCCAGGGTGGCGCACCGGGTGATGTCATCAGCCGGCACCGGACGGGAACGGACGTCCCTGGAAGGTAAGTGTGCTGCGGACAGCCCCGCTAGGGAAGCCCCCCCCCCCGCTGTCCACTTCCAACTGCGGGTGCCCGCTGGCACCCGCCAATGGAAGCAGCGGTGGGTGCCAGTGGGCACCCGCTGATCCGCCGATCCATCCGAACCGGTTCGGAACCGTTTCAGATCGGTTCGGATTGGATCGGCCGATCCAGCGGTGAGATCGGAAATCGGATAATTTATCTGATTTCCCCCTGGATCGGATTCGGATCGTGGATCGGATCCGATCCAATGCACATCCCTATAGAACATAGGAAAAACTTCTTAATGTTTGGAATGGTCAGACAATGGAATCGACTGCCTTAGGGAGTTGATAGGCTCTCCATCACTGGAGGTATTCAAGCAAAGACTGGACAGCCATCTGTCAGGGATGCTTTAAATTGGATTCCTGCACAGACAAGGAGGCTGGATTCAATAACCTACATGTCCCCTTCCAACCCTATAATTCTATGAAGGTTTCTAGATAAGCTTCAGGACCTGGAGGTAAAATACCTGTTTGCAGACCTGACATACTCCATGAGCAAACAAGGAAAAGGCAGGATATCAATGTAATAAATGTAATAAATAAGTAAAACCTATGTACGCATGAATACTAAGCAATGTATAGGATTAGGCTACCCTATTTCTTGTACCAGATGCCATGACACTCCTAATGTAAACAGTACTAATGGCCATTTAGGAGGAAGAGAGCAATTAAAAAACAACATACCATTTATTTATTTCTCTCCCTCACACACACACCTCAAAAAGAATACCAAAGTTAAAGAATATGATGCGAGAAAGGGTTTTCATTTTGCCAGTAGAAATTAAACTGGCAGTGGATTAAACAACCTAGAGCTTTTTATGTTTGCATCTCAGAAAAACAGATGTAAGAGGTGGTAAACAAAAGGAGATGATTGTTTAAATTAGATTGAACTAGCTAATAAGATGCATTGATATGAAGTGTTTATCTTCTGCCTATTAATACCATCAACTGAAGCATCTTAAGGCTGTGGTCCTAAATTAAAGTACTGGTAAATGCTATTTGTTTCAATGATTTCACTATTTTGAACTTAATAGTTTATTTGTACTCACCAGGCTTAGCCATTCATATTATCATGATTAAACGCTTAACATGTGGCTTATAGGCAGCCAATGTGGTGAATGGTTAGAGTGTTACACTGGAACTTGGGAGATCTGGGTTCTAGTCTCCCCTCAGCCATGAAGCTCACTGGGTGATTTTGGGCCAGTCACTGGCTTTGTTCAGACAACACAATAGCCAACTTTGGGGTAATAATCAACTCGACAGTTGTTTATCTAGGGAGTACTCACCACACAACATAATAATCAACCATGGGGTGGATTAGGCTCAACATTGAATTGACTATAGTCCATGCTGAGTTGACTCACTCATCCCGTCCTCTCTCCCTCCTCAGCCATTGCTGCTGAAAATCTATCCTGCTGGTTGGACTAGAGTGGCAGCCACCGCTTTGACCGCTTTTGCCTTGCGACTCTGTGGCTGACAAAATATCCAACAGTGGCTGAGGAAATAACCAACAGTACCCTCCATGCAACACAATAACCAATGGTGGTTCAAATAACCAACTGTTGACTATTTAAACCACCACTGGTTATCATATTGTCTGAACCCAGTCACTGACTCTTAGCCTAACCAACCTCAGTGTTGTGAGGATAAAATGGAAATAATAATAATAATAATAATAATAACAACAACAACATCAGGCAAGATATCCATTGATGGTGTTGTGGCTTAAGAGTGTTGGGACTGGACATGGTAGAGCAAAGGCAAGCGCTTTCTCTCAGTGTAACCTGCCTCACAGGGTTATTTAGAATAATTCTTGTATATATCATGCTGAGCTCCTGACTGAGTAGATTACGATGTTAAAATGTCACAAATATCTTCAGTGTATTTGTGTAATGCCCAACATATCAACCAGCTATAAAGAACATATCATCTTAATTAGAGGTGTGCAGGGTCAACTTTTTGCATCTGTCCAATATTTCAATTTCTCATCAGCAGTAGCAACCACTGACTAGAGCTGCATTTCACAGCGGATCTATTGAACCTCCCTTCACTTCTTTTAATATGGGACCTCAGTGGAATCAAATGTAATTATCTGCGACTATTTACTACGATTACAAGCAGATAAAAATCAGGTACAACTTTTCTGACAATTTATATTTCAGTAAGAGAGGGACATCTCTGGATATGCCCATTGAAATAAATTGGAACAATACAAGGGTAAAGGTTTTTGCCTGCTTACCCTGGAGCTACAAGTTTACAGATTTGAAAATGTATCAGGCTTATATTACAGCCTACTCTACAAACTAATTAAACTCAAATATTTGGATTTAAGTGAATGGGGCAGTTATCTTCAATGGGCTAAATCAACTGACATTTATAATGTGCCAACCCAATTGGTTAATGACTTAATTTAGGCATGAAAATGGTTGATTAAAACTAGTAAGATTTTCAAATTTAAATTCAAATTTCAAAGATTAGGCTCTGCATTGTTTGGCTAGACATGCCCTTTCTCTAGGGTTTGGATCCCTCCTAGAGTCCAGCAATTAATAATACTGTATTAGATCATCTAAATTCCACTTTGGTGTACTCAAAGTTGTTTTGTTTCCATGCCTGTCCAAATTTCTATCCTTGATGCAGTTGAAAGTCTCCACCCAATATTTATTTATGGCATTTCTATGCCACCCAATAGCTGAAGCTCTCTAGGCGGTTCTCACTGCCCTTAAAAGACCCAAGGCGGTAAACGGTAGTCTCCAAGGATGACTGCTAGCTTGAGTTTGGAGCATTAATTGTTCCAATTGTGAAACTGTGGTCCCCATAATTCTCCTTGAAAAACAAAAATAAAAAATCTACTCCCCTGGGACCCTTAGTTCACTATTGCACTGAAAGTCTGGCATGTTTGACAGCATGATTGTGACCACTCTGGACTGCGATGAACTTGGGGCCACAAATTGTTGCCCAAATTATTGATGAGGCAATAATCTGCCACCTAATTTTGTTTTTGTGGCTTTCTTGTAAGAGAGTTATTTCAGGTTTTTCTTTTTGGATGACATCTGAGATGTGTATTTTTACCAGATTGCCCAGCCCCTTTACATTTGGGGTTAGTATTTTAAGTTCCCCCATGGTATATAGCTACTGAACGGTTTACAAGTCCCACTACCTGGGCTGTCATTGGAACATGTATCCACATTGTCTGCTGTTCAGAACTATATAACAAAGAAAAAAATAAAAGTCAGTATCAAGGCACCCTGCCAGCTTATGACAGGGATTCCAGTTAGGTTTCCTCACACAGCAATTCAAAAGAACTGTCTGACTGCAGCTGGCATAATCATGAAATATAACTAGGTCTCACCAAATTGTTAGTATTTAATAGGGGTTCCTCTCAGATTTTAAATAGCTGTCACTTTTATAAAACTGATACACAATTGCACTGATAATACAACTGAATGTGCATCAGTCTAAATAAGGTTACCACCACATGTATCTTAGTGCATGAAAGCATGACTTGAAATCTGCGTATCACATGGATGTGGTCAAGGTTACGGTCTTTCACCCACTGATTTCAGCAATGGTAGGTCATCAAGAGTCCTCTCAGTGTAATCACTGCTAATATCTTACCTCTTCTGATTGATTGAGCTTGAACGTAGACACCTTCCTTCCAACTAGGTTGTCTGCAATGCAGCTATCTCTTCCTCATTGTCCAAGACATCCTCATCTGGTGGCCCCTCTAACTGTAGAGACAAAAACATGGCTCTCTAGCTAGATGGGTGCCTTAAAACATTCCCAAAGCCACCCCCTGGGTTTAAAGTTCATGCAGATCGATGTTTTGCTGCTTTGACACCTGTTTTAGCATAGAGAAACAAGCACATAGGCTAGGCAACCATCTCCTTGCACACCCCCTGGTGTCCCCCCATAATTGTAAGCCCTTGACTTAAGGGTCTTATAAGGACAACATGGCAATGTGTATTGCTTTCTTACTTTGGTCCTGCTGTTCTTGGGGCCTTCTCATGCTCATTTTGCTGAGTACGGCCCTGGACATGTCCCTAAATCCTGTCCTAATGGCACCATTGCTCATGGTCAGGCACATTATACCTCTAAACGCTATTCTGGGGACAAAGAAGAGAGAATAGTGAGGGTCCCAGTTACCTTCATACTCACCTTATAAACATCCGGCTAGCAATGGGCTATATGGCCATTGGCCTGATCAAACAGAACTCATTTTAAGTTTATCAGCCATTAAGGCACTAAAACAAAACCTGAAAAAATACGCAAAGAAATGAAACAAAAGAAGAGGGAAAGGCTGAAGATTTACTTCAGCCCAGAAGGAAACCCACTCTGCGGGTCAGAAAAAGCAACACACGCTACTATGGCAACCATGTCAGGACAAACAAACAATTGCAAACTAAAATGTCTGACAAGAATATTTTAGGCTACAATCTAGGAGTAAGCCACATTGAAATTAATGGTGTTTACATCTTGGTAGAGATGTATAGGATTGAGTTCTTAGTGACCCATTTTGTACATAATGAGTCACCATGAGTGATTTCCCTGCAGGGCTTCTCATTGTGGTGCTTGGAAAATTCAAAGCTGTAGCGGGGCAATTTGTTACATGCAAATGCAGCAATGATGGCTTATTGGAGTGGTTAACATGCCAGCCACAACCCTAAAACAGGCCATTGGTTTTGGGTGGCTTGTTAACCACCCTCACTGGATTTGCATGTAATGACAAGACATGGTATGGCCTCACCACAGCTTAATTTTTCAAAATGCAAAACAGCAAGCCCAACAGGGAAATTCACCGATAGTGGCTGGCTGTTTCATGCAAACCAGGTCAGTGACTAATAGTAAGAATCTTTCAAAGGAGGAGCCAAAGAGGTGGGGACTGGATCTCTCTTTGAAAATTTGAAACATTCTGCCAATTGATGGGCAGCCAAAGACTAACTCATATCCAAACTTTGGAGCTTGTAGGGAAAGTCAGGGGAAACCCTCTGAGCATCGACTGAGGGTTTGAATTTCCTGCTCTATTTATCTTGCCTGCCTTTCAGCATCAACTGAATCCAAGCCTGAGTATTGGAAGCCAGGCCATCGTGCTGCCTGCCGGCCTGGAATCTTGATGTCTGCATGCTAGGATTGTATGTAGATCCTAATTCTCAGTTCTTGCCAATGCATTGAACTCACTTAGAGTTTCAGCATCTTCTAATCTTGCCTGTGATGGACAATTTTACATGGCAGATAATAAGTGTAACTCACGCAAACTTCAGTTTTACAAGCCCCCATTTAATAGCACTGACAATGGATTTGGCTCGACATTCCTGTTTCTCACCAATTAATATTTAAACCATTGCCAGAATATAATGATCCATCCAGTTATATTAAATATTATTTCTGTTAACTTCTAATATTAGTTATAAGACTTGTGTGGCTACTGCTCAGATTACACATGTAGTATTCATAAATACATTAATTCCAACATGAAGAAAGCATTTCAATATGTTATTGCTAAATTTTAAGCAAGCTGTACTCTAATATAAACAATATTGAATCCAATCAAAACAAACAATACTGAATGTACACATATATTTTTAAGAACATAGACCCACTGCAGAATAAACAATGATTCCCCATAATTCTCAAAACTGTAAATATGGGAAAAATAATTTCTTGATTATTTATTGAGGCAAATTTGCTTCTACAAAGGTTCATTTTATGAGGTCAACTCTTTATTCATTATTTTCTCAGGATGGGGAAAAGATCAATAAGGAACAAATAAGAGGATGCTGGAACACTGTTTAAATACTGGACGGAAATTGACATGGCGAGGTATTGAGAATTTGGTTAAATTGCAGCCAGTTAACGTTCATACAAATTGTGGACATGCTTAGGAAAATACCAGCCAACTCAGTATGTATATACTCAGTTTGTGGGTCAAGCAATTCCAAGGTTTATTATAGATTTTGGCCACAGTAAAGGGGTGTCTGTGTGTGAGAGACAGAGAGTAGACATCTATAACAGATACAAAGTTAATGCCAAGCACCTTAAAAAAAACTTAGCTTGTTCAAGTATTGAATTATTTCCTAATCATCCTAGCGTTTTCAAACTGGACACACATTGTTATTTAACTCTAGTGTCTTCCAGGGCCCCAAGATTTCAAAATGGAAAGCAAGCAAGAGACACTGAACCCAGAGCTATGAACGTTAGTTAAATTCTAACTACTGATCAAGCAACAAACATACATTTTGATAAACCAGGATTAACTCCCCTACATCTGCTGGATAACTGCTCAAAAGCCCCCATTTAAGTGTGGCAGTGTCACTATTAATAACAAGCCTAATGCTTATAGAAGAACATGTATATTATTTTCTTCTTTTCTGCCATGGATTAGGATTTTATCAATATTTCTAGCCTATATGTGCATCTTTGGAAACTGATCGAAACAAATGTATGAGAAAACAACCAACATTTGGAAGTTAAGTCACTGAAAGAATTTTGGCCAATTCAAAAATAAAATCACACACACACACACACACACACACACAGAGATTTCCTGTTGCACTGCAGCAAGAAAATGATATATAAAGTGGATTAGTATGATTGAGTGCAAACTCCAGCAAGAAAACTTACTCTGATCTCATAATAATTTCATACTTGAACTTTTAACAGGGAGTTCAATTTGACTGTTTAATGTTATACAGTACATACTATAAACTGAACATAAGTGAAGAGCACGCTAACTGAATCTTAGCATATGGTCTCTCTTTATACATTATATTACTGCAGCTACTGTAGGCAGATCTCAAAAGTGTTAGTACATAAGATATTCATTATACTTGTATGAGGAGAATAAAACCTAAAAGGGATAAACATCATCTCATCTGCACCTGTTTTCCCAATTAAACATTATAATTCAAGAAATAAACATTTAACTGCCAAACTATAGATTAAATTTAAACATTAACATTTTGATTAATTGATGTGCAGCAAAATTAAGGGAAATATGATCAAACTATAGTCATGCAAATAATTTTTCAACACTCTGTAAGCAGTTTGAATATCTGTTTCAATACTTTGTATAAAATGGTCTTAAGATATATAATCCATAAATGTTGTCAGTGCAATTTGTCAGTGAAGAAAATGTGATACTAACTTTCTATTTTTCTTTTCTAGGATATAAAAGCTCTCATTTGCACCGCTAAACTTGTGAACCATTGAGGTTACTTTGTGCTAGGGAAGCTTCTAGGTGACGTCATCTATGCCACCTTTAGCTAATGTTTTTAGACAGCTGTTACCCAAGGCCATGGGCATAAAAATATAGGGCAGCTGAAGAACAATAATTACTAGCTAAAAGAGCTATTAGAAAAAAGCACTTAAAGCAGAACAGCTTGATGAATACAAACTGTTTGGCTTTGTCTATTGCTGCTGCTGATTAAAAAAACCAATATAAACTATATAATAAAAAAAGCTTAGAAAAAAGTTGAATTTTCTCTGAAAAATATACTTGCAAACATGTTCTGAAACTACCATAATGTCTCACCCCTTCCCCAGTATATATTCCCTTGGAATTATAACTTAAAAAGATGCCTTTGTTAATTTATTACAATGTTCCATTATTCCATGCGATAAAATATTAATAATTTAATTTTTAATTCTCTCACATTTACTGCTAGTGAGCAGGAGGAAAACAGCATGTTAAACTATAAAGTGTGCCTGGCAAAGCATAAATAGTAACCTATACATTTTGGTTCAACAACAGTTGGCAAAACTGCATACAGGACAATGCCTTAAGTAGTTTCCTCCTAGGTTGTGAAATTTAACCCAAGGAAAAAAAGTTTGACCACTTAAAGATAGGACATAAAGTTATGTTCCATACATATTTTGAATACCCTGACTGAAATATTCTGCAGCTGATCATTCAAATAAAAACACGTTCTTCATAAGTCCCAACCTCCCACTGCCCATACCCCAACACACAAAAATAAAAAAATGGTTAACAAAAAAGAAAATACAATAAACTCTTGGTAGAAGGGACTTCTCATGAGGCAATGTAGCATATCCTACAGCCAGATAAGACTTAAAAAATTACATCGCAATTTCATTACATTTTCCCCCATAAACATGCAACTCACTGTGAAATACAAAACACTTGGCTCTGAAGAAAGAACAGTTTTATAAAGAAAGACTGCATCAATAAAATTTTCTTTCTGTTTAACTTTACATAGTAATAAAACCTGCATTTTCACTGAAGCTCAGGTATCAGGTTTCATATTATAATGTAATAATTTGCTCTTTTTTAACATAATGTTCAGGAGGGAATATACACATTGACATACTAGACTATTAAAAATTCAGTTACAGAATTTTATTGATACAGCAGATTAACAAAAGCTAAAAAGGGAAATAAGAGGATAGGCTCTCATTACATTATTTAATAACACATAAAAAATTAAAATATTAATTCTTTTTTAAATGCTCAATGCCACAAGAGATCCAGGAACCTGGTTATCAATACTGAGGAGCATACAATGAATCTTCTTTCACAAATCTGAATCTGGCTGTATTATTTTATCCACATCATTCAAAAGCAATTTGGCACCTCCAAAGACAGACAGGTGCCAAAAGTAAACACTGGATTAGATATATAAAGAAAGAGAAACCATGTCTTTTCTTTTACTTTCTAACAAACAGTGTCAGAGGTGTCACTATTTTCTCAAGCTGATTTTTTCACAGTTAAATGCCAAGAAAAAAAAAATACAGATACTGACAGATATTGCTTGATATCCATTCTAACTTTTTTTTCCTTTTTTGAAATCAACAAATCTAACACACAGTTCTGGTACTGTCAGGTTTAAAGTCGCGGTAAAAGCTATACAAGCACTTTAGAAGTCAGAAACATTTTAAAAAAGGATTATTTACAAGCGGTTTCTTTAGTTCATGTGTCTATATAGCCAGCGCACATTACACTTCACAAAAAACCACAGTTAATGATATTAACATGTGTGTGGCTTATGTTTGTGACCTAGGAACTCCAAATGTGGGGGCAGGAAACAAAGGTTGGTCTAACTTTCTTCAGCAACCCCATTGTGAGCACCAACAGCTTTCTTCAGCCTGACATTTTATGTATTGTAAGAACATTCTTCAAAGACTTCACTTAAAAAGGCTGGTAATATGGCCAGTTCATCGCCTTTCCCTTTTGGATGTCCTCCGGCTTACCTGAGAAAAACACCAAATAAAAGTTATATGCCCCAATCCAGGTAAGGGAATCAACACATGTAAGCAGCCTTCTATAACACTTATCATCTGGCTCCATCAGGATCCAAAACCATGTATTTAAGTGTTTTGAGCTAAACTTTATGGCTTCGTGTGCCATGTGAACCATTCCTAACCATGGTGGCTACATAACCATGGGTTTTTTAAAATAAACACTAAAGATTTGCTGCAAAGAGGCTAGTGGCCTAACCAAGGCTTGTCTGAACAGGCCAAGTGTTGTGGTATCTACCTGCCATGCTTTCAACAGAATGTGCATTCACATTCTAGCTAACTCGACAAGCATTAATACTTTTAAATGTGTGACTATAGATAGATTGGAATAAATAAAAGTATTATTTACATTAATACATTATCTTACCTAAAAAGACTAAGGGAACAATGCACAAAACCTTGCCCTATTAGTTTCAAAGAGGCTTAATGGAAGCTGGAAGCGGGTTCATGCTTACCATTGAACTCAATGGGACTTATTCCTCAATAGACATGTAAAGGATTGTAATGCAAGTTGATTTGAATGGATCTGGATGGAATCCAGAAGCAGATGAGCATATTGATGCTTTACAAGCCATTTTACATCCAGGTGCCTAACTGGATAAGGCCGAAAACATTAAGCACAAGAAACTCATGTTCCCCTTTTACTTGCTTCTGCTACAATGTGAAGAAATGGAACTGGCTGATCTACCTCACAATGAAATCCATTCGCCTCACTTCCCACAGTAGATGCAAGGAAAGAAGAAATGACAGTTCTCTTTCATTGTTTCTTTATAAAGTGTGAGATGGCTCTTTGTTCAAACCTTAAGCTATGAAATATAAAGTCACAAACATCTGGGTCTGTAATGTATAAACATTTCCTTACTCTGACTGTAGAAACTTCCTCTTCTTCCATTGTGACTTCTTGGGGAATATCTTGAACAGGAGAACTACTTTGAAATACATCCATCTCTTCATTTGATTCATTTTCTTTACTCGCTGTTTGCTTTGCCCGTCCAGCTCTTCTAAAATGGAAAACCACAAATCAAGGGTTTACTATACACAGTGGACCCAGTTCACATGTAACTGAGGAAAATTGTGGGTTAATTAATTAACTCACAATTTGCCACGGATCATGATGGGCACATTCTGCCACCATTTTGCATATTCAATCTCCAATCAGGCCTTTTGGAGGTTGCTATGGAACATGCAAACCCAGACACTGAGGGCTGGTTTGCATGATCACTATGGCTAGAACTATCGTTTAAATCATGGTGATCATGTGAACAGATCTACAACTTAATGGTGGGTTGTTTAACCCACCATTAACCTATAGTGTCCAGGTTTGGACATCATGCAGCCACCTCCAACTGAACCAATCAGAGACTGAATATGCAAAATGACACCACAACATGCTTGGCACATGCCACAGCAAATCATGGGGTAATTAACCCATGATTTCCTGCCATTACATGTGATCAGGCACATTAAGTTTAAAGCAAAGAGGATGAATAATGAATCTGGGTGGAGGGTTAGAATTTAAGTAATATTATTCTTATTTTCCATGGGCCTTATATACCACTCTTATTTATTTATTAAAAGTATTTTTAGCTGTATACCATAGTTGTACAAAGATTGTTAGAATGCACTAGATACAAATAACGGTACTGCTCTGCAGTTTATGCTTCTCTGGTTTTCCCAAGGTATGCAATACAATGCATTTAAATTAAATTTATCCTTATTGTGTTAGAGTCAAATCACATCTTACCCTTTTTTCTGCTGTGAGGGTGGTGGTTTTGGTGGTCTTCCTCGCCTTTTCTGTGGCGTAGATTGGTTGGATTCAGCTGTACTTATTTCAGATGATTCAGACCTGTTCAAAAGCATAGTGACAAAAATTCAGATGAACATAAGTTGAAAATTAGAGAGCAGTTTACAAAACAAGGTACATACCTCTGTTGTGTTTTTCTTGGTGTCTTGTACTGCCGACCTTTTGGCTTCTGCTCTATGTTTTCTATTTGCCTTTCTTCTTCTTCCTCCTCCTCTTCCTCTTCTTCCTCCTCCTCCTCCTCTACAGGTTTAACTGGTATAGCTTTTTTTCTACCTCTTTTAGAAGTCTTTACTGCTGGTTCTTCCTTTTGTGTACCCCCAGTAGCTGCCTTGGGAGGTCGCCCTCTTCGTCCCTTCTTTGGTGGGCTGTTTTGTTCATCTTCATTTTCTAGGACATCTTCCTTTAGTCTCTTTTCATCTGGCCACTGTGGTTCCTCAGGCTCTGAAATAACAGCTGCTCTCTTTCTTCCTCGCTGACCACTTCTAAGTTTTGGTTCTTGTCCCAGTTTGCTTATGTCATCCATGCTCAACTTCTCTTCTGGGTCTGTAATAATTTTCTTCCTACCTCTGGGCTTTTCCAGCTCTGACTAAGGTAGAAAGAGCAGATTACCTCTCCCATCAAATATATTACAATCCTACTTACAAAAAAGAAGTTAACTATTAAGCAAGTCATCCCCAAAATGGGCTGAAAGCACTATTTTTTTTACTTTAAATTTGTTTTTTCATTCTCTCAGTGGTTAAGTTGTATACTGACTGAGCAGAAGCCTAGAATAAAGAACTTGAAGGAAGTGGATATTTTAAGGCCAAATGTAGGACTTTCCTTTCTATGTTGGTCAGTTGTAAAAATTCAGTATTACAAGAATAACTTATGTTATTCCATTGTGGCAATGAAAAAAGCCCTCTAAGATTCAATTTAGTAGATATAAAAAGAAAACACACAAGTCAATGTGAATGTCCCAAGCATGCTGGGACTCCTATTACTAATTTTAAGTAGATATAAGCCAGATTTTCCAGAAATCACTATGACTTTGGAGAAGTAATCAGCCACATCTATGATTGCTAGAAAATACCTTCTATTTTATTTATTTAATCTTTATTAAGATTAACTGGAAAACTACAATGCAATTAACTCATGCTTACAATTTCAGAATCATCTCTCTTGTCATTCTTCTTTCCGGGCAAAGGTGAAGCCATTGTATAATCTTCATTTTCACTGTGGTCCATTTCAGTACTGTCAAGTCTATTACAACATATATATTCAAGATGATTAGAAATGCAATTAACCCTACTGCTTCTTATTTGAAAATTGACAACAGCTTCAGGCAAAGACCTGAAGCAACAAATCAACAATTAAAGTTCCATTTTTAAAAGGTAATGTTTTTATTAGCCTCTTACATAATTTCTGCCTATTGTTAAACACTAACAAAATAGCCATCATTGTAATGTAATGGCAGGTAGGCCTGTATAACACACAGAAACAGACTGTACCACTACAAGTCCCTGTTGGCAAAAACTGGGCCACCAAGTGACAAGGAGGTAGAGAGAGTTGTCTTCAGTGAAATGTTGTCCTGAAGTACAATTACCCCACAAGAGTAAATGGCAGCCATTCACTTATATGAGGGAAGAGAAAAGGTTATATTTATCAGGGACATAAATGGTATGAGAAGTTAAACCTAGCACAGACAATTCCAATGTCTGGGGTAAGGAATAAAGTGCCCTCTCTCAACTATGTGCCAAATGGCTGCCTATGTAGTTTGTTCCAATGTACCCTGTACCCAACTATTTCTACCCAGAATGGAAGTAGTTCCATTAGGCTCCTGAACTGTTCTCACTGTTTCTTTCAAACAGGGGGACACAGAAGTAAACTATCACTGGGTCTTCCAAGAGTAAATTAACATTAAAGTATTACTCAAATGCAAACCACAGAGCATGACAGAGCTTGCACGCACACAACACTGCCTAATCTCCTAGCCTTGGTTAGGAATTCATAAGCAGCTTTGGAATTCACAGATAACTCTCCACTGGTTTCAGACAAATTAACCCTTCCCTTGCTGGAGCTAAACATTGTTAGCATCCTATCAATACTGATGGTTACTTAACAAGGTTAACTCCCAAAGTAATGGTTAATAGCAGGTTTATAAGCTATAGTTGGAACTAACCTTGCTTAGCAAAAAAATGCCAGTTTTAGACTTAGTGTATTGGCTAGTTCTAAAAAAGAAATGGAGCCTATGAAAGAGAAGGAAGTGGTGATGGTGGGGAAATGTGCAAGTTCATCTCCCTAGTAAGGTTAAGAGATAAGGGGGTGTTTCATCCACAACAGACCATAGAATTGGAATTTTGTAAACTGACTATTTTATTTATTTATTTATTATCACATTTATATCCCGCCTTTTTTCCTCCAAGGAAGCGTACATAATCCTCTTCTCCTCCATTTATCCTCACAACAACAACCCTGTGAGGTAGGTTGGGCTGAGAGTCTGTGACTGGTCCAAAGTCACCCCGTGGGTTTCCACAGCCGAGTGGGGACTAGAACCCAGATCTCCTGACTCCCAGTCCAACACTCTAGCCACTACACCATACTATATAAATTTCTTTAGAACTTTTTTCTTGCATATAGGAAAATTTAGCACACCACTATCGTAAAGGAAAATTAGACTGAAATATAGTAGCTTCCTTGATGCCACCCATTACAGTTCATGGTGAAATGGGGATTTGAGAGTCTAGGCTCTATGCCTATCCACTCTTCTGGTACATCCTCCAACCAGACAGTTCCTGGCTGGTTGGAGGATTGCCCTTGAGTCTAGTGATGCTGTTGCTAATGCAAGGTTGCTCCAAACCAAAATATTCCTAATCCTTAATTTAATTGTGGATAAGAGGGCTGAGACCAGGATGGGGGAAGTCGGAGGGGTTAATCTCTTCCAGCTGTGCCCTCCTGAGTACTTGGTGCAGCACAACATAGACCAGTTGGTCAGGGAGGTGGTGGATGCTGTTTTCTATTGGAATTCTATCTCCCTCTGCAGGTATCCTGTCCAGTCAAGTGCCAGTCCTGAGTGTTTGTACCTTGTGTTGTGTACCTGGGACAGATTAGGGAAGCAACTGGTATACTGTCCACCCCACTGTCCCAGTCCTCCTGCCTAAACTGACGAAGGTGGTCTTGGATTTGGTGTTGGAGATCTCAACTTCTATTCTGAGGCTGCCGGATCTGGGGCAGCTCAGAATCCATCAGCTCAATACACACATGCAGGAGAACATATGCTTGATTTGGTTCCCAACTGGTCAGGACGATAGTGATCTGAAAGTGAGCAACTTAACATCTATCCCCTTCTCATGGTGAGATCATTTCCTATTAAGGTTGAGACTTTGTGGCCTTTCCCCACAGCAAGGAGGGGAGGGACAAAATAAAACAGTCCACCCACAGAAGCTAATGGTTCTGGGGGATTTTCCTGTTGGCATGGATGGTGCTCCTGTCAAAGCTCAGGTCACCTTTTACACTGCTGCTGGCTTTTACTTTGGTTATACATTGTAGTTTTAAGCTTTTAAAAGTTATGTTTTATCATGTTGTTGTCTTTTATTGTTTTTATGTTGTTAAAACAACAGAGAGCTCCAGGTATTGGGAGTTATGGAAATGTAATATAAATACATCATAGAATAGAATAGTACAGCTGGAAGAGGCCTAGAAGGCCACTCAATATTTAAATAAAAATATTAAAATTAATTTATTATCCATATCATATAATTATTTATTATTATTTTATTTATTACATTTTTATACTGTCCATTAGCCAAGGTTCTCTGGGCAGCGTACAAATAAATTCTGCAACTTGCTAAGCCATTGTGCAATATTTTTACATAATCCTGGTGAGCCAACTTGTATCAATAACGTCAGAATTGATTTAATCATTTTGTTTATTTAACAGATGCATCAGCCGAAGATCATAGCAGAAAACAAATACATAATAATATAAAAACAACAACATGCTAAAATAAAAGGAGTAGAGCCTAACACCACAATCAAATTACATCTAGAGAGGCAGACATTTAAACCAACTATAACTATTTCAGGTACCATTACTTACAGCTCTTTTTGTCAGTTTAGCTGTACATTTTGCTGCATCAAATGCAAAGGAAGACGCTGCTCTGGAAGTAACACTAGTATAGCATTAATCTGGAATAATACTAATATGAGAAGGCAATATTTTATCTAGAGTCTGTTTAGTAACTACTGAACGTGACTAATTATTTTGTTGCGTTACCTACCTCCCTTTGATTCTTCCAGGTGAGCTTGGGTTTGAATTACTGCTAGCATTGCTTACAGTTTCCATTCGTGAAGATTTGGATTGAGACTGCTTGCCTGCTGATGACAGAGGTTTATTAACTGCTCCAAGAACATTGGCTGCTTTGGGCTGTAAAAAAAAAAAAGTTCTCCGTTTATATATTTAGGATTAGGTTTACCTGCCCCTCAAGTAACAAACCAAGCTTTAAATATACAGTTTCTAAATTCTTCAATCCCAGATTTGTGTGCATGTTCAACACACATAGCTTGAAAAAATTAGCTTCAACACAAAATTTAATGTTACACAAATGATGCATGTGCGCGTGCACACACACAAGTACAAACACACAATATGGTGCAAGGTGTTGAATGAACACTGCATTCTCAACATTCATTCTTCTATTCAGAAGTTTAATTTACATTCACATTTTGGGACATTTATAATTACCAATATACAAAACCCATATATGTAATGGAACGTAACTAATGCTTAGTCCCAAGAGATTAAAATTATCAATTTGCATGAATACAGTTGTAGAACTGATATGCAGCTACAAAGGACCCATACAGCACGCTAACTTTATTGAAGACAGCTGTCAGTATTTTTCTTGTTAGCCAGAAGGCATAAATCAAGATGAAATCTGCATTTTGGACTTGAGTAAAAGACTCTCATAGCAAGCAGAATACAGTGGGGCCGCCAAAACGAACACACTGAGCATATCTAATCCTGAAGCTTAATTAAAATATGAGGCATGGGTGAAACACTTACCTAGTTAAGTATTCCAAGTACTTCACCTCATTTAAATATACTTAACATGCACACTATACATGCAGCATTAGAACACCAGTCATCAGCCCAGGAAGACTTAGTTGGACTCAAATCAAGCACTATGCATACTATTCATTTGTCCAGGTGTCAGAACTCTTGTCAGGCTGAGGAAAAGCAAGTTCAATGATTGCCTTCATTTGCTCAGATCAGTGAGCAAACCAAACCTGAAAGCTTTTAGCAAGGAAGTACCATATAACCTGCTATGTCCTATTGTTGTTATGAGGCTTTATTGATAATGTGGTTGATTTCCTAGTATTAGCTCCATATTGAGTAACCACAGCTGGGTAATATTGCACAGGTAGAATCCCTAATCTGTCTTCCTCTTGTTCCAGGTCTAAGACCTGGTGCAGCCTCAGGCTCTTACTATTGGGTCCTCAAAGAACCTGACAAGGACATGACAACCAAAGCTCTATTAATCAGGATATAGAGTGGCCAATGTTAGTAAGAGTGTCCTGGAAACAGTTCCATGAAACTCTGGTACTGGATAAACCCAATTAATCTACCATATCAATGAGGGCATAAGGAAGTTAACAATTTGTGTATAGTAACAGTCCTTTGGCAAGCATCATATGGCAGTGGCAGGAAACTTGCTGCCCTCCAGTTGTAGTTCAGACTCCAGCTCCCATCAGCCCCTGCCAGAATGGCCAAAGATTAGGGCTGATGGGTGCTGAATTACATCATCTTCTGGAGGGCCACTGGTTCCCCACCCCATCATCTGGGATGGGCCCATGCTATCATGAAAGCTGACACCCTGGGCCATCCTTTATGTATTATGACACAGCCTTGTGAAACAAGATGTCCTTGTGTTGTTCTTTCAACTTTATTTGATCAGCTATTCAACTGAATGCGCATATGAATTGTCAAGAAATTATCAAAATCCATGGTCTATCCCAGGGGTAAGCAACCTGATGCCCTCAAGATATTTTGGACTCCAATTCCCATGAGTTCCAGCCAGCATGGTTAGGGGTTGTGGGAATTGTAATCCAAAACATCTGGAGGGCATCAGATCACACACCCTTGGTCTAATCTCATTCTAACAAGAATGTGTATTTAATGCAGAGCAAATTAGATTGTGGATATTTTCTGTAGATTTAGGTGACTTTACAGTGAGTTTATAACAGAACTAGGATTGATCCAGAACATTCTGATTCACAATGAAATAGAAGTAATCCTTCCTTCAAGTTAAATATTCCTTTCAAGTTAAGAGGGAATAAATAAAAACAGAGATGATTTCTTAAGCGTTTGAGATGCAAAGATGATGGTGCTGACATAGTTTTTGAATTGGATCCATTACAAACCAGTTAAATTTTCTCAGGCACATCGTGTGTTTAATCTCTGTGCCACCCTGATATAAAACATTTAGAATTTGCAAACCTTGATAGAAGATGGTCAACCTGTTCTGATCCCTAAAAATCCCTAAAGGATCAGGCATGCAGTTTGGGGATGCTGACTGAACCTGGTTCATTGCTGGAGGCCTTAGTGGCCCCTGTGATCATTAGTATTTTCCACCAGCTAAAACAGAGATGGCCAGGCCACAGTAATCCATGCCTGTTAATCTCCAGATTGTATGCGGAGCAACCTTTGGGGACTTTTCAGAAACTTCTGTCACTTCAGAATAGAGCAGTTCAGTTGCTAACCAAGACTATGCTTAAGGAACACATTTTGTCAGTTTTGAAACAGCTTCACTGGCAGCTGATCTATATCCAAACACAATTTAAATTGTACCTAGACAACTGAAGGACCATCTTTTCTCACACATATGCGCCCATGCATTCAGGTTTTTTTATCAGAAGCCTGTCTCTACATATTGCCCACCCTCTAGCTGCTCTAAAGGGTTAAAGTTTTTCTTAAGAAAGTGAAACTAAAAACAACTAATGCTTTTCTGTAGTAGTAGATAGGCCTTCTCTTTCAGTCAGTTGTATCAGCTGAAAATTATTATTTGTTTATGTCGATTACAAGAATAAGAAAAAGAGAGTCAAGAGCCTTTATTTCAGAAAAGCATTTTGGTGCTGAAACCAGAGAAGAACATAATATATATAGCCTAAGGTCATGAACAGTACGGCTGAGGCCCTGTAGAGACAAACACAGGTGAGAGATAATTGGAACACTGAAAACTAAACTGTAAAACTGTTGCAAAAAACAGAAGAATTCAGCAAACCTTACTCAGATAAATTTCTGCCCGAAGAAAGCTTGAGTCAGCTCACAGCAAAGGAAGAGGTTCTAGATAAGGCTTGATCAGGGCACTGAATTTATAACTGAGTTGAATGTCTTACAGAAAGAGGTGGCGGCAGCACAGAATTACAAGGATTGTATCATCACATGGAAGACTTGTAAAGAATCTTTAATTTCATGACAGTTGTGAGCCTTCCAGGAATTAGAATCTACTGGCATAATGGGAGACACATAGGGCAAAGCAAGGGGTGAAGAAGCAATGCTCTATACATTTGCAACTTCACTGAACTATAAGGAAAGGAGATACAAAGTGGAGCTACCATGGAAACCATCCTGACCTCACACACCAGATAACTTCCTAAGAAAAGGTTTAATCAACTAGTTAGAAGGTTTGGAACATGTCAGTAATAACTCTATGACCCTGTGTTCAGACGAGACACTAAGCCGCAGTGGCTAAACATCATGGCTTAGCGTGTCATGTGAATCATTTATACCATGGCGGCTACATAACTACAGTTTAAACACACTCACTAACCATTTGCTGGAAACGGATTAGCGGCCTAACCATGGTTTAGCATGTCGTCTGAACAGGCCCTCTATCTGAAATGGACAAGGTGAAAGGGACAAGGTCCGTACTATCCTCCTCATAAAGCAGTCATCAGAAAGGTTAAGGTAAAAACAAAGTTGAGAGTACTGTTTGAAGCTTCATCCCATGATAGGGGCTATCCGTCAATCAATGATTGCTTATTGACTAGACAAAATCTGAACACAGACTTGTTTAGGATCCTGATCAAATTCTGTCAACGCACAGTGGTCTTCCCAGCAGACATTGCAAAGGGATTCCTTCAGATAATTATATAGCAGAAGAAGATTAGAAGGCAGTAAGATTTTTGTGATGAAGGATCCATAGAACTTTAACCAGGAACCAAAATTAAGAGTCTTGAGAGTGACCAGAATACTATTTAACTCCTCTCCCAGCCCTTTTCTGCTTGCAGTCACTATAACAACTGGGTAAAGGGCATCAGCCAGAAAGCCACTTGGCAAGAGCAGTAGAAATCCCTGCCACACTTGCCCAGCAGGGCCACAATCGCCATTCACAATTGCATACAAGCCGCAACCCATGCCCTCATTCCCAACTCTGATCATGATTGCAATCAGGGTAAGGTTCCTTTTTTAAAATGTTCCTGGTCCCAGTTTTGGGCAAAAACGGGGCCAGGAAAGTTTCCCGCACTTTCCATTTGCTCACATATGAAAAATGGTTCCCCATGTCCACAAATGGGAAGCCCCATTTACGCACATGGAAAAGAGGTGCCCCATGCTGAAAATTGGGGGTGAAATCAACCTCCACTGCTACGGACTGGCTTGCGCCCAACAGTCCTGGGGAGGTGTATTTCACCCCACCCCAAAGCTTTATTGTTTTGTTTTTGGAGCCCCTTTTGTGCAGGCAAAGGCTACTGACAGCAGGAATAGGTGTCTGGAAATAGACAACAAATTCTAAGGAACTGTGAATGTGTTGGCAGGATGAAATGGATGAGTCCCACCTGAGAATGCTCAAACAGGCCTGGAACCAAGTCTTAGGTCTGAAGTGGAACATGGGAAGAGGTGAGTTTGCTTTTGAAACCATTATATTGCTAGAATTCATGATTAGTAGGAAAACATGGAATGTTTTGTGCTACAAGCACCTGCATGTATCT
The DNA here is from genome assembly GCA_029215795.1 of Anniella stebbinsi. Taxonomy (NCBI): domain Eukaryota; kingdom Metazoa; phylum Chordata; class Lepidosauria; order Squamata; family Anniellidae; genus Anniella; species Anniella stebbinsi. The sequence continues at coordinate 64,813,245 of JARDYH010000001.1, read as the reverse complement.
TTGACTCTATTGGATTCTTGTTTCCATTTGTGACTAGAGTGAAATGACTCTAACGTGGAAGTAAAGTCTTAAATGGGATGTAAAGTTGCCAAGTGATTTGGCCCAAAAGTGGAATCACTGGTATCTGGAACTACCAAATCTACCAGAATTGAACATATCAAGATGGCATTTTCTGGGTACAGTAACCAGACAACCACTAAGGTGATACCTACATGTGTTTTGTGATGCTAGTGAAAAAGAATACAGCCCAGTGCTTAGATATGTGACTGATAAGAGAGAAGCGGGTGTGAGTTTTACTTCAAAATCCAGAGTAGCTCCATTCAGGAGGGTGACACTTTCATGATTTGAGTTGATGAGAGCACTAATTAGAGCAAGATTAGTGAAGGAATATGCTTAAAATAAAATACAGTGAAATATATATCTGGACTGATTCTATACACTGGATCTACAGCACTGCCAAGCAATGGGAACTCTTTGTGGCTAACCGAGTTATGGAGATTCAGTGGTCACCCTGTGAAATCCAGAGCAATATACTGAGGACCTGAAACAGGACCTGTTTGGATGGAAGGGTTCCAATCAGAAAATCAGTCTATCTCAGTCAGAAAATTTATGGCCACACTAGCTCTTTGAGGGCAGGGAACTTATGAGAATGGACTCTCAACATGAAACCAATACGGAGGAGGCAATATGGCCATTGATGGAACTTGAGAAGTACATTAAGTTAAGTATTTTATTATGAGTTTTATTGTGCTTAGACACAGCATTTCGTGCACAACCTCCAAACTCCAGTGCGCAAATGTAAAGTTCCACTGGCCTCTGATGAAATTTGCAATGTTGGAAGAAAGCAATTAGAAGCATTCCCGTTAGAAGTGGAACAACTGATGTCCCAGATCCCTATAAAGAGACTCAAAATTAGCTGAGTAGAATGGCTTCCTGGGCAAACATGGGCTTATGTATGTAGACAGAAGAGCACAAAAGGTGAAGTCTGGACCAGCAACATCCATGATATTATCATCAGTGCACAAAATGTTCACCAAATAACCGGTAGTGTCAACATGAAATACCAATGCACATCAGGTTATGTGATACCCTAGCAGAGCTAACAGAGAGGTTCTGGGTTGTGAGAGGGAGACAACTGGTAAAAACAGTAATTCAGAAATGTGTAATATGCAAACAGCATCAAGCACCACCAGGAAGAGAAGTAGTTGCCCCCTTACTTAAATACTGATGGTAAATCGTTGATGGCGGGAGACTAAAACCTCTTCCACCCCCAGCAACCCCAATCAGGATGGCTATTCCAGTTCTGATATTAGCAGTACCAGAATAGCAATCTTTCCCTTGCAGCACAGCTGATGGAACTGGGATACAGTGGAAACTGGACAGGGTTCACCAGGCAGCATGGTGAGTGACAGAAGATTGTATATGGCCAAAGTATTGTCCACACCTGCTATAAAAGGATAGGTGAGTGGTGGCTGAGGAGGACCTTTTCAGTTGTGGTACCACATATTTGAAATACTTTCCCATGGAAATTTGTCTGGTGCCGGTTCTTGCACCTTTCAGTGCTAGGCAAGTCATACTCCTCCACCCGCCCGATTCTTAAATACCAGCTCCTCTCTTCTGCATGTGTTTTATCTCTACTCTTTTAATTTTGTCATGGCTCTTGATCTGATTTCTTAATAATAATAATAATAATAATAATAATATTTATTTGTAACCCGCCTCTTCCTCCGGATCGAGGCGGGGAACAGCAACAATATAAACATAAAAATCACAACAGTTAAATTTTTTAAAAAGCAAGAGAACAATACAACATTAAAAACATCTTAAAATTCATCTGGATAGGCCTGTCGGAAGAGGACAGTTTTCATGACTCTCTTAAATTCATGAAGACTGTCAATTTGTCTAACCTCCTCTGACAGACCATTCCATAGTCTGGGAGCGATGGAAGAAAAGGTCCTCTGGGTAACACTCGCCAGCCTAGTTCTGGCTGGCTTGAGTACGTTCTTCCCAGAGGACCTAAGTGTGCGGGGCAGATTGTACGGGAGAAGGCGATCCCACAGGTACCCTGGACCCAAACCATGTAGAGCTTTAAAGGTAATAACCAACACTTTATACTTCGCCCAGAAACTGATTGGCAGCCAATGAAGCGATTTTAAGACTGGTATAATGTGATCACCCCTAGGTGTACCGGTGACCAACCTGGCTGCCATATTTTGAACAAGTTGAAGTTTCCGGACTAGGCACAGAGGTAGCCCTATGTACAGCGCATTGCAGAAGTCGAGCCTCGAAGTTACCAGCGCGTGCACTACCATCTTTAGGTCTTCCAACTCTAGGAAGGGGCGCAGCTGGCGTATCAGCCGAAGCTGATAGTAGGCACTCCTGGCCGTCGCATCAATCTGGGCTGTCATCTGGAGTGACGGATCCAGGAGTACCCCCAAGCTGCGAACATAATCTTTCAGGGGGGGTGTAACCCCATCCAGAACTGGTTGACACATCTCCAGACCCAGGTTGGGGCCTTTGACAGCAAGCACCTCTGTCTTGTCTGGATTCAGCTTCAGTTTGTTTTTCCTCATCCAGCCCATTACCGCCTCCAAGCATTCATTCAGAGGAGACACACTATCCTTAGCTGACGATGTTGTCGAAGGCATAGAGAAATATATTTGGGTGTCATCAGCGTATTGATAGCACCCCGCCCCATGCCTCTGGATGATCTCTCCCCAACGGTTTCATGTAACTGTTAAACAGCATTGGGGAAAGGATGGCACCTTGTGGTACACCACATAGCAGCTCCTTTTTTGAAGAGCAGCTATCCCCAAGCATCATCATCTGGAACCTGCCCGAGAGATAGGACCGGAACCACTGAAGCACAGTGCCCCCGATCCCCAATTCCCCCAGGTGCTCCAGAAGGATACCATGGTCGATGGTATCGAAAGCCGCTGAGAGGTCCAGGAGTACCAGCAGGGACACACTCCCCCTATCGATACTAAGGCGTAGATCATCCACTAAGGCAACCAAAGCGGTCTCAACTCCGTATCCCGCTCTGAAGCCGGTTTGAAATGGGTCTAGAAAATCAGTGTCATCCAAGACTGCCTGGAGTTGAAAAGCAACTGCCCTCTCAATCACCTTGCCTAAAAATGGAAGATTTGATACTGGCCTGTAGTTATTAAGGTCCAGGGGATCCAGGGAGGGTTTTTTTAGAAGCGGCCTTACCACCGCCTCTTTTAAACATGATGGAAAGCTCCCCTCCCTGAGAGATGCATTAATGATATGCTGTAGATGTGATCTAACTGCATCTCCTCCCTGGACGACCAGCCAGGAAGGACAGGGATCGAGAGGGCAAGTCGTCTTCCTCACACATCCAAGTACCTTGTCCACATCCTCAGTACTCACTAACTGAAACTGATCAAGTGTAATCCTACTCGCGGAGTCACTGGACACTCCACTGTCAACCTCTGCTATAACAATGGCATCTAAGTTGGCTCTTATCCGAGAGATTTTATCTGAGAAATGATCGTTAAAGGCATCACAGCGAACTGCCAAAGGCTCTAAAATCGGATTCAGGGGAGAAGGAGCCTGAGTTAGACCCCTCACCACCCTGAACAGTTCTGCTGGATGTGAATTCGCAGACGCAATGCGTGCAGAGAAGAAAGCTTTCTTCGCTGCACGTATTGCCACTCCATAGAAACGAAGATGTTCTCTATGTCGTGTCTTGTCCGATATAAGTCGAGTTTTCCGCCATCGGCGCTCCAGTCGTCGTCCTTTCCGCTTCAACTCCCTGAGGTCTTCTGTATACCAGGGCGCCCTATTAGAAGCGGGCTGGAAAGGATGTTTGGGGGCGATCGTGTCGATAGCCCTAGTTAGGTCTTGATTCCATCTATTGACCAGGGCTTCTACAGGATCGTCGATGATACCAGCCATGGAACCCTCCAAGGCTTTCTGGAATCCAGAAGGATCCATCAGCCTTCGAGGGCGGACCATCTTAATAGTCCGTCACCCCTGCAGGGACGGGTGGTAGCCGTGATACTAACTCTGACCAGAAAATGGTCTGTCCATGACAATTCGGAGGTATTCAGTTCCTCCGCCCACAGATCCCTCTGTTCGGAACTGAATACAGCATCGAGGGTGCGACCTGCTGAATGTGTGGGTCCAGAGACCAATTGGGATAGGCCCATGTTTGTCATGGATGCCATGAACTCCCGAGCTCCACCTGACAAACCGGCCTCGAATGGGATGTTGAAATCGCCCAGGACCAAGAGCTTTTGTTTTTGTTTTTGTTATTTTAGATTCTAAGCCGATATGAGTATATTTTACTAAATGGCAGAGCATGATTTTTTAAAAATAAAATAACTAGGTACAGTGGTCTCCTATTTCACAATCTCATCCTCATTCATAGTTTACAAGATGTGGCATGGGCAATATTTTATTAAGGTTAAATCAAATGCATCTGTATAGTGCAAGTGCTAAGTATAAAAGCCCACCTTTCCTGGAGTGAAAAATGATTTCATTTCTGGAGGGAGATAGTTTTTGGTATTACTGAAATTCTGCAAGAAAAAAAAAAGAAAGCCAATTAGAAGAAATGTTTGAGCAGTAGTTTTGGCAGTATGTTGTTGTTTTTTTAAAAAACCTAGACCAGCATTTTTTTTAAAAAAAATGAACAACAGATCGTTTTATGTGCCATCAAGATTAGGGCAGCATACATATTTTATGAAAACACTGGAGTGCCATGTGGCGTCTTAAAGAATACAGTTTCTTTGTTATATAAGCTTTTAGGGAATACAGCTTATTATAGCTTAGAGTTTATTTATGCCACAAAGAATTGTCAGCCTTTAAGATGCCACATGGTTGGTTTTGTTATGACAGAACATAGCTACCCATTTTAAATTGTTGCATATTTAATGGTTACTTTTTCAAAAAATGTTAATATTGAAGGTTGCTGCCTTCAGTTCCGACACAATTTAAATGATAAAAACCTACAATTCAGAAAACAAACTTTACCTTGTCCGGTTGAGTGAAATATCGAGCTGGAAGTACAGGGTCTTTGGGAGATTCCAAGCTATATGTTGTGCTCTTTGACATGATGATGTTCATTGCTATATCACACACTGTGTAAAGTTTCTGAAAAAGATAGAGTGATTCAATGACATCACAGCTGCTCAGCCAATCTCTTCCAGTCATCACAAACACCTTAATGCACTATAATTTAGTTAATACTGCTTCCTATCCTGAAATGTTAGAACAGGGCAAGCACTGTGCAGGAGCCCAGAAGTCAGAGTCCAACTGATCATTCATACACCTACCTTGATTGATCCTAATACCTTGGATGGAGACACATTATTAGGTTTATAATATCTGTAGAGTCCAAATATTTTAATTCAACTTACTTCATTCATTTTTGGGTCTTCAGGTCCTTGAGCATCTTTTGTTTGTTTAATATTTTCTACCATTTTTCTGATAAATGCATGACTATTATTTTCATTTTTAGACATCAGTATTTCCAATATGAACCAAAGACACCTAAAAGAAACATTCCTTATTAAACATATAGCTGTCAGAAACCCTACCAAAATCCTCTACACAAGCACGTTATTTCATAATTCAGAATATTAAAAATAATTAACTGGTCTCCCTTTGAGCAAGCCAGAAATGGAGTCTTGTAAAAACAGCTGACTTAGTCAAATTAAATATGTAATGCAAAGTACAAATCAGTATGTTAATGCAGACTGAAACATGCTATCAAATTGTACAACATATTTTATCTTTTTAGAATGCCTTACTCTTTAATATCTTTCAGTTGTTCAATATCTTGGACTTTGACATAATCGGGATCATGAGCTAGAAGATGGATAGTATATGGAACAACATATTCTGGTAGAAGTGACAAAAGTTTCTCTGAAACCATAAAATTAGGAACAATTAAAATAGTAACATTTGGATGTACAATCATAATAGTAATCAAAGAATAGTCAATTTATTTATAAAATGTGTATTAGAATATAAGGTATTTTCAACCATATGAAAATAGGTCCACACAGACTTGCTTATGTGCAACTACTTTTGAAATTGCAAGAAACATGGATCTGGTGGATAACTTCAATTCCTCAAACAGAATATACTTCACTTTGCATACTATGGTGTGAGGACAGTGGCTAAGAGACTGAGCTACGTTAGCAGGAAAGTTTAAAATCTTGCCTCTGCTGTGAACTCAGTAAACGGCCTAAAGCAAGTACTAAAACCTATTTGCAACACTGCCGCTCAGACCAGGAACAAGTCAGGAAATTAAAAGAATTGTGCCTCTGAGTATGAGTGGAGAGGATGCCCTCATCACTGCTTAAACAGAGCCTAATCTAGGATTATTTATTTTTTATTACATTTCTATACCACCCATCTACCTGACTAGAAGGCAAATTGGGAGCCAATGCAATCAATATAACTTTGGTCAAAAGACCAGACTTACATCACTGAACTCAGTAGCATGTTTTGCACAACTGTAGTTTCTAGAAACTTTTCAATGCACAGCGCTTTACAGTAATATCATATAGAAAGTCAGGGCATGTGTAAATTGTGGCAATTACAATTCATATTACCCATGCTTCCACTTGTTCTCTTTGATTTCTTACCACTAACTGCTGCATGCTGCTTCAGATACTCCCTTCTCACATTTATGTTTTTCACTAGGCATTGTCTTGCATGAGCTCTCCTCTCTTTGACTGGGTCTTTTGCACATAGTGCACAAATGGCCATGTACTCCAGTGGTAACCGTAGCCTTGACAGGCCTTTATGAAGTTTCTGGGCAAATGCTTGTCTAACCTGGTAACACTCATCCTGAAAGGAAGAAAAGGTATTTTATATAATCACAATTTGTTTAATAGCTGCTTAAGAAAATGTAAAACCAAATATACTTCACTACACATACTACAAATTCCATGTTATATATAATTGGCATGCAGAGATAGTAAACGCACAGTAATGCCCACCCCCTTCTATTTCCTTACGTTAATGGCTAATGCACACAGTTGATACTGTTCTAATGTGATGATTTCATGATAACAGGGCTCCTGCGCCAGCTTCACAACAGCGCTAGCAGCAGCTAGCCTCAGACGAGACATATCAGGTTTGCTGAAAAATAAACAGAAAAATATGGGTTAATTAGTGTAAAATATTAGACCATTTTATGAAAGGAATGTCATACTTGGTTTGTTTTTTCATCACACCCATTGGACCTACTTAAAGGCAGGAATGCCAACTTGTCCAGATCAAATAACACTGCTGAAAGTGGCTGCATTGGGACATTTGTATCTCAGTTTTTTAAGCCAAGATAAGCATGAGCTTTTTGCCTGTGCATGCAAACCCACTGCTTCTCCCTTGCTATGATTAAACCACAGAGTCTCTAATTAACCATAGTTTCCATAGCATCAAAAAGCTTCAGAACTTCTCAAACTGTGGTTTAATATCTGGGCTTGCACCAAAGCTGGTAATTATAGTTTTATAAATGATAAATAACAAAAAAAAGCCTTAAGAGAAAAAAAAATACTATGGCATCTACCAGGGCTTGAAAACAACAACCACATGTGCAACTAAACAGATGGATCACCTGGCAATTTGATAATATCAGTCATCTCTCTGGCGAAGAATCTAGCCCCCTCCACCACTGTTCCACCACATATGGGCAGCAGCACACAAGCAGGTTCTGCTTTGCATGCATCGCTGGATCAGAACTATAACATGCTTTCACCTTGCATCAACTTTTATGAAATTGCTGATGAAAGTGTTGTTTTAAAGCCATTATTTATATACCTAATTTTTCCCTGTTCTGTCAGGTCTCCATCGCTGTGTAATATTGTTGTTAACAACCTCAGGGTAGAGGTTCCTGATTTGCTATGGTTATTCTTCATTCCTAGCAACCATCGAACCATCATCTTGATGGCCTGAATCTGAAATAAATATTAACAAATAATAAATGAAAATTACATGAAACGTGATCAAAACAAACAATGAAAATTCTTTTGGCACCTTAAAGACTAACAATGTTATTTATTCTGGCATAAACTTTCATGGATACTGTCCACCTCAACAGATGCATGAAATGTCAACCTCAAATTGGCCAACCTATATATACATGTGGGGAGCGGGGACGGAGACATAAACAATGACATCAGAGGAGACTGAAATGCCAAAAAAGTACAGACAGTGATGATTACTTAACAGTTACCAGAGATCAGCCAATATCTCACAATGTCTGCCTCAAACTCTCACAGGAGCAAGATCTTAACAGAGTTAAAGTGAGCTATCTCAGAACATGGGTGAACCCTTGCGAGAGCCCCACTGCCAGGAAGAGGCACAAGGCAGAGGCAAGGATGGTCCATGCTCTTGGTTCAGGCAGCAAGATAAGTTGGGCCCGGGGCCTTTTTGAGAACACGTTTCTCCTTTCGTATTCTATCTATATACAATTGGCAGAGAAGCACACTATTTCAAATGTCGACCTGCCAATCATAAACTAGTGAGCAAAAAGTTCAATAAAATGGGGTGAGAGTGTTTATCACATTTTGTAATCAACTAAATCAAGATGTATCATAGATCTATCATCCGGCACAGAGCACTTCTGTACATCATTACATTGTCAAAGCAGTAAATTCCATTAAAAAAAAACAAAATCCAGTTTGTCCAGTTTGAGAAATTAAATGCAAGCACACACAAACCACAAGCTGGGCCAGGAATGCATAGCCACTGGATCCTGAGAAACCATCTTCAAAAGCTGTAAATTAGGTCCAGGGAAGGTTTGCCGTATCGATGGCTTCCAGTAACAATACATTAAACCATATGTGAGTTTTCTGAACTTAGAGATAAATCAGCTTCCTTTGTATAAAACATGAAGTCAAAAGTTTAAGGCCAAGACTACTGAGAACACCCATAATTACAGGGCAAAAATGGTATTTGTCACAGATTAAAAGCCTCTGCCATTTAATGTGCAATCCTACATATGTTTAAACAGAAAAAACCCTACACCTCCCAGCCTGCCCGTTAACATGGCTAGCTGGGGCATGCTAGAAGTCGTAGGTAACTTTTTTTGTCTAAACATGCATAGGATTGCACCCTTAACTGTAAAACATGTGATGTCTATTGCAACTCTCTGTAATAAAGAGATCTGTCTCACAAAGCAGTTGTAAAGATGTAAAAAAAACCAAAAGGTCACCTGCTACAACAAGTTTTAATGAAAATGCATGCAAATGACAAATTAACATTTTAGAATAGGTATTGAAATAAGTCACACAAATGTATTACACTCGATGTTCAAAAACGAAACCAAGACATGTCTTCTATGTCATATCTTCAGAGTATGGCTATATGTTACTTTAGAAAAGCAGAAGGGTCAGACAGAACTGGAAACAAATGATTCTGAAAGTAACAGTAGCATTTCAGACAGGTGGAAATATGCTACAGCCAACATAACTATGCAAATACAAGACTTAACTGACTCACCTTTACAAGCGTCTCAGGAGAAACTTCTTCATCTGGCACCCAGAGCTTAGTTGTCTTTTTCCCCGGCATCTGAACAAAATTATATATTTTGTTATTTCATTCATATCTAATACTTATTTGTAACTTATTGTTGCTTCTGTGTCACAACTTCACATTGTATCATCCAACATAAACAGCAATCACAGTCTTGAGTTCCAAAGCAGGGATTCAGATCTGGGTGACTACACATACAGAAATTCAATCTAAGATAATTTAGTATTCTTCTTTTACCAACAAAAATCAAGTACCTTGAAGAAATTAACTGCTATTTTGAAAACTTTCAACTTTGACCACCCAATTGAGATGTTATTTACATCCTTTGTGAAAATAAATTGATATTTGCAACTGAATTTTGTTTTGAATCATGGAATGAATAATGGGCACACATCTGGGGACAGACTTAAGTTTTCAGATACTAATTCTCCGTTCTTCCATCAATCGAAACAAGCATGACAGCAGCAAAATATTGGTTTTATAGATCATCTTAATAAGAGGGCAAAGTGTGAATTGGTGATCCGAGAATGGACTACAGCAGGGGTCCTCAAATTTTCTACCCCAAGCTGAAAATGATTGAGGCTTACCAGCCACAACATGATGACAAATGGAGGCAGGGCTTGGCATAATCAGCTGGCAATTGCTGATATCACTTTATACTGACATCTTAATCCCGCTTTCAAAATTGTAAATTTCTTTGCCACATCTATTTCCTCGTAGCCAGGAGATCCATAATTCAGCTTTCCTCAAGTTACATACAGATGTTTGCTCTGTTTATTACTCAGCCTCCACATTTCTGGAAGAATTTGCTGATCTACAGGCTTGAAGTCTGAGTTTCAAACATGGTGCCCATGGGGACTAATGTAGCCACAGATGCCCTTCATGGCACCCACCACAATCTTTGCCTCTCCTGATTTTAAATTTTATTTCTTAAGAGTATTTTTTTAAAAAAAAATTAACTGGGAGATGGCCGTGCAGTAAAGCAAAGTGCGGCCCTTTATTTGGCTTCAAAAGAGTAATTTTGTATTATGAAACTCAGAGCCTCACTTCTGCCTTGTACTTAGTTCCTCGGGCTAATTATTTTTCTATTAGTCTCACCAGTGTGCCTTCTAGAAAATGAGCATTTGTGACTAGCCATGCCCACCACAGCAGTCATTTTGTGACAGCACTAATGACACTCTCGCAAAATTCCAAATGTGTCTACAGATCCAAAAATGATAGAGAGCCCTGCTCTAAGTAGAAGAACCTGTTTATTTTATATTGTATTTTTCCTTCTTCTACATGCCTCTTAAAAGTCTTCTTACCCATCTCCTGTTATTTCTTCTTTCACATTTAACTTGTACCCTATCCCCAACTGCAAGTTTCTTTCATTCCCTCTCTTACCCCTTCCAAATTATTCCCTTTTACATTATTATTATTATTATTATTATTATTATTATTATTATCTTTGCTCTCTAATAAAGTCCTGTAGCCAGACCTGACTATATAGTGTTCATGGAGAGGCCACAGCAGAGGACGGTCGAACAAAGAGGCACTGGGCAGTCTGCAACACTGAAACCCACCTGTAGGTTGGCTGAGACCTACTGATGGGTCCCCAAACACTGAGAAACACTGGATTACAATGTGTGCTGCAGAATGAGATTATAATTCAAAGAATGTATTAAAATGCAAGCACACTTTAATGCTTAGCGAGTTTATGCACTAGAAGTATCTGGTTGTATTTTAATTAAAAGGGCAAGAAAGGGGAGGGAGAAGAGAGAGATCCGATTTATTATTGAAGGATTTACCTTTTACTTCTTTGTTTTGCCTTATTTGATCTTGGAGAGGTTTAATTTATTTTGTTAATTATTCAGTGAAGCTTATTTTGACAAAGTCTGAGAACTAACTGTTTTGGCTTTTTTCTCCATGTAATATGAAGAAAACCCAGATTTAATTTCAAAATATTATTTTTCTACTATTATATTTCCTGTGTTTGAATTCTGAATGCAAAAATAAAATTACAATTTTTAAAAAATCTTACCCTGTCACTCATCAATAGGTCTTTAACAATAAAGGTGGCCACCAGTGATTTCAATGGGGCAGCAAACTGATCAGGTGCCAACAAAGCTATGTGGCCAATGGAAACCAGCGGTGTAATCAGATGTTCAAAGTTGCTTGGATCAAGACTTTTATGTAGCGGCTAAAATATAAATACAGACATCGAAATACAGTCATTGAATGTAGATGAAAGTAAATTTTTGAGATCAATATGCCCTTAACTAACAGTCAATTGCAATAAATTTTTAACTGTTCAAAACAATGAATGGAATTTACTATTGCAGTCCAAAATGTGCTTTTGAAAGTGCATTTAAAACATTTTAGGGTGCAATCCTATGCTGATAGCTGGCAGGCTCTGAAGTCAGTGACTGCTAGGTATCCTAATGCAGGGCAGCCAGAGTACAGAGGCACCCCTCATCTCCATGCTCCGGCTGCACTGCATTTTTGCCACAGTACTTTAGAGCAAAAGAGAAGGAGGCTGGGGCGAGCATAGGAAACTGTGTAAGGAAGCTTCCCCAGTCTCCTCCCCTCTCTTCCCTTAGGATCACCCCCTTTTCCCCATGCTCAGGTTTCCAAGTGCGGAGAGGTAGCTGGCAAGGTGGGGAGTGCGGTTTACTGGATCTGAGGTCAGAGCCCTGTTTCTGACCTCGGAGCAAGTAACCCAAACAATCCTATGCCCCCCATCCCCAACCAGACACTGTTTGAACAATATTTCCTGGCATACTTCTTTGAGCAATTCAGTTATGACAAGGTCCCCAAGAAATATAAATGCACTATACATTTAAAACATTTTTAATTACCTCAAATATCTGTGCAAACTGTGTCTCTTTGCTGGAAAATATTGCATGGATACAATGAATAGCATACTTGGCTTGACGACGTGGCCCTTTTTTAGCTTTATGATGCAAAACCGGAAGCAAAGCTCTAAAAATAAAGTTATTTAAAAAATGTTAATGTATCATATGAATCGCGTTGGTATGAATAGATAACTGTTATAAATGTAGCGGCTCAAATGTTTTAGTCTTCTTGCAAAAGGGGGTGAATGAAGGCTATATGCAAATATGTCATTTTCATCTACAGTAGTCATACATACAGCTCTGCTCTGAAAGCAAATGGCAGCCCAGGAAACCAAAAAAAATCTCAAAATACAAATGATGCCTTCATATTTCTTTGAATACATTATAGGTATAGATAAGTATTGTAAGTTTGTAGTTGCATCCACAAATCCCCAGATTCTCAGGATAATTATATACATACAGGAAACATTTTATCTTTTTTTTATTATTAAAGTTCATAATCTGCCTTTCTAAAAGGCTTTTTATTCTACACTGTTTTCATGTAAAGAGTATTTCCCTCACCACTAAAACCATGGGAAACCCATCAATGCAAGCCTCAAGATTACAGGTAGCTAAAAATAAAATTGAACAATTTAAAATGAGATGCGTTATCTCTAGCTGTGCCTGGGCATCAGTTCAGGTTATTTATTTTTGTGTGTGTGCATGAACAAACATGTGCACCCATGGGCACATGCACACACACAAATATGTAAAAAGCAAAGAACGATGGATAATAATTTTTTCCTCCGGCCATCATATTGTGAAAGTTATAGAAACCTCACAGGCCCAGTCTGGACAATGCCTGGTGGTGAAGCAAAATCTCATCTGCCTGGCATGCCAATGCTGCTGAACATCTACGTATACGCATGGAGTTTAAATGGAATGTGCATGCTTAAGATCAAATTTGTTTAGGCTCAACAGCATAATCAATATACTAGATATATTCTTGGAATTTATCACTGGACCTAAGTACATCGGATAAATATACTCTATTCAAATGTTATCTCCACATGTATATATCCAGTGGTTCATGGGCAGGGAAGAAAGACACATTTTGTTTCCCCACCACACATAGGAGAAAGGCCAGAAAAGAATATTGTCAAATATTTGTAAATCCACAAAACTGAAGTTTACATATATCATGACCTGAGTCTATGAATGTTGTGCTCTAACTACATAAGCCCTTTTTAAATGTTAAGCTGAATGCACAATAAGCAAGTAAGCCCAGGGAAGGTGATGTGATCCCATTCTTGTATGAATGTAGAGTTTGAATGCCTACACTTGACTATACACACCATCTCTTCACTGTAATGGAAATTAATCATGGTGCTCAGACTTAGCTAGAGTGGCAAAAAAACTTCCTTACTTCTGTTTCAAACTATTTGCATGACCGTACGCTTCTCTACAATTGTAACTTAGTAGCAATAGTGCAACCTGGCCCAATCACCAATAATTTCATTAACAACTTCAGAAAAAAGTAATTTCCTCCTAATATTTCTAAAATGTCATTTAGTATAGAATGCCTGCCAATACAGTATTTAACTCACGATCGGATGTGTGGAAAGTCCTCTTCAATTTTGCTTCCTGTGTTCTTGAAAATTTGCAAAGCAGCTTCAGCTACCTTTTCATCATCCATTTTCAAACAAGCCAGGAGGGATTCAAAAGTTTCAGCTGAATGGAATGAGATAGGGTGTGTAAACGAAAGCACCTGCAAGAGTAAGTAACAAGGTTCTTTTAAAGTTTAATCCTCGCATTATTGGTTTATTTGTACTCCGCATTTCTACTAAAAAGTAGCACTCAAGGTGGCTCACCACATGCAGACAGAGCTATTTATCACTGTATTCAGAAGTCATTTTAAGGGTACCAGGATAAACAACAGAAATCTCCAATTTAAAAAAATCCACTGAATGCCAATTTGTATCCAATGGCAGCATTCCAAATTATAACAAAAGCTGTCAACTGTATAATTAAAATGCACACAAAATATATGGCAAGAGAGACTTTAACACAGACCTTATGCTCTTCACTTATCAGAAATCCAACACTGAGAAAACAAGATGGTGGTGAAGTAAGATTTCTTCATTGCCATCGAGTTGGTTCTAATATGCACTCTTACTTGCATTTGGTCATATTTGGCCCAAATTTGCTGATGTTATCACCACAAACTTTTCAGAAAACAAAGTGGATGGCTCTTGAGAGAGCATGTAGGAGTGATGTGGCAACCCAAGTTATCTTTATATTCCAGAGATCAACCTGGGCATTGACAGAACTTCTGACCATATCAACCAGAAAATCCTTGACATACATAAGGAAAACAACTGGATCACTAAGCCTTTGGTGCCTACCAGATATTTTGGACTGCAACTCATATCAGCCCCAGCCAGCATGGCCCATGCTTGCTGATTATGAGAGCTGTAGTCCAGAACACCTGGAGGGCACTAGGCTGCCTATCCCTGTTCTAAGGACAGCCCATCCCTACAGTGGCTAAAGGCTGTTGCAATTCTAAACCTAACCAGATAATGATCTGACTTTGAGAAGGGAACCACTTCAGATTTCTGCCTTCAGAAATCACCCTCTTCTTAATAATCACCTAAGCTGAAGTAATTTACTATAATGCTTCGCTAACAGAGTTTTGTAAAAAATGGTTTATGATTTTTGTGCTATAAAATTTTTGTGATTGTATGTAACCCATACAATTTGTTTGATCATGGTTGGACAATACAATATATGAATCTAAGTGTTTATACAAGTTTGGAGTTACCTGCAATCTTTTGTGCCTAGTACTGTTGGTTACTTTTGTCTGGATAGCCTTTTATTTTTTTACTGAAGACTTTGGAACAGAGATACTAACCTGCACTCTGTTTACAGTTATTGTACTTTGTATATTGGATGGTACAAGTCACAGTACTTTGTATACTGGATATGTATATGTACATTTTTGCAACACATGTTTGTATGTTTTGTTGTACTTATATAGTTTTAAAATACACTTTATGGAGACATCGGATTTTTCTGTTGATTGAAGCGGAGAGTGCTTGTTTGTTTGGCATTCTGTGGTCACGCGTTTGCCCTTTTCACCTTTCATTTGCTTCAGAGGATCCACAGGATGGTTTGTCTAAATATAATTTGAAACCTATTATCACAATAGTCCTTATCACTAAATGGAAGAGGATCTTCACCTTAAGCAATTCAAGACCTGCCCTGATTGCGAGATCAGTAGGTACACCTTCATCTTCATCATCTGCTGTTCCATCTATAGATTTGTTCACCTGTTTAATCAGAGCACTAACAAAGAAAGAGATCAAAATTAATCACCAATCATTTATAAGCTGTAACTAGAATCGTTCACATGGCTAGTCACTAATACTTACTTGTTGCTTCTTGGTTAAATGCTTTAGATGTATATTTTTCCTAACAGTACACTATCAAAACAGCTCTGCTTGAAAATGAATTAACAGTACTGAATGTGATCCTATTGCGAAGCTATTATGAAGAACATTTTCTTTTGCTTATATATTTTTCACAGACATACATCTAAGCAAACATGCCAAATGGGGAATCAAGATACTACCTTCAATCATAAAAAATAAATGCAAAGTAATAATTCTAAGAATTCATTTGTAACAAGCATCATTATAAATGAACTATAACGACATGAATGACCAAGACTTCAGCTGAAGGTGTGTGTGTTTTTAATAACCAGTTATAATTAAGGGTAACTAAATACCCGCCACCCCAATTCCCCCCTCCTATTCGTAGGCTCGAATTTATATCTCCCTCTAAAGAAAACTGCCAAAGTTTTAATTTCAGCAATTTTCATCTCAGCCCTAGTTATAACCAGCTAAAATATAAGTATCAGGAGGGGAAGAAACTAAAGGTTCTCAGCAATATTCAACCCTTTTGTACAAAAGTGAAAATATATACCTGATAGATTCTGTATCAATGTGCACAGGGGCTATTCTCTCCAGAAGGAACTTTATCATTTCCAGGAATGGATTTGTAGGTTGCTTGGGATTGCCCAACTTCTTTGTAATTTCTCGCTGCAATATTCATTGTAAATACATTAACAGACAGACAATTCAATAACCCAAATCAGTTATATTTTAAAATCTATTCTTACCACACATCCTTCAGCTTGTTTACATGAACAAATCGGGCTAACAAGTGTTTCTAGCTGGTTCCTTATTTTGTCATCATCTTCCAGAACCTGAGTGAATTTCTTCATAAAATCCTGTGCTTTGCCAGGGTCTGGCAAGTTTCCTTTAAAGAAGCAAAATAAGGTTACAGTCAATGGGGGTTTTATGCTTAGAAAAAGTGGGGGAATTAATCCTTTGAAAAAGCATAGTTAGCTTTCACTATGGATGGCATTCTTCACTGGTGGGTCCCAACACATCCTAACCCAACATCGGTCTGCTAGAGATATACCCAGGCACAAATATTTAGGTAAGTACACCTTCATAAGCCCAATAATAATTCCCTGAGCTGAAAATAATGGCAAACTACCATTACTAGCTATGGAACAGGACAGAGCTGCCATGAGCTTCCAGAGCTTCATCCGCATAGTAATCCAAGAGTTTCATGTGTTATTAGGAAAGTATTAGGAAAACCAGCCTCAAAGGCTACAACTCAAAATATAAGATATAACATATATAGAGTTATGAATTTTAACTAGAAATGAATTAATTTCACCACTTTCATTTCATCATTGTTCTGTGGATTAACTCTGTTCTGCATTCTGCTCTACTTGCCTTCCATTTTATCTGAAAATTTCTAAAATTAAATTCTAAAATTAATTTTGTAACTGGTGTACAATTAATTTGCCAGTTTTCAGATTCTTCCATTCAGTTCCCCCCCTTGCCATTCCCCTCCCATTACCAGTGCAGCATCACATCAAGATTGTTTTTTGTAGTATTTAGCCAAACATTTACCATTTGAGCTGTGAATCAATGAAAAGGATGAAAAGAGGACATAACGAAAAGAACCTGAAAACTGCAGCAAACTGCACATACTGCATAGCAGTCTATACAGCATCTGGTCAACCACAGAAGAATGGTGAATAGGTACCAGTTCACTGGTGCATTAGTACCTGTCTACAAACAAGACTAGGTAGGGAGAAATTCAAATAGGCAGAATCTCAGAAGCAACCCTATTTATTGAAAAATTAAGGCAGGGATGGGCGAGTTGAGGCTCTCCGGGTGTTTGGTCTGCAACTCTCAGCAGCCCTAGCCAGAATCACCAATGGTGAGACTGAGGGAGTTGTAGGCCTAAACATCTGGAGGGCCACAGACTGTCTATCTTGGTCTAAGGGGTGTAATGAAGGCATAGAAGAAACTATCTATGGGCTGATCCCTGAGAAGCAAATAGGGAGCTTGCAGAAGGGTGAATTTCCATGCCTTCTCACCACTGTGCCTGGAAAGTTGGGGGGAATCCTTCCGAAGAAGAGTATGGGTTGTGGTACAAGGGGATGGTGGTGGAGGAGATTCCTGTAAGATGCCTACACCTGATGTTGGCCTATTTCCCTTTCATACTGTTGTCCTCTGTGCCACCACCCATGCTGATTAGAAGGATCCTGCAACCCTCCAGAGAGGCTGCAGTGAGGTGAAGAAATGGGAAAGCCTTATTCAATGAATTTGTTTTTACTCACAGTTCACCAAGTAATAAATATTAACACAGAACTGGATATTCAGCACTATTCTTCCCCATAATAATTTGAAAGAAAAATAACTGATAGGGCAATTTAATGGCAAGACATGTTTGGTACCAGTAGGCTGCATGAATTGTGTGAGATATTCTATTTCGATTTTTAAATCATTGCAGAGGTTCTTAACAGGTGGTAACGTATCATTTAGCCACCATAAAAGTAATGAAAGTACCAAATGTGGCAGGCTTAGCCCTCACCAACACTTATACCCATAACCAATAGTAGCCGATAGAAGCAGATATAGGAATTCATTATATTAATTGAGGGAACTCTGCCAGATGGATGTATAATACAAGAAGTCATACTATCAGGAGGAGAACCACCACTCTGAACACCCATGTACGGAATACAATACTACATGGATTCCATACAATATAGCCAATACATAAGGGTTCAGATTCTGGAAAAAAAATTATCCTTCCTCCCACAGCTGTGAAACCAACCAATAACTGTACCTTTATTACTGCTTAGGCTCCGGCCCATAACTACTTTTTCATACAACGTGTCCTAGCTCATTTCAAAATTCACTACCATGACACTCTCAGAGTTAAGAAGAGCTTGTAGCAACAGTTCAATGCTAAAAAGTTAACAGGGAAGCAGTGTTTGCTCAAATATTAAGATTAAAAAACTTTTTTTAAAACTTACTTGTTATTACCATCACTTTTGAAAATATAGCTTTACTACTGGCATCTGTCTGGAAATTACGAGAAAAAAGTTTTCAGTGTCAAGGCTTTACAATATAATCTACAATAGTGCAAAATACACCATCATTTTAACAATATCTGTAATTAATTTACACATAACACTTAAATAGGTGCTCGAAAATTTCATTTTAAGTTAAAATGAACATGAAACTGTATATAGGATACAATATGAACAAAATACATATTTTAGGATGCAATGTGAACAATGTGTATTTTAGGATACAAAGTGTCCCCGGGTTGTTTAGGGTTAGGGAGCTTCATTCACAACACAACACCGTTAAACAAACCATGGATTGTTGTGATGTGAAAACTGGGTCATACAGTCCTCTCCCATGAACTGCTTTGGTGTACTGCAGCCAAGAAAATATTTTTTTAAAAAAATGTTTGATTAAGAGACCACGGTTTAACTAATAAACGGCAAACAAATAATTTTTGTTAAACCATTTAATAGATTTCACCAAAGGAAAATGTATCTGGTGTCTTAGTAGCCAGCTATCAACCCTTAATCTTTTACTAGAGCTCACTTGATTTCATAGTGCTAAGTGAGCCAACAGTACTTATTGGTTCACTTATTGTTGATCCTTTAAAAAAGATATTTATTCATAATATAAAAAATAGCAGTAAAGTTATTGCATTCTAAATAGGAAAAATCAATTGCAGGAAAGAAAAACGAACAATACAAAAAGAAATACTAAGTATCAGCCCTCTAATTTCATACACATTTAAATTTTTATCTAAAAAAATAAGCTAATTTATAGAAGCAAGAATACTTGACTATGTCATTTGATAGTGTCATTTCAGTATGCAACAAAGTTACCATCTTTCTAATAATACACTGGCTGTTCTCATTCTTCCTATTCATATGCAAAATGATATGACTTTATGTACATTTTCTCCTATATAAATGCAAGAAGAGACAGTCAATACCTGCTCCCCATACTAATTGTATCAACAACTGCCCATAACCAGAGAAAATATTAATAGCATATCAGGAATGGGTGAATTAGTCAAGGTTGAGGCCTCCTTGATTAACTAGGGAGTACTGGAAATACTATTTTAAAATGTCACCAAGAAATAAATGTAAATTTTAGCTTATGTGACTGATACCAGAAAATAGCCAAGAATTACTTCATTTACCATCCCTCTCTCCCTCAATTCATTTAAAATTCTCAAAATTATCAAGTTTAAAATTGTCAGTAATATATTTTACTGTTCAGTTTTCAGCCAACTGCAAAACGGGGAAAGATAATATTTCTAAATGCAATTGTTAAAAGTTCTGGAACACAGTCCAGGCCGCAGAACAGCTCTATCAATTCAAACCTATCATTAAGTGGGAATGAAATCCAATACTGCTTTCGGAGTCTGTCAGGTTCTTTCTGCAAAGTCTTCCAGAGGATTAAGCACAAATGAGGCAATTTCTTGGAATAAAGCTCTTCTATTTCTTATCAGAAAAGCCAGGCAGCATAAGGCACTGATTACCTGTCAGAATTCTGCATAATCTGCTTTAAAGGCCCTTTCACAGATCACTTATTTAGATATACAATTCTATGATCACATGTTCCTTCTGAATCGCCATTACTACCACAATTCTGCTCCTTAACAGATTGAAGGGCATCAAATATTCCTGACATTTACAAAAAGCTCTGATAGTTCTCCAAATTAGAGAGACTATGGAGAAACAGGAAAAAAAGTTATTTCACATAATACCTTATGTTGGTCTTAGAATCAAGGAAAATGTGTTAGGCTGAGACAAAACAATAATGAAAGTATAGCAACTCTCTTAAATTTAAGGCAAGGAATGTATATGAATTGCTCATAACACCCATGCAACCATCTAACACTTAAACATCCAAATTTATATCAGTATCTATATATTTTTCCATGTGCTAAACTGCTAAACCCTGCTAGATCTTGCCATCATCTTGGGAATGGTTCACTTGAGATCAATTTAGGTGAAAAGAAATCTAATGGAAGGGCTAGGGCCAATAGCTCAGCTCATGCTATCACTTCACCCAAAAATGAAATATAATAATAAAGGTAATGTTAGCAATGCCCCAAGACTGCTCCAATAGCCAACTTTATTAAAAAGACTTGAGCAAAACAGTTCTCATTTTATCTTACTGCAAGCTTTTTACCTAGTACATAGACCCGGCTGGCAGATAAAAGCAATTCATGGGTTGTTCAACCCATGAATTGCCAGGGTACAAGTGGTTGTGCTGCCTCCTGCATACTCACTGGTCATGCATTACATCCAGCTTTGTAAACAACCCAGGACCCCCCCCCCCCCCCCCGTGTTAAACAATGCAGAGTTTTAATCCAACAACAAACTATAAGTTAAAATTCTGGGTGCCAAGTTCGCACATCACGACAATAACCCACAAATGAGGCATTCCTGGGTTGTTTGCAAAGCCAGCTGTAAAGCAGAAGCAATGACTTTGTGGGAGGCAGTCTGGCAGAGTCACTACTAATTATGGGTTGTTTAACTCATAGGTAGCCATGATGTCTGAATCAGGTCATAGTTAAAATATTCTTCAGGCAAATCTTCTCTCACATAAAAGCAGCCTGGCTGGTTAAGATAAAAGATCCATTTAATCCACCACCCTGTTTCCAATACCTAGAAACAGGGCATGATGGCAACAGACTTCTGCTGTTGCACCCCAGCGACTAGCTTTCAATGGTATTCTTACGGCCTTTCAACTTGGAGGTTCCATATAGCTATCATGGCTAAATGCACTGATAGACTATACACAAATTTCTCTAACCCCTTACAGATTGGGGATTCTGCTTGTGTCTCCATGCCTGAGCTGACAGAGGTGACCTCTGAGTTAGCATTGGAAACTCTCAGAATGAGTCTCCTGGAGAACTTCAAACATCTATGCAGAAGACATCTTGATTGGGGTGGCTCAAGATGTCATGGCCACCATGATAACCTCCAAGTTGTCATCACTCCAGCATAAAACATCAGGATGTATTCTAGATTTGATTTTCTCAGCCAAGCAGAAGGACAATGATCTGATAGTGGGATATTTTATTTTTATAAATTATAAGATTTATAAAATAAGAAATCATGGTCAATTATACTTTCTGTTGAGATCTAGACTTTCAGTGACTTTACCACTCTTCAAGGATGGAGAACCTATTAAAATGGTCTGCCCTCCAAGGTTAATGGATTTCAACACATTCATCAAGGCTTTGGGGGATTTTTCAACAGGTACTCCTGTCACAGTGCTAATTACTCTCTGGAATGGAGATATGACTTGGGCAATTGACAGGATTGTACCCAGCATCTTCTCCTGATGAGCAGAGCCTGTGCAGCTCCTTGGTATATACCTGAGCGGAGGGCAATGAAGGAAGCAGGTAGATGGCTGGGAAGCAAGTAAAGAAAATCTCATGGTAAGTGCAATCAAACATTAAGCCTACTCTATGGTGGTAAAGTTTTTTTCCTCCATCAACATTGCATCTTCTTAGTGTCATCCAATGGTGCTTTTCCAGTTTGTTCAATCTGGCCAAATGTGAGATTTGGTGGAATCCTCCAAGGCTTGGTGTGACATGTTTGGAAGATACTTCAAGGATAAAATTGCTAGCATCTCCCATTATTTGGTCTCAACTTCAGCAGGTTTTGGATGAAACAGGTTATTTAGGTATGTTTCAGTCTGGCTTCCAGCCTTGACAAGGGATGGAAACAGTCTTGATCATCCTCATGAATGACATTCACCATGGTATGGACAAGGAGAGTGCAACCCTGTTGGTTCTCCTGGACTTTTCAGCAGCCTTCGATACCACTGACCATGGTTTTCTTCTGGGTTGCCTTGCTGGGGTGGGCTTGGGCTAAAGTGACATCAGTAGGCAGACAGTAAGCATCAATAGACAGTACATCTGATTTCCACCTACTAATTACAGGAAAGCTATGGAACTCCTGAACTCCTCTCAGTACTATCCACCTTCAGGATATGGTGTCCATATAGATTTTTGAGAGGTACTGTTTGGCAATGGTTCTGCTTTTATTTGGATGGTTCATTCCTCCAAAGAGTGCTGTTAGAGGAGCACTGCCCAGTCCCATAGCTGCTTTGCTTTGAGGTCTATTCTCACCCCATGCTGTTTAACATCTACATGAAACAGCTGGGAGCCGTTTTCCAGAGATTGGGAACAACATACAGATTACATACAGTTTCCTTTCTCTTTATATATAATTAGGATGAGGCTGTGGGTGTCCTAAATCAATGCCGGGGTGCATAATGGACTGGATGAGGTTTAGGAAGCGCTCCCACCAAATGAAGTGAGGCAGATGGCTACAAGGAAGAGGGCCTTCCAGCTGGTGGTAATCTGGTTGAGGAATTTTCCCCTAGTGCCTGCCACTTCCTTTAGGTCATTTTGGCACTGGGTGAAGATTTATTTTTCTCCCAGTATTTAAACAATCCATGATTTTAGCATTCTGTGTTGTATATTTCTGAATTACCTGCTGTCATTCTTTTCTGTTGGAAATGTTTATGCTGCCAACAGTTGTTTTATTGTTTTGTACTTTCAATTGTACTTTTGTATTTCTAAATGTATATTGTAACCCACCAGAAAACAATGCTATTGGGTGGTGTTTCATAAATATATTAAATAAAATAAAGTAATCTTAAACAGTGGCTATTACCATATCTCGTGACACCAAATCACATCAATTATATAGTTTAACATATACACATCAATTTCATTAAGTGACCCCAAATTTCAGTATTTAGAGAAAGAGGAGATTTTATGAGTTTCTATTATCACCACATATTCATTAAGTTTCTTTGGACTTCTTGGATTTTTAAACCTTTTTATTCTCGAAACTCTGTGCAAGCACGCATGATTCCACCTTAGATGATTAATCTTGTGAGACAAGTTCTGGCCCTGTACACAGAAAATCTCATGAAGAAAAAAATCAATACTTTAAGAACCACCAGAAGCTAGCTCATTTGTCCAAAAACAGTGACAATGAAAAAAGCCTAGGAAGCATTAAAGAACTACTATCTTCATCAACAGGTGCAGATTTGTAGCCATAATAATAAACCTAAAGCCTTTTATAAGGCAGATTCCTGTCGCTGAAGGCATCAGAATATTTTAAAAAAATTTCAAAATGTAGGAAGAGCTAAGAGATAATCACGTTGAACACAATATTTGGTTATTAAGGAGTTTTGAAAGGATCTGAAATTTAACTGTTTGCCTCCATGGGCATTACAAGCATCTTTATTATAGTTAGACAAAAAAACAAAAAGCCTCAAAACCACAAGAGGGAGCCTTTTCAATAAAAAGGTTCAGAACTTCAGAAAGAATGTACTTCTTTTTTTTAACATACAAAATCAACTTGGAGGGTATGTGTGTAGCCACTCACTAGACAGCTACCACACAAACCAATTCTGTTAAAATGTTGAATTGAAGCCTACAAAATTTTGACTCCAAGCTCAGCATCCCCAAGTGGATTCAACCTGTACTAGTCTTCCCCAACACTGTATCAGTGTCGGACTACAACTCCAGCATTCCCAGACAGTATCGCCAGTCCAACACATCTGGTGGGCAACAGGTTGGGTAAGGCTGCTGTATAGACGAATGAAAGTTTGTTCCTTCTATTCAGACTCCTTGCTTTGACAACTCTACTGATTTGTAAGAAGCCTTTGCAATACACCCAAAAAGATAAACTGGAATCATTTATTAATTTTATATTTATTTACTCCCTCCATTTTTATATTGCCCTTCCTTCAAGGAACATAGGGTTCTCCCCTCCACCCCGCATTTTATCGTCACATACCACCCTGTGAGGTAGTTTTGATTGAACAATAGTAACTTGTCCAAGTTCACTTAGTAAGCTTCATGGATAAATCAGGATTTGAATCTGGATTTCACATAATACATATGGGTATTTTTGTCTCATGTCAAATGGGAATGTCCCTTGCCAAAAGATTTTAGAATCAATTCACCATTTTAAAGCATCTCTGTACCTCTCTTGCTCTTACTAATTTGCTAAAATATTACCAAACATATAATTTGGGAAATTTAATATAGAAACTGTGATGTTCTACTGTTTGTGGTTGTAAATATATTGCAATGTTTATTGTTTGTGATATGCATTTGTTTATATCTTTAAAAAGGGTTAAGAATAATAACAAGTAAAGTAAATAACTAGGCCAAAATGTACTTACTATTTGTGGTTATAGGTATTGGTAAGTACAGAGTGATTGGCTAGTTGTGGGGGAGTGTCTGGATTGGCTGGCTGTGTGCCCGAATAGAAAGTGAGTGTTGATTGGCTAATTGGTTGGAGTGCCTGGATTAGCTGGCTGTGTAAGAGTGGGAGGAGCCAGAGAGCAAGTAGAGTGTATATGATTCTGGCAGAGAGGAGCTGACAGGAGAGGGTTGATTGGGGGGAGATTTGATGGGAATTTTTGAGAGAAACGTTGAAAAAGATTTGAGAGAATTGAGAGATTGTGATAAAATGAAGAACAGTTTATAAACGTATAAGAGTTCTGACTGAAACCAATAAGCATTGAAACCTTGTAACCAATACACAATTGAACTGAAGTAACCATTAAGCTTGTTGACACACAATTTATTAATAAATTCTTGTTAATTCCATCTCCTGGTGTGGTCTGTGGGTGTACCTGAGTAAGTACTGGTGGCAGCAGAACAAAGAAGTTATCTAGAGGTCAGGTTGCTGGGCTGTGGTGCTGTGGGGCCTAAATAGTAAAGGCGAGACAGGGGCAGCAGCAGCAAGTGGTCGAAGATAACTTCACGGAAACATTCAAAAGTTAAGATATCCCAGAACTTATAAAATGGTTGCCCTCAGCCAATTTTTATTTCCTTTTTTCAAATTTCATGGCAGCTCCAGTATAATCCTAACTATTTTTTTCTAATTCCTGGACCTTTATTATTGCCACAGCCATACTCATCACTATCTTTGTTGTGTTATTATTCCCTTTTTTGTTTATACGCCTGTTTATTTTTTAATTTTTCCCTTTCATTATCATTACTCTTATGAAAAGCAATAAAATGTGGGTTTTTAAATTGTCTTCATCTCATATGGTAACCAGATAACCAATGTATCAAGATAATGTAATATTTATTAACATTTTGAAAGCACAATTGTTAAATGGGTTAATTGAGATTTTTCTTTATCTATTTTGTCTTTTATTTTTACAGTTTGTAAAAGGGATGCCAGTTTTAGTAGTTTAATACTGGGGTTTCTACAAGGATTAAATATACTTTATATTGAGGCAATAAACTTACTTTTGGCTGCTTGATTAAGTCAACTAAATCCTTTACTTGGTGCCGCAGCAGATTTTGACATTTCCACATTTCATTCAATGCCCTGATAGTTAAAAATAGAGTAAGAAATCATTGATATAGTAATTGTCATTGCAACATGTCAAACTATCATTTTATGCATGGTGAGAAACTCCCTAGAAATAACTCAGCCAGCCAGGGGCCTGCAAGGCCTAATTAATCAGAGAGACTCTGCTGAAAAACTGATACAAAACTTTAAACAGTTACGATAGCAATTTCAGCTTTATAAGAATAAAATTACAAAGTTATACAGTCAAGATCTATAGACTCACTGTTCTAGATTACCAATCAAATCAATCCATGTTAACAAATTTATCTTGATTCCAGCAAAACATTTTATGATGCTTCCCATATTATGGGTAGCAAACTAGTTAATGAGGCCAGATAATAATACTATCATAAAGATTTATAACAATATTACATGTGAAAAGTATTTTAGGAGTGTAGTGGATTATAAGCTGACCATGAATCATTCATTTCATTTATTACATTTTTATGTCACCCAATAGCCAAATTCTTGTGATACAGCTGTATAAGTGGGAAGAGAAAGTTATAGAAATAGCCAAGCCCTTTTTCAAGAATGAATGAGAGAATTCTGGTTCACATGCAAGTCTGAACCATGATTTAACACTACAGAGACAAGTTAGAATGAGCTGGAATAAAGCATCGGGCTAGGATGCTCCCCTTTCCTCTCATTCTCTCACACAACCAGGACAAGGATTTGATTAGCATTTCATTTCATTTTCCACTAAACCTGGCTTGCTGTTATGTATAAATCAGAAACTGTGTTTAAAAACAAACTGGTTAGTTAAACAAGCCAGTTTCATAACTCATGGTTTGAAGATGTCTTGTTTAGAACAGACGAGAATTTGCTTTAAACCGTTTCTCTGGTTCATATGTAACAAGGCAGAATTAGTGGAAAGTGAAACTAAATGCTATCCATCTCCCAGCAGTGCAAGAGGAAGAGGGGGGGGAATGCATGAACCTAAAGCTTTCCTGGAAACATTCCAGCTTCTGCATATAGCACTAAACCATGGTTTAACTTGAAGTGTGAAACAGGCTACCGTATACCACAACAATTTTGGTGACTACAGTCTTGTGGCTTCTCAAGGCATTGCTATGCTATACAGTTCTTATTTTACATGGGTTTTTTTTCTATTAAGGTTCAGACCTCTGGCTAATGTATTCAGTTCAAGAAATATAAGCTGCCAGGTATCATTGGCAGCCAATTTCAGTTTTACCAAGTTATTTTATTGATTAGTGGAAACATAGGTAGTATCCAACACAAAACGCTTATTTTATAAGGGAAAAAGCTGAAAGATAAGGTGATTTCCCAAATTTAACCAACTTTGTCAAAACTTACTAGAACAGAGATCTTTATAGAACTCTAACAGACAACTTATCAAGATTTAACATAAAATCTCCTTCACTATTATCAACCGTATCATCACAGCAAAAAATTACATTAGTTCCATCTTTGTCATATGAAACGTACTTAACAGCATTTGAATCCAGGGTTGCATAAAGGTAGTACAAGCATTTCATTCTTTCATTTGTTTCCAAATTGTGAGGAACCATGTACTGAGCAAAGATGCGTTCCACTAGCAGTCTAAAAAGAGATAATAATAAGCTATTTTATAAAACAGCAAGATTAAAAGTAACTGAGATTTCTCAAAATCAGCCTATAATTAATGACATAAAACAAATTTACAATAAACGGATATTGTATTTTTTTTTAAATTAGTAATCAATAAAAGGCTACAGAATTGGAGATTAAGTATATCCCAACAAATTAATACTTACATACAGAGAGAAAGGTTTGAATTAGTTTTAATTTCCTCAGGCTTCATTATAAAAGTTTATAAGATCTATAGTAACATGAGATGCCCAGAGGCATTTATGGAAAATTAAAATAGTAACAGCTGGAGCTTCTTGCTTCACTTTGAAGTGATCCCAACTAATTGGAAGACATTTAAAAATAATTTTAAAAAGAATCAGGGTTGGGGTACTTTGTTTCATACTGCTGGTATAAACAAACCAGTTCCCAAAGTTCAGACATAAATGCAAAACTGGTCAGTGGGAATTTTTGATCTCCTCCTCTGGCATAGGAAAGAGGGGAGAGCACAAACTCAAGGTTTGGGCAGACTCATTCATGTAGCTCTCCAACTTGTGTGCCTCCAGATGTTTTAGCTTCAGTTCCCATCAGCCCTAATCAGCATAGCAAGTGGTGAGGGATGACGGAGTTATAGGCCAAACATCTGGAGAACCACACATTGCTAAAAATGATAAGAACCCAATGGCCTAGTTCAGACGCAAGTATCAACTTGATCAAACAGACTGTGTAGGTTTAGAATACACTTATTCCTATGAACATCACATGCTAGAGAGCTACTTTAGTTATACCTGCTTTTGGGACTGCTGTTCAAAAAAAGAAAAAAGAAATAGACTCCTAAGAAATTTACCTAGTTGTGTGCATTTCTGGATGGTAGTCCAAGCTTTTTCTTTTTCATCATTATTGGTAAGTAGATAAACTCACAGTATAAAAAGGAAGATAAATACATAAAAATTCAAGTTAACTTACCGATCATCAATACTGTTTTGATAATATATGTGCAACAACTTATCCTTTATCCAAGCAATCTGTTTTGCAGCTTCTTTTCCAGCTTCTGACTGCAAAGAATATTTCTTGTATATCTGTGCAAGTCCCATCATAGCTTCTTTTCTCACTCTCCACTAAAATAATAGCAGATCTTAAGCCTCAAAAGGTACATTTATTTAAAAATATCCCACTATAAACATTTCAAAATACCCCATAGTTGGAATTGTCATTAATGGGTAAAACGAACTTACAGTGGGATTTATCTGAAGCCTTATCGCAGTAAAATAAAACAAAGGCTGCAACAGCACGCCAACAGTTTTTTTTCTCAACTCCATAATCACCTTTCCAAAAAAACCAGCCAAAAGTAATAACATTCAGTTCAATGAAGACTGCACCTTTCTACCAATGTGTTAAGACTAGGTAAAGAGCAATCTTTCTTGTTTGATTACTGCCAAAACTTAACTTCCTGTTTCAGACAATTCCAATTTACACCACAGACAATGGGCTGGTTCACCCCATCAAAATTAATTGCAGTGTTGGTTTAGGGTTATTGGAGGGTTGTTTCCCCCTCCAACAGCCATAGGGCCTGGGTTTGGGTGTCATAAAAAGCTGTGCTTGATGCACCAACATTTAAATAAACCATGGTGGCTTATTTTGATCATGTGAACCAGGTCAATTTTTTTTAAAAAAATGGCAAAAAGTATTCAATGGCTTTATATGGAAGAACAAAAGATCCAGATGTTTAAGAAATGTTTTATAGGAAGAAATAAATGGGGAAACTAGGGCTTCCAATTTAAAGTTCTGTTATGAAGCATTTCAATTACAACAATTAATACATTTATATCATCGTAGATATTGTCAGTGGATAGGGATGGAATATATAGAGGTGCAGGGTTGTATTAATGAGATTGTGGTAATTTCGTCTGCATTAAAACACCTACATGAGGCCCCAAATTCTTTCACCAGTGCAATTTTTGCATTATGGAAAAGATGAACAAAAATATTAACACCTACAGCATCTCCTTTAATGCTCTTTATGTTTCATCCTGCTTTTAGTGATGATTAATTAATTTAATCCATAAGGCTTGGAAGGAAAAGGTACCAAGTTGTTTATATCTATGGTGGATAGGAAAGATAAATTGGAAGATATAAGCCTTCATTGGTTCTAGTATATGCAAATATGTAATTGCGTACATAGTTCTCATGTGTCACCAAAAGCAATATGCCTACAAATCTCTAAAGTAAGGACATGGTACCCAACTATACAAGCTATTAATTAAATTATTTTGTGGGTCATCTGAAGCATTAAAACATGCTGGGAAGTGAATTTAGGGGTGCCAAAAGACAATTTTCTTTGAGACAAGTGTTTTATTTTTGCCTCAATATGGACAGTAAATGCAAGGTCAAGGGAATTTACTTTCAAAGTACATTCTTGGTAGCACTTTACCCCTATGAGGGCACAAAACAGCTTCAAATAAATACTGGAGGGGGTGTCATAGGACTGGCACACTTGTCCACATGTAGTAGTAATGTCCTATGGTAAAGGCATTTCGGGACAACCTCTTCAAATAAATTAACAGTATGATCAAGCAAAACATCAATAAGACTCCAGAAACTGCAATTCTTGTCATTTTTCTCAAACGATTTACGGTCTGCACTGCATAAAGACTTTATTCTATGTTTTTTTAGCACCAAGAGCAACAAATGCAACCGAGTGGAAAAGCTTATCAGACTTTTGTATCAGGCCTGGTTTCAAAGGCTTTGGGGTCACTTATTAGTGGAGAAGTTTATCAAGTATATGAATGAGGGCTGTTAAAGGTCATGCAAAACCTGGAACATTTTGTGCAACATTTAATATTGCTCTTGCTACATTTGAATGTATCTTCTACAACCATCCAATTCATATGGATACTTATTTAAATATATAGACTGCTTATATTAACATATATATTCAAAATGGAACTCTTAAATCCTTCCCCCCATGTTATTTTTTCTAATTTTTTCCTGTATAATATTAATGGAGATGTTAATGATTACTGTGTATTGATATGTTTTATGATATGAATTGTTTTTCCCTTCTTTTGATTTATTGTTGTTGTTGTTATTGTTGTGTTACAAATAAAAAGATTTAAAAAACAACATGGTGCCCATTGTTGTGGTACGTTGTTCATACATCCCAGACCCAAGCCCATTCAGAACACTGTAAGATTTTGCTGACGTACTAGGAGAAAAATAATTTTGGCTTTAAGGTTCTGTAACTCTGAACTGTTATTTATCCTAACTAAATTGGTTGGTTGTTTTCTCTATGTTTTTCACGCTACATTTAGCCCATGCTTACTAGACTGAAAAAAAATGATTAAAAATATGTTTTTTTAAAAAAAATTAGGCAAAGAGCTACAGTGTTTTTGAAAAATGTGCTACAGAACTAATTTTAGAACCTGTTCAGATTTCAATGAAAATAATTCCCTGTACCCTAAAAATCATATTGGGTTGCTTAAACCTATGGATACGGCAGAATATATTGCAAATCTTAGGACAGCTTCACACATTACAAAATTCCTACTTTGAAGACCTTCCTGTGTAGAATTTGCAAGAAATCCCTGTTTTGATTATAATACAGCAACAATCGTATACAAGTATTTCACTGTATTCAGAAGACTTTTATAGCCCTTTCTTAGACTTTCGTGATTATGTGAACCCATAGTTTAGGAAATGCAAATATGGGCTAATAAAGTAGACAATCGCAGTATGTAATGCAATCAGACAATTCTTGCAAGAGATTGTAACAGTGAAATCATTCTTAACATGCTGAATAAGTTGCCTATTCTTGGAATAATAGTCCAAGTAATTCATCTACATAATGACTTACCCGTTTGTCAAGTGTGCGCTCTCTCACAAAGTTAAGTAGATGATCATTGACAAGCAAGAGATCTTTCTTAGCAGCAGTAACTATCGATACAATAACATCATGCCTAATGGCTTCTTCAGGGTCATGAGACCTCACTTTAAGATATTCTGTACAGAAAAGACACCTTAATTAAAATTTCATATCATTATGTTGAATACTTGTAATTTAAATAAATGTAGATTGCTGTTGGCGCACTGGTCCTAGAGAATAAAATACAGATGCTGTGTAAGAAAAGACACTATATCCATTTCATATTTCCTCTTTATAAACTCAGTTATTAACAAGTTTGTTATGAAGTTACTTTAATTCATGAAAATAGTTTAGTTAAATCACTTGGGTTTTCTTGTCCAATAACAGCTGAGGGGCCAGACACCCATTATAGGGATTATCTGGTTGACATGGTGTTCCCTAGCAAACACAAAAGCAATAAAGCAAAGCAAAATATCATACCTTCCTCTCTCCTGCCTTCAAATAAATCTTTAGGTTAATAGTTCCATAATTTACAGTTTGTGACAAGTGGCCACTTGCTCTTATGTGCTATAAACCAACAAGATGTCGGAGAAAAATGCATCTCCACTCTTCCTTCCATGCATGATGGGAAGCTTGGTGCACAAGAAAAAACAACACTACATATTCATATAGGCCCACAGATTTTATGCCCATTTTTTATTTATTTATTTATTTACTGCATTTCTATACCGCCCAATAGCTGAAGCTCTCTGGGCAGTTTACAAAAATTTAATTTGCCCATCCAATTTCTTTCTGAATCAATAATATGGATAAACTTATGACAAATGAGGTCAATCACAATCTGATTTCCAACAGTTAAGATATCATTTCTCCTGTTTACTTTTGTTTTAAAAGAGTACACAGAAAGAAAAGTCAGTCATACTATAAAATAAAAACTCTTTAAAACCCTGTAACTATGGATTCTGATTCTTTTAACCCTCCTCAAACAGCTGCTGGGTGTGGATCCCAGCAGCTGTTTGAAACATTTGCAAATCTGAACCACTTCATACTCCATACTCCTCAATAATTATGGGATCCCCATTTCCACTTTCTTTTTTTAAAAATGTTTCTTTTACTAAGCTATCAGGGATCTAATTTAGCTGTACTGAAATTAATAGGAAAGTGAAGCTGCAAAATGCCTAAGTCAGCCTTTCCCAACATGGTGCTCCCCAGTTGCTTTGGACTATAAGTCACATCAGCTCCACCCAGCAATGTCAATGGTCAGGGAAGATGGGAGTTGTAGTCATACACACCTGAAAGACACCAGGTTGGGAAATGTTGGGTCTACGCTAATGGGGGTCCATTCTATTACCTGCAAGTTCTCAAAATACAGTTGGGGGGGAAAACATCGCATTTTGCCAGTATAATAAATTCCAGGTTTTGTTTTTATACTACTTCAAGACAACCTGAGTAATTTTTGTGTTTTTGTTTTTAAAAATATTTTAAACAAAAAATTTTTACAACATGTTATTTTACCCTGTATGAATAAAAAAAGCATCACAAAACACTGTAATGGTCCATTTGACCGCAGAAATGTTTTTTTGTCTTGGGGTTAATTCTGCTCCAAGTTGACTTTATCTTGACATAGGAATTAACACTCTCATAGGGCACTGATTTCCTATTTGTAATATTCTTTGGGGGGGGAACTATAAGTCTAGTAGGCCCCCTTTCGTTATTTACTATGAGCCAAATATTTCACCTAGGCTTTTTGTGTTTGTTTTTCCTTTTGTTTTCTCCTCCAAGGGTTCCTGGTAACCTATGAGATTTGGAAAATTTGTGGGTTGGCAAGTTGTATCTTTTCTCCAGGCACATGTTAATATTGCGAATCAAATCAATATTAACCACTCACTGCACATGCTTTAGTTAACAAATTTAACCTGACTGACCAGCCACCATTTTTATTGGTATTCTGTCTTTAATTGAACAATTCAAATTTGCTGTTATTATCTTCTCACTCTTTATTCCTATGTTCACCACTCTGGAATCTATTTTAGATATGGAGCGGTATATAAATATTGTAAATAAATAAATAAATAAAATTATGGGATCCACTGTAGCTCAATAATTTTTGCATTAGACTATATTTTTGGAATTCAGTACAATTAAATTATCTTTTTTAATGTTACGGTGGAGTCAAATCATATCTTGATTTCCAGCTACAACTTTAAAGGGGTTTGTTGGACCCCAATAGCACACTGATACTGTCAAAACAAATGGTATGGGAGTGTTAAGTTGGGCGTAAGCAGGAAGCTGTATGTTGATTGATGCTGAAGGATCAACAGAACTTAAGTTTAAATCAAACAGTACTATTGCCAAATAGGAGCACTAAATAAAATAAAAAAGGTCAAACTTGCACAAAGAAATCTGAACACTGAAGTCTTATTTTTTCACAACAATAATTTAGTTTAAATATCTTCTCAGTTTTGCCCATTACTTGATCAAGTAACATCAGTGATAAATTATCCAGAAATATTTTTAATTACAGATGTAAACTTCTAAATCTGGGATATCAAAGATAAAATTATTGTGGTTCCCCTTCTAAGAAATATAGTTCTAAGGGAGAAGGAAAAAAATCCTTAATAAAATATAAAATATATTCTAGACTAATTTACCTAACTGTGCCACACTATTACTCATTTTTAAAAAAATGATTCCTAAAACCCAGTTTGGATGACACTCTCCCCCAATCTTTCTCCTATATATGAAGTTTGAATAAGGTGTATCACATAAAATCCAACATGCATAAGTTTGAACAGCACAATAGACATCCAAGGTAACACACACTGACCTAGTTTACATGAACACTGCAGCCCAGCATGGCTTATTTAAGCTATGATGAGCCGTGGCGCACCCATAGGTACCATTTTACTTATTCAAACATTTGCTGCAGTTTGTCATATGATCTGAATCTGGGCAGCAGGGGTTGTTTGAGGGTTAAGCAACCCTCAAATAACTCATGATCTGTGTCGGGTTACTTGAGGGTTGTTTAACCTACTGCCCAGGTTCAGAAAACACAACAAACCATGGCAACCCCCCACCAGTGGCTGAATATTCAAAATGGCCACACACATGCACATCTACTGTGATCATGCAAACAAGCCAGTGGATTTTACATACATAATCCTATTCAATCATTACACCCAAGCATGGATGACTGAAGACAGAGCCCAGAGGATGGGAAGGAAATGCTCATCTCATGTAAGAGAAAAATTAGTTGTGAGTATCATCCAAACCAGCACTGTAAATATACTGCAATAAACATTGGAAACATTTTGTAACACTTTAAAGTCATAGAATAGCAATCTGATTTTACTACACAACTAAAAACAGAAGAAATGTGAAGGATTACTCTTTTTCTGGAGACTAGATTTACTGATACCTGTTAAATCCTTTGCTAGATCTGGATGGTTCATAAGGCAGTGACTAGCAAATTTCACACATTCAAGACGGATAGGTACATGGATATCATTAAACCTGTTTTTTAAAACAAACAAAACCAACAAGTTTACAATAGCTGTGTTATCCCTCATCTCACTTTTCACCAATATGTCACATCTAAAGATTGATAACGTCATGAATAGCCTGGGTTGGATCCAGAGCTACAAGAGCAGAAGAAATCCTAGCAGTGGGTAGCAAAGGTGTACAGAAAAAATTGCATAACAGGGACTTAGTGGAAACATGTATATTGAGATGCCATGCACAGCACAATGTACTAATACGACAGCACTGGATCTGAGATTTATTTCCTCACCCAAAGGTACTAAGACAAGATACAACCCATTATTAATAATGTCATAATGAGAATGAAGCCACCCAACTTGTGTGGTTCAGTTTTACTAACATAATATTTTTTTCTGATATCCAAACCTATTGATAGTCTTTGCTGGATCATTCATAAGGCAGTGACCAGCAAATTTCACACATTCAAACCAGAAAGGAACACTCAAACAACAATGCACCAAGTTAAACAAATGTAAAAAAAATGCAAAAATGACTAGCTGGAAGTTTTAGCTGGAAGGTCAACCCAGCTGCAATTAACAACTGGTGTCTTACAAGTTGTGATATGGCAACAATGGTTAAATTGACTAACATGAAAAGATTTAGAATAGGGAGTGTAATAGACAATCAATTTATAGAAAAAATGAGTCTTTTCATTATTTATTAGAATGAAAAGTTCAAGATCATAAAAAACATTTTCTTTACTGTGGAGTTAATATCAGTTTTAATATAAAAATTGCATTTAAATTCTTAATATTGTTTCACTTGTGGCAATTTCTGAAGCTAGCATTTGACCATTGGGAGCACTATTTGATGCTATTATATATCAGGTATACAAATCACTTTTAGTACAATATTAGTCAGCAACATTCAGGTAAAATAAACTTCTTTTCAGTAATATATGTTTATTAACGCTAGGAAGTTCAAAAATGAAATAGAATTTAAAAAAATCAAAATGGGGGGGGAGGAACCTTCTCGCTAAAAGCATTTCTACTAATTTAATATGCTAGAAGTTCTCACGATGCATTAATATGCTACCCAGATAAATAAGCCTTCACTATTCACATCCAGTGGAATTTTAGGATGTTTTTAAGATGTTTTATTGCTATTTTAATAACGTGTACCATGTTTTTAATCAATTTTATGTATTTTATCATATTTTATATTTACTGTTGTTCCCTGCCTCGATCCAAACGGAGAGGCGGGAAAAATATTATATTATTATTATTAATAATAATAATAATAATAATAATTCAAAACTTGAGTACTATAACATGTCTGTATGATTTTGGTTTGAGATATTATGAACTTTGGCTCTATTTCTCATTTTAATTAAAGGAAAATCAAATAAGATACATATTTTAAGTGTGCATCTGTCACAATTACAGTATGACGTATTAAAACATGTATTTGTGTTAATACAGATGTTAAACCATGTATTTGGAATCTAATTCAAATTCTGTGGGCTTGTTTCTATTGTACACTGTACCCTTGAAAGCTCTACAATGGTTAAATATTAATTTTTTACAATATTTTTACACTTGTGTTGTTGCTAAAGAGTCGGACTATTCTGTTACCAAAGAAAATAACTGACAGTAAATGCTACAATCTTAAAACTGGTTTAATTTATATAAGGGGGCTCACATGTGTTACATCTATGAAACCAAATATGTTGCTCTAGCTTAATCTGGGTCATTCAAAGTAAACAGCCCAACAGAACTGTTACATACCTGTGATTCATGCTTACAGAAAAAAAGAAAATATCTAAAATGCTGAATAATCACATTACATCACATTACATCAGTGTTTAATCCTTTTAGGAAAGAAACTAAAATAGCATATACCTCCCCAAGTAGCATTGCCAAAGTGGTTTGTTTTGAGATGCCAATTCTGAATCCTTTGCCCCAAACATTTTTGCTAGTAGTTTTACAACCTGTAGGCGTTCTTCATTGTCATTGCTCTGGAAAAATATACATTTTTATATTATATTACACATGCACACACGTTGCAAAAGCAAGCTTTGAAAATAAACTATTTCTTTTAAAAAAAACCTATGTTTTTCCCAAAGTTAACATGTATAGCAATCTAGAATGCTAAGTAGGTAGCAAATAGCAGTCATTGAGATAAACTAATAAATCAACCAAGTTAGTTGATAAAGAATGTAACGAAAGCTATCCTACAATATCAATCTAATTTATGGGGGGGCATATGTTGGTTGTGAATGAGGCCAAAACCATTGGTGGGCAGGGCCAGAGCTAAAAGTGGGTGGATCACTGCTGCTGCTTTTTTTTGCCACTCTCTTCTCTCTCTTTCTGGCATCTCCTTTTCTCTCCTGTCCTCTTCCTTCCCAAGCAAGAGGCTCCAGGGATCTAATGCCAGAGGTCTGAACTTATTGCATGTAGAGGTCTGTACGAAATTAAAGCTGAGGACTGCATGAAATTAAAGCTATGGGCTTCATGAAATTAAATCTATGGGTTGCATACGGCTCTAGGAACACAGGTTGTCCTAGTGCTACAGATTGCCTACTCCTGCATTAGATGCTCATTCTGGTCCCTCTACCTAAGAGTAATTTTGTTTGTGATGAAATGTGTCCCAGCTTATTGTTAGAAGGGGAAACTGGTGAAAATAATAATAATAATAATAATAATAAATAATAATATTATTTCTTACCCGCCTCTCCCTCCGGATCGAGGCGGGGAACAACATCAATGCAAAAAATATAAAATACATAAACTAATTAAAAGCATATAAAATTAATACATCACTAAAATCAACAAAGTCTTAAAATGCAACTGGGTATGCCTGCCGGAAGAGATCAGTCTTTATAGCTCTCTTAAATTCTTGAAGATTGGTAAGTTGGCGAATCTCTCCCACAGTCTGGGAGCGGCAAAAGAGAAGGTCCTCTGGGTAACAGTTGTCAGTCTAGTCTTGGCTGACTGTGGTAAATTCTTCCCAGAGGACTGGGGCGGATTATATGGGAGAAGGCGATCCCGCAGGAAACCTAGACCCAAACCATGTAGGGCTTTAAACTTTGTACTTCGCCCGGAAACTAATTGGCAGCCAGTGGAGCGATTTTAAAGCTGTTGTGATATAGTCACCCCTAGGTGTACCAGTGACCAACCTGGCTGCCATATTTTGAACTAGTTGAAGTTTCCGGACTAGGCACAGAGGTAGCCCTACGTACAGCACATTGCAGAAGTCGAGCCTCGAAGTTACCAGCACGTGCACTACCGTTTTTAGGTCTTCCAACTCTAGGAAGGGGAGCAGCTGGCGTATCAGCCGAAGCTGGTAGTAGGCACTCCTGGCCGTCACATCTAACTGAGCTGTCATTTGGAGCGACGGATCCAGGAGCACCCTCAAGCTGTGAACACAGCCTTTTAGGGGGAGTGTAACCCCATCCAGAACTGGTTGACACACCTCCAAACCCAGGTTGGGGCCTTTGACAGCAAGCACCTCCATCTTGTCTGGATTCAGCTTCAGTCATCCAGCCCATTACCACCTCCAGGCATTCATTCAGAGGAGACACACTATCCTTAGCT
Source organism: Anniella stebbinsi (assembly GCA_029215795.1). Classification (NCBI taxonomy): domain Eukaryota; kingdom Metazoa; phylum Chordata; class Lepidosauria; order Squamata; family Anniellidae; genus Anniella; species Anniella stebbinsi. The sequence continues at coordinate 64,774,599 of JARDYH010000001.1, read as the reverse complement.
GACGCTGTTATCAAAGGCATAGAGAAATATATTTGGGTGTCATCAGCATACTGATAGCACCCCGCCCCTTGCCTTCGGATGATCTCTCCCAGCGGTTTCATGTAGATGTTAAACAGCATTGGGGATAGGATGGCGCCTTGAGGTACACCACACAACAGCTCCTTCTTTGAGGACCAACTATCCCCAAGCATCACCATCTGGGACCTGCCCGAGAGGTAGGACTGGAACCACTGAAGGACAGTGCCCCAGAGTCACAAGCCCCTCAGACGTTCCAGAAGGATACTATGGTCGATGGTATCGAAATCCGCTGAGAGGTCCAGAAGTACCAGCAGGGACACAATCCCCCGTCAATACTCAAGCATAGATCATCCACTAAGGCAACCATAGCAGTCTCAACATATCCCACCCTGAAGCTGGTTTGAAATGGGTCTAGAAAATCTGTATCCTCCAAGACTGCTTGGAGTTGAAAGGCAACTGCCCTCTCGATCACCTTGCCCAAAAACGGAAGATTTGATACTGGTCTATAGTTATTAAGATCCAGGGGGTCCAGGGAGGGCTTTTTTAGAAGCGGCCGTATCACCGCTTCTTTTAAACAGGATGGAAAACTCCCTTCCCTGAGAGATGTGTTAATAATATGTCCTTCAAAAACACGGCAGACTGAGGCACTGGCTGCTCTTTGCATGGATGTTGCTCTTTGCATGGGTAGGTTGAAAACAGAAGAGCACTGGAGAGCACTCATGGATAACTGTAGTGAAGAAAATGTAGTGATGTTCATCAGGAAAAGGAGTTGGGGCACCAATGTTCACTGAAGTAGAGTAAACATTGTTGAAAAATAGTATGTTTCCCCCAGGCAATGAATCTGACCCTCTAACTAATCTGAGTTTGAGATACCTGATGTAACACTTACCTTAAGCTTGAATTCAAGCTGTGGCAAGACTGAGAGTAAAAGATGGCTATCTATATTATATAGCTCCAAAATTAAGTCAAAAACGTGCTCCGAGAGATCACTGATAGAAGTTTTTCCTAACATTAGCACTTGATTAAAGAACTGTAAGACAAACAAGATATATCAACAGCAGAATACAAACAAGTTCTCAGTTCCTCTTAGCAATTGCATCAATTTATTTTGGGGACATACAGATTACAAAATCGGGGTATCAAAATGTCCAGAGAATAATGCTAATCCCACTTTCACCCACCCCCAAAACCTGTGACCCTCAAACTAGAAGAATAATTCTCTTGGTCACTGTAAAATGGCGTAAGTATTTGAGGAAATGAACAAATTACTCTTTTCAACTATAGCACTTCAGGTTAACAATCCATATTTGTAAAATTACATCTCAGTGGAACCTTGTCAATTTGTCCCATAGAAGGTCCACTAACCTAGAATCCTTCAAAAACTTTTATTGCATCAGATATTTGGGAATTAAACTAAATTAACTGCACAAATCATTAACATAATACTAAATATATATACTTGGAAGATTCTCTGGTTTCAACTGGACAATCTTCCAAGTACATGTTTAAGCCGTGTATCTTTTTATGTGAAGGTATCAGCTGACAAGCATCTAGAAATAATATTGTATTCCATTTCTTGTTTTCAATGAAAACATTTGAACCGGTTATGCTTTTCAAGACTTATTTGCGCAAGATAAACTGTTATTGGGTATAATTCAAAATAAAATGACATAAAATCCTGTATTACTAACAAAAGAAGAACACTATTTCCTGCTAAACACTGGTTCACATAATACTTTTTGTGAATCAATCTTAACAAGGAAACAATTAGTGATGTTATTACAGTACTTCCCTGGTTTGGAATACAAACCTTAGTGGCTTATATTGCCTGCTAAAATAAAAATTAAGACCCAGGAGTCTTTCTCCAGCTCAAATTGTAACTTGAGCCAGAGAATAACTCCTCCACATACCCACCCACTTATAAGAACAATGCTCCAGTGGCGGCAGCACGGAGAGAGGTCTCTCTTGCTCCCTTCTTTTCTGGTAGCTGCTGTAACACTGCTAAGACAGTATCCTGGGCATCAGGCATTCTGGAAACTACACAGTATAGGGCACCCTGGGAAACGTATATTTACATACTCCCTCATGCTTGGGATTCAAGTACCAAGGAGGGAAGTCTCCAGCCCTGACACAGCTACTACCAGATCAGTAAGTGGGAATAGAGCAATTAAGGCTGCACTCCCAAGGAGCACAAAAGGGCCTGAATTACTAGGGCAGGGAGAGAACCCTGCCCATCTTGGGAAATAACTGACATTTTTGCTTTGATCATCTTCATGAACACTTTTGCATGGACAAACATAACATGTGAGCCACTCCTACCCCCAATCTGTGCAGTACAATCTGTGCAGTACAATCCAATGCGAACAAGTGTCATTTAGTTCAATGGGATTTACTCCCAAGTAAGTATGCACAGTATTTCAATTGGATCCAAACCTAGTCATGCTTAGAGTGGAGCAGGGGTAGGCAATCTTTTTGGGCTTGTGGGCACATTTGCCAATTTGAGAAACTGTTGTGGGCACCACCACAAACTGGCTTCCATGGGAGACAAAGGACAAATAACCTGCACAAAAGATTGAGTGCGAGGCATAGGTGAGATCTGAGCCCCAACTTACTAAGCAACTTCTTTAAGCCCACAGTTTAAAGTTCCTTTTTCTTGTTTCCCTTCTATTTCTTGGTGGCTGGATGTGTTGCAAATAAAGCACAGGCCTGGAGCCACATACCATCTTCATTTCCTAAGAATTTGTCTGAGCCTCACATGTAACCCAGAGGCATTCAAGGGTTTTTTGCTTTGCTTTGAAGCGATCTCAGCTACTGGTAAATAAATATGTTAATTTGTTTTAAAGAAGGAGCAGTAGGGCATCTTGGTAGTCACCAAGGAAATTGTCCAGAGGGACAATGGTGCCCATGGGCATCATGTTGTCTACCCCAGGAGTAAACTCATTAAAATCAATGGGGCATGTTAGTAATGAGTAACTTGCACCACATTTGTCAAGTTGTTCACTTGTCAAGTTGTTCACTTTCAAGCATAACTGGATCCAACTGCATTTTCATAAACTGAAGTACCTCTCTATGGAAGATCTGTGTCACTGGAAGAAGGATGGACAGCACAGTTGATGCCTAACTTAAACCAGCAATGTGGTAAGTTACCCAATATATCCATCAATTGATACCATTAGCAGTTGTTTCCTTGGTTAATAGTAACACACTAGCTACATAATAGAGCAGTATTTTTTTTTAATATGAGGACAATATTCAATCTGAAATATAAAGCTATCAGTTATCATAAAACATGCTACCACTCCACCAGTGTTTAGTTAACATTCAGTTATACATCTTAGGGTGCATGGGTGGGTGGGGAATGCTGGGATTTATAGGACTTTTTTCTGTCTAAACATGCATAAGACTGCACCTTAGTCAATTTCATTTGTATGATCATTTTAAATTCTCACTTACATTAGTAATGTATGGCTCAATAGCTTGGGCTGTCCTCTTCAATAAAGCCTTTGCCAAGTCATATGCTTGCTTGTTTAAGTTCTGAAAGGTATATTTAAGACAGGAAATGTTGTAAAAGTACGCTTGACATTTTACTTCCACTACTAAGAAGTAAATCAAAGTAACTGGCTTTTTTCAAATCCTTAAAAAACAGAGGATTGCTAAATAGTGGTTAAAATAATTTTAAAAACCTACAAATATTACAGAAATACATTACAATATAGAAAAATAACTAGGCACATTAGAGAGCAATCCTATGCCCCCTAGACAGGGGAGATACAGGATTGTTTGATTTCTGGGATCCAACCTAGTGAAAATGTAGGGTGAACACAACACAGCGGCGTGGATCACTTCTGTGCTCCAGCCGCCCTGCATTGGATATTCAGCATCATCCAACTTGAAGCAGGCAACTATCTCCATAGCATTGCACCCTTAATTGTCAATACCGTGTCCAACTTTCAGAACACAATAGAAGTCCACTATTCAAGTTGCAGTCTGATATGCACCATACCTGTGTGCAGCTCTACTAAACTCAATGGGACTTCTGACTACACATGAGTAAGATTGTGCTGTCAGTCAGTCATAAATCTTGTATTTCATTGCTCAATCTAATGATTTCACTTAATTTTTAGACTGTTATTCTATACATAGTTAGAATTATAATGTGAATATATTGGATGCCTCCAATGTTAGTCTAACTTAAGTCCTGTCCTTTCAGTGGGTCTTCTCTAAGTAGGACTAACACTGGATACAACCCATTGCAATATATAGACACGCACACACACACATACGTGTAAACAAAAATGTATTTTACAAGTTAAATCATAGTAAGCATCTCTTTGAAAAAGTATGAAATCTCAATTTAATAAAAATGAATATGTCAAAGTCTATACTTATATGGTTGTATAAGACAATGGTGGCTTTGCCTTAGCAGAAAGTGCTTTGGTACTTCAGAGCACCTAATTTTTGCCAATTCCTTCAACCTACTTAACAACATATGAAGAGCCATGCTGGATCAGACCAAGGATCCATCTAGTTCAGCACTCTGTTCACACTGTCAACCAGGACATGGATGCAATAGCACCCTCCCACCCATATTCCCTAGCAACTGGTGTATATAAACTGACTGCCTCTGATACTGGAGGTAGCACACAGCCATCAGTACTAGTAGCCATTGATAACCTTGTCTTCCAGGAATTAATCCAACACCCTTTTTAAAGCCATCCAAATTGGTGGTCGCCACCACAATTTGTGGTAGTGAATTCCATAGTTTAACTATGAGCTATGTGAAGAAGTATTTCCATTTATCTGTACTGAATCTCTCACCAATCAGCTTCATAGGATGACCACAGGTTCTAGTACTATGAGAGAGAAAAATGTCTCCCTATCCATTCTCCACACCATTCATACTTTTGTACACTTCTATCATGTCTCCCCTTAGCTTTCTTTTTTCCAAGCTAAACAGCCCCAACTGTTGTAACCTTTCCTCATGGGGGAGATACTCCAGCCCCTTGTTCATTTTAGTTGCCCTCTTTTGCACTTTTTCCAGCTCTGCAATATCTTTTTTTTAGGTGTGGTGAACAGAATTGTACACAGTATTCTATGTGTGGTTACACCATTTATGAACAAGTTGAAAAGCATTAGTCCCAAATAAATGTGCATGTTTCTAGCCTTAGCTTTCAAAGTACACTTGCATATATACAGGGAGAGCCTAACAGAAATTTCTCTTGTCTCTGAACACATATAATTCTGAAGTGTATGTGGGCTGAATGTCCAAAGGTTTTGGATTATGTTTCTAGGTTGCATAGAGGCTTTATTTAGCTGCAAGCCAATATTTAGTTGCTATAACAACAATTTAGTATGCATTCCTGTGCATGAAACATACAAATATGAAAATGGGAAACCTGATTGAAATTGGTCTTTTTTCTTGGTGATTTAAATCATAAATTTACTCATTCCGTCATGTGAAAAACTGAGTCAGGTTATAATCAGTCTCAAAATACCATAGTACATTAGCTAGATCAGCTTTATCCACTCAATTAATAGTGCCATATAGAAAGTATTATCATGCAAATCCTAAGATTTAATGGGTTGGATCCAGGATCTGCCTTCCATTGATGGAAAGGCTCCATTCACAAAAGATGCCTTCAACAGATTTTCAGGGATTGCCCCTCCATTCAACAGGGTTACCTGATCTTCTGTGATGAATTTTCAGGGGGCTGGTGGGAGGCAGGCCAAGGAGGGGAAGTTCACTTCCACCAGCCCAATTGCATGCATTTAATGTTTCCAAACATCAAAACTGTGGGGGTCTGTCTAATGACAAGTGGTAAAGCTTTCCAGAGGATGGGTGTTGCAACGCTAAATGTTTGTCTGCAAGTGCTCACTCAGATGATCACAGAGATTGAGCAGGGACATAAGGGGTGAGGTGCTCCCTAAGGTAACCCGGTTCCAAGTTGTTTTGGGCTCTATATGTTAACAGCAACACTTTAAACATGGGTTGGTAGCTTATTGGCAGCCAGTGCTCTTTTAGCAAGAGTGCAAGTTACTGTCAGAAAGAAGCTCCAGTTAGCAGTCACGATGGTGCATTCTGCACCACCTACAGCTTCCGGGAGAAACCTAAGGGTAGCTCTCCATAGAGCGTGTTACAATAGTCCAATCTTGAGATTACGAATCCCTGAATCAGTTCTGTCTACAGCATCTTCCACATTTTGGTAGCTCCTCCCATCCAGAACATCTGAAGGAGCTAATTATACATTTGCAACTTTGAAAAACAAACATGAAATAGTATATAAGTAGCCAAGACAGCTAGTCATGAAAAACACACCACAAATGTAGGAACAAGAAAAGGTGTCATTTTTTTGCAAGCCAAAGACCATTAATAAAACCTATACAAAATTCCAAAATGTATAACAGGAATAAAACATTGGAGTAATTAAACAAACAACAACAAAAAGAGGTCAATGAATCTGAACTAAAATGCATCTAGGCCTCTACACCAAAGAATCGTATTTATAGTTAAGTGCATCAGTTAGAGCTTTAGCACATTTTTTTGGCAATATCAGAGCTCAAGTAGTAATGAAACTGCAAACATGGAAGCCCTAATTCAGGTGTTATGCCTGAATGGGATACAAGCAACAGGTATAAGACAGATGGAGCCAACACGTCAACCCCAGCTCCAATGTCCACACATGCAGGCTGTGCTCTCTAAGTAACCCATCTCCCCATGTTGAACAGGAAAGTCTACAGTGGGTTTCTACATGAGTTCTTTTGGATACAAGTAGAACCCTTTGTGTGATTGGAAAATGTAATACATTGGTTCCTGGTCAAGTGAAGGTTTCTACTCATGTTCAAGCAAACATGAGAAACCCCCTGTAGACTTCCCTATTCTACATGGGGAGATCAGGCTGCTCAGGCAGCCCCATCTCTCTTAAGCCTATTGCTTGAATAGTATTGAGGAATTCTGCCTGAATAGGTTCCCATAGCAGACCCATGAGCTTCCTTATGTTTTATAGATATGGAGAATCAGCAACTAATTGTCACCAACATAATTATTCTTTCCTGGGTCAGCTTCAGAAGAAGGGCAAACCCTTGTAGATTTTAGGAAGTAACCACCACATGGTATTTACAAAGCTGTGGGATAAAGTTAGCAATAATAATAATAATAATAATAATTATTATTATTATTATTATTATTATTATTTACTTCTTATCCGCCTCTCCCTCTGGATCGAGGCGGGGAACAACATTAAAAGCAAATGTTATAAATACATAAAACCGATTAAAAACATATAAAGACTAATACATTATTAAAATACCAATAAAACTCTTAAAATTCGATTGCGTAGGCTTGCTGGAAGAGATCAGTCTTTATGGCTTTCTTAAATTCCGGAAGACTGTTAAGTTGGAGAATCTCTCCCAGTCTGGGAGCAGCAGAAGAGAATGTCCTCTGTGTAATGGCTGTCAGCCTAGTTTTCGCTGTTTTTAGTAAATTCTTCCCAAAGGACTTGAGTGTGTGGGGCGGATTGTATGGGAGAAGGCGATCCCACAGGTAACCTGGACCCAAACCATGTAGGGCTTTAAAGGTAATGACCAACACTTTGTACTTCGCCCGGAAACTAATTTAGCAGCCAGTGGAGCGATTTTAAAGCTGGTGTAATATGGTCACCCCTAGGTGTACCGGTGACCAACCTGGCCGCCATATTTTGAACTAGTTGAAGTTTTCGGACTAGGCACAGAGGTAGCCCTATGTACAGCGCATTGCAGAAGTCGAGCCTCGAAGTTACCAACACGTGCACTACCATCTTTAGGTCTTCCAACTCTAGGAAGGAGTGCAGCTGGCATACCAGCCAAAGCTGATGGTAGGCACTCCTGGCCGTCGCATCTATCTGAGCTGTCATTTGGAGCGACGAATCCAGGTGCACCCCTAAGCTGCAAACAAAGCCTTTCAGGCATTATTTTGAAGGATGGTCACCCCCACACACACTACTCTGCCTAGTTTCTTTTCTGTTTTCTCCTCTCCCAACCACTGCCATGGCAGTGACCACAGCCATTTTCCAATCTTTTAGAACTGAAGGGCTACTACCGTATTTCATCAATTCTAAGACGCGCTTTTTCTCCCATATTTACGCCTGTAAAAACAGGGTGCGTCTTAGAATTGATGGTGTCTTAGAATCTCCGGATTTTTTCTGTGCTTTGCAGAAGGCACTAGGGCTCTACATGCCCCCCCAGCGATTCGCCCTAGCGGGTCCCAAGGGACCCCACAACGCCGGTCAGAAGTCCCCCCCTCCCCACTTACCTTGATCGTTACCGCCTCAGCCTGGCAAGGCATCATTACTGGGAACTAGGCCACGATCCCGTGATAACTCCCGAGATCGTGGCCTACTTCCCAGTACTGATGCCTTGCAGGCCAAGGCAGCAGCGATCAAGGTAAGTGGGGAGTGGGGAGTGGGGACTTGCGGGGCCCTAACCCTCCCCTCCATCGCCCATCCTCGCTGCCATCGCCGCTGGCAACACTCGCCTTGGCCTGGCAAGGCTTCATTACTGTGAAGTAGGCTGTGGCCTACTTCCCAGTAACGATGCTTTGCCAGGCCAAGGCAGCAGCTATCAAGGTAAGGGGGGAGTGGAGACTTTCGGGGCCCTAACTCTCCCCCCTCCCCTCCATTGCCGTCGCCTGCCCTCGCTGCCGCTGCTACTTTGCGCCGCTGGCAACACTTGCCTCGGCCTGGCAAGGCATCGTTACTGGGAAGTAGGCCATGGCCTACTTCCTAGTAACGATGCCTTGCCAGGCCGAGGCGGCAGTGATCAAGGTAAGTGGGGAGAGGGGACTTGTGGGGCCCTAACCCTACCCCGTACCCACTCACCTCCATCGCCATCGCCTGTCCTTGTCGCTTCCACTCTGCGCCGCTGGCAATGTTCGCCTCAGCCTGGCAAGGCATCATTACTGGGAAGTCGCTACTTCCCAGTAACGATGCCTTGCCAGGCCGAAGTGAGCGCTGCCAGCAGCATGGAGTGGCGGCAGTGAGGACAGGCAACAGCGATGGAAGTGAGTAGGGAGGGGGGAAGGGCGGAAGGGATGCTGAAATTAAGGTGCGTCTTAGAATCAACGCAAAGTATTTTCCCTGTTGGTGGCCCTGAAATTAAGGTGCATCTTACAATTGATGGCATCTTACAGTCGGTGAAATACGGTAACTATTCATGCTGAAGTGAAGCAGGAATTGAGTTTGTCCAATGCTGTCCTGCATTAAATTCATGAAAACACTGAGCTGAAAACATATACAGTTCCTCTACTTCTCACCTTAGAGAGCTGCTACTTCTCTGAGAAATGAGGGTAGAGGATGGAAATCTTAGGTAATTTCATGGCTTTAACTGAGCAGTCTAGCCCTGGGTTATAAAATCATAAATAAAAGGAAGCTTCAATATAACTTTACCATATGCATTACTTTTATTTAACATCAACAGCAATGATAATGTCAGTAAATTCAGAAAATTTAATGCTTACCTTATGTGCAGGTACCAGATTAACTAAAACTGTATCCAAAAGCTCCTGAGACACTGTATCACCTTCACAAATGATAGAGCTCATCAAATCCACCATATGCATATGAACCTTTTGGTTATGACCGTTGCTGAAATAAGAGGAACAGCTTTTTAGCTCAGCACACAATGTAATTTATTACTTCTCATCAAAAGCTATTTTTATAGTGTAGCATTTCTATACATACACTTTCTTTCCTTAAAGAAGTCATATATTTTTTCATTATATTTATTTTATTGAGATAATCACCTGAGGCCTTGCCCTAAGGGCCCTGATATGCTGAGATACACCAGGTGGCTACTTGGGAGAAAGCATTTTCAGTAGTTGTTGCTGGGTTTTCAAATATTTTCTCTACTTGGTGCCTACTTTGTGTTCTTTTGGGCATCAGGCTGAGGCATTTTTATTTTCTCAGGTCATTTAATCTCTTTAATCAATTTAACAATACTGTATTTTTTAAAACAATATAATAAAAACTATCTAAAATCAAAAAATTAAAAAGGCATAAACCTATTTCAACCAGCTAAAATTTAAATCTAAAATTATAAAAAAAATGAAAATTTTGTTTTAAAATGCCTGAGCAAATGAAAAAAGTTTTCAACTGGCAGCAAAAAGAGTACAGTGTTGACGCCAGGCAGACTGCCTGTGGGAGCTCTTATGCCTATTTCTAGCCTCTGATGCATTGAATTTATAGTTTATTGTGCTGTTTCAGTTTTTAGCATGGATATCATTTTCATTTTTATTGTCACCCTGAGAGCATTTAGGGTTAAGGCAGCTAAACTCTTTAGAAATACATAAAAATTATGTATGTATTTGCAGGATTGTGACTCAATTATTTTACCACTGTCATTCTCTAAATGCTAAAGTTTTCAATGCAAATCAGTACCCACATTGTAATTTTTATTTTTCACAACTCTAGAACTCAGTCAAGGGCTTAAATATGAGGCATTAAATAGAGAGGGTAGCACAATGGGAAGTGGCAGAGGTGTAGTCAAGGAAACAAAGACTAGAAATTTAAGGTTGGAGAATTGTCTTGGCTGATATTTAGTACGATTGTTCATGAACAACATAACACAATCAACTGTGATTTAAATGATTCCATGCATGTGCTGCTGCATGCATGCAGAGATTGTAAGAACCATTTAAAACTGAACATTTAGTCAATTACTTTAACAAACTAAACAACTGCATTCACGGTCCAAAAAAAATTATGTGTCTTACACTACAATCCTATACAGACATAAGAACATAAGAAGAGCCATGCAGGATCAGACCAAGGGCCCATCCAGTTCAGCAATCTGTTCACACTATCAACCAGGAACCCACAAGCAGGGCATGGTGCAACAGCACACTCTCACCCATGTTCCGCAGCAACTAATGAACATGGGCTTACTGCCTCTGATACTGGAAGTTACATTTATCCATCGGGACTAGTAGCCATTGATAGCCTTCTTCTCCAGGAATTTAATCAGCCCTCATTTAAAACCATCCAAATTGGTGGCCAACAACACATCTTGTGGAAGTGAATTCTATCGTTTAACTATGCACTGTGATGACCCCTGGTTTTAGTATTATGGGAAAGGGAGAAAAATATCTCCCTATCTACATTCTCCACACCATGCATAACTCTGTACACTTCTATCATGTCTCCCGTTATTGTCCCTTTTTATTGAACACAATGGCACTTCACTATGAATAAATATGTATACGATTGCACAGTTATCTGGGCACCTTAAAAAGAAGCTTATCTCTAACAATCTGAAAAGTTATTTTCAGCCTCATTTCATCAAAACTTTGTTTTTAAAAATAATATACTTACTTGATTACAGAAAACAATGTTCTGTATAGTTGTGTGAAAATTTCATTGCTATCTTCTAATTCAAAGCATATGTTGTAAGATTTAACCCACGCAATGTTCTGTATAGGAGTAGAAGTCAATTAAAGATATACTAATTGCAATTTAACAAAAGTCAATAAAACAAAGACAGAATAATCCCAGGTGAACAAAACCATGTTTACCACTATAATAAAATACTATTGGCATTCTAGAAAAAGTTAACCCTTTGACAGTTTAAATCAAGATAAATACTAATTGCAAATAGTTTAAACTTACCTCCAGTAAATAAAAATATCTATTGAACTGTGGGCTTTTTGTATCTTCTAATCCTTTCAATTGTCTTGTTATGAACATAAATATATCCTACAAAGGAAATAGTAATTTACTTCACATGGCATGACAATATATACAAACTGTATAATCATTCACTTCAATTGAAAAATTCACTAGTCTATGGACTAGTGAACTCACATTTTTAACTAACCTCTTGTTCTCACAATTAAAGTCTGAAGCACATAAAAAGACAGAAAATGTTAGGAATATTAATCAGTTTTTTGCAGCACTGATCTTCACTTTATTTATTTTGAAACCATGGCAGGCTCTGAACTTTCTAATCAATCCTATTACAGAAGTTATCAATAGAAGGAACTCCTAATCATTGTTGAAAGAGGTAATTATTGTTCTTTCCTCCTTAGTTCTCTGAATCTGCATCTGTACAGAAAAACCAGGCAGGCTACTTCATACTTAATGTTTTTAGTGTGATTACAGAATCACTACAAATCTAGACTATACCCATGTTGTATATGCAAAAAACACAACAATTGGCATTTGTAAGAACCATGTTCAACATGGACCTACATCAAGAGAACTAAACACTGGCCAGCAGCATGTACCCAACATTATAAAGCATATTGTTCTAAAAAATTTAGGCATCTATTCTTCCAGAAGTTAAACATATTGCATTTCCAAGCAAGTCAAACATTGGAACTCCAGATAAGGAACAGAGCCAAAAATATTTAGCATATGCACATAAACATTTTTAATTATGCTACCCTCAGTTTAGAAGTCTAGAAAAGCATCTACTGTTTCCTTAACACATCTTCATCTAACAAAGAATAGTCAGAATTATTCCTAAGCAAGAAATTAGACAAAATATAATCAAAGCAAGCAATACCCTAACAAAACCCAACTATTCAACTTAGCTTAGTTTTGTAAATTTAATTGAATAGTTGCAAGCTAGCAGCAGCCAGCCTTTGCTCATAACTCATTTCTAATATGCTCCTTGATTGTCAGCTATCCAACTATCACCTATCCAACTATCATAAAAATATATCAAGAGGTTTGCAACCAAGTGAGAAATTAAGGAAAGTTTGTTGTTATTGTATCTTAAAATACCATCAGTCCATGTTTCTCAAAATATCAAGTGTCAGCTAATTGTATTACGAATTACTGACCACTAAAGCAGTCCTGAAAGTCTCTGGGTATGTACTCATCTCCTATCTTCTAGAACAGTGGTCTTCAACTGGTGGGTCGCGACCCAAAAATAGGTCATGAAATCAGTCCAGATGGGCCATTGCAAAGCTGTTGCTGGCATGTTGGGCATGGAGAAAATTGTGAAAGTGGGTCCCATTGTAGCAGGTTCGGAGTCCAAGGTGGATCTTGGGTCTGGACCAATTGAAGACCACTGTTCCAGAAGATCCAGGAAGGAGTGGCCTCTCTGACCATTTATAGCCTAATGTCTACGCTTGTTAACTAATCTAGGAGCAAGACGTTCATCTTGCATTCTCTTTTTGTAAGTCACTTGGAAAGCTTATTTAGCTGAAAAAGTGACTAATATATTTATAAGACTGAACAAGCATTGAGATAACAATTCTTAAGATGGCAGCAAAGCACTATGGAAATTGTAGGTATCATGATGAACCCATCTATGATTGCTCAATTAACAACTTTAGCACAGACATTAGCTTGTGAGGATAAAAATGAATCATGTTTACCAGCCTATAGAAAACAAAATGATCACATTATCACAATTCTCTCAGTAACGCATACAGTCTCAGTGGGGGGTGGGGGGGTGGAGACTGCTTAAATAAATATTTCCCAGATACAGCCACCAGGAGGCTTTCCTCTGCAACAAAATTTCTCCACCAGTGTCCATCCAAGGGTGCACAACAGACCAATACCGGTGTAAGTCACTCAAAAGGAGGAAGCAAGTAGAAGGGAATATGGCTATACTGGGTTAGCCATGGGTTAACAAATGAGTACGAAAGGATACATGGATTGAGGTAGTTAAGGTCACTGTCAACGAAAGAGTCAGATTTTCAAGCATGTTAGTCAGAACCATAAGGCACGGGGAGCAACAATTCAAAGACATTTATTGCCCCTTAAATCAATAAACTTTTGTCTTGACATGGGACTATTGAACATGGGTATTCAGAAGGATCCCAATTTAATATTTTCCAAAATGCTTGCAGAAAACTGTTCTCTAGTTTAGCTCTTGTGCCTCATATGTCCCCTCACGTCAAAATAAGAACTGTGCCATCCAGAACATTGGCACTTGAGAGATTTTGATGGAAACTATTACGCACCTTGAAAATTGTATTTCGTTACAAAAATGAAAGTAACTGAAGAACTATAGCAAGCAGGAACAAAAGCTCCAACTGTTGGGAAGAAGCATTTCAAAACAATGTGCCTGAAAATAATCAGACTAAAATCAAAATATGGTAACGTGTCACGAGAGAACCAGTTTCTTTAAAACCGTTATCTTCAGAATTCCACAAAAATAGATACAATTTTAAATTCATTTTTTGTCTTTAAAATAGATGACAATTAGGGCCAGCAATCTGATTTTAAAATGTTAATCCTTTAATTATATGAGTTTAGTTGATTAATCTCTTGGTGAAATTTGCCTATATTTGCATATGGGTAAAAGCAATATTTCATTTTAAAAAAGCATACTCTGTTAGAGGCAGGCGTTATCTTAGAAGAGGCATTTCCTCATGTGAGAGAGAAGAGAGGGGAAAGCTCTTTCAAGATGGTGCTTGCCTTCTGCTATGCAATTAAAAGGAAACGATTTATTTTATTAAAAGGTTTTTAGTTTTTTTAATATAGTCCTAATTACAACTAATGTTATATATAATGGTTTTGAAGAGGCTGGAATCACTGAAGGCAGCAAGGAGCTCTTCAAAAGAAGCACTGAAACTGTGGAGAAAACAGCTCTGAAAGACAAACTTCACTATAGACAACAGGAGCCAGATATTCTAGAGGAGTTGAAGGAACAACCAGAGCCCATGATGCACTATGTACAGACTTCTTTGCACTCAGGTGCTATTTCAATAATAATAATAATAATAATAACAACAACAATTTATTTCTTACCCGCCTCTCCGTCTGGATCGAGGCGGGGAACAACAACATGATAAAATACATAAAACTGATTAAAACATGACACATATTATTAAAACTGCATAAAAATCCTAAAACATCCTAAAAACATCCTTAAACATCCTTTCTACTATAAGGAGGCTCATCTTCTTGCTTTAGGAGCATACGCAGAAAGGAGAAATCCTACCGAAAGAAGAAATCCTATTGCAACTGACAGAATCCACAGAACATAATATGGTATATACAATACCCCCAGCTATATCCCAGTCCAAGGAACATGACTAGCAGAGTGTATGATGGTTAGATTGAGATCATGACTTTAGATCAGGACTTCTCATCATAAAGCTAACTAAGAGCATGACCTAGAGTGACTGAACGAGAATCAACACTGCCCAGTTCTCCCTTGCACCTGACACCCATTTTCTCTTACTACTGGAAAGTGTTTTTTCCCCAAGGGCTACCTAACATTGGCTGCATTCAGATGTCACAACAGCCCGTGATGAGTTAATAAGTTACTCACAGTAGCTTATTTTTTGAATAGCTCACAATCCCCTGCCACACGAGGGAGGCAAAACAAGAGTGAATAATTAAGTGCCATACCATATTATTTATTCTGAATATGCACCACAAGTCTCATGAAAAACAGCAAATTATCAACAATATCAACTTAAGTTGATAATGCTAAAAACTATAATAGTAGATGCTACTTGCTAACCTTAGAAGATTTCATAATACAGAAACATATGGCTATTTAAAATTCAACCATGGGCCAAACTCTTTTCAACTTCATGCAGCCTAGGAAAAAAAGCCAATCAAATTAACAAGCGGCTTGCTTTTTAAAAGATATTACTATTCACACAAACAGCACATTACTGTTATCATCACACATAAAGGTCAAAAAGCAAACAGAATGTCAACTGTTATTCATTGTTTTTTGCAATTTTCTTGTTTGACCAGCCACCACAGAGAAGGCCCTCTCCCTTGTTGCTGACCTCCGAGCTTCCCTCGGAGTAGGCACTTTGAGGAGGGCCTTAGATGTTGAACGTAGTGTTCGGGTAGGTTCATGTCGGGAAAGACGTTCCGTCAGGTATTGTGATCCCAAGTTACACTGTACAGCAGTCTTCTCAAACAAAGCTTAATAAAAGGATTACAGCCTACTGCAGCCTTTCCCAAACTGGAGGGAACCACACTGCTGTAAACTGTAAAACCTACAGCTGTCAAGCTTGAACCACTCATAGCCAAATGTGGGTGCACAGATTGAACTATTCAGGTTACTTTTTTGTATTTAATTGTTCATAAGTAAATATAAAATAGAATTATCACTCATTCAGCTTCAAAAAAATCAAGAAAGTCACACAATCTTACCTTAAGTTTATCTGGTGAAGTGTATGGTGCTTCAGGAGCATATATTCTAAAAATATCAGCAAGACAACATGCTACAAGCAAGCGTACATCTTTATCAGGATGCTTAAGAAAAAAATCAGAAGCAAGATGTAAAGCAAGATTTAGATACAACTCCTTTTCTTCTTCAGAATCTTGGTCCATATCCATGAAGGTTTTTACAACCATCTGCCAAAATAAAGTTCCAAGTTAAGCAACATTATCTAGATAAGAAAGTCTATATTAAATACACAGAGACAGTGAAAGAGAGAAATGCTGTTTCCCCTTGTTAAGCATTGGTGCATGTTTATTATTTTCCTAAAGTAGCAAGAGGGGAAAATTCAGTTCACATCAAAATTAGGGTGACCAGATAAAATCCAGGTCAGGGCTCATGTAACTTTAACAGTTGTAGAGAAAAGGGAATTTCAGCCAGTGTCATTTGTATGCAATTAGTTCCTGGTGAAATTCCCTCTTCATCACAACAGTTAAAGGTGCATGCACTATACTAGAGTGACCACATAGAAAAGAAGGCAGGGCCCCTGCACCTTTAACAGTTGTGATGAAGAAGGAATATCACCAGGAACTAATTGCATACAAATGACTCTGGCTGAAATTCCCGTTTCTCTACAACTGTTAAAGTTACATGAGCCCTGACCTAGATTTTATCTGGTCAGCCTAATCAAAATAGCTTTTATATCAATATTTGTATCACATCTTCAGTTATATATCAATTGCTATTTACAATGTATTTTTGCCAACAGCACATATTAATATGCAACTAAACTAGGAATGCACAACAAAAATAGTTTCTGCCCTCAGGATTTTACAGTAAAAATAAATCTGCATTTGATGAAGTAGACTCTTGCCTATAAAGGTTATGCTTGTTAATCTTTAAGGTGTCAGAACACTTGTTTTTGATAAAGCAGCCCAACATTGCTACTCATCTACAATTAAAAAAAATACAACAAGAAATAATATTCAATATGTGGTAGATTTACGGGGACGTTTGGAGAATACAATTTGCTTTTCAGTATATATACTTGTTGCATTGCTGTCATCCCCTTCTTCAAAGGCGTTCACACAGTGTAACTGAAGTTGGGGAATATTCCATTTTAGCCTGATAGCAGCCTGTGAGGCATTGGCTCAAGAATCAACCAATTCTACAGCTAAGTAAGGATTGGAACCCAATGATAGAATCCAACTAAAGTCATGAGTAAGACTTTAGTTGGATTCTACCCCAAGTGTTCACAGTCCAAATCCAATGCTCTATCCACTCTATCATACTAGTATACTGCTCTGATTATTCAGAATATCATTTAAATCTCTATTTATTCAAGGATCTTAGCAATATTATTCTTTATTTCAAAACAGAACAACTAATTATTCAGTTTCTCAGGTAGCTGTTTGCTTAAAATACCTTACACACTTACAAGGCAACAAATACCATGTAAAGGCAACGATGGGAAATCATAGCATTTTTTCACATTTCATGTATTATTTTTACAGATTGCAAAAAACAATATGCTACACATCAAACTATGAACCATCTTATTCATACCTGACTTCAAACATTAAAACACCTGAGAAATTTTAAGTCAGGACTAATTACGAAGAGATGATTACGACCATATTTAAGCCTACAAGAATCACTAGAAATAGCTCTCCTTTGCAAACCCAGAAGGCATCAGGTGTCTACTGTATTCCAGCAAATCATCATTTTAAAATTTTAAGATTGTTATGATTTATTGACTATACATGCACTGACAGCTATTTGTGATGTAAACCAGAAAAACTAAAATAGTTTATTTAGATTTGACAAAAAACAAGCATAACCCATATTATTTGGCCCCATAAATTGTATCTTACCTTTGAATATAGTGGCAAACGAATATAGTGGCTCTTTTTAAGTATCTAAAAATGTAATAATTTATGTACTATTCAACACTTTAAGACAAAAAAAATGTTTTGACTAGGAAGGCATATGAAGGCACCTAGAAGATGATTAGACAGAAAATTCCAGAAGACTAAAGATGAGGTCCTATGAATGTCTAAAAAGAAATGAGTCCTACATGGCTGGCTGGGGGATGCTAGGCATTGTAGGACTTATTTAACATAAGAACATAAGAAGAACCATGCTGGATCGGACCATAGGCTTATCTAGTCCAGCATTCTGTTTCACACAGTGATCAACCAGCTGTTGAGCAGGAACCCACAAGTGGGACATGAGTGCAAAAGCACCCTCCCACCCATGTTCCCTAGCAACTGGTATACATAGGCGTACTGCTTCTGCTGGACATAGCTAACAGGACTAGTAGCCTTCTCATCCAGGAATTTATCTAACCTCTTTTAAAGCCATCCAAACTGAACCTCGTTTACCATTTAGATGCCCATTCTCCCAGTTTGGAGCTCCTGTTGAAGCTCCTCACAATCTCTTTTTGCTTTAACCACCCTAAATAATTTGGTGTTTTCAGCAAAGTTGGCCATTTTACTGCTCATTCTTAATTCCAGATCATTTATGAACAAGTTGAAAGCACTGGTCCCAATACAGAACCCTGTGGGACCCCACTATTTACTTCCCTCCATTGTGAGAATTTACCATTTATTCCTATTCTCTGCTTCCTGTTCTTTAACAAGTTACTGATCCATAAAAGGACCTCTCCTCTTCTTCCATGATTGCTAGAATCTTTGGTGAGGAACTTTGTCAAGTAAACAATGTCTACTGGATCATCCCTGTCTACATATTTATTGACATTCTCAAAGAACTCTAAAAGGTTAGTGAAACAGGACTTATCTTTGTGGAAGCCATGCTGACTCTTTTTCAGCAGGGCTTCTCCTTTTATATTCTTGGTAACTTTATCTTTAATAATGCTTTCAACCAATTTACCCAGAGCAGATGTTAAGTTAACTGGCTTGTAATTTCCCGGATCCTCCTTGGATCCCTTTTTAAAAATTGGTGCTACGTTGGCCATCTTCCAGTTCTCTGGTATTGTGGCTGATCTTAGTAACATGTTGCATATTCCTGTATAATGTGGAGGATTGCACCCAAATAAACTCAATTTCCTCCTCTGTGGCCTCTAGTGATGATAACCTCGACTAATGATTTAGCTAACTGCAGACAGGAATCTAACATAATACCAGCTGGGTACTAGATTTTTCTTCTGTGTACAGAGAATAGGAGAGGCACCATTGCAAATATGAGCAGAGAGAGGCACTTATTTAAAAGCCCACAAAGCTAAGTCATAAGGCATGCTCTGCCCATTTTTGCAGCAAACTGACCACAGTTCATGGTGACATCTTTTAATCATGCAACAGAAAAAGAGGTGTAATGGGCACAGTTATGTTCACTGATGTAGCCTTGCCAAGCTCTGCGTGACACAACTGAAACCCTCGGCAACCTCCCAGTACCTGCAGCCCCGACTTCATAGTACTATTTTTATTTGCAGATAGCAAGTAGGATAAACAAAAAATACATAATTTCAAGCTGCCCAAAATGAGCTTCCAAAATATATAAACAAACTGGTCACTCACTTTTAATCGCCGGACCATCTCTTCTTTAGAAATTTTATCAGATATTTCTTTAACTCCTGGGGGATATGTAATTTTTCCATCATTGGCTCTTGTCTTTGAATGAGCCATGATGCAGTTTTAAAACCTAGGCGAGAAAAACACTGAATTACTTATACACATCTTATCAGACAAGTTATTTATCTTGATATTTTTGTTGCTTTTAATACCAAAGACAAGGCACTTAACAACAGAAGGGCCAGTTTTATAGAGGGTAAGCCACAAATTCAACAGTTAAATGCTAATTATTCTGCCTGAACTATGTTACTCTTATACATCCAAGATGCAACTGGACCACATCTATTAATAATCAGACAGCTTTTCATTCAACAAGTAAACCTGCTCACTAGGAAGGTTACATTAGAAGAGATGCAGCCAAAGGTTTACCATATCTCAATGAAAACCAGGCCATAAGTCTTTTTTCCCTATTTGCAACCATCTTGAAATACCATAACACCCAAAGATAGCATAAAGATATGAGTCTCTTAACTACTTTGAACATTAATTTTAGTCATTTGACTATGTTGTTTGAAGGTTCCTATTTGAAATTAATAGTAGAGTTATCCAAGCACTGGCCTAGTAGAAACTCCATAGTGAGAGGTGCTATGAATAAGGGATAGTTCTAAGCTAGATATCATCTGTTTATCTATGGGCCAGTTAACACAACACATTGAGGCATGCATGCCCACCATTTTGCATATCCAACCCCTACTCGGGGGTTGTTGTGTCTTGCGAACCCAGTGAACATGGGTTATGCGAGGGCTAGAACAGACCACGGCTTATGCAAGGATTGTTTAACACTTGCATAACCCACGCTCACTGAAGTTGCATTGCACGGCAACCCCCGAGTAGAGGTTGGATATGCAGAGTGGTGCCCATGGGCATCACAACTCATTGTGGGTTAAATAAACCACAACAAGCCATACAGTTTCATGCAAACCAGATCCATGTGTCTATAGAAAAAGGCAGAGGTAAGAAGAAAACTAACTCAAGAGACATTGCAGCATTTGTTAATAGAAGAAACTGCAAACCTAATATCTAGGAAAAAGAAAACACATAGCCATAACTATCAAATGAAATATTTATAATAAATAAATTTATTATGCTGATTTTACTACAATGAAATGCTTAAAAACCTCTATCCTATTCCTTAAAGAACTTCTGAGCTCTACAAGATTATACTCAAAGTGTGCATCCGCAGGGCCACTAGTTATCTCCTTGTACCAGCACAGCCGATGGCCCCTGCTGTACAGATGTACTACACACAGTCTTGAACAAACCACAAGTGGCTGGAGAACTGACGCGGCAAGGGAAATACATTATTCATCATGCTATCCATGATGCCATAGCCAAGATCCACGAGATCCTACACAACACTCAGGTCTCATATTGTACAACGTAGGAGGATCAATAGAGTACACAAGGCCACTGGAAAGTAGACTGGAAATCATTAAAGTGAGTACCCCAATGTGTAGGTGCACACACACAAACAGACAACTGTTTCAGCATTCCTTGCAACTGTCTTGTAAAAGACAAATTTTAAAAAGCATTTTCAAATTATTAAGTCTGATAAGATTTAACATATTACACTTCAGCCACAACCTTTAATCAAAGAATTACATTATTCTCAGACTTCTACATTATTGGAATAAAACATATCTGCAGTCTGGATATTCCAGAACACAAAGTTCAGTTTTTTCTTTCAACATAAATCATCTATATTTTGTGTGTGTGTGTGTGTGCGAGAGAGGGAGGGGAAGAGGGAGATTAATACACAGACCTCACTCACAAGGGTATGTAAATTGTTTTAATACTTCTATACACAGAAAACAAATTTGGCCGAAATGCATAGTGCTAAGTCTTCTTCATAAGAGCAGCGCCCACTCCCGCAGACAACAAGACAAGCCACCATTATGACAGGGACAAAGATTCTCATTTCCTCAGATTAGGGAGAACGAATTTGTGACTGAGTATACACAAGAATCTGAATACATAATATATTTATTAATATACTGCATGCATATAATATATATTGATTACATTTTTAAATGATTCAATAAGCCGATTCACATATTTTAACTACCCCCACGTGTGCCAGTTGAATGCTGCCCAATTAACTTAATTACCCTTGCTGGCCGCAGCTTATCATACCATTTGAATATAGTAAGGGTGGGTGGCTGAGGTGGTTAACAAACCACCCAGCCTCCTTAGAACAGGCAATGGGTTCAGATGTCACATCAAGCTGTTCCCGGTGATGGTAATTAGTTAAAATGGGCGGGATGCAACAGGTACACGCTGGGGTAAGGAGTAATTAACAAGCTGTCATGGCTTATTAACCACCCCAGCATGTCATACAAACCCTGTCAATAACTGGAGTTATATGGACAGTGTACACAATAAAAAACATTAAAATACATAGTAACAATAGAATAAGTCATCTAAAAGCAACAGCATGATAAATCAAAAAGCAAAACCAGAGCATAGTTCTAAAAGCACTATTATACTGGAGCTCTAATTTCAACAACACACAAAATCATGGCTTGCGAAGTTTAACTGTGTTTTTTCATGAGATCACAATTGAGAAACCATACTTTGAGAGTGGCCAGCAAACCAGAAGGTCAAACCAGAAGGCTGAAGTGGATTTGATCCTGTTATGGCATAGACACTGCAATCCAGGGAATGCATGGCTCTATTGGTAACAACAATGGTGGTGATTATCAGTTGGTGGTAGGTTGAGCATTCATAGGCTGGTCGAAATTTGAGGCTTGAGAGATTTTACTAGAAGTTGAGGAACAAGGCTGTGGGAGTAAAGACCACGGGATTGCTTTTAATTCCTCATTCCTATGTACAGCAGACTCTACTGGAAGCAGTTTCCTAGCATTCTTTTGCCAAGGTACTGGTCTATATCCTTATCATGGCGTTTGGGTGGTGAGGTTTACCTCTCTCCCCCAAAGCTCAAGACATGAATTCCATCTCAGAAAGAAGCCACCTTTACAGTACTCAGGAAGACTCTGCACAAACAAGAATTGATATTGTGCTGCAAGAATTCCCCTTTCACATATTTGAAGGAGCAGCAGCCCCAGGGAGGAGTGATTTGCAACAGCCATGAGCATATCTATACTTGAAGAATGTTATCTATATTTACAAGTACACACACACACACTCACACACACACACCCTAAACAAAAGCATAATGTTCATAAACGTTATATAAATTGCAGCCTACACATTAAAAGCCATTCCAAATACTAAAACAGAAATAGCCACTGGAGTCTTTCATACCACAGGATAGGGGTCTCCAACCTTTTTGGACCTTTGGGAATTTGAGAAATTGTTCTGGATGCCATCACGTAATGTCTCCCACAATGGATGTGGCTAGACATATACATAATGGCTGCTATGGGGGGCTGACTAGTCAAATGTGAGCTAAAGAGCTGGTTGTGGGGGAGAGAAATAGCAAGATTAAAAGGCGAGGGAAATCAGACTGCATAATATTTTCCAAGATTTTTCTTTTAAAAAATTTTGAAGGGGCAGAGAGGGAAGAACTTAGTGGGCACCACTGCAGGTCCCCATATTATGTGCAAACCCTGCACTATGGTTGAACTACTGGTTGTTAACCACAAACAATCCAAAGATCGCAGTGCAAAAACAAACTATGGATTCTCTTTCTGGGTTGTTTGTGGTAAACAACCCATAGTTATACTACAGAGCAGGGTTCATATATAACGACAACCAGATGTTCATCTCCATGCTGCTTACTCGACAAAGACCATTAGAGCTCCCACAGCCTCTTCTGGGAATGGACAGATTGAGTGTACCACAGCATGTAGCTCGTTCATGGTAAGCCAGGATTCATCAGAAATCTGATCATTCTGTGTGAACATGGCCATCGACATACCTTTCCTTTATTAACTAGGCCAATATCCTGTTGCCTCTCTTTGTAGGTTAGGTGCTCCACGACCAATTGTTTTAGTTGCCATTTGCCGTTCCTTTCCAGTTTTCCAATAACATTTTTGAAATGGGGTAACCAGAGATGTGCATGTTTTTCTGCATATAGTTGTACCAACAATGCATACAATTACTCTCACTCTCTTCTCAATAGAAACACCAGCATGTGTGAAATTAGGATTTGATTTTATTGTCCCAGTGTGCATCAATTGGCATGCTTATATTTAATCTCATCTGCCATTTTGTTGTCCAGCTACCCCAGAAAACCTTTTGGAGCTCTTCAAAGTCTGCTTGGGATTGCATAATTCTGAATAGTTTTGTATTATCCACAAACATGCTTTAATTAAAAGATCATTAGGTTCGATATTTGAGCTCTTTTAAGGACTGTTAACATAAACACCATCTGACCCTGATGACTAGTTTCTTTTTAATTTCTCAATTAATTCTACAACTTCTCTTGTTGATAGCTGACCCAGTTCTGAAAAATTCACTTTCCAAAAACAGTGGTTCAAGTGTGGATGTCTCTCAAAGATCTTTGCAACTAAGCACTGATGCAAAGAACTAGTTTAGCTTTACTGAAATTTCCCTTCCTTCCTTCAGTACCTTTAATACTTCTGGCATCTACCGTATTTCATCGAATCTAAGATGCCATCGAATGTAAGATGCACCTTAATTTCAGGGCCACCAACAGGGAAAAAGCTTTGCGTCAATTCTAAGATGCACCTTAATTTCAGCACCCCTTCCACCCTTCCACCCTCCCCGCCATAGCCCATCCTTGCTGCCGCCGCTGCTGCTCCACACCGCTGCCAGCGCTTGCCTCGGCCTGGCAAGGAGTCGTTACTGGGAACTAGGCCACGATCCAGCTTAGTTCCCAGTAACAATGCCTTGCCAGGCCGAGGCGAGCGTTGTCAGTGGCGCGGAGCAGCATCAGCGGCGACAGCAAGGATGGGCGAAGGCGATGGAGATTAGTGGGGAGGGTTAGGGCTAGGGCCCCGCAAGTCCCCCCTCCCGCCTTACCTTGATCGCTGCTGCCTCGGCCTGGGAAGGCTTCAGTACTGGGAAGTAGGCCAAGATCTCGCGAGATCTCCTGAGATCGTGGTCTACTTCCCGGTACTGAAGCCTTCCCAGGCCGAGGCAGCAGCGATCTGCTGCCTCGGCCTGGGAAGACTTCAGTACTGGGAAGTAGGCCGAGATCTCCTGAGATCGCGGCCTACTTCCCAGTACTGAAGCCTTCCCAGGCCGAGGCAGCAGCGATCAAGGTAAGTGGGGAGGGGGGACTTCCGACTGACCTTGAGAGGTGCCTCAGGACCCGCTAGGGCAAGTCGCGGGGGGGGGGGCATACAGAGCCCTAGCGCCTTCTGAAAAACATGGGAGAAATCCGGCAATTCTAAGTCACCATCGATTCTAAGACACACCCCGTTTTTACAGATGTAAACATGGGGGGGAAAGTGCATCTTAGAATCGATGAAATATGATAATAGTCCTACAGCCTCTTTGGCAAGTTTCTTGTTTCCAGTGTATTCATGTTTTATCTTTAACAATTTGTTCCTCTTTTTATTTTCCTCATTTGGGCAACACTTGATTTAAAGAGTTTTCAAAATAAGTCATATTACCTTATATAGCCTCCTTGATTCTACTACTTAATATCATTGGAAGAAGCAATCCTATGCCTCTCAGACACTGTCTGGGGGACAAGGATATTTCTGATTCCTGGATCTGGAGGCCAGAGACAGAGCCAGGAAACCAAGCTCCCTGCCCCCTCGTAACCGACATGGAAAGAATCACGCCAGCTGCATCTACAAGCTTGGCAAACCCAAGCTCATAGAGGAGTGAAAAGGTTCAGGTTGGTGGGTGGGGAGGAGACTGGGGACATGAGGATCCAAGCTATCCCCATAATCACAGCAATTCTATGTATAAGTTTGTTTCCACAGCAACACCACCAATACAAAATCTATCCAGTACTTCCTATAGGTTTTCATATTAATTATTTATTATTTGTTTATTAAGAATATTTATTGACCACTTAATATTAAAAATCTCAAAGTAGTTCACATACACTATTAAAATTACATTCAAATACAGTATCAAAATCCTATTCAAACAATTTCAACTAAAACAAAAAATATATTTAAAAGAGCACTATTAAAAACAGTTTAAAGACTACAACAACAATACAAAAAGCAGTAAGATAGAGCAGCATATGATCAACTGCAGTTATTCACAAGCCAGAGAAGCCCTTGGGGAACAACTGCATTTTTAGGAGGCATTTGAAACATGCTACATTTTCTGCCTCTGAACTGCATGGGGGAGGGTTTTTTCCCCCAGAAAGTGGACACCACGACTGAGAAGGCCCACCTTTTAAATATTACATGGCGATGTTCTGTTGGACACAGAACAACCAGCAAGGCCTCTGACTATCTTAACAGTCGGCTGGGTATATGTAGGAGGAACCAGTCTGCTAGGTATCCTGGTCCCAAGTTATCTAGGGCTTTGTATGACAATAATATAACCTTGAACATGGCTCAGCAGCAGGCAGCCAGTGCAGTTCTTATGTGAATGCAGCTGGGTGTCCCAGTGAACACCCTAGGTGCTGCATTTTGCACTAGCTGCAGCTTCTGAATCAGTTATAAAGGCAGCCCCACATAGAGAGCATGACAGTAGTCTAATCGTGAAGTTACCAAGTGCATGGCTCACCAAGGCTAGGTTGCTCTTATGCAGGCATAGTTGGTGCACCAACCAAAGTTGGTAATGGGCACTCTGTGCCATTGAGGTCACCAGGTCCTCTAGTGACAAAGATGGATCTAGGAGCATTCCCAAACTACATACCTGCCCTTTAGAGGGAGTTCAACCCATCCAAAATAGACAAACAGCACAATTCCTGGATGTGGAATCCAGCCATACATGGGATCTCTGCCTTTTGAGGATTCAGCTTCAGTTTATTATGTCTCATCCAAGCCATAATTGCATCCAGGCACTGGCTCAGAACATGCACAGCCTCTTCTGATTCAGCTGTCACAGAGAAATAGAGCTGTGTATCATCAGCATATGGTGAGACCTTGCCCCAAATCTTCTAATGACCACTCCAAACAGCTTCATATAAATATTAAGTAACACTGGGGACAAGATAGGGCCCTCAGGCACCCCTCAATTCAACTGCCAAGGCACAGTCACCCGATGCTATTCTACGGAACCAACTCTGCAAGTAAAAGCTACACCACTATAAAACAGTGCCCCCAACTCACAGAGAAGGTCCAGGAGGATACTGTGGACAACAACATCAAAAGCTACTGAGAGATCAAGGAACAACAGTGTCGCACTCTCCCTGTCCCTCTCCCAAAGGTGGTCATTCATCAGGGTGCCCAAGACCAATTTTGTCCCAAAACCACACCTGAAGCTAGACTGGAATGGATTCAGATAACTAGTTACATCTAAGAGCTCATGCAGCTGAGACACCACCACTCTCTCGAGCACTTTATCTAGGAATGGGGAATTTGTGACTGGGCGATAGTTGGCATAGATCTCTGGATCAAGGAAGCTTTTTTTTCAGGAATGGTTGCACCACTGCCTCCTTCAAGGCAGTAGGGATGACACATCAAACAGTGATGGAATCACCACTCCCCTGATCCACTGGGCCAGTCCTCCACAGCTAGCTTAAAGAAGCTATGAAGGACAAGGGTCAAGGGAGTATTTAGTAGGTCATACAGATGCAAGAGCATTCTCCACAACCTCAGGCTCAAGATACTGAAACTGATCTCACAAAACAGGATAAGACGACGCACTGGACACCTCAACAGACACTAAATCAATAGTGCTATTCAAGTCAGTGTGAAGGTGACTGATTTTATCCTCATAGTGTCTTGCAAACTCATCACAGCAGGCCTCTGAAGGCTCTAATATTGAATTCACTGGGGCTGATGACAATAGCCCTCTAACAACTTGGGATATTCCCACCATGTATATCATTTCAGTTTCACATGCTACAGCTCACCTATAAAGGCTTTAAGCATCAGAATATAGACACCTCTTTTTTTAAAAAAACTTTGTCTAATGTTATTTTTAGGCTGCAGTCCTACACACATTTACCAGGGAGTAATTCCTGAAATAACCCTGGAATTGAGTGGAAATGCTCATTTCCAGAAGAGGAAAGGCCCTTTCTATGAGCTCCACTGACCTGCCCTGTTGAAGAAACCAGTGCTGTTGCTCATTTCTGATATTTCTAGTTCCTGTTGCACTAGCAGTCTCTTTCACTAGCGCAGGGACAGTGAAGCATGGGTTTTCCTCCAAAGCTGGACATTCCTCACTCTGATCAGCTTCCCCACAAGTCTGGTTAAAAGTTGCTTTAGGACTTTAAGGGGGGAAAAGCACAAGGAAGCTAAATATATTACCGTTTATCTGGATATATGGTTCTTCCCCCCACCAACAATTTCCCATTGCTTAATCAACCTAAATCAGTCCTTCTGACAACACCATCTCATCCATACATTGAGAATTTGCAACTTTGCCTGTTTTACCAGGTGGAACAGATGTATTTTCTGCATATGAAACAAACAACTTTTCCAAAACTGCATCCTTTGAGACTCTGGGCATCCCACACCTTCCAACTAAATGTGTGTGTGAGTACTACTTCCAGTGTAGTGCAGGCCTTGCAGTACCATAAGAATATAGAAAGAGCCACGCCAGATCAGATTAAGGGTCCATCTAGTCCAGCATTCTGTTCACACAGTGGTCACACAGGTGATCATGGAAAACCCACAATCAGGACATGAGTGCAACAGCACCCTCCCACCCATGTTCACCAGCTACTGTTGTACACAGGCTACAGCCTCTGATAGTGGAGGTAGCATACAGCCATCAGGACTAGTAGTCATTGGCAGCCTTATCTTCCATGAATTTGTCTAACTCCCTTTTAAACCCATCCAAATTGGTGGCAATCACTATGCCTTGTGGTAGCAAATTCCATAGTTTAACTATGTATTGTGAGAAGTACTTCTGTTTATCTGTCCTGAATCTCCCACCATTGGCTCTTCCTTAACCCTCTCTAACAACCCATTTAGCCATCTCATGATACCCACAACCTTCAGACCAGACAAGAAGGTCATCTCATTCAATCAAATTACTTATCACAAATCCATCTATGCCACTACATGGATCTTCCACTTCCAACTTTGGGGGACATGGAGCTATAAGCCAGTACAAGAACCATTTATCACCATCATAAAAATAGTGGGGTCCCACTGAACACAACAAGGAACACGCACTTGTCCACCTCCAACAGGAGCCTGGAAAGATTTGTGTCAATGGAATAAATAGGAAAGTACTATTAAATGTGCTTCATTCCAATGCATTTGTCAACAGTCCAACACTTCAGTATTAATTTTCTCTTTCTTGTATATTTAGATTATGCTATCTGTTTAAACTATATTATATATTCTTTTGTAAGTATAAAACAATGAAGCATAAGGTTGTACTTGGAGAATAGAAGATGTGCCAGACAATAGAAGACAAAACAAAACAAAATTCTACAAGCAAACAGCAGCCTATAGAGAGAACAATGAAAACATATGAGAACAGTAAGAGATAGCTCAATACTCTAAATAGCAAAATATGAATAGCCTTTCCAGAAAATACCTTTGATCATATCCTTAAGTATTTCAGAAAAACTAGAATGTCATCTTATTAACCCGGTTTGCACATCACAGCCAATTACTGCAACTGGGCTATACCTAGGAATTATTATTATTATTATTATTGTATTTATTTATATTCTGCCTTTTTCCCAATACTGGAACACAGGACTGAGCAAGTCCACTTCCTCTGGTCCGCTCTCCACTTCCACTTTCAATTATCAACCCAGGAATTCCCCATTCCTTGGTTATTTTGTGATGTGCAAACCCAGAAACTCTGGGTTCTTTGGGGGTTAAACAACCCAGAATTAACCCAACAATAAACCAAAAGCTACTGTATCTTAAATATGGAATCACATCTTATCTTATACTGCTACAACTGTGACTGTTACAAATATAAACAAAGTTTTAACAACTATCACTGACTTAAGAAATTTGTATATTCCATTCTTACTTGGCACTGACAGGAAAATCTACTCTTTGAAAAGGAATGCAGCATTTGATTCTGTCTAATTTGCTTAGTCTTCTTTAGTGCAATTGAAGTATAATATGAATTTCATTTTTGTAAACAATACGTATGGATTTCATTATAGGTTATCTGTATATCAACCTTGTAAATAAATTTAGAGATAGTCATTTCCTTTTACAACATTATTTTCCTCCGTTCCCTCCACTTCAGGGGGGAAAGGCGGGGAGAGGAGAGGTTATCTTGGTCTCTCCCTAATTTAAGTTAAAGATGTTTCTTTGTTTATTTAAAGGATTTTTATCCTGCCCTCCAAAAAAAATTCAGGGCAGGTTTATAAAGATATAAAATCAAAATACAATCAATAAAAATCAATATAAAAATTTAAAAACAGAAGAAATCAGTTCAATCAAGAATTAAAAGGCCAGGGAGAATAAAGAGGGTTTCACTTGGCCCCAGAAAGATATAGTACCGGTCATGTGAACCTTCCTAGGAAGAGCATCCCACAATCAGGCAACATCACCAAAAATGACTTCTCTCTCTCTGACATTGAGAAGGGAAAGGGAAAGAGAACGCTCCACTCATATCCTCCATAGTGACAGCTTTAAGACTGAACACAGGGCACAAAAATAAAATGCAAACTGTTGCTATCATGATATTATTTTCCTTGCCAGGCAACCCTTGTTATTAACATATTTATCCACACATACCAACCAGGCAGAGTTAAGGAAGAAATACAACCAAAGTGTGGGTATCCATCTGACCACAGAAGATGATGACCCTGTTCAGACTACACGCTAAGCCATGGTGGTTAAGCATTTTGAGCTAAACATTATATTATGCCTTAGTGTGTCATATGAACTATAACTTAGCGTATTGTGTGAACCATTCCTAACCACGGTTTAAATACACTCACTAACCATTTGCTGCAAAAGGGTGAGTGGCCTAACAATGGCTTAGCATGTTGTCTGAACAGGCTCAATTACCAGTCACCAGAGATGACCAGACAATTGGCTATTTACACGCCTACTATACATAAGTTTCTTTACAATTTGAAAATTCAAAACATTTTGGTAATGTTCATAATTAAAAGATAATTAAAAGTTGCTGTACTTCTGAAATCTCATCTTCAATTAAACCTTAGGCGTGCCATTTTCCCTGAAGTCACAAATTTTACAGCTGTCTATGAACAATTCTTAAGGGTGCAATCCTATGCATGTTTAGACAGAAAAAAAATCCTTCTACTCCCAGCACTCTCCAGCCATTATGGCTAGTTGGAGAATGCTGTGAATTGCAGGGCTTTTTTTCTGTCCAAACATGCATGGGATTGTGGTCGAAATACATTAACCCCATTCAGAAAAGTATACTAAACACATGGAGGGGAAGTGGGATTGCTGCAGTAAACTCCACCCCTGATCTTCATGTGTAGATTGTGCCTTGAGCACAAAGCATGGGTACAAAATGCAGGTCCTAGATCACATGTACAGAGCCTATGCATGTACAGCATGCAAGTTCATAAACTCTGCACAAGACACAATCTACACATGGAAGGAAGAGGTGGGACCTAACCCCAGAATCCCACCCCCTGCATTCAGCGCACCCTGTTTGCAGACATCTACAAGGACTAATGTTATCCTATATAATGCAACAGTAAACACAACTACCCAATTTCACAATTTCACAGAAGGAATTAAAGACAAAGAAAAAGCACTCATCCATAAATGTATATTAAATCCAAGTGTATGAGAAGCATGAGTGTGTGATATACATAGTTATAGTTCCCTATAGGAAAGCATTATAAAGCCCAAATCCTTCACAAATGTGAATTACGTTAGTTCTAACAGTAGACACAACCCCGCAGGAGCAATACCGTGATGTTAAAAAATGTGGGGAGGGGGCTTTTCAACCCCCAGTTTGCTTTTTTCCACCAACAAATGAAAGGGGCTGGGGGGGGGAAGTACCTTGGGTACATACAGGGTGAAATTCCATCCCTAGATCACAGAAACTCTCTTTCAAAATACAGCCCATCTGAAAGCAACACCTCACAATAAATGCTTCTTGTTCTGGCCAAAAATGCAAACAAAAAAACAAAAAAAAACCTGCGCGAGGTCTTGTTTTAATATTTAAGGAAAGCAAGCCGGTGGCCCCGCTAAAACCAAAACGATGTGGGTCTGTTATGTTAGAGGCAATCAGCACCCAGCTTCTATACACACACACACACACACTTCCTCCGCGAGTGGAGAGATCCGCCTCCAGTGCCTGGCAAGTTAAGAGAGTATAAAACGGGAGGGAGGAAAAGAGAGAGCGGGTGGACTGAGCTTGGAGTCCCTTTTCCCCCTCATCCTCAGCAGGCCCCAGGCAGCAGGAAGGGGCTGAGCTGGGTGCCTCTGCAAGAGAGAGGGTGGCTGGGTGGGTGGGGGACTAGGCCAACTCGGAAAGGCAAGAAGGCTCCAGGGGTTTTCTGAACCATTCAAGCCTTGGAAGAAAAAAAGCGGCTCCAGGGGCGGGTAGGGCAAGCGGGTGGAAAGAAGGAAGCCCGTTCACAGTAGCGCTACATTTCAGGGAAGCCTTAGCTAGGTGCTGCTCCTCCTCCTGTCTTGCTTTAGGAGAGCGAGGGTTGAAAAGGGGAGCCAAGCAGGGTTGCAATTCATGGGGGGGAATGAATATATATATATATATATATATAGGGAAAGCCGCCTTAGGCAAGGTCACCCCCACTCCCCCTGTATCCTCCAGCACCCCACACATAAATACATACCCACAGCCACACCACTGAGGAAAGGGCGGCAAGTTCAACATGCAGAGAACGGCTGAGGCGAAGGGGGGGATGGCGGCTTAAAGGGGAAATGAGGAGGTGGGGAAGCTCCCGGGCTCGGTATCTTCTTCGTTGTCCGCCTGTCTGAACAACCGAGAAGGAATGAGGAGGCGACGGCGCGAAACGGGCTTATTGCCCGCTTCTCCTCGCTCAGAGAGAGAGGGCTCCTTTCTCTTACCTTCCCCTGGTTGGCTGACTGGCTACAGCCTCTGGTACTGCTGCTCTCGTGAGCGGATCCGACAAGGCACAGCAAGCCCGTCCGCTTCTCCCTGGCCCGCCGCGCTAGGCTAAGGCAGCCGCCGCCGTCGTTCGCCGCCGCAGCCAATCGCCGCCCACCCCCTCCCTCCCCTTCCGCAGCTCGCCGCGGTCCCCTCCTTTCTCGTCGGCTTCAAAATGGCGCCAACTAGTCTCTGGTTGCTGCTCTTCTCCGAGAGACCCCGCCGCCGAGCGGTGGGGAGAGGCAGGTGCCAAAGTGAGGCAGTAGCGACCCCTACAGGAAATGAACGGAAAATAAAGGGGGAGAGAAGATGACGCCCCCCTCCCAGACATTAAACAGCCGCCATAAGACCCTAAGATAGTTGGGATGGCGTCCCCTCTCCCATTCCTGAGACGAGTTGCTGAGGCAGCAACGCTAGGCTCGTATGACGAGGGAGGAGGACCTCAATGTCTGTGGCAGTTGCACCGCAAAACGGGGTCTGGGGATTTAACAGGAAGTGGGCAGCAAGGGAACAGCAGAGGCTTTACGCTTCTGGGATCTTCGGCAATAACTTGCGGTCCTAAATGCGCTGATCTAGAAGCCTGTCCTACTGTGTCCAAAATGCATCCTTTGTATGTTTCTTCAGAGGTAGCTTAAGTCACTCCAGAATGCTTTCGGTGGCTATTTCTCCGGTGAGTGCCTAAGATTGCAGACTTCTGAGTGCACGTGTAGGTGTCTATTCAGGAATAAGTCCCACTGTGTTCCACAGAACTCACTCGAAGTTTAAGTGTGAGATTGCAGCTTTGAAAAGTTAATTCGAAGGTTCTCTGCGTAGAAATGGATAAGATAACAGTAAACCAGTTCGAATTTAGCCTCTCCTGAAAACTGCATAATAATAATATTTATGTATTACCCGCCTCTCCCTCCAGATCGAGGCGGAGAACAACATCAATACCAACAATAAAATACATAAACTGATTAAAAGCATACAAAATTAATACATTATTAAGATCAACAAAGTCTTAAAATTCAACTGGGTAGGCCTGCCAGAAGATATCAGTCTTTATAGCTCTCTTAAATTCTTGAAGACTGGTAAGTTGGCAGACCTCTCCCGGCAGGTCGTTCCACAGTCTGGAAGTGGCAGAAAAGAAGGTCCTCTGGGTAACAGTTGTCAGCCTAATCTTGGACAATTGTAGTAAATTCTTCCCAGAGGATCTGAGCGTGTGGGGCGGATTGTATGGGAGAAGGCGATCCCACAGGTAACCTGGACCCAAACCATGTAGGGCTTTACAGGTAATAACCAACACTTTGTACTTCGCCAGGAAACTAATTGGCAGCTAGTGGAGTGATTTTAAAGCTGGTGTGATATGGTCACCCCTAGGTGTACCAGTGACCAACCTGACCGCCATATTTTGAACTAGTTGAAGTTTCCGGACTAGGCACAGAGGTAGTCCTATGTACAGCGCATTGCAGAAGTCGAGCCTCGAAGTTACCAGCGCATGCACTACCGTTTTTAGGTCTTCCAATTCTAGGAAGGGGCACAGCTGGCATATCAGCCAAAGCTAGTAGTAGGCACCCCTGGCCGTCACATCTATCTGAGCTGTCACTTAGAGTGACGGATCCAGGAGCACCCCCAAGCTGCAAACACAGCCTTTCAGGGGGAGTGTAACCCCATCCAGAAATGGTTGACACCTCCAAACTCACGTTGGGGCCTTTGACAGTAAGCATCATTCTATTTATCAATGAAAGGGGAAACTTTTGCAGGCTAATTATTTTATACATCTGTAGAAATCAACACACCAAGTAGTTTCACTTGCATGACACAAATAAACCACTTAGCTAGGCAAGAAAAAAAGGCTGCAGTCTTACGAGTTTTAGAACTCAGGGTTCCATCACACCTACTTTTTCCCCCCGGGTTGCATCTGTGGTTCCCTCCTCCGTTTCCTTAGCAAGTCAAGCACTGGACACTTTCACGTCTGTGCATTGTTGCGCTATTTCAGCTCATGTATCTTTTCACCTGTATCACTACTATGCTGGTGAAATATCCCGCCCCACCCCCTATGTTCTTCCCCCTGTAGTTAATATTTTTAATATTTTTAATATTTTTTTTATTTCTGCACAAATGCAATAGTATAGCAGCCTGAAACTGTGCAATTACGGTAAAACAACACACTATGCTTTCCCCTATGGTCATATTAAATGATATAAGTGAAGATAAATATTACAATTAGTTTTTGGAGAAGTTTGTGGTCAATGTTGGCATGGCAAAGGGAAGCCCACATTGTTCTGATCAGGAAACCTACATATGCCTACTCAGGAGTAAGAACCATAGAGTTGAATGAGACTGAGTCCCTGGCACAGCAGCAGTCTCACTCTCCTTCTCTGCAAGGTGTTCACAGTTGATCAGTTGAGAGGAGAACTGCCCCACCCACCCCCTTTTTTTTTTGTTAGACCACCCTTCAACACATACACACCCGTAACAAAAATGGGTTGGTCCTATATCATGCAAGGACAGCAATGCATGGGAGGGAGGAGCAGCTTTATTGCGCATGGAGGGGGGAAAACAGACGTTTTTCACTCCAAAATAAGATGGAAAATGGAGGGGAAGAGGCAAGATGAGTGAAGGACAGGGATGACATCATGTGAATACCTCGCTGGAAAAACACATACCAGACATGGCGAGGGTGCGATAAATCGCTGGTCTGATGGAGCTCTGAATATACTAAAGCTGAAAACTCAGCTCATGTGAAAGATACTGAAACATACTAACCATAAAACCTAAGTCAAAATTAGTTCCAGTGTTCAGTGAATTGACCCATATTGATTAGATATTTATAAGAAAATAATTGTAATCTCATTTCCCCATTTTCCTATAAAAGTACAAGCAAAGCCTTGCGACTACAAGTTGCTGTATGGCATTCTGGTGTTCAGTGTCCCAGCCTCTCCATACCACCTCCCTATTTTCACTCCGCTCCTCAAAAGGCAGTCAGCATTCCACCCACTGAGCATGATCAGTCCTCATTGGGCTGGTTGGAGGGGGGGTGTTCCTCCATTTTGGAAATGAGATGGATACATCTGTGACCCATCCCTGCTATATTATTAAAATATTTGATTTCTCTGTTAAAAAATCCAGTTCTTCTGTCCCTAGGGAACATTTAATAATAACTTCTGTTTGAATCAGGAAATGACCTATCCAGACAATGAGCCAGTTCACACGACACAAGGGTGGTTAATAAACCATGGTGGCTTTTTAACCACCCCCATGCAGGCTCAGGTTGTTATGACATCCACCCAACAAACCTACAACAGACTGTTGGTCCTTGGTGGTTTGTTAACTACTCCAGCTATACACACACAGGCCCTGTTCAGAAGACATCTTAACCACATCTTTAAACCACACTGAAAAAGGCTTTTTGCCTTATTCACCATGGTTAAAGTCATGGTTTAAGGTGTCTTCTGAACCAGGCCACTCTGGGTTTGGGCCCACATCTAACGAGGATAATTAGGGAAATCGGCATGCAACCAGGATATATGGGGGAGATCGGCTTATTAACTACACTCATGTTGTGTGAACCTGGTCAATTTGATGGATATTTTTAGACTCTGTGGCTGAATTTGGACAACACGATAGTCAATGGTGGGGTAATAATCAACTTTATAGTTGTTCATCTAGGTGGTACTCCCGACACAACATGGTCATAAATAATCAACTGTGGTGTGGATTAGGATCAGCGCTGAGTTGACTATGCCCACCTCTACAAGATTTCGGTTTGATGCCTGGTTCCCCGATTATGCGTATCTTCTCTCAATTGCGTTTACGCCTAATCCCTATACATGGGAGGCGTTGAAGCGCATTATGGGCTGTATGAAAGGCATTTTAAAGTTTTTGACATGCTGAGAATCGCATGCAAATGTTGCTGAAAGTAATGCGCTTTGTCCCAGAGAAACTCCCCAAACCGGTTCCCTCCCTTTATTCTCCCTGCCCACCAGAATCTCCCGCCTTTGGTTTCCTAGGTTACCTGAAAGGAATGAGCTGATTAACATGTTCGGCTACCTGTCTTTCCCCCTCCTTCACCCGATTGCCATGACCTCCTCAGGAGTAAATGGGAATGTGCCTCGCACGCGCGCGCACACACACACACCAAAACAGACGGGGATGCTGCTTCATTCCTTTCCCCTCCACTTCCCAGCGAGCTCAACAATTGTAAAACATACACACATACACACACACACACAACTCAGCTCAGGAACCCAGCAAGAAGCTAGGGGAAGTTATGTCTGCTGATGGCTAATTATATGCACATCAGCACATCCTTCCTACCCCCTTTACTTCTCATAAAACCACCTCCATCTTGCCCCGTGTCTCCATGTTAAAAATATTTTATCAGGGTACTTCAAAGAAACTTTATTTTTGGTTCACGTTGGGTCACCTCTTCTTGGAGCTTCCATCCAGAGAGACGGAGTATAAGGAGGAAGTTGCCAGGAGGAGAGAGGAAAGGAAACTAAACCAAAAAGTGGGAGGTTTTCTCAGCGAAGGGGCAGTTCTATGCATGACATTACGACCACAGTCCAACCCCCTGATCGTTAATGTGCCTCCTCAGAAAGTTGTTTACACGGACATAAGGCACTCTTACTCCCGCAGTAAATTAAAACTCACTAATTAAGGCATTCGAAAATGCGAATAACTGGAGAGAAAACGCACCTGAGCCCCTGATTTGCACTCTGCTCTTGTAGAGGTAAATTTCCTAATGCGCCTTGAAAGAGCTTTAAATCGCTCTTGTAGAGGCACCCAAAGGCAGCATTCGGACGACACGATAGTCAATACAACTGACGATTGTTTCTCCCCCCCAGTTGCTTATTGTGTCGTCCGAATTCAGCCAGAGTGTGTGTGTGTGTTGTCTTTTCTTCCTTTTCCACCAACACCATTCCATTCCTGTCCTTCTTAGTTGTCAGGTTTTGCCCTCTCAGTCTCCCAACATCCCTTGCCATAGAGTTATTTAAGGATTGTTGAGGGGGTAGCTCCCCTTTTTACTAAAGATTTTTTAATATATGCAAAACTCAGGGTTACTCTGCCCCGTTCACACAATTACGGGGGGAGGGTGGGTAAATTATCCATGGAACAGGGAGGGGTAGGAAAACCATGACACACAAGTCCACCGTACAACTGTTACCCATGGTTTACTTACTGCTCGCTGCTCCATGGATAAATTCAGGACCTCCAGCCTCAGCACCCACATATCCCAGGGAGCACCATGGCAGTCTTCCCAGCTGTCGAAAGGGCCACACAATCATAGAAAATATCCATGGTGGAAGAGCATTGCCAAAAGTAGCCGTTGCTCTTGCTGGCGAACTCTGGTCACCATCGTTTTTTCATTTTATTGTCATTTTGAGGCCCCAAACCCCCAGGGTTCCTACCAGATGACACGGGAACCACTGTAGATGCCTGCTAGCTATCTTGTAGGTGGGTAGCAGGTGTGTGGACAGAAATCTCCCACCACACAACAAGCTAACCCACTGTGGATCGAGTTTTTGAGTATTCACAATGGGTTAGCATGTCATCTGGACAGGCCCTGAAACTGCTGGTCTCTCTGTCTTGTGCATGGAGAATACAATTCTGGTTACATATGCATGAGTACAGGAAGACATGAATCAGTATTATTCTTAAATATAGCTAAACTGCATAGGAAGTGTTTAAAAAAGAAAAAGCTGTTGTCAACAATTTCAGGGCTAGTTCTCTCTCATTACAAATAATTTGAAATACATGTTGCTGAATTGTAGGATGTTTATTTGGAAGTAAGCCTCATTGAGTTAAATAGGTTTTATTCCCAGGTAAGTGTGCATAAGATTGCAGCCTTATACTGCTGTCCTATGCACACTTACGTAGATCCCACACACACACAATACAGACTTGGGGAAACCCTGAGGTTTCCAGAAGTATAAAGAAACTATTGGGGAGGGGGAACCTCAAGGGAAAGAGTCCAAAACAGCCCAATGATGAATGAGCATGCTCAGTGGACATGGAATATTGATTGACTGTTGGCAGGGGCGGAACAGAAAACCAGTGGCAGAGAGGGAGAATGGGAAAGAGTGGCTGACACTTGAACATTGATCACTCCACAGTGCTGAACACTGAACACTCCACTCAGACTGAAACCCAGAGCAGATTCACCGCCCCACTGACGTCAGAGCCACCAGCCTCCATTGTTGTCGGCAATAGACATTTTGTGGTCCAGCTTCTGCTATAGAAGGGAAACGTGTTGGTTTGGCTGAGACTAAAACCCCACACTATACCTAGAAACAGAAATAGCTGTGGTACATGTTAGAAGTCTAGCAAACTGAATAGGAGGAAGTCACAAGATATAGGAAGACTGAGGAATAAGAAACACAAAGGCAAATTGGTGGAAGCACATATATCGTATGTAAGATTTTCCCACAAAGCCTGTTTTATCTTCTTTTTTTTGAAATCCTAGTCTTCTTAGTCCTTCTCAGACTTCTATGTCTTCTACCTACCCAGATCTCAGGCTCTGTATTTCATATACTGTTGGTGCTGTATCTCATATAAGTTTGGGAGTGGGGGAGAGAGAAAGAGAAAGAGAGACAGAAATGCTGGGCAGGTATAGAACCAGGATGTTTAAGGATGCGATCCCACTGGGAGTTGTCGAACTTTTCCCCTGTCTAAACAGGCATTGGATTGCACCCTAAATGAAGTAGGGCAGAATAGGCAGTGGACTGAAAGGGGAATCCTTGACAACATACAAGAAGTTGAAAAAAGTAAAGAAGTGGGGCTGCAGCAAAACTTCACGTAGGGCTTAAAGACAGGAGCTTTGGAAGCTGAAGAACTATGTACAAGAAAGTGCATGCTGGGTAGGAACCCATATAAGTCTTGTCCCTCGTAAACAAACATTTGTCACACTTGTATGGCATGTAATGACAAATTTTCAGCTAATTCACACCACTGTAACCAGCACGATGAAAGTGGCTGTGACAGAAATATATAGATAGAAACTAACAAGCTGGTCTGGTCTGGTCATGTGTCATGAGCCACCTCTTCATGGCATCTCTTTGACATCGAAGTGGCGGCAGCAGGCAGAGCGATGCACATTTGCACTCCCTCTGCCCCTTTTCACCGGCAGCAGCGTCGTGGCGGGTTTTCTTGCTGCTGCGCCCGTGCTGCCTCTTTGAAGGTAAATTTGTTGGTTTTTACTTTTTAATTTGGGGCGGGAGGACCGAGGAGGCACGAAGTTTAGGTTTTTTTTATTTTTATTTGCAGAAGGGGGGAGGACTGAGGAGGTGCAGTTTTTTTGGAGGCGCGGAGGTGGTGCAGCGAGCTTATGGCTCACTGCACCACCCCCT
Source organism: Anniella stebbinsi (assembly GCA_029215795.1). NCBI lineage: Eukaryota > Metazoa > Chordata > Lepidosauria > Squamata > Anniellidae > Anniella > Anniella stebbinsi. The sequence goes on along the minus strand of JARDYH010000001.1, from coordinate 64,734,497 downwards.
TCCTTGCCCAGCCCATGGCGAACAATCATTAGTCGCCATAGACTTGGCACACCTCCAAGAAGCAGTGGAGTAAAAGCAACAGATGGCAAATGCCGTTGTCGCTTTGCTCCAAACTAAAAACTAAATGCCCAACCTTTTTTAGTGCGGAGCTTTGGGGCTTTGCCCCTAGATGGCTTCGGATTGGTGGCAGTGTCATGTAACACAGCTGCCACCAGTCAGAAGCCACCACGACGGAAAGGGACCGTCTAGAGGTACCCATGGAATAGCTTAGGATCTCTGATCCCACATCAAAATGCAACAAGCCCAGCAAATTTAATTTACTTCTCAGAAATTCATGAGAGGAAATCAGAATAGAGAATAAAGAAAGGTTATTGTGCTAATGCAAACATATACAGCTACATCAAAATAATGTTATTGTTGCATACCAGCTTGTTGAAGATGGGAAAGCCTAATGGATAGCAATCTTATACATCCAACTCTAAGCAAAGTTAGGCATGCTGAAACCTATTGAATTCTGTGTGTGTTTGTACTGTACACTAGGCTTTTAAAAGGACAAAGTACGGAGAAGGCAGAATAAAGGGTGGTAACTATATGCTTAGAAATGAAGGGATTAGTAACTTCTTTTTAATGTAATTCAGCTTCCAAAATTGACTTCACACCAGAATGAAAAACTCAGACCAGGGTGGGGAGTTCTCACTTAAAAACAAAAGCAAAATCTTTGAATATTGCATTCTGAAACTACAACAGGTTCTGTCACTATTTATAGATATAAATTTATAAACTGGATGTACTATTGATGGTCATTTGTTTTGTTGATGTTGTACTATGTTCCTCACATCAGCCACGTATCAGTATCTTCATTACAACTAAAGACTATTAAAATATGTATCTTAAACCCTTTGTACGCAATACCTCCAACCAGTTACACATCAGAATTGTCGTAGTGACCAGGGAAACATAGTTGCATGTTACTTCCAGCAGATGGGGCCGTTGAAAAAAATCTAGATCACATAGTTTTCTACAAAAGAAAGAACACCTTTAAGTTTACTTTATAGAAATTTGAAGATAGGTAGCTGCTTTGTCATGGCAAGTAGACTGACCAAGGGAGAAAACTGGATAATGCAGATGTTGGTCCCTGCTCAACAGCTGGTTGGCCACTGTGTGAACAGAGTGCTGGACTAGATGGATCCACAATCTGATCCAGCATGACAGTTCTTATGTTCTTAATCTAACTCCTCCCTCTATAGCTATCCCAAAACAACAGATTGTCCCTGCACTCTCTGGCTCTAAACCCCAACTGTCTCTTTTTAACTCCACCAATCATATGCTGGCACACCAACTTTACATTCACTCTCCCACCTCAACTAACTTACCATATTAACTCTACACACAAGGCATAAACAATATTACCATAAATATAACCTACATCATAACTCACATTACATAGCTGGACATCACAAAGCTCACTGGGCGACTTTGGGCCAATCACAGACTCTCAGCCCAACCTACCCAAGGCTGTTGTTGTGAAGATAAAAAGGAGAGAAAATGCATGCCGCTCTGGGTTTGTTTGTTTTTTTTTGGGGGGGGGGGGAAAGGTGGGATAGAAATGCAATCAATAATAAAATAAATGATTTCCAGGCAGACCCCCCCCCCCCCCCCCCCCGAAGGCTGTTAAACCTTTACAAATACATGAGATGCAAACACAGGGCTGGCTTAAGCACACAGAGAGGTGTCTGCCTTGGGTGTCATGAAAGGGCAACAAATTGTTAACAATGTAATTTGTTATTATTGTATATCTACTACCAGGGAGTGGGAGAGGCATTTGTGGGTTTTTCTGCTCTAAGTGCGCAAATAACTTGATTAGCCTTTTAGGCTAGCCTTGACACTCGATAATGGAGCCTTTTCCAGGCATGGAGATTCAATGAGGAAAAGTTCAACTGCTGAACTTCTGCAGTTGAGTAATTTGAAGGCATAGAAGCCATATCAAGGGGGAGGGATTGGCAACTTTGAGCTGGTACTCCTGGGAACACAATAAAACTGTAATAAACAAACAGATTGCAGTCTCATGCATATCAGAATGTAATCTTGCATAAGATTAAAGCCTTGGCTTGCAACCTCCATAACATAAAAAAGCAATTTCCCTTTTAAATTCGTTGCAGTAAAAACAACAATCGTCTACTACTCGGAAGTATTCAAAGTTCAATGGGACTTAATCCTAGATAATTGTTTATACACTGAATAGGATTTACAGTCTTTTAAAGAGTCTTAGTTCAGACAAACGTAACTTGTGATCAATCAAGATAAAAAAAATATATGTTGACTAGTGGTTCAATAAAACTGAAGAGATTCTGGTCTTTATTATTTCCAGAAGGGTAGCCGTGTTAGTCTGTTGCAGTAGCAAACAAAACGAAGAGTTTTGTGGCACTTTAAAGGCTTACAGATTTATGCCTCAATAAAGTTCGTAGTCTTTAATATGCCCAAAGGCTATTGTTCATTGTTATTCTTTTACATGTTCCAGGAAACTGTTCGGGTATTGAAATAAGCCCGCTGAAAAGCACTTTCCACCACCAGTCGATCAGCTCTTTTAAAAAACAACAACACGATTTTTAAATGTTACATCCGTCCTCCGGCAGATTTCTTCTTTCGACCTTTCCTCACCTTCAACATTACGTTAGCGCGCTAGGGATTTCGGGAGGTGTAGTTCCTTGTTGTTTGCCGTGAGAACTACAAGCCCCCACGCAACATGCGGCGTTGGCACATGCGCGGCGTGACTAGAGGCCGCCATTTTGGAAAGAGGTTTGGGGCTTGTTGGGTTGTCGTTGACTTCGGCTTGGGAGTATGGCGGGGCCCGTTTGATCGCAGGGACGCTAGGAAAGTGAGTGGCGCCTTTCTCTTGAGGTTGGTCTCTTGGATAAGAAGCTTGGCTTGAAGTGGCGATGCTAAAAGTGGGGGTGCGGGTGGAAGCGTGGCCGAGTTGCACAGTCTGTGGGATCGGGGAGATCAGCCGGTGGGGATGTATGAGGGATATTATTATGGTGTACCTATAAGCTCTTCATTTATGCTGTGTTTTTATACCTGAGCTGCCCACCCGTCAGGGAAGGAGGCCGCTGAGGTTCGGGATCGGTATGGTTTTCAGTTGGATTGGAGGGGACGCTGACAGACATGTAAATACAAGGGAAAGCAGCGCTTCGCTCTCGGTGACGGATAGATAGCATACACACCATATGAAGAGAAGGCTGGAGCGGCCGACACCACAAAGCCCGCCGCGCTGCGTCGTTAGGCAGCCGGTGGGAGTCCCTTAGAAAAGGCCATGGCTTAAAATAACCTAGTGACTCAGTGGCTCATTCTTTACCCGCGGTGCCTGGGGTAGTTTTTAAAAAATGACAACAACAACGATGGATGTTGTGTATTATGCTTTTAGGACAAGGCTGAGCTTCTGTTTTATTGGCCGGATTCAGATTATTGTTGTTGATAATAATTTTAATGGTCTTTTAGTTCTATAGTGCTTACGTATAAAGTTAATATCTGTAGGTAATGGTCAGTAGTACCACTAAAATGCAAAAGAAGCTACATGTCAAGACATTTTTGTTAACTGAAAAGCATGTTTACTGTGCTCCCCTTCACAATATTTGACTAATTTTACAATGTAAAAATGTAAGAGCCATGCTGGATCATGGGGCTATCTAGTCCAGCATTCTGTTCACCCACTAGCAAATCAGCTGCTTGTGGGAAACCCACAAGAAAAACATGCGTGCAGTACGACCCTCCTACCCATATTCCTCAGCAACTGGTGTAGAATACTGCCTCTGGTATTGAAAGTAGCATAGAGCGGTCAGGACTAGTAGCTATCAGTAGCATCCTCCATGATTTTTCCAGTCCTCTTTTAAAGCCATCCAAATTGATCACCATCACTGCATCTTGTGGAAATGGATTCCATAGTTTGATTAAGCACTGTGTGAAGAAATACTGTCTTTTATCTGCAATGAGTGTCCCACGAATCAGCCTCATAGGATGACTCCAGGTTCTAGTATTATATTATATGAGAAGGAGAAAAATGTCTCGCTATCCACTTTCTCCACACCATGCATAATTTTGTACATCTATATCGTGTTTCCCCTTATTATAGTCTAATGATACATTTAAATTTAATATCTATAACCACTGGATAGTACCATCACTAAAATGAAAGGATGACTTAATGCTGAGACATTTTAGTAAACCAAAAAACAGATTTTGCATAATACCTGATTTTACAATGCAATCTTACATGTTTACTCAGAAGTAAGTTCCACAGAATTCAGTGAGGTTTACTTTCTGGTAAGTGTTTATAGGATTGCAGCCCTAATCATGAACTCATTAAAAAAGTAACTTGTATCATGTTGTAAACATATTATTTTATTGTTTTAAGATGCTTCATGCTGAATGTAAGCCAAGATACCTTGAAAGTCAGGATGCATCAGTAACTGAGCCTTGTTCTAAAAGGATGAAATCAACAGAAGAGCCTTATGGTAAATCATACGATGGATTGCAAAGTCTTCACGAGGAAGTACATATTAAAAAAACCCATAGTGGATTTATTCCATTGTCCCTATCCGATGATCATGATGTGGTACAACCAGAAAAAGGAACTACAGAAGACCCATTTAACAAGGCATTCCCTCGTAAAAAAACAATATCATCAGAACGTTCAGATTCAGTAAACAAGAATAAAGGAGAGACTGAACTGTATAGCACAAGCAAAGCATTTATTGGACCCATTTATAAAAGTAAAGCCAATACCGTACATGATCAAAGGAAAAAGTATATTGACAGCAACTGTCCCAAAGTGTCAAATTCAACACTTGGAAGAAATTCTAAAAAAGTAATAGCACCAAAACAGGCTCCCCCCTGTGATGTACCAAAATTAGAAGATGAATTATCCCAGTTTTATAGTGAGATTTATCAGCTTGAAAGCAGTGAAAATTGTTTGGATGGTGCCTTACAGCAGACAGAAACGAACTCACATAGGCAACCTGTGGAATATAATAAATGGAATCAAATAGTTTGTGTTAACTCTCAAGAAAGGCCCTATAGAATGCCACTTAAGAGTGGTGATGATCATTCATTTTATAGTGAATCAAGTGGTCATAGAACAGGCAGTGAACAATTTCCCTACAATGACTTAATAGGTCACAGAAGTGGCATTCAACAATGTTGTAACAATGAAAGAGATGTATGGGAAGCTGAACAATTATGTAATAGACAAGAAGGTTCTAGATTCTGCAACAATTCTATGTCACAGTTTAGACCTAGTTGGCAATACACACATCCATATATGATACCTTTCAGGCCACCCCCACCTCAGTTCACCACTCATTTTAATTTTCAGCAACCTAATTCCTCATCACTTCATTCAGATATTTTCCAACGCTCTGATGTGGGATCATTTAAAAGCACCCATATTAACATGAGCAGTTCAATATCTGATCAAGATAGTGAGTATGCTAATCATTTTGGTACTCATACTACGCAGACCACCAGAAATGGATATAATGTGCCTGATGGACACGTGGGTAATGGTTTCTGTGAAACTCGACCATTAAATCAGAAAGACATTCAATCATACCAGAGTGAAAGATCGAACATAGTTTCTCAGCAGTTTCCTGAGGACAAGTTATGTGAGTCACAAAAGCTACTCCTAATTTTAAGAGGTCTTCCAGGCTCAGGGAAGACAACATTGGCTCAGTAAGTAAATGCTGATTTCATTTTAAGAATAAAATATTTTATGTTGTAGGCTCTTCTGTTTAAAGGTCAATCTATCATAAAAGTTTATTGAGATTAATCCAAGTTACACAAGACTTTTCACTGTACCACATTTTGCTTTTTCAGTAATAAAATTGCTGATCACAGCATTATTTTCATGTTTAAAGTATGGGTTTCCTTGATTTTGAAATCTTCCAACAGTAGTCCAGGTTGATTTTAAAATAAAACCATTAATATTTTATTTTTGATTAAGGGTCAGAGATTTGATTTCTTTGTTGCCTTGGGTGCAAAGCTCAGGTATTGTTTATTTGGCCTTGAATGCTCTTGTCTATAGTTTCCCCCATCTATAAAATGAAAATACTGATTGTTCTGTGTACGGATGAAAAGTGACGAGACTATGTGCATCAAAGAGTGCTGTGGCACCTTAAAGATTAGTAATTTTTATGGCATAAGTTTTCTTGGACTATAGTCGACTTCAGTTGCAAACTTTGAATGTAATGTGTAGTTATTATGGGGTTTCCAGATTATTAGCTAAGTACCAGTTGTTTGCTGTTTGAACTACTTTTTAACTTAGCCAGTTGTAAAATCTAGACTATTTTACATGTAGTATATGATTACAATTGATTATGTAGCTTCACAATTACTACTCCTGGTTTATTTCTATAGACCATTCACACAATATATAGTGTATCAGAACTTTCAGTTTCTTCTCCAGAATAGATTGTGACCTGCACAAAAATGTCACTGCTACACAAATGAACCTGTGACTCATATGGACAGTGATGATTGGACCACTGTTTAATTATTATTGTTTGGTTTGGTGCCTGGCAATATTCTGTAGCAAATTTTGGGGATAACTTGGATTAATGTAATAATTGGTTCTTACCCAAATTCCTGTGCAAGTCTGTTTAGGAGGCAGATGATATATTCTCTGTCTTCGTACTGCTGTGCCTTAGGAGTTTGAGGAACAGGCCATAGAAATGTATAGTTCTAGCATACTGCTTCAGCTGGAATACCAATGATGTAGCTAGAGCATGAGAAAGCAAGTTAGATTCTTGGAATGTTAGACTGGGGGTGCTTTGAGACATCATCATCACACGGGGGGAAATTGTGTTGCCTTACTGCACTTCTCCACACTTCTTTATTCTTCCCAGAGGGGAAAGAGGAAGCAAACAACTACCACATGGCCCATTCAGAGGCTGTTTTTATCATGCCCTTTTCCTGCATACAGCAGGAGATTGCGGCACATTCCTTTTTTTTAAAAGTCAGATTAAAAGGGGTCTATTTTGCAATGGAAAAACAAGTGGAAGGAGTGGGAGGTGCGCAGAAGGCGGACGTCATTGTCTAAATAATGCGCTCATATCTTAAGTGGGCAATAAAACACTCGTGCATCTATTCTGACTTCTCTTACTTAATTTTCTGTAATAAGAAAAAGAGAAGCAGTGGTGTGAAACACAGGAGGGCTGAGTGGAAATGTCATTGTTTGGATTCCCTGTAAAATTCTGTGAATGAAGCATGGCAATGGTGTGATAAAAGTCTTGTCTGGAAGCACCCCAAAAAACAAGAGACAGGCTTGATTTGTTGGTCTGTTATGGATGCTTTGTATTATACTGTTATGGGTATCTCTGAATGTCCATTCTTCTTCTAAACCATAAAAAAAATTGAGCCATGAGTTTTCACAGAGTTCACCAGAATGAAATAGCAGTTTAATATATTCCAGAATCTAAGGTGTTAATCAATAGGTGCATTGGGTGTTCCCTGCTTGTCTTTAATATTGTATTTAAGAATGCTAATAGTTAAATGAAGGGGTTCAGAGAGAGCAATCCTATGCTCCCTAGATAGCATCATGGGGGATATAGGATTGTTAGGTTACTGGGAACCAAAGTCAGAAACAGGGCTCTGATCTCAGAGCCCAGAAACTGTGCTCTCTGCCTCCTTGTTCCTTCATAGCTGGCACAGTTCTTTCAGGCTGGCTACTTCTCTGTGCTTGGAAATGCAGCGTGGAGAGGGAAAAAGGGTAGGTCCTGGGGGCATGGAGGGAAGGAGATCAGGGAAGCTGCTTTACACAGCTTCCTACTGGGTCCCCAAGTTCCTTCCTTTCCCCTTCAGAAGCTGCTGCTAGATGTGCAAAATTGTCCAGCTAGGCAAAATGCAGGGCGACTGGAGCTCTGAGGAGATGATCCCCTCTATTCTCCAGCTGTCCTGCAAAGGATAGTTGGCAGCCTCTATTTCGGATGCTGGCAACTATCCGGATATAATACTTCAGCTCAAAAAATCAACTATAACACTTCAATTGATTCAGCAAGGATAGAAATTCATGACTAGTATTCTCGGATATTTTCTTGACATTTTTTATGGCTAGAAAGAAAAATTGGGCAGGCCAGGAAGCAGTAGTATATGATCAACATTAGCGTGTGTATTTTATATAGATTTTGAACATCTTATGTAGAAGTGAGTAGATGAGTCTTCACCAATAAATCTTTTTTAAAATTCTTGTATGAATTTCCTGTGCTTCAGGGAAAAGTATGAAATGTAGTGAAAGAAAAATGAGGTTTATGATTTGTGGTATCCTTAGAATAATAACCAAAAATAGAGTATAGCCAAGAATTATAGATAAACTTCACAGTGTAAGATTTTCTGCTTCCCAAAACAAGATTTGGCTAACTTGTAATAGTCTTGCTTTTTCCTTTAACAGTATTCTGCTTGGTCAGAGTCGCGATGGCATTGTATTCAGCACAGATGATTACTTTCGTCAGAACAATGGATGTTGGTTATATAATGTTTGTCAGCTTGGTGCTGCTCATGACTGGAACCAGAAGAGAGGTGTGACTATATTAGACCTGTTGATGTTCAGTGCTATTATAATGAATATATACACTTAAAGTATGAATGCATTCGTACAAGAGCTTGCATCAGAAGATCCATTAGCTCATGCAATGAATCTGTGGTTTATTCCTATATATAGTGAACAGATCTCTCTTTCGGTCTTAGATTGTGAAGTCCCGATGAGTCTGTGTTTGCCAAATGCAATACAGGAAAGGTCTCCTTTGCCTTTGGTAGTTGTGTTAGATGAAGAATTTTGAATAGATTTCCTCCAGATTTTCTTATGTTTCTGCACTGGTGGGAGAAGTTATATTTGCAGAAATTCTCCTTTCTACACTACTATGAATGTCACAAGAACCTTGCCCAAGCCTATATACACTAATATTACTTAAATTCATAATATGGTGTACAGGTTTGTCATTTTTGTCTTGCAGAACCCACTTTACTGATACCTCATAGACTCTCACATAAGTTGCTTTTATCTGTAATTGCCTGACGAAATGGATGTTGGTGGGAAAGGATGTTGCTATTATATAGACACAATTAAGGCTACAGAAGTACTTTGGATCTAATGAAATTGAGATCTGGCTAAGAGGAGTTTGTTGTATGATTAGTATTTTTATTGTTATTTACTTAAAGTATTTCTTTACCTACTTTCTGAAGCCAAACAAAACAGTTTACGAAAAATCAGAAGATAAAACAATCACATAAATACAAAGTGAATCACTAAAAGCAACCTCTAAAAACATAATAAATTTTAAAGCCAACTTAGAAAGATGCATCTTGACTCTCTTTTTGAATGCAGAGAGACTCAGAACCAGCCACAACATTAAAGGGAGTGTGTTCCAGAGCTAGGCAGCAACACAAGAGAAAGCTCTTTCCTATGTGCCAGACAACCAGACCTCTGCAAGTGGGGATGTCTTCCAAAGGACCTCCCCTGCTGATTTTAATAATTGAGGAGGTTCATACCAAGACAGGGGGTTCCTCAGATAGCCAGATCCTAAACTCTTTAGAGCTTTAAAGGTTAAAACCAATACGTTGAATTGAGTCCGGAAAAAATGGCAACCCAAATAGATCATTCAGTATTGGTGCGATGGGATCGTTATACTGTGCAACAGTTAGCAGCCTAGTTGCCATATTTTGTTCTAATTGAAGCTTCCGGATGCTCCTGTAGGGAGTTTTGCACTAGTCTTATATGTGACCAGGCCATCAGTTACTATTGGCAGAGCAGTCTGGACTTGGGAATGGTCGTAGCTGGTGCAGTAAATGCAATTTTGCAAGTGTGTACATTGCCACTGCTGTCGCTTCAAGATCCAGGGATAGCATAGGATCCAGGAGCACCGCAAGCTATGAACCTGATCTTTCAGAAGGAGCAGGTTGAATCCTGATTCCCAAGACAGACTTTCTACTGACCAACAACACCTCTGTCTTGTCTGGATTTGATCTCAGCATGTTCACTCCCTTCAAGTCATTATTGAATGTGGACAATGTTCAAGGGAGTTGACCACGTCCTTGGATTCAGGTAACAAAACAAAAAAGAGCTGAGTGTCATCAGCATATTGATGGCATCTCACTCCAAAGCTCTGGATGACTTTTCCCAGTGGTTTCATGCAATTGTTAAATAATGTAGGGGATAAGACAGAATTTGTGGGACACCTTAGGCCACTGTGCTGAACAGTGGTCTCTCAACACCGTGGTCTCTCAACATAGATTTTCATTTATCTAACATTTTTACTTGAAGCAAATAAATGAATATCATCACTATTTGTATAATTGAGTTATTAATACAATCTCTATTGCAGCAAAACAAGCAATGGACCAAGGAAGATCTCCAATTATAATAGACAACACTAATACACAAGCCTGGGAAATGAAGCCTTATGTGGAAATGGTAAATAAAACAACATCTTTCTTAATGGACAAAGCTAATTTCTCTGCATATTGATTAACTGTTACTTTTTTTGTCATGAGCTACGTTTTGTATAATCTTCCTCTTAACTTGATCTGTGTAAACTGAAATGAATCTTAAGCCTTTTTCCTAGAAAATAACCTGGCATTCAGTCTACTTAACTTACAGTACAATCTTATACATATCTACTCAGAAGTCCCACTGAATTTCAGATTGTATCCTTAATCAGAAAAGCTACTCTTGTCACTTTTCTTTTTACAGCCATACTACTTTTTGTTTTCTTAGGCTCTAGAAAAAGGCTACCGAGTAGAATTCCATGAACCAGACACATGGTGGAAGTTTGACCCTGAAGAATTAGAAATGTAAGATCTATGTTTTATTTTATTTTCTTGTTTGAAAAAATCCTTCTAAGGTTTGATTGGTTCCATTATGCAGCTTTTGAATAATTCCCTATGTCCATTTTATCTTTTTCTCCCTTCTCCTACGTTAAGCTTGGCACCAGATTTTGTGGGTTAGAACACAAGTTATCCTTCTGGCAACTGGTGTATCTTGTCTCACTGAGAATTGGGTTCTGCACAGCTGCCAATTGTACCCCCTTTTTCCTTTTAGGTTCTTTCCTAGAACCTAAATGTTTGGTAGAACTGAATAGAACTGAAAAAGCTTTTTGAAAATAATTTTAAAGCTGCCACTGCAAAACTTACTGGGTGTGCATTTTGTAGCTTGGATCTCACAAACTGCAAGTGTCGTTTTTCTCACAGAATGGAGTAATCCTGCCTTCTCTTTTTCTGAAGCTGTCAAAAAGCCATTCCTGAGGTGTGTGGGATGTGACATGGGGGGAGGGGGGTCCACAGGAAGGGTGAATTAATAAAAACCAGGGATTTGCCCTTTTGTGAACAGAAGTGCCTTCTACTTACACTGTTATTCCATTGCATCCAAACCAGTATTTATAATCCTTTGAAGAATGCAGCAAAAGTTATTGGGTATTCTTCTATTATCTAGAAATACAAACTAGCTTCTATAAGATTTAAAACTTCTGACTTTTTTTTAGTATTTTGTGATATAAATATGTCAAAATTTCAGTGTACTAGCTTTCATCTTTTGAAGTCAAATGTGACTGAGTTGGACATACTTACATATACATTAAATTTGATAGCACTAAGGTCCCTCATTCCAGTTGGTTTAATAACACATCTCACACTTAGTCGTGAACACCACTGAGGATTAAGCCCAAGATTGCCTCTCCTCTGGTTGGTTCCATGACCAACTATTGTGGGGGCACTGTTGTTTAGGGTATCTAGAATTTTTATCTTTGTTGTGATTGGAACTGAAGTCACCCATTACTGCAACCTTTTCTCATTTTGATGCCTTCCTGATTTCATTTTTCGTCTCAAGATTGCTCTGAGCCTTGTGGTTAGGGGGCAATAGCATGTTCTCAGTACTAAATTATTTGTGAGACTTGGTATTGACATTCTCTGCAATTATGTGGAGGAGCGTGCCCTTTCTGAGGTTTCTAGTTTGATTGACATATAGAGTGGCACTCCTTTTACTGTGTTATTTCATTTTCTTCCTATAGGGGATGATTCATCTCATATCGGAAGCTCTTCAGCTTTCCTCCAGCGACCAATTTAAAAGCGGCTCTGCCACCTTTTCAGTGTTAAGCTCCAGCAGCCTTGTTCTGTTCAGGTTCAAGTGGAGCCATTCCTTTTTTACAAGCCCAAGTTTGTCTGAAAATGTTCCCAATTGCCTAAGAAAACTTAACCCCTCCTCCCTACACCATCCATGTATAGCTTCACCTGTTTAGCTGGCCCTGCATGTGGAAATCCCAGCTTTCAGCCTCCTACATAGCAACCTAAATTTGGCTTCTAGGGCTACACAATTACATGTTCCCATGTCACTGATGTCGGTGTGCACTATGATTACTGACTCCACCTCAGTGCTACTTACCAAGCCATCTAGACAAAAAGTGATATCCTCAACCTTTGTACAAGGCATTCAAGTCACCAAGTGGTCTGAACGCCTATCACAAATCCAGCTGTTCATGTCTGTAATCAAACCATCCCGTACCAGGAGCTCTGTGGAAGTATATCCTTACTTCAGAAGGTATAGACATCAGTTGCCCTGATCTTGCCCTGTTGCTAAACTCACCTGTCTACTGAACTTCTTATGACACTGGCACTTTGTCACTTGGATTTCCTGTTGTGCACATAGAGCTGGCCTTTTCCAGAAGCCTTTCCTAGTTCCTTGCCAAACTCCTACCTAAAACTCCGTTTGTTGCTGCTGTTCACCCACCCTGGATTGCAACTCCCTAGATTTGGCAGACCACTTACAGACCACTTACTTTGTAGCTACAGGCTTCATCCCCAACTAAGTCACTGATTGACCCCAAGGAGCAGAAGCTTCTCCCACCAGAACAATGTGCCAGAGCTCATGGGAGTAGGTAGGGGGAACAAAAATCCAGAGACACACAAGCCAAATCTACACCAAGCAGGATATTGCACTATGAAAGCATTATATAAAAGGCAGGAGCCACACCAGGCAGGATATTGCACTATGAAAGCATTATATATAAAAGGCAGGAGCCACACCAAGCAGGATATTGCACTATGAAAGGATTTTATAAAAGGCAGGAGCCACACCAAGCAGGATATTGCACTATGAAAGCATTATTTAAAAGGCAGGAGCCACACCAAGCAGGATATTGCACTATGAAAGCAGTATATGGTATGTGTCAATGGGCCCCAACAGTTGTCAGTGCACTTCAATACCGCTATAAAGCAGTAGTGTGGCTCCTGCCTTTTATGTACCCCTTTCATAGTGCAATATCCTGCTTGGTGTAGATTAGGCCACAGTCAGAACCCAAACAGTTCCAAAAACACCAAGCCTCAAATAAAAAGACACAAATTCACCCTCTCTTGGCTTCTTGTACCACTCCCATGTAAAACTGCCTGTTTACTGCTCCCATTTGCTTGCTCTGGATCACCACCAGTCTGCTGGAGGTGCTTCATTTATGTTTTGCTTTTTAATGAAAAAAAAACATTACAGGGAGCCTGCAAATTTGAAGAAAGAAATGGCAGGAGAAAGGAGCTGCTGCTTAATCCTTTCTGCTCAAACTTGCTTGCTGTTTTTTCACCTCTGGGCAAAAAGATGTGAGAACTAGCTTGGCCCTGACAAATTACTTGAAGGGGGCAATCTGAAAGTATTTTAAGAGATTCTGTAAATTGATCAGACTTGAATTTAATTTCTTGTTTTTGTAGGAGGAATGAACATGGGGTGAATCGTGAGAAGATTGTTCAAATGCTGGAAAGATACGAATATCAAATCTCAATACCCATTGTCATGAATTCGGTGCTGCCTTTTCACAAAACTTCACAAATGCCACCTCCGCAAAGAAGACAGAGGTGGGGAGGCTGTTCAGACTCTTGGAATATTTTCAGTGTATCAAATAGCCGATAATAGTGTATCAAATAACTCAGGGTACACTTAACTAAGGCCAATTTTCTCTTTTAAAAAAAAGACTACAATTTGGCACAGAGTTAGTAGATTTAAGTCTATTGAAATGAGTGGGTTTAAGCCTGCTTAACTCTGTATTGAATTGTTGTCAGGCTGTTCAATGACTTTCTTTTAGGGTTTAAATAATCTTAATGTAGATAATTACCTCTTGGACACTGTTTATAAAAGTGTAAATGTTTAATAAAATTGAATGTTAAATATTTTTAAATTTTATATTTGTACTAATCTTGGTTTTAAAGAAACCTTTTGATAATGTGGATACACCATGTGGTTTATTGTTGCATTTAACATGAGAGTTTTTGCTTAAATTGGAAACTGCTGAGCAGTTTCTTGAACTCTAAATAGAACATAATGAATTTTTAATAAGTGCAGATAACCAGAAGAATAACTTTTAATATAGGTATTATATTTGAACTGTTTCATTTCACCGCTTTTAATAGTCATTCCAATTGTAATAGCAATTACCTCACTTAGTACTTAGTTTATAAATCAAATGTTGACATTTAGCCCAAGTTCTTACCTTTCCATTTCCTGATCTTTGAGGTTTGTCTGTACAAACATGAGCTGCAAAAGTGGTAGTTAAGACGCACACATCAGCATGCAGTTTTACATGGAATCTTGATAAGCTCACTTGTTCTTGAGCTTTTAATATGAAGTTTTATATTGTCATTTTCTACATTCACACTATTGTCCAATATGAAAGCTTTCTTTTTGTTTCTTTTTTTTTTTTGATCTGGTTATACAGTTTTGTTATGAAAGAAGCAATAAGCTTTGCATATGTTGGAAAAACTGGAACTGTATACATATATGTGGACCTTGACACCAGTTAATTAAAACCACATTATATTACTTTAGAATTGTGATACGCGTAATATAAGCCAATTCATCGGATGGTTGAGGCTGGGCTGGGCTGGGACTCTTGTGCTAATTTGGGTGGGTTGTTTTTTTTTACCATGTGGTGAAACTTTACTGGATATTTGCCTCTTCTTGTCTCCAATTGTGTGCTTCTGTACCATTGTTTCAGCAATCCAATGTCAGTGTAATACAATAAGTGTTTTGACTTTGAGCATTATTGTTTTTACTTCAATGAAATATTAAAAATACCAATGTGGTCCATTAGGGATCTTTTGTTCTGGGTTAACAGGCAGCTGTTCGTGAATACTTAATAACTTTGTTTTAAAACAACCTTATCTGTCCACTGTTTTAAATAGAAAATAATTCTAACGTAAAATACCAATTTTCCAATCGATGATAAATATATATGCATTAGCTGCTGTTTGAGAAGGTTGACTGTGCATTCTGAACACTATCTTTTTGTGTTTATTCTAGAGACGTGTTTTTTGTCAAACCTTCTGGCATCTATAGATCACAATAGCATCTATTGCCCTCCAATTTCAGTATTGTTATTCCAAGTGCTAGTCTTGGTCCTTTAAACTATAGCAGTCCCTAATACTACTTATTGCCTCAAAGTACATTTCTCCACCTTTTTACTGCTCTTCAACATGGAAGATGAAACCTTTCTGTATCTGGATTGTATTAATATAATCCTTAAATATCTGGGTTTCATGTGTATTTCTAAAGTTTATTTTTAAAATTTACCTAATGTATAGGTTGTTTGGCATATTTATTCTTGTAGCATATCCTGTGATTTAGTGATCATCTATAGGGAGAGCAAAGACTTGCTATATCATCAACTTCTCCTATGCCAAGCTCCATTAGAAATACATGGCTGTTGCCAAAAGGTACAGGAATAATAAACAAATAGTCAGTACATGTTTCAATATATATTACATTTGGCCCATTTGAAGATCATAATAAGGGTGTTGCAAAATGAGTCAAAGTTCAGGATGGGAAGAGGCTGAAGATCATATAGAATTGTACAATTAATTGGTTGAACATTTCTTTTGTCATTCTGTTCTTGTGTTTGCATTGGCTTGCTCAGGAGATATTCCTGCTGTCTTGTTCCAAACTTGCCAAGATTTCATAGATGTGTCAGCCTTGGATCTCTGAAAAGATAGCCTACTACTGAGGTGGACAAAATTGAGTGCTAATGGCTGAACAATGCTGGACAGTATTTGGGTGGGGGGCTAGATTGCCCACCCCATCACAACCATATGCGGGTTGGATGACAGTGGGTGCGGCCACGACCAAGCCAACTGACATCACTCCACCTCTGAGCATTTTAGTCTTTCTCCGTGCTGATGTCCCCGACTTTCCATTGTTCCCGCAGGAAGAGTGGCTGTTCTTCCCAGTGCCATCTGAGTCCTCTGCCACCCACAGTTCTACTGTTACCTCTGATCCGAGATTGAAGATAACATTGAAGGTTCCCTCAAGGGGGAATCCCAGGAGGCTCTGGTTTAAGGCCACAACCCACCCTTGAAGGAATCCTAGGATTGGGGAGCCTAGTGGGCTGGGGATCCTTTAAATTTTGTTTATTAATGAAATTAAGTTTAAGTTCTCTTTTAAGCTCTTCAAGACCAACCTCGTGCACCCTCTAAAAATAGTCAAAGGAAATCTGCATAAGGCATGGGTAGGCAGTTGGGACCTTCCAGTAATGTGGACTACAGTGACTGATGGAAACATTCATTCTCACCTACCCTGTCTAGCGTT
Organism: Anniella stebbinsi; assembly: GCA_029215795.1. Lineage (NCBI taxonomy): Eukaryota > Metazoa > Chordata > Lepidosauria > Squamata > Anniellidae > Anniella > Anniella stebbinsi. Next base: position 64,717,903 of record JARDYH010000001.1, on the reverse strand, counting down.
GATATGCGGTATTTGGGCTTGTTGCCCCATCGGTGTAAATTGTTTTATTTGTATTTTATTTTTTGCCTTTGTGCAGCAACCTCCAGTAATTACATGCATGTATAGAAGGTGGTTCTCTGGATCCAATCTGTTTTGTCCCATGCAGTGAAGATCAGTGTATGGTTGCACAAGAGGATTAGGTGGTTCAGGACCCTACAATATAGGCAAGGTGTTAACTGGATCAGGGTAATTAAGGATAATTTCTTGAACCTTAGTTATAGGGTCATGTGCTAAGGCCCCGAGTCTCTTCTGTTTGATCCAAATAATAATTAGCAATATCTGTTGAAAAGCACTTTTGTTTAGGTATTTTTCTTTTGTTTGGTTTTGATTATTAAAGGTGGGTGCTAGCATGGCTTTCTGTTCCATATGTTTCTTTTTGAAAAGGTAAACAGAGGAGGAAAGGTTGAAAACCTGCTATAATTCAGACTCAAAAGTCAGAAATAAAACCCGAATATTTAATTTTATTGTCTGCTGACTTCTGTGCTTCCTATTTTTAATGTGTATTATGAAATGTATGTGCAATTGTTTTTTTAATAGAAATTTTATTAAATCTAATATTTTGAATTATATTTTGTTGCTTAATTCGTCTGCAACAAATGTTTTTCAATAGGGGAAATTGCTTTGAATATCAGGTTTAGTAACTTTAATATGCCAATATCTTTAACGATGTGTACACATTCCCTTTAATTCCTGCACCAGTATTTTTACAACAGCAGTTGTAAAACACTTCACTTTTTAAAACTATTTCACCACTGGAGAGTGACATAGGTAGAGGGGCTTTTGCTGTAGCTCCTCCCATTCATCAGTGTGATGCAGTTGTGTCATGACATGTGGGTGGATCTTCCTGTCAAAAAATAGGAATGATTTATCAAATATTAATTTGTGTTTCTTCCTTGTAGCAGCCAAGGAGTGTCATTGTTCCTAGACATTAATAAAGATTTCTTTGGTTTAATATTTCCCTTATATTGCTGGCAAAGTGGGGAAAGAAGAAATTGAATGTGTGGGAAGAATTGGGACAGTGGGCTACATTTGCAGAATGGACTTATTGAAGATGTGCCAGTGAGAGAGGATCAAAAACCTGTTCTTGTGGGACAAAGGAAATTGGCAAGACACATAATTTTCCTATAATCCTGATGCAAGAAGGTGGACTGTGGGTGTAAACAATGGATGGCAGAGAACTAGTATGTTACTTGAGGTATTTAAGCAAAGTGATAGGCTTAATGTTTAATTCTGTCCAAAAGAAAGATTTATAGTAACTAATAACACATTTTATACTTAATTTAACCAAATTGTTCTGCCTTTCCATCTAAAAAATATCCAAAGCAGCTGACAACATAAACGAAACAAATTCCAAACTCTCAAAGCAGGACATTGAAAAGTCAAATCAAATTAACCAGATAAATTACATGCCTACCAGAATAAATACGTCTTAAGGAAGTGGTAAAAACAACAACAAAAGGGGGCCCAAAGTGATCTCCTAAGACGGGTGAAAAACATGTGGCACACTAGCCACTGCCTCCCTCCCACATGCTTTAAACAGAGGTTATGGAACACGAAAAGGGTTAAATTTAGCCTGGAAACATTGGATCATTAGCCAGCAGAACAAGAGGAACAAAGCATTTGCATGCTCCAAAGGACTAGTCCCATTCAGAACATTTGCAGCAGTATTTTGCACTAGCTGCAGTCTCCAAACACCAAGGGCAGCCACCACATAGAACATATTGTCTAAATGAGGTAACTAAGGCATGTGCCACCACAGCCAAATCCCTTTTCTTAAGAATGGGCACAGTTGGAGCACTGGCCAAAGCTGGGCAATGACACTTCTGCCCACAGCTGAGCTGCCACTTCCAATTTAGTAGCAAACCAGGACTGAGAACTCCCCTCCACAATATTGAGATAGATCAAAGTTTGTAGGCCATTAATAAAGATAATTTGAGACCTCTGAAGCTATGATGGATCCTTGGCTTTAATTTTCTATTTTAATTTGTGTTTAATGTTTGGGGTGCATTCCTATATATGTTTAGACAGAAAAAAGTTCTACAACTCCCAGCATTTCCAACTTGTATATATACCTGAAACTCTGGATAACAGCATTCCCCAACCAGCATTAGTTTGAAATTTAATGTGTTGTGCCCTTAAGCTTTTGGGCATTGGATACGTCTAAATTACTGACATGAGACACAGTTTTTATCATTATAAAGGAGTGGGTGAGAGGAAATAAATACCTTCTGGCACCCTACAATCTCATATTTATCTTTTTGTTGTTGTTTTATTTCTATACCACCCAATAAAGCTCTCTGGGCAGTTCATAACAATTTAAATCATAAAACAGAACATAAGATAAAATATAAAAGTTGAAAAGTATAAAACTACAGTCTAAAAAATTAAAACCAAGATAAAACCTAGTAACAATACAAAGAATTAAAATACTGTAAAATGCCTCTCTCGGAAGCTTCTTCACCTCACTTACTTTAGCAGGTCTCCCAGATGTCCAGCACCTTGGATAGCTCCTTTAGCCTTCTGGCTGGTTCTAACTAAAACTCAGAATGGAATCAGCAGCCTGTGGAAATTGGAGCCAACTACCCCTCCCGCCTCTGCCATTTCCCTTCACTGGTCTCAGTTGCTAGCTGTCACATTTACATATGGGTTACAGAACAGTGAGCAAAATCACTAAACTTACACAAATGTGTAAAGCAGTAAAATGAGAAAATTGTGCAAATTTCAAGGCAAAGCAGTAAAGGGGTAATTGTGCAGATCTCATGGCAGAGCAGTAAAGTGGAGGAGGAGACTGCAATAATTTCAAGACAAAGCTCGAACAGGAAAATTACACAAATTTCCTAGCAGTGGACATTCGCTCTTGCACAATTGTACAGGTACAAAAACAAAACAAGACCTGAGAACACATTTGGGACATTCTTTGGTGTCCTCAATTTTTTAGGAGCATGGGGGGAGGACATGGAGAAGGGATGAAGGCAGATCGCAGCAGCACTAGAGAGACTGCCAGGAGTGACAGAGCCTTTCACCTCTCTTGCCGGGTAGCTCTCTAGCTATTCCTGACAACTCTTGATGAAGTTGCCTTGCCGAGTTTGGACATCACAAGTAGCCACTATAGATATGAACAACCCAACGAGTTATAGATTCTCGGATTGGCTTGTTCGTGAACTGGATTTGTTCAACACGACCACCCATCGTGGCTGATCAGGCATGGTGGTTGTCATGTCATTCCAACCAGGTTTCCGTATGGTACAGTGTGCTTTTTTTGTTTGAGTGGAATGATAGGTTTCCAATCCAAAAGTAAAGAGAAAGATAGTTTTTGTTTAAGGTTGGAAACAAATTTGACTACTGGAATTTATGTTTTCAAAAATGGAGGTATCAGCCATTATGTGTGTGTCCTAATAATCCTAGGTATAACATGAAATCTGCATGTTACCTAGTAGAGCCTAATTTATTTAAGTCTGCCCTCTTTCTCCACTCAGTCTTAAGATTCTGACAATGCAAACTTCATGAGTTCAGCATCAAGTCAATATTTTCTTCCTCCACTACGCCTTCCCCACTTGCTTTTTGTAACATCTTGCCTGATCAATAGATCTAGGCATCTTGAAAGCTTTCCCACTAGTTTGTTGCCTATTTGATTTGTCCTAATAAAGGTATTGCCTGATTGTGGATTGTGGATTTTTACTTATGGACTAATATGGCTTACTTTTTGTTATTTTTTAATGTCATTCTTCATTTAGGGAATATTCAGAAAGGAGGCTGGAAGATTCCTCGTAAGCTAGACTCCCCAGTTCCCTCCCCTCCCTGCCCATAGAAATGTGCCCTTTACCTTCCCTCCGAGGTTGCTTTTGCGACCTTGGAGAAGCAGACGGAGGAGGGAGAGAGGACCTTGGACTCCTGGGTCTGAGGTCAGAGCTGACTCTGACTTCGGAACTAGGAATCTGAACTATTCCATCGGCCCCCAGATGCTGTCTAGGGGCCATAGGATTGCTCTCTCATGATTGCAGCCTTTGTCATAAATATGAAAAAAAAAATGGAAGCTACCTTTTAAGAGTTTTATTTGTATTTTAATAATGTATTAATTTTATATGTTTTAATCAGTTTTATGTATTTTATGTCATTTGTATCGATGTTGTTCCCTGCCTTGATCCTGAGGGAAAGGCGGATAAGAATTATTATTATTATTATTATTATTATTATTATTATTATACCAGGCCATAATATTTTCTCATCTAGCCCAAAATTGTATTCTCTGATAGCAGTTTTCCAGGGTCTCAGAATACAGGGCCACTTCCCATCACCTGCTACCTAATCCTTTTTTATCAGGAAATACCTAGGATTGAACTTGGGACCTTCGGCATGTTAACACATGTATTTTGATACTGAGCTGTGGTCCTTCTCCATATACTCTATAGGACCATTTTAATATTAGAGGAAAAATACTGTCAACCATTACCATTAATCTGATATAAACTTCAGTTTTCCTCCATAATGATTTATTCACACTGCCTTTCAGGACAAAAAAGCCCCCTTAAAGCAGTTCACACAAAATAATAAAACAATTGAAAATATAAATATAATTAAAACAGCATAAAAATTTCACTCCAGACCAGCAATCTATCACAGGCAACTTAAATAATATGATATAATACAATAAGGTTGCAATTCTAAGCACATTTGCCCAAGGCTAAGCCCCATTTAAGTTCATGGAACTTACTCCTAAGTAGACATTGTACTCTAAATAAAAACAGGTTTAGCACTGTAAATAAAATAAAAATAGTAGTGGCAATTAAAATTCCTTAGAAATATAGATCAGCATCATTATTCAATTAGAAGCAGATGGGAACAGCCATGTCTTTAATGCCCATTTATACACTATCAAAGAAGAAGCCAAACACACATCCTATGGGAACTTCACCAAGATGGGACTATGGCTGAAAAGGGCCTGTGCTTTTCACTCTAATAACTAACTAGAAAAAAACAGTGTTGAATGCCACAATAGATAATCTTTTGACCAACCTTTTTTATGTTTTCAAAGAGTTCAAATGCATGGTCTTGTACTGTTTTTGTTTTCTAATTAGGAAAAACTCTGCTTATGTTTAATGATGACTTCTTGCTATACTGATAACAGACCTTTGTGTTGGTAAACCACACACCTTTCATGCCAGCACAACATTCTTTTCTGTAACGGTTAGCTCAGTTAGCTGTCAGTATATCACACCCTAGGTATTTATGTGTTGGGCTATAAATGCAAGACTTTTCTTCAAGAAATGAAACTGCTCCATATTTTAAAGTGTTGTAGAGCTGTGATAACCATTTGCTTAGCATGCCCATGGTTGGCTGATTCCATAATCATCTTAGATGGACTATTCCAAAGTAAATGGATTATAGACTTTCAGACTGTTAACTTTGTAATTTAGGTGTTACTAAGATTATTCCTAACATGTTCATATTTAGTTCTTTATTCTGTTTAGGGAATCGGTTGTAAAGAAGAAGCATAGATTGCACAAGATGAAACAGAGGCGGAAACGAAAGAGGAACAGAAAATTGAAAGGTGCCACTATTAAAGCAATGGAAAAAAAGTCAGGTGGACAGTTAACTGCAAGTGATGAGGAGTCATCGCAGAGTGGACAGGGAGATTCAGAAGACAATGAAAAATCAACATTTGTGACTGAGCATCCAAACGTGCCTAAAGAAGTTTGTGAGGATGGCTGTGCTAATGGTAATGATCTAAAAGCTCCTGAATTGCAAAAAAGAAGCCTTCCTGTTTCCAATATGGCGGATTCAGTGACTTTAGGCAATTCACTGAAAACAGTTGCAGGGGTCAGCAGTGAGCCCCTAATGAATTTGCCATCTGTTCCAAATGAAAACATACCTGAACAAGCATTCAGTAACCATTTGTCAAACAGAATTATAGAAAGCAAGAGCAACATTTTGGCATGTAACAATCAAATTTCTCTACAATTGGACCACAGTGGTACAGAAAGTAGTACTGTCCTGACTAATATGGAAGACAAAGATATATCTGCTGCTGTCATGTTTGAATTGGACTTGGAAAGTAAACTGTCAAGTTATGAGGAAGTAACCATTCCACATCAGCATGGGGTATCAGAAAATAATGAGAAAAATACTTGGGCTTTCTTTTCTTTTGACTCAACTGACAAACAAACCCTTACTAACTCAGCCAAAAGTCAATTCTATTTGCCTTGGCCAGAGGATAAACTTAAGATCATGTATGAGCAAAGACCAAAGAAGGTGAGGAAGCCTAAGCAGGTCTTTTCAGAGAAAACAGCAGAATTAACTATTGATAAATCTAATAAAGAATTAATGAGAGAAGGAGATCCAGAAGTGTTACATGAAAATAATGGTCTAACTGATTGTGCTTTGCCATCACCACTGACTGAGAACTCCCATAACATGTCGTACATTGTAATAGGTCAATTTCCCACAGAATCTGGAACTAAAGCCACTGTTTCAAGTGATGTAAGCCCATTAGCTTCAACAAAAAAACAAGGAAGGTTCAAAAGAATATTCAAGCTGGCCCCAAACTTTGATTTACCCAGGCAGATTCCAGTTAGAAAGGATGAGGAAATCCTAAAGGACGTAGATGTGTTGACAGGACAAGAGGAAATTTCAAATGAAGAGACTACAAAAAAGAACAAGCAAAGTTTTGGTTGTTATCAATATCCAGCACCTTCTAGTTATGATGTAGTAGTAAAATCTTCTCATTTTGATGTAGAACTCTTATGTAAAGATTCCAATGAACTTTCAGAAGAATCTCAATTGATGGAATTTTCCACAAAGGTAGCTGCTGCTCCAATTCAGATATGTACTTCTGAGTCTTGTAAACCTTCCATACCTAGTGAACAACAAATTGTTGGTTTTGACCAAACTGTACTAGTTAACACAGAGGAAAACAAGAATGATGTAACTCCAGATGCTTCAACTACTCAGCCAGATATTTTGTGTTCAGTTAAAACAATCACCGAATACCTTATAGACTCCGCTGCTCAAAAACTAGAAAATATACAGCAAATTAATGAGACTGAGCAGACAAAGTATTCCCAAATCAAAGATGATAAAGATCCTTTAAGTACTAAGCCTAATTTTTTGGGGCTCCCTTTATCACGAGGATTTGCAATTCAACTGGTAGAACTTTTTGGTTCCCCAGGAGTCCCATTGGGTAATTATTTTTTTTGTTTTTTTTTTAAAGAAAAGATTAATACTCGGTACAATTTCCTGGTAAAAAATTACTGCATGTTTTTGTAATTGTTAATGTTATGTCCAATAAATTTGGAGTAATAATTAAGTTAGGATATACTTTTGCAAAACATGGACTCAACAGCATGAAAGTTTGCTGATGATTTAATCTTTGGATTTCATTGCCAACTTGAAATTTAAAATATTTTATCCTTATTTTACTGTGTTATATGTGGTCTCCCTTCCATAGAACTTACCAGTTCCATAACTACTTAGCTTCAATAATGCTGTAGCCTCAAATGTTTTGAAACCATTAACTGAACTTGCAAGCTTTAAAAAAAATAGTTTTGAAGTATTACATTATTTCTTTGCAGGCACTTTAATAACATTATTAAAATGCAATTTAAACTGTTGAGTAAGGTTGGTGCACAACATGCAATAGGAGTCTTCTGAGACATTTTATTCTGCCAGATAGTTACTGGCAATAGACCTCTTAGTTGGGTCTCTTCACATGCTAATAGACCACAAAGGGGGCAGTCCATTATGTGAGGGTATTGCCTGCTACAAAGTTACACATTAGGCCAGGGTCCTGGGGATCCTCAGATTCCCTAGATGGCCATGCCCCCTTCAACTGTCCCCATCCCCTTTCCCCCAACTGATAACCTTTTAGTGGTTTCCTGCCTTTTGTGCAATTTCCCCCTTTCTAAAAGGTTAAAATGCCTTAGTTACAGGCAGTAAGAGCTTTAAGCAGCAAAATGCTAGTATGTTTTGTATTTCTGCCCCACCGCTTTTGCCTTTGCCCCCATTTTGTCTTCAGCCCTGCCCACCTATGGAATGCAGCCCTCCCCAAGTTTATCCACCATTGGCATTGGTAGTGAATTTAATATGTTAATGGTGTGTTGTATAAAGGATGAAATGACTGAAACTCAGACATTGAATGCAGAAGGTTCCAGGTTCAGTCCCTAGCATCTTTATCCTAAAAGTATCTCAGGCAGCAGGTGCTCAGAACAACCACTACATCTTGGAGAGTTTCTGCTAAATGGACTAAAGATGTGCATCAGTCTGAGACAAGTCCATCTATTCATATGCAATAATAGATTTTAGCCATATAGATTCTGTTGAGATAGCAACTGTACTGCAACACCTACTTTTTTCTGCCCTGTATAGTACATTTCCATTTATGCAAATACTCCCAAAGTTTCTGTTATCAAGTGAATGTCACAAGTGTGAATGAACTATGAGTATTCTAGCTCCATATATTCAGATTTCCCACTATAACCTCTCAATATTTTTAATGGGGTAAGTGTATACATTCGAGTATAGGAGTTATCAAATCATGAAAAATCAAAATGACACATATTCATATGTGAATCTAGAATATCTATTTTATATTGCATATTCAGGTTTGACTTTAATTCTAGTGTTAACTAATTATAGCATATTTCTCAGGCTACTTCTAGCTGCTATCAAATGATTGTCATATTTACTAAATTTAAAGCATAGATTGCTGTCAGAATCAGGTGTGAGTTAGTGAAATAACCACTTTGTGAAAAATCTTGTTTTGTAGACACACTACTACCAGATGATTATGTAGTTCCCCTTGATTGGGCAACATCAAAGGAGATCTATTTACAGTGGAAGACATCTGTGGAGGTATGAACATTAATTCTCTTCTTGCCTGGCCCCCCAGATTGTCCTTTATAATTTACATCATGATAGTTGCTCCACAGCCTTTGGACAAAATTGATATAAGTAATGAAGAAATACATACTGCTTGTTCCTTCTGTCAGGAACAGCTCTACCTAGCTTTATTTATTAGAAAAAGGACAGTTATGCTTTTGTGTGGCTGGAAGAAATAGAGGATACACATAAAATTTCCTCTTTAATTTTATTTTAGAAGAAACAGAAAAATAACATAATGAAAGAAGATAGTTCCTTGCCTGGTGAGTACAATGTCTTACTTCCTAAATGGGGCAAAAATAACGAGTTCAGAGAGTACTTAATTATATTAGTCTAGATAACCACAATGTAAATAACCCCAACCCCACAGGCTTAGAAGTCTTTTTTCTTTGGCTGTGTAGGGAGCACAGGAACACATAGTGCTGTCTTGGAAAACTGGATGAGGATTTCTACTATGTAGGAACAAAAGGAAGATGTTGCAGCAATGTGAAGTCAACCAGGATTGTATGCAATAATACCCTACTTTAGGTTTATTATGTTGACTCTTTTCTTTGTAGCTGGTGCAACTCCCCTAGATGATTCAAATAAGGATGGTCAAGAGAGACAAGATTCTTCTGAAGTAAACCCACAAATGCACTTGGAAGAAACAACTTTGCTTTGATAAATTGTTTTTAGATACTTTATCCAAGCAATAGTGGTGGCCTGGCCTGATTTTTTGTCTAAAAAATAAGCATCAACATTTTTTGCAGAAAGGTAACAATTCTAAACATGAAATCCATTTCCTCTCTATGTTATGATAATCTGATTAACTCTAGTCTGGTTTAACATTACTGCTTATGAGTCTCCATAGACTGAACATACAGCTGAATCTATTCATCTCTATCCCAAACCTCTCAAGTTCTTTAGAAAGAAAATTTTGATTAGGATGAGAAATGGTAAGGGAAAATGGTAGACAAATTTTAAAAAAATATTTGCTCTACTTACATGGCACCATCCATGTTTGTTCTCATCAAGACAGATTTGATATAATCAAATCTTGATGATACCTAACTTTTAGCAGTTGTTTGATTTCATCTGGGAACCACTTTGCACGTTACAACACATTTTTAAAGCGAGAATGCAAGGCTTCTATTCCTTTTTCCTATAAATATTGAAAACACATATGGCAAGTATGCTTAGATTTGCTTGTCCAGATTAATGTTATTTTTTAATACGGGTGGTGGTGATAGTTGATAGTAAAAAACACCACATAGTTTTGAAAAGCCATAGTTGTTTATAGTGGCATAATGATCTATAGTCCATGTGAAAATTCTCTGGCATCTTACCACCCAGGCACATAGCTTGAGTCCTCTTTTCCCCCCTTATTCAGTCTGTAGTCAGTCATGTCACTTCTCCCTTTACAACATGACAAAAATACTGTCCTTCCTTTGTGTGCCCTCAGCAGTAATTCTTGTTCATGTCCTGGTCATTTCTCACCTACTGTAATCTTCTTCTCCCTGGATTACTTTGGTGTCACCCTGGTCCCCTTGTTTCTATGCGGCACTCTGCTTCTAGAATCATTCACCTCTTATTGCTCTGATTCCTCTACTGGCTTCCTGTTTTCTCCCAAATCCTGCAGAAGCTCCTTGTCCTTACTTTCAAAGCCCTCCATGGAATTAACTCCCCCTATCTTTCCATTTGTATATCCCAATTCATCTATGCCCATGACCTTTGCTCCTCCAACTCCACCATCAGGTCTACTTTCTCAAAAGACCACCCTTTTCCCCTTCCTGTCCTTTATGCTTGGAACTGCTGCCTGGAACAGCTGGATGATGTTATCTCTCTTCAGATTCTTCCTTTGAACCCATCTTTTCCATGAAGTATTTGGCATAACTCCCTATACCATGCTGTTACTTAGTCCTTTAACTACACCTAAGTACATATCTCATATGGCTTCCCTGTTTATTCTGCCTCCATTTCCCTCCTTTCACTTATGTTATTTTAGTTTGGAAGGTCCTTGGGTAGTGTTCTTACAGTCTGTAAAGCACTATGCACACCAATGGTACTATATAAACAATAATGAAATAATATACGTTCAGAAGGGGGGAATCTGCGTAGAGAAGCAATGCTTGCCAGTTGGCAAACCAAAATCATCGAAAAACCAAAAGGAGGAGAGCATCCACTCAGGGTAAAAAAAAAGGAAGAGAAGCAGGTTCTCAGAATGCTAAGATACTTTATTGTTCACGCCCAACACATTTTGGCCTATTTTTTTAAAGGCCTTCTTCAGGGGATTGGTAAGAGATGTCTGCAGAAAACTTTTAGCAGGATGATAGTCTCCTATGATATTCAATGGTGACTGAGGCCCAAAATCATCCTCTCTCAACCAAATGAGCCATTCAAACAACCCACAAAAACCAGAGTGGCCATCTCAGTTAATTTCAAACACAGTAATTGTGCATGTACATATTCTGAGTGCATGTGGCAATTATGAAGTTTTAATTGGCATCAAAAGGCTTAACATTTTGGCTGGATAGTTTATGAGATTTTTTTTTTTTTTTGTATTACAGAATTTGCTTAATTTTGGCTTTGCTATGGACGAACTCCAGTTAACAGCCAGCTACAATAAATGTAAATGACAAGAATGAAGAGAATGTCAAACTATAAAGGTTGTTGAATCCATGACCTAGTTACGCTGCTGCTTTTCATCTATGTAGCTTTTGAATTTTGTTTTGAAATAAAATTAAACTTTGAACAATGTTTTGTCATTGTCTTTGAGATGCAATTTATATGCTAAATTAAGACTCCTGCAACAAGGACCCCCTCTAGATGGATTCGGTTTGACGCCTGGTTAGCCGATTATGCACATAATCACTGAAGCGCTTTATCGTTAATGCTTGTACGCAAGAGGTAATTGAGCGCACAACTGGTGGCCTTACCGGTTGTTTGAAATGCGCTTTACAAGTAGTTAATGCGGAGAATCGCTTGTTCACATAGGCAAAATGCGCTTTAACGGCCGGAGCAAAATAAAAGTCGCTATTTAACGTGCATTCGATAATGCGCATAATTGGAGATTATGCGCCTCAACTCCCGATTTACGCTCCGCTCTTGTAGAGGTAAATTTTTTAATGAGACTTCAAAGAGCTTTAAACGTCTCGTGTAGAGGCAGCCTCTGAAAGAAAAAAAGAAAACTATCTGCATGCACAAACAGAACTTTGCAACCTTATTTGATAAATGTTTAGTTAGAATCGGCTCCCACTTTGTTTAGTGCAGCTTATTTCAAAGTAGGTGTGCATGAGATTGCAAATTTAAGGGCAAATTACATGCCACATGGGTACAATTTTGAACAGAAGCGGTAACAATTTGTAACACTTTTGCAATAGTCATTTTCCCCCAATCAAAATTACCTCTTCCCCCAACTGCGTCATATAGTGATGTCAGCTTTTATAGGGGTAGCTGTGTTAATCAGTTGCAGCAGAAACAACAGAATCTTTAAAGATTAACACATTTATTGTGTAATAGCCTTCTGTAAACTAGAGTATACTTCATAAACTGCACAAAATATTATTCAGGCTTTTAGCCAGCCTAAAATTCTAGTGGGGGAGACTGCCAAAAAAGTAGGGGGCAGTTCATCTGGTTTGCAGTCCTTTTAAAGACAAAGTTGTAAACTTTTTTATTTTTATTTTGTTAAAAAAAAATGGGGGTAGAGAAAATTTAGAGGGGCAGTCCACACAGTCCCTGGTTATAGACCCGGTGTTATTCTCAGTTGGCATGAAGTACAGAGGGGAAAATGTAAACAGTTGGGTCAAAGGCAAGGAAATACAAAGTTTGGTTGTGATACTTAAAGGAAAGCTGAAATGTAAAAAAAACCACACCACTTGTTTGGCATACAACAGCAGTAACTGGAAATAACACTATCGACCTAGCATTGCTAAGTTAATTTACTGATGGCTGTCAATAGTTGCCCAATAGGAGACAGCGGACATTACAAAAATGCAAGCAGATTCACTAATAAATGCGATATTCATGAAGTTAATGCTTTTCTTTCAAACTTTCCCGTGTCCATTAACGTCTGATTCTAATCTTTTGGCTTTCTGCTCCTTCATGTATGAACAATGACTTCTATGTCAGCTTGACTTAGGCATGTCCTGTTGAACAAAATGGGGCATAGTTTTGAGTAAACGTAGGTAGGAGTAGATTGTCAGTGGCAAAAACTCACAGCCGAGTTCAGCATTGGGTACTGGGTCACATCAACAACTGCAAAAGCATGTGGGCTCATCATATTACTATAAAACAAAAACACGCACCCAGGCCAGAAGAGTGGTATGAATAGGCCCCGGCCTTCAGGACTGAGGCGTACTCTTCCTGATTCTTAACGGGAAGTGGGCTGCAGGAAATACTTCCATTGCCAGCCGCCGACCTAAGGTGGTCCATGCTTCAAGGAATGGTGCTTAAGGCTACCGCCCAGTTCCCACGTATATCGCAGTAAGCCCCACTACGCACAATGAAACGGTGAACACCCACAGGGCGGTAGGGGGCACGGCCTTGCGGAGGCTTCTGTGGACATTTTGCTTAAATGAAGGCGGAGGGAAAAGAAAAGACGACCCAGCGGGGCTTCCTATTAGGCCCACGCACATATATCAGAATTTCTGGCGCCCCATTTTCCGGGATTGAAACCAGCCTTTCAGATAAACCACAGCACGCTCCGCCCTTCTTCACAGCGCTCTGAGAGCAGCTTCCTCAGAGGGCTTCTACGCGAAGAAAGGAGGAGCGGCGAGCAAGCTTTACACGTAGCTTGCTTCTGCCACCTCAGCCGCCGGGCCGGAGTATCGACACTATCTCCCCTTTGCTCCTGGAGGCTGCTACCGGCTTTGGGGGGGGGGGGGGGGAAGGAAGCCGGCTCCGCCCGTCCCAGTCACGAGGCGAGAACAATGTAAACACTCTGTGGCTCACTACGGGTTCCGCAGCGGCGGAGGCTGCTGTTGCTCCGCTATGGAGGATAGCCTGGTCCGCGCCTTCGAAGGCCTCAGCCTCCAGCAGCCCCGGGCCCAAGGCCGCCCCCCCCCTCGTAGGCGTCGCTTCAACAAAAGCCTCTACTTGCTCCGAGGCCTGCCCGGTTCCGGGAAAAGTACCCTGGCCAGGTAAACATCCCTCCCCACCCACATAAAGCGGCAATGACTCCTTTTGTAGGAGTACTTCGGTGCTGAATCTTTCAATAGGTGATGGGACTGAAAACTGTAAGGAAATCGAATTTGGCTAACCTGGACGTTTTGCCCCCATGTGTCAAATTAATGGAAAGGTGCAAGTAGAAGGGGGAGGGGTGTAGTGTTTTTTTTTAAGCAGGGCTTCTGTGCCTTTAATTGTTAGATATTAACTAAATGTATTTCCTCATCACTATACTGGGAAAAGCTGAATCTGTTGAACTTTTAGCTGTCACTTAGTTGTCAAGGAACGGGGCACAGCTGGAAAATGTTGGCGCTGTTAATGGTAGGTAGTTAAAAGAGAACTTCAGAGTAGATCAGGAAAGCAAGAACAGGATCTGGAGTAAAGTGCGTTGTCCCTGTCCAGAAGCTAAACTGTTTTCTAATTGTGGCCAGTGGTCTCATTTTTTCATTTGTTCTCATTTCTGCTACTGTCAACATAAAAGATAAAATGTAAACGTGATGGGACTGATAAGGGTGTGTGTTCCTGTTATTTGGGTCTTTTGGGCATGAATAATTCTCATCAAGAATTTCTCTATTGTTATGGGGCTTCAGTTCGGATTGGTTCTGCCCTGTCAGAACCCAAGCTAATGAGATCATCAACTAGGATACTTGGGCTGGGGCAGAAAGCATTGCACTGAAAGCACAAACATTCTGTTAGCTTTTAATGGCTCTGCATTTACCCTCGTCATTCTGTCAGGAGGATGGATCTAGTAAGAATGGCTCAGATCCGTTTGAGGAAGTGAAATTCTAAACTGCTGTGTTTATTCTTTTTGCTGCCCCACATCTTTAATTCAGAGATTGGAGTGGACTGAGCACCAGAAGCCTATAAAATAGTAGAACATATTTACACATTCTTTAAGCTAGAACTGTACGATTTATGACCAGCCAATGCACCCACCAACCAAATGTGCCCTGCATGGCTCATGGCATCCCCCATCGCCCAATCTGTTTGGAAGCAAAAACAGGAAGGAGATTTAATGAGCTCTTTGTGGGCCCATCAGGGTACACAGTAGTTATTTATTGTATTTACATACCAAATTTATACACTGCTCTGTTTCTAGCAAGGTTCTTAAGTGGTGAACAATAAAAAAACACCCAGTCAAAATACAAAATAAAAATATTTGAAGTCAAGTTATGCCAATAAAACAGTGGCTTGTCATTCAGGAAAAGTTTGTTTAAATAAAAATGTTTTTTGTGAGAGCTACATTTGGTTTATTGGGTTACAAGTTGTGAATGCAAAGTTTCTTTAAGTGTGAAGTCCTGCAACATGAAATAGGACACCAATGCCTGAAGCAAGTTTGGGATCTTGTGTATCCTTTCATGTCAATAAAGGTAAATTGACCTGAACTAAAATATAATGGTGGTATGACTACCAATCTTTGCTTCTGAGCACTAGTCTTGTTCTGCTGCTGCTTTTAAAGAGCATACAGTTTTGTTTTCAACAAGCGCACAGATCAGGATCAGTTCCTATGACGAGCCCTGCACTTCTAGTGAACCTGCTTGGAGACAGTTTATTTTTTGTTTTTATTGGCTCTCAAAATGTGTTTCCTGCAAACCAATCATGCAAACGGTTTGTCATAAATACAGGCTCAGGTTTTCATGTGACTTGTTTTCAGAAGAGGTTATGATATGTGTGTGTAGATCGTCATAAGCACTTAATCATACTGAAAACATGTTGGCAGAAAAGTCATGGGCAAAGAAAGCATTAATGCAGTTGGATAATTTTAGACACTGGATATAATGGTCTCATGGAGGGAGGCGCATGTTCTTTAGGTGGTAATGTTTATCATTTCAATTACTTCAAAATGCAGTGAGCCCTGAGTAGGGCTTTGGACCTCTGCCCAAACTTCCTGTCCTAATGGCACAATTGAAGGTAAGAGTTAAGCACTTTCTTCCTGCCCATCTCCTTACTGGAAACTATGCTTAAGTTGGAGAAGAAGCAATCAGGTTTTGAAGACATACGGAACAAATGGAATATGTAGTTCCACACTCAGATACTGAACCCTGTGAAATCAACTGATAAGTATCTTTACTGTACAATGATCACATTTAAGGCAAGAGAGGAAGTGCTTACAGCAGGAATGGGCAACTTATGGCCCTCCAGATGTTTTGACGTAGAACTTCATCATTCCTCACCATTGACTATGCTGGCTAGAGTTGATGGGAGTTGAAGGCCCAAAACATCTGGAGATCCACAAGCTGCCCACCCCTGGTGTATAGTATTTATTTCTGTTGGAGTGGATCAAATTAACCCTTCTCTTCCACACATAGCCCCAGCATGCACAGATAGCGATGCCCTGTTCACCTCTGTATCAGACACTTCTGCATGTAATGATTGTACCCAAGCACTGAAGTCAGCACATGTACAAAATTATGTAGGATTATACAAAACTATGGAGAAAGTGTAAGGGGAGACATTTCCCCTTTCTCATAATACTAGAACCTGGGGTCATTCCATGAAGCTGATTGGTGGGAGATTCAGGACAGATAAAAGGATCCAAAGGCACCCTGTCCTGATATTGCTGTTTTCTCAGAAACTGGGGGACAAGCACACACAGCTTTCACCCTTAAAAGGGAAGTAGGAAAGGGAAGCACTCTGCACATGCCCAGAAATCAGCTCAACGAAGGGGGGCAAGTAGGTGGGCCGGCCCTGACACTTCAGTACAGGCTCCTGATGGAGCACTTGGTAGGCAAGAACTGCAGGCCGGGGCAGTCCTGGCAGGACTTGGCTGGAGCTGGGCATGTCCATTGACAGCTGCTTCCCCTCCTTTGCAATACTTCTCAATTCTCTATTGAAGAGCAGCATCAGCAATGAGAGGAGGGAAACACCTCTCAGAGGACGTGGGCACTTGCAGGCTGCCAAAGGCATGCTGGGAAGTGTAGTACTGGCATGTAGAGTGGCTGATTTTAAATAAAGCATGGGTTAGCAAACCAGGTCAGTATGTGCAAACAACGTCACTATCTCTCAGTCCTAACTCAGCCCCAACTTTCCTGATCTCTCAAATTGATTAGGGCTGTATTGTGAGAAGGAACAAGAGCAGAAAAGTTACTAGGCAGATTTTGGTGTGAATGGTTGTTTTTTCTTAAAACTTCATCACTGACTATTCAGTACTTTTTTTGGTAGCACAAAGTTTTTGATCTGAGAATAAGCTTGATTGTACATAAAATGCCAATCAGTGATACAGGACACCATTATGCAACCTAGCAAGAATATTCTATGAAGGTGCTGAGATCCAGCTCCTGCATGTTTTCCCATATGTGCAAGTACTTACCATTATATCAACTGGCTAGGTCAGCCTTCCCCAACCTGGTACCCTCCAGATGTATTGAACTACAACTCCTAATTCTCAGCCAGCATGAGAATTGGCCACGCTGCCTGGGAATTATGGGAGTTGCAGTCCAACACATCTGATGGGCACCAGATTGGGGAAGGTGGCCAATAAAGTATACATATAGGAGGTCCAGATCTGGACTGCTGGTTAATCAATTACTCATCCCTCCTCAAAATCACTGGAATGTGTAGCTTGTATATGTTATCAACTAGCATTCTTGTGACGTATAGTTCAAATCCACTGTGGAGAAGAGGTAATGGAAAAATGAAGAGTCATTTATTTAATATTTTTGCACAAAACCTACAGTAGTATGTATATTATAAGCAAAGCGTATTTTTAAAAGTTGGAAGTTTAGTGATGAATGATCGTGAAGGCAATGACTTCTGGCTTGACCATTTATCTTGGTTTGCTGGTTTCTCTGTTTACTCATTGATAACCCAAAGTGAGTACTGCCTCTGCAACTGCTCCATAAGATAAGAAACTGCAGTGTTTTGCGAATCAGCCCTTTGTCCTTATCAGTATTTCTAACTCGCTTTGGGGAGGTAGTTTTTAGTGCACTGAGAGAGAGATTGCTGGTACTACCATCTCCAAACATCTAGTTTTCATTGTTGTAGCTTTACCTTTTTCAACAAATCGCTTCCATGAGGAGTCTGACACATTCTGTTCTCCATTACTCCCATTTGTCAAGAGCAAACTTTATGCTAGAGATAGATGGCATGGCGTTTATTAGTATTATCTCATAAGAGCAGAGTAGTCAAGTCCGGCTGGACACTGCCTCTCCTCATCCGTAAGCAAGTTAGTTCAAGCGCATTAATAGTGTGATGGTCTGGCAAATAAATTTTGGGGCCTTGAGCTTGAAGTGTTACCCTCAAATGAATGCAATTCAGCCTGAGTAAAGGTAGATTAGGATGTGTACCTTCTCACCTTTGTGTGAGTTTATATCATGTCTATATGATGTTGTTGTTTTGGAAAAAGTAGTAAATATATAGAACAACCTTACCAGTCACACTTAGCTGCAGTGGAGTTGAAAACAGTTTGCATAGTTCTTCATTTGTTTCAAAACGATAACTCAAGGAGTACTGTCCTCAAAGGTTGTGATCTAATGCTGCCTGGATGCTTGCTACTATGCTGTGCTGTTATAAGACCTGCTCATCCTCAGTACAGTGTAGAAGTTGAAGTATCAGACTAGGAACAGGAAGACCCAGGTTAAAATCCCTGCTGAGCCACAATCAGTGGGTAACCTGGGATCAATCATTCTCAGCCTAACTTACTTCACAGGATGGTTCTGAAAATAAAAGGGGTGAGGTGAGAACATCTTTTGAGGAAGGACAGGATAAAAATTTAATAAATTTATTTCATGTATTTATTTCATTTCTGTACCGCCCCGTAGCTGAAGCTCTCTGGACAATTTCCAGCAATTCAAATTATTATTATTGTTATTATTATTATTATTATTACAACATATAATACATTATGATAAAAACAGTATTTTTTTTTTAAAAAATTAAACAGCTAACAATTTCAGTAAACGTTTTTTAAAAATAATAGATCTGTTCAAGACAGCAGACATAAATGCCCATCATATGCCATTAAAAGCCTGGGAGTAGAGGGCAGTCTTAACCTGGTGCTGAAAAGATGACAGTGTCGGCGCCAGGCAGGCCTTAGTGGGCAGCTCAGGTTTCATAGTCGGGGGGGGGGGGGGGCACCACTGAGAAGGTCCTCTTCCTTGTTGCCACCTTTTGAGCCTCCCTTGGAGGTGAGATTTGGAGGAAGGCCTTAGATGTTGATCATAGTGTCTGGGTATGTTCAGGTTGGGAGAGGCAATCTGCAGGTATTGCAGTCCCGAGCTGTGTAAAGCTTTATAGGCCAAGACCAGCACCTTGAATTTGGCTCGGAAACATATAGGCAGTCAACGTAAGCGGGTAGTATTGGTTTTATATGCTCAGACTTTCTGGTCCAAGTTATTAATCTGGCTGCCACATTTTGCACAAGCTGCAGTTTCTTAACAGTCTTCAAGGGCAGAACCATGTAGAGTGCATTGCATAATCTAATTTGGAGATTACGGAGACCAGGTTATCCCTTTCTATTGTCAACTTCTCAGTGCTGGTGGAAATAAATAACTGTCATAAAGGACGTTTGATTTGACTTACTGTTTTTGCTCTGCTTTTCTGTCCTGGACACACTGAGTAGCTTGCAAAATTAAAAACAAAAAGAGCACAGTTACAAATACACAAGTTGTAAAAAGAGCAAGTACTTTCAAAGATCTGTCTGTCTGCACTAAAGCCCCCTCACTTGCTAGGCTGTATTGACTTGAACTATTTACAGTGGTAGTTACTTTGCCATGGCATGCTGTTCTTTCTTCTCTAAGAACATGGACATGATCATGCCCGAATTAAGTATTCTTCCATTCCATTGATTTCAGTGGGAAGCTGCAATCCTATGTACACTTATCTGGCAGTAAGCCCCATTGAATACGAGCAGACTTCTAAGTAGACGTGCCTAAGATTACCCTGTTAAGCAATCTTAGGCATAAATCTCTTCTATTGACATCAATGTGACATGTAGCACAATCCAGCATGACATGTAGCATAATCCTTTGCACGTTCACTTGAAACTAAGATTTCTGCTATCTATTTTTAAAATATTGTTTTTCTTGTTCTTAATTTTGCTGTGTGTAACATTTATCCTTCTAAATTATTTTTGAAGTTTTAAATGGTAAGTCGCCTTGGGGGCCCTTTCTTGGCCAAAAGGCAACTCAGAAATAATGTTATGAATGAAATAAAATAAATAAAATAAAGCCATGTCACCATGGGCATTAGGGAAGGAAGAAAGGGCATGCTCCTTTCCCGCTTTTTTGCCCCTCAGCCCCCTCTCCACAGAGGGGCTCGTGAATGATGCAAATGTGGCTCATGCACAGTGAATCCCCCTCTGAAATTTGCATGTGGCACAACCCCTCCTCTTCCCTTCCCTCACATGTGCTGATTGGCCACCTCCGTCCCCTTCTTCCTCCCTGCTGGCAGTGACAGCCTAAGCGCAGCTGCATCTGGGGCCCATCTGAGCGCCACACTGATTAGCCCAGCAGAGCTGTCCATTGTCCTGCTGGCGGAGGACTGCCATGTCTGTTTGGTGCAGAGGAAATTAATTGCTCTTAAAGCTTGAGCTTTGAACTTTTTGAGCTTTCAAAATGTCTACACTGCTGAAGCTTCAGCTTAAAACAAAAATGAGCAAAATTGGTCTGGAAGATCTCTAGTAATAAGTCTTGCTACCATATTCTTATACAAGACTAGTGCAAATACAGTGTCACTGCGGGGGATCGTAGTTTGCAAATGTTCTTTTTAAAAAGATCATTGATTCACGTGATGTAAGATTTTTCTCTCACTTCTCCCTCTGTTGTCCTTTCAGCTCTTTCTCCTGAGCGTCTCTTTCTCCTCCTCTAACCGTCACCAGCCCCTTTCTTAACATTCTCTGCCATTGAGGTCAGAAGGCATGTGGTATAAATGTTCCAAGTTGTATCCATTGTAATGCTAGCAGGAAAACTGCAAGAGATTGTGTTCTGTTAGTTCTCAAGCTAAATTTGACCTTTTTCGTGCACTGTAGTAACAAATCACCATTTTTTTCCATGGTATCCCATGCAATGTGTGATGCCCTGTGGAGCGTGGCCTGCGGCTGGTTGGGAGGGGAGAAATGGTTCCCACAGTTGCCCACCTCTGTGCTAGTGGTTGCAAAAGCATTAGTGGAACAGTTAGTGTGAGCAACATCTAGCATAATGATGTAGAATTAAAGTAGTGAATTTTACACTTGTGCAAGGATGAACACAAGAGTTTCTGCAAGCGGTAGAAGTTTTGTGGTAGCAGAATGACATTATTAGATACCACCCTGATTATCCTCTATAGTTAGAGTAGTCCAAGAAGTCAACTTTCTGCATCCTCCATGTCAAGATTTGGAAACAGAAAATGCACACATAGGGATCATCAACAGAGGGATGTGCAGACCAATAAAAACAGCATACTTGGTTTAAGATAACTTAATTCCACGAAAGCCAGCGGTCCGCATTCAGTTAGACATGCTTAAAGCCATGGAAAGCAACTAACTTGAGGGCGCCTACAGTTCATTATGCTTGTATTTGGCTCTTTCCTTGAGAAAACATAGAGTGGCTTCCATGATGTCCTTGCTGAAATATGGTCACTTTTTATTGAGGAGTTAGTTTTTGACTACACATAGAAAAAGAAGCTGGAACAAATACCCAGCAAGGAGGAGAAGGTGCCAAGCATTCATATATCTGTTCACACAGAGGTGTTTTTTTTTTTAACCAAACTGCTCATGCTTCCTAAAATTAATATGGCAGAACATGCTTCATAACTTTTTTCCATTGGTGGGCAAAACTCTCTTGATAAAATTGTATGAGCATGAGAGACTTCAGTTTCCTAGAGGTTGTTTGTTTACTTGGAAAATTCCTCTTTTCAAGTTAGCTCAGAAAATAGTAACAGTTGTCCACATATTTACCATATGGGACATAACTCAAATTCTAGTAATTCACATTATTTTATTAATACTAAAATCAGCCCATATTCTTAAAGCACACTGTCTTTGCAACTATTGAGGTCTTTGCAACTATTGAGGTCTATTTAGGGTTTTTCCCATGTTAACTTCAGAAAATGCAAGCATACATGCTCGTGTGAAAATAATAACAGAGGAGTAACATGCATCTACAAGATGGATGGGGAGTAAAATTCAATATAGGACACTTGAAGTCAGA
Source organism: Anniella stebbinsi (assembly GCA_029215795.1). Taxonomy (NCBI): domain Eukaryota; kingdom Metazoa; phylum Chordata; class Lepidosauria; order Squamata; family Anniellidae; genus Anniella; species Anniella stebbinsi. Next base: position 64,695,722 of record JARDYH010000001.1, on the reverse strand, counting down.
TTTCTCTCTACAATAGGTGCATTTATATTGATCACATCATATTCATTACTCAGTGGTTGCAAGAAGTGAAACAGCAACTGTTGATCAAACACCACAAAAATAACTGATCCCAAAGGGGTATAAAATTTGCATTTTTTTCTCTCCAACTTGTGCTACTTCATATGCACCATGTATTTATGTTTTAAATGTATGTTTTAAATGTATGTGTATATTGCATGCTTTTGCTGTTTAAACTTTTGTATATTGTTTTTAATTGTTTTAATCCTATGTAAACCGCCCAGAGAGCTTCGGCTATGGGGCGGTATACAAATGCAATAAATAAATAAATAAATAAATAACAGGCTGATTGTTCTGTGGTGGATTTTCAACCTCATTTCCAACTGATTTTCTGTTAATTTGAAGATTTCACTCAAATTGCACTGGGATAATTTGAGCCCCAATTCATAGGGGTGGTTGGAAAACTAAATCCTAAATTTCTTATTGATCCATGCACAATGTTTTTGTCCCTCACTCAGACAACTGAAACGTGAGTTTCCCTGTGCAGCCATTTTTAGCACTGATGATTACTTCATGGAGGATGGCACCTATGTTTTTGATCCTGATTCTCTGGAAGAAGCACACCACTGGAACCAGAAAAGAGGCAAGTGCAATCAGTCCTAGCATTGGATGCTAAGTTTTGCCTTCCACCTTCTCTTCACCTGTCATCTCAGGCCTTCATTATAAGTTAATGTTTGTTGCTTCTGCAACTACTCATTTTATCAAAGTGGCTTTCAAAGTTGGTTAAGATACAATACATAATAGTAACTTTCATCCTACAGAGAAAATTGTGATATGCTTATTATTTATTGGCCTAAAGTATGTCCTTTGGTATGTGCATGAATATGTCTAATGTGAATTATAAATATGTCTAATGTAACAACGACTTGCACAATGTGTGTTCTCTAACAGTTTACATTGCTGCTGCTATTAGAAACCTAGAAGATAAATGTATGCCCTTAAAATAAATATTTTATACTAAAAATAAGCATACCCACTGCCACTAAACAAACCACAACTTGTTTACACATTATGTTTCTAACTCTGCATCATCCCCATGTGTTTTCTTCCCTATGCTTTTTAACATTTTTGGCATGGCCATGGGAAAGCTTATTTACTCTGGAAACCTCAAAGTGCCTACTAGAAAAACAGGACTAGGAGAAGAGTCACTCAGAATCCCCTTTTTCTATCATCCAAATTACTTGGGATTAATATTGGCCATTCCCTGGTGCGTGTAGAACAGAAATGACCAACAGGTAATCTAGGGTCCATATCTGCCCCAGAGAATAATTTTATTTAGACCCTAGGAGGCTTACCGAATTGTAACCATGTGGCCCAGTTCAGTACATAATGTGCACTTCAGCCTTATACACGGTGTTTCTATGCTGCCCTGCCCCATGCACTTCATTCTTGTGCTGACTCTTACCTCTTCCTTCTTGGCATGCCGCAATGAACCCAAGATGCTTTCAATTAACTATAATTTTGATCATTTCTGAACCAGAAAGCCATGGTTCCCGGGACTGGAATATACTGGGATCTTAAACCAACTTGAAACTGTGGTTTATGATCCAATACTGATAACCATAGTTTACTAGTTCATATATTATTGGAAATTATGAATAATTGAAGATAATTGAAAACCAATTATGGGTTAATTGTGGCAAGCTGCAAAGGGAGGAAGGAAAGAGAATAGCATGAAGAGAGTGTGTGTGAGCACAAGGTTTGTACTGTGCAGTTTTGGTTTAATAAGCCAAAATATGTATGTCCAAACCAGGCCATTGTGTGAGAGTCTGCCCATAGATTTCTATATAAAGAAAATAACATTGCATGAAGAAAATCGTTTTCAAATATTTTCTGTGAGAAAGTCCACATTTTTGTTGCCTCCACTTTTGAAATGTATTTATGATGACCCACCTATGACTGAGCATTTTTATTTTAACAAATTCTAAACTGCTCCTTCATCAACAATACTGTACATATGATAACAAAAATATAATATAATTAAAATTATAACCAGAAGAGGCATAAAAACAATTCAGCCACCCAACAAACAAGCCTCATGCAATTGATACAAAATCATCTGGAGTGAGATTAAAACGTTGCATTTTAAGGTTTAAAATGCCTGGGCAAATAAAAACTATTAATTTGGCACAAAAAGAAAACAAAGTCAACACCAGTCATGTCTACTCCAGGATAGCTCCACCATAGAGAAGGCCTCCATAACTCAGAAAAGTTGTCCCCAACCTAATGCCCTACAGATCTATTGGACTGCAATCCTGATCATTCTCTGACAGCAAGGCCATCCATATCTTTCTGAGATTTTTGGTTATACAGTAGATTGAATTCTTTTAGCTCCTTCTCTTTCCATTCCCTGTTTGAAATTACTATTACTCCTTATTTGGCATTAACAGGGATAGAAAATAAGAAACTGAAAAGAAAACACAGCAAAAACGTAAGAATAAACTGTTTCTTTAAAGGCACTCACTCACTACATTCACGACATACTTGTTTGAGACATAATGGATCCCAAGAGGATTGATTTATGAGAACTGTATAAGGTACAGGATGACTGGTTCAACTGATTGTCTGGTCTTTTAAAACATTACATTATTATATTACAGCACGTAAAGCAATGAAGAATGGGAAATCCCCAGTTATTATTGATAATACCAACATCCACGCTTGGGAAATGAAGCCATATGTGATAATGGTAGGGAAAACTATGACCTGTTGTCATTCTTAATATTTAGCCATGGGTCAAAGAGGTGAGTTGCTAACACTATCTGTAGCTATCGAGATAGGCAAAAGTTTTTTTGTAACATGCATTATTTTTGCTTTGTAGAAATTCCATTTTGTCTAAGCCCTAGAACATTTTGTGTTCTACCCTATTCAAAGCTCCCTTCTCATTGGGTTACATCTAGCTATTCTCTTTATTATGCCAACCAAAAGATCACAAAAAATGTGCAAACTTTCAAAATACAAATCAGGCAATTTTTACCTGATGTAGAGATCTGGAGATCTTGATAGCTAACATTTTTTTTGCTATCTTTTGGTTGACCTAATAAGTCATTACAATAATATGGCTTTAGGGATTTTGTTCTGGGCAACACAACTACATTCATATTTAGCTATTCTGTTTACTTTGAAAGGCTAGGATTCTGAATAATTCAGATTCCAGAAACCACTTATAATTCTAAAGCAGGGGTGCAAATTGACCCCTCTACGATCTCTACAGACCAGACGATGTCAGTGGGCGTGGCCACTGACATCATACCTCTCCCCCACCCGGCCATTTTGCCTTTCTCTATGCTGAGAAGGGCACAGAGAAAGACTCAATCAGTGCTGGAAGAAGCAGACTGGGTGCTGGATAAGTGACTGGCTTTGTGTGGTGCATTGTCGCAACGGAGGCAGCGTACGCCATTTTTTAATCAGTTTTATGTATTTTATATAATTTGCTTTTAATGTTAATAATATTTATTTATTTATTTATTTATTTCTTACCTGCCTCTCCCTATGGATCGAGGTGGGGAACAACAATAAATATAAATACAAAGACCATAAAATAGATAGAACATTAAAAACAAATGTTTTTCCCCACCTCGATCCAGAGGGAGAGGGGGGTAAGAAATAAATAAGATGATGATGATGATGTCACTTGGCTGGTGCTGGGAAGAGCGGCTGTTCATCCCAGTGCCAGCAGTCTCCTGTTTGCTTGTACCCTTGCTGTTCTTTCCGATGTGAGATGGGAAATAATAGCAGGGATTCCTGCATGGGGTGGGGCTTCGAAGTCGAACACCAAAGAGGCTCTGGAGTAGATTAGACCCATGGGGCGGAAGTCCACAACCTTTTCTAATGGAATATATCTGCAGAGACTTTGAATGCATTGTGTAATACATTCCTGGTAATGTGCTAACCTTCTACATAGCCATAGTGTCTATACTGCAATTTGCACAGGCCATGTGGTCTTGATGATCAGCTTTCTGTTTTCACATATGGAAGTGGCTTCTACTGAATTAGACCTTTGGTTCATCTGACACAGTATGTCTAGCACCAGCTCTCCAAGATACAGGTCTTTCTTGGCTGGAGGTGCCAGAGATCTTATGCAGGCCAAGTATGTGTTCTGCATAAGGAAATCCTTTAATTGGGATGGGAGGTTAGTGCCACCTTCTTTAAAGGACTCCTTGCTGATATATACATAATTCTTGTTTTCTGAAATGAGCATGTTCTCAGTAACACTTTTGTTGCAGGGAATACTGGTGTCTTCCCTCCAGGTTAGAGTACGATTCCTGGGAATTTAGCACTCAAACTGCAATGGGTTGACACTTATTTGAATACAGTGCTCATTGCAGGTGGTTTTGTGTCTGTCCTGGGCACTTGGTTAGATAGTACCTGTCACTCATAACGAGATATGATGACTTCCCCCGTAAGTGGTTGAAAAAGTCACTGATGAATCTAGGTCTAGAATTAGGTTAGTCTTCTAAATTCCCTTCCTCCCCTTTTGCTTAATATAGTTTTGACAGCTTCTGCATTATCAACTTGGCAACTATTTCAGCATCCATAGCCCATGACCTGCTGTCTTCAGAACAAAACATTTACAGAAAGCTGTATGTCTAACAGGCTTTGCTGCTGTTCTTGAAAAGGAACATTTTAGTCACTTTGTCAGAAATGAACAACTTTGGTCAGACACAGTGATAATGTTGGAAATCTTTGTCATCGCATCTTTTAATTTACTTTTACAATTTTGATTATTAGAAATCTTCTAAAATTAATGCAAGCAACTGGGTACTAATGCAAGCCACTGGGCTGCACAAAATTATTTTGACATCTACTGAAAGCCACATCAATTATATAGTAATAATACTGTGGCCTTAATATTCTGAGCTGTGATATTACTAGAGTTGATGTTGTCCATTCCTTGAAAAATATAGAACAGAAATGGCCAACTGGCAACATAGGATTGGAATTGGAAGACATGCTGTATTCTCTGGATTCATACCAATTAATATATTGTAAAAAATAATATATTTAGGCTTCCAGAAATTGTGGATAATGTAACATCTCTCTTTTCAGCTATTGGATTTCATGATAGTGAATGGATGTGACTTGATAATGTAGGCCAGAGGTCTACATGTTTGCAACTAAGTGAGTTGAGGTATTTTCCGGTGGTGGTGGTGGTAGTGATGGTAAAATGGGAAATATAGCACCATATGGTTAAAACGAAGGCAGTTTTCTGTTATAACAGTATTGTGCATTCTTTCACATCAGGCACATGAAAACAGCTATGAAGTTATATTTCGAGAGCCAGATACACATTGGAAATTCAATGTTCGGGAGCTAACCAGGTACATTTCTTGCCATAATTAATGAAAAGTGTGTGTGTGGGGGGGGGGGGGGGTGCTTGAAAAAGAATCACATCAGCTGGGTGGGTGGAACTAGGGCTATATTTTTATAGAATTACAGCTATTGGGTTGGATCCGGATTTAGGCATAGGAAACTTTGTCTGATGCTAGACTTCTCCTCCCAAAGGCAGCCACTTACATAAGTTGAATGTGCCCAAATTTGGGGGATTTCCCCTCCCACCCTGCACCACAATCTACCCTACTCAGCAGGATTCTCAGACCCTCTATATAGCATTTTGGTAGGGCTGCCCTGGGGAGGAGGATGGTTGAGAATGTCTGGTTTCACCATCCCAATTGCACATGCTCAAATCTGGATCCAATCCAATCTGCAAATCTGTTGCCCAGAGCTCAGTGCCATTACAATTAATTATACTCACTGAGTATAGAATTACAGCCTTGAAACAATGTAATGAAGGCAGATAACTGTATTCATTCCTACAAAGGGTCCACATAAGCATATACCTAGGGAACGTTGAGACTACTTGCACAGAGAAAAACGTATTGCATGAATTGATCAGAGAGCTGGATATATTGATATATCTACAAATTTTTCTACATTTATTCTACATTTATATAGACGGAATAGCCATAGTGTTCCACAAGAGAAAATAAAGCGGATGAAAGAACAATATGAGCATGATGTTACCTTCCATTCTGTGCTCCATTCTGAAGAACCACCCAGACATTTCCATAGGTCCTATGGAAACTGCAACACCGGAGCTTGTTCCCATCTGAATACAACATTCCCTAACAGAAGAGCTAATAGCAATTCTACCAATGAAAGGCCTTTTAATAGGAGACGTGATTTCCACAGGGTCTTTTAGAGATTTTTATTAAGTTGTATATATATGTGGCAATTTTGTTCTTTAAATATTTGTATTTTTCTACTGAACTTTATTTAGGTCTAAAATCTCCATTTATTCATTTGAATCTGAAAAAAAATATTTTAATATCCATCTGAGCCAACCCACACTTGGAGACCAAATGAGCAATTATGATCTGTACTTACATCATTCTTCCCAAAATCTCACAAGTCCCCCCCCACTCTTGTTTTTAGTTTATTTCTGCAGCCTTGTTCATGCCAATACTTATACTCAACAATTGTTTTTGACATGATGGATCCTCTTAGGAGTGTATACATGAAAAAGCACCATAGAAATTATTAGCAATTGAACTACTATGGTGCATCAGAAAGTATTTCCATAGGTCAAAGTGCTCACATGCTACTAGTGACAAGGGAATAGTATCCATGTTAACAGTGGTGCTATAGAGGAGTGTTTGGAATTAACACCTGGTAAGAAGCATGCACGGAAGTTATATCACCATTACTGTGCCAACAATTATAAACTCAATATAGTGCAACACTGGTAGTTAGAAGTCTAATAGTGCAAGCCTGTGCCCATCTACTTAGATTTTCTCCCACGTAAATGTCTATGGGATTGAAGCCTAAGGGGCTGTCTTCACAGTGCCAGGTTGGTGCCACCTCCCTCTCAAACCCAACTCTGAGGAGGAAGCATGGGGTTTCTGGGCGGCCATCCAGGTACCGGAGCCACCCCTGTCCTCTTCTTGATGGAAGGTGATCAATTGCCAGTTGCCTCCCACCAGGCACTGCCCCCAGGTTGTCCCTGGAGCAACGTCTGATGGTGGAAGTGCTGTATTGATGTCACTCTGATTGAAAAAGTCGGGAAATCCCTGACTTTCAAACCACAGCTTTACGGAGAAGCCCTGCAGTGGCTGCAAAGCTGCACCTGCATCGTCTAACCGACACAGTGCAGATCCACAGCCACTGTGGGGCTTTCCCCGCATAGAGACAGCCCCCTAGACTTCTGATTTCCATCAATATTATTTTCTTACCAGTGGTGGTATTTGCTTCTGTTTACAAAACCTTAGGATTGTATGCCATATTAGAGCCTTCCCTAAATATTGGCACACCTGTTCATTTTGCATTGTAAAAATAGGGGTTTGGATCCAACCTAACAGTGCAGTCTTATGCATGGTCACCACCCCTGCAGCTCTTCTAGGCTAGGAATTTCTCTTTAAATCAAGAAAATGAAAAATGGGGCAGTTACTATGAGTAATATAATATCTGTCCATCTATCCCATAATGCTGTAACTTCAGATATATTAAATTGCTGGTTTTATTTTAATTAACTTAACAGAATGAACGATTCTAACTGCATTCCTATAGACAGAGCAGGAGAATACTTAATTCATTGCAAAAGTAAGGGTTGTACATTTTTGATGTTTTTAGTTAGCTGTTTTCTTGAACCATGTGTAATTAATGTACAAAAGCAAAAGGGAGTCAGATTATATTGACTGAATCTTTTGAGCTTTATACTGGACTTTTGGAATCATACAAGCATGAAATAAAATCTAGGCAAAGCCCTGATCAATGGGTTTCAGAGAGCCTTAACTGCACATAGCTTGATGCTAAAAGGGTATAACTCAGAGAGCTTCATTAGGCACATCCAAGAGCTTGAATATGTTTGGCCAGAAATACAATTTGCAATTTCATCAGCCCTCTTCTCTTCTACACTTAGGCACATCCAAGAGCTTGAATATGTTTGGCCAGAAATACAATTTGCAATTTCATCTGCCCTCTTCTACACTGTATATGTTCCTTGGTTTATAAAATGGCTTGTCATATGGTACAAGGGCTATTAGAAAGTCAGGGTTGGGTGGATTTTTTTGAATTGTGGTTATCGCAACCCAACCTCCAGTTGCGTGAAGCTTAATACTATTGAAATTAGCAGGGGTGGAGCCTAAAACAAAGCAATGAAGAGAGGTGTTTACATGTTCTTTAAGTCAGTGTGTTAGTGGATACTATTGTGTGGTGTTTTGAGAAGCAGCTAAAATGGATGGGTTGAATCTAGATTAAGATGCATGCAACTTGGCTAAAAGAGGCAGACTTTCCCATCTCTTCACATCTATAGCAGCCCTTCCAGCCCCGCTACCCCAATGTTACACAGAGGCTCAGAGGACACTGCTGATTAGGTAAGGCTGTAGTGGAAGGGTGAGGTCCTGAAAAATACAGTGGAGGCACCTTCCATTGCCTACATTTAAATCTGGATACAACCCATTGTAGTAAACTTTTAAAATTGTGTTTGTTGCTCCATTGGTTTGATACCACTATAAGTGAGCAGACATTTGTGCTGGATTGTGGCCATTTTGCTTATGCCTGGGCATTGTTGAATATAATGTTAGACCAAGCATTTTATGTATGTTTAGAGTTGGTTTTCAGGGATACTTTTTCCCTTCTATTTTCCAAGTAGATTTCTTGACAAAAGGCTATTGCAGTAAACATAAAACATGAAGCTCTTGCAGCACTCTACATATTAAGCATTTATTTTCTCTATTTTGGAATGAAAAACAAGATCCTTAAAACAATTAGTACGTATGGAACATACTACTGATCAGGTACCATGTTGTTTTCATTTGCAAATATTAATTGATCAGGGAGTTTTTGATCAAATTTTGACAGAAACTTCATGTCTTCTTAGGGAAGAAAATTTTGTGCTGAATTTTTCTTTTTACAAACAGGGATCAAACTTGCTGAAAACCTACAGGAGTGCTCACCTGATTGTGGCCAAGTGCCCCCTCTTCCACTTGTTTCCTATAACCCACCTTACATTGTTCAGGTGGTCCCCCGGACCCTCTGTAGGGGGATGGGAAAGTTCTCTTCCATGAGTTTCCTTCCACTCATGAATCAAGTCATTTTTTTAATTTTTTTTTTATGTATGCTGCTTTAACAATTTGGAAAAAGTGGCATACTTTTTAAAATAAATAAATGATGTTCAAGATAATACACCAAAAGTGAAAAACGGGGAGAGAAGCATCCAAATCAGGTGAAGATGCTATTTATTTATTTATTTATTTATTTATTCAAAGTTGAAGACTTTGAAAAAATAAATAAAAAACCAGCATCTTGAGAACCTGTTTCTCCTTTTGTTTCTCAAGATAATACACAAAACCAATAACTTCCTTAAAATTAGTGTTGTTGCTGAACTGGTACCAGACCTTTGAATATACTTGTGTAAAATATGCAACTTGATAACTTTTCTGGAATTTGTAAAATTTACAGCCATTCTTGTCTTAAGCTGCTTATCATAGAGGATACTTCCTTTCTTTAATGTTTATTTTGAGTTGAAATATGTGCAATAGATTAATAAGTCTGTACAGACATTTACAATGTTCAAATTTCAAAACATCATTTAAATATTAAAACATCCAATAAATTTACAGGGGCATTAATCACTATTTTTGTTTCCTTTGCAACTTCCTGCACACAGCTAATGCACTATTTGTCTCCTTTGTGGGAGTTTCAATCTCCTCAGTACTGTCCATCGATTTATTTTTTCTAGTAGCATACTGGAAAGAATTATTCCTTAGTAAAGGTTGTTGGAGTGAATCACTGCATACCTCATACATAGTTTCATCCATAGAAGCAACCTCTGTCTTTATGGAAAAATTACTTAAGAGGGCTTGTGTATTTATCATTGCAAGTTCCTCATCAGCAACAAAATTATTCTCAAGAGGAAAGTCAGTCTCATTTAACCTTTTCTGGGAAGGGTTTTTAACCTTACATTCTGTTCTTTTCAGTAATTGTTCATGCTGTACACCAGAACTTCGAGGTGGTTGAAATGCCTTTTTCAAAGACGGAGAAATAAATGTACAGATTGGTTTTACTGGTGGAGGGGAAAGTACTTGACAGAGCAGGTCCATTGCTTTTCTCTTCTTACAGTTCGTAGGAGTTTCTTGTAATTCTGGTGTTGTTTTTTCTGAGCACAGAGAAACTGGTGTCTTTGAATTTAGCTTCCCAAACATCAAAGGGGTCTGATGCCTCCGTTCACTGCTAGAAATTGCAATCTAATTTAAAAAAAGGGGGGATTAATTAGTTTTACATTCCCTCAGTTATTTCAATCCACTAAAGACATCTGAACTAAATATTACATTTCTCTTGAGGTTTGTGTGCTTATTAAAATCTTCCTTCATCACTATCCCAGCAAGCATTTTTATCAGATAGTAAACTGATTATATTGGTAATATCAACACCACAAGACATTTTGGTTAAAATCCTAAACACATTTATTGATAATAGAGGGACTTCAGAATAAATATGTGTATGCTGTTAATAAACTTACTGATTGTTTATTTCCTGCACCAGTTTTCCAAGAAGAAAAGGGATCCAAGCCACATTCTTTAGGCAAGTTAAACACTTGTGGGCCATCTATTTGAAGCAAGCTCATCAGTTTGCAATGTGCATCTTTGCCAAAGCAGCTATCATTCTGCAGTACAAAAATAGTTTTAATTTTAAACATCCTGATTTTAAGATCATTAAGTATTGTTTTATATATTTTATGAGGCGTTTAATAAATTAAATGAATACATACAGTGGGGTTGGATTCAGATTTAGATGTGTGCAACTGGGCTGGTGGAAGCAAACACTCCTGTATCATCCTCCCCAAAGCAGCCGCTACACAGAGGGTTGGGGTCACCTTCCACAACCTGAGCCCTTCTGTCCACAGAAGGCACATCCTGGGTCCAACCCAGTATGCTATAGACTACCTATCCTGGTTACTTAAATTTTTCAAAATCTCATCCCATATTCACATCGAGAAACAAATTCAGACAAAACGCTAGCTCAGTGTCTTAGGGTAAGTTTAGCAAGGACCAATATGAGAACATCCCTCCCTAGCATGCCCTATTACAAAGATTAAAAAATGGGTCATGTGACATGGAGTCCTATGCCTATATGTATGCACATGAGGCATGGGTGGGTGAGGCACATGAGGCATTTGAAGATGTGAGTTTATGGTCAAATGCAGAGAATTGGGCCCTTGAGAATCCCATCAGCAGGTGAATAGCTGTTTAGACACAAGGGAAGTTCATGGTACAGATCTGCAATCTACAGGACCAGGAAAAATGGTTGAACAGTATTTTCTTATCTGTTATATGCTTGCCTGGAAAAAAACGTGACCCTTTGGATCATAGATATAGTTGCGAACAATGCCTATGATGGGCAGAAAACAAGCCCCAAAATCACAGTAATTCCATACATTTGTCTGACAATGGTGCCTCTGCATGAGCAGCTGAACATGTGCATGTTCTCTATGCGACCAGATCATCCAATTGTGCAGGTCCTCCTTCTCCATACATAGAATACCCAGGTGAGCAACACATAACTAGAGCTTGTATCTGTGATCTTTTTCCATGACTATCTTGGGAAAGCTAAGAGAGCTTATACGGATAAAAATTCTCAATTATTTATCCCTGTGGAAACTGTAGCTACTACTGCCCAAGAATTATTATTTTATTGAAGGGTGGATATTAATTTATTTAAGGAATAGAGTGAAGTGTAATGTGTTCTACAAGTAACTGTCTTTGTTAATTTTTTTGGAGGCTGCAAAAGGCATCCTATTTCTGGATGGAGACAGGTTGCCAGGAGAACATTACAATAGTTTTCCAAGATATCCAGAGATTTCCCATAGCAAAGTCCTTTTGAGAAGGGCACCTTGATAAGTATCTTTCACAAATACCTGTCTCTCTGTCTAGATGTTTTTTTGCTGGCGTTTGTTGATTTTATTAATTTTTGCTTTTTATCATTGCATGGGTTTTTATTGTGGAAGCTGTCAAGCTGTCGCCCTTAAAGGCAGCTTTCATTGTCTGTGGTAACAGCCATGTAAAGTAGTATTTTAATAAAATATGTTTATATGGCCTGAGTCCACTGGATAGACAAGAACACCATACCCAACTATTCCACTAGAAAATAATTGTTTTACCTCTATAGTATATCTTAATTCATTAAAAATTCCTTGGAAATGGGTTTCCTTTGGATTTGAGGAGAACGCAGAAAGACCTCCAGCAAATAAAGTGGGAATATCTGATCTGAATTCAGGTCGCCACTGAAGATTTGTTGCAGAGATCAACACAGAAGGAATAATTATGTCCTCAATAGCAAGCTGCTTAAGTTCTGAACAGATCTGGATTGCTATTAGATTATGACTTTTATCTGATAAGTACACCAATGTAGAGAAACCTATATCAAAAATAAAGCATAAATTTAACTTCACTCTTTAAGTTAAACTTTAACATTTAAACTTTTATATTTTAACAAATTTCAAAGTTCAAAATAAAAACAAAACATAAAATAACACACTATTGTTATAGAAATTTAATTGTTTCCCCCCTCCCAACTACAATCAAAGGAGTCCTAGATAAAGTGGACTCTAGTCCATGAAACCTTCTGCCATAGTAAGTTTGTTAGGGTGGAATTCTATGTCTCTCATATGCTTTTAAAGGGTGAGGGAACTCTCGGGCAGAAGGGGTAATAGTTGAAAATTGGGTCTTTCTGTCACAACTAACTGTTGGATTCCATTCTTTATATAAGGTGCCACATGGCTCTTCTTTCCAGAGAAATCATTAATGTTCAATAAATGTATGCAGTGCTGATTCACACAAGCAAAAACAATGATTTTTGAAGTAAATGATGTAAACAAAACTAGGAGATGGTAAAACTCTCCTGCATGGGCAGATTTGGCAGAGTAAAAACGAAAAAAACTACCAAGATTTTTGTTCCCATTTTTAAATCTTTGTCTTTTAATTCCACAGGGGGAAAAATGATCCAATTCTCTCTCTCTCTCTCTCTCTCTCTCTCCTGTTCATAGCATGAATTTAGCAGAGAAAAACAAGTGGGACTAGTTTAATGATAAATATGAAATGCAAGTGACTATAATTAAAATCAGGGACAAACATACATAGCAATTATCTCCTACCGCAGTCTTCCCTAACTTAGTGCTTTCTACGTGTGCTGGACAATATCTATCCTCATAACCAGCTACATAATCATTTATCTATACCTGCATATTGCTCTGTGCCATTTTCTTGGTAAAAAGATGGAGTACAAATAAATAAATGATGGGAGTTGTAGTCCGAGACATCTGGAAAACACTAGGTTGGGGAAGATTGTCATCTCACTCACATCAGGCCTTAACAATTCAGATTTTCAAATAGTAAGAGATTTGCGTTATATTATGACTACTATTATTACTATGTCCACTATTCTAACACCACCATCCCAAGGTGGTTCACGTACAAAGCTAAACATAAAAAATAATTTTGTCATTCAGACAACATATGTCTAGGCTTATGGAAGTTTTTACTGAAAGTACATTTAATACTTATACTGAAATAAAATATAAAATGTTTTCAACTTGTCCATTCAAGTGTCAGAACATAAGACTGCTTATTGTTATAATATCTTCATTTATCGACTTCATGAGGGTTGGATATAATTGCATATTAACTGATACAAATGTTTTTCTTTGACAATTCGGTTAAGTTGTAAAATTAATCTCCAGTTTGCCCATTTTTTTGTTTGATTCAACAGTGGTTCTTGATTATCTTCTGTCCAAGGTGATTTGAATTAAATTTTGTGGGTATGTTACTAATGCTTGGATTACTTTGCTTTTTTTGCATTAATTTAATATTTGTTTATAACAGGTATTATATCCCCTCATATTAAAATAAAAAATCAGGAAAAATATTCTTGATTAAGATAAAACTGAAAGGCCATAAGTATAAAGACAAGTTGGAAAGGAACTTGCAAGTAGAAATCTAAACCAAATAGTGGCCATATATTCATTATGCCCATTAGTAAAATCCTTGTGTTTAAAAGAATGCAATATAACTGTGGATTGCTTGTACATGGAAATGTGGCATCATATTGGGGAATCTATTGGCCTACTACAGAGGAATGATTGCATTAAAATGTTGTGTTTGGCATAACATCTTTAAAGATGCCATACAAGAATTAGGTGACCGAATTAGGTGATGAAACAAAATAGGAGACGGCTTGAGGGCAGATGGAGACGAACTCCTAGTGATGCAATGAAACACTAGTAAGTGCCAATGGTAAACTGTATTCAGGGGCAGTGAGGGCAGCAAAAAAACAATACTTTACTGCCACTATTAAATCATCAATCTGCCGCCCAGCAGAGCTTTTCAGAGTTGTCTGGGAGCTTCTACATGCTGGCCCCAAGGACATGATAGAACCATCTGAGAGGCCCGCTGTAATATATTTGCTAGGCACTTCCAGGATAAAATCTTTGGCATCTGCCAGGACAGACTCCAGTGTTATAGCAGGTGAATCTAGTGAGGTATCCAGAGCACAGGTTTGTCCTGTTTTCTTGGATGAGTTTCAGTTGGTACAGCTCGATGACGTGGACAAGGTGCTTGGACAGGTTCATGCAGCCACCTCTGTATTGGATCCTTGCCCCTCTTGGCTTATAAAAGCTAGCAGGGATGGAACAGCCGGCTGGGCCAGGGAAGTGATTAATGCCTCTCTACGAGAGGGAGTGGTCCCAGACCATCTGAAAGAGGCAGTAGTGAGACCACTCCTGAAGAAAGCTTCCCTGGACCCAGAAAATCTTAATAACTTTAGGCCGGTGGCAAACGTTCCATTCCTGGGCAAGGTCCTTGAGTGAGCGGTTGCTGGCCAGCTCTAGACACTCTTGGATGAGACTGATTATCTGGATCCATTTCAGGCTGGTTTCAGGCCTGGGTTTGGCACGGAAACAGCCTTGGTCGCCCTGTATGATGACCTATGTCAGGAGAGGGACGGGGGAGTGTGACTCTGTTGATTCTCCTTAATCTCTCAGTGGCTTTCGATACCATCGACCATGGTATCCTTCTGGCACGACTGGCTGAGTTGGGAGTGGGAGGCAGGTCGGCTCCAGAAGGTGGTGCTTGGGGAACATTGCTCGGCCCCGTGGATTCTCCAGTATGGGGTTCTGCAGGGGTCAGTTTTGTCCCCCATGCTGTTCAACATCTACATGAAACCGTTGGGTGCGGTCATCCGTTGGAGTGCGTTGTCATCAGTACGCTGATGACACGCAACTCTACTTCTCCTTTTCATCTTCATCAGGTGAGGCTGTGGATGTGTTGAACCAGTGCTTGGCTGCGACAATAGACTGGATGAGAGCTAATAAACTGAAACTCAATCCAGACAAGACTGAGATGCTGTTAGTGGGGGGTTCCTCTGACCGGATGGAGGGTGTTCAACCTGTTCTGGATGGGGTTGCACTCCTCCTGAAGGAGCAGGTTTGTAGCTTGGGGGTTCTCGTAGAACTATCTCTGTCTGTCACTTGAGGCTCAGGTGGCCTCGGTGGCATGGAGTGCCTTCTACCAACTTTGGCTGGTGGCCCAGCTACGCCCCTATCTGGACAGGGATAACCTGGCTTCAGTTGTCTATGCTCTGGTAACCTCCAAGTTAGATTACTGCAATGTGCTCTACGTGGGGCTGCCTTTGAAGACGGTTCAGAAGCTGCAGCTTGTGTAAAGTGCAGCAGCCAGATTGATAACAGGAACCAGAAGGTTCGAACATATAAGACCGACTCTGGCCCGCTTGCATTGGCTGCCTGTAGGTTTCCGAGCCCGATTCAAGGTGCTTGTTTTAACCTATAAAGCCTTACACGGTTTGGGACCACGATACCTGATGGAATGTCTTTCCCGACATGAACTTACCCGTTCACTACGCTCAACATCAAAGGTCCTCCTCCGGGTGCCTACTCCGAGGGGAGCTCAGAGGACGGCAACAAGGGAGAGGGCCTTCTCTGTGGTGGCCCCTCAATATGGAATGATCTCTCTGATGAGGCCCGCCTGGTGCCAACACCGTTATCTTTTCGGCGCCAGGTCAAAACTTTTCTTTTCTCCCAGGCATTTTAACAGCTCAAGTTGAGGTTTTGATTGACATTGTGGCCAGGCTTAACAGTTAAAATGTTTTAAAGTGTTTTAATGTCAGCTGTTTTATGTTTATGTTTTTAAATTTTATATATTGACTTTTTAGTGTTAAATCTTTTAATTTTTGTAAACCGCCCAGAGAGCTTCGGCTATGGGGCAGTATATAAGTGTAATTAATAATAATAATAATAATAATAATAATAAATAAATAAATAGTCAAATCATGATGATAAAACAGCAATGTAAATAATAGATTTCAATCAAATTTCTGTTAAGTGTAATTCATACATTTCCTAAACAAAGATTTATACTAAATTAGTTTTTTAATAATTAAAACATACTGCTTTCCAACTAAATTAAGCATTTACATTAGTTAGGGGCATAACCCAAAGCCATTGTTCATACAGCCCATCTGCTTTTTGCACTACAGAATTATACCCACTTTGACCCAACAAAGAAATTATAGAATTAATTGATTTCTGTAATGTGTGAAGACTTGTCAATCCTTGGGAAGTCCACAATCCTTGGGAACCACATGAGCTATTGTGTCATTTATAATGCTTGACATTAAAAATCAGGTGTTTTTCTCTCGTTCCTATTCTAAATATAAAAAGATCCATGGTTTCATGTTGGGATTAGAAGTATAGACTTTAACATCTTGTATTAGATTTAAATTTAACCAGATTATTTTTAGAACATACCCTATAGCTGAAGTGTATAAAAACTGAAGTCTATAAAATTGAAAACATATAAAGTATATTAAAACATATTTGATTTTTATCTGCCTTAATAAGGATTCAGGTACAGAACTTACACATGATCTGTTTAAACAAGCAATACAACTGAACACTGCTTGCAACATACCTGTTCCTCTCCTAAGAGAAACTATATACCCCACCAAATCCACTTCAGAACAGGCTGGTCGGAAAGAGGGTCCCAACAGTTTGCTGAACCTCAGACACTCTCTTGGCTGATAAACTTGTGATAGGATTTCTTCAGAGGCCTAATAAAATTTTGAACAATGTCATTAAAAAAGGTTCCTTAAACCATTAGCCTAATTCACATTTACAGGTCATAATACTTACTGGTAGCTGCAGATACTGTGTTTTCATGGTAGCTGTAAGCTGAATATTGGTAGTCTCAGACTTGCTTTTGGACTGTGATGCACCTAACTGGAAGATTCTATACCGACACCCTTCTTTTAGAATGTTACAGACATCTGATGATGGCCGCCAGATGTTTAGTATAATTTCTAAAATGTAAAATAAATATATATATATATATATATATATATATATAATCAGTCTTGAACATTAGTCATCCTTCAGAAAGCATATGAAGCACAGAATCATTTACACCTGGACTATCCAAGAACACTGAGATTTTTTGTTTTTTTAATGCTAGTATTTACATATACAGTATCCAACGCAGCCCATACATTTCCATTGATTATGTTGTGCCAGCCAGACCCACTGCTGGCTAAACAGGAAGGTAGGGCTCCCTAGAGTAATCCTGGAAATGAGCCAAAATTATCATTTCCAAAACAGACAGACCAACAGAGCTCACTTCGATGAGGTCCGCTGACCTTTGTAATTCTGGAAATGACCATTTTGGTCATGTTTCTGGGATTGCTCTATGAAGCACTAGCTTCCTGTTGCGCCCGTAGTGAGTCCTGCTGGCACACGGGCAGTATTGGATATTACGCTATAGTGCTACAAGTTACAGAGAATTCCATGGGGGACATACAATGAGTTCAGATAATCAGGAGATATGACATTTAATTACATACTGTTCCTCTGCTTACTCATGTCTTCACTTCCTCTGTGTCTATTTCAGTTTGTAAGTCCCTTGGCAAAGGGCCCAGGCATATGCACAGGGTGTGCCGAGACACACCATAATGTCTCTGGGGCCGCCTCTGTCGTCCCCCCCCCGCTCAAATCAGGACCTTTAAGAAGGAGGGGAAAGTGCTTTCCGGAGCCTCTGGAAAGTGCATAATTCCCCCGAGCACACTAATGGCTTTCCCAGCTCCCACTGCTCGAATCGGGGCCTTAAAACCCCCATTGGAGCAGTGGGGGGGGGGCATGAGAAAGCAAGCTTTCCCCTCCTCTGCTCCAATTGGGGACTTAAAGGCTCTGACTGGAGTGGAGATGGGGCCTCAGAAAACTGCATAATTCCTCGCCGCCACACTAAGGGTGGGGGACAATTACACACTTTCTGGAGGCCCTAGAAAGCGCAGTGGGCATTTAGGCCCCGCATGGAGCGGAGGAGGGGAAAGCATGCTTTGCAGTGCCTCTGGAAAGTGTGTAATTCCCCCCTGGGTGCACACACTAATGAAATATGTTGCGCATGCCTATAGCAAAGAGATATGTCATACCTACTCTTTGCAAAGCATCATGTACAATGAAGATAGATGGTGCTATAAAATGAATAACAATAACAACACACTAAACAGATTTATTATCTTGCCTTTCTAGTGCCTGTGTACCACTAACCTTTTACTTTTTCTTCTTTTCTGTAACCCACAATTCGCAGTTTGATTACAGTGGATACATCCCTCCTGCAGGAATTGTGTTCCTCCTGTTCAGCAGATTCCACTGTCTTCCTGAATTCTGCTTCTATCTGTGCCTGTTTTTTGTCATTTACCATCTGTCTATGATTATTCAAGGCTTTTAATTGCTCCTCACTGAAATAGCTCTGCAATCACAAAGGTAACATTTGATCATATGTCTTCACCAATAAATATAGAAAAAAACCAATTTTTAAAGTTCCAATTACATAATGATATATTGGGTTTTTAAAACAAGGTACTTTTTGGCTTTTTGCTTTTAAATCTTATCATGAATTAGCTCCAGAACCTAAAAGTTTAAATCAAGTACTAGTGTTATTATATCAAATCACGTCTACAAAAACTCAAATGAAACTTCTGTCACAGCCACTACTGAATTGTTACAAATTGGTTCAAACATTCAAAAAGATAAAAGCAATATCACAATGATTTATTTTGTTTGTTTGTTTCTAATGTGAATGCCAGACTTGCATCTTGCTAACAGCTCCATTCACAAGCTCCATAAACCCAGGTTCTTGTATGAACTCCCTCTTATTTTCCTGTTTTGTAGGAATTCAAATTAACAATATCTTCATTTTACCTTGAAAAGAATTCTGTAAACCTTTACCAGAAATTAGCATATCTTAAGTTTAATTTCAAAGTCTACTAAACTTTCCACTTCTCTCCCATCCTTCCACTTTGTGATCAAACTCGAAGAGGACACATGGGCAAGAGATGTAATCCAAAAAATGGCATTCATACAGAGATGTTATTGATGCTCTAATTTCTAGCATGCACCTCCACACACATCCATCCATCCCATCTTGTTCGAAATTTCATTTTTGAGACCCATAAATTTCATTTCTAAACCCCATAAATCTCATTAGCTCTAGAAGTCATGGTTAAAGATAGTGAGGGATGTCACGATGCTGATATAAGAGTATAAATAAGTCGAGGACTTGAAACATTTCCTTACCTCCATGTAAGCTGGATCAGCAGCTTTAAGAATTGCTTCGTAAAGGTCTGCACCATCTTGAAGAGAGCGAATTTGCTGTCTTGTTAATGCACGGGATCGCCGTACTCTTTTGCCTTCATCTATTTTTAAGAAGTTTGCTTAAATTTATGACCCATTCCAGGTAACAACTTTAAAGAGGACTAAAGACTACATTAAAAATAGATTAAAATCAGTTTCTATTAAAATGCCAAAGAAGCAATTTCCACTCTCAAAATCCAGCCCAGATAAGCCTAGCAACAATTCTGGAAATGGAATATGTTTTTTTTAAAAAATATTTTAAAATTTAAAAATCCATTAAAAAAAAAACAGGCCTCAACTTTACTGGATGCAGCTGCACAGTGGAAAGGCAAGGCATATGGATCTTGTTGTTGCTGACTTAGATTTTGCTGGAAATGCTTGACTCAGCCTGCTTGCTGAGGCAACACAACACGGTAGAGAGCAATAGCTGCTAACAGCTTGCACTGCTCTTGCAACTGTCGCTTGTGCATCTAGAAGTGTGGCCGTGGGCTAAGAACCTGGGTTGGTGTAGTCCATACCCCATAGCTCTGATGTCCCTAAAAATGGCCTTTCTGAATGAGGAAACAGGAGCCTCATCCCTCCACTCATCTAGAAACTAAATATTCTGCCTAATACCACCACCGCCACTAGAGACATACATAGCTAGAATTGTTACAAAAGATAAAATTCCTGTGGAAAAGAATAACTTGAATATACTAGTAGGGCATGAGGAAGGCAAACCAAAGACCAAAGCAGTCAATCATGATACTGGGTAAAATTCCTTCTCATCCCCATCAGCTCATGGATAACCCTGGGTCCATAGAAGTGTCAATAATGCCAAGTTGGAAACCAACTGGCCAGGTTTGAAAAAACCCTCCTTTTGTCTCTGAAAACCACTCAGGTGGAGTGTCCATCCCCAAGCATGGGAGAGGAGGCTGGCTGATGCAGCAACAAGGCAGAAGACAGACAGTGGTGTCTCACCTACCCAATTCCCATCATTAACTTCTCCTCCACTCCAGCCCAACCCAAAGAAGCCCATTCCTGAAAACAGGGTCTCTAGATTCTCTTCCCTTCCTTGTGTCCAGCCATCTTGTGTTATGCACCTTCTGTAACTCATTCCTGTTGGGAACATGTTTGCCACATTCCACTCAAACTGAAGTTTTATTCAGTGGCAGAACCCTGTAGAACATAGGCTACAACAGTAACTCTATTGTGGCTGGATGAGAGCACTCCTGAATGAAAGCACAGCATGTGGGAACTTAAGTTTGTATGTGAACAAAATATATGTTGGAGAAATGGAGGTATTGTGTTTCAATGGACCTGCCTCCCATTGGAAGTGACTGTATCCCTCTTTAAATTGCCTCATCTATTGTATCATCTGCAGGACCCATTGCTGACTGCATATTGTGCGTACTAAGTCTGACTCCTATTAAAGTATTCTCAAACTTAGTGTTTTCTCTGTCACCTACAAGTGTTTCTAAACCACTTGATTTCCACTCACACATTGACACCCAGTGCTAGATAGCTGCTACTAGTGGCATTAATGGGATGACAAGTCAAGAAAAGAGAAGACAAAAATACAAATTTGTGTGATGTGTCTAGACATATAACAGGGTATAAAATTACTATTTAAGATTGTCTTAAAAATCTTTGAGGTATTTCCCTTAAGAAGAAAATCTACAAATCTACCAAAGCCTCAAAAGGTCTATCAAAGCAATCCAAGTTATGTTTATAAGATTAAATGCAAAGAAAATACATGTAAGTGCTGTTCCATAAACACCCGAGTATATTTTGCACAGTAGTAGAACAGCTAAGTTCTATAGCAGTTTTCATGCTTTTGACAGCTGTTGCACAAGCAGGTCATTGTTGAATTTAGTACCACTTTTCTCATGCAATGTTTTAGCATTCAATGAAACACATAGCATGAGTAGAAGAGCATTTTTCGATCCAAACAACAGAATATTATTGTATAAATTAAAATATGTCTATAAATCATAACTGAGACTCCAGTCAGCATTCTAAAAGTGATTAAACTATGTTGATATTTTACCTTCATTCTTTTCAAATTCAGCTTGTATTTTTGCAAGCAATGTTTCTAGGATTTTTTGGCGGTTCTCAGCATGTTTTGCAGCTTCTCTTTCTTCAGCTCGACAGTTACGAAACACATAGGATCCTGTTGATATTTTTTCCATCCACTACAATAAATATTCATTGAAAATTAGTAGCCACCTGCTTGGTTTTAGATTTGTGTTACGAGGAAATTAGCAGAAATGACTGAAAGTAATCATATTATATTAAGTACTTTACCTGTGTGGGATAAATTCTCTGAATAATGACATCAATGCAACCAACAGTCCCACCATCACTAAGGAGTGACGATAAAGGCAAAGAGAATGGCCGGGGATCACGATAATATCCTAACTTGGCATACCATCGAGCACGTCGAGTACCGTTAGCTGAAATCTAAAACAACGTTATTAAACTTCTGTAAACATAGTTGTTACAAAGTGGCCGGGTGGTTCTATAGATTTTTACATATATAAAGGTACAAGCATTTACCACAGACTTCTAGGACCAAGTTAGTTTTGGATAAACTCTGCAAGAAAGTGACACTGAACTTTACAACTTATCAAGTGAAACAGATAGCCTACACACATTTTCAACCTGTACTTCATGTTTGTGGAAGCTTATCAGGGGATCCTCAATAAGAAATTCAAGTATTGGCAGACATATGTGCTGTACAATTTTTAAAAAAGAGAAAATAGAAGGCCCCAGTCTATAGACTTACAATCTGGAAGACGACTACAACAAGGAAGGGGTAAAGAATTGAAACCGATGGAGAATGCATTTTTCCCTGTAAGCCACCATCTATTCTTAAAGCAATATACAAAGAAACAGTAGCAGCTTGAAATATAATTACTTAACTAAAGCATGTTTTATTTTACCTTTAGCATCAGGGATTCCGGCGCTTCCAGTGGAGTAGTTGCATCCGGAGAACCCACAAGTTCTGCCCCATGTACAACTATCTTCTGGCCTACAGTGAGCCTCTGTCTATGCAACAGTGATTGAAGAGGAGGGTCCAAGACAGCCCTAATCCCATACCAGCCATCTGTAATTTCAACCACTGCCACATCTCTTTTGCTTTCCCCAGCAGTGCTTTTATTACCACAGATTTGAGACATATTTGCACTTAATGATATGATTTTAGAGATGCACAGTATGATTGTTTTAGCAGCAACATCATCTCTCTCTGTTATCCTTTTGATGGCTGACCGATGACTTTTGTCAACCTCCACATCATACCTTTCAAAACAAAAAAATGTGCAATAGGTTCAAGTTAGATGTGAGAGAAGAACGTTTTTAAGTGGCAGTAAACTGCTAAAGTATTAGTGCTCTTTTTTAAGGAACAAAACTACATTTTACTGTGACAGCAGAGACGTATGTATAAAACTAAACAAAACTTATTAAAAATAAAAAGTGCATGTCCAGAGTCAATGCAGAAGAGTCACATTTCAAATTTGAAGCTGTATTATACCTGTACTTTAGTTGAAGTAGTACTCTTTCTGGTGTCAAACATTTATTGGCAAATTCCCGTGGAAATGCAACTTCCATTGCTGCCAGTTTCCATATGATCCACCTATAATGATTGTACACCCAGGCTTTCGAAATTAGCTTTGAATCTACACCAGGTGTGTCACACAAAGCCCTGTGCAAAATTATCAGAATATTCATCAAGTTATTAAAAATAGGCCTTTATAATTACCTATAAAAAGACTACCTTTAAAATGTTAACTACCATAACAACTCAACTTTTTAAATGCCTGTTTGAGGAAACCTATTATAAATAATCACCAAAGGTCTGATCCATAACCAACATGGCATTCTTAAGCAGCTAAACATGATTAGGAGCTCAGGATTGCCCCGTGTTCATCTTCAAATGTTTTCCCCTTTCAGTTTTGGATCTAACCACAATTGTGTTACATTTGTCTCAGCATTTTTTATAGCCACAGTTAGCTCCAAACCACTGTTAGGCAACCAGGGGCCCTTACATCTGCACCAATTCAGCCAATGTTAAACACATTTAATTTTCTTCAGAACTCTCCTCCATTAAAATGAAATAGGCTTAAAAGTGTCTTCTATTTAGGTTTGGATCAGAAACTACATATGAAGATAGCAGAAAAATAATTATAATAATTTTAAAGCATCTCTAGCATGAATATCAACACACAGAATTAATTAATCTTCTTAAGGTAAGAATAACTTGTAGCAATAAATTGAAACTGGCTGTACTAACATTCATCATCAATTAATTAATTAATTTATTTAATACAGATTTTCAAGTGAAGTAGAGGAAAAGGAGCATTTGAAGAGGATTAGCTATTCCAAAAAACATATAGTTTTTAATGGATTTAATAGAATTTAATCTGGTTTAATTATCTGCAATGTCCTGATCCTATTAATTATAGTTTCCCAGAGAAGTTTACAGAGTACATCTCGTTGGAATTTCTAATATATTAAGAAGAAACATTTTCTTTGAATTTTCTTTGCATCTCAAACGTAAAAGGTTCTATGTTTCAACATTAAAACATTCACTGATAGGTTCACATTTAATAACAACTTCATACATAAACATGAACATCCTCAACATGATACCTGTAGAATTCTTCTTTTCCTGCTGTTCCCTCATCACTAGGGATAAGATATCCTCCATCAGCCAATTGTATTCCATGTCTTTCTAGAAAATACTCTCTACTGAAAAAATCCTGGATGATAAATTGAAAATCTTCTGCATTTCTGCTGTTAATTTTTATGCACTGCTTGGAAATGCCAAATGCATACAACTGCAAGGGTGAGAGACAACAGGCAGAATACTTTAGTGTTATTAAACATGACCATTACCTGAACATTAATACACATTTCTTATAAATAATTAATTGTATTTCTTGAAAGTTTGAAATTCAAGATTATGAAGCCAGGGTAAAAGGGTTCCAGAGATTTAGGCTCTTTATGGAAAACACTCTATTAACAATTCTTTGAAGATTGAATGTTAGAATTGTAACTTTTAGGCCTGAGGAAAGTCCATTAAGTAAAATGATATACAGTAATCAAGTCTCAAATCATGATGGTATTTGTATTCAAACAAATTAGATCTCAAGATATGGAACAGAGATATAGCCACACATTAGATTTGACATCTTCTTCCACAAACAGGTTTTCATGGAAGAATTGCAGAAAGGGCCTCTCGAAACCAAATAGCGGTGAATGCCTGCAAGGCCTGCTCAAGCTCTAGGGAACCTAGATCAAGGTATAATGTTGAGGACACATATAACTTAATGGTCAGGACCAGGGCCTCGTTTGGACCTAATAACAAACCATGATTTATTGTTACAGGAACAAATTGCAGCAATCCTTGGACTTGTACATTCCTACCTACCCACCCTCTCTTCCTCCAACATGACTGGGAGAAGGAGTTCTGAAGCATTTGCCTTTGTTTTAGAATAACCACAGTTATACTGCATGCATACTCTAGACATGCAAATTTCCACAGCGTATTAGAATCCTGGGGTCTCTCCAGCCTCCTTCTTTCCCACTCTAAAACGCTTTCACTAGATGGGCAAAAAAGCCCATCTAGCAAAATGCAGGGAGGGAAGACATGGAA
Source organism: Anniella stebbinsi (assembly GCA_029215795.1). Classification (NCBI taxonomy): domain Eukaryota; kingdom Metazoa; phylum Chordata; class Lepidosauria; order Squamata; family Anniellidae; genus Anniella; species Anniella stebbinsi. The sequence continues at coordinate 64,670,334 of JARDYH010000001.1, read as the reverse complement.
GCGAAGATCGCCTCTACTCCTCCTCCATAGGATGCTTTTAAGCCTTTGAGTTCAGGATTACAAAAAACACACATGGACTGTGATCAGATGTTTATATCTTTTTGTTTATTACATTTTTATACCACCCAATAGCTGAAGCCCTCTTGGCTTGATAAGATATAAACAAAGATTTTGCCCATGCATTCAGACTCTTCAGGCTGTGAGCAATCAATCAGAAAGCCTCTAATGAACCATAGTTTTCAATTTCATCCAAACTGCGAAAATACTGACCTGGTTCTCATGAACAAAACATGCCAATGTGGGCATTTCCCTAATTACTCACCTTGTCATGGCTTGTTGTGTCATCTGAACCCAGGCTGTATGGTTTCTCTGAGGAGGAAAGAACCTACATATAACTGATGGCCTATTAATGGATTATTTGAGAGTAATTTCCCCCTCAAACAAGCCATGTTGCCACGGTTCAGATGACATGACAAGCTGCATCCAAAGGGGGGGGGGGGTTAGGCTAAAGGTGCCTGACACGTATTGCTGATTTAAACAAGCCACTGTGGCTTATTTAACTCACAATGGCTTGTTTAATCGTGTGAACTGGCCCATTGTTACTAGCTTCGCAACAAGCCAGCCTCCAAAACTTCAAACTGCGGTTTAGTAGATATTGTAGGCTGGCTTGTTCTGAAGCTGATAACCATAGTTTGTCAATATGGATGAAATGGGAAACTGTGATTCCTGGTTGGATCATTTGCACCACAAAGAGGCTGTGTGTGGGCAAATAATAAGCTGAGACAACATTGTCCAAACTGGGCCATACAGCGTATGTACCTGTTCACTGAAGTAAGCATGAGGCAATTTCTCTTCCACTGCAACTTTCAGGGGAACTCTGCAAGGAGCAGAAGCCATTTTTATAAGATACAAGCTGCCAGGTTGTGGGCGGATTCGTTGCTTTTGTTTTTTCATAATTCTCATTTCTTGGAGATTTCTGGCATAGTGAAGATTTGCTATTATTTTTGTTAAATCTGTTAAGAGAAATACTAATCAAATCCTAATAAACATTCCTTCATTTAAATTTCAAGCACCTAAAGGTTGCTTACGTACACCAGTTGCTGGGGAACATGAGAGTGCTATTGCACTCCTGTTCTGTTTGTGGGTTTCCCACGGGCATCTGGCCACTGTGGGAACAGACTCCTGAACTAGATATACATTGGGTCTTATCTTCTTCTGTTCTAAAGAATATTATTGCAGTTTAGACATGTCTAAATATTAATCTTGTCTTTACTTTGACATTACAGCCAGCAAAACCAGTGTTGCTATTACTGAATACAGGATTCTGAGGTAGCAGCCTAATGACACAATCTTCTAACATTCTCCATGCCACCATATCATATATTCAGGTTGAAGATACACAGAAAAATATTTTTAGTTGTAATATATTGGGGCTGCTTCTGGAACTATGCTATATAGTGGATACAAGTTATTTAAAACTCATAGAGGAAGTTTTCCGTATGAGAGACTAACGCTGAATTTTGAACTAATGGAACAATTTCTGATACCCGATATTTCACCTCTAGCATTTGCATTAGTTGTATAAAACTGTAAATACAAATATTTTAAACGAGTACCAGAGTTTTACAGACATAACTTCATCTGTGACTTCTCCATTCATGGCCTCTCTATAGTCTTACATATGGGAGAATAGCTTTTATCAGGTACATGGGAAGCTGCCTTATACTAATGGTCCACCTATGACCAAGACTGACTGGCAGCGGCTTTTCAGGGCTTCAAGGCAGGAGTTTATCCTGCCCTAGCTGGAGATACTGGAGATCAAACCTAGGACATTCTACAAGCAAAGCATGAGCTCTATTGTCAAGCTGCAGTCTTTTACCTGATCCAAGGCCCTTTCCCAATTAGAAGCCAAATTAGTTACCATGCAACTTCATTTTAACAATACTAGCTTCCTTCGTGGCATCCATGCTCATGGCAGTGTTGCACAAATATCAGTGGAGATTACCAGGTTCTAGTAAAACCTCTTTATTCCAGAGCAGCAAAAAAGGAACTATCTTTTGACTAAGGTGCTTGATGTTAGAAAAATTATTTGAGTGGAGGGGAGGAGAGCCTCATGTTCTAGAGTCTATTCCCTAGAAGTGTCAGCAACTTAGCCTGCATACATATAGATCCAATATGTGGAACTACCAGCCACTAAGTAGATCATCTTTACAGAAGCCATTTGGCAATAAATGCTCACAATAAGTAAACAAATCTTCACAAACACTTGCCCACACTGGAAATACCAGAAATATACATCCAACATACCTGAATTTGCATCTTCATGTTCCAAATCCACAGCTGATATTTGTGTGGAACTATCCTTTTCTGGTTCAATGGTGCTTTCATGAACCTTTTCAGGGTTAAGTTCTTCTATTCTATTAATAACTTTGTTGCCCAGTAAGACAGATTCTCTGCTGTTACCAATTTCATCCTCAGAAGCACTTGATTTTGTTTTGAAAGGTGGTACAAAGACTTTGACAGGTTGCTTTGCTCTATGATAATTTTCCATTTTCTTGCTTTCATCAACAGAGATTTTACTAAATGTAGTAAATAAATCTGATCTACTTGAAGACTGTTCTGAAATATCTTGCTGAAATCCGTCAGATTTAGACCGTTTAAGATCTTGGTCAGGAGTAGTAAGATTTGGATTCAGGAATTCTTGCCGTTCTTTCGTAGAACTGAACAGATGAAAATATTTTGATAAGGATCTAAATGAGCAAACTCTAAAAAAGTAAGTCCTTGTATTTTGCTGTTCTTTGAAATGGCAGTCACGGGTTAAGCAAACTTGACAAGTACAAGTACTACACCTCTATTTTGTTTTGCTGGATGTCTTTAATTACATTAATAAACCTGGTTGTTCCCAGACTACTGTTCTAATACTTACCTAGTGTAATTTGTAACATGAACTAATCCAAGGAAAACCTAGACCAAAGACATGTGGCTCCTCTCACTATACTTCTTTTTCAATTATTTATATTTGCATTTCTATCCAGCTTCAACACATGCTATGGGTAGCTTATAAGCAAACAAGTTATATAAAGTGCATAGAATCCAGTAACTAAAGCCAAACTATGTGTGGCATGCTAAATCACTTTTAAACAAACATAGTTCCTCATGGATCCAGAGAATTCAATGTTCAAGTAAAGAATCTGAGGGGGGGGCGGAGCTTGAGTGCTGAGGAAATGGCAGCGTGAGGTGAGAGCTCCTCAGCCTGAATGCAAAAAACCTGCCCTGAAAAACCAGAAAACAGCTCAAAAACAATTGGAAAGCTCAGCCTTGGATGGTGAATGACAACAGACAGACAGAGAACCAAAGAAAGCAACATCAAACATTATTTTAAACCAAGGAATCAGGATCCAAAAAATAGCAGAGAGGCCTCAAACAAAACAGACAAGATGGCTGCCGGAAGCTCAGCAAACCCTGCAAACAGCACACAGTTAACACAGGAGCAACAGCAATGCATGCAATTCATGGCAAAAATACTTAAAGAGGAAATAAATCAGCAACTTACTGCTTTTAAGCAAGAACTAAAGGAAACTTGGACAATGATTTTGGAAACTAAACTGGGGACTTTAAACACAAAGATGGAACAAATGGAAAAAACAACAGCGACAACAGAAATAAAGGTAACACAGCATGATGAGAAACTTAATTATCTTAGAAAGCAAAATGCTGAAATAAAATACAAACTGCAGGAAATTGAGAACCGAAATCGCAGATACAACCTGCGCCTGCGTGGCCTTGCAGAAGATACAGAAGGAGACAACATAAAATACTTTTTAGCAAAGTGGCTCTCCTCCCTGGTCCCAGATTTCCCAATTGCACCAGACGATTTTGAAAGGGCTCATAGAGCTCTGGGACCAAGGAGAAAGGATGCAAATTCTCCTAGAGACATAATTGTGTGCTTTGCAAGATACAACAAAAAAAGAGATCCTGCAGAAAAAAACTGAGGGAACTGAAAGAAATCATGCATAATGGTGCAGCTGTAATGATATTGCAAGACTTGGCGCCAGAAACATTGCAATGACAACAGCAACTGAGACTCTACACATTAAAACTGCAAAATGCCGGCTACAGATATTTTTGGGGGTTTCCATTCCGTCTGATGGTGCCAAATTAAGGGAACACACTAATAGCGACAAGCAAGAAAGAAGTAGCTTTAATTTTAAAAGAACTGAGACTAGAAGTCCTGAAAGGGGTCCCCATTGAGGATGCAGACAGAGAAGAGGATGATGAGGAGTCTGAAGAAGGAAGCTGGGAAATCATGCACAGGAGACGCAGACAAAGACCCAGGGATAGAGGTCAAATATTGGAAGGTTCAACCCGTATGCGGAGATCCTTAACAAACAGATGGAAATGAATGGACAAGAAAGCTAAGGTGACGTGACATTATATGAGCTGATATACAGAACATTAAGCATAGACTGTTCTTGAGCACAGTTATTTGAATTTCTCCTTCACGTATAAGGAGAGTAACAGAAACAATCTAAGTCTATTGTTATAGTAATAATTTAACAAGTAAAGAATCTGAGGTTTCTCTCCACATACCCACAGCCTTCTGTGCTACCGGGTAGGCTGCTTTTGACACTTAGGTGAATTTCAGAAATAGCTACAGTTAAAGCATATGGAACTTGTGTTTGGAGAAAAGAAGTCACACTACGTACACACAGCTTAAGAAGTATCTAGACTGAAACTATAGTCTATTCTTACCTAAAGGGGCCACAGATAACTGGCTTTAAAAGGATATTGTAGGTAAACTTTTTTCTGTCATTCATTGTGCCTAAAGAAAAACAATTTGTATATCCAAGTAAGTTACATAATTTTTGAAGAATTCTATAGAAATCTGACTACAAATCAATTAATTTAGTCTTGAGATAACGTCCTGTGATTTTTTTTATCACTTATTTAGATTTCTAGGTTTGCAATAATCTGTGAAAAATACAAATTTATTGAATTGCAATAGAGTAACACCCCTCACCCCCTCCCTCACCCCATTGATGATTGGAGTGGGTTAGGGTGTAGCAGAGGTGGCTTCATGGCAGCTTCTGCCTGCTGAGAGAAGTTCTGTTGATAGTGTGCTCCACCGTGGCACAGATCTCCACTGTACCTGGTCAGGCAGAAAGCCTCTACCAGCAGTTCTCCCATCAGAAGCAGCAGGCAGAAAGCACTGAACCAGGGCCACCTTGGGTCCCTCAGCTACACAAACCTGGAACCAGTGTAATGAAAAAGAGATAAAACTCCACCCCATACCTTCCATCCTGGCCTACATGACTTGGAATGTGGCGGTGGATACATTTCTCTACTCTTCCCTAGCTCCACTCTGAATTTGATTGTTATCAACTAAACAAAGATTTGGGCTTGGATCCACATTTACCCTGGATAAACTGCACTGATGGAAGTGGACTTTCCTGCCCCTCCTTTCCTAGAGCAGCCCTTCCAGCCCCCTGAAAATGCAACACAGAAAGCCAGTAGACCCTACTGAATGGAATAAGCTACAGTGTGTGTGGGAGGGGGGAATCCCCAAAAATCAAGCAGTTACCTTCCTCTCACAGAAATTCCCTACCTCTTGTGGAAGGCACATCCAACCCTCGTTTTCACATCCTTATTAAAGATGCAAACAATTACTGTGGGAATATAGCTTTTAGTTCTTGGAATTCTGAAATATACACTTTGTTCCTGGAATTCTACTACCTTCTCTAAGGCATTGCAAAAGCTAGATGCAAAGAAGAGTGTTTAATCACTGTGTAGATGGGAGAATTTCAGCAAATGCAGCCTCTCTCATCCCAACATAAAAAAGCTGCATTTACCAAAAAAAAAATGTTCTATACAAGTCTATGGGTAGAGGAGCATTTTTGCCTTATTACTTCCGCTCTCTAGCATTTTAAATAAATAAATAAATAACCTATTTGCTGCCTGCCCATAAAAAGCAACAGTAGCACATATGTAGCAGTGATCGTGCGAACTCCTACTATAAACAGCTTGCTTATTGTTGAGATAATGTATGTGAAGCACTTTGAATGCTTGAAATGAAGGATATAAATGTCAAGCATCATTACAATTCTACATACATAAGGTGTGCAACTCCATGAGGGTAAGTACAATTTGCAAGATAAGGTGCTCCCATAGGCATTGAGCAAGTTTAATTATATATTAACATTTCTGAATGACTAAAGTGAAACTACAAGTATGGCACTTTTGAATAACTGATGTAAATCTAAAAAACAAAATTACCATCTGGAGTACTTTTTGAGGCATTCAAAGATGATTTGTTTGACCTGTCTGATCGATCAAATTCAGGCAGCAATTTTCTTTTAATGGAAGGTTCTCCTGAAAAGTAAACATCATAGAACACTTTGAAAATGCATGTTTAATAAACACAAGATTCTACTCAATGTCTATAGCAGCTGATATTACAACTGTCCTACTCTTCTAAAATGAGTTCTCTTCATCTAGAAGAGGAGGGCTTTCTTTTGAAAACATCAGGCTTACCTTACTAATGTTTTGGTTCTATTTCAAAATCAAAACATAAAAAACTATCATTTTCTCAAGAACATTTGTCAAGTGAGCCACTGTAATTCAGTCTCTCAGGCAATGCCTTTAGAATATTTTAGCAAGGAAACATTTTTGAAAGGCCCTTGCTATTCTAATCCACAAGATTATCGTAGTGAAATGGGAGTCATTACCAGAATTTCATTTATTGGATTCTTTGTTATGATTTTTAGCTCTAATTTACTGGGATGTATACCCTGATGCAGGTGTCCTGGTTGTTTGACATAAATATGTGATGTATTAATTTTCAAAGTATTTGTGAAAAAAATGTTTAGATTGAGATTTTCTTTTACAATTATGGCGAAATGGAAGAATATTTCACATTTAATCTTCCAAGAGTGAAAAATGTACTGCAACCCTAATTGTGCAAATAGATCCCTTTCCCAACTCCATATTTCCCTCATAAAGCTTATAAAGGGCTTGGGGACCATTTGTACAGGAGAATCAATAAATACAATGGAGGTGTTTACCAGTTCTTCAACTGCTGATTCTTTTTTTGGTGTGTGTGTGTGTGTGTGTGTGTGTGTGTGTGTGTGTGTAAATACCCCCTTCAACACCAGTCAGGATACATAACTGGTAGTATGTATAGCTAATGAGGAAACAGCCATGAGGTTGGGCATCTGAAGAAAAGAATTGCCATGTGTATGAGAGGTTAAGCTCTCCTTCTTCCCACCAATTCTCCCTTACAAGTGCTTCAACACCACACACCCATTATCTTTGCAAATTTGAGGTCGAGACCATGTATTTTCTGGGATAACAACTTGTTCCACCCTAAGGGCAATAATTTTGTAGTAAATTAAACTAAAGTCACTGGCAATGCTACAGTGTAAATGCACAGGATCAGAGTTTAAAAAAAGAAACTTACCAAACATATTTTCTTCTTCCATATGCCTTTTTCCAGTTCTTGAACATGACAGGAAATTATTAGTTCTCTCAGAACTCAAGATTGATTCTTTTTTATTTGTCTGTATTTCTGAATCAGTGAGATCATCTTTCATGAAGGCTTTAGCACTTTCTGAAGCTTCTATTTCCAAGTAATTTTCTGGAGTTTGGGTGTAGACAGGACAGTGGGAATCCAGATTTTCTTTTGTTACAGTATCAAATTTTGTTGCATATTTTGTTTCCATTCTACTCAGGCAAGGCTGGATCATCTCCAGAGGCTCATTTCCTTTTGAATGTGAAAAGCTTTTCTTTTGCTCTGCTAGTTGCTTGTACTTCTCAGTATGAGACATGTACGAAGGTATTTTGATGCTCAATAGGTCTTTAGAAGTCTTTTCATTAGAATTTATTGTGGATAAATAACATGCATTGCACTTCTCCTGCGGTTTAGAGTTGGAACTAACTTGAGCATCCACTTTAGCATCTGTAGCAGAAGCTTTCATAGGTAGAATATGCCCTTGCCCCAAACTCTTTTGATCTGCAGAGAAACCATTACTATTGACATCATCAAATTCTTTTAAGAGCCCCATAACACTTTGGAGAGCCTTTTGAGAGATTTGAACCTGTTTTCCGCTTGCTGTGCTAAAGCCACAAGGAATATTTGAATTCACTTCAGTATTTGGAAATCTTTTCCCTTGCAGCGGGAGTAGTTTGTTTTCTGTAGGAGATGCTTTGTTCCTGACCGAAGATACTTCATTATAACTGTACTCACAATCTGATACGTGGCTCCTATGACCTGATGATTCATTTTCCATTTCAGAAAAAAGTTGTCTTGCTTTCTTTAATGACGCCTCAGATAACTGTACAGGTTTGCCACTTGCTGTGCTAAAAAGCCCACAGTTATCTGTAGAAAGGTCTGAGTTGATGCAGTTCAGTTTGTTAGAGTTCCATGTATCAGAACACTTATCATTCATTTGAACATGTAAAGTCTGACGACTTGACTCAGGCAGAGTTTTCAGGGACACAGATCCAGTACACTCTAATGCTCGCTCATTTTCACAGTACTCTTTGGCACAAGGATAATGATGTGCAACTGAAGTTTCCATTGGAATTGTTTCAACACTTAAGTAATTGGAAGTAGTAACATACTCTCCACCGCCCAAGACATCAGAACAACTTTCTGAGATGTTATGTTTACTTGTTTCAGATTGACATGCTATGTTCTGTTTTATGGATTTACAGCAGCCTTTATGAAGCAACTGCTTGGCCCTTTTTAATGCTTCCTGAGAAACCTCAACAGTTTTACCACTTGCTGTATTGAATGCAACTGGTCTAGCTTTCAATAGTTTTGAAGTTGAAGCTGCTGCTTCACTAGCTGAATATTTTTGTAAGATGTTGGTATCCAACAATTTTAAGTCATGTAACTGTGTCATGTAACTTTCATTTTTAGAAGTTTCTTTAAAAACGCTAACATTGTTTTCTGCATTAAAACTATTTGATGATGAAGCATCTTCATAAATACAAGCAAAATCCTCTGGAACGGAATTACTCTCATTGCATGCATCATGTGAATGGTGCAATGCAGACTGCCCACTCTTTAAATCAGAGTAACTAGCTTTTGAAGTAGTATTGCAAGATAGATCCAAAGAATCAAGGTTTTTATTAATCTTAGTAATTAATACATTGCTTGTATTTCTAGATGATGACTGCTGAAGATTTTGTTTTGCACAAGCATCAGACTCTTCAACATACAAATGCTGATCAGTCTCAGTATCAAAACATAAAGTTTTTGAAGTATCATTCTTGTTTGATGTATGTGCCAGAATGTTATTTGATTCAGATACATTCATCTTCAAAGAAAGCCCTTTAACAGTTTCAAAATTCTCAGTCCTTTTAACAGTGTTTGGAAACAGTTCCAGAGGATCTTTAAAATTACCTTCAGGATTTAGAATTTCTCCATCTTTTTCAGTTCCTTCTCCAATTTCTTGTCTTACCTTGGTAATCTCCTCATTCCTTTTCTCTTTTACTGAAATCTGAAAACTAGGTTTGACATCATCCACCTTTTCTGGGATAACAGTTTCTTCTGAAAGAAGATGCCTTACTTTAGCTAAAGATTCATCAGTAACTGTAATTTGCTTACCACTAGCTGTATGAAAAGCACTGGTCCGTTTTTCTTTTCTGACTTCAGAGACTTTCTGATGGTTGGTGCCAAATAAGGTTTCATTTTCACTTAAGTCGGTACTCTTTTTCATAGAACTAATAGCTCCTTTTTTGCTTCTAGCATCTGTTTTCCCATTGGAAGATAGCTCTTCTTTGACAAAGGAGCCACCTAACAAATTAAACATTTTATTATTTCCTGCTAATATGTTCTTATCAGCAACAGTGTGAAAACTCTGTAGTAAATGCTGACTTTCTGGAAATTCCTCTTTCTGACAAGAATTAAGAGTTTCTTTCTCAACTGCATTATTCAAGCAGATTGTTTCAGTTTTAGCAACTTCAGCTAAACATGTAAGATCAGACAAAGTTTCTTGCAAGTTATAATTAAATTTAGTTTCTCCGCAGTTTACAAAGTGATGCGCAACTAACACGCTGTGATTGTTTTCAGTGGATGACAGTTCATTTCCTGTCATCTGAACTGAATATTTTTTAACAATTTTTAGGTTAACTTCTGTAGTACTAGTAATCTGGATAACATTGCCTTCATTATACTTCGCAACTTTTGAGTTATTTTTTATGTTTGTTATTGAAACTTTTGGATTATTTTTTATCATATATTGAGCATCTACTTGTTTGGCCATATGATGCCAATCACATATTTCTTTCACATAGTTGTGATTATTACAACTATTTGAACAATCAGTTTGAAAGTTTGTTTTCTGAGGGATAAGCATTTCATCCATTCCATCCAGATCACAGACGAATTTTACAACTTTGTTTATGGTTTCACCAGGAATGTTCATCTCTTTGCGACCACCAGAATTACAGTACCCCCGATCAGACTGCAAAGGTGCTGAAATAGCTGGGACAGTTTTGTTCTGTTCTCTGCTTTGTGAATTCATTGATGTAATCTCTTCACTGCTTTGTGTCTGTATCTTATATTCCTCAGTTGTGCCTATATACTTATGAGAGAGATCATTGCCTCTTAGAACTTTGTCTTCAAAGGTTTCTCCAAAATCAATATCTTTCCATACTTCAGAATTTACACCGTCTTTATCAAAGCTTCCAGACACTTCAGAAGTATTATTGTATACTACAGTCCTATGTTTTTTAAATTGTGTAAATTCAAACTGACTACCAGTTTCTTCCAGTATATTAGAAAGTTCAGTAACTTCAGCTTCTTGGCTTGCTGTTAAATTTTGTTTTCCTTCAGGTTCTGGATTTTTAAGCACATTCATATTGGAACATTCAGGAAAAATGCTTTGGGTATCATTGAACTGAATAAGATTCATCAATGAATCAGAAACATGTGAAAAATTAGATGAGTTTTCATTCAATTCACTTCTCCCAACTGGAGAAATCTCAGCATTTTCCAGTGCATTTTGATCTGAAGTAGTTTTCATTCTTTCACGGGGAAAACCTTCAAGAAATTGTTCTTCTATGTCTTTGAACAGCAATTTGCTTTTTCTAATGTCATTATCAGACAATGCTATTTGTTTATTGGAAGCAGTTTTGAACCCATCAAAGCTTTGAATTTTGCTCTGATTTGTACATCCTAACCATCTTTGCTTGCTGTCATTTGTATTTTCTTTTAAGTCTAATGGTAGAGGCTGTCTCGTATCTAAATTTTTCTCAGATACTTTAACCTTAGAAGATTCATCTGTAGTAGGTTGTAGTATTTTCTTTGACTGAAACCTAAGTTCTGCCACTGGAATGCCACTTGCCAAAGAATGTTGTGTAACTAATTCCAAGGCTGCACAATTGTTCCCAATTTTTGATGCTTGCATTGCCAATGTAGTTTCTTCAAAAACTGCTTCTTGCAATGAACTGAGATTTGTGAGACTGTCATATTTTCCACCATACCCTTTATCTAAAGTGTCTTTCTGATTAATTGTATGGAACTTGTGTTTGTTTGACTCTGTTGCTGGATTAGCAGCTATATGACTGGGAAGTGTAACTGTTTCTCTTCTGCTGTCTGTCTGTAAAGGTATTGATGACTGAGAAGTAAAATTACTTTCTGTGCTTGACTTTTCATTAGATGGAGTTTCATGGGAAATGTCCATAACAGTACAGCTGGATAAAAAACCAGACCTTACTTGCGGTTTCTCTACAACAGTGTGATTATTAGCGCTTGAAAGGTCTTCAGTTTGCCCTGTAAGGAAATGAGCGATAACAGTGATGTTAGTTGGAAGGACTCCATTATTGAACATATCTCCTCTCTTACTGATCTGGTTCGCTCATAATTTACCCACTATTTGCCAAGAATGGGAGAGAACATTCACACTGCAGCAGTGTATCAGCCACTTCTGCTTTAAATCAGCAACCTACAATTGGCAGGGTTGTAGGTTGCTGAGAGTGACATGTGAACCCAAAGTGCTGCATTGTTTATGGGCTAAGCAATTCAGCAGTTAACCAACAATAAACCATAGGTTAGCTGCTAAACAACCCAGTGCTCCAAGTTTGCCCATCACACTCAATCACCTACAACCTGGTTGAACATAGGTTATTGATTAAAAATGGAAGTGAGGAGCATGTGGGAGGCAGTATGCTCACTCACCCCTGCATGGCAAATCATGTGTTAATTAACTCATGATTTGCTGTTATGTGAGAACTAGGTCACTGGCTTCTTTTGGGATTGCTCTAGTGCACTTAACTCATTTTTTAAAAATAATCTTATGGCTAGAAGCCATGCTGCAGCTAATAATTTGTGGTTTTGCCTGAAATGCTTCTGCTACTAGAGTGATTTACTAATTTGTTTTTACATATTTAAACACTGTGTGAGCTTTTTCTTCGGTATTTTAAAATAAACATTCTAACTCTTGTGGTACTCCATTGCCAGGAAAGTTGTTTTCCATGCAGTAAATATAAGTGTCCAGTTCATGGCAAAGACATAATAAGCACAGGAAAGTAAGAGTTTTAAGATTTGAATTTTAAAAATTAATGTGTAAAGAAATATAAACATTGTACCTTCATTCCCAATGGCTGTTACAGAATCTTCAGAGATGCAAGATCTTAAATCTGTGTAATTTGGCACAGGACAAGAAGATCCATTTCTCTGTGTAGTTCCTTCTTCCGGGTAAACTGAACAATTATTTACTGTATAAATAAACTTTGTAGGTCGTCTTTTAAAACTGGAAAGTGAGCTTATGGTTTTCAAGCCTGACCTTGTGAGTCCTCTGTCATCGCTACCAGCTGGAGTTGGAATCCGACCTGGAAGAAGGCCAAAGGAAGTTTTATAATTTTCTCTTGAGTAATTATGAAAACTGCTATGGACTTCTGAGAATTCTGTTAAAGTTGTGCTTTTTATTAAGGCAGATCTGCTACCTGAAACAGTTACAAAAGAAGTCTGCTCAGCCTCACAATCCTTCACTAGTTTTGGGCCCTTCTTGTTAATAATGGCAAGAGGCACTGAAGGGCTTTCAGGAATTGGCAATTTTTCTGGAGAACTGATTGGGCCTGGTCCAGGTCTGGGCCCAATTCAAAGTGCTGGTGCTAACATTTAAAGCCCTAAACGGCTTCGGGCCAGGTTATCTGAAGGACCGCCTCCTCCCATATGTACCTGCCTGGACCCTAAGATCATCTACAGGGGTCCTTCTCCATGAGTCCCTGCCAAAGGAGTGAGGCAGGTGGCCACTAGGAGGAGGGCTTTCTCTGCTGTTGCACCCCGGCTGTGGAATGAGCTCCCCAGAGAGGTTCGCTTGGCACCTACTTTGCACTCCTTTCGTCGCCAGGTGAAGACTTTTTTATTCTCCCAGCATTTTACCAGCTAAATTAACTCAATTGTAACCCTTGCTGTTTTAAATTTGCATTTTAATCTGTATTAATCTCTGCTGCTTGGTTTTATCCTGGTTGTGTTCTTATATTGTATGTTATTTTGTGTTTTTAGATAGTTTTTGTTTTATATTTCTTAAAATGATTCCATGGTTTTAATTTTTGTGAACCGCCCAGAGAGCTTCGGCTATAGGGCAGTATAAAAATGCAATAAATAAATAAATAAATGTCCAGTAAGCTGTGATCTTTGATTAGACTTGATGTATTTAGTATACATGCTTCTAACGGTTTAGTACTAGCAGACGCTTTGACAATAGATGGTAGCCTGTCTTCAGAACTTTTCTTGTCATGTAAGGTAAAAGATGAGGACTCCTTTTCAAGCTGTGTTATTTCAAGCCCAGACAAGTCTAGCTGAGACCATGGAGAAAATGAAGACAATGGCATTTCCTCCTCTTTATGTATGCCATTCTGATTCTCAAAATGGTTTTGCATTCTGTTACTTGGAATTATAATCGTCTCTAGGTCACACTTGGAGGAATTTAGCTCTCTTTTGTATTTTCTTATATCATCCTCTTCAGAATCCTTAATTACTTCTTGATTTTCTTGTAATCCAAGTTTCATTTTATTAAAACATGTATGCTTGTTTTGACTGTTTTTAATTTTCTTAGAAAAGCTTTGCCATTGGTAAGGCCTATATAAAAATCACTACTTCATTATGGATTTCTCCAGCCTTTGAAGCATTTGGAGGCTTTTGGTGTCTAACTAACTTACTGGGAAGTATGTTTTTACCAAAGGATCCATCTAGTAGTCTTTCAAAATCTGTAAATAATGACAAAACCATCAATATAAGAAACAATATTCTCTTAAAGACTTTAATTCAACATTTCATTTGCACGATATACTGTATGTATTAGCTGAAGCATTTCTAGATAGGATTGGCATCTGACTAGTCCAAAACATACCAATATACACACACCAAGATTCAAAGGACTATGAAACTATTCCTGGGCCTGAGGGGGCATTAGACTTGTTTTTCTCAACCAGTAAACCTCAATACTGCACGATAAACTGATTTTGACATTCAGGGGAATTTGGAGAGCAGGTTGTAATATGACATGGGGACAGGGGGTCAGCTCTTCAAAACACAAACAAAAAACAACGACATTTCACTGGACAATACCAGCAGGTTTTTGGATCCTGGCCTTCATGACTTGACCAGTCAATATTGTCAGATAATAGTCAAATATCTGACACATTAACTGACAATAACACTTAATGATGAGGGATAGCTGAGCATATTTTTTCCACCCCCTCAGCCCTCATGGAAAGCACTGAGGTGACTTCCCCCCTAAGGACGCAGAAGAGAGTTGAGAGGGAGCAAATGGAGCAGAACTGTGGGCAGGGCAGGAGGAAAGGTCATGGACCTGCATTATCCATGAGTCTTTTCATTCCCCTCCCATCAAGATGTAGATCAGCTAACGTAGTTGTAACTAATGTAGTTGTCTGAAAACGTTAAAAACCAGGCAGAGAAAACACCTTTGTGGGTCCTCCCACTTTGCCAACCAGGATTGCACTCTTAAATGTTGTTGTGTTTATAGAGATCAGCACTACAAACAAACAAAAAATCAATAATTTATACTTTGCAATAGCAATATTTGTGCTCAATAGGTGCTTTTTAACTCCTGTAAATAGAGTTTGTAAAACTAGAAACACTCCAGGTCAGATGTTTTAAGAGACATAGATATGGATGCATGAATTTACTGTTTTACTTTTATTATTATTATTATTATTATTATTATTATTATTTCTTACCCGCCTCTCACTCCGGATCGAGGCAGGGAACAACATCAATACCAACAATAAAATACATAAATTGATTAAAAGCATATTAAATTAATAAATTATTAAGATCAACAAAGTCTTAAAATTCAACTGGGTAGGCCTGCCGGAAGAGATCAGTCTTTATAGCTCTCTTAAATTCTTGAAGACTGGTAAGTTGGCAGACCTCTCCCGGCAAGTCGTTCCACAGTCTGGGAGAGGCAGACGAGAAGGTCCTCTGGGTAACAGTTGTCAGCCTAGTCTTGGCTGACTGTAGTAAATTCTTCCCAGAGGACCTGAGCGTGAGGGGCGGATTGTATGGGGGAAGGCGATCCCGCAGGTAATCTGGACCCAAACCATGTAGGGCTTTAAAGGTAATAGCCAACACTTCGTACTTCGCTGGGAAACTAATTGGCAGCCAATGGAGCGATTTTAAAGCTGGTGTGATATAGTCACCCCTAGGTGTACCAGTGACCAACCTGGCTGCCATACTTTGAACTAGTTGAAGTTTCCGGACTAGGCACAGAGGTAGCCCTGAAGTTGAGCCTCGAAGTTACCAGCACGTGCACTACTGTTTTTAGGTCTTCCAACTTTAGGAAGGGGCGCAGCTGGCGTATCAGCCGAAGCTAGTAGTAGGCACTCCTGGCCGTCGCCATCTATCTGAGCTATTATTTGGAGCGACAGATCCAGTAATTATTGCAATTACTGAAATACACTGTTTTCCTTGTCTTTTATTCTTTTTGATATTTTGCATTTTTGTTTGATGCATATGCCTGAAGTCTGATAGGTATATATAACTATTCATTTTAAGATTTGCTGAATCTTTTATTTAGTTTCAGTGAATGACGTGTCATATACTTGTTTGTTATTACAATATTATGATATGGTTATATAGTTGGACACATTCCAGAAGGAAACTTGCTTTACTATTCAATTAATAAACTATAAATAGCTAACACAGAACAAATAAATAACTAGAAGTAACAGTTAGCTAGTAAATGCTCACTGTGAATTTTGCTGGGAGCTTCTGCACATACATCCTCAATTCTTGATGCAGACTGCATATTCACGCTAAGGTTCTTGAGACTTCTGCAATACTTACAGAAAATGCTATGCATGACCTGAAAACCAAAAAGGGGGAAATTAACTTATACAAATTACACATTAGCTGAGGGTATCAAGCCAATTAAAAAAGTTGTTTACTTTGGCATGTTTTCAGCTTAAAGCTACTCACCGACTCAAGTCTTTTATTATGCTGCTTTGTTCCAGAAACTCTGGAATCATTTCCTCTATCTGAAATTTCAAAGAAGTAATGTACATCATTTATAATGATGTTGCAACTCATAAATCTTAACGTAAAACCGAGGTTTGTATCCGATGTTAGAGCAGATCCACTGTAATGAATGGGACTTACTTTAGACTAACATTGGATATGACCCTCAGCTCCCCAGCTGAGTGTTTGTTATCAGTATGGGACATTTTGAACATTGATTTATTTATTATGGGTTGGATCCAGACTTAGTGATACTTAGAGTAGAGCCACTAAAATCCATGGGACTTAACTTATAAGGAACATTCCACAACTGGGGGGTGGGGGCACCGCTGAAAATGCCCTCTCTCTCGAATCCACTCTCTGTACTTCAGACTGACGATAAAAGAGCATAACATTTTTATTTGGACATAACCAAGTTCACATCATTACCTATTATGACTGTTGGAGAAAGTGTAGGGGGTGTTGCTAATGAACTTGACCAAGACATGTCAGGATCCGCTTCTACTCCTAGGCTCTCAGAAATGCATTTTTGTGTCTGTGCCTACAATATATAAAACATTTTTAACATAAAAATCTAAAGTAATTTTATTCCCATAACTAAAATAATTTTTTAAAAAGTACCTCAAAAAGCTTGGGTGTATGTAGCAAACCTCCACTTAGCACTGGAAAATATCAAGTGAGATAATAAATTATCCATTAGCCTTTAGAGAGAACATAGATTATTGAAGATACTTAGAAACCGCTTTTTTTCAAAGTCGAGAACAAAACTACTTTCAATATCGTAAACAAAGATAGACAAGAATATATACCACATTTGTTATTCTGTGGTGTTCCACATGTTTCTCTTAAAACAGCAAGCCAGTCAGCATATCTTGGCCACCGAGCATGCTCACACCTCAGTGGGTTGATGGAGGATTCCCACTCTTTAAGGTATCTCTCTAAATAATGTTTGTACTACTGCAAACCTTCGGACTTTCCTGAATCTACTGATACCTCCCTCTTTATAACTGACTGGTGTGTGTGTGTGTGTGTGTGTGTGGTGTGGGGAAGTCACAAACCAGGGATAAGGGAAATGGAATGATAGTATGTTGGAAGATGGCATGGCAGGCTGGCTAGAACCCTGAACATGAGAAGTCTACACTGTAAAACTTTGTAACTTCATACTACGTTACTTTTGCATAAGGAATATTTCTGATCACATTATTGCATTACATCCATCTTTAAACTTCTACATCATATATGCAAAGCTTTTCACCTGCTTCTGTGTTGCTCTGACCCAGTTCTTCTATGGGAGAAGTAAATAATGGTATGGTTTTATTTTGTTCTTTAAAAATCATTGGAGTTGATGCTGATGGGCTATTTGTAGACAGCTTCCCCTTTGGTGTTTTAAATATACTTTGATCCAGACATCTAGTGTTATGTTCAGGTTTTTCTGGTCTTTTAAAGTCATAAGGTGGAGCTTCTGAACTGAGTTCTTCAAACCAGTTGAGACTTATTGGCCCTAAGTCTAAGAAAAACAATACATTATTCAGGACACCATAATGATACATGTTAAGAAAATATTACTACGGAATGACAACACCTTTCACATAATTTACAGTATATCATATAGCATAACCTTGAATTTGTCAGTCACACGTAGCTGAGCAAAGGAGGTACATCCTGAGACAGCATGATGCAATCAATTCTCAACCCCATAGCTTCGCAGAAAAAGTTACTTCCTCCAAAGAAAAAAAGACCCCTCAGACTCAAATTTGACAGTACTGCAGTGCCACATTTTGGATTTTTATATACAATGCTCAAAATTATGCCAACAGAAAGTAGCAAACACAGAGGCTGAATTCGGACGACACAATAAGCAACTGGGGTGGGGAAACAATCGTCAGTTGTATTGACTATCGTGTCATCCGAATGCTGCCATAGTCAACTCAGCGCTGACCCTAATCCACACCACAGTTGATTATTTATTACCATGTTGTGTGGGGAGTACCCCCTAGATGAACAACTGTAAAGTTGATTATTACCCCACCATTGACTATCGTGTTGTCCGAATTCAGCCAGAGAGATAGCAGGCAGGAAATTTGGAAAAGAACTGGGGAAGCAGTCCACTACTTAGCTCAGCCACCTCCTGAGCAGGAAAGCGAAGGGCTTAAACATTAATATGCAGCTTATATTTACTTATTACACTTCTGTACTGCCTAATAGCCAAACCTTTCTGTGAGGTTAACAAAGCTTAAAACCATAAAATACAATAAACCTTTAAATGTTTAAAACATAATAAAGTCAAAATAAAAATCGGAGTAAACTAGTTGCTGACCACAGAGTGTAAATTGTGTAAATACCCTTCACTGATACTCCTTAGTAATTTTGATGCCAATGGAAGGTACCACTGCCCACAAGCAAACACTAGGTTCGGATGAGTTTCCTCTGGACTACAGCAAGGACAGTAAGGGTTAAATTTACTCTCCACACCTGATCTGATTTATTATCAGCACCACCACTGATTCAATTTGAATTTTAAAAACTTGCCTTCATGCTGACACATTTCATATCACTTGACATTTGGACTCACACTGAAAGAGAACATACTATATATTCTGAAAGTTTGGTTTATTGTTATTACTTATTATTCATATAGCGCCATCTATGTACGTGACACTTTACAGGGCCGTACCCTAAAGTATATGCTTCATAGTAGTACTTCTTCACAAATGACTCTTAGATCAGGGTTTAGCATCCATGCCAATGATAATACAAATGCCAGAACTAGTGATATTATGCAGTAATAAAATAGATCTAAATAACACAGTAAAAAATGAAACTGTTGAAAAATAGCTCTAATTAAGGCCACAATTTATTGACAAGGATTATTCACAGCAGCATATTTTTTATAAATGTCTGAATTTTATAAATTTAAGTGCTACCTGATTCACTCCATTGTGATTTGAATATTTCAAAGAACGATGGTTTGTCCCCACATGTGTCAGCTTTTTTCTTATCCATAGCATTGCTGGTAGTGTTAAGTAAACCTGGAAAAAAAATATTACAATGTTTTCAAAAATAGCTATCTTACACCATCTTATTTGGCTGGAACTCTATTTCTTTGGCTTTAAGTGTTCAGGGTGGGACATGGCTCAGTGGGAGAGCACATGCTTTCCATGCAGAAGGTCCCAAGTTCAATCCCCAGCATCTCCAAGTAGGGCTGGAAAAATTCCCACTTCAAATCCTGGAGAACTACTGCCAATTAGAGTCAACAATCTGGGCTAGATGGATCAATGGTCTGACTCCATATAAGGCAGCTTCTTGTGGTAATATTTGGCAACCTCCTGCCTGCAAGCTTAGCAGTGCAAATGTTTATGTACAGTATAACTTTTTGACTGACAATAGTTTCACAATACATAGAATGCCAATCAGTGGCTTGGTTTGGACATAACATTCCTAGTTTAATTAACCACAGTTTATTAAGCCAGGGACGACAACTGGGGCTGCACACTCTTGTTTTGCTTCTTTCCCTCTATTTGCACTAGTTTTTATTCTGATCAGCTTAAGCTATAGCTTCCATGTTACATCAGAATCAGGGAACTATGCTTTAATATTGGTTTTCTAAACCATGATCAAATAATCTTTATTTATACTGCACATTGCAACTATATGGTCAATTACAAGCTATTATCCCAGAAATGTTGGCCCCTGTGGGAAACATGTTGGATGGGCCTTTTGTCTGATCCTAAGAAGCAAACTCATGAAGTTTGAAACACTAGCACAAACCGCAACTACCACAATCCCTTCACGTCAGTAAAAAAAATGCTTGTACACAAATCTTATCCAGCTATAGTTAAGTACTTTTAATTTCAACTGATGTGTTCTCTCAGAACTATCCATTTTACAATATTGTAGGAATTATTATGCTTTTTCTGTCTTTATATCAGTGGGAGTATTGTAAGTTTTTCAAAGTCCAAGTATATAATGTCTCT
Source organism: Anniella stebbinsi (assembly GCA_029215795.1). NCBI lineage: Eukaryota > Metazoa > Chordata > Lepidosauria > Squamata > Anniellidae > Anniella > Anniella stebbinsi. The sequence goes on along the minus strand of JARDYH010000001.1, from coordinate 64,649,871 downwards.
CTATATTTTTGTTGGCGCAAAGAATTCTAAAAGAATAGTCAGGTGAAGTTTCACTTTGCGGAAGCCACACTGATTCTTACTCAGTAAGAATATATGTTTGAAACAAATTGTCTGAAAGTTATGAGTTATATTGTTACAGGAAGAATAAACTGTTCCTGTGTATTTTGGGGAGGAGGAATAGTAACATTAACATCTCCACATTGTTTTCACAGAAGCCATCTGAAAAAGATACATTACATTGAATGAAAAAGGATTAAATTAATTAGCAGGTAAACTGGTAGGCAGCATCTTGAAAGCGAAGAGTTATTAAACTTACAGCCTTTTGAGGATCCTCCAATAGAAAATAAAAATGCAGGAAATCGAGAATGGGTTGTATGTAAGTCGAACTTAAGTCCCATTCATTTTCATTGGTCAACTCTAATTAAGACTAACATTTGATATGAGTAATTAACTACAAACCAGACATGGGGACCTGTGGCCCTTGATATTGTTGGACAATGACTCCCATAATCTTAGTCATTGGCCAAGCTGATTGGGGCTGGAGCCAAACAACATGGGGGGGGGGGACATTTACCCGTTACAAACAGTTTTCATAATGGAAGAAGGAATTGTCCCACAAGAATGTACTGTGACTAATTAACTCGTTCATAAATTATCTGGAGTCATGGATGAGCAGTGAGACAGCCAAATCTGAGGATGACAGCATACTATGAAAGAGCTCTAAAAGAGTCTTTTGAAAGTTGCCAAACTGGTAACAGATTGTCAAATGAGGATTCAGTGGAAATGTGAATTCTTTATTTATTTCTATCCCACCCTTCTTTGAAAGGAGCCTGTAATGTGCACTTTGACTCTTTGAGTAAACATGTTTAGAATTGCATTGCACCCAAAACTGGTATTCTCTAACAGCATGCAGAATATATTTGCCTTCAGCAGCTAGTCAATGTACCTCCTACATATATCTACGACAGCCTTCCCCAAACTGGTGCCCTCCAGATGTGTTGGACTACAACTCTCATAGTCCCTAGCATGAGATAAGTCTGATCCAGAAGGCGCTGGGGTGTGTGTGATGCTTTTTAATGCTCCTCCATCCCACCCTCTCGACCGGTGTGCCCCAACCTGGTGCCCTCCAGATGTGATTGGACTACAACTCCCAGCATGCCCTAGCCATAACATATCCCCTCAGCATAGCTGCTTGCGGGAATGCCTGGAGTTGTAGTCTGGAGAGGACCAGATTGGGGAAGGCTGCTCTCGACCGTTACCTAGCGCCTTTCTAAGAGGGGGAAATAATGAGGAACATTAGACAGAAAACAAAAGCTTCACCGGAAGCCAGCGACTACGGGAAACAACAAAGAAGGAAGAAAAACTGCGGGTAAAGGGGGTTAAGTTGCTGCTTCTGCTACCCCTACAACCACCCCGTCCCCCCAAAGGGAGCGAAAAGACACCTCCCCCCCCCACACTGACCAGCCTCCATTTCGCCTCAGCAACGGCGCCACCTCCTCGGAATACAAACTCTGGCGCCAAATCTTGCCAACGCATGCGCGGTGGTGAAAATGGCGCGACGTTTCCTCCTCCTCCTCCTCAGCCCCGGTCGTCCCAGGGACATTCCTACCGAAGTGCTGCGCCACAGGCCGGAATCAAATAGACTCTGCCAGGAGACACCGCTCCAGCGGTGAAGAACCACCGCTTCCTGACGGAGACTGGGCGAGCGCCCAGAACGCGGGGGGAAATGGGTTGTCTGAGGGGCTCCACCCCCTTTGCTCTAATGAATTATGGGACATGTAGTTCTATGAGAGGAGAGGGGGCCAGCCCTCTCAAGCGAATGATTTTAAACACAACTGGGGTACCACAACGAAAAAGGACCTCTTCTTAGTAGCCATCCACTTCCTTTGGTGGGGGCTCCCAAAGAATGACTACTAAAGATGATCTCAGGCTCTGGGCTATGTCAAGGGAGAGGCCATAGCTTAGTGGTAGAGTAGATGCTTTGCATGCAGAAGGTGCAAAGTTCTATGTCTAGCATCTTTAGGTAGGGCTGGAAACACCACTGGCTGTCAGTATTGACAATACAGAGCTGGATGGATCAATGGTTTGACTCAGTATAAGGCAGCTTCCTATGTTCCTAAGCAATGATATAATGCTATTGATTATTGTCAACCATGAGCTGGTTGGCAATCTAATTATCAGTTTCTGAATTAACTAGTATAAAATGTACAAAAATGTCCAAGGCCCAGAAAGTAAGGACTGCTTAAACAGAATATGGTACCACATTATACATGGTAAAGCTTATACATCTAGTATGGTTTACAGAAGGCATGGAAGGGGCAGCTGATATTTGTTTTTAGCTGTGTATATTTATTGTTTTATACTTTTTGTATGGGTGTCCGGTTGCAAATTCTAGAACGATAAGCATGGGAGAACAACTCAACAGCCAAATGTAACCCACATTTTTAATTATTAAACTTTTTTCAAAAAGAAACAGTAGCCATGATAACTATTTTTTACTTTAATGATAAACTGGACTGGCAGTAAATAGTATCTGGAAGTGTACAGTGGTATGAGTTATGTTCTGTCCCACATGTGGATTGCACAGACAGTGATTCCTGACAATTGCTAAGGAGACACATGGGCTCATCCCCAATGAGCCATGCAGATAAAAAAAAACCTCAGAGTGTTCCTATTCCATCACATCACCACAACCACAATACTTTCCAATGGGCTGCTAATATGTCTCAGCTGTGAGACATCAAGTATTGAGTAATTAAGTGATGTGTGAATTGATCTAAGGTTTGTCTGTTTAAATGTTGGCCTGCAATGTGAGAAGTGATTGACAATCTGCAAAAATGACTGTCAGAGTACACTTACCTGTATGTAAATTGCACTGATAATTGCACTTATTCCAAGTATTGAGGAACAGACCCACATTTTCTTCCTCAGAGGTTGGGAAAGGATATCTATATACATACAAACTAAAATCCCATGCATTCTTTAGATAAATATTGATTTCTTAACTTTGAGCAGATGGTTTATAGAATTTGAATATAGACCTTATGCCTCAAGTCAACTGTGCAAATAATACTCAAATGTAAGGGTGTGAGATCACCCAGATGTTTATTGGCTATAAATGTATAACTAAGAATGCAGTTATCAAACAGCTGAAGCCAAATGGACCACTTTGAACTATATGTTTGAGCATCACAAATATTTAGGCAAGTGCATTTAACTTTCTGAAAGTAAACACCCATTGATTTCAAATGGTCTAATGAATCATTGCCTGACCCCACAGTCTGTAATCAACTTAATTCCAAGCAGCCTGATCAACTTTTAATAGAGATGCTCCAACATGAATGGCTTATAGTTTGCAAACCTTAAACGACCCACATGTTTGTGTATTAGTGTTACCTTTGCTGCTTTTAACCCCCTACTACTTTTGGTTTATAAGCTCCAGGCATATCTCACTGGCGATGTAGTCATTCGGCCAATTCGGCTTCATTAATTAATCGAGGAGGGCGATTATCACCCCTCGCCAATTGTAATGTGCACCAATTAGCTGTTGCGCCCCAGAGGGATAAAAGCTAGAGCAGGCAGACATGGTAGATTAAAACCAAGCTACCCTACTATGGAGCGCTTTGTTTATCCGCCCTACAGCGTTTACCAAGGCTACGGGAGCACCTTCACTCCTAGCCACAACGTGGCTCCCAGGCCACCCTCCAAGCAGAAACAGCCAAGCTGGAAGCAAAGCAAGAGCAGCGGTGTTCCCAACCCCTACAGAGGGGTCTCGTCCGCCCCTTCCTCGGCTCCGCCCGTGTCCTCGCCAGACTACATAGACACCTACAAGCGAGCCCAACTGAAGGCGCTGCTGTCGCACGTCAGCCCAGGCCTCACCCCGCGGCTCCGCAAAGCCAACACTAAGGAGGTGGGCATCCAGGTGAACCCGCGGGTGGATGCCGCCGTGCAGTGCTCGCTTGGCTCCCGCCCGCTCCAGGCTGTCCGACCCCAGAGCCCCTCCGGTCGTCGCAGCCGAGAGACGCCGCCATTGCCGGGCGTTTATTCGCCCATCCTAGGCCGCCGCCTTTTCACCTTGCCCGAAGTGGTCGCAGAACCGAAAGAGCAAGACGAAGCACCGGCTTCACAGCAGCCCCCTGAGGAGCTTTTGGCGAAGGAGCCGTTATTGGAGACAGGGGGGGAGGCGGCGGCGGCGGCGGCTGCTAAGGAGAATTTGGAGAACAGAGACGAAGAGTTCGCCCAGCTATGGGGCGGGAAGGGCAAAGTAGCCAAGCAAGGTGGCAACGCCGAAGAAGACAAAAAAACCACGTTCCAGGTGAGTTATGCCAAAACTTCCTGCAACCGCCAACAGGCCTGTCACACCCACCTTCTTCACTACCTTTGTCCGGTAGGGGCACTCTGGTGTGAGGCCCTGCGGAAAAAGGCGGGAAGGGAGCCGCCTTCTAGGGATGGGTGCAGAGCAGACATATTTCGATGGGTGAAATTCGTCGTGACAGCCAGATCTATAGTTATCTCTGCTCCATCACGTTGTGGACGGGGGTGCGGGGAGAGGTTGCCTATAGATTGCCCCAGACAAGCTGGCTCGGCTCCGTTGCTGCTACCCCACGGTTACTTGAAGAAAAGCTACTCTTCGCATACAAATTATGACGCTAAGATTCTGGAGTCCGCAAATTTAAGAGCATAAGGAGAGCCATGCTGGATCAGACTAAGGGCCCATCTAGTCCAGCATTTTGTTCACTCAGTAGCCAACCAGCTGTAAACCAGGGACTCACAAGCAGGACATAAGTGCAACAGCACCCTCCTGCCCATGTTCCCCAACAACTGGTGAACTCTGATACTGGAGGTAGCACATAGCCATCAGGACTAGTAGCCTTCTTTTGAGTTAGAGAACACATTTGGATTTTGGGAGAGTGTTGTGGGTACTCTCATAAAATGGTGGTCATGGTAAGACAGTCACAAAACACTAATTTCCCAGAAGGCAACCTGGCACTGAAAAAAGAGTAAGCTTGGGATTGTTATCCTATCTCCTTCTTAAGTGCCTGGTACTAAGGATTGAATCTGGAACTTTCCGCATACAAAGTATGTACTCTTCCCCTCAAACACATTTGTTAGAAGCATAGGTGCCTTGCCTCGAAACATATGGCAGTCCTCTTTGGAGTTATACAAAAACAGAGGCAGCAGTTGAAGACTAGACAATTGGTATAATGCACAAGGCACACAACTGTGAAAACAATAAAAATATTTTCCAGAAATTGAGGTAAATACTTTTTTTTATATAATTGCTATTACTTGCAATGGAGAGAGATGGTTCACAAAAACAAACTTGTTTTTTTGCTACAATTAACACAAGGAATACAAAAAATATAACAGGTATTCGGTCTCCACCCGATTCAATACAGTTTATTTTGAAAAACTTCCTTTGTATATTTTCTATTTCTTGTGTCAATAGTAGCAAAAAAAAAAGTTTGTGTTTGTGTACTGTATCTCTCAATTGCAAATAATAGCAATTATATAAAAAAGTATTTACCTCAATTTTTGGAAAATATTTTTATTGTTTTTGCAGTTGTGTACCTTGTGCGTTATACCAATTGTTTAGTCTTCTTTGTAGGACAGGGTGATGTAGATCCAGTTTGCATATTCAGAGTTTCATAAAAAGGATAACTTTTTACATTGTCAAGACACATGAGTGCCCACTGATCTCCTTAGGAAGAGTAGGAATGCCGGATTTGGTGGTGGTATAAACAGGTATGCAAAATGCATAGTATGGGGTGGGGAAGAGGTGCTGTTTGTGGGAATAGGAAAAGCTTTGATATACATGCTAGTAAATAATATAAAGCCTCCAATTTGTAAGCATGCTTAGGAAGTCCCACTGAATTTGGGGGATTTTCTGAGTTAAGGTATGATCTGTCTGTACAGTTATTGTTTTGGGTAGGGTGAGCATGACTGCTGTGTTTTGCATGTTAGGTTATTTTCAGCAGTTAGGTTCTTTACCTGCAGGCCAAATTTAACCCAACAGGCTGGCCCATCTGGCCTTCAGAGCCAGGTGAGCCTCCTCCTTAATACCTCTACACACTTAGCTGGTGCTTCAAGGGAGTGTCTGAGTCCTAAGGTCAGGACTCATCACACTCAGTGGTCTATGGTAGGCAGTGTATGGCAGGCAGCAGTACAATTCCCCAGAACCAAAATGGTTCCTAACACCTGCTTTAGAGCAATTATGTAATAAATATGCACACACATGATGTGGTAGTGAAGAACTGAGTGGCAACTCTTACCTAAACTAGCCTCTGAGGTTAACCTACTACAGAGTTCAACACTTCATCTAAGGCTGCCTCTACAAGAGAGGTTTAAAGCTCTTTCAAGGCGCTTAAATTTTTTTACCTCTACAAGGAGGGAGCGCAAATCGGGCATAGAGGCGCGCTATCCCTCCGATTGTGCGCATTATCGAATGCGCGTTAAATAGCGAGTTTTATTTTGCGGCGGGATGTGCTGCTGCTGCTGCTGCTCGCTCCCCCGCTCGGCTCCTGGCTTCCCTAGCCGGCTCCTCTGGCTCCGTCTTTTGCCTTCCTCGCCCGCCCACGTCCCTCGACAGACTTCCCTCCCTCCGGCGGGGGAGGGTGAAGCAGCCAGGCACGCAGACAGGCAATGGAGCGGAGCGCTGAGGCTGCAGCCAGCGCGCGCGGGAGAGCTTCGCGTGGCCAAAGAAGGGGTCGCCTTGCCGCTGCCCCCCCTCTCCCCGCCGCCGCCGCCGGGAAGGAGACGCTCCCCGTCCAGCAGTGACAACTCCTCCCGGCTCCCCTGAGCGCCCCACCCCACCCCCGGTTTCTTGCCTTTGCAGAGAGAAAGGCCGGCGGAGAACTCTCGCTGCCCCCTCCGCTGCTCCCCAGCCGAGATCGGCTCCTGCCTCCGGGGGTCTTGCCTCCCCCCTCCCCTCTCCCTGCCTGCCTCTCGTGCAGAGGTATTAGGGGTAAATGCGCTTCAGGGATGAAGCGCATAATCACTTAACCAGGCGCAAAAGCGAATCCTTGTGGAGGGGGCCTAAGATGTATTAAGCAAGTTAAAGGCTTGCTCCTGGCTAAATGTGAGCAAGATTTCAATCTCTGTGTAAGGTGGTTTTCTGTTTTGTAACACGTGTGATTTTCTGCCTTTCTTGGACAGGGAAATTATTTTGTTGGGTTGGCAATAATCCACGTTTGAGAATTATCTGTCTGCATTGGTGAAAAATGTGTTTAAGGGTTTTAGGAGGGCTTTTACTAAAGTTTTGTACTTGCTTCCAAGGTTTAAGGTCTTTGGAGTTGAGTAGCAAAACATTGTTCATAGAAAAATCTCTTGCAATATTTTATAAAGAGATGCTTAATTCTTACATATATTGCATATTAAACAATGAGGTAAGTGTATGTTAAACGTGACTGTAATGAAGGCAAATGACCACCTTAAATAAATTCCCTCCCTGCTAAAAGTTTTCTCACTCCATCAGAGATAGCCATCCAATAAACATCTGGAAGGCGGGAAGGGAAACATTTAGCAGCCTCTTCCTAGGATTCTGCTTACATGGCAAACATGTACAATACTCCTTTTATGGATGCTGACCCCTCTTTCCATCCCCCTCACTACTTTAAATAACATTTTTTCCAGAACTTTCTCTCTGGAATGCCTCCTATGATCAGCCAGGGATGACTTATGTCATGGGCATGAATGAAAGGAGATACCTTATTAGATATACCGGTTCAGCCTGTGTTTACTTTCTAAGTCAACTACATATTTTACTCTTAGGATGCAATCCTGTGAAGCTAATCCGTAGCCTCTGAACTTGGAGGCTGACAAATATCCAATGCAGGGCGACTGGAATGTAGAAGCGATCTTCACCTTTCTCTCCAGCTGCCCTGCATTTTTGCTAGATTTCGCTTTGGGTTCTTCTGAGGATAATAATAATAATAACAATTTATTTCTTACCCGCCTCTCCGTCTGGATCGAGGCGGGGAACAACAACATGACAAAATACATAAAACTGATTAAAACATGACACATATTATTAAAACTGCATAAAAATCCTAAAACATCCTAAAAAGCTTGGGGCGGACATAGGATTGCTCCCTTATAATGATCTAAATAATTGTTCTTTTAACTGAAATTCCAAAATTGATTTTGTCTTTTACATAGCCATTGGTTCTGGCTTTACCCATACTGCTTACCCATTTTGCCCACATTCTAAAGCTTTGAGGGTGGAGTTCTGGGAATTAAACTCTGGCTGCTTATAAGTGAGGCAGGAAGTGTTCTCCCCCGCCGCCCCCCCCCGCTTCCTCTCCCCAATCGCTATAAACACTCCAAATCTGGATCTTTTTCCTGCTCAGACCTAGGTGATTTTCAAGGGAAAGTAGTGGTAATTAACAGCTAAGAAATAAAGTTAAAAGCAGCTGGTAGCCTGTTCTGCCATGAAAGGGGATGGAAGTGCATGTGCTCAATTATCACAGTGACGATTAAAAACTGCACATAGAATTCTATTGGTTTCATTAATCAGGCCCACTTCTGGAGTTTGTTTTCAATATTCGGTGTGTGTCTCAATTCATATCGAAAGGAGAGGTGGCAAAGCATTTGACTGAACATTTCAACACATGTCTGCATCATAAGTCAGTGGATAAGTAAAACTGAGTGATCATAACTTAAAATAAACTTGCAAGTGGTAACAGAACTGGCCCCAATATTCTTAGTTCAGGGCACGTTAAAGTGAATTCAGCATTTATTATGCTAATAAATTACCTTCTGTTGCAGTTCCTAGAACAGAAATACGGCTATTTCCATTGCAATGATTGCAAGACCAGATGGGAAAGTGCTTATGTATGGTGCATTTCTGGAACCAATAAGGTATATTTAGCATAAAAGTAGACAATTTGCTTGTGGGGGGTAATCTTTAATATTCCAAAACAGTTGTATGATTTGGCTGGACATAGAGAATAGCTTGTTAACAATGGTAGTGTTTCTCAAACCTGCCAAATCTTTTGTGGCCAGTTTCCAGAGGGATAGCTGTGTTTTTGTCTTTGAGGCATCACACAATATTGTTGCTGCAGCTGATAAATTTATTGAAGCATAAGCTTTTCGTAGCTTAACATTGAAGTTTAGGCTACAATAAATCCTTAAGATTCCATAAGACTTATTGATCAGATGACAGTGGTACTAGGGTGTTTAGTACCAGATAAAGATTCTCTTGTCATACAGCCCTCAACTATTAAAACCATTGCTTGTCTCAAGTATTATTGTAATTTTTATTAACGAAATTCCTAGTGTCAAATAGGGGAGAGGGTGTAAATCAGCTTGCAATAAAAGCTCCAGTATTGAGGCTTTTATTGAAAGTTATATTTTGAGACATTGAATAGATCTGTTTGTTTTGACTAAAGGACAAATCACACTTATGACATGAATGGGAAATCTTAAAAGCATACTGCCCAAGTATACTGAAGCTTTAACAGAATGTAGCCTTATGGGCTGAATTAATGAAACCGTTAATTACCTGTTAGGCAAACCTATTTCTGGTCTGGACTTTACATTTAGATTTATAATGAGTGAACAGACAAATATATAGGACATCCTAATATGAGACAAGAAAATCTGAATTAATTGTAAATTTCCGTTCTCAAGGGTTCAGGGATCTCTGCTAATGGTAACAACCTTCATTTTCTTAGGTTTACTTTAAACAGCTCTGTCGCAAATGCCAGAAAAGCTTTAATCCTTATAAAGTGGAATCAATTCAGTGCCATGTAAGTAACACTTCATCTAAGATGTATTAAGCAAGTTAAAATAATCAAAATTTTAGTGTTAAGGTAATAGGCAACGTGGGGAATTTCTATTTCATTTCCTTTGCTGTTATAGCACTAAGGCTGACTGGGGGGGACTACTATAAATTAAGAAGTTTCACGAATGTGAAATACAACTCTTATCTCCCAAAGCAAATTGACTTGCATAGCTGCCATTCTAAGCCTGAAGGAACAGATGAATGTGGATAAAAGTCTTTTAAATATTTGTAGCATTATCAGTTGTATTATGAGTATCTCCTGGATAGATCTAGCAATATTCATTTGTATATGTGAGAACGGGTATTTCCAGTGGTGGATTACATATTTAAAAACAAAAAAACAGATAAACAACTAACCAAATAGTAAAATCACAGGAGATTAGCCAGTTTCTGTGCCTTAAGACCTGCTTCATCAGTTGTCCTGTTATAAAACTGTAGGGTCTGGGAACATTTTGGTTCTCTTCAAAACAAGTAGAGCATGCAATGGCAGGAGCCCTGAGATAAAATGGGTCACTGTATACAGGGCTGAATATGGAAGATGCATGTTGAACCTTCATCTACAGGCATGTAGTCTCTGCTTGCCAGCATCATTTGTTAGTAACCCATTTGTAAAATAGGATTAATTTCGATTTATGGAAGTAGAAGAATATTGTAAAGTTTTTCTCTAGTAAGAGGATTACATAAATAAGGTACAACCGTTACAGAATAACCAACATTTAGGAAGAGGCTTTCATCTCTGTTCACTAATTGAAGTATGTTATCCCAAGATCTGTTCAAAGACTCGTTGCTCCTGCCCCCAGAAGAAAAGGCACATTGACCTCAAGAGGCCCCACCGTCAAGAGCTGTGTGGCCGATGCAAAGGCAAAAGACTGTCTTGTGACAATACCTATAGCTTCAAATACATTGTTTAATATGTCCTGACTTATTTCTGTGTCTTGACTTATTTCTAATGTGTGCTGTTCTTGCAATTGGCACTATGCACTTTGTCACTTGTTTCATAACATGGCTTTGACTTTAGGCTTCTGACCTGGCATTGGATAACGGATTAATGATTTTTTTGTAAGGCTTTGAAATACTATTTGTAATTTATCCATTTACCTTGTAATAAAAGTTGAATTATAATTACACTGTAATACTCCCTTTGGTAATATGAAGGGTGTCCACTGTAAATGAGAGAGCTAATAGTGGAGTAAAATAAACAGAAGGAATGGGCAGATTAGAGGGGATTTCTCTGTAGCAAATCTAAAAATTAAGTAGGAGCAGCATATCTCCTTTAAGATGCTTTCTCATTAGAAAGAAAAAATATACAAGTGGATACTGGCTCTTTCAGAATGTCTGATGTGATATATGTCTAACTAGTCAGAGGATGAAGTACCTATTCTGTACCATCATGACCTAAATAGATAAGTGAAATCAGTCCACAATCACTGAAAGAAAAGAGAACAAATCAATACCTCCTTGTAATAGATCTCTCCAACAGAGAATAAAAGCATAACAATTATAATGTGTGGCCCTTTTGCTGAAACTGAACAAGAGCAAATATTTGAGTATAAGCAGTTGTCAGATTAAAAGCCTTGCATTGATATATATTTATGTAGCTTCAGGCTGCCTTCTAAACTTATGTGGAAACAATTCAGTTTCTTTCTGTCCTGGAGTAACATAAGAAATAAAATGAATTTTCCTATACCTATCTCTTGTTGCATTTTAGCATTTTACCGAGTAAGGGTAACTGAAGAATGAGTTGCTTTAAGAAATGAGGTTGCAGTCTTGTCCCCAGTGCTGTTCAAATAACAGAGCATGGTAGCGGTAGCAACTACTAAAAGGAAAATGTAACTGAGAAAAGAACACATGGAATTGCAGCCTTGGAAGTTGAATATATTATGACAGTTCTAACTGTACAAAGGGGTGGGTAGAAATTCCAGCATAGAAAAATCAGCAGAGTGTCAGAGCTGAGATGCCTTATACTGAACCTTATACTGAAGCTGATACATCAGGCCAGTAGTGAAGATAAACATCAACTTCAGCCACAAATGTTGTTAGGTTTGCTGATGTTATATCTTTAGTATTTACAAATACTAAAGATATTTGCTTCTTTGAAGCAAATCTATATTTCAGTCACTTTCAGGCAAAGCTAAACTCTAAACAATGGACTACCATGTGTTTTAAGTTTCCAAAGACTGGTGGAAGGGCCGGACTTGAAGTTTATACATGAAACATTCGCTAGCATGATTCTATAATAAAGATAGCATCTAGCAGTAATGTTTTTACAATTACTGAACACGTATGCTCAAAAGTTTGTAGTATAAGTACACTTACATTTTGCATGAAATCAGAAAGGTGTTGAATTATATTTTTTGCAACTTGACTTCTTCCCTTTTATAATTCCAACTAGGTTCTTTTCTTCCCCTTTGTTTAAAGAGTTGTGTTTTATCCCAGTTTGAAACATCACCTCCTCTGACCTGGCTGAGGCAGCAATCCTTAAAGATAGCTACTGAAGAGTAAGTCCCATTGAATTGAAGGGACTTGCCCTCTGAGGAGACATGCTTTGGTTTGTGTTGTGAGTGAATTTCAGGGCAGAGAGCAAATTTAACTGGGTGGGTAGTTTAGCCTGAACATTTGTAGTGCTTAGGGATAGTACAAAACAGCAAGGCCTGAGATCGCCGAAGTTCTCCGAATTCCATCTCGAAGTGTTTTCTGACTCATGTTTGTATCAGATTGTGAGGTTTTTCTTTTTGCACTAAAACCTATGTGTATCTTTCCAAATGTATGTTTCAGTTGTGTGCATCTTTAAAATGCATTCTTCTCCCATTGATTAAGGTGTATTCCTGGGCATTTTTCAAAAGTGCCTTGTTCAAATTTACACATACTGTCGAACAGATTTTTTTTTTTGTTCTGTGGAAATTGCAAGTTCAGAAATGTATGGACTTTGATCATGGATTCATTTCTTATAAATCCCTGGTGGTGCTACCCAGAGCATGTGCAGACTACCTCCCTCTGCCAAGTCTGAACCACCACGATCCGATCTGCCGTTAAGATTTTTTTTCTATCTTTTCCCCAGCATTAGCTGATCTTGCTCTCCAGTCCCAAATCCTTTTCTCCTTTTGCCAGGCAGATGAGGTATACTTCTGCTGACACTTGGCTGCTTGGACCGAGGGACAAAAAAAGGGAGAAACAGGTTCGCAGGATGCTAAAATACTTGAATAGACAGATTCTGCTCACGAGTAGGGCTGGAGTTCCTGCATCTCTGGTGGGTGAAAATATAAAAGGAAAAACAAAGAAGCACAACATCCAGCAGGATTGGGGCTATGCAAAATATTTATTCCTAAAAGAGGTTCCGGAGTTCAAGGTTGCTAGGAAGGCAAGCCTAGGTATGAATTGACTCTAGGTAGGGACAAAGGAATTTATGGATAGAAAATACATTTTGGGGAGGCTATTTTTCACTGTGCACTTATAATGCTATTTTTAAACCTGCATTTCTGCACAGCTGCTTATGCAGTTACTGGACTTTAAAAAGAAAAGAATAGAAGCCATCTGATATGGCAACATGACCTACTTACTACTTCACTCAGAATTGCATCATGTGCTATCAACACAAATGATAGTATATGTGACCTTTTCAACTCTTCCTCCTCCTCTCATGACTACAATACCACACATTGGTTTGTAGCACATGATCATGTTGTGAACACAGTGGATTCTGCACTATATTAATGTGCCTGCAGAGCAGCATTTGCATTTGAAAAAAAAAGCTAGCACAGCAGTGCCTCAGAAACAATAGGGGCTCCAGTGTAGCTCCTATCTTCATTCTTACTACTTTTGGAGATGCTTTAATCGAACCAATTATGAAGCAGTGATTTATGGTTAATGCCTTGATGTACATACAATAAGCATGTAAACACAACCGAATGCTGTATGTTGAATCAAAACAAACTGAAAAAGAAAAACCTCTTTCAAAAAGCCCCCAAATAATTTGATAACTTCTACCTAAGTTCATTCCAGATCAATCAGAACATACACAGTCATGTTTGTATATTGGTATATATATTATAATGACTTTTATATTTTAGTTAGATGATCCTTTCTGATCAAAATATCAACCAAAATGTACTTCACAAAAACCTTTTAAGTGTATTTACAGAGTGAATAAGTGACACAGAATATGCTGGAATAAAAGTGTCTCAAATGTGCAAAAGATTTTCATGCACTCATTTAAACATTTGACAGCAGTAAGTGCAAGAAAAAAATCAAGAGAAAACTTACATATATTACAAAGAAAACTCTTTAAGAAATGGAAAACAAATTTGAATTGTACTTAATATTTTCACTGTTAAAATCCAAATGTATATTAAATTCCAAATACATGCGAGGCAGCTCAAAAGAATTTAAATCAGCAATGTGATGTTTTCCTACAAAATGGCAAGTTATGCCAGACCAGCCGTCCTTAAGTAATATAAATATATTCATAAAAGCAACCCTCTAGTAAAAAGCAGCCAAAATCTTTTTAAAAAAATCTTCCTTGTCCATTCATAGGTACTTTGGTCTTAATAACAGACCTTTTGCAACAGGATGTAGTACCTTCCAAGACAGTAGCCTAGCAACATCAGGAAATGTACTTCATAGCAGCTTGGGGTTTTCCCCCCTCAAAAGATACAGTAATCCTATTTAAATTACAGTGTACATTAAACTAGTCCTTTACAATCTTTTTCATACACACAGGCCCTCAGCTTTTGAACTGACAGTCTTTCAGTATCCTGTCACTAGCTTCATTCTGCCTATTTTTTTCAAACTTGGTCAAAGGAAAAAAATGTACAAGGTTAAAAAACAAAAATCCTCAAGTGAAGGAAAGATTGCACTCTTGCCAACCTAACATTACTTTTCTAGAAAGGAAGTCTTGTTCAGTGTAGTAGTCTTTGGTATGTATGGAAGTCACTTCAGTAATGATTGCAGTTGCCCAGTGAAATGCATTTTGTGTGTGCAGCTCAAAACGAAGAATTCTATGTTATCTTAGTCCTTACAGTATTGCTACACATTGAAAACTCTGCCCAACTCTTCTTGGAAAATGTTGTAAAGGTAACAAGACTGACTACAACTTGACCAAGTCTTTCTAAGACTGAGGAGGCACTGAGCCACCTCAGCCCAACATGGAAGCAATCCCAACTTGAATGGGAAAGAGGGCACAAGACTTTTGTCAGAGACTTGTGCCAGAAACATTGGAGTCTGGAAGAAAAGTATTGATGACTCGGTAGCTTTGAGCCCTCCGGATCATGTCCCGGATCTCTATGTTCAGCTCCATCAGTTTAGTACAGATTTCCGTAAGACTTTGGTTGGATCCCACCAGTGCATAAGTGCCAGACTGCCCCAGTGTTTGGTGCCGGAAGTAAATATTCAGCAGGGTTTGGACCTCATCATCGGAACTGCTTCCAAAAATGTCATTGGGCCATAAACTCCTGCAGTGAAACAAGAATGTAAGCAAACTATTGTTGATTTAATGGACTGAACACTATACAAGTTAAATCTCCCCTCACCCTGCACAGGAAACATTTCTGGTAACTTTCATAAAGATACAATGTTATTGAAAAATCAGCCTTGTAAATGCTTTGTGGTTATGTACCAGGGAATAAACGTGAGATAATAGTAAATTTCTCCTTCACAACTTGTGCCTTTATGAATAAGTTCCAATGTTCATACAAGAACACAACTGCATGGTTTGGCATAGTAGAGAGAAGCCTGTGCATCCACCCTTATTCCTGAAGATACTGAGAGAGGCAGCTACAAAGACATTAAAAGGGTGGGAGGATCGGCATTGGTGGTAAGAGTAGTATCCAAAAGGCTGCTGTACTTATGCAATTGTTGTAGTGTGAGCATAAGTGACTTCCAGTGCAATGGCTTTTCCAGGGATAGTAGTTGTGCCAGCTTATGCTATTGGTGTTGTGCTAGAGGTCGCTTACATTAATGCTACATCAATTGCATAAGAGCAGCAGCTCTGCTGGATGATTGCCCAAAGTGTTTATGCAACATTTTATAATGGAAATTCTCAGGGCACCTTATATAAAATAGGACACCTTAAGACAACTGTACAACCTCTAATTCTTGGCCAGCAGCCAAAAAGAAAAGGAGCAGCTTCAGAGGCTCATATCATATGTAGGAACTAGTTTTTTCTGTTGATGTTACGCAACAACTAATGGTAATAAATGAAAAGCTATGGGATGGGGAAAGACTTAGCTCAATGATCCACTATAACTGTAGGAAGGAGATTGCAC
This sequence comes from Anniella stebbinsi, assembly GCA_029215795.1. Taxonomy (NCBI): domain Eukaryota; kingdom Metazoa; phylum Chordata; class Lepidosauria; order Squamata; family Anniellidae; genus Anniella; species Anniella stebbinsi. The sequence goes on along the minus strand of JARDYH010000001.1, from coordinate 64,633,827 downwards.
ATTATCTTTTGGCCTCAAACATGCTTCTAGGACTCAAGGAGAAACCATTCCTGGGAACTGCCTGCAGTTTCTGTCGAAACTTGAGAGTGCTTTGTAGAATGGGTTAAAACACACAGCCAAATGAGGGGAGAAATGCACAAATATTCATGACTGCAGGAGGAGCTAAAGTTTATAGAAATGAGGAAGAATCAGAGCATGAAGGCAAATGGGATGATTTATTGCCTCTATTTAACAACAAAGTTTCAGCAGGAAACACAAACTGATTGGGAACATGTTAAAGCAACTGAGCCAGCAGTGTCAATGGGGGAAAAATACTCCAGGTGATTGACTGACTCCGTAGGTGGTGCCAACGTGAGAGATTTGGATTCTGGGACCACGGGCTACGGCACTTGGAAAATGGATTGCTGGCAAGAGACAGGTTGCACCTCACAAGGGCTGGGAAGAATGAGTTTGGCCACAGTATGAAGAACTTCATCAGGAGGGCTTTAATCTGAATCCTATGGGGGAGGGAGATGTAAACTTGGAGGCAATAGCAGATGAAGGCTTTTGCGCTATAACCGAGAGAACAGCTCCCTCAAATACTCTTCACAATAATGTAGGAAAGAAGCCAGACTATAAAGCACATGGACTTCGATGTCTATATACTAATACCCAGAGTATGGGAAACAAATAGAATGAACTTGAACTCTTAATACATGAAGGCAAATATGACTCGAATAGGTATAGCTGAAACTTGGTGGGATGACTCCCATAGTGGAATACAGCAATTGAAGGGTATAATAGGAGGCACCCAATCCATCATCAAACCCTGCACGAAAACTCACCAAGGAGAGAAAATCCCAAGTGCCCCAAAAGGGGGAAGTGGGTAGAAATCCTTGGGGGTTTGCAGGATCAGGATCAATCCTCATAGCCAGCCTGCTCTACTAAGGAGGCACCTGATGCACTATGAAAACCCAATGCTTAACTGTGAAAGTAGTGAAAACCCGAGGTGTACCAAAAAGCAGGAGATATGCCTATAACATCTTTGGGGTTTGCAGGATTGGGATCAAACCTCATAGCTTGCCTCCTCTACATTGCTGGCTTGGTTGCTTAGGATGTATTCCGAAGCAGTAAGGTGATGAAGAGTAGAGCGGCGGCTGTTTTCACTGCTCTTGCTGCACAGCTCTGTAGCCAACCAAAATAACACATGGTGACTGCCACACATAATAACCTATGATGGGTTAAATAAACCCTCTCTGCAGACTGTGGATTATAAGCCATCATGGGTTAAAAAACTCCCACCAGACAACACAATAACCCATGATGGGTTAATTAAGCCATCATGGGTTATTGTGGCATCTGTACCCAATGTGGACTCTTTCAAAAATAAACTACTGTGAGTAGCTTACTAAGCCACCATGGCTTAAAATGATGTCTGAACACAGCCACAGACTACTAGGAGCTTCTCCTATTCAAGCCCCACAGAAATTAATGTGTGAAGCAATGAGGCATTGCTTCATTGCACCTTTTCACTTCAATAGGGTATGCACAATAAAGGTTCTTAATAGTTTGTGTCCTAAAACTATTATAATACATTCTTATTGAATCTGGACACAAGGGTTTCTGGGTTAGATGCAAATATTCTGGGGATATATTGAGGGAGTGAATGTTACACTAACTCCCTCAATGGCATTATCTCTGATTTTAAATTGCTAGACCTAGCTGAGGCCCTTTAAATCTGGAGTGATCTGTTTGAGTACAGGAGCAATTTTCTTTCATACAAGTTTTCAAAGCTACAGCCTTTTCAGCTACAGAGACGGGAAGATATCAATCACCTAGTCAAATGTTACCTGCATTCCTTTATTTGGTGTAGAGCTTTTCCAAGCTCATTGCTTTTCAGACACTCCAGCATGGACTGAATGGCTACTTCTGTAGAAGTGAACAAGGGTTCAGAGGCACCACACTCTATAATCAATGGTTCCATTGCTATGGCAGCATTAGCTTCCTTAAGGTTCTTCTTTAACTCACTCAGCTCTCGTGACATATTCAGCAGCTGTTAAGGAAAATAGAATTATATTCATCAATGTATGATTTCCCCCTTCTTGACATTAATTAAAGGGCAGTAACAACTTTATTTCTCTCAAATGGGTCTTTTTTTATTCAAAAGCATAGTTGCAAGATGCATGTGGAACTCCATTTGTAAGCATGTACTGAAATACACATTTGGCTCCCTGATCATCACAGACCTGATTTTGAAACTTTTACTGAAAGTAAAGATAGATTCCTGCATTGAGCAGGGGGTTGGACTTGATGGCCTTATAGGCCCCTTCCAACTCTACTATTCTATGATTCTATGTTGGGCTGGGGAAGAAAATATGTGTTGAGTGCACATGGATTTTACTATGCTGAGATTAAAAATATAATGTCCCATGTTGAGAGGAAAAAGTTGTTTTGGTCTGTTATGCATGTGTACATGGTACGATTAACATTACATATAAGGATGAAAAGTTTTCCCATTCACTCTGGAAAAAATTCACCCCATTAAAAGATTACTATATATTAAATTCATGGTAAAGTAAACATATATTTTTCACCTTTCTGCTTAGCGAGTTTACAGTTTAAAGGACATCTATATTAATCTTTATATTTTTGTAACTAGTTTCAGAATGTGATAGGACATGCATAAAAAGAAAAATCCCATTTACCTATTAACCCCTTCAAATATTCTAGGGTGAATCCAGCAATGGTTAATCATGGCCAAATCCCATGGAAATCAATGGGCCTCAATCATTTAACTGGGCATTCAGTTCCACTAGTTTACATGGAATCTAAGCCCTGACTAGCGCATGCTAGATTGTACTACTCTGTATATGCAGCTTGTAACTGGAGAAAATGAATTGTGAATTGCAACTCAGCAGCTTCTCCTCAACTGGTTTTTCGATTGGCCTATGTTATTTACTACAGAATCCTGATCTTAAACACTTGCATTTGCTTAAAGAACTGTCGTAATGACCATGCCAATAGTAGTAACTAAGCTCCATCTTATTTTTTAGAGCAGCAAATTTTAGAAAACGGCTACCTACAGACTGAAAGTGTTTACTCAGAAATAAATCATGCTGAGTCCAAAAGGATGCTTCCTACTAAGAACAAAGGCATTTGATTCAATACAAATGAATAAATAATCAAAGCTTATTAGGCTGCAGTTCTTGAAAATCAAATTGTAATTTTTACCCCTTTTAGGATGAATTGTTTGTGCTCTTGAAAGGAATCAACATGAGAATAGAATTGAGGACAAGCGCTAAATGTAATAATAAATGCCAGAATGAAACAACCAATGCCAATGATAACAGGCATATGGAGAATTGGTCAGGTCATCTGAAAATTAAGGGTCTAATATTGAAAGCAATATTCTCTTACATGTCTCTTACATTTTATACAGTGAGTGAATTCTTCCTACAAGCTGCAGTTCAGGCTTTACTTGTCTCCACTTGTGAATTATCACTGCCCAGCTTCAGTAAGAGAAGCTCCGTCAAGCTATGGGCATCTTGGTTTTTTCCCCATATCTAGCTTTGGGGGAAGTCCTACTTGTCTGTGATGTGCTAACAGAAACATATGCTTAATGGTAATTCTGCATGACCGTTTTTTAGTTCAATGCATTTCCACTTGATATGCCTTCCCTTCTGGATGCACAATTTTCTGGAATGTGGCTGCATGAGTGTCATAGAGCTCCTACTGCATATTGTCTAAAAATATTAGTGTCCAAAATGTATTTGGCAGTTGCATTCTCCCATACTGTGCAACTCCAGTGCTGGAGCACACATTCACCTTTTATTTTGAAGAAGGAAAAAGCAGTATTACTTCACTTACCCTTACCCACCTACTATTTTGTTTTATTTGCTAAGTGGCTGTGTGCTATACTGCCCTGAACAACAATAGTGCAGAATTGCTAACCACTTTAAAAAAATGGCAAAGACCAAAGCTATCATGTTCCCAAAAGTACAGCCCTGCCATTTCAGGAATCTTCAATGCAGATATTCTTCTGAAATAAGATTTTCCACCACCCCATATCATGGAGGGCTTATATGACATACTCTTTGTGCTGGGTTGGAGTTTGTGCAATTATTACGCTAAGATGATGCATGCTTTTTTTTTTAACATGCTGCAAGCCGCCTTCAAGACCAGCTTATTGTACACACTGCCATGCAGCTTACTGAAATACTGCTGTAAGAATATTGGACTTGGACCTGGAAGACCCAGGTTCAAACCCCCACTCAGCCATGACGCTCACTGGGTGATCATGAGCTAGCCACTCTCTCAGCCAACAACATAGTTGTGAGGATAAAATGGGGTAGGTGAGGTGGGGAGAACCATTGGTACACTGCCTTGAGCCCCATAGAGGAAAAGGAGTATATAAATGTAAGAAAATAAAATTATCTTTTTGCAATCAAATCACATTTTCACTAAACCAAAAGAATGCTCTAAACATTTCTGGAGTTACCATTCCTGACCTTAAATAAGTGCCCCCCATATAAGACAAGATAAATTGCTGAAAGAAATAAACACCACACAAAAAAGCACAGCAATTACTTCAGCAAAAGGCTTGTGTTTTGTTTTGGGTTTTTTTTTGCTACATACCTCTGGCATTGTACTAACTTCGTGCACTTGTCCGATGAGTTTACAGTACGACTGAAAAAGCAACAACAACTGGAAGTGCAGCTTATATAATCTCTGGCACAGTTCCAATTGCTAAAGAAATAAATTGTAAAAGGGGGAGTTATTATTAAAAAGCAACAGCCTGGATATAGGTCCCCCCCCCCAATACAGTGCTTTGGGGACAGAAATGGAGAGATGGAATTACAAAACAATGCTAAAATAAGACCAAATAGTCTCTGCAACTATGGAAGATGAGATTATTATAAAAAGTGTGTGTTCATTATGTCATCTTCTGCTGAATTCGGAAGGCCCTGGTATCAATTTCTTCTCTGCCCTGAAGTCGGTACGTGACATTAGGGCAAGCCATTTTCTCTCAGTTTCAGCCCTACAACAGTAATATGAGGATAACGACACTAACCTATTTGTAAGGCAGGTGGCAAACATTTTTTGGCCCAGAACTTGAATTGGTTCTGAGGATGCATTTTGAAGGGCCTAATCCCAGCAGTGGGCGGGACAATGTGATTGCCAAGACCCCGTTCAGACACTCATACATACAAACACATACACATTGCCCCTCTTCAGCTGGAATCCAGCTTTTTTAAAGCCTCCATTGGTACCAATGTAAGCTTTATAAAAGCTGGATTACAGCAGGAGATAGTTTGTAGTGTTCGGGAGTGTTAGCCCTTCCCTCCCCATCCGAAAATGCATCCAATAGCACCAATGGAGGCTTTAAAAAAGCCTAAATGCAGTGTGGGTGGAGGAGCAGGACAGAGATAAGACAGGGAACTTGGCATACTGGATTTGGGCCTTGGCCTGCCGTCTGGAAGTTCCCCATCCCTGTTATAAGGATTGCAAGATGAGAAGTGCTTTAAACACTCAAAAGTACCTAATAAATACGGAGTATTTATTATGTTCTATGGGTTCACATTTATCCTCTTTTTAAAAAAAGATTTCAGCTTTATTAGCCTAATATTGCTACAATAAACTTTAAATTATACACATTTTACCCGAATACAATTTGCATTAATTTTACGACCTAATGGTGACAAGGAGCACAAGAGTTGGGCATTTGTTCCAAGTGATCTCAAAGGCTGCACTTGGATGTCAATAAACCATGGAATCAGCAGTACTGAGACTTAAGCTTGCACACTGCCTGCCTCCTCTTTTGAGTCAGCCATAAGGAGGAGTTTGGAAGCTTTTGCTTCCATTGTTATTAACTGCAGTGTTGTTGTTTCATCTAAACCCAAATAACTTTAATTTCATCTATGGTTTGTTCAAAACAAGCCAACTTTAAACCATGAATTAGAAGCTGGCTTGTTTCAATAAACCATAGTTACGATCAACGACAGTTTTTGTTCAGATGTAACATTAAAACAGTGGTTAATCTGAAATGGAAGCCAAAGCTTCCAATATTCTCTTTGTAATAGTGCCAGAGGAGGAAGGATGGAGAATGCAAGCTAAAGGCTCGTTGCAGTGGGTTCCCTTCACATTGTCCTTTGAACACAACCAATGTTAATTGTAATTATTTTAACAATGGATTCAAAGGGCCTCAACTTGTAACCATTTACATGGAATGACTACCTCCCCACACTTCAAGAAATTCAAGGTTTTTTTCTCCCTAAAATAACTGATACAAACTAAGCTCATGGAAATGTACTGCCTTTTCTATGGGGACTATTTCTTAAAATTTGTCAAATGAAATAAAAATTAATACACTTCACAGAACCAATATAACTCTCCCAGTTTTATTTTTTTCAATTGCAGTTTACTCCTAACTTCATTTATGACATGGTCAGGGGTTCATATAACCCTAAACAACCCTTACATAACCCTGAAATAGTCTGTGGGTTATGCAAGGTTTGTTTAACCCTCAAATAACCTCCACTGCCTGGGTTTAGATGACTGACAAGCCACAGGAACGCCTGGTCAGGGCTTGCATATTCATAATGGTGGACAGCATGCTTCGCAGTGCCCCGAAGGGTAATTAAACCCGGTGGGCTGTTTTGTCTCCCAAACCAGGTCGATAACTTGCTAACTTAAAAACCTGTAAAAATGACTTCCTATAGCTTTTGTGAATGAGTGCTTATCACCATAGTTCTGAACTTCAACAATTCAGTATCATGGCAACTTTGTTATGTAGAAGTAGACACAGTCCATTCTGAGGGGGCATTCTGTGTAAGTCACTCGAAAGCAGTGGAAATCCTCTCTCACATAGATGGTATATCCAAGTCCTGCATTTGTAATTGGTGCATATTCATCTATCCTTGGGAAGGAACGGGCAGGTGGAACTTGCATATTGAGTCTTGTATAGTACTCTCATATCAGGTAATGGCTACTTCCCTGCAGTGCATAAGCATCCAGGAGAGGGATGAGGAACAGGGAAGGCGAGAAAAGGGATTCCTCAGGGTTAACCTACACCGTAAATTGTAGCATGGAGTTGAGCGTCACTTTCTTTTTTACCTCTGAGTAAATGTGTGGCTCCTTGATTGGATTTGGACCATTGCATGCTGGAAGGGAAAATTTGTCTCTTTTTAGCCCCTGTGTATGGAGTTTTAAAACTCCCCTACTTGCATATGGTGGTCCAAATTTGGATCAGGGCCCTGCATGCATACTTGGAAGTAAAAAAAGTAAGTCAGGTGTATCTGCACACTACACATTTAACATAGTGTGTGTATAGTTTACCCTTCAGTTGTGCAGGTCTCTTACTCTAACTTGGACTCCCATTTCATCAAATTGCAGTACCATGATGAAATTGCACTGATTAGTCCAGAATAAAAAGTGTGTTAAATCCAAATTTAATCTCTTCTAGTTTTTGTGGAACTAGTATAGAAGTAACTTATTTTAATATAACCATTACGTTAGCTCTCTCCCTTCACAAGATAAGTGAGTGTTTTGACTGTTAAACAAGGCTGACTCGTTATATAAAGAGTATTTGAGCACAATTCCAAATTGTATGTGACAAGGTCAGAACCTACAAATACAGTAAGCTACATTCAAGCTCTTCGGGAACTGTTGAAATAAAATGCAGTTCAAACATTTATTACCATAATCATATATTGCATCAATAAGAAAAGAAAAAGAAAAAAGGGGGGAACATGCTAGGAGTTAAAACAGTGAACTTAGGTGCATTAGTCCATATTTTAATGGACAAAGAATATGAAAGAACGTTTAACTTACTGCAAGAGATTCCATTTGCTACACAGCAAGCATGGCACAGGAAAAAGGAAAGGAAAGAAAGTATAGTGTCAGTGTAATGCATGCAATTGGAAAAGCACAGCCATCTTTACTAGTCCTGTCAGCAGCATCAGCACGGCTTTTTTACTTGCTTAAGTGATTCAGAGTGTATCAATTGCACAACATGCACGGCCCCAGAAGCTTAAACAAAGGTTTTAATAATCATGGTTCTAAAATACCCACCGCAATCATCTAAGGTTTGGAACATAGCTATTTTTGAAAGCCAATCTAAGCTACTCTAAAAATAGAAGTTTATTACACCTAAATGTACAGTTATATGTTCTTAAAATAAATCTATTTTATAAGATTATTCTCTTAAAGGTTAGCCGTGAGATTACAAATTACACATGTCATCCAAATCGCTAACAGAAATTAAAAAGCAGGTGTGTTAGTGGTAGGAGATCACATACTACATCCCATCTGAACTCTATGGCCCTGATCCAGGGATATTCTTGCTTAGGAGCAGGCTGTGCAACACAGGAGAATGATCCTTTCCTCCTGGCAAAGAGATACTAGGAACATAGGAAGCTGCCTCATACTGAGTCAGAACTCAGTATGAAGCAGAACTCAGTCAGAGTCTGAGGCAGAACTCAGTCAGAGTCAGAACTCAGTCAGAGTCAGAACTCAGATGGGCTAGGTCCATCTAGCCCACTATTATGGACACTGATTAGTGGCGGCTCTCTGGAGATGGGGCTGGATGGAGATGAGAGATTGAACCTAGGACTTTCTGCATGCAGAACAGGTGCTCTACCAGTGAACCACAGCCCCTACTCGAGCTCTGACAGCACCAATCAGCTATTACTAGAAAAGGTAAGGGAGCCAATCCTGAACTAAGCACTTCCCCAACTGTTGATCAGCTACATAATAGATTACAGTGCTCCTCATCTATTCAGCAGTGTGCCTGAGGATTCCCCACACCCGCATGCCACCGGACATCTTCCATTTGCAAGACTACTAGGAAATATGTGGGAGCCGTAACTTGTTTCTACTCTGGAATTGCCCTCACTAAATCAGATTCCATGACCTCCAACAGTGAAGAAGTTGGTAAAGCCTGAAATAATATAATTCTCACCAACAGTAATGCCCCCCCCAATCTGTCACCTTGCCATCTTTGTATTTCACATTTTCAATTTCACCATTGGTTTACACCATATAAGCTAACTAAAAAAATGTAGCTCTGAGCACCTGTTCTTCCTCTTTATCTAATTACCTTTCCAAGAGCACGATATATTAGTGTTTTTCTTTTATTGGTGGGCACTATGCATTAAGCAGACTATCGTTGTTTTATACTTAATGCATTTGGAGAAATGCAAAACACATTTTCTTGAACCAAAGAGGGACACTATAATGCTTGAAGGGGTAGACAACAAGGTGCTCACGGTCATGGGCACCAATGTGTCCCTGGACACCCACCATGGTGCCCGTCAAGGCATCCTACGCTTCCCAGTTTCTTTTTTATTTTTTTAATAAAGGGTAGTATCCAAGGGGGACCGGCTGTGTGCATAAAGGAGCGTAACTGACTTGCCCCTTCCAGAAATGAGCATTTTTGCTCATTTTGGGGTTTGCCCCGGAAGCACTAAATCGCCATTGCGCAAACAGTGGGGGTGTCTGTGCAACAGAATTGGTGGGGCGTGCATGGAATGAAATCAGTGGTGGGTGTCCTCATGTGCAAGGGCCCCACACATGGATGGGCAGAATTGGACACTCCCCCCAAATTAACACATTGTCTTGCTGGAAGCAGGCAGGACGTCAAAGCAAAGTGCCACTGCCATCTTCATTTCCCATGAATGCCTCAAGGCCACACCCTTAAGAAATGATGATGGTGAGCAGTGCAGGCCAATGCTTCCCTCTACAGCGCACCTAGCCACCAAGAAAAAGAAGGGGGGAAAGAAAAAGGGACCATTGTCACTGCTGTCTGATAAGCCAGGGAGGGGGACTAAAGAGAGCAGCAACAGCAGCGACGGCAGTAGTAAGCCAGCAAGAGCAGAAGGGAGCCAGAGGGAGGGGGGAATTTTGCATGGATCCTGAAAAAGAGAGAGAACTCCATCAGACGAGTGTTTTATTGCACGCTCGTTACTGGGCACTCATGGATTTTTGCGGGTGCCTCTCACGATGTTGTCTGCCTCCCACCCTTTTTAGCCTTCTTTGTGCCACAAAAAAACACCCCAGTAAGTCCGATTATTTTAAAGACAGAAGTTGCTGCTATCTCCTGCTGTGTGCAGGAGAAGCAGCACAATCAAAACAGCCCACTGAATGTGCCATGTGCACCTTGTTACTTCGTCTTTCAAAGGAGGAAATAATGAGAGACAAGTGCGTGGGTGACGTGCCAGTAAGCAATCGCGATTTCCCCATGTGATGACTGTCAGAGTGGTTTTTCGTGTACTTCCAATCAAGAGAAGGAAAAGGAAATTCAGTTTATGTGATGGGTACATGGAATGTTTTTGACAGGTGGAGTGAGAAAGAGAATGGATGGATGGTGATTTGAAAGAAAGTACATGTGAATATGGGTGGTGACCATGTGTGTGGTAAACAAGGGTGAGAGAGAAAAAGAAGGGAGGAAATGAGTTGTTTGGCAGAAGTAGCAGGGAGAGAAACGAGTGAAATAGGTTTTTGCTGGCGCAGAAAACTGAGAGTTCAAACAAGTTATTTTGTGTGTTGGAACTCACCTCTGCCTTGCACTCAGTCTTCTGGGCAGGTTACTTGTATTTTGTGACTAGCCACACCTCCCATGGCAGCAATTTTGTAGTGGTGTCCAGACATTTTCTCAAATAGCCAAATATGCCCCAGGACAGAAGAACATGGCAAGGGGAAGTGAACCACTTCCTATTCCAGTTAAATTATTACAGGCAGTGTGGTCAGGGCCAGACCTCTATTAAGGGTCCAGTACATTATAGTTTCACAGATGTGAAAATTTCACCAGATGCAGCTTTTCCCATCACAGTAAAAACTGCACAAGCTATAACTTTTCTTTCTACACAACTCTTAAAGATGCAGGAATCTTCTCAGAGTCTGGACCTTGCAGCCCTAATTATAGGGCACTGTGGAGAATTACTCACTGGCCTCCTTTCCTTCTACCCATGATCCGGCTCCAGGAGCAGCTTTCTTTCTTTTGCCCTTTCTAATGGTTGCAATTATGTTTCAGGATATTGTAGAAGGGCAAGGAACCAAAAGGCTTCTGGAGAAACCACTAGTTCCATCTCATAGTCATATCAGCAACACGATCCCCAAAAGAACACCACGCCCAGGGAAGGCCAGCCTGGCCCCTGCTGCCATCAGATAGAAAAGGAGCTGCTGGTGCAGGGAGCCTGGCTTTCCTCCTTCTTGCCAGAAAGAATTCTGTTCTAAGTGTTAATAGCCTTGGGACTTCAGAAGTGAAGACAACACTCTGCCTTCTGCCACTGGGCAGGGCAGGAAGGTCCATCAGATATCTGCCCCGTTTCTATTCCAGCAAGAACACCAGCAAAGGAAGATCTGCTTGGTCCCAAATGGATATAAATGCCTGTTTAAAACTCACCCCTTTGTTCTGGCATTGTCATGGTCTCCCGTTTCCTTCCACTCCCCTTTCATTTGTGTTTCCTATCTCTTTCGTTTCTAAGCCTGAGGGCAAGGCCTGTGCCTTTTTTTGACTGATGTGAGCTGCTTTAGGAAACAAGAGTTTGTCCAAAAAGTATGATTAAAATAAAATCTAGAGTCTTGAGGAGTGCTGTGTTGTGCAGAAGGTGGGGAAGTCAGTGACCTGTCATCAGAGTTCGGTGAAAGGGTGCTTCCAGATTTTATGGCGCCAGCACACTGCATCATTCACAGAATATTATGGGAGATCCAGACATCGTCGTCTCCCACTCACAATCCTCCTGCGTTTTCCCTCCACCCTTTCTACCTTTTTTCTTACAGGTGAAAATCCAATAAAGAGAAAAAGATGCAATAGCTGCACAATGCCTCCAAACTGTTTGCGCTAGGAAGACTCCATCTGGAAACACTCCTAGACTGGCTTAGTGGCCAATCTAGTTTCTGACCAACAATTACAAACTGCTTCCGAAAAATTAGGATGTAGGTTTGTTTAGTTACAAATGAGTGAAGTCCCACTGAACACTATTTTGAGATATTTAGTTGTCTATGATGTTATCCGCATAGGGATTTCATTACTTTAGTCGTTGTACATAAAGCTTTATATTCCCAAATGTCATGCAGCTGATACAATCAAGCATTGTGCTAGTTAATATGAAGTTAAACACGAAGAGATGAGATAAGCTACTATCAAATACAGAATTGCACTGACAGCTGTTTGTCAGAGCTCGTTTGCATTATGTGCAAACATCTCAACGTTTTTTTACATACCCTGAAGTATGTACTGAGTATTTAAAATTTGATTGACCATAAAAATGTTCAATAATTAGCCACTGAATTTACTTTTTTTTAATTAGTTAACAGCAATGAGTAATTGAATGCTTTCTGGAAATGTTGAATGTCCTGAGGAAGCATCAGTATAGCTCTGGAAGGTTTTCTCATGCCCCTTGACATGAGAAAAGGTTTTGAAAGTTCAGTTTTAGGCCAGGAATATGTGGTGGGTTGAATGGCTCCACAGGAACCTTGATTATTGCAAATATTCAAGGGCAAAGGGAATACCAGGCTTAAGGCATTCCAGGACACAACAACAGGCCATGAACAGCACCAATTTTATACATGCCTACTCAAAAGTAAGTCTCACTGAGGCCAGATCTACACCAAGCAAGATATAGCAGTATGAAAGTGGTATATAGAAGGCAGGAGCCACACTACTTCTTTATAGCGTATTGAAGTGCACTGACAACTGTTGGGGCCCACTGACACAGACCATATACCGCTATATTCTGCTTGGTGTGGCTCCTGCCTTTTATATACCACTTTCATACCGCTATATCCTGCTTGGTGTAGATCTGGCCTGAGTCTTACTCCTAGGAGACTGGGTATAAGATAGCAGCCTAAATATTTTTTTCTTAAGGATCAAAGAAACGTACTGGCAACTACTGCCAATATGAAATAATATAATATCTTCATTTAAAGGCTTTGAATCACAATTTCAAACCTATTCCTGCTTACAAGTGAAATCTTTTATTTATGAGTCTAAGTCATTAGCTGATGTGATACAAAAGCTTTAATATAATGATTAGGGAAAAGTTATATACACCCTCATCTATCTAGCAAGAATGATTTGTGTGGAAGGACGCTTCCATGACTGGAATTCCTTATTGAGTTGCGTTCTACCTCTACCAAACAATGCTGTATAGGGGTAAAAATCCCCTCAGGGCTGCAGGTATGGTGAATGGTGTAGAATTGAATCCAGATGTGTACACATTATACAAATGGCTGCAAGGTCAGCTTTACGAACTCCAACTACCTTGTTTGGAAGTGTATTGCAATGGTCAAGGCTACTGCATCAGCCGTCTGTTGAGCAGATATGTACACCAGATCCTTGAAATGCAAGGATCTTTGGATAAAGATTAGTGACATCAAAGCATTTATAAAATAGTGAACTATTAGATAAATCAAAATCGTTCTATAATCAGCTAATCTACCACTTTTTATTTCTCAAGCAATATAATAACCAGAAACACCAATTTTTAATATACTGTGTCTTCCTTTGTAGAACTGCAATAGACTCCTCAATACTTTTCACTTTATACCAGGGGTGGGGAACTTATGGTGTGACAGATGTTGTTAGATTACAATTCCCATAATCTCTGACTATTTACCATCCTGGCTGGGACAGATCCAACAACATCTGGAGAGCCACAAGTGCCTTCCCCCATTATACAAAAATAAGGGGGGAAAGGGTAGCTAGCAATATTGCTAAATGTGGGTTCCGTACAAGGTGAACAGAGTGAAAATACAGAATAAAAGATCTAATGTTTGGTGCAAAGACCTTAAAGCTGCTTGTGCTGACTTTCAGTTGTTCCTGTATTACACATATGGCCAAAACCAGAGGGAGGAGAATCCATGCAAAAGGAGAAAACAGATGATACGAGAAAGCAAGATAAACAAGAAAAAAATAGAGGTGTAAAAACCAAGAGAACAGTAAAATTAATAAGATAGCTGGGAAGGACAATAATGAATAGACAAAGACAAATAAAATTAATAGGGAAAATTGCAAAAACAACAACAACAACCCCCCCCCCCAAAAAAACCCTCAAATAAAAAAGCCAAAACAACCTCAACCATAAAAACATTATGTAGAAAATATAATTTTGCAATACTGCATGCTGACATTGTATCACACAATTTTTAACTTCTAAACCATGAAAAGAAGCTGTCATTTGCCTCAGTTATTGATGTCCCCATATGCTGCTACATTTATTTATATTTCCGCCTGCTTCTATCTTTTCAGAAGATCTGGTACAGAATGCAGCCCCAGGCCATTTGACTAAGAAAGCTGTTTTGCTTTGCCCATGGACAGTAATGGCCACCACATTAGTCCGTACTGGATTCACACTAATAGGCTAGAAGTGACCAGGGCCATCCAGAGGAATTTGGGGGCCCAGAGTAGTGGAATTTTCAGGGTGACCTGTCACACACAAAAATTTCAATCATTTTGAAAATATTTATAATGAGGAGGGAGAGTTTCTCTCCTCCCCCCCACCCTGCCCTGTACGGTGCCCTGGAGCAAACTGGGCAAGCTTGGAAGTGACAGTACGCTTCCATCAGGGCTTAATTTGCACCATGGCTTGGGCCTGGCATCTGTTCTTAATGTCAGATTACCCTTGGAATTTATGAAGTATGAATAGCTGAAAGTGCCCCTGGGCAAGTGAAGAGTGCTTTTCCTTCACCAGGGAGTAACTACAGTGAGTCTCCAAATAACAAGGCTTAGTAGGAAGAGCTTCCAGAGCTTGGCATCTGTCTTCCTAGAAATTAAACATTGACTAACAATTCAGTGGGACTTGTTACTAAGTGTGCTTGCTGTAGTCTTAATCAGGGTTAGGGAATCTGTGCCGCTCCAGATGTGGCTGAACTAAAATTCTCATCATCCCTCAGCACTAGCAAGGCTTACTGAGTCTGATGGGAATTGGAGTCCAACATCATCTGGAGGGCCATAGCCCTGGATTAGGTTGTGACTGTGAAGCCATGGATAGCATTGGTAATCGTCTATGCCAGCGGGAAGAACATTTGGAGAAACTGTGCTGTAGAAGAGTGCCGCTGTTAAGAATCTTAGACAAATTTCCGGCTTGGGCACTGAAATGGTCTGGTCCCCCTGACGGATAATCATTATTGAGAGAGAGACAAGAGGGAGTGTGACCCTATTGATTCTCCTTGGCCACTCATAAGCAGTTGATGCCATTGACTATAGTGTTTTGCTGGACTAGTTCTGTGGGTTGGACATGGGAGGCACAGCAATATAGTGGTTCCACTCCTATCTGCAGGGTCAGTTTCAGAAAGAGATATTTGGATATTTCAACATCTATATGAAGCAGCTGGATGAGGTCATCAGAGGATCTGTAGTTGTGTCAGCAGTATGCTGATGACACTCAGCTCTATTCCTCCATGTCAACTGATTCAGGTGCTGAATCAGTATCTGGATTCAGTAATGGTCTGGATGAGGGCCAAGAAACTGATGTTGAATCCCGACAAGATGGACGCACTGTGGGTAGATGGTTCAGAAATTGGGTAGTCAACCTGTTTTAGATGGGGTTGCACTCCTCTGAAAGAGCAGGTACATTGCTTAGGATACTCCTTGATTCAATCTTGACACTTAAGGCCTAGTTGGCCTTAGTGGCTGGGACTGCCTTTTATCAGCTTTGTCTCATTCGCTAGCTAGAACCTCTCCTGGGTAGGGATAGTCTGGCCACAGTGATTCACGCACTGGTAACCTCCTTATTAGATTACTGCAACGTGTTATACATAGAACAGAAGCTTCAGCTAGTGCACAATATGGCAGCCAAGATTGTAACTGGTACAGTTGGGAAGAATCACATCACACCAACTCTAAATGAAGTGCACTATTTACTTTTATTTATTTATTTTATTTCTATACTGCCCCATAGCCAAAGCTCAGTAGCTGCCTATTCACCTCTGAACCCAATTCAAGGTGCATTTGCTGATCTTTAACACCCTAAATGGCTTTGGTCCCAAATATCTGAAGGAGTGCCCCTCCCTGAATCAACCTGACCAGCCATAAGATCTTTGGGCAGGCTCTTTTATAAGTACTCATGGTACATTGTGTGACAACAAGGGAGAGCCCCTTCTCTGTTTTGGCACCGCGATCGTGGTACACCTATCCTATGAAGGTGCAACTGGCACCAATATTATATTCTTTTCAGCATCTATTTGTTTGCTCAGGCATTTTACATTTGCTTATGAAGCCAGGTGGTGTTGCTGCCTATTTTATGTAACTTCTGCCCTGTTATTAGGATTTTTTAAAAATACATGTTGTAAACCTCCGTAGTACCATAAGATGAAAGGTGGTATAGAAATATTTTAAATAAATAATCAATCCTGGAAGCAGCTGGGCCAGAAGCTGTGCAATCTGTGCAGCTATTTTCAGCGCCAGTGTGTGTCCCAATCCCTGCCATTTCATTCTCATATTTTGATAGGTTTCTAAATTGCAGGTAACACAACAGCTTTTTAGATGGAGGGAGTACTTGAGGGAAAGCACACAGATGACTTGTTAGTACCAAACGGCAAACATGCTTCCATATTAATTCCTAGTCATTGGAAAGTGGAAAAAGTAGATCCTCCAAATGCTTCCTCTAAGACATGCCTGCTTCCTGATCGGACTGAGGCATCCTAGAGAGAAGATGGTGATAATGGAGAAGGAAAACGGGTTAGTAATGTTCCTTTTCCCATAATGGGCAACCCTAAGAATGCTAGGGGTATGTGGTAAGGGAAGGCGAGGAGTGAAGGAGCAAAGGAGTTGTAACTTTGCCCAGGCCCTAAAAGACCTATGCAGTACGGATGTCTCTCGAACACGCTCAATGGTAGAGAACAATGGGGGAGGGGGAATGTAGCAGCTATTTATATTAAACTTTATAGTTGCTAAGATATTAGATTGCACCTAGGGTCTGAAAGAAACGTAATACACAAAAGCCTTTCTTGTGGTCAAGAAACAATGCAGAATTGTAGTTAACTGCAGAAGCAAGAGAATAGATCCAATCTATAATTACCTTTTCCTCTGAGTCTCCTGGCTGACAGGTAATAACACCATCTCTTGAACCCCCAACAAATGTTGCCTTGCAGTTTGCCAGCCACTATTTTGGGGTAATAAAAAGAAAGGGACATCAGCACCATGATCAACAAAGTGCTTTGAATTTGCTGGCCAGAAAATATGTTACATTTTAAAAATTGTATTTTTGAGACATGGAACTGGATTTGGTTAAAATGAATTTAAATATTCATTTATTTCCAGGAATGTTTACACTATATGAATGGTGAATGAAAAAAGAATTAAACAATAACTGAATTTTTAGTACATTAACAATGCAATCCTAAGCAAGTTTACTCAGAAGTAAGCCCTACTGAGTTTAATGACACCTACTCCCTAGCATGTATGTTTAGGATTGCAGCCTAAATTTATTTCTAGTTTTTGTTCCATGAGATATATATTCTGAAAACAAAGAACGTACAATTTCCAGAAGGTTGGCTGTGTTAATTTGTTGCAATAGAAAACAAAACAGCATTGTGACACCCTAAAGATGAACAAATTAATAAAGAAAAAAAATAAGGAAAACCTGCTTACAGAAAGTGTTGCTTCTTTCCTGTTGTTATACGTGTCCAAATATTCTTGCAGTTCTAAGACACTGAATTTTAATTTCTCAAGAAGCCCACAAGAGAGAAGCTGAAAATGTTAAAGACACCACAGTGAACATTACTTCCTGTAAAGAGTGCTCTAATTACATTGTCTCACTGAATACCAAAATCAAAAGGAAAAAATCCACAAGATTTAGTCTCTAGATTGGTGCTTCATGAATTTAAGAGAGTCATGAAGACTGTCCTCTTCCGACAGGCCTATCCAGATGAATTTTAAGATGTTTTTAATGTTGTATTTTTCTCTTGCTTTTTAAAAATTTTAACTGCTGTGATTTTTATGTTTTATATTGTTGTTGTTCCCTGCCTCGATCCGGAGGGAGAGGCGGGCTACAAATTATTATTATTATTATTATTATTATTATTATTATTATTATTATATTGACCCAGTTCCTACAAATAAACAACCTACAGTTTGTTAACCAGGGGTTGGGCAGGAACGTGGTGGAGTGAGAAAACACACTTGCTCCCGGCCGAGTGCTCGCTTGCCTGCTTCCAGTGAATGAAATAACCCAGGGACGCTCTGTCCCTGGGTTTTCTTCATGATGTCCAAACCCAGAATTCTAGGTGTTGAGAGAGAAATAACCCAGAGTTATAAAATCATGGATTATGGAGTGTGTCTGGGTTGTTTTGCACACTGAAAGCCATCAAGAGGTGGGGAGCCAGCATTGTACAAACTGGGTTACTGGTTATGTCTAGGCTGTATTATGTCATGTGGGGTTCACTTGAATGAATCCTTTTTCATACAAAATAGTTACTTCCATATAGAAAACCACATGCCACAGAGAACTTTTCTAGCTCAGCTCTCTTCCTGACATGCTAGTTTTCTATGTGCAGAAATGGTTTGTATTGCACGTTTCACTAGGTATCTATCAATCAAAGACAGTTCCCAACAATCTACCACCCAGCATCACCAAGGAACAGAATCCAGGGTGCAGCTGCTATATTTTTAGTTTCAGTGAGTGGCAGTGCATTTACATACTGTGATGATAAATCCCAGTACCACTGATTTCTCAGATTTAGCAACCTATGTGCTAAGTTGGCACCAATATTTGGGAGACCCAGGCAATGGCATGGTGTTCAGCTGCTGACAAGAGTGCCATGTGTATAGCAGGTTATGCCTAAACAGGCTCCTAGTGAATACTTTCACAGTTGCCTTTGACAAGTGTGAAAGTACTCACTAGGAACCTATTAAGGCATAACTTTTTCATGGGTAAAATCTGGAGCAGAAGAATTGGGACTCACAGAAAAATGGGATAAGACCATTAAAGAAGAGCAAAGCCTGAGAGCTATGTTATGTGAAGAAGCTTCTCTCCCTATCATTTGGAGATCACATACAGGATTCTACCAACCTACTCCTAAACTCAGTTCCAAGCCTTTAGTAGAAATGGCCAATATATTTTCAACTTTTCCTCATTTTGTTGAAGTTACTGTATGATTATGCATTACTGACCATGTTATGTGCTCTATAGCATGATCACAACTGAGACAAAGAGATACATTTTGTGTGTAAATTGTTCCAATTAAACTATATATAACATTAGAGCCCCTTCCATGAACAATGGATAAGCCACAAACCTTCCCATAGGCTTCAGAGGTTTCACCAAACAGTACCCACACAGTTTAAAGCATAAAAACGATGAGGACTAAAGCCTTGTTTAGCATTGTTTAGTACTTAATGAAAATTGGGATTCTCAGGAAGCAGTGTTCTGTAACCATAACTCAGTTCAGTGGGGGTTTGTGCTTGTGCCGAATACATCGAGCCCTATGAATTTATACAACCTCCCTATCTATATTCAACCAAAACATTAAATGCAGCTAGAAAAGGCTAGAATTTTAATACACCACAAATACATACAGTTTACTTCTCAACAGATATTTCCGGAAGAGTTTACAAATCTATCAAGAACAACTTATAAAACTTCATCACTCTTTGGTTTTCTATGGATAGCACTTCAGTATAATTAGTCATGCACATTTACTCACAGTTTCAGCATCTACAAAAAGTGTAGGGCATTCTGAACATGATGTCAGCATCTGTGACGAGCTCACAAACTTTGAGCCTATTCCTCGCAGATTGTCCCCTAGGTAGCTGGCAGCATCGCAAGTTAGAAAGCAGAATCTTTTCTGAATATTCTGTAAAATAAAATTACGTCCATTACTTTCGCAGTTGAAGTTAATGGACTTTTTAATTCTATATATAAAATTGCTACATTTGTTCTTTCTGTATACTGCAGAGGGGAAATAAATACATCCCATGTGTTTACTTAAGGACATTAAATCCCATTATGGTTTGATTATAAACTATTATGTTCCTGCAAACTATACAGTTTGTTCTGCTTGCTAAAAGGTTGTTTTCTTATTTCTTTTGTATTTCTCCCCCTCTTTCTCGTTAGACTGAACCTGCATGGCATTGGCTCATTCTGTTTTGTCACCAGCAACAACCAAGATGAGATTTCTCTGCTCATTTTGGGCACTGTTTTGTTACTACCCACTGTCAAGTGGCCTATCAAACAATGTAATGAGTGTTCTGATGCCAGGTTTACAGGAGGGGAAATCATGAGAGAGGCTTCTGTGTGTTTGGTTTCCCCCTCTGGCCAGAACTGCTTGGCAAGTGTGCCTCTGCTGCTGGAGAGAATTCCAACATACCAAACTGCAGCTGGAAACTATTGCACACCAAGATTTCTTTTAGTTGGTACCAGCTAGAACACATTTTTGTTATAAATTACAGAATTTCTTTTTAAAAGGACTGTTCAAGCCACCTAAGGAACTGAAGCAATTATACTATGAACTTAGGGCTTTTGTTAACTGGAAATATATGGCAATATCCTCACTCTGTCATCTCAAAAACAGTTATGGGAATTTATTCTGTTGTATATCAAAGCACTGTTATCAGGGTGTGCCAGAGGAAATAGTGTCTGCTCCATCACAAAGCAGTTCTTTTTTTAATGTCTCTCTAATACTAAACAAAGTAATTCAAAAACTACACAAGAGAGCAGCAGCAGGAGCCTGTGAGCTGAAAGGGCTGGGATTCTGTCAAAATTGTAGTTCATTCTATAATCCTTGCAGTGAACAGAAGCATCTAGGTTCTAGGAATAGACCCCTTAGGGTAGGTATGTGGGGGCTCTGTGTAAAGAAAGAAGGGCATACATAGAGATTAAAGGAATGCAGGGTAAGAGAGGGATTATGGGAAGAGGGCTATCTCCCCTTTAGTCCTGAACCCTGCAGCCCAGTGTATCATAGAATCATAGAATAGTAGAGTTGGAAGGGGCCTATAAGGCCATCGGGTCCCCCCCCCCCCCGATTACTACCTCCAGTATAACAGAGCAGTCAAGTACCTGCCCCCACATACCTGCCTTTGGCCCCAGGGGACATATGTGAGTGGGCTACTGTCTGACACCAAACCTATTGCAGTAATATGTACTCCCCAAATATAGGTTTGCTTGATGTTAGAGTATGATCTGGAAAGTTAGGATTTAGGACTCTCCACCCCTCTGGCTTGCTCCCTGATAAAAGTTGATGAGCTAGAGAACATAATCAGGGCCTGCATTTAATGAGGCCTGTAAAGATTGCTTGGATTTCACCAAAATAATGATAATAAAATAGTTCTAGGAATGTGGGATTTTCTTACCTTAAACAGGGAAGAGAACACATGAAAAGTATATACTGCACAGGAGCCATCAGAGTCACACATGAGCTGGTTGATATGGCTACGCCAGGCTTCTTCTGCATCATCACATGCAGCTGGCTGAAAGGCAGCCAGGATAGCGGAAAAGAAGGGAGAAGGGGGAGGTGAAACATTCCTGTCACCATCACCAAAACTGAAAGAAAGTAAACCACAACATGCTATAAGGATAGTGAGTCAACGTGATGGTTTGTGCTCATGCATATAGAGTCTTAATGAGGTTAGAGCAGCCTTCTCTAACCGTGGGCCCGCTGGTTGTGTTGGACTACAACCCCCATAATCCCAGGCAGCATGGCCAACATATCTGGAGGGTGGCAGATTGGGTTAGAATATAAGTATTTGAGAACCTGACTTGACCCCCTCCCACCTTTAAACTTAGGAATGCCATGTGACTGAAGTTTTAGTTCATGTTGAGAATTTTTAGTCTAATATCCCCCTCTTTTATGCTGAATTATTTTATCCTGCTCCTAGTCTGATTTTATAAAGTCAATTTTAGTAGTTTGAAATGTTTTCCAGTGTGGTATTTTTTGATTGAGTACAACTATTTATACCTTGCCTCTCAAGATAAAATCCTACCAATGCAGCTTACAAATAAAGCAACAACACGTTCATGATATATTTTACTAACTTTTTCCAAGCCATTTTGAGCATATTTATAAAGGTTAGAAACTTTAACATCAAATAAATATTTACCTTGCAAGGGCATATTGATCCAGCAATCTGTCACCTTTTTCTTCAGTTTCTGTCATATCTAGGCTAAAACTATCACTGTATTCAAAAGCTGCTGGGAGTTCATTGGTAGAGCCAGAGAGATCATCCTCCTGTACTGAGGTATCCTCTTCTTCTTGGCCACCTTCAGTCTAGAGAGATTGAATTGGTTACCATTTTAGCTACATAGTACCTTTAACAATAAAACTGATATATTCAACAATATTGATAAAGGAATAGAGATACATGTGGCCATAAAATACGGCTAATGATTATGAGATAAGCTTGTTTATATTATGTATTTACAAAATACTTTTTACATTAAAATATACCTAGAAGGTTGTATAAGTAATAAAGTCAGCCAGCAACAAATGCACCAGCAGAAAAAGAACATTTCAAAACTAACTAAAAGTAAAATGTAATAATAAATATATACTAATTTACTCAGTGACCCTGTTCAGATGACACGCTAAGCCACAGTGGTTAAGCATTCTGAGCTAAACATTATGTCGAGTGAACCACTGCTAACCATGGTGGCTACATAATCATGGTTTAAACACGTTCACTGTTTGCTGCAAAAGGGCTATTGGCCTAACCATGGCTTAGTGTGTTGTCTGAACAGGCCCAATGAGTCCCAGAAACAACCCTTTCACAAGATGGTGGAAAGAACACAACGAAGTGGCTAAGGGGGTGTATGTTTAGACAGGAAAAAGCCCTACAACTCTTTCTGTCTAAACGTGCATAGGTTTGCTCCTCAAGGATCCTCTCTGGGCAGAGTTGGTGGAATCAGCAAAAAAGCCCTGCTCCCGGTCTCCACCAACCTAACCTGTGTAAAAGAGGGATCCTAAGGCAGGGTCTTCCCAGCGGAATTTAGTGGCAGTGCTCAAGGGAAAAGGTGGCCCCTAAGATATGCATGATCCAGGCTGATGAGCACCTTGAATTGGGGTTGAAACTAATTGGCAGCCAGTCCGGGAGCAGCCAAAACTAAGTGCAATGTGTTCTCTGCCATTCAGATACACTTTTAAGGACAGCCCTACATAAAGTATGTTACAATAATAATAAAAAATAAGATTACTAAAGCATGGATGGTCATTGCAAATTCTCCATCAGAGAAAAAGAGGCACAATCGGTTTACCAGGAGAATCTGAAAAAATGCTACTAGCTACTGCTGCCACCTGAAAGTCCAGCCGTGAAGCAGAGTCCAGAAGAATGCCAATGCTACAAACCTGGTCTTCAGAGGGCATGATCCCACCAAGAAAAGGCATACACACTGTCCTCAGGTCACAAGACCCTATTGACAAACGTATATATTGACAGCATATTCCCTTAGTATACAACTGTGTTTAAAGAAACCTACTTCTTCAGCTTTCGTCCTTCAGTGAAACCCCTGGCAATAGAGCTCTAGAAGTTGAAATTTATGAGAACTTTATCAGGACCTTCTGGAATCCCAAAGTCAACTTGTATATTTATAGTGACTAGAACTGCAGAATGCTTGCATGAAAACATAGTTCTTTTAAGGACAGTAATTAAAAGAACTTCCTGAACGTATGTTTATATTTTATTCAGGTAGATAGCAATAGGTTTCATGTTGCTCTATGAATACTACTCTGTGAAGTCACACACATAGAATTATGCTTGCACAGTTCACAGTTTAGAACGTTCTGGAAGTTCTGAAGTAAGAGAGACTCACTCACTTTATATCAAGGCTTCTCTCTCCCCATCCCCCTCTTTCTGACACCTTATGTACAAGATGTGAAGCAGATTAAATGTCTTGTTACTTTAATCCTTTTCATTTCCACAGAGGCCCTGTTCAGATAATATTTTCCTCCCAACATGGCAATGAGGGAAAAACATGGGAACAGGTATCAGATTAAAATCTCCCTCTCACTCTGGGGGGGGTAAACAATCAATCCAGAATATCTTGCTCAGCATACTCTTAACTGAGACCAGCATGTATTTGTTATGGAAGGTCCCCTCCCTGGTATGGATGTGGGTGAAATTCGTAGGGTTTGTGGTTAACTATGAACTGCCTTGGTTTGCACTTCCCAAACTAATACAAGAAAGAAATTATCCTTCAGTTTTTGCCATATTGCTCTGATTTTTTTTTAAAAAAGCATACAAAAATGTGTACATTAGGGAAATAGCATATGTATTGGGGGTACTTGTAAAAAATGCATGTATTAGGGAAAATTGCATTAAAAACGTGTATAAATGATCATGCAGTCTTACAAAATATATATTTGTAAAATGATTTGCAAAAGATTCTTGTAGCACCTTAAAGGCTAACCAATTTATTATAGCATAAGCTTTCATGATCTGTAATGTTTTTGTTGCAGCAGACTAAGACAGCTACCCCCTTGGGAACAGGATGTGGAAACAGGATGAACTTCTGCTTGAAAAAATGCAAACATGATAGAAAGTGGGACAGATTCAATCATCCCTATTCCCTGGTCTCCTAAAACTACATAACTTGAACCCTACTGGTGTAGCTCAGGGTCAATATGCATATTGTAGGACTCTCCTGCTCCACACTATCAAAGATGTTGGTCTATATTTGCATCCAGTAGCTTGATAGCACTCTAGGAATTCACTAAAGAATATGTGTTCTGTTCACTGTCTCTCAGACAGAGAGCTTGTAAAATGTCCCATCAGTCATAATAATAGTATCAGTCATAATAATAGTATACAAATCTGGGGAAACTAAGGTCGGTACCTGAATTTTCGGTGAGCATTAGGGCTGGAAAATCTATAGGGAACTTTGGCTTGGCAGGAACCTTGAACTGTCCCCTAACAGGAACTTCCTGACCAGCACTGGAGACAAGAAACGGTCTCTGCAAGGGAGCTGTTGCACTTGCAAAGAAGTCAGGGATGGCAGGGCTTTATAGTAGCAGGCTGCTCCACCCCTTCCTAATTCTCAACTGGGTCCCCATCTAGAGCATGATTTTTCCCCTTCCTCCTGAGCAGAGCTACAGGAAGGAAGACTGCAACTAACCATACACAGATGCTTTGTTGCCAGTTCTGAGCTTCCAGCCTGGTCCACTGTTGCCTTTGTTCCTAGAGGCTGGGCAACAAGGGGAGGGGATCAGGATAGAGGTCCAAGTAGAAGACATGGGATCTCCAGATTCCTTGGATGGAATATTATTGGAGGCGGCAAGTTTTGGCTGGTTCTCAAGGACTGTGGGTTCCTTGAGGTTCCTCTCTTTAACAAGAACCACTGTGGAGCACCTCATCCACCCCAGAGGAAGTCTCCTCAGAATCGGGATCTGAGTTGACTTGGATTCTGACAGTGAGTGTGCAAGGGTTTCTACAGGAGGTTCATTAGCCTCTTCTTTCCCAATCTCAGCTTGTATTGGAGTTGTAGGATACTTCTGAATTTCCTTAGAGTTTCAGATGTGGCTTGTCAGGTAATAGGAAAGAAATTCAGGAAGCTTCACTGTACGTGGAGCTCATTCACTGATCAGCCCCAATGAAAAGCAACAATTCCTCATTTATAGTGAAGTTTCTTTAAGGACTATCTTAAATTAAGATAAAAATCAAAGTTGGCAACTTAACTCTAATTAGTTCTCTAGGACAATTTATTCTGTTATTATTGCTATATGAAATTTCTTGTTCAGTGATTATTTTTCTCCAAAGCATCACCCATTTTCTTTCTAGCATTTTCCTCTAACTCTTACGCCAGCATGATGTGCCTTGCAACATGAAACATCATGGTTTTTGACATTGTACTGGCACAGCTGTCAACATGTCCCATATGAAACAGTGTTTTCAGAAAAAAAAGGTCCTGCCTGCCCCTGGTTTGAGTTGTAGAACTTTGTTAATATTTCTGAAACGGAAGCATTTCCCCCAAAAGAAAACTTCAGAGACAAATATATGGTATTGCTACTAAGCTTTTACCAACCTTTGATAATTGTTTCCAAGGCAAGCTTCGTTTCAGGCAGCTATACAGAACAGCGTTTACATTTTTTAATTTACCAAACTCAGTGTATTACTGTAATCAGCATTCTGAAAGTAGACCAAACAGGCAAGACCTGGGTCCTGTGCAGGCAGCTGCACAATAGAGCTCCCACATTTAGAGGGGAAATGGAATTCATGCTTTACACCCACAGGGCAATTTTTCTACTGCCTTATTAAAGCTGGCATTTTCCAAGCACTGTTACTTGAGAAACTGGTCCATTTAGCTTGGCACTAATTATGGCTGGACACGCTGTATTACAGTGTACATTTGCACTTTGAAACCCTAAAATATATATTTTACAGAAGAAGGAAAAATGGATTCCCAATCCCCTCCCCTGCCCTCTATTGAATAAAAAAGGTTGAGTACAATGAATTCACCTTTGAACCTTCAGAGACCTGTAGATTATTCATTTCAGGCAAAGAAGCGTTGAAACTAGAAGTTCTTGAACCGAAAGGAGGTGCAGCTGACAAAGCTGCTTCACATGGGGTGGAAAGTGAGTCCATATGGCTGGTGTCCTCAGAAGGGGAAAGTGTCATGATCTGTTAAAAGAGGGATGAGATTTAGACCAAGGGCACAATCCACTTGGAAGTTCTCCTGCACAAGTCACCCAAATAAACAGGAGATGCACAAATAGTGCTTGTGCATCACTCCCATTCATGTTCGATGGAGTGTGCATAAGAACTTTACGTGGATTGTATCCAACATATGAAGTCCTTGTCCTAGGAATAGTATCTAAATATTCTTTAAAATGATGTTATATTTCCCACTGGGGGGTCATTGAAAAGTAATTCTGTAATTCATTTCATAAAGTTTTTGCATAGGTCCTAAAAGAAAACCTACTTTGATATTCCAAAAGTTATTTCCCCCCACCCCTTCCTTTGTGATATTTACTGAAAACAGAAGCTTCATTTTCATAAGCACATGTCAAAAGAGTTCAGATGGGCCAGTTAATTGAATATGACATATAACATCTCACAAAATAAAGCACCACTTATCAGATCTGATATTTCTTGCATTTAGAACTCGCCTCTAAATATTTTATGTTTGCAAATTATGCAAAAGAGAAAGCAGTTAAGAACTTACTTACATACATAAGGTCATTTGAAATCAGTCTGAACATAGGATACTAGGATATAAATGTTTATTGTCACGTACTTTCTAGCAGCCTGTAATTTTACTACTTACCAGAGCTGATTGCTCCAGAATCTGGCTTGTTGTTAGGTCTTCCTCCTCCGATGACTCATCAGAGTCTTCATGGTTTATTTTGTTTAGGCTGTGTGTACTTCCTGAAAGCTGGCTTTCTTCCAGGAGTTGCATATCACACTTGTCCAGACTATCAAGAGAACGCCGGCGTACTCCCCAGTTGAAATTGTCCATGCTTTCACCCTGAAATCACAGCATTGGCATGTTTTCTCTGCCACTATGCTACTAATTTCCCCCCATGAAAGTTTTATTTTGCAACATTTTGTAAATTGGTAATAATTTAAAGAAAGGTATACCTTTAGGAGAAAATATTTTTATATAAATTATCAGCTGTGTGTTTTTAAGCAGAGGAATATGAAGTTATAACCATTTCTAAAGCAAAGCTGACTACACTATGGTTAAGAAATCCTTTCCAAAAACCTCTGCATCCCAAGCTTTTATCTTCAAAATGTTGTACCAGGAAAATTCTATTTACTTCTCTATGGCTTACATTGGAGGTGCATTTTAAAGACTTTGAGACTACCCACCCCCCATCCATTTAAAAGTAAAGGGCACCATCCACTGGGCAGGATTTTCATCCATTTGAAATTATCAGGAGTTATTTAAACAACTAAAAAACTGTTTTCTTCTAATTGCTATTTTAAGCATTATGTCTAAGATAAGAGCTCAATAGCAAACCACAAATAAAATATTCCAGATTTTCTGTACAACATATAAGCACACAGGAGCAGAGTTAAGATTGATCTGAACACACTTTCAGTTTAGCATGCACAATGCAAGGTACCAAATCAGCAGAGCCTTTATAGCTTTAATCCTGATTTTATTTTATGGATTAGAAGTTATTTTCTAAGGGATTTTTTAAAAAATGAAACACTTTATTTTTTATATTAGTTTTTTTTAAAAAAAATCAAGCTCTCTTGATACATTTTATATCTAGTTCAGATTGTGCAATGAACTCCTATACTTGTTTACTCAGAAGTACGTCCCGCTATATTCAGCGGGGCTTACCCCCTAGTAAATATGTTCGGGATTGCAGCTTCAGTCATTAATATTCTGATAGGCATGCTGATTCTGGGAAGTATAAGTATTTGTAGGACTGTCTTTGTAGTTACAAATAAACAACATCTAAGTTGTGCTGAAACAAGTGCCCAACACCAAACAAATCTTAACTATTGATTTCCCACATGAATTTGACTTCTGACGTAACTGTAACTCCCCTGGCAGCTTTTGAGAAGAGAACCCTGTGTTTTACCATACAAGACTGGCAGATTCTCGCACTTGCACGAATAACTGCTCATGTGAACTGTCTTCTCACATGAGCAGTGTGACACTGGAGTGATAAACATGTGCCGTGTCATGGCTCCTTCTTTGGTAAGTTGGGAGAATGGCCACTTCTGATTTTCCAATTCACAAGGTGGAGCCACAGTCTAGCATCAGCCACAGTCTAGCATCAGTAAACCACTCACGTAAATGGTTATTTGCGCAAGCGAACTAGTAGTTTATTGTGGGTACTGACAAGGTGTGTCACTGTCAGGAAGCAGATATTTACAGGATTTTACAATCTTTCATCACATTTTTTAAATCTGAGTTTGGAATTCCCTGAATTTTAAATATATTTAAATGTTTGTTTCAGCACTAATTTCAACTGGAAAAATATTGCGATGTTAGTCCATACATAGCTTATTAATATAACTCGTTGCCTCGCCCCAATCTCTTCCACTGTTATATGCCAAAGTAAGGGCAGAGGATGAAATACAGTGCTGGCTGTTTCTCTCTTCCACTCCTTTGCTATTCCTCCTACCCGTGCACTACGCTCAATATCAAAGGTCCTCCTCCAGGTGCCAACTCCGAGGGAAGCTCGGAGGATGGCAACAAGGGAGAGGGCCTTCTCTGTGGTGGTCCCCCAATTATGGAATGATCTCCCCGATGAGGCCCGCTGGCGCCAACACTGTTATCTTTTCGGTGGCAGGTCAAAACTTTTCTTTTCTCCCAGGCATTTTAACAGCTCAAGTTGAGGTTTTGATTGAAAGTGTGGCCAAGCTTAACAGTTTAAAATGTTTTAAATGTCAGTTGTTTTATATTTATGGTTTTACATTTTGTATATTGCCTTTTTAGTGTTTAATCTTTTAATTTTTGTAAACCTCCCAGAGAGCTTCGGCTATGGGGCGGTATATAAATGCAATAAATAATAATAATAATAATAATAATAAGCAATACCATTAAAGATCTAAGGACCCCTGAGGTGTTGTGGCACGTCAGTAGAATGCTTGTTCAACATGTGAACACTACTACCTCATGGTGTCTAACATGGCCATTATGCAGGGATCAGGCTATATGTAACCTGAACTAAAATAGTTTTTTTTTCAATGATAGGCTGAATATATATATATATATTCAATACATTAAAAAAGCAAACCATACTGGTTTATTATTTGAAACCTAGGAGGGGTTCACAGATTGAAAACAAACTGGGAAAGCAGATGAATGGGTGACACCCCTTCACCTTTTCTTATAATGCACATGTATTTGTAAGCTATATGATTTCTGGATTTCATGGATCTGACCAAGGACGAGATCTGTGAATCCCACTCTGGATATTGCAGTAGACATAACATTTAAACCAGCTCCTAGTTCTTTAGAACTCTAAAACATTTCTAAAGCTAAGTATGAGGTGGAAACCTCTTCATACATGTAAACACACGCACATACATACAGAATATATTACAGGCTACAAACAATGCATTACATCTACTAGCATGTGTGAGTTCAAATAGCATTATCTTACCTGAAGTTCCTGAATAGCAGATATAACAAATAGGAAACAAATAAAGAAAAGTATTTGTAAACATACTTAGTTTAAACATACTCTTATAGTCATTTGCCCTACAATCTAACTTACTGTAACTAAACTAGTCAATTTATTCCTACCTTTAATTTTACAAAAACTTAAAATACCACAATATTGGCTTTTATAGCCTAATTAAAATACATCCCTTCATCCGGTGCACCTGGAAAATCTAAACAGCAATTAATCTCCATAAAAAAATAGCTGAAAATTAGATAGTAAAAAACTGGTTTAGCCTAAACTTCCTGACACTTTTTAATTCATTTAGATATATAGGAAGATCAGATCTACCAAATCTAAATTCTAGGTTTAAATTAAGTCATGGAGGCTGCAATCCTATCTTCACTTACCTGAGAGAAAACCCCACTGAATTCAATGGGACTTACTTCCAAGGAGGTGTGTATAGGACTGCACTGTAAGACAATATTGATTCTTCTCTCAAGGAAGAAGTTGCTCCTATATTTTTATTTGTTTAAAAAGTTAATTGTTAGGGCATTTCAGGGCAAAGATGTTAGACTCAATAACAGGAAACACATTACAGCACTGCCTAATAATGTTATTGTTGAAATGAATGTGTTTTCCATTATACACCTCAGTTTTGAAGGCTTTGTATCTTGAAAGCCATCACCCCTGCTTGGAGCTAGCTTATTCTCTCTGACATAAAAGTTTTGAACATGGGTCATGAGATTCTTAAAGTTTCAAACAAGTAACCTCCCGTGTGAAATCTGTAGTGGTACACTCATTTGGAAGGTTTGTATCATAACTGACTTAGCTCTCAAAGTGAAGCTAAAAGCCTTCCAGTATGCCCACTTTTACTGTTCTGTTTCCTGGTGTGGCTACAGAATATTGGCTATTTTTGAGACAAAGTTATTTATTATCTTCCTCCTCGGTGTAAAAAACCTTATGTCATAAAAAAAATCCACATGAAATTATGAAATTAAAACAACATAAGTACAAGAACAAAGTACAGTCAGAAATGTTTTTAACATAAACTGAGCTGCCAGGTTGCAACTTGGAGAAGTACACCAAAATGTCTCGACAAAACAGGAGACAGCTACTCATTTTGTCCCCCTTGTTCTTTTGTCTGCAATAGTGAACAGGGCTTCATGTTTACCTACTGCTTGTAGGGGAGAGGCAAAAGCAGAAGAGAATTTACAAACACTGATTAAGAGGGAACCGCAGCTCATTCCCAAACTCTTAACAGTGGCTAGGAGACTAGCAATATTACAGCTGCACAGTAACATTACATACTGTTTTTCCAAGACTAGGGGAAAAAATAACATCCAGGGACACTATAATTTTATGGATTTGTTTTAGTGCTGTGTGATGCACCATCCCTGCAAGCTTTAACCCCTACATAATATAGTAACTAATTTTGCATTATGTGGGACAACGTATTATCTTAGTGTAATCTGTCCATTTGTAGAAATCATTGGTAGTTGCTAATATTTGCCAACACTTTCATAAATTAATCCAGAATCCATTTTAAAAATGCTATTCTGTGGGCAATTGAATTTCAGAAATAAACCTTTGGCATGCTAAATTAAATTAAATTAAAGATTATTGGCTTCCGGAAAACAGACAGAACTAGACTATATGTCTTTCAGGTAACACAGCAAGAACTATCCTTAAGGCTGCAATCCTATGCATACTTACTAAGGAGTAAACCCCACTGACCATACTTTTGAGTAAACATGCATAGGGTTGTACTGAAAAAAAGATTTAATATTTAATCCATGTGAAAAAGCAATCTTTTGCCAATTTGAGCATTTATTTTAAATCATACAAATCTAAGATAGTATTCTCATACACTGAACTGAGTTTAGCCAAAATTAACAACTCAGTAACGTTAAATAGTAAGTTCATATTAAATCAAGCTAGGCTATTTAAGATTAGCTGGGTGGAAACCCTTTTCTGAATGCTTTTAACAAACACTTCAGAAAACGTTTCTTTTATTTGTGCACTATACGTAAAGCCACTCTAAGTACCACAAATCAATGCTGCTTTGACAAGATCTACCTACTTTTTCTAGAATATTTTACTAGCTCTATCCAAGTATTGAGCTGGAGTGATATAGGACAGCCTTCTGGAACTGCCTTAACTCCTTCCTAGCATATGCTATTCATTTGCTTGTTGAGCTGTTGGATAATCCTTTGGTTTTGTTACTAGTGTGTTTCATTGTGCTTATCCTGTTGAAGCTCTTGTATCCATTTTTTAAAAATCCTAGATGGGTCCCACAATTGGTTATACTCATTAAGATGTACGCTCAGAATTTTATCCTTAGGACACCCCCAGTCTCACACTGCCAACCAATTCAGGTACAATCATAAAGACATAAGAAGAGCCATATTGGATTAGTCCAGCATTCTGCCTATGGAAGTCCAGAAGCAGGATATGAGTGCAACAGCACCCTCCCGCATATGTTCCCCAGCTGGTGTGCATAGGCATCATACTGCCTCTGATACTAGAGGTAATACTGGAATCCATAAGGAGATCTACACATTGAACAAAATCATGTGGCAGAGTTCTTCTCCAACTGTTCCACAGGAACAGCATTTTTTCATGTTCCCCTATTTAAAAATTACTATCTGTGCGCAGTAAGCTAGCACATCAAGGAGAAGAATAGTATCTCTCAGGCAAGCTGACATCTCTCCTCCTCAAACATATAAGAATATATAACAAGCTGCTTTACACTGAAAGAGATGGCTGTCCATGTAACCACTACTGTGATTGGCAGCTCTGCTAAGACTAAGACCGATTCTGGCCTGCTTGCATTGGCTGCCTGTATGTTTCCGAGCCCGACTCAAGGTGCTGGTTTTAACCTATAAAGCCTTACACGGTTTGGGACCACAATCCCGACATGAACCTACCCGTACACTACGCTCAACATCAAAGGTCCTCCTCCAGGTGCCGACTCCGAGGGAAGCTCAGAGGATGGCAACAAGGGAGAGGGCCTTCTCTGTGGTGGTCCCCCAATTATGGAATGATCTCCCCGATGAGGCCCGCCTGGCGCCAACACTGTTATCTTTTCAGCACCATGTCAAAACTTTTCTTTTCTCCCAGGCATTTTAACAGCTCAAGTTGAGGTTCTGATTGATAGTGTGGCCAGGCTTAACAGTTTAAAATGTTTTAAATGTCAGTTGTTTTATGTTTATGGTTTTAAATGTTGTATATTGTCTTTTTAATGTTTAATCTTTTAATTTTTGAAAGCCGCCCAGAGAGCTTCGGCTATGGGTCGATATATAAATGTAATAAATTATAATAATAATAATAATAATAATAATAATAATAATAATAACGGGAGAGGCTTTCCTCATCCCTACCACCGAGTTAGGCCCTACCACATGAGGGAGAATATAACAATTGTTATAAACAGTTGTTCTCATTGTAAGCACTACATATCTAATCATGTATTGCTTGTAAATAACAATGAAACATCCTGTGGCTTTCAGATGCATTTCAGATCTCTTGGGAATGCGTTCTGCTCCATCAAGCATTTCTTCTTTAATACGCCCCAAATTTAAACGCAATACAGGGCAGTAAGTTCTTTCGATTTCAATGGAATTTACTTCCAAGTCAGCACACTTATCACTACAACCTAAAGCAGGATAAGTCAATGGCAAAGTGCTGAACTTCTATCTCTACATTCTGTTTCTACTGTTACTACATTTTGTTTACTGATCTACATTTGAAATGCCTAAAAACAGCTGATATCATTCCTGAATATTTAATTCTGGTTATCACTGTGTTATCATTCAGAATCAAACCAGGGAGTGCTTGATGTAACTACACTACTCACTGAACCCACAAGGGATGCCAAAGAGCCAACTACCAGGTGCCCCTTCCTGCTGCTTCCACTTTTTCACCCTTTGTAGTCAAGCATCCTCTTGTTCTTTCCAAGTAACACTGCTATCCTTGGCAAAAGGGTCATTTTTTGGAAGAGGCCATAGATAGCACACTGTTGTGCCCACCATGTGCCTTTTCTCTCACCCTTTCTTGATATAATAGATGCCCAGGTTGGCCTGAGACATGCTAGATCATCCTTCCCCATGGCTGGTTGGGAGATGATGGAGGTTGTAATCCAACATTCTGGAGAGCACCAGGTTGGGGAAGGAATGTATCTTTTGGATGGGAGGAAGAGATGGTTTATAGTCTCTGCAACAACATGTGGCCGAGAAGTACACTCATGGTGGAGAGACTGCTTGTCTTTACTTTCTGGCCATTTTCCCTTCCTAGGGCCGGTCTATACGCACCGGGGTGGCTGTGCAGTGGTGCTGCTTTGATTATACAATGCAGCAGTCACCTTGCAGTCATCGCGGGGCTTTCCTGCGAAGCAAAAATATTATGGTGCCTCCACCATCTAGCCTCGCTCTGGAGTCGTGGTGGAGGCTTGGCCGGGTGGGTGGCAACCTGACTGGTTGCCGTCCACCTGGGCAGAGGGCAGGCCCGGCCACCGGAAACCCCACGCTTTCACTGCTGTGTTGGGATTAGCCTCCGCCACTCCAATGCAGCAGAAGTGTGGGGTTTTGCTTATCGTGGCGGCAACCACTGCCCCCTACTCATCCACTGCCCTTTTTTTCTGTGAGGTGGGGCACAACATCATTGGAGCACTATCCAGTATCCTCCTGTACCTAATGCTGACCCTTTTCCCAGTCAAACAGAAATAATTATTCTCAGAAGAAGATCTACATTATCAGTAAAACGCTTAAAAAAGGAAGAATCAAAACAAAAAAAGAAAGACAGACAGAAACAAAACAAGCCCTTTGCCCTTCAAGTATATGATGTAAACGGGATAATATGCCCTTTCAGCAACGCCAGTTAAAGGAGAACTGACAGGCTTTTACCTGCCAAGACCTGATTCCAGGCCCTTGGGCTTCTGTTTTTCTCCTACAAGAGCTGATGAAATCATTAACCCATACAGCAGAGCAGAAAGTGTTCTGGTGACTTCAAAGTGTTTATACTACATAAACATCACATATGCGTACATGCACGCATGGGTCTAAGTTTAGCTTTTTGGAAGATCACTGATGAAATTAACTGACTGCTTTGCTATGAAATGTGTTCATGAAGTTCAAAGTCTGTATTCTGTTTATGAACGGGCATTTCAGACAACTGGATGTCCAGAATCTATCAAACTATTACATTTCACTTTAATGACTGGAAAACATATTTCTGTAGTTCATTAGAATGTTCAGCTCTAGCTTTCCATAAGGTTTCTCTAAAAATTAGAGGATGACTTGAGTAACAAAAAAGCAAAATAATAATAACAAAAAATTCTGGGTTAAAGAAGGGTGTGTTAATCTGCCAAAAGTAATGCCGCCCAACTAATGCTGTGTAAACATGCTCCTCCCTTCAAATAAAGGTTCATTCAAAATAAAGCGTACAGTTGGGCAGTTAAGCCTTTCCTTAAAATATAAAGAGAACATTTGTTGTTGGGAAGTGTTAAAATGTGGTTTAATCTGAGGTAAGAGCAAAGTTCTTTCAGAAAGAATGTACTGTACCTCCCCATCTTCCAACTCCACATCTAGGAAATCGAAATCCCTAAAGACTCTGAACTGCTGCTCGCTGTTTGAGTCGTCCATATTCTCTTGCTCACGTGCTCCGTCCTCTGAAGCCACCAGGCTTGTCTGGTGCTCAATTAGATCCAAATCTCCACATGAAGAAAAAATTACCTAAACGTACACACACAAAAAGGGATTTTCTTTTGAAAAGTTGTTCCTCTGTGGCTCCTTCTGTTCGCAAAAGTCTGATGGGCTATTCAGAATGTATTTTCAGTCCACACCTAATTCCTTCAGTGGGTATTTTTAGAAGGTTCTTTTTTATTATTTATGTTGGATAGGTGCCTTCAGATTAAACTTGTACAAAGACGTAACTCTGAGCTGCAGGAACACGTCCAAGCTGCCTCCTAATGGGCACAGATTGATGCTGCCTTAGTGTTTATGTGCATTTATGGGAACAAAATGCAACTGCGGAAAGGGCAGACATGAAGATGAATCAACTCTCTGCCCCCCAAATGGTTTGAATCAACTCTTTGCCCCACAAATTGTTTCAAGTAAAAACAGGCAGATGAATTAGAAAGCACTGAGCTGAATCCAATGTTAGTCCTACTTAGAATAGCCCCATTGAAATGAAAGGGACTTACGTTTGTCATGACATAAATCCCATTAATTTCAATGGGTCTACTCCAAGTAGAATTAACACTGGATTCAACCCATTATGCTTTAGCTACAGTTTCTTGGTAGATTGTGTCCATACAGTCTTAGGACACAATCTAAAGTTAAACAAAATTTGGTCTATAGTAATCCCCCCACCCCACAACTGCACATTACAGTTCATTTCACAGTTTTTTTTTTATTACACAGGTAACTCTGGAATGCTTTAGCTTCCTCAAACAATGTTATGATTTTGTTAAACCTAATGTGGACTGAGGTGTCACCCATATGTGGATGATACCCAGCTCGACCTCTCCTTTTCATCTAACACAGGTGATGCAGCTGGGGATCTGAACCAGTGCTTGGGCTGACTAATGGACTGGATGAGGGTCAATAAACTCAGACTCATTCCAAACAAGACAGAGAAACTTGTGGGTGGTTTGTCTGGTTAAGTGGTGTTCAATCTGCACTCCCACTAAAAAAAAGCAAGTTCATAGTGTGGGGATGCTGTTGGATCCATTCTCGTTAGAGGCACAGGTGGCCTCAGTGGCTTGGAGCACCTTTTATTAGCTCAGGCTGATATGCCAACTATGATCCTACCTGAACAGAGATAGCTTTACAAGTGTTATTCTACTGACAATGGTTCTAACAGCATCCCCACACTATGAACCCCGTTTTAGATCATTGTAATGCATTATGGGGGGGACTTTAAAAGAGGTCTGAAACCTTCAGTTAGTCCAAAGTAGGGTAGTTAGACTGCTAATTGGGATTGGCCAATGTGATCATATTATACCAGTACTTTGCCATTTGCACTGGCATCCACCCAGCATTTGAAGAAGCCATGTTGATCCTTCTTCAGTATGACTTCTTCTATTGGCTTGACAGTTTTATTTTTAATACTTTTTCCCACCAATTTATCTGGATCACATGTTAAGCTAATTGGCCTGTAATTTCCTGCATCACCCCTTAAAAAAAATGACATTACATTCGTTTTTATATTTTCTTACCGGCAGCTGGGACTGCTTGAAAGTGGGAGCCTCTAGCTGCTGCCCTCTTAATTTCCCTAGCCTTGTCCACCCATGGCAACCATTTTATAAGAACATAAGAAGAGCCATGCTGGACCAAGGGTCCATCTTGTCCAGCATTCTGTTCACACAATGGCCAACCAGCTCATTGGTTGCTGGAAACTGGGCGAGGGGCAGGCCCGGCAAGCCAAATGGCTGCCGGAAACCATGTGCTACCTCCTTCAGTTAAGATTATTTGCTGCCACTCCTCAGCAGTGATACCGTAGGGTTAAGCAGCAGATTGGCGCTGTGAAGGCAGGGTCCTTGTCCTCGAAGATGATTCATCCCCAGCTCCTACTGCCTTTCCTCAAAGGGTAAGTTTAAAACTGCTCTGCCACATTATTGATATTAACCACTACCAGTCTGATTCTATATTTTTTCAAGTGGAACCCATCCCTTTTGTAGAGACCCGTTCTTTCCTAAAATGTTCCCCAGTGCCTAACAAATCAAAACCCCTCCTTTTGATACCACCGTCTCATGCACTGAGACCCTCAGCTCTGCCTGTCTAGCTGGCTCTGTGGGAACAGGTAGCATTTCAAAAATCGTTACTGTGGAAGTTACTTTAGAGGATTTCAACTGTCTACCTAGCAACCAAAAGTTTGTTTCCAGCAAAGCATGACTTTATTTCCCCATGTTAATGGTGCCAATGTGCCTCATGACTGCTGACTTCTGTCCAGCATCATCAGCCTATCTATAAGAAGCTTAACATCTGTAAGATTTATGCCAGGCAAACAAGTCACCCAGCAGTCTAACACATCCATTACAAACCCATCTTTCTATGTTTCCAATTATCAATTCACTTACTGCTAGGAGCCCCTTGTCCCCTGGACGCATATCCTCAATTCAAGGCATATCCTCAATTCAAGATAATTTCCCTCTTCCTTGGAGTGACACCCTCCTTCCCCAAGATCCTCACTCTCCATGACAGCACAAGAGCTTGCGAGTGGGATGCTGCTATCACTTCCCCAAGGCTTAGTATGGAACCCTACCCTTGTTGTCTTATTCTGCCCAGATATACCTCAAAGAGACATAATGGACTTTTTAAAATTGCAATTTTAAAATGGTAAGATGCTCAGAGAGATAGTGAGATCATATAATAATTCTGGAAGGAATTAGCTAGACAACCACATCTTAATATGGCCTTTAAGGATGTAATTCCCCCAATAAGGGGAGGGGTTAATGGGTGGATGCATTATTCTTCATGCTACTTCCATTGCTTGCATTTGGCTGAGAAATATCAAGTATTGCTAATTATGGAAGAGTCAGACCCTGCCAGACTAATGGAAGGCAACATTTCAGAACTGGGCATTTTAATTCATTCTGCATAAGCACCGTAAGAAGAAATATGAGACTTACCGAAGGGTTTTTGCTCAGGCCAACTTCTTGACCACAAAGAGTAAGAACATGCACTAATTTTTCTTTTGTTCTTTTCTTTAAAAAAGAAAGAAAGAAAGAGACTTTTAAGCAATGTCATACATATTCATGCTCTAATGATGGGAGAAATTTTAGTCATATCATGCCCTCCCACACAGTATGTTTTTAAAAAACAGTAGCTACATGGGTAGATACAAAGGTTAATGGGGTTGGGATCCATTCTGTAATTTGAGCACGAACACATATAAAGGAATAGCCAAGAGCTGTGTGTTTTTAGTAACTATTCTTAAACAATAAGGTTCCATTCAATTATTTCATTCATTCATTTATTACATTTCTAATAAATGTAATAAATAGCCAGAGCTCTCTGGGCAATTTACAAAGGTTAAAACCTTAAAATGCATTATAAAAAGCTATTTGTATGCAAACATAACCAGACAGCACACACAGAGACACACATATTATCTAAAACAATTTTAAACAACCAACAAAGGAAAAATCCAGACCCTGATTAAAAGCTCATCATATGCTGCCAAATGCCTAAGAGAAGAGAAAAGTCTTAACCTGGAGCCGAAAAAATAACGTTTGGGCCAAGCAAGCCTCACAGGGGAAATCATTCCATCGTAGGTTCCCCCCACCCCCACAAGATTGCCCTAACCTTAGATGTTGAACATAGTGGACGGGTAGGTTCATGCTGGGAGAGGTGCTCCCTCAGGTATTGCAGTCCTGAGTTGTGTAAGGCTTTATAGGTCAAAACCAGCACTTTGAATCAGTCTTGGAAACATACAGGCAGCCAGTGCAAGAAAGCCAGAATTGGTTATATGTTCAGATTGTCTTCCTGTTATCAATCTCGCTGCCGCATTTTGCACAAGCTACAGCTTCTGAACCGCCTTCATCAGCTGACCCATGTAAAGCACTTTCAGTAATCTAACTTGGAGGTTACCAGAGCATAAACAACTGAAACCAGGATATCCCTGTCCATTCAGGCAGCTGGGTAGGAATTTTACCTGGGAATACTGAGGCCTCTTCCAGCTAACAGGAACAAGGACATTGGAGTTAGACCCAGAAGATGTTGAAGAAGTACTACGAGTGACAGGTATTATTCTGGGCTTTCCATCCCGGCCTGAAGAACTCTGTAGCTCATCATATCGTCTCCCAATAATTGGAGTCTTAAAAGGAAACAGGATACATAGCATTTTAAAGGGCTTTACATATATAATATCCATAATCCTTAAAAAAACACACCTGTAATGCAGATCAGTAATATCTCTTAGATTAAGTAAGAAGAACAGTGGTTTACCAAACGCCACCAAGTAAATTTAAATCTGAGATGTGAATTAACTGTTCATACTTTTACACACACACACACACACACAGAGAGAGAGAGAAAGAGAGAGAGAAAGAGAGCGAGAAAGAGAGAGAGAAAGATAAAAGTCCATATATAGGGTGAAAATGTATTGTACCATTTCCATATAATTCATTTACTTGTTACATGATTTATCACTTCCACCACAGCAACAGTGTATTTGCATCCATGAACACTTCACAATAGACATAGTTTCAGAAAGGCAATGTTGAAAATGATACCACCATTGTCATATGAATCTGTGTTTAATATCACAGGCCTTAGATTGTACAAGAATATGGCTTTTTCAAAAGCTGTGTTTCCTGATATTGTTATTATTTGGGGACTTGATTGTACTTAGTAGTTGCT
The DNA here is from genome assembly GCA_029215795.1 of Anniella stebbinsi. Taxonomy (NCBI): domain Eukaryota; kingdom Metazoa; phylum Chordata; class Lepidosauria; order Squamata; family Anniellidae; genus Anniella; species Anniella stebbinsi. Next base: position 64,593,490 of record JARDYH010000001.1, on the reverse strand, counting down.
TGTTTGCAGGCTTACAGTGCAACAGCCACAATCAAGTACCCTCGTGTATTTTACTTATAACAAATGAAGGTAGAAAATATGGGACATTATGGGAAATTATTAGTTCTTTTTAAGGTAATCCTTTATTCTGAGACAACTGCCATGGTCCAGAGGCTCCTTGTACACGTGGAATCGATGGTGTGCACACCAAAGCTACGAAGCAAGCAAGAGCTTTTGGTTTTATTTCCAAATTTGAGGAGAGTTCCATCAACACACTCCCTGTTAAGTAGTTGACCCTGACAATGAAGAAAATCAAGAAGTAGTTGACCCTGACAATGAAGAAAATCAAGAAGCCCTTCCTTATTGGGAGTTTTGAATGAGCACTGCAGCAAAGTATCTACAGTGCTTTGGATTTTAATCAATAGCTACCAATATCCGGCAGATCAAATCTGTTTGTCTTATCACTGCCTATGGAAAGGGAAAGAACACTCTGCACCCTCTCAAAGGAAGTGATGGAAAACCTGTGATTTCATGAATTTCTAGGTAATTATTTATTTATTTGAGTTGTATGGCATTGTATGTAAATGCTGTGTGGACTTCAAATACAAGGTTGATAAGTGGTTAATTCTGGTGGGAGGGGGAGTGAGTGACTAGAATGTGAGGTGAATGCTGAATGACTGATGGTTCAAAGGCTTGGATTGGCAGTTAGCAGTGAGAGGGAGGAGTTATGAGAAGCAGTTGAGTGTGTATGTGGAGAGAGCGAGGCACTTAGAGTCTGGGGTTTGTCTGTGAAAGGGTCTAGAGCAAGAGTAGAAAAAATGTATTTTATTATTTTGGGAACAGAGCGACTGGGAGGAGAGAGTGTAGCGTAGGGGGTAGCATAGGCAGGGTTGCAAATATTGAAACCAAAAAGTATTGAAACTGAGAAAACCATAAGCTTTGTACACTGCATAATCTTACTTATTGTTAAATAAAAGTTATTTCTGTTTCTATTTTTGGATTGGATTCTTGGAGTACCTGAGGTAGGGTACAGTGTTCTATGGTGGCAGCAGTGAAGGAAAGGGATGAATAGACAGTGCTGGGCTAGTTGCTGTGAGGCCAAAAAGGGTCAGTCAGTGAGTCACAGAGTCAGTGAGCAGCATTCTGATGACAGTTCCATAGTTGGGATCCTTAGATTAATACAGGAAGGAATAAAAGAGGACCAAAGTGATGCCGTCACAGTCCCGACCCGGAAATGAGCATTTCCATTCATTTCTGGGGTTGCTTTTAGGGTCTTGCTGGCACAATGGAATGAGCGGGAGTGCCGTGGCCCCATTGGATATTGTCCTATTTATTTTAAGATGATGTATTTGCTTACTGTTTGCTTCAGCTTTTATGGGGACATGAATTGGACAAACAGATTTATTGTAATAAAAATTATAGTACCTCAGAAATATCAAAATGAAACTCTAAAGTTTTTCCAGGCAGTTCCTTGGAAGCACTGTTCCATACACGATGTATTTCCATTTTTGAAAGTTCACTGTGCTGGTAGGAGGGTAAAACCAGGCTTGCTGAGCGTGAAACTACCAACTTTAGTATATTCAGGGCTTCACGCCAGTGAATGCTCTGAAACACATGTTCACAAAGAAGACATAATGTTATATATAGATGGATATAAAAGCTTTTAAGAAGATTAAGAACACTGCCTTCAAATACAGTAACTAACTCACTGTTAATAATTGCAACATGGTAAGTTTAAGTGTCCAGTAATAATACTAGTTTGAAATACAACATCAGTTTGACAAAATACAAAAAGTACATACAAACTATACCAAAAGTTAAGATGGAATAACAGTATAGTATATAATCAACTCTTCAGAGCATTAATGATTCTCCAACTGAGTAAAGAGGAATGAAACTGCATTCTAATTTCTTTCTGTTATGCTGGTATTTGGCACAGAATTTGGCATCTTGACATTCTTGCCTTTTGTTAAAATCGTTTTTAATTATTGTGCTTCCAGAGCAAAGCAGGCACCATTTAGGTAGTTTTTGGAGAATAGTGTGATTTTTCTTACACTAAGGGTGCCTCTACAAGAGCAATTTAAAGCTCTTTCAAAGCGCATTACCGATTTTATCTCCACATGAACGGAGCGCAAATCGGGGGTTGAGGTGCTTTTTCTGTCCGATTATGCGCATTATCGAATACACGTTAAATAGCGAGTTTTAATTTACCGCGGGAGTTAAAGAGCCTTATGACCATGTAAACAAGCGATTCTCCGCATTAAACACCTTTAAAGCGCCTTTCATACCACTTGTAATGCGCTTCACTGCCTCCCGTGTATAGGGATTAGGCGTAAAAGCGATTGCGAGAAGATGTGCATAATCGGACAAATCAATCGCATAATCGGACATAATCAAACCGAATTCTTGTAGAGGGGACCTAAAACATAAAATTCCACAAGTGCTTGAAATGTGTCAAGATTTCTTCTACATTAATTCATCAATTCATCATTGCAACCTTTTAAAGTTTTTGCGAGTATGTAACACTGGAGAAAACAGCAACAGCTGAAGTACAGTGATAGCTTTAGTGGACAGCTGGGCAATATCCAGGGATCAGGGGTCCACATTGCTGCCCCCACACCCTAGTGAGGACTGCAGTGCAGTAGCAGAAGCAAAAGGGGATATTCTACTTTAAAATAGCTTCCCTTTAATGCAGAACTATTGTGACCTTGCACTACATCTTCAGATACAAAGAAGCCAAGTATAAATTGACACTTTTTACAGAATATGGTATCCATTTATTGAATTCACTAATGTTGAAAAGAATACACATCTTCCCACACAGAAAACTCTATGACATGATCTATTAGGATGATGAGTGATAACTTTATCAGGTAATCTTGCTTCTACCAAACAGAGATCCTGAGTGATCAGAAAGACTGTAAAGAAATTGACCCACATGTGGTATACTTAAATTTGTTACTGCTCATTGTTATTTTGAAAATTTTAATTTTAAAAAAGCAAAAATAGCCTCCTTTTGTTACTGCCACACCAGCAAAATTCAGCAGCAAACTATTCATTTTCCTTTTAAAAGAGCCTTTTCTCCCTTGCTGCCATGACACTAAATTTTGGTGGTGTGGAAGAAGGGAAAGTGGGGTCTGCAAAAGGTGGTTGTCCACCCCCTGCTTTAGTGTCTTTATCTGTGGTTACTATTCTCTGCTCCCCTTACATCTAGCATTATTTACCTCTGCCAGCCACTCCTAGCAGAAAAAAAATGAGAAGTTACCTGGAAATGCAAATCTTGGAAGCAGAATAAATCATATTAAATAAATGCATGCAAATATGTTTGAATTCTGCAACTCATTCTGATTGCAGAATTTGGCATCGATCGTCACAGCATATGTTCAGCCCCAATTAGACAGTGATCACTTGTGTCACATACAGTACTAGCTGGAGACAATGGGTCGATTCAGATGTAACATAAAAACATGGTTTGAAGACATATGGACAAGCCCTATGCTCCCATGTTTCCTTCCCTACCCCCATAACTTCCCCCGCTCATTTCTGATTTAGTAACAAACCTGGTTTAGTAATAAATCATTGCCAGTTTCAGATGCAAAGACAAAACTATGGTTTGCTGCTAAATCACAGGTGACAGGCAAAATTGTCACCATCAGCAATCATTTCAGCAAGCTGTATGGAGGGAGCATGGCCACTCTGCCAGCCTTGCTGAACGGCCTCCCTCATGAAGGCTCTTCCTCTCTCAACTGTCACCACTAGCAGGCATCCCAGCAGCCATTTCCCAGCCCTGCTGAAAGAATTCATTATTTCCCTCTTCCCTCCCCATTCCTTTTTCCTTGCACGCCGTGACTTTTTAGATTGCAGGCCTGCAGACTGGAACTGTCTTTTTTAATTGATTATATGGAAGCTGCTCTAGAAGCCTTTCTGGCTGAGGAGTGGCATAAAAATACTTCAAATAAATAAATACAGTTAGAGTGCACAAGTTTTTGTAGAAGCTCTATGAGGTAAATACAATACTTACCTGTACATATTTTTCAATGGTCTTTAACACTTCCATATTAAACTGTTTTACAGGAATGCCTGAGAGGTCCATATAACTAAGAAGACTATAGATTATCTGCAAAAGTGATTGTTGCATGCTGGGAAGCCCCTTTTCCAGTAACTGTGAGGGGAAAAAACAAATAAACTCATAACCCCTTTTTAAAAAAATTCTAATGTTATTATTACAGAGACCAAATGGTTAGAATTTTGGATTGTAACTCTAAAAATCATAGGGGGAATCTTAATGATTTTAGCTACATGCAGATACCTCCTGATCTACTGAATTAAGGAGCAAAGGTAAGGTGTTTACAAATGACTTATTCAGCATCAATTGTAACCATCAAATATTAACCAATGGAGTCTGCAGTTAATTAGCTACATATGGATAATAAAGCAGGTTTCCACATGACATTTGTCACTTGGGTGGGTATACATTTAATAAACAAATATACATAATGTTGCCCTTAGACCTTCAGATAATATGCCAGAGAAGATAAAAAAGGACTTGATAGGTAAAAACGTACCTCAGCCAAATAGGTAACCATGTTCAGAGTAATGTCTGCAAAAGCTTCATGAAGGTAACGGCAAACAACATTTACCCAGGTTGCACAATCTCTTGTGTAGCTGTGTGTTTTATAAAGAGTCATGACATGTGCAAGGTTTGACAGCTTGGGGTTCTTTTCTTCTAGACAGACCTAATAATACATGAATATCAAATATGTTAAGAATGAAACAAAAGTAATACTGGGATTTAATACGATCCATGTACACAGTCGGTACCTGAGCAATCCTCTCTGCTATATCCTTGCAGAACTGATTTGGGCCATCAAAGTGTTGAATTAAATGAGGCAGGAGGCATAAAACATTCAACGGGAATCCTGGCATTAAAAAAGCAGAAATTTCGAAAGTCATGAACACTATAGACATGAAACTATATTGTATGCTGTCATAATAAAGGCATATGTGGCCTACACTTATCAAACATATTGCATTTATTAAAAAACATGCCAACCACATGCAATGAGGTATTATTTCAACATATTATCCTCCTTTTTAACGCCTAGGACAGTAAAGAAATGCTACCTGTGCATATTTTCAGAATCAACTTTTATTTCTATTTAAGACCAGATACATATTCCTTACAATAGATGCTTGTTAGACTTCCAGTCTCACAACTTCATATACCTAAGTTTTCTGCAAAGCAAAAGAGATGGTATCTGGTTTCATTTTGCCACTTGGCACAAAGTTCTCCATATACTTAAACGCCCACAGAGGAGAAACCATGATAAAACTGAAATCTCCATTTATTTTAATGGGGATTGTGTGGGGCTATGCAGCAAAGAGAACTAGTTGGCCTTCAGCAGCACTGTATTTCAGTCTTGCAAGGTAACTGCAAGAATCAAATGTGAAACAGGATTCTATTGTACTCCTCTGGTGCTTGGGCACTGCCCTAGTTGTGCCCCTGTGACACAGTTGACAGTTGCCTATACCAGGTTCTAAAAGTTGCCAGAATCTAAATGTTTCATGCAGATACAAAACTAGATTTTAAAAAAGGGATGGCTTTACAGCAAGAACGTGTCATGTGATGTCATCCTGGACCTAGTTTCTCTGTCTACAGTTCAGCCAACGTTACATCAATGCAACACTGATGAAACAATGTTACATCAGAAGGCTATCAAGGGCTAACAGTCCTGAAGGCTGTGTGCTACCTCCAGTGACAGAGGCAATAAGCCTATATACACCTGTTGCTGGGGAACATGGGCGGGAAGGTGCTGTTACACTCATGTTCTGCTTGTAGGTTCATGGTCAACAGCTGGTTGGCCACTGTGTGAACACAGCACTGGACTAGATGGACCCTTGGTCTGATCCAGCATGGCTCTTCTTATATTAATAATTCTCACTTCACTATCTGAGGTGCAGAAAGGGTGGGGAAACTTGGAATGTGAGGGAGAGGCTGTAGCTCACTAGTAGAGCACACGTCTTGCATGCAGAAGTGCCCAGGTTCAATCTCCGGCTTCTCCAGGAAGGACTAGGAAAGAACCCTGCCTGAAACCCTGTAGAGCCTTTACCAATCAGTGTTGACAATACTGGGCTAGATGGACCAATGGTCTGATTCAGAATAAGGCAGCTTCCTATGCTCCTATCATGCATTCTCCTTCCTTATACTTACCCAGGAAGGGAGGGGAGAGAGGGGGAAGATGAGACATGGAGCTGCTACTTTGACAGTGACTCTTATAACATGTACTTGAGCATATTAGCCAGAGTTGGAAATCAGTTATTGCTGTATTACCTCAGTTATTGCTGTATTATATGTACACAATATAACTAACTTCATATTCCGAAGATAAATGTTAGTATTATACCTACGTATAATAAAGTTGTGTACTATTCTGATGATGACGATGATTATATAAAAAGCAACAGAAGAAATATAGACATAAACTAAACATATACTGGCTGTACCTATAGCTTGGGAAGAGTCCACCATGGATACTCGTGAGACTGGGGTCAACAAACTGAAGAGCTGTAGTGTGAGGTCCGTGGTGGTAAGGGAGGTGAAACCTTTAAGCAGTAGTTGCTGGAGTCCTGAGAAATCCGTCCACTTCAGCTGTCCTTGTAGCTTTTCTAATTTTTCCCTGTTTTCTGCTTTATCCAGTGGCAAATGAACAAGTAGCTTATTTAGCAACCTTAGTGCCATTAGATATTCAAACTCAAAATCAGATTCCATCAAAGCCACAACGACCCAGAAGATGGTAGCCAACAGGTTTGTTGGGTTGTTAATATTGTTAGGATCCGTGAGGCTGTCTTTTAAAGAGGAGGAGCTCCTAGTTTTGGAAGAGAGGCCCTGCTGAGTGCAAGCCTGTATCCTGTCCAGTGTGGCACTGCGAGGGGGATCGGAGGATCTGTCCACATCGCCAAACTTTTTTGGCACAGAAAAGCTCCTCTGGTGCCTGCTGCGCTCGGCGGTAGTTGTATTACTACCTGCAGCTCCTGGATTCACATTCAGCTGTCCTGTACTCTTCCGATTTGCAGTCAATTTTGAACTTGATGTTAAGTCTGGTGATGATGAACTAAGGGGAAAATTAATAAAGAAAGAAAGAAAGGATTTCATTGCACTTGTAATAGGGAGCAAAAAGACCAGAAAGTAAATGTGTGTGCGTGCGTGTGTAGAATATTATCCCTTCCTCCAGGTTTTCCTACATAATGCACTCAATACATGAATCTCCAGGTGAACAGGATCTACCGCATTCACTTCAGCATTAGAAACTCCATCATTTGTGCAGTCCTACTGCAAATGCAAAGCACTGCCTAACAATGAATTTCATAGGGTTAATTCCTGTTCATATTTTCTTGTGCATGCAAACAGGAAAACCTGTGTACGCTTGATGCCATTATTTGTATTAAGAGTAATTTTGCAAGGCCTATTCTACAAAATATACACAGGTTATACTTCAAAAAACAAATAATTGAAAAAGTAAAGCCGGGTGAATTAGAGGCAAACAGAATATGATACTATCAAAGGTAGATGGCAGGGATATTCCAATCCAGCCATGTAGCTTTTTGATCTATAGGGGCAGTTTAGGATTTACAAAAGCATCAAATGGGCAGGCTTTGGGTGTGGTCAGAGGGCATCACTATATAAAAGATAAATATGGAAAGTTTGTTGAGAACGCTGTCTCGGCCCAGAAAAGAGTTCCATCCCGAGCTGCTGGATAAATCTTCAATCCAAGAAGGTGGGAGCTACCAGTGTAATAACTGGACTTCCACTCTGAGGCCTTTTGCTGCCTGCACAGCTACCACATAAGGAGGTGAGGTTTTTAGGCAAAATGATCTTCAAGGAAAGCTTGAAGGGCAGATTAGCAGGAATCACTCAATGGCTACAATAGGGACTGAATGAATGCAGTCCATCTTTCCGCTTTTCCATTTTGCCCCTACCAGGTGATACTGAAACATTCTAGGGCAGATTTGATTGGGAGAGAAGAATTAGCCAATGCCTCCAAATATGCAAATCCAATAGGGGGGAACAAACGAACTGGACCTTTTATCCCACTTTCCTCCACCCATGATTCAAGAATCATCTCTGGAAAGAGAAGAACGCTAATGAAAGCACTGTGTCAAAGCTTTGTCGACACAGATAGATGCGCAACCCAACTCTGACATTCTGACACTTGAGTCAAAGCTAGACACAGCTGTGCTGTGTTTCATGGGCAGAATCATTTCCCTCTGGGCCAATTAAACATGATGTCCATCATTCTGCTCCAAAGAATAATTTAATAAAATTGCAGTGATTGGAGACACAATAACAATGGAGACAAAACTTGTTCCCTGACAATGACACAGGGGTCAGGATTGTTGGGAAGAAAGGAGATGGTTGCCTTCCAACACCAGCAGTTTAATACTCTTCCACAGAAGTCAATGATTTCAACCTACTGCAATGAGGGACACTTGTTTTTATGCTTTATGCTTTTAAATTTTGTATATTGGTGTTTTAATTGTTCAATGTTTTTAATTTTTGTAAACCGCCCAGAGAGCTTCGGCTATGGGGTGGTATATAAATGGAATAAAATAAATAGATAAATAATAAGTGAGGTGGGAGGGTAATTTCCCCCCACTGCCTGTGGCATTGGGGGAGAATTTGCCTTGCCCTCAACTGGGTCACTGTTAGCATATGCTTCATTTTAGTTCCTTAAGCAGCACTAACTTCGAGGAAAAATTAAGATGGCAATTATAGTTGCATTGCTTTCTCCTTTAGAATTCAAGGAAGCTATTGATTCCTATGGGGGAAAGTAAATAACACAGTTGCAACTGGGAGACACACTTGAGGTCATGATGAAAGGACTCCCGACACAGACAAAGAGATTATTGGACATCCTCATCATAGTGGAAGAAGAAAAAGTGCAAGAGGGCAAAGGAAATGGTACCCATAATTAAGGAGCATCCAATGCCACCTGATCTTAAATATTGTTTATGACATTAGCAATAGTTCCAAATTTCTTGTGTTGACTTTCAATGGATTGTTTTGCAAGAACTGTGGTGCTGGCTTTAAGCTGGGCAAAATAATTTACAAAAGGTTGGTAGTGGTTTTGCAGTGTCTTTACTCTATAACTTACAATTTCATACTTCAGCTAGATTCTTCAGCCCTATTGTTTCTAATTTCCCCTTACAATCCACATTATTATAGATCTAGTCATTAGATTGTTCCTGATATAAAAAGAGCTGACTATGCTGCTAATTTAGATTTCTTATGTACAGCCTATTTTATAAATGAGGTTTGAGTGAAATTACTTACATCCCACTCTTCTTGAGCAGCTTATACAGAATTCTGTGTAATTAGCTGAGAGTTGTTTTCCTAGAAGGTATGTTATAGCTAAGATGAAAAACTCTTACCGAGACAAAACTGTTAAGAGATCGCTGTTCTTCAGGCAGTCGTACAGATAATCCACCGTAGCCTCTAAGGTAAGAAGTGCTTCCATAACATAGCCCTGTCAAAAATACAGAAAAGTAGTTACTTAAGTGTAAATGCTCAGCTATTGTCAGTAATATTAATCATGTCTGGTGTCTAATGTTAGTATTTCTCATTAAGGCTGCAATCCAGTACCTGGGAGTAAGCCCTATTGAATTTAATGGGACTTACATTTGAGTAGAAATGTGTAAGATTGCATAGTTAATGTTGTTAATAAAATTTGCAATTATATGACTTTGGAATTAACTGTGAAGGAGACATGACGCTTATGACGAATGGCTAGCCCACTGGATATTTTGTTAAAACAGAAAACTACTATGCAAATATATAAATGGAATTAATTTATATATTCAAATTCTGGCAGAATGGCAGAAACTAAAAGTCAATGTACCTGATTAGATTATTTCTGCAGTTTTAAAAAACCTGCTCTTAGTTATTGGGTTGTCTGAATGGTTTGCCACAAGCAGAAGCTGAAATTTTGCGGTCTACTGCTCAACTCATTTATAATAGGTTCACTGTAGCATGCAAAATGGTGACAACTTTTTGCAAAACCAAGGAAAAATAGCCATTTAGGTCATTGGTGAAGCTATGTGAACTAAGTAGGTGCTCTCTACTAATGGACATCAAAGGTACCTATATTTTTAAAAGTGGAACACCAAACTAATGTATTGAACTCCAAGTCTTAGTGAGGAGCACATAGACATTGTGCAGAATTCAATGGGGCGCTTCCACTCCTGGCCAATTCTCTTCTCCAAGTGGTGGCTGATTCCGTTGCACATGAGAGACCCACCATTTATGCAGCTCCAAAACAAGCAGAAATGCGTGTTTCTGGGAGACAGCTCAGTGAAGCTCTGTTATGTGAGCTCAGCTGACCTGCCTCCTTCCAGAAATGAGTGTTTCCACTTGTTTCAGGTTGTCCCAGAAGCACTAAATCGCCACTTGCACAACAGAATTGGCAGGGGCATAAACACCTTGTTTGATTCTGCCCAGAATAACCACAAAAACTATTCTCTCTCTCCATCAAAGGATGAATTTCAAGTTTGTTTTTGTATCATTTTGGAATTTGACTTATTTCTGTTTGTTATAATTATTTTCCTTAACTTTAAGAATGTAAGTCTACCTACATTCTGGAGTCTCAGAGATAAAACATGAAGGTGTTTTCATTCTAAATATGAGATGATAGATTTATATAATGTTACACCACCTATAGATTTATTTATATAATGTTATTCCACTATAGATTTATACTTAATGCTTCGAACGATTCCCAACGGCAAGTTTAACACTTTCACTGCAGCAACACATGAAGCAGACATTTCCAGTGAGTTTTCTACCACAACCTCAAGATCTCTTTCCTTGGTAGTCATCGTAGGGATAGTTTTTGTCTCCAATGTGCACCCAGAATGCGTACTCATTTTGCACTGAATCTGTTCTGCCATTTTTAGAATTGTCTTCTCTTTGCTTAAAGTATATAGTGCACACAACTTCTCAGACTTTTGAGCAAGACTAGACAGTTTCACACTGCAAGAGGTGACTTGGAATCTGCCCCGCTTCTCTCTGGAAGAGTGCTTTTCATTTTCTCTTTCAGAAAGATGGTATCCACTGCAGTTATTCATTTTGTTTGTTCCTTAATGCTTAGCTCTATGTTTTCTAATTAGTGAACTGAGCAGAACAGAAAAGGCAATGTTGGCTGGAGGTTTTTAGCCATATACACATGTGCAGCTTGTTTATTATTTATTTTTATTACATTTATATACCGCCCCATGGGTGAAGCTCTCTGGGCGGTTTACAAAAATTAAAAACATTGAACATTTAAAAACCAATATACAAAAATTAAAACCATAAAAGCCTAAAAACAAACTACATATCATTTAAAACTCAGAGTCAGAGGTATTAGTAACAGCTATCAGACCATCTGGAGAAATCCATCACTTTACCAGCACTCTGGTAGAGAGGACAATCCAAGGTTAGGTCTTTCCTGACAGCTCATGCACTGTAAAAACCTTGTCTAGTCTTGCCTCAAGCCTGGGAAACTATACTCCGTGTACTGTAATCAGAAGAGACTGTTACATTGCAATTGTGACAGCATGAATAAAGTAATAATGCTATTGTTAAATAGTTTTATGGCAATGCCATAATTAAAACAAATCAAAATGCAATATTTTCTTCTGCACGCATTATAACAATGTTTAATCAGGGCTCTTACAGAATTTCTACAAGTAGCAAATATAGGAGTGATAAAAATGCACTTTTAATGACTCTATCAGGTTTACATTGTGTTTCTCAAGCGAGTTTCATTCCAAAGCACTGTGGGGAATGGGAAAGGCTTGTAGCTCGGTGGCAGAGCACTTGGTTTGTATGCAAAAGATCCCAGGTTCAATCCCTCGCATCTCCAGGTGTGGCTGAAAAAGACTCTTGTCCGAAGCACTGGAGAGCCACTGTCAGTCAATATCGACAAAACTGAGCTAGATGGACCAAAGGTATAAGGAAGCTTCCTATGTACACAAGGCAGTAGTATATTTGTACCTGAATCTCCTCTCCATGTTCTCCTATAACTTCTACTAATCTTGAAAGGAGGTCTGACAATGCATGTGCAGAAAGAGGCTGTTTTAGAGCCCGAAATATCTGGAAAGACCGGCCAGCGTAATGTCTTGAGGAACTGGAAAGGGCTGTTTGCAAAGCAATTTCACTAAGATGCTGCTCCAAATGAAAACCTAATCAGACAAAAATATCAGGTTTAGTACTTAAAACGTACACAGACAGACTTTAATGTGGGATGTTGCAAATGTTAATGTACAATTGTTATTTAAAAAAAAGACTATGCTGCCAATGGTAATGGGTGGACTAGGATTGACGGGCTGTTAAACAGCAGTATCTGTAGAAGAGTTCTGTAGAGAGGGCCAAGTTGGATAGTTATTTTCCCACTCCAAGTAAGATTCTTTCTCTTCAACGTTATAAAAAAAGCTGCTAGTACACGTTCTCATATTTTATTGCTAGGGGACAATAATAGGGTTTCCGACACCTGGAATGGTATGGCTAACATGACAATATTTATCTGAAACAAATATTTATCTGTTTTATATTTTAAAACACTTTTAAAGCCCTTTAGGAGGAAAGCCACAGTTCATTGTACATGCTTTGCACGCAGAAGGTCCCAGGTTTAACTCCCAGCATTTCCAAATAGAGCTGGTAAAGCTCCTGATCTGAAATCCTGGAGAGCCAATCCTTCTCAGTATACACCATGGCTGGGCAACATGTGGCCCTCCACAGTCTGGCATACAAATCCCATCAGTCCTAGATAACATAGCCAATGGGGAGGGATAATGAGGGTTATAGGCCACAAGTTGACCATCCCTGGCATAGACAATACTGACCTAGTTGAACACCAATGGTCTGATTTGGTAAGAATGAGCTTTTTATGTTCTTACTTTATGGCAAGGGATTATCTAAAATGAGATCATAAACATAAATCCAGATACAGAGGAGGGCCAGGATCTCTTCTCGATCATCCCAGAGTGTGGGATGCGGAATAATGGGCTCAAGGTACAGGAAGCCAGATTCTGGCTGGACATCAGGAAAAACTTCCTGACTGTGAGACCATTACGACAATGGAACCAATTACCTAGGGTGGTGGTGGGCTCTCCCACACTAGAGGCATTCAAGAGGCAGCTGGACAACCAACTGTCAGGGATGCTTTAAGGTGGATTCCTGCATTGAGGAGGGGGTTGAACATGATGGCCTTATAGGCCCCTTCCAACTCGACTATTCTATGATTCTATTATTTCTTATTTAAATAAAAATGAAGAACTGCTCTAAGAGGAAACACTAGGCATTGTCCAACAAAAGAGAACTTGTGAATGCTGGTCCTTCACTGAAGATCATCATAAAAGCAACTTATTCAATACCTGACTTTGACTCTTTAAAGACAGACACAACATGGCGCAAGAAATTGGTAAGTTGCTCTGCACTCTTCGTATTCTGGTTCTTGGGAGTAATATCTTCATGGCACCAAAGTGGACCAAATGCCCTTAAAAGAAGAAAATGCACAGATATTTCTTTTTGGTACTGAAATGAAAGTAACTGTTTTTAACAATAAAATGTAACTGAAATGTCCCCACATCACACCCTCCACAAATGAAGGGGGAAGATTTGGATACAAGTTTATTCATTCTTATTTGCAGAAAAACATGCATTTATTTCGGTAACATATTTTATTCCATCCTTCTAAAACAATCAAAGATCAGATGATGATCACAACGATGCCACCAGATGATGGAACCAATTGTCTAGGGAGGTCGTGGGCTCTCCCACACTAGAGTCATTCAAGATGCAGCTGGACAATCATCTGTCAGGTATGCTTAAATTTGGATTCCTGCACTGAGCAGGGGGTTGGACACTTTAGCCTTATAGGCCCCTTCCAACTCTACTATTCTATGATTCTAAAACAGATGTCTGGCTTGTGTAAAATGTGGCTTGTTGTGATGTCTGAACCCAGAATAGTTTATCCCTGAGCTTGTTTGCACTACTGTCTGTCCTGAAATGAAGGAAGAGCAAGCTGAAAATGAAACCACTCTGAAGGTTGGCAAAATGGGTGGGAGAAAACAAATCAGAAATAGAGGGAAAAAGTCACAGTATGTTTGCTTATCTGCAAGACGGTTCGTGGCTAAAGCAACAAATCATAGTTAACATAAACCATGGCTTAGTGTTACATTCAAACACACCTTGTAATTCAGGACTGAAAGAGTGGTGGCTTTTGGGACACAGAGTGTTCTCAAGTCTTGAGAAGACTAATTCCTAAACACACTAGTCCTTCAGACCCTATGTACTGCAAAGCATGTCAGAAGCAGTACTGAAAGTGTGTGGATTTTAGCTCTGCTGCATTTTTTTCACAGCATGGAGCACCATGAACCCACCAGCTTTAGTAATTCATTAGAACATGACTCATTCCTATCCAAGGCAAAAATGATGCATGTTTTATTATTATGAAGGTCTGCTCTTCTAAGGCTCTGGCCTGAATACAGTCTACTACCCCTTTACGACTGTTTTTAATATTTTTCACAGAATACCTACAAAAATCAGAAAAAGACTGGGGATTTTTTTATGAGTGCATGGCTCATCAGAGACCTATAATGGGGGAACATATCCTTCCAAGTAATTATGAAACAGATAAATTCTTCAAAAGATATGCAGCAGTGCTCTAAGAGTACAACTCATTGTATCTTTGTTCTAGCCTTCCTCAACCTGCTGCCCTCCAGAGGAGTTGGACTATGTTGGCTGGGGATTATGGGAGTTGTAGTAGCACACATCTGGAGGGCACCAGGTTGGGGAAGGCTGCTTTGTTCTGCCTTGATTACCTGGTGGTTAGAAATTCAATTAGCTTGTTTGCCTTTTCATCTGTCTCCACAGCTGGGTTGATGTCTTCTATCTCCTGGGTAATCTGTGGGAGGTTTCCACTGCTTCCTCCAAGGCTGATACTGGAGGAGGTAGAGCTAGAGCTAAGGCCGGAGTCTGGTACAGGAGACGACTGATACTCCCTCAGAAAGTCAAAGCCACCTAGCAGCAATTGAGAGAAAAAAAGATAAATATGGAATGCACCACGGAGTTCAGAATTTATTTGAGAGCATAAGGCAAATATGTCTTTGAAATAGTTGGCTGTTCCATACCCTCATGGAATAGAAAGCAAGGCATCTATTGTTGTTTGAAATGATGCATGATCTTATACTAACAGGAACATAGGAAAATAGGAAGCTGACTTATACTGAATCAGGCCACTGGCCCATCTAGCCTAGTATTGTCGACACTGACTGGCTCTCCACGGTTTCAGGCAGGATTGTTCCCTAGCCCCACCTGGAGATACTGGGGATTGAATCTGGGACCTTCTGCATGCAAAGCAGGTGCTCTATCGCAATGAGTTACGGCCCCTCAAGTTGGTCTACGACAGGGGTGTTAAAACCCATTCATCCCGAGGGTCAAATTCTGTTTCGGACAGTTGCGGGTGGGGCTGTTGGCAAAGTGGGTGGGGCCAAAGACAAAAGGGGTGGGGCCAAAATACAAAAATAGGAGTACACTGTAGCTTAAAGCTCTTACTGCTAGTAACTAAGCCTGAGGAGAGGCATTTCATCCTTTTTAGAATGGGGAAAAACTGCACAAAAGTCAGGAAAAGGGGTGGGGTCAGGAGAAGAGGGCGTGGTCATCTATTTTATTTATTTATTTATTTATTTATTTATTTATTTATTATTTTATTTCTAACCCCCCTCTCCATCCAGATCGAGGCGGGGAACAACAATAAATATAAATACAAGAATCATAAAATAGATAAAACATTAAAACAAATAAAAACAAATACATTATTTAAAACATCTTAAAATTCAGCAGGCCATTCTACAGTCTGGGAGCGGCAGAAGAGAAGGTCCTCTGGGTAACGCTCATCAGCCTAGTTCTGGCTGATTGAAGTAAATTCTTCCCAGAGGACCTGAGTGTGTGGGGCGGATTATACGGGAGAAGGCGATCCCGCAGGTAACCTGGATCCAAACCATGTAGGGCTTTAAAGGTACTAGCCAACACTTTATACTTTGCCCGGAAACTAATTGACAGCCAGTGGAGTGATTTTAAGACTGGAGTTATGTGGTCACTCCTAGGTGTACCGGTGACCAACCTGGCTGCCATATTCTGAACTAGTTGAAGTTTCCGGACTAGGCACAAAGATAGCCCTATCTACAGTGCATTGCAGAAGCCGAGCCTCGAAGTTACCAGTGCATGCACTACCGTCTTTAGGTCTTCCAACTCTAGGAAGAGGCGCAGCTGGTGTATCAGTCGAAGCTGATAGTAGGCACTCCTGGCCGTTGCATCTATCTGGGCTGTCATTTGGAGCGACGGATCCAGGAGTACCCCCAAGCTGTGAACACGGTCTTTCAGGGGGGGTGTAACCCCATCCAGAACTGGTTGACACACCTCCAAACCCAGGTTGGGGCCTTTGACAGCAAGCACCTCTGTCTTGTCTGGATTCAGCTTCAGTTTGTTTTTCCTCATCCAGCCCATTACCGCCTCCAAGCATTCATTCAGAGGAGACACACTATCCTTAGCTGACGATGTTGTCGAAGGCATAGAGAAATATATTTAGGTGTCATCAGTGTACTGATAGCACCCTGCCCCATGCCTCCGGATGATCTCTCCCAGTGGTTTCATATAAATGTTAAACAGCATTGGGGAAAGGATGGCACCTTGTGGTACACCACATAGCAGCTCCTTCTTTGAAGAGCAGCTATCCCCAAGCATCACCATTTGGAACCTGCCTGAGAGATAGGACCGGAACCACTGAAGCACAGTGCTCCCGATTCCCAATCCCCCAGGCGTTCCAGAAGGATACCATGGTCAATGGTATCGAAAGTCACTGAGAGGTCCAGGAGTATCAACAGGGACATACTCCCCTTGTCAATACTCAGGCTGAGACCATAGCGGTCTCAACTCTGTATCCTGTCCTGAAGCCGGTTTGAAATGGGTCTAGAAAATCTGTATCATCCCAAACTGCTTGAAGTTGGAAGGCAACCGCCCTCTCGATCACCTTGCCCCAAAATGGAAGAGTTGATACCGGCTTATAGTTATTAAGGTCCAGGAGGTCCAGGGACGGCTTTTTTTTAGAAGTGGCTGTACTACTAGGGTAACCATAGAAGGTTGGATTGGGACCCCTGGACCTGAGGTTCTTCAACCCCAGTCTAGAAAATATATTAATTTACATATTTTAATTATTCATTTAAACAAATTTCATGCGAGATTCTTCAGCAAGCCACACTGAAGAGAACTGAGGGTGCACAAGTCTAGACAACATTTATTTGTTCCATAATAATATCCCTTGAGACTCTTTGTAAACTGAAACAGTACATAGAATATTTAGTATCTGAGTAAACTAGGGCCAAAGCCTCACTGAGTTATTTAAATAAGACCCAGTTCTTCATAAGCAAAGAATACAGGCTTAGATATCATACTATCAGCATCTCTAGGAATATGATCCAGTTTTCCTTGCTCATGCACGATGTGTCATGGTGGCTAGAGGAGCATAGATGGCATTTATGTGGACGGATATTCAGAGGAACAAGAGGAATCTGTGGATGGGAAACACATATACCAAGAGGGAAAGCCTGGAGGGGCACAAGACCCTACTCCAGTATCAGTGCTAGAATTGGCACCTTCCATAGCCATTCAAGTTGCTGACTACTGTTTTTAACATTTTATATTTTCCACCCTTGCTCTATAGTTCTATGAAATTATGCCTGGGCTGTAAGTAAAGTCTCTTTCATATCAAAAGGCCTGGTGCACTATTCCATCTTTTCTTCCTTTTTCTCGTAAGAAAAAAGGCAGAAGAACCAGTGGGGGAAAATGGGAGAGTTCCAGGTGAATAATGGCATTGTCCAGACACCCTGTAAAATTCCATAAATGAGGCAGAGCGATTGCGCACTAAAAGCCTCGAATGGAAGCACCGCAGGACACAGAATCAACATGAGATAAGTAAACTGTAGTAAGGACTAAGAATTAGGAGAACACAGGAAATGCAGGTTGCTTACCTGTAACTGTAGTTCTTCGAGTGGTCATCTGTGCAGTCACACATATGGGCTCGCGCCGACGCCGAGCCTACTTCCGGGAAACTTCAATAGCTAGATAGAGTTTTGGCGGGAACCCCTCCCCCCACCATCCTATCGCGCATGCTCAGGGTTCCCGCTCTAACTTACCTCAGTTCTCTGAGACCGCTTGGCCTCGCAACTAAGGCATTAAGTATACCAATGTACAAAACGAGCATGGCGACACAACTTGACGTCACAACAGCGATGCCAAGAGGGGATGGTGGGTGGGTTGTGTGACTGCACAGATGACCACTCGAAGAACTACAGTTACAGGTAAGCAACCTGCATTTCTTCTTCGTGGTCTCTGTGCATCACACATATGGGCGAATAACAAGCAAGACTTACCGGAGGTGGGTAGGCACGCTGTTTGGTCATTGACAAATCGAGGAGAGGACTGCTCTTCCAAAAGAAGCGTCCCGTCTAGCTCTCACATCTAGGCGATAATGCTTTACAAACGTGGAAGCATTAGTCCAGGTGGCTGCTTTACAGAGATCAGTCAGCGAAGCTCCATGCAGCAAGGCCGAAGATGTTGCCTGAGCCCTAACGGAATGCGCTGTCAAACGAAACGGTGGTTCTTGCTTTGCTATCTGGTAGGCCAGTGCAATGGTGTCTACAACCCACTTGGATATGCGCTGCGGAGAAACCTGCAGCCCTTTAGACACTCCTCCATAACAAATAAACAACTTGCGAGATTTTCTAAAATCCTCTGTCCTGGACTTATAGAAAGCTAGCGATCTCCTGACATCTAACGTATGTAACGTTGAAGATAAAGGGTCTGACGAGGGCTTGAAGAATGTTGGTAAAACGATATCCTGCCCCACGTGGAATACTGAGGAAACTTTAGGAACAAACATAGGGTCTGGCCTCAGCACCACCTTATCCCGAAAAAACTGCAAGTAGGGAGGGTCTATAAGTAGCGCTGCCAACTCCGAAACACGTCTAGCGGACGTGATAGCAACCAGAAATACAGTTTTAAGTGTTAACAATCGAATATCTGTCGTGGCTAACGGCTCAAAGGGTTTTGACGTGAGGGCTGTGAGAACTAATGATAGACTCCACTGTGGGACTACCGGGCGGACAGTGGGAAACAAATTATTTAAGCCTTTCAAAAACGCCCGTGCCATGGGATGTGTAAATACTGAAAATCCGCCCACTAACCCATGGTTGGCCGCAATGGCGGATAGGTACACCCGAATGGATGCCGGCTTTAGCCCTTTCGAGTGCAACGAATAAAGGAAAGAAACGATGTTGGGTAAGCCCGCTGTCAAAGGGTCAAAGTCATTGAGCCGCGCATAATCCTGGAAGCGCTTCCATTTGCTATTGTATGATAGCCTAGTGGATGGCTTACGTGCTGCCTCTAAAATAACTTTTACTCCTTCTGATAAGGTAAGGTCTTTCCAAGACGCCGGATTCTCCACGCTGTTAGGTGTAGAGCGCGTATATCGGGATGCAGGATTTTCCCGTTCTCCCGTGACAGGAGGTCGGGAAGATGCGGTAGGTGCCAAACCTCTGATCTCGCCAGTCTGAGTAGCGACGTGAACCAAGGCTGCCTTGGCCACCACGGGGCTATCATTATAGCGTTTGAATCGCTGCGTTTGATGTTGGCTACCGTCCAGGCCAGTAGTGGAAACGGTGGGAATATATAAAGGAGACCTCTCGACCAGTCCCATTGGCTGGCATCCCCCAACGACGCCTCCCCTATGCCTGCTCTGGAGCAGTACGCTGGACACACTGCGTTGGTAGCTGTGGCAAAAAGATCGACGTCGGGGTATCCCCAACGAGCAAGTAGGCGACCCAGGACACGAGGGGAGAGCTCCCATTCGTGGGTGTTGTTGAAAGACCTGCTGAGCTCGTCCGCTATGGTATTCTCGGTTCCTGCAATGTGCAGCGCAGATAGGATCATGTTGTGGGAAATGGCCCAGTGCAGAATGTCCATGACAAGATGAAGGAGGTGATGCGATCGCGTCCCTCCCTCCTTGTTCAGATACCACACGACTGTGGTATTGTCCGTTACGATTTGGACATGGTGCCCTTTTAGTTGAGGAGAGAAAGCGTGTAGAGCCTTTTTCACTGCCAGAAGTTCCAATATGTTTATATGTAGGCGAGCTTCTGAAGGTGACCATCTTCCTTGTGCTACTAGATTGTCGTGGTGAGCACCCCACCCTGCTAGCGATGCATCGGTTGTAACTATGCGAGACGGCCTTCGAGCTACAAATGGCATGCCCCGAGAAAGATTGTGCCCGTCCGTCCACCAGCGGAGCGAACTCTTTACGGTCAGCGGAATGGTAAGTATCAACTTGTGTGGGTTTTGCAGAGAGGAGTAATGCCTGAGCAAGAACTGTTGGAGAGGCCGCATGCGAAGTCGTGCCCAATTTACGACAAACACGCTGGCCGCCATTAACCCCAACAGCCTTAAAATCTGGAAAGCCGAAATCCGGTGCCGGGATCTCAGCCTTGTTGCCAGCTGTCGTAGGACTGTAGCTCTGTCTACCGTAAGAAACGCTTTCCCCATCGTGGAATCTAGGATAACTCCTATGAATTGTATTCGATGCGATGGCTGAGTGATGGACTTTTTGTAATTTATTTGCAGACCCAGAGACGAGAGAAGAGTGACAACCTTGTGGACATCGGCCAGCGCCTGGGTTCTGGTGGTGGAGACGATTAGCCAATCGTCCAGGTAC
This sequence comes from Anniella stebbinsi, assembly GCA_029215795.1. Taxonomy (NCBI): domain Eukaryota; kingdom Metazoa; phylum Chordata; class Lepidosauria; order Squamata; family Anniellidae; genus Anniella; species Anniella stebbinsi. The sequence continues at coordinate 64,572,710 of JARDYH010000001.1, read as the reverse complement.
GGGTATACATCGATGTTGTTTGACCGAAGGTGTGCGCACACTGCCGACATGCACTTGGTGAACACCCTTGGCGCTGACTTTAGGCCGAAAGGAAGGACTGAGAACTGGTACGCCTGGCTTCCTATGACAAACCTCAGGTAGTGCCGGTGTGAAGGATGAATAGCGATGTGAAAATAAGCATCCTTCAAGTCTATTAGAGTGAACCAGTTGCCGTTTCTTAGCATGGGAAGAACTGATGCGAGGGTAATCATTCGAAACTTCCTGGGTTGTATAAACTTGTTCAAAGCTCTGAGATCCATAATGGGACGAAGTCCCCCGTCCCTTTTTGGTATCGTAAAATACCGGGAGTAAAACCCGGCACGCAGATGGCATGTCTTCACCTTCGTGACAGCTCCCTTGCGAAGCAGATTGGCGGATTCCTGCGCGAGAGCTAATGATGGTGGCGTGGACTTTATGATACCAAGCGGAGGAGGGACTACGAATTCCATTCTGTAACCCTCTGCAATGATGTTCAACACCCAAGCATCTGTTGTTATTGACGCCCAAGTGTGCAGAAAAGGTTGGAGCCTGTTTGCTGGGTCGTCTAGCATGGACGGCGTCAAGTCAAAGACGACGCTTGTGCGGTGGTGGCTGTTTATTGCGTTGTTGGAACCGGTTCGACGATTTTCGTTGCTGATACGACTGGGCCGAGGCAGATTGATAGCGCTGGCCTCTATCTTGTTGTTGCTGCGGCTTGTATGGAACTGGTCTGTACCATTTACGTTGCCTATATGGCTGCTGGGTTGGTTGGAATCCCATTTTCTTAGCCGTCATCCTGGCTTTGTGCAGGGTATCCATTGCAGCGTCCGTTTCTGAATTGAAAAGACCTTCTCCATCAAATGGAAGGTCTTCAATACGATTTTTCGTTTCTTGTGGCAGCGCTGCAGAGCGCAGCCACGCGTGACGGCGTAATGCCACCGCTCTGACCATTGCCTTGGAGACGCAGTCCGTTAGATGGCGTGCTGTTGTTAACTCCTGCTTCGATAATCTGACGGCTTCTGATTGAAAAACGCGAGCAAGTTCCCGTTGATCATCGGGGAGATAGTCGGTTAGCGATGAAATTTTCTCCCAAAGAAACAGCTGGTAGCGCGCCATCAAAGCCATATAATTGGTGACTTTTATGCCCAATGATGTAGACGCGTAAATGCGTCGCCCATAAGAGTCTAATTTCCGACCCTCCTTGTCCGTGGGGGCGGAATGCGTTCTGCCAGATCTGCTCTGCGCCGCCTCGACCACAACCGAGTTCGGCTTGGGATGCTGGAATAAAAAAGGTGCCTGCGCTTGCTTTACTTTATAGATTGCATCCAATCTTTTTGAAGTCGGGCCAACAGTGGCAGGGTGTTCCCAAGACTGCTTTAATGTCTTTAAAAGGGCTTTCACCATAGGCAAGGTTAATTGAGGGGACGGTTCAGCATACATGACATCGTAAATGCCATCGTCCGAGTCGTCAATAGGTTGCTGACAGTCAATATTGAGGGACTGAGCAAGCCTTTGCATTTGCTCCGAAAAACTGCCCATTTCCATCGTCGGTGACGCTCTGTCCTCTGTACCGACCGTGTCTAACGGAGACGGTTCTGAGGGGCGTGGCGATGGTTCCGAGGAGGAATCAGAAACATAGTCTTCAAAGGACTGCGACGGCTCTCGGTGTCGAACAGCAGGCGGAGCTCGATCCCAAGCCGGAGGCGCCACCGCTGTCGAGTGTTCTCGCCGTCGAAGGTTTTGCTGGATCAGCGAAGTCGTTCTACGCGGAGGGACTGGTGGAGGAGAGTGTACTTCTTGGAGCCCCCGAGGGGATTGCCCCTGTCGAAGCCGCCTTCCAGTGTACGGGTCATATCGGTATCGACCGTGCTCCGATGGACGAGAGCGGTCAGAGCAAACGTCCCAGTCGCGGGATCTTGATCGGGACCGAGACATCGACGTCGAGGACCGGCGTCGAGACCGTTGAGATTGACGGCGATGACTTTCCCGTTGTGTCGGTTGCGGTGGTTCCGGCGGTACCGAGCGCTCGGTATCGGACGCAATAAGAATAGGTCCTGGAGACGGTAGCGAAAGCGCCGGCGATAAGGGCGCTGGTTGATGGTGCGGCGGCATCCCCGGGGTTGGAGGCGTGCGTAGCAACGACGACACCGACGGGGTACGTCTTTTCGACGTCGATGCAGTCGGAGAGGGTTCTGCTCGTTGAGACGACTGCGAGGCTGACCCTATAGATAGCGTACGGTGCTTCGATGTCGAAGACTGTGTCGGCACCGAAGCTGATTTATGTACCATCGCCACCACTTTCACTGTCGAGGGCGGTACCGATGCGGGGCGCGACACCGACTTTTTCACGGCCGACGGTTTCGAAGACGGTCGCGTCTTCGTTGTCGACGGGAGCGTTTTTGAAGATTTCGACTTTTTCGTCTTTTTAGCCGGAGGAGGAGACGAGGAGGGTGAAAAACCTGATAATGATGCCGGCGCCTCTGCCCGAGTCTGGGGGGAAGCCGGAGATGCTGGGATCGAGAGGTTTCGGCTCTCCCCAGAATTCGCTCCCTGCATTGCTGGTGGTCGGGGCTGATCCACAGCGGAAAGAGCCTTAGACCACAAAAGGCTGCGGAGTCGGTCAGCTCTGTTTCTTCTAGTTTGCCTGGAAAAGCGCATACAGTGCGCACAGGAATCAACGATATGGGTCTCACCCAGGCAAAACAGGCAGAGCGTGTGGCCGTCGGTGAGGCCGATTTTTGCCCTACACCGGGAGCACCGCTTGAATAGTGCGGTTTTCGCCATAAGATGGCGAAACTGCGTTGGCAGATCAGCTAATCTCCAACGAGAGATATAATTAAGTACTTTATAAAACTGTAGTAAAAAGATTTTTTTTTTTTTTTTTTAAAACTAGACCTAACTAATTACGAACAAACAAACAACTACTCTATCTAACTATATTAACTCTATTAAACTATTCTTCTTTCACAGGTTCTACAAACCAGACGAAGTCTCCCGCGAGGCTTACAGCGAAGCGGTCGAAGAAGAACTGAGGTAAGTTAGAGCGGGAACCCTGAGCATGCGCGATAGGATGGTGGGGGGAGGGGTTCCCGCCAAAACTCTATCTAGCTATTGAAGTTTCCCGGAAGTAGGCTCGGCGTCGGCGCGAGCCCATATGTGTGATGCACAGAGACCACGAAGAAGAACATATCAAGTCAGACCACTGGTCCATGTAGCTCAGTATTCTTTACACTGACTAGCAGCAGTACAGAAGTTTGCCAATGACTGAACCTTGAACCTCTTGCATGCAATGTAGACTCTATGGCAGTTCATATAGTCACTGAGCTGGCAAGGTTCCTCACATACTGGTGGAGAGAGGGCATGCCTCCTTCCTTCCTACCATATTTTATAATGTCAGATGTGATGCAGGCACTCCACAAATACACCCAATTTCCAGTATTCTTCCACTTAAAAATAGAGGCAGTAGATTACACAAAGAGGCCTGCATGACAAAGCATCCATTTGGATTGCCTGCATCATATATAGCGCTATCTGCACAATTGGAGAAAGGGAGACACCTGTCCTTCAACCATGCAAAGGCTTATTAGACCAGTGAGAGTATAAGAACTGGCCCAGTATTCTAGCTTTTACACTACAGTGCATTTCTATCTAAACAAAAGCTTTAAAGGCGCAATCCTACGGATGTTTAGACATTAAAAAAAATCCTGCAACTCCTGGCAGTCCCCAGCCAGCAGTGGCAGCTGCAGAATCCTGGCAGTTAAAGGACTTTTTTCTGTCTAAACATGTCTAAAAGGAAGTCTTTATCAGGAGTATTAGAAGCATGACAACAGGCAACTGTATAAAAAAAGAAATATAAACATAAAGAAGTATTATGTATAACAAAGTGGGCTATTTGACAAGTTGTCCTGCATTCTGCAAGTTGTTTATTTGCTGTTACTATCCTTTTGAGAGGTTTCTGATAAAAATAATGAAAGCTGTCTATCTTCATATGTTCTGGTATTGCAACAAAGCAATGGATTAGCAAAGGTGAGGAGCTTAAATGCTTGAAATTAAATTTCTGTTCTTTTTAGAGTTCTCAAAGTTCAGCTTTGAGATTTAAGAAGTATTATTCATATAAAAATTGCATCCTGCCTATGCACTACTCAGGGTGGTTTGCAACATTATAAAATGCAATAGAAATGCAAGGAAGTATGGTAAAATACATTACAATTAGATTGAAAATGCTGTCAATTTTTCAGAAGCATTTTTAAAGTAACAGTTTACAGATTTTTTTATCATGTTTCCCTTTCTCACACCAAAAAATGTCCCTCCCCCACAGTGAGTTAATACATTTTTATTTATACATGCACACAGTGAAACATGGCATTAACCTGTTATTTTACATGTGTTGAGATATTTATCTGCGTTTTCTCCAGTGTGGCTTTACTCCAAAATAAAACAAATGACCACCAGTAGTGCATCCACTTTATAATTTTTATAGAGTTAAAACATTTTGTATTTTTTAAAATTTTTTATTGATTTAAAAGTATCCCTTTTCTCTAATATTTTATATATATATTGAGAGCACTTTCTCTATCTCTCTATAAAATATTTTATTTTTTTAAATCTATAAATATCTATAAATATCTATAAACTGAATGTGCTACTGCTGGTCATTTTTTTTTGTTTTGTTTTGCTGTATCATGTGCTCTGCATCGCCTGCCTCTCAGTTGATTCAGTGTGACTTGCTCTAGTTTAGGTAAAAGAACCTTGGCTGTAACTAGATGAATTTTAGGATGTTTTTAATGTTGTATTGTTCTCTTGTTTTTAAAAATTTAAACTGCTGTGATTTTTATGTTTATATTGTTGTTGTTCCCCGCCTCGATCCGGAGGGAGAGGCGGGTTACAAATAAATATTATTATTATTATTATTATTAGTAACAGGGGAATTCAGTATGGTCAGATGAGCACCTAAATTATGTATGTCAAATCATTTTTACCTTCAGGTAATTAAATATATTGTTCTTCTAGTGAATTTGTGGAATTTAGCTTACTGGCTTGAAGAATGTTGGTTCCAATATGCAGTGCATTCAGGTTTCTATCTAACATTGCAATCCTATGGTCTCTGGGAGAGGGGTCCCAGGGATCGTAGGATATGTTGGAATTCCCCTCCCAAGGCTGTAGACATTCCTACAACCTCAGGAGGGAGAATCAACCTCACATCCTTTCCTCCTCCCCCACCACCTCACAGACACCGCCGAAAATATCTTGAGGCTGCTCTTCTGAGTTCACAACAGCAATATCAGTCATAAAAAAGGGGCTGTTCTGGTGGACAGGAAGGGAGATGCCAGGATCCTCAGGATCCTACAACCTCTCCACCGTCACACCCCTGCCCACAGGGGTGTGAGCTACATAGGCTGAGAGGCTCACATAGCTGATTTTTTTTCTTTTGAAGAGGAACAAGAGGCAAAATCACGTCCAATGTCCCTCCCATACCTTGCTCCTGCCGGCAGGGCATAGGATAGACAGAGGGCGCCAGTCTATTTATTATGAGCTTCTATTGGTAATCTACTCTAAAAGCTACTCTATCAGTAATCTACTCAAAATCTGCTAAGGAAGGAGTCTGTGTTACATGAACTATTTTGCTTTGTTCTTCATTCCCCTTCTGCTGCTGTATGTACATATGCCCCGTAAGCACAGAAAGAGGACCACAGGATCCAATGAGGGATAAGAGGGGTGATAAGGGACAAGACAAAACAAAACAAAGATAAACCCTAACAATTGCTATTGATTACCTGTGTAGAAGTATTCAGGCAGATAAGCTGACTGCACTGTGAGGGTCTTGGTGTCATTCATCTCTCTGGTCTGAAGAAGTACTGAAGCAATGGCTTGAAAATTGCTGTGGCATGATAGTGCAATCAAAAGATGGAGCAACAACTTTTTACTGTGCTCAAAGACTTCAGGGCGGTAATGGTCAAGACCTAAGGGAATGCAATTCACAGCACTCATTGAATGTGAAGTATAAACAAGTTCACATTCCAGAAATAGTAAACAGTTCAGAGAACTGCATGTCGTTAATTCAAAAACAAATACAAGTTAGGGTTTGCTTCTTCTTCACACAGCTTTATTTTGAATTTAGTACTAGGAAGACTGAGTAATGCAAAGTTCCATCTGTGTTAGGAATTCAGTTTCCACTTCAAGTCTAGCATAGTATTACTTACCTAAGAAGAGAGCATGCAATAATAATGGGAGGTGGAGTGCCCAGTCTTCTCTTACACTGTGATCTACTACCATTTCAGTCATGAAGATGACAGCAATATTGCACCTAACATGGAAAGTAAGATGAATCAATTCAACGAATCCAAGAAGAATTGGGGGGGGGGGGCAGCAGCAATCACACATAAGCTGATCAGATAGCTCCAAGAGTAGCTTATTCAGAATGTGGTAACTTCTAAGCTATGTAGAATTTTAAAAAAATGATGCAAGGAAGGGCACTGAACAATAATACACACTGGGTTATAGCCAACCATATCTGTGCACCAGCAGAATAGCATCTGCTAGGGGAATGGATTTCCCTCCCCCATGCAGCCCCCTGTGCCCCCCAAATCTGTTCAAATACACTAGCTGAAAGAAATGTCAAAACTTCACAACACTTTGTTTCAGATAGAATGTTTGACAGTACAAAGCCTAATCTTGCTTAATTTAGATCAGTAACTCTCTGGCAACAGTATTTCTTTCTCTCAAAATAATTATATAGATCGAATAGTACGGAAGACAGGGCTACTCATGCATGACAAGGTAAGTGAGTGGAATGCAGAAGCTCGTGGGGCAGAATCACTGGACAGGGTAGTAACATTTAACCTTTCCCTGCCCACGGGGTTTCTTTCCTGCAAACGTTTCCCTGCAACTGTTTTTAATCCATTTTCACCCAGCCAGACCAAGAAGTAAGTGTAGCTTGGGAGGAAATGGTCTGCAAGAAGTATTTGCAGTGGAGAATTAGCAGGTATGGGAAAAGATGAGCATTGGTTCTCCTCCGCAAATGTCTTGCATGTCCCCCATTTATGTATCCTGGCATACATGGTTTTGAAATCTGGGGATGCTTGAAGGGTTCATTTATTCCACACCTCCCAAATCACTATGTGGAACAGAACATGGTTTTACAGCTCATCCTGCAGTTTTCCAAACTTAGAAAATGATCCAAAAACTGCCTTTCACCGTAAACTTCTTTTTTCAGAGTTTAACAGCCACTCTAGATAGTTGGAAAGCCCAGTGGCTTCAGTGCAGGAGTTCCAAATGTAGCGGCAAGAAACGATGGGGGAGAAATTTGTTCAGTTTGCCTTTTGATGCGAGCTTACCCAATTTCATATTTTTGAAACACTGAGCAAACTGAAACTCAAGTATCCTTTGAAATACGCACTTCTCCAAATTTGGCAATGGAGTTTTCCCAATAAAAAAAGGCATAAAAATGTATATATTAGAGAAAACAACATTAAAAACGCATTATATTAGGAAAATTACTTGCAAAAACTATGTATATTTGGCAAAAATGCATACAAAATGCATGTCTTAGGAGAAATATGCAGACGATTGCTTGTAATTTTTCATGTATTTTTTTTAAAAAATAAATCTGTTTAGATTGAGCCAAATTTAAGAATGGAGATATTCTCAAAGTTCAAGATGACCCAAACTTAAGAAAAATTAGAAACTGAGAGAACTGACAACTTTGTCCATCCCTAGTTGCAAGTGCCCTTGGGAGTGATGATATGTTGCTCCCACAGGGCCTTGTACATTAAAAAAGAAAAAGATGGCTGCCCCCACAGGTCTCTGGGAAGCCATATCTTTACCTATACAAGACCCTTGGAGGATGGCACATCATCAGCTCCCCAGGGCATTTGCAAACAAATTTGGAAAATCTGCACAGGCAGCCAGACTTTCTAGATGCTTGGAGTGGCTGTTACCTGTTGGGAAAAAAAGACCTTAAACCACCTCCAACTAGCACACAAAACTGTATGTACATCTTTTTTTTAAAAAAATCCCCACAGTACAGGACAGAATAGACATGGGAAGGGACAAAAGTGGAAGAAACGCAGAACCAAACCCGACTAATCTGATCACCCTATTAATAACATGCATTTGTTGTAGGGCCACCCTGACCTGAAAACCAACATATAAAACCTCTGCCCAGGAATAATCCCTACCCACACCAGTTCTAGCATGTGGGAAGTGAACAAGTTTATGACATGAAGTCATAAGCTATCTGCTTTTAAAAATGTCATTAACGTGATAACAAGTCACGATGTCTACATTTAGCATTATAATCAAAATGGAATTATGCCCGTCAGTGCAGATTATATAAGAAGATAATTCCAATATAAGAAAAGCACACAGAACCTGGCAGGAATAATAGTGTATTGGGGGAGGGGGGAGGGGGGAGAAGACATCGTGCATTTCCAATCATGTTCTTCATCATTTGCCTAAATCTTAGAGCAGCTTTGTACAAATTAACTTCCCCATCACAATATTAACGTGTCAATTTTTCTTGTGTTGGGAAAAACGAAATACTACATGCCCTTTAAACCGGGTTAACAGGATTTCTAACATAGCGAAGGTCCATGCAATGATCAATCTTGTAAACGGGCCCAACTTCCATTCAGTTCCCTGGCACCTGCATCTGCAATACCACGCAATACAAACTAGTTAACATTATAAAAAACTCCCACCAAAAATGCAAGATTTTCTGAATAAAATAATGAAATAATGGGAAAACAGCATTACCCGATTCCTTAAAATATACAGATGTCAGAAATATTTTTAGGACTGTATACGTAGAAGGCAGTCTGGACAAACTATTTTGGAGGACAGTCGTTTTAACTTTCAGCTTACCTATGGAGTGGTCCCCGTGGTGTAATAGTTTCTGGGAGATAGTCAACAAGTGGTGCCCAGCACCCTCCATTAAATGGCATTGGCAAAGGTTGTGGCTGTTTCATCTCCACAATATTCAACAGCCAGCTTGTGTATGGAGAAATAGGATCATCTGCACAGTAACATTTTATTTGTTTATTTATTACATTTATAAACCACTCAATAACTGAAGTTCTCTTGGTGGTGTACAGATAAATTAAAAATATAAAATACAAGGTAATAATTAAACACTGGTTAAAAAAACAGTTGGCGAGAGGGAGACGAAGCACCACTAAGGAGGAGTGAAAGAAGAGACAGGCTCTGGTGCTATGAAAAATGCTAAAATCCTCAGATGTTTTATTATTTGGAAAAAAACTCGACGTTTCGGATTACACAATCCTTCCTCAGGAGCTACAACAGATAATTTTTTTAACAAATCAAACAAAAAGCAAAGGACAACACCTTGTCCTTTGCTTTTCGTTTGATTTGTTAAAAATTTTATGTGTTGTAGCTCCTGAGGAAGGATTGTGTAATCTGAAACGTCGAGCTTTTTCCAAATAATAAAACATCTGAGGATTTTAGCATTTTTTTTTAAAAAAACCACAGCACAAGATAAAAGCAAGATAAAATCAATGGCAAGGATAAAATAATGCATCATATAATAAAATCAAAAAATAAAACCAGCAGTAAGGATAAAAAGTTCCTGAAATGCCTAGAAGCTATTTGGCAAGGACACCTAGAGAAGGGTTTCAGATGATGACCTTAGGTTCCAGGTAGGTAAATATGGGAGGAGATGCTCTTTTGGGTAATCTAAAAGGATTAACGCCTCCCTTTTCACCCACCCACAGTTCAGTAATGCATACCGGGCCAGCCCCATCATCCACAATTCAATCATAGATGAGACAGCGATTTTAGTTTGGAGTGACCCTGCATTCAGCAGCAGCACCAATAGACCAGAGGACAAGCTGGTGAGGCAACCAGGAGTCCTTTGGTTACAGGAAGAAACAGGAGAGGGAATGGGCATAAGATGTCTACTTGCTGTTCTCCTCAACTGGGTTTATCACTGACCAGGATGCTGCTGCAGGGTCTATTCTCCCTCTGTGCTGGTAAAGGCATGGCAGCTATTGTCACCTGCTCCTCTAAAGTCCAAGCCACGCTTCCTGTTATTTGCTACTATCTGTGTTCTCTTCAGGAATCTGGTGTTGTTCCCACTCGAGGTGTTTTAATATTGTATTGTGAAGCACTTTGATTGTAATGTACACAGGAAAGAGATTTATAAAAAAAGTGACTATGCCAAATCGATACAGACCTTATGAAAACATTAATGCAGATATGGCACAAGTAGTAACAATGTGAGTTAGCATTTGAAGCACAATTCCCTGTGATATATTTTTTAGCAACAAAGGATTCAAATCATGAAACTTCAACTAACCAAGAGAAGCTACAGAGTCTGGGAATAATTCAGCCAAATTTAAGTACTTTAAAATCCCATGGATTTCAATGGGAGAGATTTTAGCACACAGCTATTTTTACCAGTCAAATCAATTGTACTTCAAAATACTTAACTTTGACCTGGTCATGCCTATTATGTCTGGGTATCATTATCTCTCATCATTACTCACAAAACTTAATGCAAGCAAATGTCAAGTCATACTTTTGTCATCATCATAAGATCCTCCAGAGCTATTGCTGTATCTTGATTCCAGTCGATTATGTGCTCTGATCACATTGCTGAACCTTGGAAAAAACAAAAGGAAATGTTTTGTAAGTTTACCAAAAGAAAAAGAAAAGTTCTAAGCCAGTTTGTTTCTAGGTTAAATATCTTATATAAGAAGACGGTAGGGTAAGGCTTATTATTTGAGATCTACCAGACCAATTTTGCTCATTTTTGCTTTAAACTGAAGCTTGAGCAGTGTAGGTGTGCAGAAAATTTTGAAGTCTCTAAAAAGTTCAAACCTCGAGCTTTAATAGCAAAACAGAATGTTTATTTGCTCCATGCCAAACAGTCCCCTATTACTCTATGGTTCAGTGCCTGATCTGACAGCATGTATTTTCAACGTGAAACTCCAAGAAATGCTAAATAGCACTAATTCAATGTGTTTCGTTATTACTTTTTTTACGGTATTTAATTTTGAAAACTCAATAATTTTTTTTAAAAAAACAGAAATGCTAAATTATCTTTTTAAAAAGAACATCTTTTTCCCCACCTTTGCTGGTTTATTTGTGTACCAGACAGATTTTGCTAATTTTTCTTTCGTTTTCACCTTTGAAAAAACAGGATTTAATGCCGTTTTGTGTATCTGACTAAGCTAATTTTTGTTTTGTTTTCTCAGATTACTAGCCCCATGGCAACATGGGGTTTACACTAGTTCTGAAGATTCTACATAGGTGATGTAAACAACCAAACTTTTCTGAACAATGGATTATTTTTGAGGTATCTGACTGGTAGCACTCCAGCAAAATTAGGAGGCCAGCTAAGACTTTGGTGATCCTTGCGCCCATGTATAGCTGGGACACACACAGCTTCTCAGGCTTAGCAGTAGGCATGCCCACTCAAGATTTAGGCCTACGCTTTATGATATTAAAGCGATTACCAATATCCAAAACTGGTCCAGAGTTGCCTTAATAAGGCAAACATGTGACAGATTCAATGGTAACTATTCTTGAGCAAGCTGCAGTAATCTAATTTGAAAATGGCGATTTTAATGGAAGTCATCATGCATAAGATCCAATTTTGATATTCCAATTCCTATGAATTAGTGACTTCAAAAGCCATGGACCACACTGTGAGACAAGGTTAAACAAGTTTAGAGGGCAATCCTACGGGATGTGCCCCGAGTACTCAGAGGCTTACGTGTATCCAGTTTCGAGCAGGTGGCGCCTCATGTCTCCAGTGTCCCTCCCTACCTCAAGAACTCCCCCTTTTCCCCAACTCCACACTCTGTTTTGCGAGCACAGACAGGTAGCTGGCATCGTTCTTTCCACGATGGCTATGAGGGGGAGGGGAATGTGGTTTCCTGGCTCCCAGCTCAGAGCCCTGTCTACAAGCTTGGAACGGGAAAACAGAACAATCCTATGCCCCCCTCCCCAAACACTGTCTAGGGATTGCTCCCATAATCTCATTGAAATCAATGGGTTTGAATTCATAATTGTACACACACTATTGGTTCTAATAAGCGACATCACAGTAAGCTATTCTGAGACTCACTGTTTTTTTTAAAATAAATAAATAGTATTTTATCCTAATCATCTTACCTGGCCTGTTTAATGCATGCATATGTGTATAATCTTGTGCTTTGCAAGCATTTATCACTACAATCTAAGCCTGCCATCTCATACATACTTACTTGTGAGTGAGTCTCAGTGAACTGATTTACTTTGACTATACATGCACAGAACTGGGTTGTAAAAATGACAAAGTAATGCTATGGAAAATCCCACAACTCCAGGTCTGTGCAATTATTTTTGAAGAACTGTAGCATTGGGGCATTTTGCTATCTCTTATACAACACACTTTACCAAATAATTTTGAAAAATTGTTGTTTAATCTTCTGATCGGTCTTCCCAAGCAGGATCAAAAAGAGAAACAATGTAACATGGCAGTTTCCTCCTGCTTTTGCACTCCTAAATTATCTCCAGCAATGTTTAGTGCTGAGTGGTTGGTAGGTTTCATACACACAATTTATTTATTCACATTTGAAGTAACAGGCAGGCAAGATCTGAATCAGAGAAACATAAATGTTGTTCCAAATATTTGTACCATATTTTTGAAAAATCCTACTCAAACAATTCTGCTAGACATGTTTTGTAAAGAAAAAGAACGAAGAATGCTGCCCAGAAGCAAAATGATTCATTCTCCAGTTAGAAGCAAAAGTCTCCTCTGTTGAGAACTCTATCTGGGTCAATCTATATATTCTATTTAGGCTATTATGCTAGTGTCTCATTTCTGTGGTGCCAATTTGCTAAGGAGGTGCATGTTATGGAGATGCTATAAGAGACAATGATCTGACTAAAGTGAAATCTTGTATTCAGATGTAATATTGAGCCGAAGTTCCCATTTCGGGGGAGAAAGCACAAACGGAAAGAAAATGTACACAGCCTGTTTGTTTATAACATTTCCATGCTACTTTTCTATGAAACAATTCCTAAAGTGAGGTGGGGACAGAGATGTCTGTTTTACCGGCCCAGTTGTATGTGCCTAAATTGGGATCCAACCGTTTGTGTCTTTGATTCTTTATTGTCTACAGTACACTGACTGGCAGCAATCCTCCAGGGTTTCAGACAGAAGTCTTCCCAGGGATTGAACCTGGCATCTTTTATATGCAAAACATGTGCTCTACCACTGTACCCCAGCCTCAAATGGAGTACGTTATTACTATACGGTGGGGGCATGGAGGTCCCAGCAGCACGTAAAAAGAGTAAAAAGTGTCCTTTTCTCCCTTGCATTCCCCTGATCCTAATTCACACTACCCTCTAGGATATAATAAGTTATTTCATGCTCAACCAGGACAATTCCCTCTCCCCACTCTATTATCTTTTTCTTTCAGATGAAATATTCATCTGAAGTTCCCATTTCAGAGGAGAAAACACAAACAGAGAGAAAAAGTATATGACCTGTTTATATATAAACTTTTCCAATACAACAATCCATAGGTTCTGGAACCTACTAAGCATAGGCCTTTGTTTTTGTTTTAATCTCTTTTCTTTTAATTTACAAACGAATATAATTCCGTGTATTTGGGACGTCCTCCAGGTGTGCAGAAAATCTACCTTGTTTCTGTGTGGCCCATACTGATAGGCAGCAGACTGTCCAGGTTTGATATTAGAGGAAATGGCATTTAGATTGATCTACAGATGGTTGCATTTGCCTAATAAACGTCACAGACGTACCGCAAATTACTCAAGTTGCAGGGGATCTAGTCTTTCTGGTCTAGGGACTTAACGTTTAAGAAAGAGAGACCAGATTACAAACCTGTCATCTGTTTCTTTCACAATTCTGTTCTCTTCAATGTCAGGGAAACTATCTTGACCAGCTACGACAGTATTACTGCTTGACGTAGTTCCTGTACATGTAAAAACCATTTTTTTTACTTACACAAAGTTATTATGAAAGATTTTTAGTTTAAACCCAGATAAAAAAATCCCTAGCACTGGACAACCTGATGTAAGGACAGAAATGATAGTTTATCACAGCAATCAGCCAGCCTCACAAACTAATCCTCAGCCTCTCAGAGTCACTTTATACATTACATTGATATCTGTATGCAAAGAAAAAACATTTACTGTAATGTTATTCCTTTGTCTTCCCTCTCACCTGCCTGCAGTGAATGGGCAGTTGGAGTGTAACATTAGGCTCAGAGAAAGCTTCCTCTGAGCACCATCTCCTGCCCCACAATTGTTTTAGAGGTAAACAGAGGGCTCAGCCAGCTGTAACAAAGTCCTTACATCCACTGGTTCCTTGGAGTTACCAGGAAGGACAACTTGGAGACACCCACTACAGTGGCAGAAATCTCCCCAGGGTCCTCTCACTCACCTGTTTACTGGACTTTTTCAGTGAAAGGACTCTTGAGAAGTTGTTGTTGCATCTTTGACCATCAATTCTTTCCATCCAACCAATGGTTTGGTGTGAACGAAGGACTGAAACCATTCTTTACCTCCAAAGTTATGGGCAGATGGAAGAATTGGATTCAGCAGATGTTTTATTTGAGCCCAATCCATCATTGAATACTTCAGTTGTTGTGGTGAAAGAAGGGGGAATAAAGACCCTTTGCTTCCCCCTACCTTTTTTTGAATCACAAAACTAGTTTTGCATCCCATTCAAAACTATGTACTGATTGAGCTTCCTGAAACTCTGAAACAATGTTGGCAAATACTGGTGTGATGGCAATATGCCATGTCAATATACCTGATCTGAAGCATTTCTTTACTAGCGGAGCAGGATTTTGGATCAGATCATTAGTATAAGCTTCATAAAAGACCCACAGAGGTATAGAAACTTGCCATTTATTTGTAGGTACATGAAATCCTACAGCAGGTAGAAGATTATGTACGTGTGACGTAAATTTACACATAGCAAGACTACTTACTTGCCTTGCAAACATGACTAACTTAAGTCTTATTGATTTCAATGGGTCTTCTTGAAGTATCACTAAGTCTGGATATTTACAGTGTTGAGCTACTTCTAGCTAGAGCTAGAACTCAATTTAACGTAATACATACAATATTGTTTATAAGAAATATCCATAGTTCCTCCAATGCACAGTAGCTTTTTACAGTTAAAAATATAGAAGATAAAGGTGTTCTTACCAGAAGCAGCAGCTGAGGCCTTATTACTGGCAGTAAAACGATAGAAAGGTGGATTGTCACAATGCTGAACTATGGGGTTTACTGGATCTGTCTGTTGCAGCTCAAAGAGAAGTTCTTCCATTGTTTGAATAGTATTGTTCCGACACAAATAGATGGCAACTTTTTTGATCTGAAGAAAAAGTCGTATTTAGCCTCTACAAAATGTAATTTAGAATTGGGCATAATTAACATAATAAACACACAGATACTTCTAAAGCTATAATGATAAGACATACATGTCACCCTTTCCCACTTATCTAATGGAACCTAATGTCTGTCTACAATTAAGGGACGGCCCACAAAAAGGGAGGCATACAGAAGGGGGATATGGATATAAAAAGATTTATCTATAGATATACCAACATAGGAGTTGGAACTGCATACTAGTTGTTCCATACCTGAGTTTCTTGTAAGTAGGGCAAAGTGGTGATCTTGCTAGGATTTCCACAAATACATTTTATATTTATTCTCCTATTCATCTACAGTATAGAGGCTAGTTTACTTTACCAACTCAAACACTTTAGTTCAATAAATGCATATGATTATTTCTAGTAGAAGTGTATCTTGTACAGATAGTTTGGGTCAATAAGAATACTCCAACTAGTTTGTTTTTTTAATAATCACTTACATAAGGTAAAAGGATGGTGTCACTGCTAACCCCACATAAGCTTATTAGAAACTGCAATGTTATTCTCAGGTTGTTGCTCCATTTTTCATTGTTGGCTAAAGCATTCCAGACATTCTCCATTTCAGGTCCAGGAACTTCATCTCCATACTGCACGGACACACAAAACACTGACCTTGATAAAAGTACAGTAAGCTTTTTGCTAAAATGGGAAAAATACTCACAAGTAACCAATCATTTTTTAAAACAAAGACTGATTTTTGTAGTTGCAGTTGTTGCTTGTTATCAAGCAACCTAAGTTAATTGACAGGAACATGTACCTTCATCCAGTGAACTCCAGTATCTACTGAACACCACAAATAGAATCTCTAACACAGGAGTGGGTAAGCTGTGGCCCTCCAGATGTTTTGACCTATGACTCCAATCCTCACTCACCATTGGCTATGCTATCTAGGGTTGATAGGATTTGCAGGCCAAAAGATCCGGAGGGCCACAAGTTGCCCACCCTTGATCTAATAGATCAGGTTAGGTATTGGCATGTGTAAAAACTGTGTGCTATAGTGGCTAGAGTATTGAATTGGGAGTCAGGAGATCTGGGTTTTAGTCCCCACTTGGCCATAGAAGCTCACTGGGTGACTTTGGGCCAGTCGCAGACTGTCAGCCCAACCTACCTCACAGGGTTGTTGTGAGGATAAAATGGAGAGGTGGAGGATTATATACGTTTCCTTGGGTTTCTTGGAGGAAAAAGGCAGGATATAAATGTAACAAATAAATTAAATAAATAAATAGACAACTACTGAGACAGCCAGTATGGTAAAGTGGATATAGAGTACTGGATTTAGACTGGGTAGATCTGCACTGATATTCCTGCTTATCCAGGAATTATAAACATATACTGGCTGTACATATCTTATAGGGCTATTGTGAGGATAAAAGAGAGGGGAAGGACCATGTATGCAACCTTGAATTTCTTGGAGGAAACATGGGATAAAAATATTAAAATGTACTGTTCATAAAACAAAGCTCTGGAATCCATATTTAATATGCATATGGGTATTTACTTGCTTACCTTAGCAGTCATATACATCAGGTTATTAAGCACCAGTGATGTGGCTTCGGGAGAACCCCAGCCATTTCCTTTCAGTCCGCAAGTGACAGCTATTTCCCCTCCTTTGTCCTTTATTTCATCCTCTGGGGTGCTAGGACTTGAACCTGGGAGGAGAAGCCTGCTGTCTACAAGTTCAAGGTTATGAAGCCATGGTAGTAAATAGGTAAGCATGATTTGGCGCCCATTTGGATGAGTTGTTGGGAATCGCTGACTTACTTCTAAAAAAAAAACAAAAAAACACACACTCATAGGATCCTAGATTTAGAAACTAGACAATGAGACATTTAGTACAACCACAAGCCCTGCCCCCCCAAAAAAATTCTCAAAAGGCTTAAAGAAAGCTGATTTCAAAAGATTTTGATCCATGTCAAAAGCAAAATTGTAGTTTATATGGGTTATTTATATCAATTGTCTGACTACTTAAGTTCTGTTTCTCTAACCCAGGGGTGGGCTACTTTGGAAGGTCCAGGGACCATTTTCATCCCCTGGAACCTCACTTCACCTCACAAAGTAGCCAAAGGATCAAAGTTAACTTATTTTCAAGCTAATTTAGACCCTTTTGGTGCTGCATGGTAGCCACGGAGCACTAAAAGGATACAAAAGGCATCAAAATCGCTGCTCTAGTCACTATTTTGAAGGGTTTTTAAAAATTATAATGTTGGGGGCCACTCTAGCTGGGGAATGCTGGGAATTTTAAGACTTTTTCTGCCTAAATGGGCAGGATTTCACCCTAATGTTAAATTCAATCAGAATTAACATTATTGATTGAAAATAAAAACGACTAACAATCCAATAAATTTAAGGAATGAATAAGAGTTTGAAAACAACATTTTAAAATTCTGCTTCGCATTCAAAAGTATTCTCCTAATGAACAGTACAATGAAATGACACATACAGCTAACTAAGGACAAAGAAAACCAACATATAAGTTTAACAGTAAAAATATTAAGGGGGGAAATTACATGCTTATTAAAATTTACTGAAAGTTTCAAATTTGCAGAAAGTGTAGAATTATGTAAAATAAGATGTTTAAACCAACGGTTCACAAAGCATGATTATATAAACAGCACCAGGAATGAAGAACCAAAAAGTTACTAATCCTAGCACAAAGCAAGGAAGAAAGATGAAAAGATGAAATGACTCTCTAAGATCTGGGTTTTCACTGATATAGAGCTTGTTTGGTCATCCACAAGGGGATAATAAGCCATCTATTCAGCAATTACCTGTGGCAAAAATTATGAATAGAAGCTTGTACCTGAAAACAATGGAAGTGTGAGCTCAGGATACATTCTTGCCAGTTCATATGACAGATGAGCTAATGATACGCTATAAAGCGGTGGCAATGGACCATGAGTCCCATAAAGAATACTGCCAGGTCTTTGCTCAGCAACTTTCTTTGAATAAACAAAAAGCTTAGCCTCCAAAATCTATAGGAAAGATGAAAAATTAAAGTGGTATTACAGGTTGCCAACATATTCATAGTTTAAAAGAGCTGAGTATCACAAAATTATCTACAGATTTTGGTACACCTTCATTATTTGGCAGAAGCTGCTTTTTTTGGGGGGGGGGGTATTTGTAGAAGGGGCAAAAATCACCCCGTAGACTATTGGAATTACTTTTCACCTGTTTCTCTTCCTCCTCCCACTGTGACAGCATCAGTCAGAACAGGTGAAGCTTTGCCCTCAGACAATGGTCCCTCCTCACTTTTCCTCCCTCCTTTGATCTCTTGCTCCATCTTACCCTACAGCTCTGCTTGTCTATCCCTCATCACTTTATAGGAGCTGTGACTTCCATGTACACCATTCAGAGCGCTGCATGTCCTGTGTTCTTACAAGCCCCACCCCCCAGCAGAATCCAATGGCTAGTATCCTAAGGATATTGTTGAAAATAAATAGTCAGCCTGTTAGCCAGAACCCTCCCTTGTTCCCTTGCCTTCTCCTTACTGCCCTCTTTTGCACATTCCAGTTCTATAGCATTATAGTTGTACACAAATGATTCATGCAATATTTTCATAATAGTTTGCGAAGGACGAAAACAAACAGGTAATATAGACTGATAAGTGCAAGGGAAGCTATACAGTTTTGTTTTGTTTTTTGCTTTTCCATATGGTTTTAAAGGATTTAAAAATGTATTTCATACATGCCTGCATGAGTTGCATGGAAATTTCATATATCTCTCTATTGGTGTCGGATGCTTTAAACAAGACTAGATTTAAAAGTGTCACAATATCAAAAGGGTAGTTCCTGAAAGAACAAATACATGTGATCATTTCATAGAGATTCTTTATATTTTAAAAATAAAAATTCTCAACTACTTTTTGACAAACACACACACACACACACACACACACGCTCATGGCAATACAGAACTCATTAGACAGTTCTGAAAGATAACTAATTCTCTATTATCTGTAGTTTATAAAGTTTTTTTTTTTACAAATGCAAATAATTTACAACCTGAGCCTAAATCACTATACACTACATGTTGTGTTTCGTCTGCACTTGCATTAGAATCTCAGAGTACACATAGCCAACCTGCCTGCTGCCACAGTCAACTTAGAGCAGTCAAGATATTTATTTCAACAAATAACAGTTGGATCAGGTACCCAACTGCAGACACTCAACTTCCAGATTTTCTCAGTCTAAACAACCTGTTGTAAAACAGGCAGAAATGTAAAGAATGTTAATGCATGGGAGAGATGCTACTTCCATGATGAATGAGGCATTTATAAAAAGTTGGATGGCTTCTGGAGTGCATTAGAGAGGAGTTAAAAAGGGGAAGAGTTTATTACCCCCTTGGAACATTTACAGTGGACATAAATGTGTAAGTGGAACTCTTGGAGGTAGAAATTGATGAATATAATAAGCAATTATTGAGTGATATCTGAACATGTACCCATGATTTTCCTACTCCATGGGGATCTACCTTGCTTAGAGAACCATTACATAATGGATTCAGATTCTACTGCAAAAAGTCACAGAGAATGAGAGAAAAGCCATCTTGTAAATCAACCCTCAGTTACTTGGGAGATCACAGATCACTAGCTCTTTTAACCTCAGACAGTTGACCAGATCTAGATTGTGATTTACAATAGACAATTTGGTGGTTAGTTCAATGTAAAATTCCACTTACGCTGCTTCTCTTTGGTACACTGCTTTGTCTATCATTTTTTAATTCTCCATGCAGCTCAGCATATTTCCACCTCCATGGTGGTGATATTCATAGAATACTAGCATTTTTGAAAGAATGTATATGCAGTAAGTGCTGCAAACATGTCATACCTAGTCCCAGTTCTTTTCTCCAGTATGGGACCAAGTTAAAGAGGTGTCTATTTTCCAGGGAAAGTGGAAAACGTGTATTACATAGCTTCAGACCTTCTACTTAAACACATGTTTATTCATTTCCAATTACTTGCTTTTGTTCTATCATCTCCAGAGTGTGAATATCCAGAAGCGACACTAACCACTACCAAATATGCTTGAGATAAGTGATTCCACATAATTTAAGTCTATTTCTATCCAAAGGTTCTAGATTTATTTAAAATATCTGTTTTTAACACACTGATCCTTTTTCAGACTGCAAGCTCCTAGCATTTCCTACTTTAAGAATTATTGATACCTGCTTCCACACACAGTTGCAATGGCTTTGAAGCATCCTGAAGCAAGTTGGTATGATCCAGTATAACACCGGTCTATAGCCCAGTTGAAGAGGTTTACTTGGTCAGGATTTAACTCCAGCAACAAGACGACAACTTCATAACCAAGCTGATGAACCTGAATACACAGAGAATGGCAAAATGTCTTGAAATAACACATATAATAACACATATAATCCCACTAATCAGCTTCATGGGATGACCCTGGAGAGAGAGAGAAAGAAAAAAACATGTCTCCACATCTCTAGCATGTCTTCCCTTACCCTACTTTTTTCTAAACTAAACAAACCCAGCTGGTGTAACCCTCCCTCATAAGGAAGATGTTCCAGCACCTTGATCATTTTAGTTGCCCTTTTCTGCACTTTTTCCAGTTCTACAATATATTTTTTAAGTATGATGACCATAATTGTACATAGTATTCCAAGTTTGGTTGCACCATAAATTTGTATAAAGGCAGTATAATATTGGCAGTTTGATTCTCACTTCCTTTTCTAATTATGCTAACACGGAATTTGCCTGCTTTACAGCAGCTGCACACTAGGTTAATATTTTCAATGAGCCATTACCTTTATCCAGCATCTGGTAATATTAACTATTCTGCCATTAAGATATGTGTGTGTATGATCTTGGACGTTATTTTTTAGTCCATCCCACTGAGTTCAATGCAACTTACTTCCAAGCAGGGCTATACAAGATTTTTGCCTTATTCTCCATGAATCTGTCTAATCCTTTTTTGAAACCTTCCAAGGTAATGGTATTCACACATTTGTGGTAATGGAGTCCGTAAAGCTATTTATGTACTGTATAGTACTGTGGGGGGGGGGGGGGAAGCCCTTTATGGTCTGAACCTCCTACCAATTCAATAGGTTGAAGGTATGTACTGTATGAGAGACTGCAATCTCTCTCAACCCATTCTCTCCACACTATTAGTATTTTTAAACCTACATCTTGTACCTCCATTGTCATCTTTGCCCTAAATGTAACCTCCCTATCACCCCAATCTATTTACCTATACCTTATTGGGTAGACGTGGCCTATTGAATTCAATGAGAGTAAGCCCTATTTAACTCAATGGAAGTTAAATTGCGCTGTCAGTTGTCCTTTTCTGTATATTTTCTAGCTCTATGACTTTCTGTTTATTGACTTGAGAGTGTTCAGAGCTATACAAAATACTCTAAATGCGGCTGTAGTTTCATACAGAAAGTAATATCCCTTGATGCTAATTTCCCAGTTCTTAAAAAATGAGAAACATGTTATTCTCTATGAGACAGCCTATTGATGGAAATATACCATTTATACTTACAAATATACCATAGCATTGCCCAATGTCAAAATTTCCTCCACTAGCAAATGAGTAATTGGATGGAGTGTGTATAGCTACTTTATTAACGCAAAAAATAAACCATGATATTATGCTTGCATTTCAAGGTCATTTCATGGCTGTTCAAGCAGATGAGCTGATGTAATGTTCCAAGGTACAGCAATTCTTTGCAACAAGCTCAGCCTAAATCATCTATGTCAGAGCAAGCACAATGTAGATAAAAGTTCTTCCTGTCTTCAAAGGTCTGTAACTGTCATGATTGTACACAGAAGCACACGAACAAGAGATCTTCCACTGTTTGGTCAGGACCTTAAGTGATTGGCATACCTTTCTCTTCATCTACAATTTTGTATCTCTCTAATCCTATTAGTTAGCGATCTCCTCTTCTCATGCCTTCCTTCTCCCCACTCAATTCTTGGCATCCTTGTCTTCCCCCAAATATTCCAAGGTTATGCCAAGTTTTAAACCTTGGACGTGGAATAAGCTATGAAAAGTGAGTGAACCTGTTTTCACATTTAATTCCAAGCACATACAAAATGCTCCATTTATAGACACAGAAACCACTGTTAAATGGTTACCGTGAAAGCCTTTTAAAACAGGTTCAGGAACATTTAATGTGGCAGAAATTCAAGGAAAACACTTGTCTTCCACGTCACTGGCCTTATTTTCTCCTGAAGGTAATACCCCTTTTGGTGTTCCTCCGAATGTCTGCCCACTACTAACATTGATTTGATTCACCATCAGCTATCTCAAGTAAGCTGGGGGGTGCTTTTGCATTTACATTTCACAGAGCCTGCAATCAGGTGATGGTATGTGGGATGGAAAGACTTCAAACAGAAAGGCAAGCGCACACTGAGATCATATGGCCCTTCACTTTTGAATGCCTAGATTATTTCTCAGGAGAAATTTTTCTATTAATAAACCATATAAAAGTATATGTCTTGAAACAAAAATAATTCAGATCTTTTCACTACTTCAACAGTGGTGCTAATGGCATCCTATTGTTAGCGCTTGTGCATCCGCTGCTTCAATAGAGCTATTTGTTAGGCAAACAATGAAGCAACACTATCTTCAACCGGACTGCATTCAATGAATACATTCAAAATAATTTTAAAAAGTGTGTACCATTACTGCATTACTCACCCGTAAATCTTGGCAAGCTAAAATATTATCAAGCCATTTGTAGAGATAGCCATCAGGAGAGAGCCCCACGTTGTCAAATACAGGACCACAGCATAAGACAGCTGACATTGCCTAATTACAGAAAGAAAGAGGCTTGTTATACAAATGCAGCTATGATTAATACATTTTTATCGCTTATTTCAACGCATTGCCCACCATAGGCTGCAGGATCATTGCAGATTCTAAACACAATGCAACATGTCAAGCAACGTATCAATGGAGATGTCAAAGGGCTTAGTGAGGCTACTATAGAAAGAGTGATGTATAGATTGGTGCTTTAGTCATTATAAAAAATATTGTGTTAAACATATCCCAGCACTACCCTGGCCAACATATCAGTTAAATAAAAAAGAATTTTTTAACTGGGTGTTATTTGCACTCATATCCTACTTGTGGGTTTCCCACAGGCAACTGGTTGGCCATTGTGTAAATAGAAAGCTGGACTAGACAGACCCTTGGCCTGATCCAGGAAGGCTTTTCTTATTCCTTACGACTTCCATCACTTGTTATATTCCCCTATGATTAGAGATGTAACATTTCTGGAAATTTTGAAGCCATGGGAAAAAACTATTGTTTTGGCGTTTTTTTCGGGGGGGAAATGAAATTTCCGGAAAAATTGAAAAATGCAACATTAGCACTTTTTACAGATTTAAAGTCACTTTGTTACTTTAGGAACATAAAATGTAGTTATGCACAAGTTGGTTTGGCATAAAATTATCACATTTGGTCTTTTAAAAGTATAGTGCATTCAAACAATTATTACAAATTGAATTTACTTTTTAAAATTTTTACCTGTTTTTTTTAAATAAATGGAGCTATAAGCTCCTGAATTGTAAAGAGCACCTGAACTGTAAGGAACCTCTTTGGTTTTGCCAGTTTATGAGAAGCAGGCAAAAAACAAATATAAAAACCAATAGAAGAAACCATTAACATTAGCAACAAGGAAAATTATTTATGTCTCTAAGAAAAAAGGGGGGACCAAGATTCAATGAAAATACATGAAATTTAGACTTATTTTCTGAGCTATAGCTATCACTATCAGTTTCGGTCTCTGCTTCAATGGCAGTGCCCCTAGAGGCAGAAATGCATCTTTCTCTTGTATTGGAGAGCTGTAGTCTCAGTTTGCAACCTAGGACTTGCTTGCCCTCAGTGCACAAAAATTGTAATAATCTGATACTGTACATAGTTTTCAGAAATCTTTTGGAGAAGTAAATATATAAACACCTTGTCTTAAACATTTTATGCATCATGCTAAAATAAAACATTCCATAATCTGTTTTTTCTTCATGTTCTTCAATTTTTCCAATTTTCTGGGAAAAAAAACAAAAAAGGCTTTGGAAAAAAATGGAAACCCCCCGTTTTCCCCCTGGATTTTTCTGGGTTTTTTTCCAGGCCTTCACATCTCTACATATGATTTGAAACAATCTACTCTCTCTCACCTTACATGCACTCGACTCTCTCCAACACATCACCACTACATAGTAATCAAACAGACTCCCACTTCCAACTCTAACTTACTCATCTCATTTTGACAAAAAATCAGCACCTAGCACACTGTTGATATGAAAATAAACATTCAGTAGTAGTCGCAGGAGCAGTAGTTTCCTGTTTGCAAGACAGACAACTGCCTCATATTATTTTTCAGTTTAAAAATATTTAGACCAATTTTAAAAATATGCATCCAGAATTCAGAAATAGATGATTGTTGCATTAAAACAAATGTGTTTAGGATGCCAACCTCCCACACTCTCAACAGTACCAAAATCAATATTGTACAAAAATTGACAAAGCCACAGGAAAAATACTGTAGGCAGTTATTTTTGGTAAAAGAAAGGTGTATTATTTATGATAAAATAAAGCCCAACGTTTCTATTTTTTCATTTTCTAAAATTTAAAAATAGCTTATCTAGCATGGGAACTTTTATACAGTGGATGGAATCATGACATACCTTTAAAGCACAATACTGGTATCTTGTAATCTGATGGTTTCTGTCACTGTAACGATCCAGTGGTGTAAACATGATACTGAAAGGTCCAGCCCATTGACTAAACAAGATGAAGAGGTGGTGCCTCAAGCTTTGCTGAGGGAAAAGAAATCTCCTATGATGAACTGAGGGAAGAAACATTAAATTAGGTTTGTTAATTATTTAGCCAAAGAAAAAGCTAGCAAAATTCTGATGTAAAATTTTGTATCCCTGGGATGTCTCCTGGAATACTTTTCCTGGCTGTGCACATTTAAAGCAATTCACAAGAATGCACTATCTTTGCAATGAACTCTTAGCTGATCGCAACTAACTAAATGTGATGCGAAGCATGTATTTGAAAAAGAATGCTTCACATTGCTGCTTTTATTTTGAAGATAAAGAAGTCAACCGCTTGACGAGAAGTGATCATATTGTCAACAGTAAATAGCAGTCTCTCATCTTATCCACGGCCTCTTCAGGAAAGACTGGAAAAAATATCAAGGGAGAAGGGACTCCCCAGACAGGAAGAAGCCTCCAGTCATCACCCTGCCACACAACCATAGCTCCTCTGTGCATTGACATTTCGGGGGGCAGGCAGCAAGCATCTAAGCAAGAAAATATAGCACCTGCCCCATCTCCTCTCTGTTGCTCAGCCTCTCTGGGCACCACAGCAGGGCTGATTGGGACCACTATGCTGCCTAAAGGGAAAGTGGGAGCAGAGCCCTCTGCCTGGTCATTCGCCTGTCATCTCCCTCTGGGCAATGTAGCCAGAGGGTTGGTCAAAGAAGGAACAGCTGCTTCATCTTTTTCCAGCCTCTGCTGAAGGGGCAGAGGAAAGGAGATTTACTGTTTACTGTACTTACTTTTCACTGTATGATAATTTCTCTTCACCCAATTAGTTGCTTTTTCTTCAAAATAAAATCAGCAGTGTTAAGTAGGGGTGTGCACGGACCCCCCGGATCGGATCGGGACCCGGATCGGGACCTCCAATTTTGTCCCGGACCGGTTCGGACAAAATCGGAGGCCCCCCGGACCGGATCGAGTCCGATCCCGATCCAAAAATCGGAAATTTTTGGATCGGCCGCCATTTTTTTCCCCATAGACTTGCATTGCAATGCAAGTCTATGAGGAAAAAATGGCGGCGGGTGGGTAAGGGGGGGCCTAACTCCCTCCCCCCCCCGGGGCCGTCCGCTGTGGACGGCCCCGGCAGGTAAACCCCCTCCCCCGCGCTCCCTACCCCCCCTGGGGCCGCCTGCTTCCATCCGCTGGCGCCCGCGGGCGCCAGCGGATAGAAGCGGACGGCTCCGGGGGGGGGGTAAGCCCCCTTCCCCGCCACTTACCTTCTCGGCACGTCCGGCGCCGGCGGCTACTACCAGCGGGCTCCGCGGCCTACTCTCGAGTAGCGCGCCGGGTGATGACATCACCCGGCGCGCCACCCTGGAGCAGGCCGCGGAGCCTGCTGGTAGTAGTAGGCGCCGGCGCCGGACGGGAGCCGCCGGGCCGGTAAGGGCCCCCCTCCCCCCTCCGCGCGCCCCCTCCTCCCCTCCACGCACCCCCTCCTTACCTTTCCGGCCCGGCGGCTCCCGTCCGGCGCCGGCGCCTACTACTTCCAGCAGGCTCCGCGGCCTGCTCTAGAGTAGTGCGCCGGGTGATGACATCACCCGGCGCGCCATCCTAGAGCAGGCCGCGGAGCCTGCTGGGAATAGTAGGCGCCGGCGCCGGACGGGAGCCGCCGGGCCGGAAAGGTAAGGGCCCCCCTCCCCCCTCCGTGCGCCCCCTCCTCCCCTCCACGCACCCCCTCCTTACCTTTCCGGCCCGGCGGCTCCCGTCCGGCGCCGGCGCCTACTACTTCCAGCAGGCTCCGCGGCCTGCTCTAGAGTAGCGCGCCGGGTGATGACATCACCCGGCGCGCCATCCTAGAGCAGGCCGCGGAGCCTGCTGGGAATAGTAGGCGCCGGCGCCAGACGGGAGCTGCCGGGCCGGAAAGGTAAGGGCCCCCCTCCCCCCTCCGCGCGCCCCCTCCTCCCCTCCACGCACCCCCTCCTTACCTTTCCGGCCCGGCGGCTCCCGTCCGGCGCCGGCGCCTACTACTACCAGCAGGCTCCGCGGCCTGCTCTAGAGTAGCGCGCCGGGTGATGACATCACCCGGCGCGCCACCCTAGAGCAGGCCGCGGAGCCTGCTGGGAATAGTAGGCGCCGGCGCCGGACGGGAGCCGCCGGGCCGGAAAGGTAAGGGCCCCCCTCCCCCCTCCCCCCTCCGCGCGCCCCCTCCTCCCCTCCACGCACCCCCTCCTTACCTTCCCGGCCCGGTGGCTCCCGTCCGGCGCCGGCGCCTACTACTACCAGCAGGCTCCGCGGCCTGCTCTAGAGTAGCGCGCCGGGTGATGACATCACCCGGCGCGCCACCCTAGAGCAGGCCGCGGAGCCTGCTAGTAGTAGTAGGCGCCGGCGCCGGACGGGAGCCACCGGGCCGAGAAGGTAAGTGCCCCCCTCCTCCCCCCCCCCGCTGTCCACTTTCATCGGCGGGCGCCCGCTGGCGCCCGCCAATGGAAGCGGCGGTGGGCGCCAGTGGGCGCCCGCCGATCCGCCGATCCGCCGAACCGGTTCGGAGCTTTTTCGGACCGGTTCGGATTGGATCGGCCGATCCAGCTGCGGGATCGGAAATCGGATAATTTATCCGATTTCCCACTGGACCGGACTCGGATCGTGGATCGGGTCCGATCCAGTGCACATCCCTAGTGTTAAGCATCCCTTTTTAAATGCATGTTTCATGTCACATTTAGTTAGGCCCTCAGAAACAAAGATGGAATTCTCAGAGTCATTAACAAGAAAGTTGAATGGATGAGCCATTTGAATGAGGTATTTCATACATATATACAGCCACCTGAAGCAATTGGAATGTTCTCTCATGGCCACAAACTGGTCCCACGGGAAGGCCACAATCCCCTTCTGTGGAGTTCTGTGCTATACCCGAAACACATGTTTGGCAATGAACATGACTGTGCCCATCCTGACATTCAGAATAGGATTTTACAGTTTGTATTGAGGTGTACAAGCACAGAACCAGTGCAATGACAGCTGGTGTAGCGTAACAGCAAAGACATTGAACTGTAAATCAGGAAGTCCCCAGTTTGAATCTCACCTCTGCTGTTAGATTACTAAGTGGCCTTAGGCAAGCCACTCACTCTCAGCCTTACTTTCCCCCCCCAACACATAAGCACATCTGCAATATGGAGGATAATAATAGCAACTGATCTTAAAGAGTTACACTAAGGATTATATGCACATGAAGCACTTTGAATACTTCAAAGTGCTATACACATGTTTATTATTATTATTATTATTATTATTATTATTATTATTTTAATTTTTGTAAACCGCCCAGAGAGCTTCGGCTATGGGGCAGTATATAAATGTAAATAATAATAATAATAATAATAATAATAATAATAAATGCAGGTTGCTTACCTGTAACTGTAGTTCTTCGAGTGGTCATCTGTGCAGTCACACATATGGGCTCGCGCCGGCGCCGAGCTCGCTTCGGGAAACTTCTATCTAGCTAGGATTCTTGGCGGGAACCCCTCCCCCCACCGTCCTACTGAGCATGCTCGGGGTCCCGCCTACCTCAGTTCCCTGAGACCGCAAGGCCTCGCGACCAAGGTAAAGATAAGGTATGCAATATAAATAAGCTATTTGAGCATGCCAGAGTCAACTTGACAACAGAACAGCGATGCCAAGAGGGGACGGCGGGTGGGTTGTGTGACTGCACAGATGACCACTCGAAGAACTACAGTTACAGGTAAGCAACCTGCATTTCTTCTTCGTGGTCTCTGTGCATCACACATATGGGCGAGTAATAAGCCAACTTACCGGAGGTGGGAGAGGCACGCTGCGTGGTCATTGGCATATTGAAGATAGGACTGCTCTGCCAAAGGAAGAGTCCTGGCGTGCTCTAACGTCCAGGCGGTAGTGCTTCACAAAGGTAGAGGCATTGGCCCACGTGGCCGCCTTACACAGGTCTGGGATCGTTGCGCCATGAAGGAGTGCCGTTGAGGCCGCTTGTCCTCTGGTGGAATGGGCAGTTAGCCCCGTGGGTATTTCCTGGCGCATGAGTTGATACGAGAGCACAATAGTGCCTACAATCCATTGGGAGAGACGCTGCGAGGATACAGGTAAGCCCTTATTCTTTCCTCCAAAGCAGACGAAGAGTTGACGTGACTTTCGGAACTCCTCTGAGCGCGATTTGTAGAAGGCTAGAGCTCTTCTAACGTCCAGAGCGTGCAGTGTGGATCCCAACGGATCAGAAGATGCCTTGAAGAAAGTAGGCAGTACAATGTCCTGGTTGATGTGAAAATCGGAGGCAACCTTGGGGACAAAGGATGGCGAAGGACGAAGGACGACTTTGTCGCGAAAAAACTGCATGTATGGAGGATCGACAAGTAATGCCGCAAGCTCTGACGCACGCCTTGCGGACGTGATGGCAACGAGAAAAACTGTCTTCAGTGTCAACAGGCGAAGATTAGTTGTAGCTAACGGTTCAAAGGGTTTGGTAGTCAGCGCAGCCAATACGAGAGACAGACTCCACTGTGGGAGCAATGGGCGAGTGGGTGGAAAGAGGTTGTGCAGACCTTTAAGGAAAGCCTTGGCCAGAGGGTGCGTGAATGCCGAAAATCCGTCGATGGGGGGATGGTGGACTGTGATGGCCGCTAAGTAGACCCTGATAGACGAGAGCCGTAAGCCTGCAGTATGCAAGGAGTGAAGGAAGGCAATGACGTCGGTAATAGCAGCCGAATTACTATCGAAGCCCTTGTGTGCTGCAAAAACTTGAAAACGTTTCCATTTAGCCAAATAAGATGATCTAGTCGCAGGTTTTCGTGACGCGTCGAGGATAGACAGTATAGTTTGAGGAATGGCTATTCCACGCCAGAGGGCAGGAGTCTCCATGCTGTGAGACGTAGAGTTTGTACGTCCGGGTGTAATATTCTGCCGTTGTCTCTGGACAGGAGATCCGGAGCGACCGGGAGACGCCACACTCGGTGGGCGGCTAGTCTGCGTAGAGACGTGAACCACGCTTGGCGTGGCCACCATGGTGCAATCAGGATAGCGTTGGTCGGGTGCTGTTGCAGTCGTGTGACCGTTTTTGTTAACAGGGGAATAGGGGGGAACATGTAGAGGAGACCTTGTGCCCAGTCCAACAGAAAGGCGTCTCCTAGGGAGTCGTGACCTAGTCCCGCTCTTGAGCAATACGCCCGGCAAACTCGGTTGTGTGGGGTTGCAAAGAGGTCGATCTCTGGGGTGCCCCACCGTGAGAAGATGCGCTGTAGGATACGGGGGGCTAGTTCCCATTCGTGCGTGTCCTTGAAAGATCGGCTTAATTCGTCGGCTTTGACGTTGGATGTTCCCGCTATGTGCAGAGCCGAGAGTCGAATGTTTCTTGCGATAGCCCAGTGTAAGATGTCCAAGGTGAGGTGGAGTAGTCGCGGGGAGCGGGTGCCGCCTTCCTTGTTGATATACCAAACCACGGACGTGTTGTCTGAGAGAACTTGCACGTGGTGTCCGTTGAGCTGGGGGAGGAACGCCCTCAGAGCTTTCTGCACCGCGAGGAGTTCCAATTTGTTTATATGGAGGGAACTCTCTAAAGGTGACCACCTTCCTTGTACGAACAGGTTCTCCAGGTGTGCCCCCCAGCCTTGAAGCGATGCGTCGGTCGTGACAACCCTGGACGGCCCGGGATCGACGAAGGGCAGGCCCCGAGAGAGATTGCTGGGATCTGCCCACCACAGGAGCGAGCGTTTTACGTGATGCGGAATGGTAAGTACCAGCTTTCGTGGGTTCTGGAGCGGTGTATAGTGGCTCAATAAGAGTTGTTGGAGAGGACGCATTCTTAGGCGTGCCCATCTGACTACGAAGATAGTCGCCGCCATAAGGCCTAGGAGCCGTAGTATAGTGAAGGCTGTTGCCCTCGTGCGGGTACGTAATCTGTCTGCTAAGGCCTGTAGGGTCTCCATTCTGTCCTGAGGGAGGAAGGCTCTTGTGGCGGTGGAGTCGAGACGCACACCTATAAATTGAAGTGTTGTGGCGGGTTGAAAGACTGATTTTTCGTAATTTATTTGCAGGCCCAAGGAGGAGAGGATGGACTCTACGATATGGACGTCGGCGATGGCTTGGTGGCGAGATGGAGAGACGATTAGCCAATCGTCCAGGTAGGGGTAAACTTCGATGTCGATGGACCGAAGGTGTGCACACACCACTGCCATACACTTGGTAAAGACCCTTGGGGCTGTCTTTAGCCCGAATGGGAGGACCACAAATTGGTAGAGTTGGGGACCAATGGCGAAACGGAGATATTTCTGGTGGTCCTCGAGGATGGCTACATGGAAGTATGCATCCTTGAGGTCGATCAGTGTGAACCAGCTGCCTCGCTTGAGGAGTGGCAGGATGGTAGAAAGAGTGATCATTCGAAACTTCCGTTGTCTGATGAATTTGTTCAGGCTCCGGAGATCCATAATAGGACGAAGTCCCCCGTCCTTCTTGTGCACTGTAAAATAGCGGGAGTAGAACCCGTTGTTTGACTGATGTGCCGGAACAGGTACGATTGCGCCCTTTTCCAACAAAACCTTTGTTTCTTGGCGTAGGGTTTCTGATGGGGGTGTGATCTTTACAGTGCCTAGCGGAGGAAGGACTTCGAAGTCTATTGCGTAGCCCAGTCGAACTACTTGAAGAACCCACTGGTCGGTGGTGATGGATGCCCAAGAATGGAAAAAGGGCTGGAGCCTGTTCAGTGACAGAGAGGGGTGTCGTAGAGGTAAGTCAAAGGCGACGTTTTTGCTGTGGTTGTTTCGAACGGGCCTGGGAGTAGCGGGGAGCAGGTTTGTGTTGGTAAGAGGTCGACGCGCTCGGTTGCTGGTAACGGTGACCACGGTCCTGGCCCTGTCTGGGCTGATAGGGTATGGGTCGATACCACTTACGGGCCCGAAAAGTCTGCGCAGGGGGTTGGCTGAACCCCATCTTTTTAGCGGTCATCTTCGCCTTGTGGATAGTATCCATGGTCGAATCGGTTTGGGTGTTGAACAGACCTTCCCCGTCAAAGGGCAAATCTTCGATGCGGTTCTTGGTCTCGATGGGTAGGTTAGCAGACCGCAGCCACGCGTGACGCCTGAGGGCAACCGCTCCGATCATGGCCTTAGAGCCTGAGTCCACTTGATGTCTGGCGGTGGTCATCTGCTGTTTCGATAGGCGAATGGCCTCCGCCTGGAAGACACGTGCTAGCTCTCGCTGATCGTCCGGTAGGTAATCAGTTAGGTTGGAAATCTTTTGCCATAGAAACAACTGATACCTCGCCATCATGGCCTGGTAATTAGATGTTTTCATCACCAGTGCCGCTGATGCGTATATTCTTCTCCCAAACGAGTCGAGTTTCCGGCCCTCCTTGTCGACAGGGGCTGCGTGAGATCGGCCAGATTTACCCTGGGAGGCCTCCACCACAATAGAGTTTGGCTTTGGGTGGGTAGCCAGGAACGGTGCTTCCGTCTCTTTCACCTTATAAAGGGCGTCGAGCCGTTTCGAAGTGGGAGGCAGAGTCGCTGGGTTCGACCAGGATTGCTTGGCTGTCTTAAGCAACGTAGGGACCAGAGGGAGCGTCAATTGTGGGGTTGGTTCCGTCCTCATGACGTCGTAGATATCCCCCTCCTCTTCCTCAGGTTGTTGGACGTCAATCCCCAGTGATTGAGCGAGCCGTAGCATCTGTTCATTAAAACCCCCTAACTCCATTGTAGGAGATGCCCCCTCCTCAGTAGCGACTTGTTCAGTTGGGGATGGCACTGAAGGTGCAGGTGACAAAATTGAGGACGGGTCAGACTCGTAGTCTTCTATGGATGGTGATGGTAGCGAGTGTCGGTACCGAGGAACGAGGGATTGCTCCGGTACCGAGGAGTGCGATTGATCGCGTCGACTCGTCGGTGTGGGGAGTAACGACGTCGTGCGTCGGGGTGGTACTGGGGGAGGCATGCTGTGGGAGAGATCCGAGCTGCGGTCCCAGTCCTGGGAGGCGGAGCGTGATCGTTGATAGGGCATCGGTACCGAAGCCTCGGTACCGATGGGATCAGAATACTCCTCGTCGACGACGATGATGTCGGAGGCGAAGGGGAGGATGTCTGGTGATGGCTGCTCTGTCGGTATCGGCGACGGCAGCAAGGATGGTCGACTTGGTGACGCGATCGGCGTCGAATGACCCAGCAGTGAATGCGTGTGCGCTGGCGAGCGACGCTTCGCCTGAGAAGGGTGACCTTCCGGTAGTGAAGAGGGGCGCTTACGATGCATTGATGCCGTGGACGCCGACGGAAGTGAGGCCGGTACCGATGATGATTTCTTCGGTAGCGAGGTCGGTACCGATGGAGGCTGCTTAGGTAGCGCGGTGCTTATCGGCCTCAGAGGTGTCGAAGAGAGTTTCTTCGGTACCGAAGGCTTCGATGTCGACGGTCTGGTCGACGTCGATGGTCTGGTTTTCGTTGTTTTCGTCGAAGCCGAGGAGTGCTTCGATTTCTTTGCCGTTTTCCCCTTCTTATGCTTAAGAGGCGGGGGAGATGGCGGCAACGATGCCTGAACTGATGTCCGAAAAGAGGACAAGTCAGGAGTTGCTGGGCGTGAGCGTCTAGTGGGCGTTTGCCCGCGCTCCCCAGAGGGTGCTGGCCCCGGTTCCATGCGGCTCGTAGTTGGGCGGTCAATGGCGGAGAGGGCCTTACTCCAGAGGAGGCTTCGCAGACGGTCGGCCCTGTTTCTCCTGGTTTGCCTAGAGAACTTCATGCAATGGGAGCAGGAGTCAGTGATGTGACCCTCTCCCAAACAGCCCAGGCAGAGCGAATGCCCATCTGTGAGGGCTAGTTTGGCGCGGCAGCCGGAGCAGCGCTTAAAGAGCGCAGACTGCGCCATAGGCCACAGAGGACTATCTAGCAACACTACTTAAATTATTAATTAAATTGAATTTTTTTTTTTTTTTTTTTTTTAAACTAAACCTAGCTAACTAACTAACTAACTAACAAGAAGGTAAATTTTTTTATCTCTATTTCGTCTTCTTACAGGTCTCCGACAGAGGAAGAAGTCTCCCGCGAGGCGTTCAGCTAAGCGGTCGAAGAAGAACTGAGGTAGGCGGGACCCCGAGCATGCTCAGTAGGACGGTGGGGGGAGGGGTTCCCGCCAAGAATCCTAGCTAGATAGAAGTTTCCCGAAGCGAGCTCGGCGCCGGCGCGAGCCCATATGTGTGATGCACAGAGACCACGAAGAAGAATAATTGTTATTAGGTAGACCAGACTACCCCAACCTGACGGCCTCTAGACTTGTTGGACTGCAACTCCCATAATTCCCTGCCAGGATGAAGTAGACCCTGTCTACACAAGACATGCATTTCAATGTTGAATCAAACGATGTTGAGACACACAGATTATATAGACAGAACCTACGTGCATTGTGGTTTACACAAACAGGTTCCTATGCCAATGTCAAGTGCAATTTGCGAATTCTGGGTGGGAATGGACATCTGCACCCTAGGAATGTTCGTCAGGGAGATTCCAACCCCTGCTGTGCACAGGATTTGAACAGACTTATGGACATTATGTTCTTAAGATCTGACTAACTTGAAATTAAAGCTATACTGAATCTAAAAAAAAATCCTATAACAGAAAAGTTATTTTTGCAACTATATTTATTTGTTTGTTTGATTTATACCCTGCCTTTCTGTCAAAAAATGTCACTCAAGGTGGCTTACAAAACAATTTAAAACAGATTAAATACAATAAAAATATAACAATTACAAAATAAAAAGAGCACCCAGCCCACAGACTCACATTCAGGCCAAAGTTAGAAGGATAGCATAGCATAGAGAGGGAGTGAACACAGCCTAGGGCTGCCTCTACAAGAGAGGTTTAATGCTCTTTCAAGGCGCTTTAAAAAATTTACCTCTACAAGAACGGAGCGCAAATTGGGCGTAGAGGCGCGTTATCTGTCCGATTATGCGCATTATTGAATGCGCGTTAAACAGCGAGTTTTATTTTGCTCCGGCCGTTAAAGCGCATTTTGCCTATGTGAACAAGCGCTTATGCGCATTAACTACTTGTAAAGCACATTTTGGTCATCCCTTAATGCGCTTCGCCACCTCTCGCCACCTCTCGTGCAGAGGTATTAGGCGTAAATGCGCTTCAGCGATTATGCGCATAATCACCTAACCAGGCGCAAAAGCGAATCCTTGTAGAGGGGACCACAGAGTGGCCATCAAAAAAGCCCTCTCTCACACCACCACCAAATGCACCAAATAACTCCAATGACTGGTTCTGACTGAAACCTGGAGCAGATTCACTGCCCCTTTGACATTGAAGCCACCAGCCGCCACTGAATGCACATCTGAAAGCAGAGGTCTTGAAAAAAGGGCCTCTCCAGAAGACCTTAGGAACTGGGCAGGCTCATATGGGAGAAGGTGGTCTTTCAGATAGTCTGGTCCCAAGCCGCATAGGGCTTTATAGGTCATAATGACTATTTTGTATTCTGCACAGAAACAGATCAGGAGCCAGTGAAACTGCTGAACCAAGGGAGTTGCATGCTCCCTGTAGCCAGCCCTGATCAACATTGTGACTGCAGCATTTGGACTAGCTGAAGTTTCTGAATACTTTTCAAAGGCAACCACACATAGAGCACGTTATAATAGTGCAAGCAGGATGCAACTCAGGCATGTGTGACTGTGGCTAAATCAGACATCTCTAGGAAAGGGCGCAGATGGCCCACTAGCCTCATATGTGCAGATGCTTTCCTTGCCACCACCAAGACCTGGGCATCCAGGTTCATGACCACATCCAAAAGTACACCCAATCTGTGAGCCTGTATCTTCAGGGGGAATGTAAACCCATCCAGCACAGGCTGAGTCCTTATTTCCCCGGATCTGCCTTTTGACTGATCAGGGACACCTTTGCCTTGATTGGATTAAGCACCAATTATAGAAACTTTTATTTAGATAAATTCGGAATGAGAGGATTGTGAAATGGGTAAAATGGAAAATTCCTACTAACGTTGAGAGAAATCCCCATAAAAAGATGGTTGTCTCATTGTTTCAGCTGGCGTGCCCGTGCAGCACAGCTGGATTTAATGCCTTGTAGGCCATGAGATGGATCTAATGGAATTTTTCAGTGAACATAGAAGTCTGTAGATTGCCAACACCTGGGCCTCTTATATTGTCTCAATAAATGGAATGCATTCAATTTGCAAAGCAATCTTTCAGTGCACAGGGCATGTAACCATAGCAAAATTAAGCCTGTGCTATTAGAAAAATCAATGATCACTTTCCTTGATGGAAGCTAGTTTTCTAGAGGTGAAAGCCAACTGTTCCTTTGCAGTTCCTATAATAACCAATTGGCAGCCACAAACCAGTAATGCTGAGCTACTGGGATGCAGGCCAATTTAGGGCCATTTCACATTACAAAATTCCTACACAGGTTAAGAACTACACTTGATGCCTCTGTGCAGACATCAAGTGTAAATGGTAGCTGATGTGGTTTTTTCACTGCGTGCACAACACCAAAACATACTCATGCGTACTAGTTTCATGTAACAGTCAACACATCACTGTTTTACTGTAATTCCTACATGAAAATGTGTCCTATGTAGACATTTTGCAATATGTGAAGCAGCCTTTAGAGTTCACTTGCTTAAACAAGGTGGAATAATTTAAATACAAGTATTCTGGCTTGCATGAGCTATATATCAAATTGATCATCAATGACAGCTGTTGCTGGTGATCATCATAGTTCATATGGTCTTCGGAAGTCCCTAGTCTTTACATTATATGTCCAAATACACGTAATAATAACAATTATAAGAACAATGTGACAGATAAAACAGAATTTGTTGAATTGTAGACTTCCTACATTTTCTACATGGATTACTTGTCTTTGACTCTCCCCTGGTTCCTTTCTTGCTCTCCCTGATCATCTGTGACATATTTTCTCTTAGCATCTTCTCTCATGTCTGTATTCTCAACCACTACATGGAACAGCCTCCTGCTCTATACCCAACAACCCCTGCTATGCTTTTGTCAAACACTGCCCTTGCTTTTCATCTTCGTGGTTCTGTAATTGACATGATTATCACATCTCCATACCTGGCACACACTGAATCAAGTTAGCAATCATTGCACTAAAATGAGCTCTCATGTCTTTAAGGATTTCAACTTCTTTATCATTTTCAGCTTCCAACAACATGCGGGTCAGGTCAACATATTCTAAGAACAAGGCTCCAAGTGCTAAGGTATCCCGCTCCAAGGCTCCATTCGTACTATGGCAAAGAAAAGTAGAACGTATTAAGGAATTATTCAGATAAAGTAAGAACTGTGCTTGGCAGACTGCAGCCTATAACATTTAAAATATCACTTCCAAGAATGTACAAAGACCGTATCTAACAGTTAGGTATAAAAATGTGCCAACTTTATTTTACCAATGCTCCAAGAGATTACTATAATCAGATATATAATCAGCACTGTCATAGGACAATCTTCCATTTGAAAAGCAATAGCCTACCTATCACTTATCACACCAGCATCAGCAAGTAATTCAAAAATTCGCAGTAGCTGTAACCGCAGCAGATCTCGGCGCTCACGGCGCTTCTTATTCTATGTTGCAGAAAAAGAGGGCAGTATTAATTACATCTATTTACAGATGCAGGTCTTAAAAATAAGATCTAATCATTCTGGGCTCAGAGTCAATGCTTAAAGAGACACAGATGACTGTTGCATAATTTGAACTTTTTGACTAGCACGTTTAAACAACAGTGTAGGTGGCAGATAATTTCCTGCAAGGAACTATTGATCCTTGAAAGAAAGAAAATATGTCTGTACTTGTGGTTCAAGGTATATTTTCTAAAATCTTTTACAATCAGATACCAGTGTTCCTCCCTGTTTTAAAGGTTTTGTTCAATCAGAGCAATACTTACAGAAAAGGGAGAAATCAAAGAGATATACACTGGAGAAGCTTGGGCGGGGGGAAATAAACATTACTTGGGAATTTCATTTTAGCTTCTGAAAAAGCTATGACTATATTCCTACTGGGATCCATTCACTGGGCAGTATCCAAGTATGCTGCTCCACAAGCAGGGCCTACCACTGATTCAATTGTGCAAGCACCACCCACCTCTTGCACAATCAGAATTTAGCACTACCTTAAGGAGTTTCTGGATTGGAACAGGTTGATGGAGTTTCCTTATGCGAACTCTGCCCCGTTCCAGAAACAAAGGTTTCCACTCATTTTCAATTCCTAGAGAAAGCACATAATCCCCGTTGCGCAAGTAGCAGACACCACTTGCAGACCAGAATCAGCAGTGGCTCCTACTTGCACGATGACCTGCTTGGATACTCCCCTAAGTCATGTCCTTCAGCTTCTAGAGCTTGATGACATAATACCTTTCATTCAAATTATTTACTGCTTTGGCTCAACCACTTGAATAAATTTATTTAGGGGGAGCAGTAGCTCCATTTTGAGATGTTTCTCTCTTCCTTACATCTTCACAGTGAGGTAACCCTCCTTGTATGAAAGGAGGAAAAAATCTTTTCAACCACTTCAGAGCTTTTTAGTTAATTGAGAAGCAGAGGCATTGTAACCTACATCACATGCGACAATCTTAAATACTTTGAACCAGGGATGGAGAACCTCCAGACTGTAGGCCAAATTTGGCTCATGAGGCTGGCCCTCCCACTGGGAATTGGTTTTTCTCTGTTCAAGCTTTCTCCAGCTGGGAAAAGCTTGCATGGAAAAAACACTGGCTGGAGGCGCACCAGCTGGCACTTCAGCCAAGAACCCCCTGATGTCATAGGGCTGGGACCCTCTGCCTGACATCATTTGGCTCACAAGGGATTCTGGTGGGGAGCATTCCAGTACCACATCCAAAATGGTGCCCTGCCCCTGCCTTAAATCATCATGAATAGCTGTTTCACATTTAAATAATGTAATTTTAGGTACATTTACACACATTTACTAGAACAAATGGCAGATCTCAAAAATCTACTGTCAATTGGAAATGACAGTAGTTCTTCCGCTATTTTAAAATCTCCTACTGTTATGGATTTTTTGTCTGTAACACATGTACTTAGCCTTTACATCAACCAACCTCTGGTCTTCTCTCTAATGCTTCTTTCATTAGTGGGTGAAGTTCTTCCACTAATTCCCTAGATTAAAAACAAAATACTTTGTTAGTCTGTTGCAGCAAAAACAACAAAGAGTCATGTGTCACCTTAAAGACTAACAAATATATTCTGGTATAAGCTTTCCTGGACACTGTCTACTTCCTCAGATGCAACTGATGCAACAAAGTCCAAAACGGTTATGAAACAAAATAGTTAAAGTATCTGAAGCAATAAAGAAGTTTTATTAATGCATTCTTCTAAAGTTTATCAGAAGACACTACACAATAAACACTTATATTTTTGAATTTCTATCCACGCAGCTTAGCGCTCCCTTCCAATTCATCCCATCTTCTCAAGATAATACGCAATCACCATTAACATTTATTTACACAAACAGCAAAACAAACCTCAACTATATAAATACCTGAAAACAAGAGAATTTGTTCTTCCAAAGCCCAATACAAGTGACTCAGTAATTTCTATGCTTTCAAGTCTCATCAAAGGTACAAGTTGTTTTAACAGTACACCAACCGATGGAGTTCCTATAGCCTAAAAATAAAACAAAAATATTTTTAACAGATACAATCATTAAAGCACCATGAAAAATTACAGACTACAAAGCATGCACTAATGTTATAGGTGCTACTGTTTAATTAAAAAGACACCGATTACAAGGCAGGGACTAAATGGTTCAATAGTCATGAATATAAAAGAAGAATTTAAATGGCTATTAATTTAGGGAATGTCTAGATTACAGGACTGCTGATGGTCTGATTGAGAATTGTCAGTGGCATAACTGTGAATGCGTTGGGCAATGGCTGGCTGGTGGCAAAGCTAGGATGCCTGCCTGAAGGTCCTGCAATGTTGTAGGACACACCTGCATTCTTTGACCCAACGAATTGCCAATTGCAAGGCTGCAAACCTTTTCCCGCCTAGCCCCATTTCAGAACAGATGAGGTTTCTCCTTCTGATTACTTCCCCCCTTGATTCTGCATGCTTGGTCTGAACAGAAGAGGATGGCGTCGTGCCATTTTGCTCACAAGTCGAATGGTTGGAAATGTGCCTGTCCTCCCTCTGTTGCTACTGAGGTGCCATAGTGAGAAAACATGGTTGCAATGTGCTCCAGAGGCAAAGGAAATGACAGCTGCATGGTTCTACCCTGGCCCACAAAGAGGACTGTGAGACACCAGACCAAACCAAGAATGACCATCCAGTCATTCTTCAGACTGGATATGTGCTCAACAGAACACTTCAATGCAGGTAGCTGAAGTGGGGGTTCTGCCACAGAAAAATCTTGCCTCTTTGTGCTCAGGCATAAGATGATGGCTTTGTTATATACCTATCCCAAACTGTGGAACATTTTAGAGTTGCACCAGAAACAACCAGGAGAAATCTGCATTTGTCACACAAATGGTATGCATGTATAAACAGATTAACATACTTCCCATTTTTACTCCTAGCCACAAAAGGCATCTTGGCAGAGAGTCTCTCTGTGACCTTGATATGGGAATAAAAGAATGTCCAAAGTAGCACAACTAAGTTGATAATACCACTGGAAATACTAGAGTAATCTCTACTAGGCAAAACTGGCCTCTAAACATTTTAGAAGAGTGTTTAATCAGAATGCAAAAACTGAACACAATTGAAGAAACACAGTTATCACTGTCAATGAAAACAAAAGGCCACCCCTGATCTAGATGATGCTAATTAATTAAAGTTTGACCTACTAAGGCTTTGGGCCTGTGCAATCCTCCCACTGCCACAGTATGACAACTCTACTATGGGCTTCTCATTCAGGGGGGGGGGGGGGGAAGAGGAAGAGGCCAAGCTGGCCAGATGTAATTTTTGAGTATTAGGTTCCCTAATCTGATCCAGGCCAATGTTGCCAACAA
Organism: Anniella stebbinsi; assembly: GCA_029215795.1. Taxonomy (NCBI): domain Eukaryota; kingdom Metazoa; phylum Chordata; class Lepidosauria; order Squamata; family Anniellidae; genus Anniella; species Anniella stebbinsi. The sequence goes on along the minus strand of JARDYH010000001.1, from coordinate 64,531,568 downwards.
GTGGCAATGAATCTCAAATCCACTTCTCCAATATCTATAGAACTTTCCCAGGACTATTTGCTATGGAAATAGCAGTTCTGGATGCACCGTGAACATATATTGCAGCATCTTGGATTATCCAATAAATCCATTACAGGTAACAATGCATTGTATGAAACTTTTTATGGGTTGAGGTGGATTTATTCTTTGCTGCTGGTTTTATCTTCATTTTATTCTGGGCTGTTCTTATTTATTGTTTTGTTTTAATGTTTGCATTTTATGTTTTTAATGTACAGTACACCACCCAGGGATTATTAGGTGGTTTTAAAGTACAGTAAATACATGAATAAATAAACTGAAAGAATAAGCTTGACTACTGTGCCATGATTACAAAGTATCTATGAATATTACACCATATATTTTTCTTATGTTGACAAAGTGATTTTAATGGAATATGTCATTACCTTGTTATCATAACTAACAGTACCATCAGGTGTGGTAGCCATGATCTCTGGAGTTGAAACACGCAGATGTCCAGGACTCATAATACTCGGTTTTGCTACTCCAAAGCAAAGAATAAGGTAGTTTCTCCACAACGTTACATAATGGTCTCCACTACTTGCTGTACTGGTTTTCTTTGCGTTCACAGGGCTGCTGGAAATATTGTTTAAAATAATCATTTTTGGGTTTTACACAGTTACTAATATTTTGTTTTATAATTTTCTAACTGCAGATGTAATAGCTGTAAAATAATAAATAAATGGCAATAATAATAATAACAATAATAATAACAATAATAATAATAACAGTTTAACAGCAGCAGCAGCAACAACAGTATTGGGCTGATTGAATTCAATATAGCTAAAAAATGGAATTCAACTCCGGAGAATGAGCTGCAGGTCAATTGTGCAGCACATCCTTTGTATGCAGAAGAGCCTACATTCAATCCCCGGCATCACCAGGTAGGTTTAAGAATCCCTGGACGGCCATTGCCAATCACCAAAGGCAATTCTGAGCTAGATGGATCAATGGTACGACTTGACATAAAGCAGCTTCCAATATTCTTTACTATAGTTGCAACAACAAGAAGAGCCTTCTGTGTTTTTGTTTCTATAGTAAAATGTAAAGAAGTGCTTTACAACTTAATTTGTGTATGTCCCACTGCAAATCACATGAAAGAGTCATCACAATTATTATTTTACAGAGATTTGCCCGATACCACCATTAGAAGCCAAAGTTGAGACAAGGTTTTAAAGCAGATATCCCAAACGCAGCCCCATGCTGTCTCATGATATATATATAATTCTGATATTTTCCTGGACTATCAGATTTATTATAAAAACCTGAGAGCATAGGACTTATATCCAAAGTTAGTCCTACTTAGAGTAGACCCATTTAAAAGAAATGGGACATTCGGTAGACTAATAATGGATACAACCTAAAGCTTGAGAACCAAACAGTAATGAAATAATAGCAGAACTTACTTTGGATCAACCAAAGGCATAACCAGTTGTAGCCTTGTAAAAGCATAAGGCCAAGCATAGCTAAGAGCTGTAGGACAATGCTTTGGTAAGTTCTCTTGTCTAAGAAAACTAAAAAGGCAGAGAACCCAGGGATCTTTGACTGACTGTGCAAATATCCAGACATGGGAAGGGCTTTTTACATCATAATGGCTATTAACAAGGACTGCGTTCCATTCGACCAGCCACTGCAAATCCACATTATGTGTTAATGGTAATGCTGTCTGTGGAAAGAGGTAAAAAAAAATCACCACCATCATCATATTATCTTAGAGGTTGGTATGCATTTCTATATTTTCTTGGTAAGCTGTCCTTCCAGGCCTGACAACTGCTTCCAAATCTCTCTTTGGAGAAATGGAAACACACACAATTTACTTTGTATTTTGCTGAACTACCCATCATACATTCTGGGGTCATCAATTTCATTTATTTTATTACATTTCTATGCCACTCAATACACTATCTGGGAGGTTAACAAAACAAAACATGAAGTCATAAAACACAATAACATACATGCTTGTTACTTAAGTGACAAAATGTTATCTTTCAGTGCTTCTATTTTTTTCAGCGCGTGTAGGCAAAATGCTTCAGTCTGCGTGGATCAAAATCAGTCTAACGATTATCTTGGTTAATTCACTGCATGCCCCATCCCTGGATTGTGCTGATACATCTTGATCCAACAACTGTTTAAGTAGGAGCTCTGTTCCTATGGAAGCTCCAATAGATGAAGGGATTGGAGCTATCCATTAAATTAATGAGTCAGACTGAATGTACAATACATCTGAATTGGGATGCCTGGGAATCTTTTGGATAGGGCTGACAGTTATGTTATACCTGAGTTTCTGCTAGAAACTGAAAATATCAATAGAGCTACAATTACAAGTCAAAGTGCTGGAATTGCAACAGTGGATTATAGAGATTATCTGTACTCTACTGAATAATAAAACTCAGTGCCTGAAGCAAAAGAAAATGTTTTCGAACATACCTATAACTTTTGTCTCTGCATTCCTGAAATTATTTTGAATATTGCATAGATCCTGTTTATTTAGCACATATATATTGTGAACATCAAAAAGCCAGGGATAATGAGAAGATACTTACTGAATCCGAAACGGCCACATGAATGAAACTTTCCAGAATAGAAGAACTTAGTTGGTCCATGACATCGATCATAGGCCTATCATCGTCCTGTACATGTGAAGGTGACAACAATTAATTACATTCAACAAAAAAGTGTCCTCTAGCACATTGAAGATTAACATATTTATTGTGGCATAGCTTTTGCATCGGATTCATGAAACGGACATTGATGGATATACACATACACACGGGACTAGTGAGGAGAAGCATTTTGAAAGTGAAATTAAAAGATGAACAGTCTCATACTGAAAGCAGTGACATCATATATGAGCCAATCAATTCAAGTGGATAAGATTAAATCATTAGTGGTCTACAAGCCCATATATGAATCCAAGCACACCCAATCCTTGCAGGCAGGTGTTCAGTTTACATGACACCACAGGAAAATGAGCAATTACTTTCTGTTGTGAGTTAGGACCACATGTTACCCTTAATACATAGCATGTACCTATGTCTTCCTTTTTTCTTGCATTAATAATTACAAATGTGAGTGTGGGATCCTTACTGGGAACAGAGTATTAGGGGAAGGGAGGTTTATCTCTTCCCTACCCAGTGCAATCGAACTAAAATTGCCCAAAACCAACCCCTGGTATTTGGGTGGAGGGCATGAGCATAGATCTCAAAGAGGGACATAAGCATAGGTCCCATATAGGTGAATAAGCATATATCTCATATAGAAGTACAGCCCAATAATTATGTTACAGCAGATACCTGATTTTGTTAGAGCACTGCCCTATAAAAAGTATAATCATTAATCTATCAATACAGTTAAAATGGTTTGTTTCAATTATTATAGATGCGATGAGATTTACATCTGACAAAATGACTTGGTTCACACTGATTGGCAATCCACACTTTCTGCAGGCTACAATAACTCTAACAACACTCAAGGTTGAGTACAGGTTGTCGTTGTTGTGCTGTGTGAATCTGTCAGATTTCCATCAGGAAATCTGTTATCCACCTTGGGCAACAGCTCAGGCTCAGTGTGGTCTCGATGGCTGGGAAAGTTTCAGCACCTTTCCAGCAATCCTGGAGCTAGAGATCTAAGAGGTTACTCCAGCAGAGTCTGGGAGCAACTGGTAGGCTTTTATAGTCAGGCCAGGAGAGTCTTTCTGGAAACTCCACCCCTTCAGGTGTTGCATCTGGCTGCTAAAGGCCCAGCAGCCTTATTCTACAAGCACTGGCTACTCCTTGGAGATGGGGGAGTCAGTAGGTAGTACCACATTTTGGGGGTTGCGTAGACAAGACATGGCTGGATTCACACAACAACTCATGGTAAAACAACAAACCACACTTAACCCATACTCAACTTTATGTGTAGGATGTCATGTTATGTGAACCAAGCCACATATGTGAATATTTATCTCCATTGCTTATCTCCATGTATATGATTTCGCAGATCTTCTACTTTATTTCATGTGTTTGCAAGTGAATCAATTACTGGATTTACTTCAATGTTTGCAGAACTGAAGTGCCCATCAGAAAATTCCATATGACTTAAGACATCTTGGATTTGATGGGCTGAAAAACTAGCTTGCTGTTTACTAAAACATTCCAATGGCATGAACACAGAATATTTTGTTCCGCACTTAGCAATTAAAATAGGGCTACAAACCAAGATCAAGATTCTCCATGCTTTTGTCCTTGACAAACAAAAATTAGCATTCTCTGTTGTGCAAAGAAAATGCAGTACACTAAATCTTTTTATGATATATAACTTTGCCATCTAGAGGAACAAATTGTATTAGCCAATTCAATTTTAGCATGAATAAGCACTGTTCAGCAACAATGATGAAAAAGAAGAAATCAGCTGAGTCTAAGAACCAATTTCATAGTATTTCTGCATCAGAAAAAATGCTAACACAGCGGCCCCAAAGACAGAGAAGCAGTAAAGAAGATTTCCAGCAGTGAACATTCGCTGAAAAGTATTCTATTTTAATCTTTCAAGATTCATACTGCCTTATTCTGCCTAACGAGAAGCCTGAAAAACTAGGCACTGTCGTCAAAAGATATTAATCTAGGAGGTGGCTTCACTTTGCCTATCTGGAATACAACTCATCAAATAACAAACTCAAGCAATTCCACTGAAATGAATGAAATGCATGTAGCATGATGGGCTGGTCAATTATAATTTTTAACATATTGTGCATAAATGCAGGTAAGAGACTACAAATCAAAGTCCCATCTCTAACCACACAGAACATTCAGTCAGTATTTTAGATTTAGGGCCCAACTAAACATGATTTCTGGATAACAGATTTTGGGAGGAGGATTATCAGGAAAATAGTGACTAGTGAAATAGTGACTCCCCCAACAGACAGAATCTGTCTCCCCACCACCACAGCTATTATTCTCTCTTTTTAAAAATTGTCTAATTTGAACCTCAACCCATTAATTCTCATGTCTACAGTATAAATGCAAATAAAAACTAAAAGAACCTAAAAGCCAGCTCTATGAAGCAAGTCCCACTGACTTCAATGGAAACTTTCTACCATGCAAGCAGTACAGAACTGCAGCCAAAAATTTCATTTGTTAAGCATAAGCTTAGGTAGGCATCATCTAACTTCATTTTAAAAACACATTATTTAGGGAATCCAAATTTGTGATACAGGAAGGCAAAATCATACCTCTGCTTGTCCCAGGGCATGAAATAAGGCACGGATCTCTCTGAGAATCAGAACTGCCAGTTTACGTGTGGCAACCTGGAAACTGCAGAGTAACACTAGTGCAAAACCTTCAACAGCATGTAGAACATTGGAATAAGAATTTCTCTCGGTCTGTGTCCTATGACTGGATCCATTTGGTATCAGCTGTAATACAATATATGTATGTACGTTTTTATTCATTCAAATATATGTCCTGCTCTAACTCTTAGGCTCCAACAATTCACAACATTCTAATAAAGAAGAATGTGCAATTTGACATGCCAAAAAAGAAAAGAAAAAAGAAATGAAATGAAAATAAGAATACTATATATAAAATATACAAATATACCCTGGTTTTGGTTTCTATGCCTGTCACCTACTGAAGGCTGCAATAGTTTTCCCAAGCTAAATCAACCTTCTTTACAAAATGAAACTGAAGGTATGTTTCACTCTTACACCCAGATGGACTATTTTCAGGATCAAATTATATGTGATGTTAAATATGTGGCTTGGCATTCCGTTTATCTTTTTAAAACTAAAAGGAGGAGGTGAGGGGGATATCAGAACTGGGACTGTGATATGAGCGGGGGGAGGTTAACATTTCCTTCTATGCCATAGTCCCAACAATAATCTCTAAATTCCCCTCCCACAAGCTGTAATTAGCTTATAAAGGGAACCTCCTGTTGGTACCAATGTGAGCTTCCCTTCCATGCAAAACAGCCAGGGGTGAGGGATTTTCAGCAGGAGTGTGGCATGGGAAGAAAAGGTTAAACTCCCTAATCTTTGCATACTGTAGAACTAGTGCTGATCAGCCCCCTCCAGCACCTCCTAACTCATAGTTTTTAAAAAGATATATGTCATATTTCACTTCATGCATACTTTGGCCCTTAAATCACTGTCAAAGAAGTCCAACCCACTGTGTTTCTGCATGAGTCACCGCTGCAGGCATCCTTGCCGACTGGAAGGTGGCCAGCAGAGGACAGTGGCTCACATGGCATCTCAACAGATGACCTCATCTGTTATATCTCTTAACTTGGAGTTATGAATGTTCCAGTCACATCCAGTGCAGGGAGGGCAGAATAACCCACCCCAATAAGAGCTGATTGGAAGAAAGCCAAGTCAGAACCGTGAATCATGCAGAAACACAACAGGAAGCCTCCTCTCATGGCAGATAATTCTGTTGTGTCTCTGCATCAATTGAATTACCCAGACACATTCAATGCAGGGATGGGGCAGGAAGGAAGGAAGCAAAACCAGAGCAGTGACTTATGCACAGATACAAGTTTATAAATTACCTGGGACACACATCTCCTCTCCACCCCGCACCAAGCCAGTCCCATCCAGAGATGACATTATTTAAACAGTTACAGAAATCTCAAGCATATGCTCTACCCTTTACATCTCACCCCCTATACCCCCAGCCAGAAGCCCTTCCCTGCTCCACTGATAACTACAAAGATTTACTGTAAGGTCAATTAGGGTGAACAATACACAGGAAGCATGCAACTATTATTATTATTATTATTATTATTATTATTATTATTATTATTATTTGCATTTATATACCACCCCATAGCCAAAGCTCTCTGGGCGGTTTACAAAAATTTAAAACATTGAACATTTAAAAACCAATATACTCATCACTTGTATTTTATATACTAAAAGGTTTTTACCATTAGATATACTTTATGATACAGTCCTAAATACTTATGCCACAATCTAGAGCACTATGCAGGGATTCCTGTAACTACAGGTTTCTCTACTTATAGTACAAGGAGATATACATATGCAGACATTTACAGATGGGATTCTTTGGGTTCAATCTTATGCATGTTTATAGAGATAAAAAGTCCTGCAACTTCCAGCATTCCACCGCTAGCTGGAAAATTCAGGGAATTTCAGGACTTTTTTTCTGTCTAAACATGCATAGGATTGTGCCTTTAGGGTCTTAGAGCAGACCATTGCATTTGTTGCACAATTAAGACAAAGCATATCTATCACTGACCCATCTAAAATCTTCACTTCTATAGGTCTATACACAATTAGATAACCTGGAAAACATCTCCCTGAACTCTCAGGGCAAGTTCAGAGGACACTTCAGGCTCTGTGGTTAGCGAAACTGTGGTTCTCTGGTGTTAGCACTAACCACTGTCGCTCACAACACTTTAAGCCACGGTTAGAGCCGCTAGCCCTGCTGCAGACAGTTTGACTGTGGTTATTGAGTGAGCAGTGTTTAGCAAAACGCATCACGGAAGACACCTTAAACCCTGCTGCTTAACCAAAACGCTTTAACCAGCATGGTTTAAGGTGGCTTCTGAACAGGCCCTCACCCTTGTCTAAGCCTCTAATGATATAGAATAATATTGGTCCAGCTGCGAGGGCTTAGAGATTACTTATTTGTTTGTTTATTAATAATACTTGTATGCCACTGGCTATAATAAAATCTCAAAGTGGTTTACATGCTGAAATATAAAAATAACTATTAAATCTCAATAAACAATGATAGGTACATCAATCAATCAATCAATCAATCAATCAATCACGTAAGTAATTAAAATGATTAAATGATTAAAAGGTAACAATGCCTAAACTGCAAATTAAACAAATGAATCTCTAATTTAAAAACACAACAATGTACAGGGAAAGTTAGTTAATAGATCTGAATTGTTATATGTACTTTTGGAGTCTTACCTCTGAAGACCTGCCTTTTATCTGTTCGGTGGCTTTTCCGGGCGTATGTATTATAAGTTTCCACTGTGTAAGCAATTGTAACAATAACTTTAAGGATGTGTCCAAGAGACTATGATGTAAATCATTCACTTCACGCAGCAGGAAGTTTGTGAAGCCAAAAAGCACGTCCTCTCTCCAATCCACAAAATCAACTAACAGGCCCTGAAGTGAATTTTGAGCAATGTGCCGAAGTTCGTCATCCATATGGATAGAAAGCCTGTTTAAAAATAAAGTGAATAACCTTCATGGCAGAAATTACCAAAGTACCTATTTGTGGTCAGCACACATCCAGACTAGCCAAGTATTAATCTGAGCCACAATAATTATAAATTAATAAACCTGCCTACAAGAACAGAAAAGAGCATGACTTCATAAATGTATTTTATAAATCCTAAAACTGCAATCCTATACCCACATGCATGAGAGAAAGTCCCACTGAACCCAATGGGAGTAGACATGTATAGGACTACACAGTGAGTCACTTTTAATATTAAAAAGTCTCAAAGTAACTTACAAAAAATAACCAAAAAGAAAAATAATCAATACAACGATTAATGAATTAAACACTAAGGCTGCCTCTACAAGAGGCATTTAAAGCTCTTTCAAGGCGCATTAAAAAATTTACCTCTACAAGAACGGAGCGCAAATCGGGCATAGAGGCGCGCTATCCCTCCGATTATGCGCATTATCGAATGCGCATTAAAGTGCATTTTGACTATGTGAACAAGCGCTTATGCGCATTAACTACTTGTAAAGCGCATTTTGGTCATCCGTTAATGCGCTTTGCCGCCTCTCGCCGCCTCTCGTGCAGAGGTATTAGGCGTAAACGTGCTTCAGCGATTATGCGCATAATCGCCTAACCAGGTGCAAAAGCGAATCCTTGTAGAGGGGACCCTAGTTGTATTTCAATTCAGAAGATAATTATTATAGTTTGTGGCTCAATTTCTCCTACTTATAAAAGTGTGTTGTATAAGAAAATCAAAGATACAGACAGTAGCACTCTTACTTAAGTCATGTGGTTACTACAATGAAACTGCTAACATATGAACATTGGCACTTAAGTGTTCCAAACCGCATACTTTAGACCAGTAATTTTTCATGGGATCTGACACTAATAACTGAGAGGGAAGGTAGTAATCAGGATTCGCTCCACATCCCACAATCTGTCACTGCTCATTTCTGTCTTGTGCTAAAGTTTATATCTCAACAGATACATGAGGTCTAGTTTTTATGTTTTCTTGGGGAGGAGATGCTATCCTCATGTAGTGGAGGAATACCTAAATCTCTCTCACTATAACAATAACACTGAATATGTACAGAGTGATCCACGCAAATGTCTGATTCCTAGTTCAAGTTATTCTCCCCCCACCCCACCCAAATCCCTTTAGGTAGCAAAGGGGGAAGAATTGTGCAAACTGGTTATCACTTGACTAAGCATTTCTATGGAATGCCTGGTTCACATTAAGTCTGTGCAGTGGTGTGGGGAAAGGGGCAAACTTTTTCTTCCACCATGTGAACACAGTACAGACCACCAAATGTATGAATGAGAGTAGTGCCCCTCTGGTTGCATGCTTTTTAATTTGTTAAGGTTAATTTGGAAAATTGCAACCACATTCCTATTGACTATAGACAACATTTCTAATTTCCTTCTGCTAATTTAAGTTAAGGTGGATTCCTATGCATGTTTAGACAGTAAAGTCCTACAACTCCCAGCATTCCCCAGCTAGCATGCTTAGTTGAAACTAAATCCAGTTTGACAATCCCAACTCAAGTTTTGCTCCTTTCTAGCACCATGTGTATGAAATCAGTCAGGATGTGTCTGGCTGCATAGGTGCAACTGCAGAATATTCCTGGGAGGAGTAAGCAGGTATGTCTGAAGAAAAATGTGAAGGCTGATATTGGAACAATTAGGGTTAAGAAAAGAAATTTGACAGGAATATTAATTTTAACTTCCTGAAATAACGTACAGACGATGACTTGGGAAGAGTAACCCCATAAAACAGCAACAGGAATCACCACACAGCAATAAGTATCCTGTTTACAAACTAGGCTTATTCTATCAGGAATATACAAAAGAGAAAGCAAATGTTTATTTCTTTGCACTTTAGCTCATGTAGTCTAAAACTTCCCTTTGGAATCTGCAATGAATAGACCCTGTTGATTTGACACTTGACAGCTGTCCTGGATTTTCATCTGATTGCTTATGTACAGATACTTTCCAAGAGCTGCCAAAAGACACAGATACTATATGCATGACGTTTAACACTGAACTGTGACTAAATTAATCTATTTGCATGGAAACTCTGAACTTTGAAATAAGGAGAAGACGATTAGCAGCTCAATACCAGAAGGGTCAGTTGGAATGCAGTTTGTTCTTCACACAAACATCATAATCCAAAAAGCCATGTTCTCAAATGGCCATTTGAATGTTTTTTGAAGGGAGTTGTAGCCCAACACATCTGGAGGGCATTAGGCTGGGAAAGACTACAATAGCACTACATGGGGCCAACTCAAGCTTGCATTTGTGCAGGCCTTCTTCACAACCAAGGCAAATGCAGCCCACTAGTCTACTGTTGTGGTCTGCCACATGCTTGCTTGCCACTTCTCTGCCATCACTGTTTTTCAGTCGCAGGCAGGCAGCAAGCACAAGGGTTTCAATCCAAGTGCCAGTAGGCAGACATACATCACTTGTAGGCTGCATTTGGCTTGGAAGGTCTCAAGCTGTGCAGTCCTGAACTTTAGAATGAATGCAGAAATAGATCAGAAATCGGTGGTTACCTAACACATGGATTTTCCATAGGCTGCATTTCATAGGCTGTAAAACCCTGAGATGGAGTCGAAAGGCTACAAGCAATGCAGTTCAGAGACTTCATTTCTTCCTAGCCTGGCCACTTCCCTTTCACAGCTTTAATTCAGATCATAAGCTTCTCAGGGTAGGGACCTTTTTTTCTTTTCTTCCTAATGATACTTGGGAAATATATTGTGCACTGATAGCTCTAAATAGTTCAATATGGTCAGAATTGAAAGAGCTGTGAAGCAATAGGCTTGGGGTGGGGGTAGACTTGATGTTTGTCAACAGCAACATCCCATGTCCCATGGCAAGCTGCTTTTGAAACTGAGCAAAGTTCAAGGATATATACACCTTCAAAGAAAATAAAGTCAACAATTCTACCGGCTATTGCAAGCTCCTTAAGTGAGCCTAAATGGCTCTTTGAAATAAACGAACTCCCTTGTGAAATAAACAAACTACCTTGTGACATTATCCAGAAGTGAGGCAAGTCTCAGGACAGAGGAACAAAACCTGATAGGAGAACACAGTAATATCATTCTCCCCACATAAACTGCACCCTGAAGAGACTGTTCATATTGATTTATGGAAAGGTGAAAATTCAACACTTCTATATAGTTTCCTCTAGGAAACGGTTCCACAAACAGGAGAACGGCTACATTTCAACCCCAACAATCAATCCTTTAATGTTTACATGACTTACCTTGACAGCAAGTCAATCAGCTCTAGTTTAGACATTCCATCGGGAAGGAGTCGAGGTATAGCAGCAACACAAGTCCTGAAAAGGTCAATTTTTGGTTTTCTTTCACCTCTGAAAATAAGGGAAATAATGCATAGATCAGTAAACAATCAGTAGATATATATGCACCCACATACGGAACTCGCTACTTGAAGCTATCATTTTCCATCTTGTGGATTTATTGACTCAAATGTACATAAAGATTATATCAGGAAATCCATGTAATCAGATACTGCTACATATTCACCCATCTAATGTCAAAAAGTAGAACAAACCCTTGGAGGGTTTGGGAGGGGCTATGGCTGAGCGGTAGAGCATCTCTGCTTTGCATGCAGACGGTCCCAGGTTCGATCCCCAACATCTCCAGGTAGGGCTGGGAAAGGCTCCTGCCTGAAACTCTGGAGAGCTGCTGCTGCCAGTCAGTGTTGACAATATTGGACTAGATGGACCAATGTTCTGACTCAGTATAAGGCAGCTTCCTATGTTCCTGTATCATAGTCCTTGAAAAGAGGGCTTTTGGCTGCACTGGATATTCAAGTGTCAGCAACGTCAAAAACAATTCCTAAATCTAAAAAGGGAGAGTGGTAGAGCAAACGCTTTGCATGCACAATGTCCTAAATTCAATCCCCGGTTAAATGTTCAGGGTGATGAGAAAGACCTCTACTGGAAACTCTGAAGAGCAGCTGCCAATTAGAGTAGACACTGAGTAGACACTGCTGAGCTGACTCAATATAAAGTAGCTCTATATGTCTAAAAAACTGAAACAGGTAAGTCGATCTGAAAGTGGTGCAATCTTTTTCCCTGCAGCATTTAAAACATAATCTAGATACCTCAGACAGTGCTCTTTGTTATAAGTAGGAACATTTTTTCCCAGCTGAAGATGTTGGTTTCTCAGTCTACACTTCCTTTGGGACATTAGAGGTTATTAAGTAGATAGCGGGCAGAATGTATAAAGTGCTCAAAACAGTGGCTCACTTTGAATCACCTGGAGCTATTTATTCGTAAAGTACTTTTTCCCACTTTTGCTCTCTCTCTCAGTGGCACGCTGAGAACTGGATAATAACATGGCAGCGGTGATTGTGCCTTGTTGCACTAAGGATTCGACTTGCAGCCTTTTGGTCCCCCCAGCCCAGCCCTATAAATCTATCAGGATGGGCATCTGTCAGGTATGATGTAAGCATAGAGAATCCTGTATTCTGAGTGGGGGTGGAGGAATAGATTACCCATGGATTCAAGCTTCTCCTGCTTTTAACTATTTGAGACCTTCCCTTTTCCAGTAAAACAATGTAGTTGCACATAAGTTTTCAGAGTCAATAATATCCCACAATGTAAAGAACAAAACTTTACCCAACAGGTATGTGGGATCTAACTGACTCCACAGCTTTAAGCGTAAAAGACTATAGTGCCATTTACATAATGTAATTATAACAGTGGCACAAGTGTAGCAGTCATGAATTACTGGAAACAACAAGAAATCTCACAAACTCTCAACTATATATAGCACATGCTACCTTAGCAGCCAATGCATGATCACCACATGTCACAACGTCATAGGACAGACAAAATGGTTACTTAAAACTGCAATTGTATCAGCCACACAGATAACACCTGCCCCTTCTCTTGCTTCAGCAGTGGCAGAGCCTACCAGTTCTGAGGTTGCCTTTCTCAGCCTCTTAGGCAAGATGGCCATGTCCCTACACTCAACTCAGACTTTGATCAAATCTAGCCCTAGGTTTAGTTGGAAGAAGCATCTTTGGGAATGTTCACACCATCATGTGTTGTCCAGCTTCCAAAGAATTTAGATGTTTAAACAAGCAACATCCACTGTATTTGGGAGCCACCATTTATTTTTATATTTAGTATAAGCTGCTCAGAAAACTTTTGTAATGTGATGGCATACAAACATAGTTAATAAATAAAAATGTTTGGAAGTTTATTTAGAGACCAAGGGTGGGGAGTCTCCTAGGGTCCCAATCCTGTCCTCCAGGAATCCCCAGATGACCATACCCCTTTTCCTGGCTGCTCCCCAACCTGGTGCCTCCTAAACATTTTGGACTTTAACTCCCATCAGCCCCAGCAAGCATGGCCACTGGTCAGGAATGCAGGAAGTTGTAGTTCAAAACATCTGGTGGACACCAGATTGGGACAGGCTACCTTACAGGAAGTGTTGACTAAGTAGCATAGGACAGCAGATACAAAACATGGCTGGACCATATTAAATATAACTAAAACATACTGTAGTGTATGAGGATAATATTTTTTTTGCAAAAGGGAACTGAACGTATCTATAGTCCAATTCTGCAGAGGTACCCTTATCGCAGATAGGATTTCAACTTACTTGGAAGAGAGTTTTTTAAAGCAAAAAAAATCTTACAGAGAGAAACCCTGTCGTAGTGCTTTGTAATGCAACTTAGCTGAAGCTAAGTAGTACAGAAGCTACCCTACATTGCACAACAGATGTTTCTAACAGCTGGGATTATTTTCATATCTACTCAGAAAAAAAAATAACCCTTGTTGTTTGAAACGAGAAAATGAACACTGCAGAACACCCACAGATAAAGCAAACTCTGAAGCAGGATCTGAACTCATCTGCAAGATTATTGTTGTTGCTGCTTTTTAATCATCAAAGCACTATGGAACCTCTGCAAGGATTCAATGTGCATTCTAGCCCATAGGCTATTAGCAAGTTCATGACTCTTCAACCTACGTGAACCATCTTTCAGTAATTTCATGACTGATTTAGTAGGTTTTTCTCTAGTCTCAGAGCACTAATTGTCAAGCAATATATAAAAATGCAAGGCCAAATGCAAATTATTTTTAGGGGGAAAAATGCCAGTTGCTTTTAGTGAAAGTACAGTTTATTGGCAGAAATCCAGAATCTGGATTTTCTTGGCACAGAGGACAAAAGCAGACATTAAAAGGTAGAAATGGGTAATCTTCCATCAATAATAAAAAATAAAGACACTCCATAATTTGAAGACTGCAAGTTTGATAAAAGGAAGTGGCTTTCCCCTCTGGCAATTTTTTCACTCAACATTCTGCCTCCTAAGTAGATTCTCCACCTACTTGTGGAGGGGGAAGGAAATATGGGCCTGCACCTCCCCCCACCAAGTCAAATTCCATCTTGAAGAGGGCAATTCTGAGCAGAAAAACAGCATGAAGAGAAAAAGTTAAGCAGCTTCTCTCTGCTCACTCATTCTCCACAATATTCTACCACTAAAACCTGCAGTCCACCAATTGAGAGTCAGTTATATGGGCCTGTCTTGTAATGTTTAGTTTGGCTCAGAAATAGGGGTGGTGGTTTAGAACAGAGTGGGCAACTTATGGCCCTCCAGATGTTTTGGCCTACAAATCTCATCAGCTCTAGCCAGGACAGCCAGTGGTGAAGGTAGACGGGAGTTGTCAGCTAAAACATCCAGAGGGCCTACAAACTGCCCATCCCTGGTTTGGAAGGCATTAAACCTATTCATTAGCAAACCATGTCTGTCTGTCTGTGTGGACTTTGTTGAAAGAAACAGATTAGCTATGCACCGATCAAGTTTTGCACATTCACTTACAAATAATTAATCATTAAACACTCACGTGATCATGTCTTCAGGTTCTTTGTTCAACATTTGTATGTTAGTGAGCATCATGCACCGTCCAACTTCTTTATCAAGATGTCGCAGTATGTTGTCTACAGCTTTTCTTACTTGAGAATAATACAACGACATGCCTGGAAAAATATAAAGCGGATTAATACTGGTGCATTAAAAAAAAAAATTAATGTAAAATCCGGAATTTAAATTTATTTTGCAGAAATATTTATTTCAACAACATGCTGTTCACTTGTTAAGGGCCAATGGTAAATATGTAGCCCGGAGCATTTTTATGATATTGTGAATGTGAATAGTCTCTAGTTTGAGGATTGCAGAGAAGCATAGAGAACGTCCATCAGAATATTACTCAAAAATATTATTTTTAAAAATAGTTTCCAACTACCGTATATCTTATGCCTTTTGGAGTTGACACATGACTTTAGAGAACTTTAGGATTACTTAACCTCCCAGTTGGTTGCAGATTCAAGTCCCAGGAAAATAAACTCCAGGGAATCATACTGGATTAGATTTATGATCTGGCTAATCCAGTATCTTCTCTTCAATAATGCCCATATCTGTAAAGCTCAGGAAGCTCTACCAGCTTGATGTAATGAGAAGCTCAGGTCCCAGCGTACTTGGGGCCATCTTTGTACCAATGCACACAAGGCTGGATGAAGAGGAAGAGGCCGCTGTGAATCTGGGGCCACAGAGCTATCTGGTAGACTGCAGGGACATTTTGGGCTGCTGCACAGGACTTCTGTGAGCAGGAAGCTTTGAAGGAGCCAATTGGCATTGCTGTTTGGCTCCGATAGGCGAAGCCCTGGCAGGAGGACTGGAGAGAAGATTTCTCCTTTCTGGTCCACTCCCATGGAATATAAAACAGGTAGGAATCTGAACGGCTACCGGCAGAGTGGTTATGAGAAAACATCCATCCTTTCCATGGTAGTTTTTACATTTCAGGAATGCTTAAACACAAGGTCTGATGCAATGATCACTCTACAAAATGGCTATTGAAAGGCCTTCCTTCTACAATCCTTCCTAGCCTTTTCTCAAAGAGTTCTATGATTG
Organism: Anniella stebbinsi; assembly: GCA_029215795.1. Classification (NCBI taxonomy): domain Eukaryota; kingdom Metazoa; phylum Chordata; class Lepidosauria; order Squamata; family Anniellidae; genus Anniella; species Anniella stebbinsi. Next base: position 64,515,381 of record JARDYH010000001.1, on the reverse strand, counting down.
CCTATTACTAAAAACGTGAAAACCCTATTATTAACAGATATGCAGAGGTACAGGTGATTCCTGCATGTGTTACATAAATATAAATATTATCCAAATTCAACCAGAATTGGATTGTGGCAAATTAAAACACAAATGTAGACACTAAGCCATAATAAATATATTATATATTCAGTTAAAAGCATGGCATGCACAGATAGCATTACTGGTTTGCACATTCCCACTGGCAATTAGAAACTGTTCGCAGGTGACCAGGCAGTGACTTAGACCTGATCTGCAGTATACTTTCCAATATGAGTTTAGCCTTTAGACATGTTCAGTTGAATTCTCTAGGCTAGCAACGTTTGGGAACTTTATGCAAGTTTCTACCAGTCCATGAACTGATGGAGACATGCCTGATACTTGCCTATCATTTTAGCTTCCTCTTCTGTAAGGGTTTTGCTCAAGTATGTCTTCTTTACTCGTAATGTATTCCCAGAAGGCAGCACAGCTCCAGTAACTGGCATTGGAGGTTCTCCATCTTTTTGTTGCAAGCTATCCGCAATAACTAAGAAAGCTCTCAGACCGATATTCATTCTCTGCAAATTTGATACAAAGCAAAATACTAATTTTAATATATAGATTGCATTTTAAAGATGATGGTGTCATCAAATTACAGTCTTACAAAATTTTCTTCAAACAAAATGTAGTGGATGCATTTAACCAACTTCAGGATGATTTAACAAGCTGCTCATGGGAAGCGCTTTCTGGGTGACTGCTGCAGAAACTATATTAAAAATGTAGCATTGGTCAATGATTTATTGACTTAATGCGTAGTTGAACTGTACATTTTATCATGAAAATAGCTGGAGATCCGAGTAGTGTTATCAAATGTTTTCATGGGTCATGCTGTATAGATAGACTGGGGTTCCAATGAGAATATAAGAAAGATTGACAAGAGCATGCTAATATGTTAAGAGTATTGTAAGAGTGGGATTATTAAGGCCTATATCTCAGCTCTTTTCAGCTCAGAACATCACTTACGCAGCTAACTCATCGCTTACAAACATTTAATGGAAACATAGGTTTTCAACTATTTACTCAAACAACTATCAGGTTATCTGCTACAAAATATTAGGTTCACCCATACAGCTTTGCAATACTGATGCAACTAGCCATGACAGCAACTACTCCTTGCTCCTTCTTTTTTTTGGTATGCTATGTGGTTGTCATCTTGTGTGGAATTTTTCCATGTGTATTTGGGCTGGAGACAAAGAGGGAAGAGAATACTGTCCCAATATTTTATCTTCAATAAGATAGCGACTGGATAGATGACAGAGATGAAAGTTGAGCCTTGTGCCGAAGCAAAATATAAGAGCACCAGACAACTAACTCTCTCTCTCTGTCTCTCTCCCTCTCTCTCTCTCTCACACACACACTAAAGCCACATTATAAATTAAACGCACAAATATAAGTATAATGATATCATACCTCTGGATTGAGACTAAATGCTTTTGCTGGCTTTCCAACACAAAGGAAGTCGAAAATGATTTCTTTCATTGCAAAATCCAAACGTTCCTAACAGTGAAAAATAATTATAATAAAACATATTGCACATCAACGGTGAACCTCAATGAAATTACAGGAGTTGCAAATTATCAGCCATGTCCTTGGGGATCTCCAACTCACTTTAGTGTGGACTCACCAAAACAAGATCATGGTAAGCTCTGCCCTTTATGAACAATCACTGACCATCAGTATGACATAAGAACATGCTGAATCTGACCAACAGTTCATCTAGTCCAGCATTTTGTCCATACAGTGGTCAACCAGCTGGTTACAAGCATGCAACAGCACACTCTCATCCATGTTCCCCAGCAACTGGTGTACATAGCCATACTGCCTTTGATACTGGAGGCAGCATATAGCCATCAGGATTTATTTACTTCCTGCCACTGAACTGTGTTTCCCACCTCCATTGCAGACCCTTTACTTTCTCCACAGAAATGAAAGGCTCCTTATTGTCTGCCTGGAAAACTAATAACTTGTGAAGAAGGAGAAGAGGAATGTTTTATCCCTTCCACACCCGTCTTCCTAACTACACCCCTGTAAATTTCTATGATAAAAGTTAATGGAAGCCACAGAAGTCAGTGGATGTGAGAACTAAGAAAGGTGCTTTGGTGGGGAAGTGCCCACTCCCTCACCAGATTTCTCAAACTGGATTTCCATTGCATGTGAAATGCCTAATGAAGAGGAGAGTACACCCAACTGGGAGCCCAGTGTGACCAAGTAATAAAAGCTTATATATGGAAACCGGAAGAAACACAATGCGCAATTTGTCAAGGAAAAAATACACACTGCTTAAACCCTGTGCATATTTTTCATACCTGTGCAATAAACTGTATAATTTTCACAAAGATGTTTAGAGGCATGTCTCGTGGTACCACGCCTCGGGAACCTTTCGGGAAAAGTGTTGTGATGATTGTTATAAGCCGGCTATAAAACAAAAGGAAAACATTGACACAAGTTCATTTTGTTTAAACATTTGAAAGTAGCTTGGAGAACTCCCAGAGAAAGAACACTGAAGAAGGACAGATTAAAAGGCACAGTGGCATTCTCTTATAGTTCATTCTGGAACTCCCTTCCTAGGAAGGCCAGGCTGGCTCCCTCTATGCTACACTTCCGGAAGCAGGCAAACCCTTTTTTTATTTCAGCAGGCTTTTGGAAATACTCTGGACCTGTGTTTATGGGGTTTTGTTTTAATTTGTTACTGTTTTAATTTTTTAATTTTTTAATTTTTTTACTGTAGGTTTAATTCTATTTTAACTTTTGTAAAATTTTTATATGTTTTAATCGTACATGTTTTAATCTTGTAAACCGCCTTGAGTCCCAGCCCTGGGAAAAAGGTGGGATATAAATAAATAAATAAATAATTCCAAGGTTTGCTAAAATGAGACACAAAGAGCCTCCCTAGGTCAAGAAAACAATGTTCATGCTTCTCTGAGAGTAACTATGTAAGGGCACTGTTTTTTTAAAAAAAGAAATCAAGAACCACTGCATACTCAAGCACTCAAGTCTGGATTGCAGCATCCAAAGAATGTATATATATAAAATCCTCTCTGTCCACTGTATGCTTATACTAAGTTCTTTAGGAGGGTGCTGTTTCTGAACTTCTACTATCCCAGACAGTTTTTGTTCCTCTCTCAAAATGCATGAAATGTGCATGGGTACAATGGCACAAATTCAGTGTTATTTTGAAGAATAATTTCAAAAAGCAAGCCCAAACAAAAATATGATTCTATCTACAAAGTTTAGTATTCTACAGTAAGGAGGAAAACTAAACTGAAATGAAAAGAAAAATGACAAGGAGTTTTGAGGGCGACCCAAGCAATGAATAAGAAATATGCCCGTATCATATAGATCACGAGAAGCCCTCCTAGCCACATCAAAATTAACACTTGCAGTCAGGGGATAAGGGGAATGCTGGGAGGAGATCATTTCTCCCTTGTAGAGAATTATTCTTCAGAGGACCATTCCACACTGAGAATGGTTCATTTAATAATTTGGCTATTTTATTTTCAGTATTTTCTTGCAAGGTTCTGAACATCAAATTAACAGCCCAATTTCATTTAACACCAACAAGAAGGTAAGCCAGGCTCAGGGTATTTCAGTTCTTCCCAAAGCAAAATGCTTTTGTAGTGTTATTATAACAAATAATTATACTCTAGAATCTCTACATTAGTGAAGTTTTTTTTTAAAAAAAACTGCTATGAGGAAACCTTCTACGAGAATAAAACCTGGATGCATAACTGTACCTTTGGGTAGTTGTATTGCTTTCACATTTAATTCTAATCATGTAAACCCACAGTAGTCTGTAGAGAGATTCCAGTGCAACGCGAGCCATTTTGGGATCCTTGTTCTAAAACAACAAAAATATATAGTAGTTTTCACATCAGTTCCCAACTTTTCAAATGTTCACTCTATTTACAAAATAGTGAATGACTCCAATATCCCCAGATTGGATTCTCATATATTGGAAAGACTTTCTAAATGCCACCTCAGAGGAACCGAGTTTTAGTGTTTCTCCAACTGTAAAATGTTAGGCATCTTATTCATAATAGGCCTACAAAAACTACTAAGACTGAAAAGTTCACAACATATGAGTTCTGAGCCTATATGGATCCTGAAAGAGAGGAGTGGGGTTGCAAGTCCTTCACTGCGGCAGACTTAGTGCCAAGCTAAACATTACAGCAGTTAATGTGAACCGCTTATGGATTGTAGAATATTAAGCAGTATAAAAGCAGAATGAATGAATGAATGAATGAATGATACAGCATCAGCTCTGTGTATGTAAACATAGAACTCCCCCAATAACACAGAAATAAGAGAGGATCCAGTTTTAACATCAAAAGAAATGAATGGGTGAGGACTGCATGGTCCTCCCCCACTAGTGGGAGCAGTTTCTTCATAGCTTCATACCAGGAGCTTGGGGAGAAGAGCTGCCAGGAGTTAAGCGGCAGGTGGGATGGGGAAGGGTCTGGTACCTCTCACCCTCATACCTCTATTGTTAAAACTGGACACACAGGGTAATGTTCAATGTTAGTCCTACGTAGGGTAAGCCCATTGAAATGAATGAGGCTTAACTTAGTCATGATTAACTTAAGCCTTATTCATTTCAGTGGGTTTACCCTACCCAGGACTAACATTGGATACTACCCACAGACCTTTTTCTATGTCATTAAGTTGGTTCTGTATTTAAAACAAATGAAGTTGCTACTTCTACATCAGTTCACTTACTTTTGGAAGGAGATGTAATAGTGCATGGGGATGGTGTGTGTAGGAACGAGGAGGTGAATGGAGTGTGCTGTGCGTGTGTGCATGTGTAGCAGTGCATGGGTATGGGGGAGGATGGATGTCAAATATGTTTACATCAAATGAGATTTCTAGCTTGGTGTGTGTATGTAAGAACTCAAGGAGGCACAGTTTTAACAGTGTAGCATTGGATAAGGTGCAATAGGTTCTGTCTTCCGTTTACAATATAAGAGGTATATTGTACAATATAGGAGGTATCTGGGAGCATCACCACATGGGGGAAAATCACGTTTCCTTACCGTCGCTTCTCCACCCGTGCATTTGTCCCTCATTACTTCCTCTTTTGAAAGAGGAAGTAAACAACGTGCACATGGCCCATTCAGTGCGCCGTTTTGATCATGCTGCTTCTCCTGCACACAGCAGGAGATAGCAGCAACTTCCGTCTCAAAAATAATTTCATTTACCGGGGTCTTTTTTTGTTGCGTGAAAGGGCTAGAAGGGCGGGAGGTGCGCAGGACGCAGATGATGTTGTGAATAGGACCTGTGAAAATCTGTGAGTGCCCAGTAACAAGTGTGCAACAAAACACTCGTCTGATGCTGCCCTCAGGCTCTAGACCAGGAAATTGTTTTTGTTCCCATTCACTGTACTGGGAGGTGGGCAGCTGACTTGTGTTTGGCTGTGAATAGTTCAAACTTTAAAGACTGACATTTTTGAAGGCTCAATCAAACAAGCATTGTTTTTCCATTTTGTCATATTACCCAACTTGGTGGTTTGTGCCATGAGTTTGGAATCTAAATTCCCGGTGTGACTGCAGCCAAACATTTTAATAGTCACACACCACACTATTAACTGCTGCAAGCATTTTTCTAAAGCAAGCTGGGCAAACTAAGCTGAAGACAGGGTTTCTTAAAATTAGCATTCTGATATGAGTATCTTATACCACAATCACATTACAGGTATGACTATTTATAAAAGCCAACACTAAGGTTCATGATGCTGTTGCTTTAAAACAAATCGGTCATGAGAATTTGTACCATGTATTACACAATTCAACCAAATTACTCTATAAAAACCCTGAATTTACCATTCTGCACAATGGAATATCTCATCAATATATCTAAGCCTTAGTTACATTAACTGGAAGGGCTGAGGGATGGGATTCCTAAAGTAAGCAAGCCTCTTAGTTAATGAAGTGAGGGATAAGCAGATTACAGCCAATAAACTGAAAAGAAATGGTATTAGCGTGAATTAAGATTAAGAATTACAAATTACAAAGTGTGTAAACAAGCCAGAAAGGGCTTCTGAGCACTCAGAGTAGACTTTTATGATTCCTCTGTGTGTTTTTCTATGTGAGTAAAACAGTGCTATCCAGTGTCACAACAACGAAGTCTTGTAGGGATTTTTAAATTTTAACTGAGTTTTTCAAGCATGGACCTGCTAAGCTGCTTGACAGTCCCCTTTTTACTTAGCTTCTTTTTGTGTATGAATGACAATAGGCAAAGTCTTGATCAGCCAGCTTTCCAAGTCAACAGATGTAACCCACCAAACTCTCCGGTGCGCTACCTCCACAAAAATGGATGGAGGTGCCAGAGCAGTAATAGATTGAACTAGACATGTTGACGCAATATTTCAGCATAAACAAAAGAATGCAATTTAAACATTGTTCAATCTTTCAAACTAAGTTGACAACCGTTACCCAGACGACCTTCTCTTCTGCCACTCCCAGACTGTGGAGAAATCCGCCAACTTACTAGTCTTCTAGAATTTAAGAGAGCTATAAATACTGATCTCTTCCAGTAGGCCTACCCAGTCGAATTTTAAGAGTTTTATTGATTTTAATAATGTATTAATTTTATATGATTTTAATTAGTTTTATGTATTTTATATTGTTTGTATTGATATTGTTTCCCACCTCGATCCAGAGGGAGAGACGGGTAAGAAATAAATATTATTATTATTATTCAAGGAATAAGAACATAAGAAGGGTCATGCTGGATCAGACCAAAGGTCCATCTAGTCCAGCATTCTGTTCACACAGTGGCCAGCCAGCTGCCCACAGGAAGCCCACAAGCAGGCCATGAGCGCAACAGCACCCTTCCACCCATGTCCCCAAGCAACAAATGTACACAGACATACTGCCTCTGATACTGGAGGGTAGCATGTAGCCATCAGGACTAGTAGCCATTGATAACTGTCTCCTCCAGGTATTTCTATAATCCCCTGATAAAGCCACCCTAATTGGTGACCATCACTATATGTTGTGGTAGCAAATTCCATAGTATGCGCTGTGTGAAGAAGTGCTTCCTTTTATGAGCTCCTGCAGCTGGAAGTGCGACTCTTGGGAATGGGAGTTGAACCACCTGACCCTTTCCTTCTCCCCAGGAACACTTATCCCTTCACTTTTATTCTCAGTTATGTCCAATGTTAGCAAGGGGGAAAATGTCTGGATTTAGATATGGTAAATAACAGATTCCAACAATGTCAACTAAATACGTCACAGATTCACATTACTAACAAAACAAAAAGGGAGATACTAACTTTGAGATTGGACAGGCAGTTGTTGAGGAAAATATGCCATCTGTTTAAAAAGAACTGCTTCTGACTGACACAAAGCAGGCACGTTACCAGAGGATACAAAGCCTAAATAGGAGAGAAAGATGACACAAAATTATTTGAATGACAACAAAGGGGGAAACTAATTCAGTACCAGATTCAGAATAAATACCACAGACCCATCTCTCTTCTGTGCTACATTATGTACCCCAGCCAACATAAACGCATTGTCCAATTTAAAAAGAACTCTTCTCTGAAGCTGTTATGAATTTCTATGATTACTCCGTATAAATGGAGAATCATGTTTTCATTAGAACAATAAAATTCTTCTGTCTAGCACTATCCAGAGCTTCCGAACTTTGAGCCAACACTATGCAGCCGCATAACGAAGAACTTTTTCAAGTTAAAGACTGAAAAAACGAAACGCAAAAAACTAATAGTAGGAAGAACAGTAGATAAGAATAGAATGAATAAAAAATATGAAAGAAAACTTCTCAGCACTAATCATTAAACATGCTATCTGAAGAGACAACTTCCCTACGAGGCTCACCCTGCAGCGGTCGAAGAAGAACTGAGGGAATGGGCAGGAACCGTTGGAATGACGGGATGGAGGGGGAGGGGTTCCCGCCTAAAATCTTTCTCAGCTAGTAAATGTTTCCGGAACGAGGCTCTGCACAGGTGCAGAGCTCCCATATGTGTGATGCACAGAGACCACGAAGAAGAACTGTAACATCCAACTTGTTGAATTTCAAGAATCAACTATCATGGATGGGTCAGGATTCCAGTACAATAGAGCAATGTTGTAGAGGTATGAATGTGTTTGTTCATTTGTCCATCAAAGCCAATGACATTGGCCTTAATGGACAGGTATAAGGTGTAAGGAAACTAAGGACACAATCCTATTGATTGCACACTCGATGATCATAAGCCCAGGAGGCTTACAATCATCCCATGAAGGATGGGAGGAGCAGCCAAGGCGATCTTCATCTCCCCATCCTCACTGTTTTGCTAGACGGGCTTTTTTGCCCATCCAGCAAAAGTGTTTCTGAGATGGAGGGAAAGAGGGTGGCAGAAGCTCAGGATAGCTTGGATCCTGGCCTCTCCAGTTTCCTCCCCACCCTGTCTACTGAAACGCCCCCTTGTCTCCCTCTCAGAGGTCGATTTCCTGACTTCGGAGGCCAGCCAGCGTGGTTCTTTCCATGCCAACGGCATGTGGGAGAGAGGGAATCAGATCTCTGACATCCCCTTCCGAGATAAGAGGGGGACTCTGAACAATCCTGTGGTCCCTCAGACACTATCTAGGGGCCATAGGATTGCTCTCTAAGTCCTATTATAATTATATTCTGACATCGCATTTTAGCAATCTTGGAAAAACTCATCCATTTTTTTTCTTATACTACCATTCACATTCACTGATCTTATAATCAATGGATATGATCTAGTCAAAGGTTGCCAGTGATTTCAGTGGGGAGTTATGAATAAGGTTAAATCTCTCCCATTGAAATCAATTGGACTTAACAATGCTTACTTCTTGTAGGATCACAGCCAATATTATTAATAGCATTATTCGATTATGGAAGTATTACAACATGCAAGTGTTACAAAGTAGACCCTTAATTTACTCCTATTCAATAGCTTCCTGTTTTTTTAGCCACTACATCTTAAACCAAGTTAGCATGGAGGTAAGCGTAAGCATTGCAGTCCAATTGTTACTGAACCATTGACACACATACCCCCTTTTTTTTTTTACATAATGTAAGGAAGCTAATTTTTTGTAAAGGTCCAAGTGTTCCAAATGGTTTAGCAGAGTCCACAATGTGGAATTACTCTGATCTAGTTGGAGAAGCAAAACGCTTAAGGCATCCTATGTCAAACTGACTTATATCTTCAGCTCTACTTCCACTTCCCAAAATAAATGTCTATGCCACTATTAATCTCACAAGAAAAAAATGAAATTCTATTTAGCAGATAGAGAAGGGGAGGGCATTACTGTTTAGGGAGGTTTTCATATATTGGTATATTTGTGAAAAAACGTTGCTTAAACCTTGGGAAATGCCTTACTAATCTGTAAGTAACAAACACTCCTTCCCTTCTCCCAGTCCTCATGATAACCATTACAATGGAGTATAACAGATGATGAAAGTGAAACTATGGCATTTTAAAAATCAGAAACCAACAGTATGACTAGATCTGACTGAAACCTATAAAGCCAGATAACACATAAGCTAAAACAGAAGTAGAGTTCCTTTTTTTTTTTTTTAAGATACATGGTCTCACTTTCAAAGCAGAAAATTACAGGATATGGAGTCACAGACATGGACAGTACTTTGGAACCATTTCTGTGAACCTTTTGAGAGAAACTTGCCTAAAGATATTTCTGACAAATGATTTTAACTTCAGCATTACTAACCAGCGAGTGCTTCTTTCGTGATGAGAGTTCAAGCGTTGTATCATAGAGACTTTCAACGAAGTTCCTCAGACAGGGGACATTCACTTCATTTTTAACAGCCTGGAAGGAGACTTCAAGTAAGCATAAAATTCTATCTCAAGTTTCTAATCCAAGTTGAAAACTTGTGTAAACAAAAGTAACTTACAGCAGCTACTGGGACAAGAATTTCAACAAAGAGCCCCGCTAATGCATGTTTGATATCTTTGTCTTTAACTTCAAGGAAATAATGGGCACATTCCTGGAACAAAATGAAAGAGTAAAGAAAGCTGCCTATGAGTAGAATAAGCATTTCTGCATTTTTGTGTAAAACCTGCTGTTTGGTTAAATACTCAATAGACTATTTTTTTCTTCACGTTACTTAACAAATGAACAGTGTGATCCTATGCGTGTTTATGCACAAACAGTTCCCACTATGTCCAATGGGAGTTAAGAATCCTAGTTAAGAATACACAGCATTTCAGCCTAAGTCTAACAAAATAATTAATAATAGTAACCTGCCAAATACACAAATATAAGAAATTGATGAGGAAACCTCTGTGTAGTGGCAACGATGCAAAAGGAATTATCTCATCCATCCTCACATGGTAGTCTTTTCCTACACTCCACATTTCTTTACCACAGGTCCCTCTGAGAATAAAATGCACATACTAGTGAAATCAATTACTAGAATCACACTGAAAGCAAAGCACCCAGATCATCCAGTCTAAAAGACTACAACCTTTATCTGATATGGAACTACCTTACCTGCATAAACTGGAGAGAAGCTTCAAAATCTTCCACTGGATACATCTTAATACGAAAGAATTTCATTCCCATTATTAGACTAATAATGCTCTGAACCACGTAAGGGCTCTGCTCTTTATGCCGTAGCTCTTTTAATTCTGCCATAAATTTCTTCTTCACAGCTGGAAATCTAAAAACAGAAAAGTTACAGTGAAGTTCTTTCAAAGCAGTATTGTTATAGCAAGATCAGCTATGGGAAAGTCCAGCAGAAAAATCAAAGTTTGCAATTGTAAAAAAAACACAAAACATTTTTTTCTCCTAGAAACAATACAATACCAATGCATGATAGGATTGAAATGATTTATGGCAACTGGAAGAGTGGAGTCACCAATACATGCATGGCAAGGAGGGGTTTCCAATACCAGGTTTTGAAGCAAATGAGAGACCACCTTATCTAGGGGGCTCCAGAACTCCCAGGGACAATTTACTCACAATGTGGCTCTAGTACAAGAAGATATGCAGTACTTTACTGTACTTATTTTTTAAGAGAGAAAAAGCAAACAAAAACAAAGAGAGTGTAGCATTCCAAGGCAGAACACAAAATCAAGGAATTTATTTATTCATTTGAGCATTTTTGCCTCACTGTTCAGCCAGGAAGGCTCCCAAAGTCACTTACAGATCAATAAAAACAACACATGCACTGCCCCCATGTGAAAAAGAAATTATGTATTTCAAGGATTCTAAAATAATATTTGGTATTACTTGAGAAAACAATTGCAGAGCTGCAAATTAGCTGTGAAAGATCAATATTATCTCTGAAAATAATATGGAGTTGTTTAATCAAAGACAATCAGATAGACAGATACTACTTTCACCACAAAAACGGTCTCTCTTCAATTTCCCCTTCCATCCACATATATTTGAATATGGTTGGTTTTGGGGGAAATGAAAAAAATCAAGTTACATTAAAACTTAACTTTTAGGTTTGAAGATAGATTTTCTGCAAAAGCTACAATGGACAGGCATGGAATGTAGCAAATGATCAGGGGCAACATTTCTTAGAAGTGCCTTTTCCCTCTTCAGAAGAACCTGGATTTATTAAAGCCTGACACGTTTAGGTAAAAAATGGTAGATGAGAGAGCTAGGGAGTTTCCTTTTGCAGGTTGCCAAATGCCCAGGGAAGGAAATATGGTTTTCCAAAACACATTAGGCCTTAATAAATTCAGGCACTTCTGAGTGGTGGGGAGGCAGACTTTAATAAATTCAGGAACCTCTAAGAACCGTTTTCCCCCTGGTCATTTGATAGATGTTCTTCACCTTTGCCAAATTACCCAACTACAAAATGTATTCTCATTCCATTAGGCAGGGGTGAGCAACCTGCGGCTCTTGGCCTAAAATCATGCAGGTGGGCAAGCCCAGAGGCAAGAAAGTAGACAGGAGGGGGAAATTGTGAAAATTTCTAAAATGGATGGAACAATGGAAGCAGAGGGAGCCCTCTATCTGTTCCTTCCTGAGCAGCCTGCTGGTGAGAAGACAAAGCGAAAACATTACGGCAGGGAGAGACGAGGACGAGGAGGAGGTTTCAGAGAGAGAAAGGGGAATGAACTCAACCACTTTTGCCTCTGGCCCCACCCACCTTTGGCTCCAGTCCCACTCACCACTCACATGCATCCCCCTGACAGATTAGCCCTGAGGGAATGCAGTTCTTGACAGAAAAGTGTCCTCACCCCCGTTTAGGTTCTGTAGATGGCATCCACGGAATAAAGAAAATAAAGCTTTCATAAGCCCATGTTGAATTTACTTAGCACTGCTTGACTACATACAGAAGCTACCTTCTGTGCTTCCACAGGTTTCCATGCCAAGACACAGTTTGATAAACAAAGTGCTCATGAGTGGAATGATTTATTCCTTTAATTTCTCTAGTAGGAGGAAACACACACACTGCTAACTGAAGATCCAGGCTTCTGAATGAAAAATGAAAAATATTTCAGACTGATTACATGGCTTACTTACTTTGCTTGCGCTAGCACCCCTATTACTTCGGCATACAGATCTGCGACAATGTGCATATTTCCAGTGTTAGGACCAAGGTACCTACCAAGGGATAAGTCAGATGTTTAAGAATATATAGGAACTTTAAGCAGCCACAAATAAATAGGTCAGGAAGGCTTAGGTTCACATGACCAAAGACCATTAAGTCCTCTTAGCATTCAAGAATATACACAACACAGTTAGTGTACAGGGTACATTTTTCACCATATCCACAAAAATAAGGTCTAATGCTTTATGATTTTACAAATCTCTTATCTACATGGGATTTCTATGAATAGTAATTCTAGGGTTACTGGAATAGTACCTTTAATATATTTAATACCTTCACCAAATTACAACTCCCAGGGTTGTTTGGGGGAAGCCATGACAGTTAAACTGGTACAAAACTGATTTGAGTGTGTTGCATAAATGTATCTGAAAAGAAGTCTTCTCTCCCCAAATTTACATTACTATGAATTCCTACTTCAAGGGATGTCCATGTTCCTACCTGATCCTAACTTTAGCTTCTCTAACAGTAAAAAGAAAGTCTGGGTTCGGACAACACAATAACCAACGGTGGGTTAAATAGTCAACGGTGGGTTAAATAGTCAATGGTGGGCTATTGTATTATCTGTCAGGATTTTTTCACACCATGGTTGGTTATTCAGCCAAAATAGCCAATACAAATAACCAACGCAGAGTTGATTATTTGAACATAACACAATAATTGGTTATCATCTCGCGTGCCATGCACCATTGACTATTTCGCCACACACAGTTGCTTATTTTCATCGACTACACAGTCCTCTGGCAAGAGCGACCAAAGTGGCAGCTGCCGCTCTAGTCCAGCCAGCAGAACTTTCAAGGGCTGATGGGATACCAGTGGGAGTACTGAGGGTGGAGAGAGTGGGGGATGTGTCAATCAGACACACCATTGTCTAATAATCAACTTGACGCTGGCCTTAATCCACACCATGGTTGATTATAATCATGTCCTGTGGGGAGTACCCCTTTGATAATCAACAGTGGAGTTGACTATTAACCTAACATTGACTACTGTGTTGTCCAAACGTAGCCAGAGACTATAGCATGTTAAGCGTTAAACTGATGTTTATGCCAACAGGGCTTAAATCTTTGAGATTGTGTACAAGAGAAATGCTTACCCTTCTTTGTATTTAAAGTGCTTGAAAGCCAAATTAATAACATCATGTACCAAACCATCTATTACAGGATGAAGCTGAATCTGAAAAATAAACAAATGAGCTAGCAAAATGCATGCCTGCATATCATTACTAATCTTTAAGCTTCCATTTGGCAAGCATAGATCCTTTCATAGATCTCTCTCCTTTCCCCACCCACCTAAAGAATGACAGTGTCTGAAGAAATTGCTCCCACATGTGTGGCTTATCCCAATTTCAGATTTATCTTCCAAAATGTGTTAGCACCAAAGGAAATTAAGCACACAACCTATATGTTACAGAATACAACTTTCATTCATTTACTTTAGTCTCCAGTTTGGGAAGTATGTTTTGCTAAAATTACAAGGCTTTCATCTTAGAAAATGTGATTAGAATTGAGGTGTAACATTTTGCTCAAGTTACTAAAACAAGAAGTATAGAACAGTGTTTTTTCAAATGATTAGACATTATCCTTCCAAAAATGTAGAGGCAAGATTGTGCCTGATCTGGCAGAGAAAAGATGGGAAAGTTGGCATTACACCACAAAAAAACACCTGCAAGCTAAGTGTGAAAGAGCAATGTTACACATATTTCCAGTTTGAGGCCCAAACACATCCTTGACAGCTGGTTTGTTTTCACTCTCTGGTGGCTACATCTGAGGTTTTTCCTTCATGTAACTACCTACCAATTGATCAACAGAGATATCTATGGGCAGTGTCCAATGCAATAATACTGCTAACGTAAATTACACTGTGCTAGCATAAATTGGCTCTAACGCACACCAACAGTGCTTGAAGGCACTATGGGTTTTCCGGGACTTTTCATAGTGGCTACTTATGAAAGGATCTATGTTTCACTAGAGACTGTAAATGTTAGTATAACTTAATTTACATTCGCAGTAGTGTCACACTGGATATTGCCCTATATTCCACATGTCTACCCACGCACACCCCTTGACATGTCATTATAGTGTCAGCTCCTTCCCCCTCCTAAATCCTTAGGCGCATTTCCCATTTTACAAATTAGCAAACTACACAGGGTTAGCATTCTCCAATCAGTGTGGAAGCCCAAATCCACTTCTGCACCATTATTTGTTTAGAGGACTTATATTTACATCCCCTTGCTAGCTACGAGTGCCCCAATCTGTTTAGAAATTAGAGTAACATTTAAATATTTTTAAATGGCATACCTGTTTCAAAACCTCTATTAATACTAAAGAAAAAATAAAATCAATAGCAAGATCTCTTCTTTCCATTAAATAGTCTCGTTGCTGTTCATCACTGCAAAATCAGACAAAAATTATTAAAAGTAACTTGTCTTACACAGCTGGCTAAACTAAAATCTAAACCAAAAGTTTTTAATCTCAGGCTTTGGAAGACAAAGCATAAATATAATAAAAAAGCAGCAGCATATTGAACGTCCGGGGTAAGTAAACCAAGAACAAATCTGACATAATCATTCATTTCAGATGATAAACACCTTCCATTTTCTCTTTCTTTGTTTAATTCCCTATAAGAAGCCCATATTAGGCTGGCTCGATCTCCCTCGAAATTACTCCGAGCCATCAGTATAGATAATCTCTGTATATTTATGGCTGGATACACTCCACCCCTCCTTTAGTTTTATTCTTGAATACAAAATTGAAAGCACTAATTCCTTAGCACAGGGGTGCAGATCCTCTTTCAGACCAAGAGCTGAATGGCATTTTAGAGAAGCTCTTAGGGGCTGCATTCCAGTGATGGGTGGAGAAAGACGGGCAAGCCTACAAATACAACACATACCAGCATATTTTATCTTAGAGCTCTTACTTCTGATAGGCATGCTTTAGGAAAGGTATTTAAACCTTTGAGAATGGGGCAAAAATGCATAGAAACCAGGAAACCGTAAAATGATTGATTGTTGGAGGAGAAGATGGTGGGGCCAGGAAAAGGGGATTTGGCAATCTGGGGAACTCCAGAGGGGCCAGGTTGAAACCCTGAGCCTGAGGTTTTCCACTTCTTTGACATCGGATGACAAAAGAGGAACAGAACAGCATAAGATGATAAAACAATGGGCCAGCATCTCTGGACACATGTACATAACATCCACATTTTACATAATAACCTCAGGAAACACCAATGTAGCACGAGGACATAGAGAAAACATAGAGGACATGTGACATGCAATGCCCGACCAATGCATTTTGCGGCCTAAAGCAGAGGTCAAATGGTGCATGAGAGACACCACTTTAAAAAAGTATTAAGAACAAAGAACTTATGAAGACCCATGCTGGCTCAGACTAAGGGTCCATCTAGTCCACCACTCTGTTCACACCGTGGCCAATCAGCTGTCAACCAGGGACTCACAAGCAGGACATGGTGCAATAGCAACCTCCTACCCATGTTCCCCAGCAACTGGTGTATATAGGCTTACTGCTTCGGATACTGGAGGTAGCACACAGTCATCAGGACTAGTAGCCATTGATAGCCTTCTCCTCCAGGAATTTATCCAACCTTCTTTTAAAGCCTTCCAAATTGGTGGCCATCACAGCGCTATATGAAGGAGTACTTCCTTTTATCTGTCCTAAACCTTCCACCAATCAGCTTCATGGGATAATCCCAGGTTCTATCATTATAGGAGAGGGAGAAAAATGTCTCCCTATCCATATTCTCCACATATTGTAGATCTCTATCATATCTCCCCTTACTCTCCTTTTTTTTAAGCTAAACAATCCCAGCTGTTGTAACCTTCCCCCATAGGGGAGATGCTTCAGCCCCTTAATCATTTTAGTTGCCCCTTTCTGCAGCCATTCAGAAACCAATTCTTCTACCCTCCTCTCATACTGCTGCATTAAGTGGATAACTTTACATTAAGGGCTTCTTTAGATTAGGAGGAAATCACGTGGCCTTGCCAGGGCTTTGTTTCCTTCTTCTGTGCAACTGTAATGGGCTGCATTACATGACCAGAGAGGGGCAACTACATGGTGCAGAATGGAAAACTTTCCCTCCTCTAGGTGCTCATGGCCCTGAATGTGATTTCTCCTTAATCTAAAGAAGCCCTTAATGTACAGTGACCCACTTAATGAGAGTGGGATAGATGAATTGGTGTCTGAATGGCTGCAGTACTTTTCTAAAGTGTTGTCCCTCATGCACCATTTGGCCTCTGCTTTAGGCAGCAAAATGCACTGGTCTGGAACTGGATGTCACATGTCTTTGCTGGTAGCACTGAATGGGAGAGCACCCTCTAGTGGGTGCTTTGTAGAGCAACTACTCCTGCAAGATATTTCAGCAAAAATGGGATATCCAGGGTTTTGTTTTGTTTTAAGAACAAAATTACTGGGGGAAGGCACAGAAGTCATGCATGAGTTTAACGGCATTGTCAAAAGAACCCGCAGTCCTCTGTGGGTGGCCAGTCATGAGCGTACCTTATTTCACTCATAAAGTGTTGAGATGTAAAGTGCGAAGCTGCTCTAACTTCCTTTGCTGCAGCAGGAGGCCTGCTATAGGCACCTACAATTTCTGACTGCCAGTATTAAATGTGCTCAGGAACATACCTTTTGGATTTCGTGCTTGTTCTTGGTCTGTATTCATGAGATTCATCTTCTATGCCATTTTGTCTTTTATACCAGTCAAACAAAGTGCGCAGGATGGAGGGCAGACAATACTCTGATAGGGAGCTCATTGAGCTTATTACCTACAGGAAAAAGGCACAAAACATAAATATTTGTTTGGGTACTGTTAGCTAAAATAAATCTAGCATAACCTTTAGACAATAGTTCAATTGGCTCTTAATTCTTACACTTGGCTGTCTTCTTGCCTGCTGAGTAAGAAAGAAAGGGTCACACACTGTCTTCTAGCACAGCTAGAGATGTGAATGTAGCACCATCAATGTTTACGATCCATCCAGATGGTGATGCTTGGGGATAGCTGCTCTTCAAAGAAGGAGCTGCTATGTGGTGTACCACAAGGTGCCATCCTTTCCCCAATGCTGTTTAACATTTATATGAAACCGCTGGGAGAGATCATCCGGAGGCATGGGGTGGGGTGCTATCAGTAAGCTGATGACACCCAAATATATTTCTCTATGCCTTCGACAACATCGTCAGCTAAGGATGGTGCGTCTCCTCTGAATGAATGCTTGGAGGCGGTAATGGGCAGGATGAGGAAAAACAAACTGAAGCTGAATCCAGACAAGACGGAGGTGCTTGCTGTCAAAGGCCCCAACCTGGGTTTGGTGGTGTGTCAACCTGTTCTGGATGGGGTTACAACCCCCCTTAAAGACTGTGTTCGCAGCTTGGGGGTAATCCTGGATCCGTCAGTCCAAATGACAGCCCAGATAGATGCGATGGCCAGGAGCCCCTTCCTAGAGTTGGTAGGCCTAAAGACGGTAGTGCACGCGCTGGTAACTTCGAGACTCGACTTCTGCAATACGTTGTACATAGGGCTACCTTTGTGCCTAGTCCGGAAACTTCAACTAGTTCAGAATATGGCAGCCAGGTTGGTCACTGGTACACCCAGGGCTGACCACATAACACCAGTCTTAAAATCGCTCCACTGGCTGTCAATTAGTTTCCGGGCAAAGTATAAAGTGTTGGTTATTACCTTTAAAGCCCTATATGGTTTGGGTCCAGGTTACCTGCGGGATCGCCTCCTCCCGTATAATCCTCCCCGCACACTCAGGTCCTCTGGGAATAATTTACTTCAATCAGTCAGAACTAGGCTGACGAGTGTTACGCAGAGGACCTTCTCTTCTGTTGCTCCCAGACTGTGGAATGGCCTGCCAGGAGAGATTCGACAACTCAGCAGTGTTCTTGAAATTAAGAGAGCCGTGAAGACTAATCTCTTCCGGCAGGCCTACCTAGTTGAATTTTAAGATATTTTAATAATGTATTAGTTCTATTTGCTTTTAATGTTTTATCTATTTTATGGTCTTTGTATTTATATTTATTGTAGAGGGCGAGGTGGGTAAGAAATAAATACATTATTCGATTATTATCTCCTGTTTCTTTGGCAATGGGGCTTTCTTGGGCAGCCCTCTTGATAGTTTTCTAGGTATGACCAAGAGCTTCTTTGTGTGACCAATATATTTTCAGATTTGTTCTTTCAAAAGTAAAACATGATGCCATATCATGAATTATTTTTCAAAGTATAATCACACTTTCAAAAGTGGCATTTGAGGCAGGGCAGCTGGCTGCTGTTTGAAAAACACAAATCTAAAAGCCCCCCTCCCCCAGTCACGTGCATTGGATTCTGGGCACTGATTCTGATGATGGGACTGTATCCCCTTTACAGCCTCTTGCTCCATGTGCCTCATCTTCTCTGACCTGCTGCTGCTTTTGCCAACTTACAGATGGACAACATAAATTGCTTGGAATATGTTTTGCATACGTTTCTTCTTGTGAACCTCTATGCTACCTGAACACGAGATAGGATGGCAGCTGCATGTTCATTTTGAAGTGATAGTGATACCATGGATCTGTGGCGATTTTTTCCCATCAGCATGAAAGGGATTTTCCTAACTTTGCCACTATGTATGTAGTGCTGGTGGTATTCTACCAGTAAAATAATATTATCGATTTACTTATTCTTGACTTTCTGAAAAACTCTTTATCAGAGCAGTTGCATGCCTCTCAGGCTGTTGCTAAGTATGGCATGCGTAACTCACTGGTAAGAGGCCAGCACATGCTGCTCCACCTACTGACTCCCAAATTACTGAACAGTGTGCCAAAAGTAATGCAAACTAAATACACATAAGCTATGTCCTCTGGTATATTTACACAGGGTGACTTTAGCTTTTTTAATCTTTCTGTCGCTGGGTCTTATAAGGCAGGAAGGAAGGGTGGAATTTGCAGAGACTGGCTCTCAGAATACAGGAAGGGAGGAAAGTCTAGTCAGCAAGCTGGTTACTCAACTCCTCCATTTATTGGAATCAAAGCCAGTGGTGAGATGAATTCTAGCTCTGTGTTACTGCTGAAAGGGAGTGTGCAGATGTACAAATGTGTCCTTGTTGCACAAAATGATCATGTTCTTCCATCCTAAATGAACTGCACAGCATACAGCCTGAAGATACCAGGTCTATACAAGTACTGAGCTGTTTAAACAGTCTGCTCATAGGACATTTAAAGCAGTCTATATAAATGCATTCTTTATACTTATTTTGGCAGAAATTATAAAAATAAATCAACTAAAGCATGCCTGTATCCTTTCCCTCTTTATATATGTATATGTGCGTGTGTATATATATTCTCGCAGACACACCAACAGACACACAATACACACGGGTTGCTAATTTGTTACAATACATATTAAACTAAGTCCATCTGCAGGCCTAAGGGCCAAACTAGACATGACAAAAGCAACCATGATTGTTTACTGGCACATTTGCACCATTGATTTCAGGGCGGACGGGATTGGGATCTAATGGTACATCTTCCCTGGACCCGGAAAATCTTAACTATAGGCCAGTGGTAAAAGTTCCATTCCTGGGCAAGGTCCTTGAGTGAGTGGTTGCAGGCCAGCTCCAGACACTGAGACTGATTATCTGGATCCATTTCAGCCCGGTTTCAGACCTGGCTTTGGTACGGAAACAACCTTGGTCGCCCTGTATGATGACCTATGTCAGGAGAAATACAGGGGGAGTGTGACTCTGTAGATTCTCCTTTATCTCTCAGCAGCTTTCAATACCATGGTATCCTTCTGGCACGACTGGCTGAGTTAGGAGTAGGAGGTACTTCACTGCAGTAGTTCAACTCCTACTTGGTGGTGAGGCCCCAGAAGGTGGTGCTTGGGGAATATTGCTCAGTCCCGTGGACTCTCCAGTATGGGGTCCCACAGGGATCAGTCTTGTCCCCCATGCTGTTTAACATTGACATGAAACCATTGAGTGCAGTCATCCAGAGTTTTGGAGTGCATTGTCATCAGTACCCTGATGACACACAACTCCATTTCTCCTTTTCATCTTCATCAGGTGAGGCTGTGGATGTGCTGAACCAGTGCCTGGCTGCGACAATAGACTGGATGAAGGCTAACAAACTAAAACTCAATCCAGACAAGACTGAAATGCTGTTAGTGGGTGGTTCTGCTGACTAGATGGAGGGTGTTCAACCTGTTCTGGATGGGGTTGCACTCCCCCTGAAGGAACAGGTTTGTAGCTTGGGGGTTCTCCTAGAACCATCTCTGTCACTTGAGGCGCAGGTGGCCTCAGTGGCACAGAGTGCCTTCTACCAACTTTGGTTGGTGGCCCAGCACGCCCCTATCTGGGCAGAGATAATCTGACTTCAGTTGTCTATGCTCTGGTAATCTCCAAGTTGGATTACTGCAATGCGCTCTATGTGGGGCTTCCTTTGAAGACGGTTCAGAAGCTGCAGCTTGTGTAAAATGCAGCAGCCAGATTGATAACAGGAACCAGAAGGTTTGAACATATAAGACCGACTCTGGCCCGCTTGCATTGGCTGCCTGTATGTTTCCGAGCCTGATTCAAGGTGCAGGTTTTAACCTATAAAGCCTTACACGGCTTGGGACCACAATACCTGATGGAACGCCTCTCCTGACATGAACCTACCTGTACACTACAATCAATATCTAAGGTCGTCCTCTGGGTGCCTACTTCGAGGGAAGCTTGGAGGATGGCAACAAGGGAGAGGGCCTTTTCAGTGGTGGCCCCCCAATTATGGAATGATCTCCTCGATGAGGCTCGCCTGGCACCAACATTGTTATCTTTTCGGCACCAGGTCAAGACTTTTCTCTTTTCCCAGGCATTTAACAGCATATGTTGAGTTTTGTTGTTGTTGTTGTTTGACCAAGAATAGTTGTTTTAAATGGATATTGTATTTGTAAGCAGTTTTATGTTGTTTAAATTTTGTATATAGTTTTTTTTAAGTTCAATGTTTTTAAGTTTTGTAAACCACTCAGGGAGCTCTGGCTATGGAGCGGTATATAAATGGGGAAGCTCGGAGGTTGGCAACAATGGAGAGGGTCTTCTTTGTGGAGGCCCCCCCAATTGTGGAATGATCTCCCTGACGAGGCCTGCCTGGCGCCAACATTGCTATCTTTTCGGCGCCAGGTCAAGACTTTCCTCTTCTCTCAGGCATTTAGCAATATCTGATGAGCCTGGTTTTGTTTTGTTTTTAGGTTTATAGTTTTTTAAAATTATTACAGTGGTTTTAAATGTATGTGCATATTATGTGTATATTGTATGTTTTTGCTGTTTTAATTTTTGTATATTGTTTTTAATTGTTTTAATTTTATGTAAACCGCCCAGAGAGCTTTGGCTATGGGGCTGTATACAAATGTAATAAAATAAATAAATAAATAACAAATAAATAAATAAAGATAATACATGAAAAGGGGTGCAAGGGGGAGGCTTCACTTTATCTCATGTGTTCCATCAACCCAATAATTTTTCTCCCAGGTCAGTTCCCTTCTAGTATCAGAGCTGGATGTGGAGAAAAGTGTCTGAGGTGATAGAGTGTAGAATGGTAAGGTAGGGGAGGGTTCAGATAGCCTCACCCACCTGAAATCTTTTGATGTAAAAATTTAGACCACTCCACATCCCACTTTATGTTAACAGGCCAAGGATTGATAAACATAGCTGCTCTGTCACTCCTAGTTTACATTGGTGTGGTTAAAAAAGGCAACTATATAATCACCTTGACTCATGACTTCTAGGACTTTTTTCTGTCTACATAGGATTGTGTCATAAGCAGCTTTATAAAGAAAGTCCAATATTAAACATGCTTAGTTGAAAGTCATTCCCACTGAGTTTAGTCAAACATACTTCATAGCAAATATATGAAATCAGGAATCAGCATAAACAATTCTATGTTTTTTAAAGACAAGATGTGTGCTCTAATAAAATCCATTGTTTGTAATCTAGATGTACCCAAGTTTGTTCATGAGAGGACAATAGTTATATTTCAGGATAGATAAAAGGAAGTCCTTCTTCACACAGTGCATAGTTAAACTATTGAATTCACGACAACAAGATGTAGTGATGCCCACCAATTTGGATCCAACCCACCTTTAAAAAGGGGTTGGATAAATACCTGGAGGAGAGGGTATCAATGGCTACTAGTCCTGATGGCTATATATTACCTCCAGTATCAGAGGTAGTATGTCTGTGTACACCCATTGCTGGGGAACATGGGCGGGAGGGTGCTGTTGCATTCATGGCCTGGATGTGAGCTTCCCATGGGCAGCTGGTTGGCCACTGTGTGAACAGAATGCTGGACTAGATAGACCCTTGGTTTGATCCAGCATGGCTGTTCTTTTGATCTTACTTCTTTTAATAATGTCATTTTACTGTAATATCATTCTTTTGGGTCTATGTATGTTTAGATAGAATTGTAAAAGTTTCTAGAGTAGAAAATTTTCCTAACATTTGTGGCATTTTGATACTCAATTCTCTTTTAACTGAGGAAGAAAGCATATAAGAGCTCCTTTCTGTCCTTCATCAGGAGCTTTAATGGTTCTTTAGTTCTGCATATATATCTTTTTCCTATACTGGAATTAGGTTCCTCAGCTCATTAGGGGAATAGGCATTTGCTCTATTCACTCGGGTACTGATAAGAATGAATGTTCCTTTTCCTCAATGTGAGGTGGGTATTGGTTTGTAAGATGAGGTGCTTATGCTGCAAGCTCAGGTGGAAGAAAGGTTGCTTATTAAAAGGAAAGGAAATGCTATGGCTTGCATCTCAAGAAGGGGCAGTGAAAGGAGGTGGGCAGGAAATGGCTTTCCTGAGCACCTTGTTCCCTATCAACTCCCCAAAGAGACTCTTCCAAGGCTCAGGAGATCCAACTCAATGGGAAGGGTAGAATAGGGCTACACTCACAAAAGATGTCTCTGCTCAATTGTTGATGATCTCCCCTTACTTTTACATAATAGCCCACCCCATTCAGGAGGACCTCCTGACCCTTAGGAGAGGCTATTTAGGGGACTGCTGGGAAGGTCAACAGGATAAGAGAGTCACTTTCCAGTATCCAAGCATAAATGTATTGTTTATGGGGCTGTTCAAAGCAAATTGTGATTTAATTAAGTCACAATTTGCCAGGCTGCATTTCAGATGCATTCCACAACCTTTTTGAACATTCAAAAAGTTTGCTACATGAAATCCGAACTAGGACACTAAAGGTTAATCATTGGTTAACTATTGGTTAACTGTAGGTTGTTTAACCAATGATTAACCTATAGTGTCCAGGTTTGAATGTAATGTAGCAACTCCTGATCAATGGATGAATACTCAAAATGGCCACAGAACATGCCCAGCATGTGCCGCAGCAAATCATGGGTTAATTAACCCAAGATTTACCCCTGTTACATGAGAACCAGGTCTATGTGTCTGAGTCAAATTGGTCATCTTCTCATTTCCTAGATTTGAAGGGAAATCTGCCATATAAAAAGGAGTAAGCTATATCAACTTTCATTAGACAAAACAAACCACAGTTGTTAAATGAAGACACATAGGCCTGCTGTGAGAATAGTGAGCCTGCTTATATCAGAGACACTTTCCCCCCAATTCTGAGCAAGGTTTTATTTTTTAAAATCTTTAAAAGGAAATTTGAACCTCAAATTCCAAAAATCCTAACACAATGTAAAAAGAGTTCATTTTAAAAAATGTGTTGCCTATGCAGTTTGAACCCTCCTATCCAGCATGCTTACCTTTTTGTATTAGATAAAGCATTATTCTGTGCTGCCAAACACATTTTAGGTTTAGCACTGGATCTGCTTTCCTTTGAGGCTTGACACTATTTTACACTGAAACCTACGTTCATACATCACTTTAATGATAGCTAGATGTCTAAATGCCATTGTACCTTTGAGGTAAATGGAAGTGAACTAAAAATAAATCAAACCATGAAATGAAAAACAGAAAAAAGAGAGAAGTCAAGGGAATTTAATAAATGCCAGTTTGACTCAAGCACTAAAGTGCTGTCTACGCAACTGAAACAACCCCCCAACAAATGTAAAGAAGTGCTGTGATTTTTCAGAGATCTACAATGACTCTCAGAGCTGCCACCCTGTTACAGTGGAATGACATTTCTGTTAGAACAAATTATAAGGGCTGAAATGAAAGCAGAATTTTATTCAGTTTTGAGAAAGGCTTAGCATTAAACCTACACATTTAAAGTGAAAGCGTCCAGTTTACACTATCATTTGGCCATTGATAAAAAGTCTAAAATATCAACATATGAATCAGCAATGAATGATGTAGATAAGAGTCCTTGGTAGATAAAGAAGATATTTTAGGTGCCGCAGTACAAGTTCAGGATGACTAGGATCCTGTGGTGAATATGTACAGTATTGGAGATTGATGCAGATGGAGCAAGATGAGCAACTTTGGGGCTAAGGTCAGTGCAAGGGTTGGGCCCAAACTGCGTAGCTTGCTTACTATCTCTGGAACATAAAAGGTGGTCAGAAGAAAAATTAGAGGGAAGGACGTGCTCAACCCTCAAGGTATACACAGAACCTTTTATTTGACAGGAGGAAAAGGAGAATAAGGTCCTTGACCAAAGGTCTAGAAAATGTAAATTTATTTATTAAAAGTCTTTTCATACCTCCCTTCACCTTTATGGATACTAGGATGGTGAACAATGAGTATGACCATAAATAGTCATACAATACATTATACAATAATACCAATAAAACAAAATTAACACAAAAACCAGGAGAAGCAGCAGGTACAGTAAAACAATCAAATTAACATAAGCCAGCTGAAATGTCGGTGCAAACAGGGACGTTTTATCTATGTCCTAAAACATCTGCAGTGTCAGTAGGGATGTCACGGGAGTCTGAGAGGAAGCCCATGGATCACCACCGACTATTTGGTACCCAATTCCTCAGCGAGCTGCTATTTTATGTAAAAATGGTCCATTCATGCCTGTAATCTTTCACACGTGGCCACTTCATGTCCACCATTTGCGTAAGGTCAAGGAGTACCCAAAATTACATACCTGCTCTTTCAATGCGAATGCCAACTCTAGAACAGCTTGCATAACTAATTCCTGAACATAAGAACCCCCCTAACCCCAGTGCCTCCATCTCCTTGGGATTAAACTTCAGTCTATTGGTCCTCATCCAGTCCTTTACTGAATCAAAACACAAGCTCAGCATCTGCACAGACTCACCTGACTCAGAGGACAGAAACCCGCATAGCTAAGTGTCATCAGCGCATTGATGACACTTCACTCCAAACTATCTGATGTCCTCACCCAGCAGCTTCATATAAATGTTAAAGAGCATGGAGAATAAGACGGAACCTTGCATAACTGCACAGCATGAATGCCATATGGCCAAGCAGACCCCCCCTTTTTCAAACTGACCCTGCACAACTAGGCAAGCAAAATCACCATATCACCTTGCCCCCAACCCCCAAATCTGGTCCAGCAAGATACTATTTCCAGCAGTATCAAAAGCCCATAAGAAAACAAGGAGAATCAACAGGCCTGCACTCCTCCTGTCCTGACAGAGGTCATTCATCAAGGTTCAGATAATCCGCTTCATCGAAAAGTGCCTGGAGTTGTACCACAACAACCCAATCCAAGACCTTGCCCCCAAACGGGTGAACCGGGGGATAGTTCATAAGTGTTCTGCACAAATGCAGAACACCAGTTATGGGGTTACACAAGAACTACCAAAAAAATGCCATGTGTCTCAGATGTAACTTACTTGATCAAACTGGGGATCTTCTCCACGTTGCAGAGATTTGCTCAGCGGCTTTTCCTAGAAAAACATGCAATATATATATTATTTAATGTTGTAGGACATTCTTCTGTTTTAGTTATACAATCATTTTTAATTCAGACAATGGAAAAGCCTATACTTCTTATATTTTATTTTTCGGGGGGGGGGGGGTCCTCTAATATGCTTGTATAGTAGTGTGAAAATTCCCTTAAAGAATTATTACTTTTACAAATTCTTTATACCATAATATTTTTGACAGGAAAAAGACATTTACAACAACAACAAAAAGCTGCTACCTATTGCTCAACAGAACCAACTTTTTTAAACAAAACATTCCTTTTACTTTTCACAATAGAAAATATGCAATGTAATTATTTACATTTTGGGCTTAGATAACATCATTCCTCATTAAAAGAAAACAGGGTCAGAACAGGACATATTATTCATAGCTTCCTCACTGAGTGTAATAAATGCTCCATATTCTAATGAAAAAACCCAACATCTGATGTGTTTTAGAGCGTCATCAGACAAGCGTTTTATCGCACACTTGTTACTGGCCACTCACTGTTTTTTGTGGGTCCTTCCATCTCCTGCTCCTTCTGCTCTATTTTCCGCAACAAAATAAACCTGGTAAATCTGGTTGGTTTTTTGTTCGTTTGTTCTTTTGAGGCAAAACTTGCTGCCATTTCCTGCAGTGTGCAGGAAAAGCAGTGTAATAAAATATCCACTGAATGGGTCACGTGGTTGTTGCTGCTTCGTCTTTCTTCCTCATGTGAAGAAAGAGAAAGCTGCTCATCCTTATTGTGGAACAGAAAAGTGACGGTAGGGAAACTCAATTTCCCCCGTTTGATGACGCTCTTAGTGTGTGCTTCAGATCATCACTTAAGATGAACAGAAATGAACAGAAGTGATCTGCAAAGGAGAGGTTGGGAATCTGTAAAAGGAATGCAGGACAATCTGAATGTCTAGCATAGGAAGAAACCAGCATTCCCTGAGGAATACCCACTGGAAACATCTTCCTGTGCAACTCCTACTGAAATGAATGGGAGTTCAACAAAAGCACAATTATTCAAAGGGACTCACAATTGAAGCATTCCCCAAATGGCATCTGCCTTCAACTACTGGATGCTTACTCACTGATTTTAGCAATAAGAAACTAATATTTTAAGTCACAGACCAGTACAATCCATTTTGGCATAATTTTAATGTGGAGGTACAATGGAGCTTGGGCATATTAATTTTTATGAATGTAAACATATGAGCTTTATAAATGAAATTTGCAATATCTCTGCTCTTAAGGACAGCACTGAGCAATTCAGCTCTCATATGGAAATAAGGACTGCATTCACTCTGTTTGCATGTAACCCTAACCCACAAAGAAAGCCTCTGATCTCCTCACAGCCAAACCGAGGGTGCACAACCTTTCCGGCCATGAGGGCCACATCCAGTGTCTGCCAGGGATTCAGGGACCACACATTTGTGCACACACACACCGCCACTAGTAGGGTATGTAGTTTCCCAACTGCCGCCAGCAGGGTAGGGTACCTTTTTTCTACTCATAAGTAAGCAGAACTGAATCACCCAGAAGCACTTTCAAGTAGCATCCCAAATACTAAGCATCTGCATCTTTTATTCACGAAGTAAGCATAAGCCCCTGCATCTTTACTCAGAAGTAAGGAGAACAAGCCTCAGAAGTAAGCAGGACTGAATCATTCAACAGATTCCTCCCACCCTTCTCCAAATGGAAAAGTTCTTATGTCTAACTGTTTTAAACACTGAATCCTGGCTTGCTAGCTCATATACACAAAGGGAGGAGCAAAGCCAGGGGCATGTCTCTCTATTAAGCCAGGAATTTTGCTTAGCATCCTGAGTTAATGAGAATCCACAGTGGCTGCATTCGGACAACACATTAGTCAATGGTGGGGTAATAATCAACTTTACAGTTGTTCATCTAGGGGGTACTCCCCACACAACATGGTAATAAATAATCAACTGTGCTGTGGATTAGGATCAGCACTGAGTTGACTATGGCAGCATTCGGACGACATGATAGTCAATACAACTGACGATTGTTTCCCCCCACCCAGTTGACTATTGTGTCATCTGAATTCAGCCTCAGAGTCAAAAACGAGAGGTGGAAAAGGGAAGGTAAAATTATATCTTTGGACAGCAAGTTGGTGAAGGAATATGCAAGTTTTTAAAATGGACCTTTGCTTTAAAGGAGGGAAACAGGTAAAGAGTTTCTGTGTGGCAAAGAGCAGCAAATTTACTACTGCTTGCTACATAAACAAAAGAAGAATCTCAAAATAAGTGCTAGTGGCAGGGCAGGAATGAGACCAAGATTCACACATATAATATAAACTATGTTTCAACATTACGTGCAAACCAGGCAATGGGTCTCATTGTGAGAACATTGGAAGTAACCTTGAAAATATAGGAAAGGAACACAAATGTTCAAAGAAACCATTAGTACTACTTTTAATCCTTAACACCATAGTCCTATTACGTATGTCAACTCAGAAGTAGGTACCACTTAGTTCAATGGGACTTACTCCTAGGAAAATGTGTGAAGGAAGCATAACTTATGTTTCGCAGACTTTTTTTTTTTTTTAATTCTATTGGATGAGTTTATCTCACATTACCCTTCTCCGTGTCTTGATGTTCCAGCACTGTTACAAAACTTTTTTCCTTTGAAGCTCCTGTTATCTGGGGCAGGTTTCCTATTTTAACTCACCTCTGTGACTCTATATAACTTTCCAAACGTATTCTAAATATACCTTGCTCTCCCTTACCCATTGGTTTCATTCCTCTCACCTTATACGGCTGTTAATGATTTAACTCTTGATCATTCCTTAGCTCTGTTAAGAACAGAAGAAGAGCCATGCTGGATCAGACCAAGGGTCCATCTAGTCCATCCCTCTGTTCACCCAGTGGCCAACCAGCTGTTTTATTTGACTTTGCACAACAAAACCATATATCTATTTAATTATTTCTGCCAGCCCCTATGATAATTTCAAATTGCTCACAACTGTTAATGGTGAAGCCAGTGTGCCCAAGTAATGGATGAACTAGTAAAGGCTTGTCCACAGCCTTTTGCAGGATTAGGTCCAGATAAGCCACTGACATCAGCCAAGTAAATGACACAGCAGCAAAGGCCACCAAAATCATAGGCTAGAGAATAATCCAAATGTGTATAACCAAATGAGGGAAAGAATTAATGAGCAGAATCAAGTCGGGGTAAAATGTTGAAAATTAGGAGACTGGCATAAAAGAAAAGTGGCCAAATCCAGAAGGGTATAAAGAGCCAAGCAAAAGCACAGTAGAGGAGATACAAGGGCCTGTTCTCATGACTCTCTTAACATGTGGCAGCCACAATTTTCAAATCAATCCATACTGCAGCTGCCACATACCGAGACATGCTGATGCTATATGCAATGTGGTTTGGCTTTTTCCACACTGCAACAACACTATATTTTTTAGCACTTTCAGGGGCATACATATAAGTAAGCTGGGCACGAAGCTGCCTCGGCATATGACTGAAAACCACAGCTGCCACATGCTGGGAGTGTCATGAGAAAAGGCCCACAGACGAAACAAGGTCTGACTCTATGAAGGGGCAGAACCAAGCCGAAGCTGGTCTAAAACAAGAGAGGCACATAGGCAAGTCAGCACAGGTGAACGTATGAGCTCTAACCTCCGAACAGCTTTTTGCAGAATTTAGAAATAATCACAGCAGGGCACTACTGGGAACAATTACTCAATTTGAAACAGAGCCAAGGTGGAGGTGGGCAGAACTAACGATAGCTTCCAGGTTTTAAAGATGCCTGAAAATGCAGAGTGACTGCAAATGTAGACATCAAGGGGAGAGATTCTGGCTGTCCATGACATTTCGGGTCTCTGATGTGAAGGCTTGAAGTGCTGGCTGACTTTCTCCAAGCTGAGCATCAGCCACAGGGAAACTGAGGAGGTAACACAGCAGGGAAATTGTTTTAAAAGAATGGAATGCAAATGTCAGAAACCTGAAAATGAATTACAGCTGTTGTACACTGCCCTTGTAGGTTTTCTCACCTTCCTCCTCTGACTTCCTTTACTAAATCATCCCTACCAGTTCACTCCCAATTTACATTTCAATCACATTCCAGTGGTAAGCAAAAAAAAAAAAAAAAAACCAATCCAAATTCCTAAAGACTGCATAATTTTCCTCGAGGAAACATTTTACCTATGTGAAACTATATAAAAATATATGCATTAACTGTCATTTTTGTTGAGGGTTTTATAGTTGTGAACTCAATCCAATAAAGTCACATCTATAATGTGGGTTATTCATCTTGGTAGTTGATATTGCAGAGGATGTAAAGTGAGAAGAAGGCATTCAAAGAAGAGAGCAAAGATCAAGGATTCCTTATACCACATCTTTTTATGTCCACAACTCTTTTGGTGTTTGGTCTTTCAAACTGGCACACGTACAGACAGATACTTCTTCAAGAGTATTAAAATTCGACATTGTCATTGTCCAAGGAAGGTCACTTAGCAGTAGTCGGTGAATTTTGTGTGCAATGCTGTGCAAAAAACACACAGCATAAATGTTTTTTTTACTGATTCAGATGTCACACTCTACTGCGATAAAGTATTATCACTCAAGACTTTTCTCTTCTCCCAAGCATTTAACAGCTTAGGTTGAACTTTCTAACTGACCCCAGATCAATATCCGTTTAAACGGACATTGTCTTTGTATATTATCTGTTTTATGTTTCTATGGTTTTTAAATTGTGTATATCTGTTTTGTTAAATGTTCAATGTTTTAATCTTTGTAAACCGCCCAGAAAGCTTTGGCTATGGAGCGGTATATAAATGTAATAAATAATAATAATAACAATGACAACAATAACAACGATCTATGAATGAAACAACTGCTAGCCAAGTGGCAGCCTGTCCATAATGATAAAAACAAAAGGATGCCATCCATCACCATTTCCTTAAATGGGCATCCCTGTGTCAGTTGATTGTCATAGCAAAAAAGGCCTTCTGGGAATGTCAAAGTCTCCTTCCCTCCCCCAGCCCCCCCTCACTCTTCCACTCAGAAGAAAGAACTAAGAGGTTTCTTCCAACTAGGCCAGAGAGAAAAGAGCAGCATGCCTGCTTGCCTGTGCATGTTTTTTGGCTTCATGTGGTAAGTGGGATGATGCGATTTTCCTGGAACTGAGCACAGGCCTTGCTGGGCAAAACAGAACTGGCTGATAATGAGCCAGAAGGTGGGCTGATGGAATGCCATGCTGGTTACACAGAAATGAAGAGGTGGTGATGATAGAGAATCAAAGATGGGCTACGCAGGCTAGTCTGGTACAGGGCAATCTTAATATGTCTGGCAGATTTTGGAGGTAGTAGCTGTAGGCACTTGCAAAGAATGCATGTATTATTATCATTATATTTACAGTTACATTGGTTTTAATGTCTACTGGATCCTCTTCATTTACTTTGCCTCCTGCGAATGTAGTTATTAATGTTCTATTAAACAGTAGGCTTAATACAGGACTACAGCTACAGAACTCAATAAAGAAGGGATTTATTAATTTCAAGGATGTCATCATCTTTTGGACTGTTACATAAGAACTAGAGAAAACCCAATACCCATTTTATAACCAAGTGTTTATATTAAAGTCTCATTTGCATGCTCTGAACTCAGTTCTCTATATGAAACTCTCATAATGGGAACATTTATAATGATGAGGAAAAGTAGGAGAAATATAACCTTAAATTCATTTGCAACCGTATATTTTTAATTTTTTAAATGCCAAAAATGAGAATTTTAGGATTGAAAAGGATCTCCTGGTCATTATTGCTTAAAATATAATTGAAATAACTAAGGAAAAAAGCATCCCTGGCAGATATTTATTCAGATTCTTGCTCCTTATAGAAACAGGTTTAAAAAATTGTCTTTAGCAATGCACTCTATTGCCCATTTGTTTGTACAAGTTTTAACATTATTAGCTTGTACAATATTGCCCTATGCACCCTTTTGCCATGATGTATCAGTCTGAACGTTTGCATGGAAGCTCTAAAGCAGATACTGAACTGTGCATGAAAAGGGATGTTTGAAGGATCATCCACAACTACATGTTCACTGCATGCTGTTCACCTGATATTTGAGTGACTGTTTTGTCTTTTATTTACTAGTAATACAGCTTCCTTTTTTGGACAGTTTAATTATGTATAACTATCCATAAAATGTTTTTTTTTCTAGAATTGCAGAAAACAACATGCAATAAGAGTAAAAATATTAAAAGTTAAAAATGCAAATTAAAAATCCTGAATGAAAACATCCAAAATAACATTAAATGTAAGTCGTCTGTGAATTTTAAAAAACTGTGTGTGTGTGGGGGGGGTGTGTACAATGTGGCAAGTGGAATCTAGTCTTGGGGACAAGCGGGCATCCCTTGGGAGGGATGCAATAAGGAATTCAAGAGGCATTCAAGAGGCAGCTGGACAACCATCTGTCAGGCATGCTTTAAAGTGGATTCCCGCACTAAGTAGGGGGTTGGACTCGATGGCCATAAAGGCCCCTTCCAACTCTACTAGTCTATGATTTTATGAAAAAAGGGGGGTAACATAAGGGGGGGAAACCCTGCCCAATGAGCCATCACATTTTCAACAGAAGGCTTCCAGGAGGAAAACATTATTCTTTTGGAACATAAAGTTTGTACTTTGTAATAACTTCAATCATGATTCCCTCCACCCAGTCTAAAAATACTTTGTCATTGGTCCTCATACATTTTATGGACCAATTGTCATAATAATTTCACAGATGACACCTTATTGTGACTTCAAACTGCATAGCAAGGCACTCGTGCTCATCCTGACCGCTTGTGCAGCTTAGAATCATAGAATCATAGAATAGTAGAGTTGGAAGGGGCCTATAAGGCCATTGAGTCCAACTCCCTGCTCAATGCAGGAATCCATCTTAAAGCACAGCTGACAGGTGGTTGTCTAGCTGCCTCTTGAATGCCTCTTGATTGTCTTTTGCCATGTCTCTCCAAATGAGAAGTCACAACGGAAATTATGAGCTAGGACATTTGTTTCAACTAGGGATGTTGGAGGACTCCTGTTGTGGGGTAGAGCTCGCTAAGCTTTCGTTGGCTCGGACCTTGGATTCTGTTCTGTCTTCTGACAGCTGGCCAGACTCGGTGCAAAACGAGTTGGACCAGCTGGTGGAATTTCTGTAAATTATATTTTTGTGTGTGTGAAAAAAAGCATTTGTGCAAATTGTGGCCACAAATTTGCTTAGTTAGTGCAAATTTCAGTTGTGATTTGAGCAGATTTACCATGATTTGGGCAATTTATGGCAGAGATTTGCGCAAATTAAGCAAATTGTGAGTGCAATTTGTGCAAATTGCATCCCGCGGGTGCCACGTAGGGGATCCTGGGGAAATAATTATATTAGAAGAAAAAAAAACTCAACAATTAAGTTCCTGGATTTTGGGGGAAAGCCCATGGCTAGGCTCAAAGATGCAAACTGAGCCAAGGTCTCTGGTGAAATCCGAAAAGCCAAAAACGGCCAGATTTCCCTGCAATGGCCATCCCTAGCTTCAACTCCCTGAACAGACAAAAATGTATCTTCAAATGACTTTCTTACAACAAGTCCGGAAATTGTTCTTTTTTATATATAGTTCTAAAGAAAGCCCCGTGATGCATGATTGGGTGTTTGAATGCATAAAAGACACTATACTATTAAGGACAAGATGGCAAATGGAATTTTAAGACTGTAAGCCTCCAGGCAGGGTTTCATCAATTTTCATGACTGTTGTGCAAAACCAAGTAACACTAGGTGCCATAAAACCACACAATGATGAAATGGATTATTAAGCTGTGGGTTTAGAAAGCAACATTACAATCCTGAAAATATCTGGAACAGTTATATGTTGAATGGTTTGTTGTAGCCACAACCGAAGTACCTAACTGGCAGGCTAATCTGAAAATTAAAGACTGAATGAGAACAAAAAGTTGTCACTTTCTCACTTCCGTCAGTAATATTACTTTCTCTCTGTGTATCTTCGGTGTGGATAATTCTTAATGTAGTAGTACATCTGAACATTTGTATTCTCCACAGTTAGCAGCATCAGCATTAAGTTTTTAAAACTGCCCTTTAAAAGTATAGACATTACTGGATATGTATAAAGGGAAACTCATATCTATTTTCAAAGTAATGTTGTGCTTGAAATCAAATATTTTGAGCACAATCCAGCCAAAGTTAAGCACTTTTCAGTCCCAAGAGTTTCAATGGGAGAGGTTTAGCCAGTTGTTCAATTCTTCTACAGAAATTCAGTAAATACATGAAAGTGTTAATTTGAACTGGATTGTGCTCTTTACTTGTGACTGGTTCTACAGCTTGGTTCTGATATACAGCTCCATTTTTTAAAAAAAACCCACAAAGATAAGAAATCAACATAGTGATGCGGACATAGTGTTTCTAAATTCTTAACGATGGCTGTGAGATCAGGATGGGCTATGGGCTCATGAGGTCCCTTTCTTTCCCACATAAACTCCCCCCTTCCCCATTTAGCATTAATCATGGTGTGCAGGGTTCTTTCGACACCAATACTAATGTAAACCATGGTTAGCCTTTAATCAGGGTTTCATCCTAATCTGTAGATCATGGTAAAAGCGAACCACAGTTACATTTGCACTGACTTTCATGCTAAACTACACCACTGTTAAAGATTGAAAGCAAGACAGAATCCATACAGGAGGGAGTAAGACAGAGTGTGTGAGCCCTTTGCCTGCTCCCAATCCTTTTCACCGTAGCTAAAAGATCAACAAGATTATGCCTGAACCAGCCCTATGTATCCATATTTTACAAGACAATTTCTGGAATGAATCTTATTGAATGTAAAGTTAATAGCAGTTCATTATAACTATACAAATAAGCTACCGAGAACAGGCAACTTTCAGCTACACAAGAAAGTAAGAGTTGCAATTCAAAAACCAGTAAGGTAAAATAAACTTTTCCAGGTAGGCTTTTTACCAATTGTAAGGATGAGATACGACATAACTAGTGAAACGGAATCAAATATGGCAGAAAGTAAGGAAACCAGCAATTATATCCTTTACAAATTCCTTTCAGCAACAATATTCCATTACATGGCCAGTTATTCAATGTCATTGATATTAGCCAGGATAAATGAGAAGGATGCCAAAGAATAAACCCTTTCTTTATGAGCAAGTTTAAGTTTGTGGCTGCTAAACTGATGGGTTTGTTATTATGTGTGAACAGCCTCAGGGGTGGAAATTTGCATAAGCTAATCAAGCATGAATGTATTTAGCTCTTGTCTGCCATGTCTTCTCATAAAAGCAGTTCTGTAGAAACTAAAATCTTCATGCTAAACCACCAACTGAGCAATTTAAAATTGCATCACCTAAACTATTTGATTTCCTTTTCAACAGAATAGTGTATATAAGCATTCTTCTATGTATACCATGGCATAATGTAGTCAGATTAAGTACTGTATCATCCTCTTGTATGTACAAAGTCCTGTTTAAGTTCAAATGTTCACTAAAAAATTAAAAGGCAGGATATAAAGATAGTAAACACAACTAAGCATTATGTTGTAAAATCTCAGGGATGACCCACAGCAAGAACATTTTTAAGAATACTTTTTTTTTCATGATGGCATTTGGAGTTAGGCTAGAAAACAGCTGTTATCTCCTTTGAATTCCTAGGGTAAGGTAGTCTATTAATCAAAGTAAAGAAAAATAATGTATTTTAAAATTGATAGCTAAATGACTGAAAGTTCCATTTTCAAATGTACATTCCAAAGAAAAATATGTTGTATTTTCACAGATTAAGATTTTACATGAAGTTCAAATTTCACTGACCAGGTGCCCCAAAATATCAATTTAAAGCAGTGTTATCTCCATCTAATCCTTGGTCACCCACATATGGGAAAGTTGGGCAACAGAAATTAATGGGTTCTCAAGAAACTGCACACTGGTAGGTTGTGTGTAGGTAGACGGCAACTATGCATGCTTTGTGATTAAATAAAGAAACCTAGTCAAGCATCCTGGCCTGGGAATCTTTGGACTAAAGCAATATTCAGAAACATTTTTGGCATCCTCTCCCAAACCACAGGAATCTGCCAGCAGTGATAAAATAAAATAAAATAAAAAGATATAGAAACAACCAGACACCCTGGGGCAATCTACATGGAAACACATTCAGAATCATTTCTGGTTTTATCTGGATTTCATGAAATCGGCTTTGGTCCATCACCAGCACACGAAGCAAGAAAACGGAGTATACGCTACCTAAAATCCTGCTTTCACAGGTCAATCCTTACTTTAATCCACCTAACTGGAGTTGGATGGATGAAGTCCTGCCAGTTGAACTGAATGTCATCAACTGCATAGATGCTGCTCAGCGAACGACAGAGCCTTGTTCCCTACCCCGTCCATGCTCCCCTGCTCAGGGAAGTTTACTGGAAGCACTGAATTAACCCCACACCTCTCCCCTCTCATTCACCATTGGGATTTTATGAAAGGTTAAAAGAGCACTACTGTGTTATTGGGAATGCTCCTGTGGCATTATGAATGGGGAAAAGAGGCTAGATAGTGTGAATGGGTACTATTATGGATGCTTGAAACAGCGCCACTGCAATATTGTGAATGGGGAACAGATGCTAAATATTTTGAATGGGAGAGCAGGCTACTACACTATTGTGAATGCTTGAATCAGTGCTATTGTGATACCATGAATGGGGAAAAGATGCCAAATATTGTGAATGGGAGAGCAGCTACTGCACTATTATGAATGATTTTGGGTGGGAAGTTATGCTAAGTGAGAAAGGAAGCCTGTGTCCAAAAGCATCCTACTGTGAATGGGGAAAAAGAGGGGATGGGGGCAAAAAAAGGAGTGGCCTCATCCAGAAACACCCCTAGGCATGCCCATATTTAATGCTGGGGGACAGGGCACACTGCAGCAGTTACCTTTAAGGAAAAACACAGAAATTACTCTGCAAAAATGCACCTTTTCCAGAGAGGAATTGTGGGGTTGCTGTGGATCAGCAACAGAATCATCTGTCAGGAATAACCCCGATAGGTTTTCCCTCAGCATTAAATCAGCCATGCAGATTGGGCTCCTTTTCCCTTAGGAGTCATAAAGGCTAGACATTCTCAAGTAGGACAGGTCCAACAACAAAATTCTCTAAAAATTAAGAGAAGCAGAAACATCCTTATCTGAATCCCAACCAGTGAAACTACAACATCCAGTTGGCATCTACAAGAAATAAACTGGCTAACAAATCATGCAAAATGCCAGAAACGGAAGCAGGGAAAAGCAATTTTTAGGTTTCTGAGTTGGCACTGTTTAAATTGTGGTAGTTGAGATACATTTTGTTAGTCTAATGAGGCAAAACTCAAAAGGTATGATGAAATTCAGAAATGACCCAATAAATAAGCATAAACAAATCGCAATACTGTACCTCACATCAGTAGATATGATAAATTTAGACAGTGAGCAGAGCCAGAAGGACCCTAATTCCCTCATGGAGATAAATTAATCACATCAACAGAATTATTTCACTGCCCGTCTTCTTGATGCATAGACCTATCTTCCATCCTTATGGCAATAATATAAGTGGCAGTGACCACAGAGGGGGGGATTCCGCAAGAGACATAAGGAGAAGGCAAAGGATGAGAGCAAAATTCCTGAAAATGTTTTGGGAACCAGGATCTGAATCTTACTCACACACCACATGCCCTAATAAAACTATTTTAAATTTTAATATTTTTTATGAGCTGCCCAAAGAACTTGTGTTACTGGGCAGCTATATAAATATAATACATGCATACATACATACATACACATTAATTAAACAAAGATATTTAGCATGAAAGTCACAAATCCTTCTCAGAACCAATTATACTCACTCAAGGAATTAGATACTTAACAGAATCTTGAAATGGCTACCATTGTTAAAAAGAGGTAGGGTAATTACAGACAAATTAAGAATTACAGGAATCCTATACTCATACCACCTGATGGCACTATTTGCATTGGCCCTCTCTAGACTTGTTTATGTAATCAGGAATACCTATTCTCTCAAAAATTACTGTTGTGTAAAATGTTATGTATTTTAAGAACATTTGATATAAAATCAGTTCTTTGACCAGAAGTACATCACACTGTTCCTTCTACCCCAACATCAATCCCAGTCTCATGTGGGTTTTTTCCTCTTATGATCAGGTGGCTCAACATAACTACATTATTTGAGCAGACATTATTGTTTCAAATTAATTAAATGGAAATCTTATACATACAGCTGGAATACACGTACGTGGCCATAACACAGTAGCAAAATATGCGTGCACACTTTTAAAGACTTCCAAAGCGGTAACACAAGTGTGCTACTTTCTACATTCTTCACAATGCACTATTAGGCAATACTGAACTCTATAAAGTATTATTGGTGGCATCAAATAACAGGAAAACTACTATATCTTTATTGCATGGGATACAGAGGATGAAATACAATGATGGATTAACTAACTCATATCTATGTATCTTCAGTTAGAATATGCTTTCCTATTCACACTTCCAGCCAAATCTTAGTGGAAAAATACAGCAGTGGAATATAAGCAGTTGAGGAGCCATGGGTCTGCTTTGGGAAAACTTAATGATGAAACGTTCAGGATTGAGAAATGTCTTTCTGTGTGTGTGTGTGTGTGTGTGTGTGTGTGTGTAAGAGAGAGAGAGAGAGAGAGAGCATAGCAATCAGCAAAAAGGGGTCTCTTCTTTAAATAAAGAACAGGAAGTTTAGAAAAAGTGCCTGCTGGCTCCCAGTCAGGTTAAAGCCTGCATTATGCCAGGTACCGTGCCTACAAACTACGACAATTATTTATTTCACTTCAGAAGCTTAGTATCTAAGGCTGCATTCTTATATGCCCATCTATCAGACACTGGATATGCCACATGACCACCGCATGACTGCCAGCATAATGGAAAGGCTGCACAACATTATGAATGTTGTGATCGGCCCATGAAAATCTTGGCCAGAGTTCTCTTTCAGGAACATGCCGCAAGGCACAGGCTCTTCTATTGTACCATATGCATTCTGTGCCTGGTGCAGTGACACAAACTCACAGAAAAAAGTGGGACTTTAGCCTTTGAAAAAACAGAAAAATACACGATACAAGATAGATAGGCTTCTTTGTCCACATCATATGTTTTAATAAGAGTATCAGCTGGGATCTGGAACTAGACCCTTATCAAGCTGAGGGCCAAAGTAGATGCATTGTTAAATGAGTTAATTTACTGGGAGGGAAGTTTCCATTGGCACCAATAGAAGCTTCCTTCCTTCCTCTAATAGTAACTTGTGGGAGGCGGGAATTCAGCACACCTGCAGTAGGAGAAAGGGTTAAAATCTCATCCTATATGCTGTAGTC
The DNA here is from genome assembly GCA_029215795.1 of Anniella stebbinsi. Lineage (NCBI taxonomy): Eukaryota > Metazoa > Chordata > Lepidosauria > Squamata > Anniellidae > Anniella > Anniella stebbinsi. The sequence goes on along the minus strand of JARDYH010000001.1, from coordinate 64,475,567 downwards.
CTCATCAGTATTGCCCCCACAGTTTTTATGTATTTATTACATTTATATACCGCCCCATAGCTGAAGCTCTCTGGGCGGTTTACAAAAATTAAAACTTTGGACATTAAAAATCGATATACAAAATTTAAAACCATAAAAACAGACAACATATGAAAACAGTGTACGTTTAAAACAGCTGAGGACTCTCAGCCAGGCCTAACTATAGTTCTGAGGTCAATTAAAACTCAGTATATGCTGTTAAATGCCTGGGAGAACACCTGGTGCCGAAAAGATAACAATGTTGGTGCCAGGCGAGCCTCGTCGGGAAGATCAGTATGTATAATAGCAACACATTAACTTGTTTTCCCACTAGTATTAAGCTTAATACATAACGGTTTAATTAACCAAGTACACTGAACTTTTAAAAAAATAACCATACAGATATGGCCTAACTTATAAAGATATTAACTGTGATAAAGAACATAGACTATTCACTATACATTACAATTGTCACTGAACTGTCACCTTAGGCATCAAGCCCTATCTACCATATCTATCTCCGGGCCCTGATGATGATGATGGACTACGACAGATAGTCCTGGTTTGTTCACAACACTAAACTATGGTGTAGTTTGTTGAAATCTGGTTTGCTCTTGAACTCATCGGTGCAAATAAACAACGTTTTGTTAGCAATCTATAAACCATAAATAACAAATAATAACAAAATAAATAAACCAAAAATGAACAAAGCCATGCTTTGTTGTTGACTTTTGAAATCTGGCTTGTTCAAAATATGGCATCTTGTGATCCCAAAACTGTGGCTTACCCCAGATTTGTTTGTGCTATTGTCTGCCCTGAAATGGAGGCGCCTGGCAAGTGCAGCCTGAAAATGAAACTGTTTTGAAGGTTGGCAAAATGGGCGGAAGAGGCACAAACCATAAATAGGAAAAACAAGCCACGGTGTCAAAGCCCAGCCCCAGCGCAGCAGTGGACTCTATAGTGTATAGTAAGAAATCTTCTTCGCAAGCCCCTGCCAAAGGAAGTAAGGCAGGTGGCTCCCAGGAGGAGGGCTTTCTCTGCTGTGGCACCCAGGCTGTGGAATGAGCTTCCTAGAGAGGTTCGCCTGGCACCTACGTTATACTCTTTTCAATGCCAGGTGAAGACCTTTTTATTTTCCCAGTATTTTAACATTTTACCATCTTAGTCTTTTAACTTTGTTATTTTAAAACTGTATTTAAATCTGTATTTTAAATCTCTGTACTGCCACTCAGTTTTATTCTGGTTGTACTTTTATATTGTGTTTTTTATTTTGTAGTTTAAGTTTTATACTTTAAATTGTACTTTGTGGTTTTAATGTTTGTGAACCGCCCAGAGAGCTTCGGCTGTTAGGCAGTATAGAAATGCAATAAATAAATAAATAAATCTGATCAGAAGGGGTCTGGAAGGGTCTGGAGCCCAGATCAGTAGTGTGAAGCCTGGAGTCTACATGTTTGGGTATTCCTAGTTATTCGTGTAATGGGAAGGGGCTGGTTTAGGGCTATTCAGCCTGAAGTATGCCAGAACCAATGTGAGAGTGGCTCAGTTTGGACGACACGTTAGTCAAAGGTAGAGTATTTAATCAACCATTGCTTAAACAGTCCACTGTTGACTAACGTGTCATCTGTCGGGCAAACACCACGCCACAGTTGATTATTTTGAAAAAATAACCAGCGGAGATAATCAATGGTTTGCAGAATTGTTTTTCTGCGCAACCGTTGCTTATTGTCTTGTGTGGTGGGCTCTGTTGATTATTTTCCCTGCCAACAGAGTAGTAAGGCAAGAGCGGCAGATACCCCTGCTGCTCTAGCCCAGCAGGGCTCCATCAGCAGGAGAATTAATCCTGTGCCGGCAAGCGCTTCGGCAGCCGCCGATCATGCTATCCCTTAGTGGGGAGCCGCGATCCTCGGCTCCCCACACTCTTCCCAGCACAAGCACATGCCATCCCTCAGTTGGCCACCACCAATCGCGGCTCCCCACATGTTTCCAGGGATGTGCACATCCCTTGCTACCACCACATACCCTGCGATCCATCTGGAGATAGGCTCAAGAGGATAGAAGGAGCCCCTTCCATCCCCTTGAGCTGATCCCCAAACGGAGTGGGGGGGGGGAAGGATGTCTCCCATGACTGGATGTGGGAGAAATCCATCCACCAATATCAGGAGGGTGCACAGGGGAATCAGACATGCAAGCATCCCTCCTGCCACAGCAAAGGATTCCTCTTCTTTTCTGGCAAATGGAGAGGGGATGCACAAGAATCTGCCATCCTTGTCACAGCTGAAGGACGGATATTTGCACCCCCTGCCCCTCCATCACTGTCATTTCCATAGCAATGGGGCAGCGGGCAGCATTGTTATAGCCACCCCCATCCCTGTTGCTATGGAGATGAGGGCAAAGGGCCTGCGACCGTCAGCTGTCCCCGCTCTCTGCCTCAAAACTAAATGGGGACGGAAGAGACACCACTGAGACATCTGATGCCCTCTCAGCAGATTGGTTCTCTCGGGCCAATGCATCCTTTGCCGGCACAAGCCTCTCGCCACATGACAAGTGAGGAGACCGCTTCGGAGCTTCCTCCTTCTGCGACGGGTGCATGCCAAGGAGCACTCGCTGCTCTTTGGCATGCAATGAGAGGCATTGAGAGGCTTCCGCCGGCAAAGGACGCATCGTGCCAACGGCGCCCCCATTGCCTGTCCCTCCATGCCAGCCCCAATGAGAACCAGCACGCGTGTCACATCCAATGACAGGGTAGGCGACGCAACTGCCGGAGCAGCGGAGGATTAATCCCACCTCCTGTCATGAGGAGAGATGACTCTGCCAGCACTTCTTTCTCTGGCAATGGCCAAGATTTGCCTCTGCATGATGCATCTCTCCTCCCCCCTCCACTCCGCACCACGGAATGGCGGCACACTGATAAGGTAAACACCGCCATTGTGTGGGGAGGGCCAAGGGGGGGAGAAAGAACAACTCAACTGAGTGGGGATAGTCCACTCCACAGACCAGCACTTCCGTGGTGCCCAAGGGCACCACGCAAATAGTCATCCATGGAGTGGAGTAACGTGTTGTCTGAACGCACACAGTGGCTGAATTCGGACAACACGATAGTCAATGGTGGGGTAATAATCAGCTTTACAGTTGTTCATCTAGGGGGTACTCCCCACACAACATGGTAATAAATAATCAACCATGGTGTGGATTAGGATCAGCTCTGAGTTGACTATGGCAGCATTCGGACGACACAATAGTCAATACAACTGACGATTGTTTCCCCACCCCCAGTTGCTTATTGTGTCATCCGAATTCAGCCAGTATCTCTGTTATGTTCTCAGAGGAAAGCAGGCGGGAGTTACATTACTCCCATCTGGCTGTTAGCTTCAAACTTGTCAGGGAAGGTAGCTGGCAGTTTCAGGAGATGCAGGGTTCATACAGGTTGTAGCACCACTTCCAGGGAGCAGAATGGAGTCAGTGGATTTGGGCAGGGACCTTGTTGATGGGCTAAAGTCCCTTGTCAGTTAGTTATCCAGGAGGAGGGCTATCAGAGCCACAGCTTCACTTTAAGTAGATGCCAAGGCTGGGAGCCTTTGCTAAGAATATTCTCATTTTTATTGTCCAATATCCTCTCTGTTCCGATTTATTATTGTCTGAGCCTCTTGAAGCGCTTTGCACATGGACTTTCCATCCAATTTGGATCCTTGCTGTTTTGAACTTTATACTGTTAAGAACCTGCCATAGAAAGCATTGCTTTCTTTTTCAAAGGCCTTGAATTCTTGCTTGCTATGGATTATACATCTGGGGAAACATGGGAAGCTGCCTTCTGCCAAGCCAGCCCTACCAGGAGATGGGGATTGAACCTAGGACCTTTTGCATTAAAAGCATGAGCTTTGCCACTGAGCCACAGCCCTTCCTTTGGAAACAGATGAAATTAACAAAAGGGATGAGCAATTTTTTGGCAAGGAATTATGGGGCTCCTTTATTGAATGTTTCAGGGAAGACAAAACTTTCAGCTCTCTCTCGCTCTCCTTTCTCCCTTCAATTTTGTTTTCTTAGGGTACAATCCTATGCATGTTTAGATAGAAAACGGTCCTACAACTCCCAGCATGCTGAGTCTGGAATGCTGGAAGTTGTAGAACTTTTTTTCTGTCTAAACATGCATAGGATTGTGTCCTTAGCCTCCACTTACTAGGGAGAAAGCCCCACTGGATTTAGTGGGACTTTCTTCCAGGTTAACATGCATAGGATTGCACTGCACATTTCTGCCACAAAACACCTTGATGAAATACTTGATTGATGATACCTGAGCTTCATTTTATATAACCAGACACATGAAGGTGGGTTTAGAAGGTGAAGAATGCTGCAATGGTGCACTGTTATAAAACTTCCTACTTGTTATAATAACGAAATTTTAAATTGTACTTCAGGTCATGATTAGCTCATCCATGCATGCAGCTGCTTCACAGGGGCTGCACTGAATTTGTCTCCATCACATCTAGTCTTAAAACTGCTCCTGAATTATAACTAACATTACATTTACACAGTAGAAGGTTATTTCATCCCTAAAGAAGCTGCTTCAAGAACTGTCAACTTCATTTTCTTCCCCCACCATACTATCATCTACATATATTTTCCTTTTAGCATTATTTTTCTCATGCAAGGAAAGGCAGGGGAGTACATAAGAACAGTCCTAACATGGCAACCATAATGGCTAAGTAAATAAAAATGCCTATCTGAAGGACCACCTGCTCCCATATAAACCTGCCTGCTTCTTAAAATCCACATAGAGGACTTGTTCTGGTTGCCTCCAGCTTCTAAAGTTAAGATGGCTAGCTACTGGATAAAGGACCTTTTCCATAGTAGTGACTTATTTGACAAATCTCACTTTATCTATTCACCTAGCATTTAGTAGCAACTAAATTGTATTTAGTGGTTTTGGTTCACTGGATTTTGCTACTACTGTTGATATTGGTCCTTATGTACTTTGTTTTGCTGAATTGTATTACTGATAGGCTATGATTATATTTTTAAATAACTGTGCAAGTTGCCTTTGGAACTATGATCAAAAGGCAGGATTAAATATGGACATACATAATATTCACACAGTTGTATAGTGTAAAGAAACAGTTCAAACAGGTGCTGTGTACTTCAGTTCCCAAATATTAGTAATATTTATGCAAAATATTAACTGTCGGTTAAATCAGCTTTACTCATGTCAAATTTACTCATGTCAAACAATGTAGTTTAATGCAATTAACCTCTTAATGAACTGCATTGCTATATATTATATTTATATTCCATCTAACCTACGGGGACCTCTAGGCAATGTATGGACGTTTCCCAGGCAGTTTCCCATCCGGACAATGACCAGATACTGCTTAGTTTCAGCAAAGCTGATAACATTACATGTTTTCAAACCACATTCTAGATTCCAGGTTTCCAATTTTATAAGATGGCACTATTCTCTTGGATCAATGAAATAAATCTCACAAAACTATTACAAATACATTACACTAGCATTAGCCAACGTACAAAAGTTTTAATTTCTCTTTGACTTACCAGAGGTTCTGCCATGATAATGCTGATCTTGCGTTCAGCCTGGGTGGTAAAGTTAACAAATAAGCTTTTCAAGACATATTCCCCAGGTTTACTGTCTGGATCAACATTGATGGGCAGCATGGTTGGAGGACCTTTTTCCCTTTGCGTGCCAGAAACTGATGGGACTGGTGGCTTGATGTATCCGTTACCCACTGGAGATGCTGAAAAATAAAGAAGCAATATATCCTAAATATGACAGAACTCAGAGTATACAATATGCTGTATACAGTATAACCTCACCCATGGAGCTTGGGATATATAGAATACTGGGATGTAAAGCCAATGGGAGCTTTTCTCCTATTTGTTTTTATTGTACTGCCAATCTAGGTGGTTTACACAAAACAAAAACAAAAAATAACCTTATGATCAAATGAAACAGTAAAAAAATAATAAAAACAGCTCATAATTCAAAACAATCTTAAAATCCATCTAAAATTTAGAAGCCACATTAAAAACATGTGTCATGATCCCCTTCATGAGTACAGAAGGCAGAATCCAACAGGATGCTTATGCCCCTTCCAATTCTCTTGCGCCCTGAAGATTTTGTTGCACAAGTGGTGGGACTTGCACGAGTGGGACTCACTGCTTGCGCAACAGATTTAACACATCCCAGAGGAAGCCCTGAAACGAGCAACATGGCAGAGCTCTGTTATGCGAGCTTCGCTGACCTGCCCTGTGCTGGAAACTAACATTTTCACTTGTTTCCGGTTTCCCCTGAAGCGCTAAATGTTTGTTCTGCAATTGCATACGAGAATTGGCGGGGCATAGGAGAATCCCGCTGGATTCTTCCCAGAGAGAGTGGGGACCAACTGTAATTCCAAAGGGAATGTGTTCCAGAGTTTGGGAGCAGCTCTGCAGAAAGCCCTTTTCCATATATCTGACAAGTAGGCCGGATGTCTTCCAAAGAGCCTTTGCTTCTCATGTTAATAACTGAACAGTCATACTGAGATAGGCGGTCCTTCAGGTTGTCAGGCTCTAAGTTATCTAGAGCTTTAAAGGTTAAAAGTCCAAAAAACAACAAGCAACCAGCACAGATCTTTTAGTATTGGGGTGATGCAATCATGATGCCATGCACCAGTTATCAGCCTAATTTGCTGCATTTTACATCAACTGAAGCTTCCGGGCCCTATAAAGAATACATTGCAGTAATCTAACCATGATGTAACCAAGGCATGCATAACTGTTGCCAGATCAGATAACTGCATGGATGACTGCCACATCAGAAAGGGGTGGGAGATTCTTACCTTGGGAGGGCTGGCTTAAATTTCTCCACATGCTGCATTCTGAAGGACATCCCTCTCCCCTGCCCCACCCCAGAGGACCATGGCTGGCACCAGTATGCAATTTCAGAACAATCACATTGATGATTTCTCATGGGAAGGGAAGGCCACTGATGAGAGAATCTAGAAAACCTCACATTAGGCCTGAAACTCTAGATACAGTCTTACATGTTAGGGTAGAATGATTTTCTCACTGCACTCAAGGATGCAATCTAAACAGAAAATACTGGGCAGTACACATACAGAACCCTTTTTAACAATGCCCATTTTTCTAGCTATTACTGGATTTCGATAGCAGCTGATATTCATCAGGAGCTGATTGGGTTGGTCCCAAAATCCTTTCCTTAAACCAAATGCAAATTACATAGAAGGAAAATAACAACATTTATTTTGAGCAGTAGTAAATTCACAGCCCCTTGCCAAACACAAACTCTTTATCTGATGGGGTAGGTTCAATCCCTCCTTCACAGCAAAGCTCCTTTAAAATATTTTAAAAGCTTGCATAATCCTTAATCAATTTGCTGGTCCAAAGATATAATGTTACCTAATTTGTATCTTTTGTTCTTTGAGATCAGAATTAATAATGCATGCTCTTCAAATTCCAGTCTCCTCTGCTATATAGGAAAGTAGAGCACATAAGACTGGAGTTTGAAGAGCAAGCATTATTGAACTTGAACACACTAAATTTCTCTGAAGAAGGACCTACATTTGGTCCAACATATGTTGGAACTGTTCATATTGTGGAATAAAACACATCTTTTGCTTATCCCATTGCTTTTTTGGTATCCTTTGTGGGGTTTCCCCAGTTTGTTGAATTTTCTTTGAGATCAGCACAATAAATCAACATCAGTTGAATACGGAACATTTCTGGCTAATATTTCTCCAGCTATCAAGACGTTTGGGTACTGCAGGTTATCCCACACTACTAGTAAAATAATTGCTATCCAACATTAAAAAATGCCCCCCTGCAAATGCAGAAAACAAATAGATCTCACAAAAAATTCACTCTATGCAACAGCAGTCTAGGAGCCCTGGATGTTTTCCAACATCAGCTGGGGCATAGACAATCTCCCAGCACAAGGAGTTTTATTTATATGCATAAGCATACCAAAAGGATGGACTGGGTAGTTGACCCTAATTTCTAGTCAACCCTTGTTTCCAGGAAATATTTGCACATGGAGAACACCTCAGACTAGCCCCCATAAGTAAATTGAGGAAACTATGGAAACATAAAGCCAAGGAGTCCACCTATTAACTAATTAAATACAAATCAAGCAGATTTCTTTAACATAGGCATATTTCTGTATTTCAGTCAACCTATGAAGTCATGTGGATGTAACAGGTTGATTCAGAACTACTTTATCATTAACAGTGGCAGAGTGGAGCTCATGAAAAGATACCAAAGCTGCAATCCTATACACACTTACCTGGAAGTAAGTCCCATTTAACTCAATGGCACTTACTTCTGAGTAGACATTCATAGGATTGCACTGCAAATGGCACAAAGATGCAGAGTAAAAGAGCTTAATGGGAACGAGATATAGGCAGGATCAAAACAAATTTAAAAATTGACTTCAGTGTTAATTCATATTTTGTTGCTGTAATTACATTTTAGGAATTCACATCCTGTGTTCTCTTGGACGTTTCCAAACCTACAATCTTCAAAAACTTGCCTAGATACACAAGATGTATTTTTTTAAAAGTCACAGCAACAACATCTGTTGAAAATTCAATTGTTGTTCCGAAACAATACATTTTATTCTCCTATAATTCCATTCTGGAAGGTAGAAAAAAAATACTAAAATATCTCTGACATTATTAAATTGCAGATTACTCTCACCATTTCAATATATTTCCATTCAAGGCACACATTCCTCAGTTTCCCAACATCTGAACATGAGCCTTTGCTAAAGATGCCCCACAAATAACAACGACCCAAATGCCTTTCACTTTCATCCAAATACTTCACTTGAACTAAGCTAAAGCAGTATAATTTAAAATGGGAACGAATTATTTTTTTTTATTTATTTATGCCCTCCCACACATGCAACAGTCCAGCCATTCAATAATTATAACAAATCAAGGCAGTAAAATACAGAATATATTTTTCACATGATCCAGAGCGACTGATATGCTACAGGTAAAGTGTTATGAAGTTAAATGTTACCAACATACATAATGAACTGATGCCAATCCATAGTAAATGTATTATGTTTCCTACTTCCTTTTGCCAGTTGTAACTTATTTATTAATTTTTCTATTATTTGTTAATTATTCTGATATGGAAATCTTCCAAATCCGATGAATATCCAATGAAACGCCTCTTAGGTCCTTCCAAAATTGAGTAATGACCATTCTAGCTGCCGTCAACACAAATCCAGCCAATGGCTTAAAGGAGCAGTTTTTGTTATTTTCCAGAAATTGTTCTAAAAGTGCCAACTCCGGTGTTCTCTCCAAATGCTGTCCAAGTATTTTATCAATTTCACTATATACTGCAGTCCAAAACCGCCACATACGCTGGGTGGAACCTGGTTCCTTGCATCCCCTCCAGCACAATCTTGACAATTCCTGGTGAATGTGTGCTAACCGAACAGGAGCCATATACCATTTTTGAAGAACCTTCAAAACAGCTTGTTCAAATGGGAACGAATGACAGGAGCATTCATTTGCAGTTGCATGAGTAAGCTATACACACACACACACTCACACACACACACACAAAGAAGATGTATTAATAAATAGGTTTCCTGGCTTGTAAATTCTTTGCAACTCCTGCCATTGAATGAAACCATTTTAATTAATATAATTAATATTAATTTAATTATACTGCTGTATTTTGTATGATAATATAGAAGTAAATACAGTAGTTTATGTACTACACACGCATTACAAAGATGGAAAATAGAAATCTCGTCACCTTCAGAGCATTTCAGATACACAACAAACGAATGATATTCCTTAAACTCAAAAACTAGATAAACTAAGAGAAAAATCTTTCACACACACACCAATTTTTCCTGCCCCAGCAAGTAAATGTTATCCAACAGCAGGTTGTAATTTGTTTGCTTCTTCTCATTAAAAAAAGCTATGGTCCTTAAAGTTTTGAATACAGTAAATACTAATGCAACCATTTAAAATACAGACTTGTGGAGTTTCTTTTTACCTACCAAGTCCTTTTATTAAGCTGATCACACTGGATCTTCTCCAACAAGCTAGTGAAATCTCCATGAGACTGAAAATACCTGAAGAGTTCCAATCTTTAAAATCGTTTTGTTTCTAAAACTGAGGAAAAATGGCTTGCTTCATGATCCTGGTTTGGTCTTTTCACTATAGAGTTTTCATTTCCCCAAATCCAAAACGGGGGCGTTTGGGTTTAAAATGCTGAAGACCTGAGCTAGAACAGGTTTCCAGATCAGAACACGCTTCCCATAACCAAAGGGGCAATTTTTAGCTTCAGTGTATGATGATGACCTACAACTTGCAGAGTGGTTGCCAGTCTATATTTATCCACAAGCACATACTATACTGACAGATTAGCAAAACTACTTCAAGCACTCCAAGAACATGAGACTTGCTTGTATAGTTCAGCACAAACAACACTTGCATACAAACAACATGCATTATCACACAGCCTAGGCTGAAGGTAGCTTCTCTCTCCTAAATACTAAATACAGAGATAACAGGGAATGAATGATAAAGCCTTTGTTTTGGAACTTAGACCCTTGGTCACAAGTATAAACATTGTGAATTCCTTGAGACCAAACTGGCACAGTATCCTTTTTTCTATGGCAAGTGTAAACCACACATCCTCAAGGGAAGTTACACAGTGCACATGGGCTAAAATAACTCCAGGGCTGCACACTTCCTTGAGAGTAAGTCCCATTGAACGCTGTAGAACTTACTTCTGAGTGTGCAGGATTGGATTGCACAAATCATATTTAAAATTACAATTATTTCAAAAGGTGTATGACATTATGAAGTACTTTGATCAAGATGTTAAATGGAGGAGGTGGGATTTTCACTAGGCTGCCTTTGAGAGCTGTTCAAAAACTTCAGCTGGTCTAGAATGCTGTGGCTAGACTTTTGAACAGAGCCAGTTATAGAGAGCATATTAGAATGAATCCCTTGTTATAACAGATTCACTGGCTTTGGGGGCAGATCTACATCTTGCATCAAATCATGACTATCCCACCATGGTAATACTATACCCCTCTTAATGCATTTAAACCTCGTAGACACACAATGACTTTTGTTGCAGCAGTTTAGATAATGTAGAATACACAGCAGGAAATAACATTAAGTAAGGGGTATATGGAATGTGTAATGTGCCCCCAAAACTATCATTGCACTTCAGTGCCACTATAAAGCAGTAGTGTAGATCTTTCCCTGGTCTATTTCCAACCACAAGTCAAAGTGCTGATTACGACCTATTAAAATCCATATGGCTTCTCCTGTACGGGTTTGCATAGATTTCAAGATCATTGAGGGAAGCCCTTCTCTCAATGATATCACCTTTAAGTGGCACACCTGGTGGATCACTCCCAGGTGTGCCACTTTGGAATTTCCTGCTGAAGGAGGCTAGGCTGAATCCCCCTCTGCTGTCCTTCCACTGGGAGGCAGCATGATTTTTTCAAATTATGTTGTATTTTAAATGCGGTATTTTATGTTGTTAGCTGCCTCAAGTGCAGCTTTCCTGGTAGAAAGCTGAGGTATAGAAAAATAAAAATAAATAGTGCAATTATCAAACTGTTATTCAAAATAATTAAAATAATTAGATTTTTTTAAAAAAAGTAATTCCTTCTCTCCTGGTCCCATTAATTTTGTGAATGAAAATAACAGATAATTTGAAAATGTAACAAAGAATGCTTTTTCACTCATTGGTGCTGTTTTTATTCTGTTTTTGTTGCGTTTCCCATAAATTAGTTTTATGATTTTTTAAAAAATTACATCTTTATTTTAAATGTTGTCTTTTATGTTGTCTTTTATGTTTTATGCTTTCTGGTAGAAAGCTGAGGTATAGAATAATAAATAAATAATACAATTATCAAGCTGTTATTCAAAAGAAGAAGAAGAAGATTTTTTTAAAAAAAGTAAGAGATTCATTCTCTTTTGGTCCCATTAATTTTGAGAATGAAAAAATGAATCTGCAAATGTGTAACAAACACTGCTTTTTCACTGGCTCAGTTCAGACAACACGTCAGTCAACGCAGTGTGAAAACCCCACAACAGTTGAGTTTTTAAGGGGCACTCCCCATACAACATGTTCTAATTCCACTGTTGTGTGAGTGGGCTACCGTGGAGTTGAGTAAAAGTCAACGCGACGTTTGAATGACAGTTCCTCCGCCCTCTCTCCTCCCCCGATCCCCCAATGGTATTCCATCAGCCATTGCTGAGAAAAAACAAACCCAGCATCTTTCCTAGAGCGGCACTCCCTCCTTTTACCGCTCTTGACAGAGAACTCTGTAGCCAGTGTGAAAAGTCAACTCAACGGAATGGAAAACTCTATGTAGCCCACCACACAACGGTTGTGCAGGAAATCTCCTCTGCACAGCATGGATATTTTGCGTGGCGTGTTTTCCAAAAAAACACCACTGTGGGGTAGAGTTTTCCCGCTACACAACACATTTCTCAACGGTGGTGTAAAAACTCCACCATGAAGTTCTAAAACCACTGTTGAGAAATGTGTTGTCTGAATTGAGTCACTAACTGGGTGAAATTTAGCATCATTTTTTTGTGTGTGAGGTTGTTCCCCATAAGGAAGTTTGGGTGGTTACCAAGGTAGATGCAGGCCTCTCTATAGATTTTCCTCCTCTTCAGTTTAGGGAACTAAGCTCTTTTGCTGCCCACCTACCTATTAAGCTGGGGGTAGGTTGCAGAGTGACCCATAGTTGGTTGGGAAGGCTATGTGGCAACCAGCGGGCTGGTGAGGAGAGCCACAGGTTTATCAAGGCGAGTTGAGGAGGACCGGGGAGAGATAGAGGGAGACCAGCAAGTTGGCAGGGAAGGCCTCCTTGTGGGAGCTGGAGAGGGGTCTAGAGTGGGGGTGAGGGAATGGAAGAATTGTGTGTGTTTGTGTGATGGATGGATGGATGGATGGATGGATGGAGTGCGTGGTTGTGCATCTGTGAATGCATAGGGATGTGTGGGTGTGGGTGTGTAAGACAGATAAAGAAAGTGATTGGGGTGGAGGGTTCTCATATGTTTTCAGTGTGAGGTTCTTGTGCGTGATTTGGGGATAATCTATTAAATTAGAGAAATAAATAGATGAAATAAAGTAACTTATGAGGTGATTTGGGGAAATCAATTGTCTTACTTTTCTGTGAAATGGCTTGTCTCTTGGTGCAGAAAACTATGGCTTTTATGTTCTTGGGCTCAAAATCCACCTCTGCTTTGTACTCAGGTTCTTGGGCAAGTTACTTGCATTTCAGCTTCAGTTTTAGACTCAACTTTTTCTGTTAAATGGGTGTTTTATGACTGGCACATCTGCCACAGTAGCCATTTTATAAATGGCCTATACGTTTCCGAGCCAGATTCAAGGTGCTGGTTCTAACCTATAAAGCCTTACACAGCTTAGGACCACAATACCTGATGGAACACCTCTCCCGACACGAACCTACCCATACACTACGATCCACATCTAAGGTCCTCCTTTGGTTGCCTACTCCGAGGGAAGCACGGAGGGTAGCAACAAGGGAGAGGGCCTTTTCAATGGTGGCCCCCCAATTATGGAATGATCTCCCTGACAAGGCTCGCCTGGCACCAACGTTGTCATCTTTTCGGCACCAGGTCAAGACTTTCCTCTTCTCTCAGGCATTTAACAGCGTTATGTTGAGGGTTTTGGTGTGGTGGTGCTGGTTTGACCCAGAATAGCTGTTTTAAATGATATTGTATTTATAACATGTTTGTATGCTTTTTATGGTTTTAAATTTTGTATATTGGTTTTTTAATGCTCAATGTTTTTAATTTTTGTAAACCGCCCAGAGAGCTTCGTCTATGGGGCAGTATATAAATGGAATAAATAATAAGAATAATAATGTGCATCCTCCCATGGCAGCCATTTTGTGACAGCACCCATTATATTTTTGCAACATAACAAATGTGCCCACGAATTCAGGATGTGTAAGTTGAACAAACAAACTAAAGGAGTTTGTAGAGCAAGGATCCAGAAGAGCTTTCATTCCCAAAAGGGCTATTTTACATCTTGTGCTAGCACAAGAAAAGTCAAACTAAATCTAAAGATGTTCTTCCACTTTGTAAGAGGTTGTACAACCTCTTGTACAAGCAGAAGCAGATGAATCTACCTGCTATAGCAGCATGAATCATTGTTCAACGTCTTTGGAAACATTTCCAAAATAGTGCTAGTTGCTATTTTCCCTCCATTCATGGTTTTTCCCCCTCCAGCCTTATACTAGTTATTTAGAATAAATATTTTTTCTAGTTTTATTCTTCTTGGTATTCTTTTTTAGACATGTAATGGTAAAAAGCATAATTCATCTACTTAGCTTTTTGTAGATGATCAGCAAACATCATGGAACCACTATTACAAATGTTTAGTAACAAAACACAGATTTTGCCACAACCCAATACATAGTCCAGATCTACACCAAGCTGGATATGACACTTTCAAAATGGTTTGAAAGCTGTATATGGAGCGTGTCCTGGGCCCCAACAGTTGTCAGTACTGTTATAAACGGTTTTAAAGTAGTAGTGTACATCCTGCCAATGCTGAATGCACTGAAGTCTCAAATCAATGGGACTTAAGAATTGCTAGCTGTCTACTGGATTGTGGCCTTTGTCACATGTTCCACCCAACGGAGTGAAATGCAAAAACCCTGAAATCAGTTGCAACATTTCCCCAAAACAAGTGGCATCAGCATGTAAACACATGGAATTCTTTACACTGCTATATATACACACTCAGTATACCTTGCACAAAGCCTGGTCAACAAACAACTCTGAATGAAGTTTGCAAGAAGTTTCAAGAACACCCTGTACTATGCAGCATCCCAAGGATAATCAACTAATATGTTAGTAATCTGGCCGGGCTCATCAGGAATTGCTATGGGAAAAGGAAACATCTTGGCTTTTAGAATTATTAAATATTAATTTATATGGCTAAAAATAACTGAAAAGCACCAAACTGCAGCTTAGGAGACAGCTGGTGTGAAGGGATTCTTGCCAACTAATATCAGTTAAGAACCTGGATCTATTTTTAAGGGCAGATGATGCAATCATCATATAGGCAGACGACTTAAAATGATAATGCAAATGAGTTTCCTATCCCAGAAAGAAAACAGCATTCTTCCCAGTAATCAGATATATGTATGCTTATCCCTTTCAGTTGATACTTTTATATTCTGAAAGTTTAGTTTTAGAGGAATATTTATTTTTCAGTAACTAAATTGGTTGTTTTTACTTGGCAGCATTACAGCATAGTATATCTGTTATACCAAGTGGCAGTGTTAATAATTCCATTTACGATGTGATAAAACTAAGAGGATTAGAAAAATTATACAAAAATTATTACCAAAAGACATTACTGACTAGGCAGAGAATGATACATTTTCAGCGTGTTCTTAATCTCAGAGTCTCAAAAACCAATGTCAAGAAATGGATCACTCCACGTGCCCAGCATCTTCTTGCTTATTCCTTCTTTGGGTCTGGAACTGACCATAGAGACAACCAACCTGGCTTGTAAAGCCATTTGCCCAATCTGATGTTGCAGTTCTTACATGCTTATTCAATAGTAAGGCAAAATGCATTGAACTGTGCTATCATTATACACATATAATTGATTTATTGATTTATTTACTGCATTTGTATACCACCCAATAGCCGAAGCTCTCTGAAAATATGCTGGACTCAGTCCAGAGAAAGATAGTTGTGATTAAATCCAGCTGAAATTAATAGGATTTTGTTAGTCAAAATTAACTTGTCCTATTGATTTCAAGGATGGATCAGGACCTATTTAATATGGGTGATTCACCATGTTAAAAGAAAAAGATTATTCTGACAAAGCCTTAGGGCCAAACAGACATTACTTTAAATTCATACTTAGCAGCTAAATCGCTTTTATTTTTACTCTAGAGTAGACACACACACGAATCCAGATCTTAAACGCACCCCCCTGCTAGTTTCCTGATCTAGGCCAAGCCCCATGTTCCGATTCTAAGGTAAAAAGGGGGAGATGTAGTTGATAGATATGGATTTAAAGTAATGTCTGCTTTGGCCCTTATCTAGCTAATCTTTGGCATGATGGAGTTCTCACTTGCTAAAGGATAATGTGAATAATACATTGAAAAAGCACTAAAGAGGAGCGAGTAAGAAAGAAAGAAAATAATCTTACCATTCTACAGACATCATTCAATGCCTGTAATTATATAAAATTAGTTCAAAAGCTTAGAATAAAAAGGGATATAAGCTAATCAAATGTCATTTCCATAGATTACCAAGAGGTAATTTAACTGTCATGATAAAGGTTCTTTTTAAAATACCTTTAAATGCATCTTTTTGCTTCCTGTAATATGTCTTTTAAATAATCATGTTAAAGCTATACAAGATTGTATTTATTTTAAAATGCTCTCATTTTTTCTAAGTTTTGGAGAAAAGGAGATGTAAAACAAGTTTCTACAAATAAAGAGAACAATTAACATGATAACAGACTTTGTAAAACAGAAGGGGGAAGGTCTATAACTTGGTGTGCAAAGGTTGTGTAGAAAGCTTTCTGTCTAAAATTATATATGTAGTTCCATAATAAATACCTCACCAAGCACCTCAAAATCTAACCAGGAAAAAGCAGCAAGGACACAGCAGCTAATCATATGAAGAAGAAACTGCCTTATACCAAGTCAGCAAAGACTGCTGACTGACTGATAGTGCTGCTCCCAAGCAAAGGTCTTTCCCAGGCCTACCTAAGAGCTTTGTAAATTAAATATTCCAGATAAATGAAAACTGAAACCTTCTGCATACAAAATTGCCACAAAACTATATAGGTCCTCCTTGACCTTAAACCACAAATAGATTCATAGGAGATGGAACTTATCAGCAAATATTAGTAACCTTTTATAGTCATGGAGTAGTAGAGTAGTACACATTTGTGTTATGAATCACAAGCTATTTTACAATGTTGTTATTGTTATTGTTGTTATTTTTATTATCATTATTACATTTATATTCCATCTTTCCTCTAAAGAACTCAAGGTGGCTTACATGGTCCTCCTACTCTCCATTTTATCCTCACAACAACCCTGCAAGGTAGATAAGACTGAAAGTCAGTGATTGGCCTATAGTCACTCAGTGAACTTCATGGACGAGTGGGAATAGAACCCAGATCTCTCAAATGCCAATCCAACACTCTAACCACTACACTACACTGCCTCACATTCTCATAAGGGCCAGGCTTCAATTCTCAAGTTGTTCCCTTGATTCGTTGACCCAGTTTGCATGTTATGATAACCAGAGTTCTGGGGGAACCCTGGTTTCTCATTTATGATTATTGTTCATAAAATATTTGTATATTGTTTTAAATAATTTTAACCTTATATAAACTGCCCACAGAGCTTTGGCTATGGGGTGGTATAGAAATAATAATAATAATAATAATAATAATAATAATAATAAGCATGCTGCCTGATCACTCCTGTGGTGGCAGGGAAATAACGCATGGCTAGAGGTCCTGGTTCACATATCACACTAAACTAACCACAGATGGAAGGTCTGTGTGGAATCCTGGCTTATCGTGACATGTGAACACTCCTACTGGATCTGTGCTTAATTCAGAGCTGCTACATGCATAAGGATTTCCTTTCCCATGGAGCCCCAGCCATATAGAAACCTGGGATAATGTGTATTTCAGACAAGGGCCTCCTCTACTTTTCAATGCTGTCAGGGGGGAAGAGAAGGGGAAATCCCAGTTTAGTTTTTGTACAAGTACTTACATGCTTTTGCCTAGTGAGAGGGATATTCTTCATACAGAGATACTTATCAGATACCAAAGCAAGGGCCTCAATCTAGCATTGAATAGGAATCTACTCTATAGTCAGCAGCTTTATGGTTAATCCAGCCCTATCAAGTGAGGTTATAAAATGCAAACCTGCTTCACTGTATTGCTCAACTTTTGTTAACTAGAAAACCACAAACAGTTTAGTCTACTATTTATAACACTTGAAGAATTGTTATTAATAAACTTTTTATGCAATAGCAGGGTTGTTATTGTTTGTTTGTTTGTTTGTTTTTGGAGTAATGTTTGCATGCTGAATTCCTGCACAAGTAATACTTTAGGTAGGGTGACCAACTGTCAGGATTTCCCCGGATTTGTCCTGGTTTTTGTTCTATTCTGGATGTCAGGGGGGATTTTCTGTGATTTTCTATATTGTCCTGGAAAGACACACTTTCCCCTTTAAGGCCGCTATTAGCATTTTGGGAGAGAATGATGTGCTTTCTGGAGGCGCATCATTTCCCTTCCACTGCTCCAATCAGGACCTTAAATGGGAAAGTGTGTCATTCCCGGAAATTATAGAAAGGCCCTGATTGGAGTAGTGGGGGGGGGGGCAGAAATGACACACTTTCCCCTCCTCCACTCCAATTGGGGCCTTTAAGGTGGCGGGGTGGGGGATGACGCTTTTTCCAGAGGCCCTGAAAAGTCACTTTCCTGCCCTGCCCACAGGTTGTCCTCTTTTTTGGTTTCCCAAATATGGTCACCCTACTTTAGGGTAATCACATATGCTATTTATAGTTGATAGCAGGAGCTCGTCACATTTAAGGCATGACATCATTTTGGGAATATTTCCTTTCACTTGCGGAAATACTCTTATGACTTGAACTGAACATAGGCATTTTCCACTTCTGGATTTCATACAATAAAGTTATATTTTCATTTTAAAACCCACCCTTAGGCAAGCAATTCTTTCTAGCAGATTCTCAATTTCATATCCAACATCTCATGAACTGTCTCAAAACCAAAACACTTTAAAATCTTATCACAAGTACTTAAAAGTTCCATTTCTAGAGAACTGGTGCTAAAATGCCAATCACTACCTGACACTTTTTCTAATTCAAGAAAAATCAGGAAAATATTTTGTACCTCAATAAAGATTCCGATGCCACATGTCTCTTAACATAAAAACTGCCCAACTAAATCTCCTAGCCTAGATACGTTTTCACACCAGTTGCCGACCATAATATCTCTGAGGCATTCACAATCAACAAACAAAGACAACAGACTTCCACTGCTGTCTGCCCCAGTATCTGGTATTCAGAGGGACACTGCCTCTGATCTGGAGATTCCATTTAGCTACAATGCCAATATTTATTTTTTATTTATTCATTCATTCAATCAATTAATTTATGAGTCGAAACTCTCAGGGCAACATACATAATAAAACAAATACAATAAAAAGTGTTAAAACACACTGGAAGAATTTAAAAGTAGCATCACTGATGTAAAATAGTTTTACAAGAGGCATAGACATGAATAGATCTAGCTTCTATGAATTTGTCTAAGTCTTTTTAAAAGTCATCTTAAATTAATGGTCATCATTATTACATCCTGGGTCAGTGAATTCCATAATTTAACTAAGAATGTACGTCCTTATGTCTATTTTGAACATACTGCCAATTAACTTAGACTGCAATCCTATGGTCCTTGAGAGGGCATCCCAGGCACCATAAGATATTGTGGATGTCCCTTCTCTGTAGGTGGAGAAGGTCCATCCATGGAGAGGGAGGTCAACTACAGAAGTCTTCCCTTGAATGGCAACTCTGCCACTGTGGTTGCCCTACCATATCTATTTATTTATTTATTACATTTGTATACCGCCCCATAGCTGAAGCTCTCTGGGCAGTTTACACAGGATTAAAACAATTAAAAACAATATACAAAAATTAAAAAAGCAAAAACATACAACATACACACAATCTGTACATTTAAAACCACTGCAACACCCCCAAAAGCTACAAAAAACAAAAACAAACCCAGGCTTCTCAGATATTGCCAAATGCCTGAGAGAAGAGGAAAGTCTTGACCTGGTGCCGAAAAGATAACAACATTGGCGCCAGGCGGGCCTCGTCAGGGAGATCGTTCCACAATTGGGGGGCCACCACAGAGATGGCCCTCTCCCTTGTTGCCGACCTCCGAGCTTCCCTCGGAGTAGGCACTCGGAGGAGGGCCTTAGATGTTGAACGTATTGTTCGGGTAGGTTCATGTTGGGAAAGGCGTTCCATCAGGTATTGTGGTCCCAAGCCATGTAAGGCTTTATAGGTTAAAACCAGCACCTTGAATCGGGATCGGAAACATACAGGCAACCAATGCAAGAGGGCCAGAGTAGGTCTTATATGACTGCTCTGCTGGTGGTAACGGGAAATGAGGCATTCTGGGGCATGTTAGGGGCAGATGGGGGAGGCTTTGAATCCACCAGATCCAAAGTCCCAACACTTCCTATTCCATGAAGGTGGCATAGTTATTTTCCCTCCCATTGGAAAGAAAAGAGGGTCGGTGAAGAAAAAGGAAACAATGAAAAGCTGCCCTCCAACGACTGCCCTTGAAGCTGCAATTTCCCCAACATTTCCCCATCCCTTGTCCTCACCCCTTCCCCCTTTTCCGTCTTTCCATGTTTTGTCCTAATAGATGCACTGCAATGCAGTATTAGCTTTGTTCCACAAATATGAAAGCATTCCAAGAGAAATGTGTGTTCTTCAGCAATTCAATAATTAGTAAGCTCAATGAAGAAGAATTCAAAAGTTGTATATGATAAATGATGTCAAGTTAAACAAGAAAATAAAATGGATAAGACAATGTGAAGTACTGTGTAAGGAAAACAACAAACTGGTATAATTCATTAACAATAAACATCACATGTCACTTGAGAACACTTGGAGTGGAACATCACTTTGCACCAGGCACAATGACAAGCTACGTTGGCATAATGGATTATTATTCCTGGTGTCATGGGATCAGCTCTATGTTGCTCCTAAAAGATAACAATCTGTTCTGCATCTATTTTGGCAAAAATAAGAAGAAACTATATGAGGCAGTAATGTGAAGCAACCAAATGCTCCATTTTATGTTAAGTATACACCAATTTATTTTATTTACATCCCCCCTTCCTGGGAGTTCAGAGCAGCAGACATTGGGGTTTCACGAAGACAATCTCTCTCAACTACAGTTAAGTAGACCAAGGGATCCAGCCATTCCTATCTGTCTTTTCAGGGTCAAATTCCCCCGTCTGCTTGAACCATGGTTGTTACATTAGCATGGCCAACCACATTTACGGTTAATTAGGATTCCCTTTTAACTAGGATTTCAACCGAGTTATCTAACCCTAGTTAGGAGGGAACCTTGGTGCTTGTCAGTCTTTATTGCTGACCTGTCACTTGCATAAAACAGGGAGGGTGGAAAGGGTTAGGAAAATGCTAGTATTTTTTTCTAAAGTAAATACTTATGATTCCACATCTAAAACAGTGCCCCTACTCAAAAATGTGTACCAAACATGTAACCCAGTGTTTTTCCAACTTAGGCCATGTCTACACCATCTATTTATCCCAGGGTCAGCTCGAGGTTGACCCCAGGGGATCCAGGGGCCAACCAGGGATGACCTCTCATTTTCCCCGGGTTAACTGCAACTGCGGTTTTCCCGTTTTTTCACGTGGTCCCAGAACAACCCCAAGGACCACAGGCAGTGTGGCACCTGCTCCCGGGGTTGTCCCTTCTTCCCTGCAAGTAGAGCAGCTCTGCCACCGGCACAGAGCTCTGAAAGGGGGCTCCATGCCCATCGGGGGTCAGGGGGGAGTTGTTTTGCCATCGCAGCAATGGCTCTTGGGTTCTTGTTTTTTTTAAAACACTTACTTTTTGGCACATGATCACGTTCCTGTTGCTGCGCAAAGTCTCCTTCAAAAAACAAAACAACACACACACCCCGCGCCGGACGTCCCTCTTTCCTTCTGGGACATCGCACTTGCATTTGGATGCTGGGAGATGATCCTGGAAGAGGGAAAGCCTGGGATCCTCCCTCCTCCCTCTTGGAAGGCTCATAGATGTAGATGAGCCCTGAGTCTCCTGGTTGTTATTGAGTGTATCGCACAGTGAGAGGCTTTGTCTTTCTTTTACATAGCCAACAGCATCCTATTACTTTTGTGTGAACACTTTAAGAGACAGATACCCTATATGTCATGCTTCAATTTTGTTCAAATACATATTGCCTATATATACACTGAGAATGAAAAATAAAACTTGTTCAGTGTTAACTACTGATGTGAAATTCTTACATTTTCTGTTGTGGAAAATAGGGTGTGGAAGATGGAATTTATTTACAAGTGGTCTGGAAAGGCTGAGAAAGTTTACAGATAAGTCTCATTTCAAAATGTTTGCAAAGCTACACATTAACCCCCAATTTATACTTTGAAGTTGCAATTATAGTTCAGTGTAGGTTGACCTCTGGACAAAATGGTGGCATAGCCAGACATACTTCAGCATGTTTTATCATTATTTTTATTATTATTTATCCTGATAAATGCAGGTTGCTTACCTGTAACCGTAGTTCTTCGAGTGCTCATCTGTGCATTCACACATATGGGCTCTGCGCCTGCGTGGAGCCTGTCTCGGAAACTTCTATAGCTAAGGCAAACGTTTTTGGCGGGAACCCCTCCCCCACTGTCTACTGACTCCATGTTCCCGCCTTTCTCCTCAGTTCCAAGAGACCGACTTGCTGGCCCCATAACTAGGAGAGAAACCGCTCGGTATCGACAGTACATTTACATCAACTCCAAAGCGGGGATGGTGGGTGGGTTGTGTGAATGCACAGATGACCAATCAAAGAACTACGGTTACAGGTAAGCAACCTGCATTTCTTCTTCGTGGTCTCTGTGCATCACACATATGGGCGATTAACAAGCTGAATTCACGGTGGAGGGTAGGTGAAGATCAATGTTCCGTCGCAAGACAAAGAAATTGCTTGCCCCAAATTGCAGTTTGTCCTGGTACAAACAACCAAGCGGTAGCGTGTAAAGTTAAAGAACTTATACCAAATAGCTGCATTACATAAGTCCAGGATCGACAATCCCCTGCCTAAAGATGCGGACATCGATGCACTGCGCATCGACTTAGCTGTTACCGGACCAACGAGTTGCAAGCCCTTCAACTCGTAGGGCAGTTTAGTAGCATGTGCAACCCATTCCGCGAGTCATTGCGACTCTTGCGTCTTATGAAATTTGTCAGTTCTAGCCCTGTGTGGAAGCCCAGGTAGGGTGCATCAATACTGAGGCAGCTAATTCACTCAATCTGCGTAGTGTTGATATAGCCATCAGAAAACAACTTTCTAAGAAAATTAATGTGATATCTGAAGGTGCCATTGGTTTAACTGGTTTCAATGTCAGAGATTGTGGCACGACAGAGAAACTCCATGCCAGAATGAAACTCCTGATTAGAGGAGCCAGATTCGTAATGCCCAGAGGAACCCCCTAACAACGGGGTTGGTGCAAAAACAGGTAAAGCAGTCAAGTACCCGCATATCGACAACTATTTTAGCCCTATAGTGTATAGGGGGTGTAAAGTGTAAGGACATCGTTAAGGAGGCTGAATGGGGCTTGAAGCCCTGAAGATCCACGTATTTAGAAAAGAATCCCATTGTGCAGTATATGACTTCTTCGTTGCCAGGCTACAGGCTGGATGAAAAAATGGAATCGACCTCATGTCGAAAGTAGCTATGGTATTGGGATACCCCATACCATGGGTCTGAGCATATGTGGGGGCATAAACTATGGGGGGAGGGGGGCAGTGCCCCCACCGGGATTTCCCAAAGGGGGCAATGCCTAACCAAGTAACATCAGTAAGCTCACACCTTACTGACAGATTCTTCAGTCAGTCTCCACTTATGTGTTTGGGGGCAGTCTAAATTACATCCAAGCACATCCTGCTTCCTCATCAGCTGCCCAGCAGATCTTCTTGCAAGACCAAAGCCACTCTCCTTTTGTGTCAGGGTCAGGCTTCCCCAGATTCATTTTCTTCTTCCCCAGATTCATTTTCTTCTACCCACTCAGGCGTTGTAAGACAAAAGATTGCCCATTTAGGAATTACAGTCTGGGTGTTGCCCCAGGCCGGGGTGGATCCAGAGTGGCAGCAGGTCATCTGTATGATGCAACTGACATCCCGAAGCCATCCAGGGGCAAATCCCTGAAGCTCCGGTTTTAAAAAGTCGGGTACTTACCACAACTTTTTTATCTTCAGAGCTGCGGCGGAGCTGATGGTAACTCGATTGGTCGCCATTGGCTGATATCTTCAGAAGTAGAGTGAGCCACACCTGTCTCGGCCACCAAGGGGTGACTATGATGGAGACTGTGTGGACTACACAATATTAATATTATCATACCACAGTACTCATGGAATGAGAGGAAAAACAAGGGCTGCAAAGACATTCCCAGTTGAACAGGAAAGTGTTTGTATGAGGGCTTGAGATGGGGGAGGAAGTGGGAAAGTGCATGCCCCGTAACAAATAGTCTGTGCAAGTACACAGATGTAGGGTTGTTAGATCCAGGGTGAGTCTGGATTCTGTGTTCACTATGAGGCCCAAAGAGCTCAATAAATTGAGTAGTCACCCTGCCTTCGATAGCATTTCCTTCAAGGATGCCACCAGAAGCCAGTTGTCTAAATATGGGTAGATTTCTACCCTTTGAAGTTGAATGAACGGAAGGACCAGTGCCATACTTTTTGTAAATATTCTGGGGCAGGGCTTTATGTGCCATCAGGAATTTGTGGTTCTGACGTACGTATGGAGCTATCTCAAATCCAGAACAGGTTGAAGAGATCTGTAGAGGAGTGGACCAAATATTAAATCAGAGAGTGATATAGGTCTTCCGAAGGAGGCTCCACTCTGTACAGCTACCCCATCAACAGGCGATGCAGAAGAGAGCAATGTTGGGTCCTACTGAGAGCTCTCTAAGGATTGAATCAGGGGAATAAGGGGAATCAGGTTTAGTTCTATGATTAAACCCATCTTCTCCAAGCTGAACTTTCTGACACCCCACAGAGTGGGGCTGGAAAGGAGAAGAGCTAGGTGGATGTACTGACGCATTCACAACAGTATCATGAGTCAACGGTTGAGCCCTATGGACAGGGCACAATGACAGTGATCTTGGTAGAGCTGGAGGGAGTTGCGAGAAAACTTCCTCCAGTGGCAATCGTGATACCGATGGAGTTGATCAGTATCGAGAAAGGCATATGTACCAATATAAGGGTTGGTATCGATGCCTGGTACGGGAGTTACAGGTCCATTGCAAGAGGTGTCCCCCTCATAATTGATGCCAATCTCTGTACAGGTATGGGATTCTTGGGGGAGGCAACCCAGCTGAAGTTCTGTCCCTCTTTTTTTCTTTTCTTTTTTACAGGGACCCGAGAATGATGCCCCTAGACATCACAGACATAAAAACTCTGTTGAAATCATAGCACTCCAATTGTAGCAGCTCTAGGGAGCAGCCCTGTAATTGGCAGCTAGCCTGTAATGGCTGTGCTAATTAACTTGGTGGAGAGATGTCTACTTCAAGCTGCATGTTAGACGTCTCTTCTTGGTACCAACAGATTGGTACCGAAGGAGATAGTTGAGTCTCACCCTTTGATGTCAATTCTGCCTGCTAGACATCTCATCTTGACGTCAAAGCTCGGTACCAAGGAGCTCGGCACCATGGAGCACGGTACTGAAGGAGGCAGTTGAGTCTCACCGTTTGATGTCGATTCTGCCTGCTAGACGTCTCATCTTGACTTCGAAGCTGCATGTTAGAAGCTCCAGCATCGAGAGCTTAGACCTTGGTACCGAAGGAGCCAGTTAAGTCATCGCCGCCAAAGGGGCCACCCTCGGTTTCGGGGGGGGGGGGCTAACAGCAGCAGAGGGGTTGGAACTCTGTCTGTCTCTAGCTGTAGAAATATAGGTAGAGAGCATCCAGATGTTGGAAGATCGGAACAACCCATGGTTAGGGTCGTGATCCAAGGACACTGAGGGGCTCTCATCCATAGAATCGCTATAAGCGACCCAGAAGGCCCATGTAACCTGGCCTTCTTAGATATCCCTCTTGCTGTAGATACAGCCTGGGGAGCGTCCAAATGTTGGACGATCAGAATGACTCATGGTCAGAGTCAGGGTCCGAGGACGCAGAGGGGCTCTCCTCCATAGAATCACTCCATGCGATCAGCCCCAGAAGGCTCCAGCCTTCTTAGATATCCCTCTTGCTGTAGATACAGCTAGGGAGCGTCCAAATGTTGGAAGATCAGATGAGGCATGAAGCGGCCATGTCTCCAGTAGATTGAGGAGCCTGTGCCATAAGTGTAGCGATTGTCTGGAAGAAACCATAGCTTCTAGAGCTTTTATCCACAGACCTGGCGCCAACACGGTTATCTTTTCAGCGCCAGGTCAAACCTTTTCTTTTCTCCCAGGCATTTCAACAGCTTAAGTTGAGGTTTTAATTGACTTTGTAGCCAGGCATAACAGTTTTAAATGTTTTAAATGTCAGCTGTTTTATGTTTATGGGTCTAAATTTTGTAAACCACCCAGACAGCTTCGGCTATGGGGTGGTATATAAATGTAAATAATAATAATAATAATAATAATAATACAGTAGCGACAGGTTTCAATGACCTGAGCCTCTCCCAAAACAAATCAAACAGAGAAAGTCTGTTTGCTGGGGAAGCTTGCTGACACACTTAACACATTTTCAGAAGGGGCCTTAATGGCTGTGCGATCCCTCTCAACGCGATCCAAGATCGCTGGAGAATAAAATATCTAAGAATATAATAACAATAAATTATATTGTTTTAATGTGTGTATTGTGTGTACATTGTATGTTTTTGCTGCTTTAATTTTTGTATATTGTTTTTAATTGTTTTAATCCCATGTAAACCGCCCAGAGAGCTTTGGCTATGGGGCAGTATACAAATGTAATAAATAAATAAATAAATAAATAAATAAATAAATAAATTTAGACTAAAAATGAACTAAAAACAAAGTAAAATTACTAAAAACCTTAGCACATTAAATCTTTCTCCTCAGGAGAAAGACAGAAGTTCCCAACAAGACATCCTTTCAGCAAGGCGGTTGAAAAAGAACTGAGGAGAAAGGCGAGAACATGGAGTCAGTAGACAGTGGGGGAGGGGTTCCCGCCAAAAACGTTTGCCTTAGCTATAGAAGTTTCCGAGACAGACTCCACGCAGGTGCAGAGCCCATATGTGTGATGCACAGAGACCACGAAGAAGAACTATTTAATCTCTTTCATTAGAGTTGAATACAGGTGACTTTCTTCTCCTCCTCCTCCTCTCCTCCCCCCCCCCCGCCCCTAGTTGGGAAGGTTGTTGCTGAACTGATCCAGATGCCACCAAAGGCAGATAAAAAAAAAATTGGGATACTCAGCCACCATCTTCCTCTCCCACTGCAACATTTGCTGAGGAAACTAAGGAAGATGTTATGTTGCTCCTCAATGCTACAGCTGGAGATTTGAAAGTGTCTATTCCCTAACTTCAAACATTAGCTGACAATATTTCTACTAGAATTGAAGCTGCTGGGACTAGAATTTCTCAACTAGAGGATGGCAGTACATACGTTGACATGGCTATAATAGAACTGCAAAGGGTTAGTAAGACTTTTTAGGCTAAAGTGAATGATTTGGAAAGCCATTTTTGTTGTTGTAATTTGCAAATCCTGGAATTGAGGAATATGCTAAACAAAGTCACCCAATTATTTTCATTAAAAAGTTTTCTATGTGAAATATTAGTCTTGTCAGAAGATTATCAGCTGCATATTGAAAGAGAGCATATACTGTTGATGGGGAAAACTAACGAAACAGATTAAGCATAACAGGTCAGAGCACTGTGAGGACTATTTTTACAACATATGTATGTCATTTATTGTTTATGCAAATAGTAATAAAGAGATTATTCATTCTCCTACCACACACAGGTCACTTTGGATGGATCTTCTGGGATAGAAGAAGGCTCATTTCTAAACAATTAATATAATGAATTGCAAAAACTTTAATAGATTTTACTTTTGATTATGCATTCTTATACTGTATAAGAATTTTAACTACAGTATTCTTATGGCAAACCATGCTTTAATTTATGTTATATGATGTAGTTAATATCTGTATTGTGAAAAACTCAATAAAATATTTTAGAAAAAGAAAAAGTTCACTATATCACAGCACCATCTTCTTCTGTGTGGCTGATGGACCTTGTCTGTTTATTTCAAAATTCCTTAGATTTACAGTTAAAAAATACCTTCTGACGCATTCCTGAGAAAGAAGGAAACTGACATGGGGCACAAATAGATGTCGTATAATAATCTTTCCAGATTACACTAAAGAGGTGTCTGATAAACTTGGTGCATTTTCACGAAGGAGAGTTGGAAAGGGAGAAGAAACTGCTACATTTCATTCATTTTTTGGCAACTTTCTGCATTCAACACAGAACTGATTGAAAAGTTCACAAATTTCTGTGGTTGCAGAAGATTATATGGCTGGCTTGGGCTCAACTGCTGAGCCTTCCGTGGAGGAGTGAATGCTTCAAGAACTCTCCACTATCAACATTTGAAGACTTTCAGTATTTTGCCTGAAAGCTCTTTATCTCTGTTCTTTACTTGGATATCTGCTTGCCATGAAGATTAATATGCACTTGAAATATATTTCAAAACTGTATTAATTAGAATTTAGGCTTATTGCAATTACTTTTTTGTTTTTAAATAGTTGTTTATCTTTTTGTGGTATCAGTTTGCTTGTTAGGCAGTAGTTAATGTCAGGTTATATTAAGTATTTGGGGATACAGTAGTAACTCCCCACCACCACCTTTTGATTAACCGGGTTGTGATGGTGAGATAGCTGTGCAGAGAATTTTTGGCACCTGCAAGCTTAGAAGAACTGGGTGGGGTTTTACACTCTTTCCCTTCCCTCTCTTTTTCATGTGCATTTTCTCTTCCCTCTGCCCCTTTCTTTTTGATGAATGGCTTTACACTGTCCTTGGTTATCTAAGATGGAATTGACGTACCATATCACAGTCCTATTTCTTCCTTTCAGTATTCACATGTATTGTTTATGGCAGTCTCCTTAACAACACAAAATGTTAGGAGATCGGGATGACCCTCTAAGCCAAGACAGGTCTTATCTAAAATGAAAAAAACTGGGAGCTGAAATTGCCTTCCTTGCAAAAGACTCATATTGTTCTAACTGATAAAACAGATTCCCCAAAAGGCTTTGCTGTGTGTGTGTGTGTGGGGGGGGAAGTGATAACTCTAAGGAAAAAAGGGCGTAGCTATTTTAATCAGTAACTCTTTCAAGTTAACCATTGAACAAGAAATATCTGATGAAAAGGATGACTTTTTGATAGTTATTGTTAAATTAGGAGATCAACGGCAAACATTAATTATCTGTCCTGAATCTCCCATCAATCAGCTTCATGGGATGACCCTGGATTCTAGTATTATGGGAGAGGGAGAACAATGTCTCCCTAGCCACATGCATAATTTTTTACACCTCTATCATGATTCCCCTTACCCGGCTTTAGAGCAGAATTAAAGTAGCATTAACATATGCACTGCATTCCTCCTCTATACTGGTCTCTCATTACAGCAAAATATGAACTTAACAAACTATATGCTTCAGAAATCTAGCAAAATATTAGCCTTTAGATTAAAACATATTAAGCAACAAAATATTATATCCTCTATTTGTGATATTCATGATAAAGTGCATATAAATTTTAGGTCTATTAATCAGCATTTTTTTTTGCGTTTTATTCTAAGGTGTATGGTTGCAATCTTTCCTGATCAGACAATGTTATAGATTTTTTTCCCTACACAGTGCAATGCTCCCACCCACCAACCCCAGGAGTCAAATTATCAGGATGTTTATCTTGCACCATCTCTTTCTTCTGGAAGAAATAGTTGGATACTATTAAAACTATGAAACTGGGGAAAGCTCCTGATCCCAATAGATTTCCTGTTGATTGATACTAAACTTTTATGCACATTTAGCCCCTATTTTATTGGGGCTTCTATAACAAAGCTTTTTCAAATAAATCTCTGCCTCCTTATTTTAATGAAGCTTAATTAACATTTTTTCTCAAGTCAGGAACAGATCCTGCGTTGTATTCCAATTATGAACATTTTTCCTTGATAAATGTGGATGCCAAGATATTGACAACTATGCTAGCTCATAGGCTTCAGCTTATACTCCCTAAGCGTAGAGGCGCATTATCTCCCCGATTATGCACATTATCGAATGCGCGTTAAATCGCGAGTTTTATTTTGCTCCGTCCGTTAAAGCGCATTTTGACTGTGTGAATAAGCGCTTATGCGCATTAACTACTTGTAATGCGCATTTTGGACATCTGTTAATGCGCTTCGCAGCCTTTCGCCGCCTCTCGTGCAGAGGGATTAGGCGTAAATGCGCTTCTGCGATTATGCGCATAATCGCCTAACCAGGCGCAAAAGCGAATCCTTGTAGAGGGGACCCAAGAGAGAAAAGACTAATAGGACAATAAAAAGCGCCTCACTCTCTCCTGCTTTCCTTCTGCTAAATTATATTTATGGCCAAAGGTGATCAGGTTAGGTAGCTTTAGAAGCCAGTTCACTTAAACTAATGGGCATCTCCAGCTGTAAGTAATATAAGCAAATCATCTAATTAACTAACCCATCAAGTTTACTTTGCAAAAAGCAAATTAGTGAGCATGGTGTCTGCTATAAATTGAAGACTCTTGTTTTTATTGTTTGTTTATTATCAAGTGGCGTCAGTAGGCATGGCACAGGGGAACCATGGTAGGAGGGAAGGAAAATGGAGGTGAGAATAAACAAGTAAAGTATATGCATACAGTTAATTACATGTACTTAGGCTAAGTTTTACTAGGGAAGAAGGACTTTGTCCATTGTGTGAAAGGTTTCACAGAAGATAATTATTTCAAGGAAGGACTTGAAGGATGAGAGACAGATGGCATCACACAGTATTTGAAGGGAAGGTGAGTTGCAGGTGTAAGGAAGAGAGTTATTTAAGGAAGAAGACCTTCAGACAGCTGAGGGCGATGGTACAACTTTTAAAAGTTTGTTTATGCCTCCAATTCAGTAAGGAGACTACCACCTTCACACATAGTTATATGCCAGAATTTCAGAGAATTCTGGCTTACTGTTCAAGAGCAGTGTGCTGGTACATGCAGCCTGATGACTCTTACTTGGCTTCTCCTACCAATGAGAGTGGCTAAACTAACTAGAAGCTAATGAGGAAGCAAAAGCTTAGCGTTACATCAGAACCAGAACTCCTGGTATGTTGCTCCCCCAAAAAAGGCAAGAATGGAAAACCAATAACAACCCCTGGCTTCAGACTCTGGCTTGTTAGGGCAGCAACAAACCAGGAGTCCCAGTTTAAAATTAATGCGAAACTTTTACTTCCTCATTAGTTTCGGGTTAGTTTAGCCACTCCCACTGGCAGGAGGAAACAAACAATTGTAGTCAGGGAGTGTGCACCAGCACCTATTCATGAATAATAAGCCAGCACTCCAGAAAATCCAAGGATATCATTACATGACAATGTGGCTATTGAGTATATGAAGAAATAAATTATCTATCAACAATTCTTTGAGAAAGACATCAAATGGCTATAGTTTGGTATCATATGGCCCCCACATCTAATACTATTATGATATATATATATATATATATATATATATATATAATATATATATATATATCACTCAAAGCAGCGAAGATTGCTGCAACACTGTTTCTCAGGTTAGAAGTCACTCCTATTCATAAAAGAGAAAATAAAGGAAGAAAGCATTTTCAGCACAAACCTATGCATGTTTACCTAGAAGTAGATCCAACTTTGTTCAATAGGACTTACTCTCAGGCAAGTGCACACAAGATTGCAGCCCAGACATTCCTATTCACTTTTTTTTAAAAAAGCAGAGCAAATATCAGATCAAACTAGTAAGTAAGGAAACCACCCACAAAAAAACCACGAGATTACAGTGGAAACTTTCAGACACATCTATCAAAAAAAGATACAGTTAAGAGCCTTATAATATGCCATGTCTATCAAGTGGAAGATTCCATAGCTCACAGCTGTAAACTTATCCAAATACCAACCTGATATGTTAGGGAGCAGGAGACCTGGCCTGCATTACCCCTTGAAAAGATAAACTTTGGAGAATATAATTTCCCTAACACTAAAGAAGAAGAAAAAAAGAAAAAGGCACAGATATCTATTTAGGATTATGTGATATCACTTCAGTCAAAGCATTACAAATAATCTAGTTAAATTGTAGAAGTAAATCAAGTGCACCTCATTTTATATATAAAGCACATACACAAACAAACACACACACACACACACACACACACAGGGCTGTATCTGAAGAAGTTTGTTTTAATTGCATTTCATTGTTATAACAAATTTGTGGATAGTTGATTATAAAAAGATCCCTGCTAGATCAAACTACAGGTTTATTTAGTTCAGTGTTCACTTTGGCTAGAGAGAGGGTTCAAGGAAGTCCACAAAAAGGTCAAAAAGGCAACAGCTCTCGCCCTCTCACTGTTGCTCCCTTACACTTAGCTTCTAAACAGAACCTGGCAGCTCTATTTAGGTATCAAAGATTAGTCAAGAGAAGATACTGGCTCTTCTGATGCACAACCCACCAGACATTCTCCTTTAGAAGTCCCACTGGAATTAATGGAGAGCACTTGCAAGCAGACTTTGATGTTTAAGACAAGAAATGATTATTAACCCATATCATTTCATTAGAATGGCCTGGTTCAGGCCATGGTTTATCATGATGGGAATGAGCAGCCACGATTCTCCTCTGATGTGGCTGTGAGGATGAAATCAGAAAGTTTCACTTGTTTTTAAATACCTTTCTTATGAAGCTGGCTTATTTTGAACAAGCCATTGTTAAGATTGTTATTTTGAACAGGCCATAGACCAAACCCATAGATTTTTGTCCTTCTGCACTCTGACCTTAACATGCCCTGTATCTCTACAGTATTTAATGGAGGACACTCTGACAGACCAGAAGCACAAAAAAGCATGCAAAGGAATAACAAGTAAGATTGGGGGGGGGGGGGGGGGGAGGAGCTAGTAAACTGTTCCAAGTCAGTTTCAACTTGCTTACCTTGACCTTGTTCCTTTGACTATGCAATCAACATAATAGTGGTGTGCACCAAACTCAGGTAGACATTACTTTAAAATAGGTTGCTGTTCAAACATAAGCAAGCTCACTAACAGATTGTCAAACAAATGACACCTATGCTTCCCCCCTACTACAATCACCACACAAAACCCTTAAACAAATCCATAATCCTACCCACATTTGCAGCAACCTTTTCTCCATTTTTAAACTAGACTGATTGCACTGAGTTGTTCTGATAGCATAAATGCACTAAGGAAAATATTGTCTGATAATATGGCAGAAGACAGCCCACAAATCAATTTCATTTTTATAGGACAAAGAAAATTATCTTGAGAAATATCTATGTATAATCTCACTTTGGGACTTCTACATACAGTTCAGGAAACCTGTGTAACTTGTATGCATCTTTCCAATGAAAAATGACAGAAAATTTAATACACAGCAATAAAATGAGAAACAGTTCAAGAACTATTTTGACTTCATACTATTATATTTTTAAAAGCAATGCAATCTTTTCATGACAAAATCCCCCTATAATTTAATTCCCCTATCTTGTTATATTGGATCTTACATGCATTTAAATCAATTAACAGTAGCTCAAAAACCAAACAGTAGGTCAAAACCCCAAAAGCAAAACCCAAAATGAAATAATATATTCTAAAATAGAATACAAGAATGATTTCGGATCAAGGCAAATTTCTAACTGATGACAACATTTATAATAGAAAAAAATCAGACAAACCTTATAGACTATATTGAGTATATAGTTATTATTTACAGATGTGCCCCTGATATATCAGGATGTCAGAGTGCTTTACTGATACTTCTAAATTGATTTTTAGATTTATAGACAAATCATTAGCACCATTAAATGTACAATCTTAATCCATCATATGCCAGAGCTGTTTAGTTAGAGACATGGGGGCAATAGGTACAGTGTTACGTACACAGCCTAGCTGTATTTTTCCAGAGAGACTGTACATTTTAGAAATTGGTGGAATCTGATGATGTTTGAGTTTGCTGACATAAGAGAGGCATGAGCTGGCCACATTTCTAAAATGAAATTTCACATTACTTAACAATCAGAGCCGACAGCCTGGAGGCCTGGTTATCTTTCACCCTATTTATGAACATTCTTGACATTTACTGCTCTTTATTACATAACAACAACAACCCATATCATGAACTAGCATAAGATGCTAGAGAAGACAGTGGTGCATCAGTAATACCAAGCCCTGCAATATTGGATAGCTCCAACCTCGTTTGTTTACATTCTGAAGCTCTCTCATTTGGTTTAGAAAGAAAGGCAGAGAGCCCTTCAGTGCAAATATGACAGAGGCCATAAAACCATAAAAGAGGAAGGAGGGAGAGTGAATACAGAACTGACAATACATCTTTATTCTATTTCTTCCTTCCATGTATTTATTGAACAAAATATATATACGAACATGGTTTGTCCCATTTTCCTACAACGTATCACCAACTAGACCCACACAAAATATTTAAGGGCACAGCTAACCCATTGTTTAAGAATAATATTCCCCTAAAATTATAAAATGAAGTAAGGCTGAACAAAATCAAGCAAAAGCATTTAAGGAGGGAAGACTGAACGATTCTATCTTCTATTCCAGGAGAGACAGAGAGAGATCCAGGAAGGAGCCTAATTTATAAATTCCAATCCAGTAAAACCAATCCTATTTCCATTGCCAGCCTTCCACCTAAAAATGCTATTCAAACCTCTCTAAAGCAGTACAGAATGGGACACCACCATACACACACACACACACACACACACACACACACACACACACACACTATCACTTGGTTCAGCTGCTAACCACAAAGCTCAGAGCCCAAATGCAAGGCTGCATTTGCTCCTCGCTACCATAAACGCTGTGCAATATTGGAGAGAAGGATAAGGAGCTCACTCACTATTGCTCCAGGATTTCAATAAATATTTGATACTGATTTCAAAGAAGCCGGAATCCTGCTGGCTGGCCATGTCTGCGGCATACAAAGAGGCTTCTCCGGGAGCAGGTACTTTGCCGGCGTGATGAGACTGTCACCAGTTAGTGATGTAAACTGAGGGGGTCAGGAGAGGAAATGAAGTCTCTGCAGAGGCTCTCCTTCCGCTCCGGAGTGGTAGCTGCTGCTGCTTCCTTATTCAGCGACAGCAAATAAACCACCCTAGGAGATGCTTGTCCCCTGCTCATCCTTCAGTGGGGATTATTTCTCCCAACTGCACCGCAGAGCATCGTTGGGGGCTTGGGTTACTTCAGAGCAGCAGCTCCTCTTCCTGCTGCTGCTTGTGCTGCTGCTGCCGGATACCCGAGCTCTCCCTCGAGCTGCGGCGGCCGCTGCGGCTGCATAAACACCGTCTCCTTCCTTGCAGGGTGTCAGAGAGCCGGCCTCGAGGACCGATCGGAAGGAAAGCACCTCTTCCTGCAAAACGCCCTGAAGCAGCCCAGGGAACAGACCCACCCCCGCCGATCCGCCACTGCGGGCTGCTTCGACACCCTCCCAGGTTCAGCGAGCCTTTCCTTTGCTCTCTCCCAGCCAAAGCAGCTTTTCCCCTCCGGCACCAAGCTGGGGGTGTTTTGGTTTTATACCGGCTGCCTGGTCAGCTGCTTCCTTCCCAAGAACAACAACAACGCCTAGTTCGGTATAACTGCATCATGCTGCGGTAAAGCGAAAGCTGCACCCATCCAGCTTGCTGGGTGTGCAGTGACGGAGCCTGCCTCTCTCTCTCTCTCCTCTCTCTCCCCCCCTCCCTTCCTAGGGTCCTCTTCGCAGCTGCCTTAGTTGTTTGGGTTCTTCTTTCTCAGCACCAGACAAATCACGGTGGCGGTTGATACCATTTTGTCTTGGATCAGATTTAAAGAGACAGCAACCAGGGATACAACAGCTTATTAAACCAGCTTTTCCATTCACTGGCTAACTAAAACATCCCAGATCAAAACTCAATCTGCCACCTGCTTCAGCTGTTGAACAGAAAATCCCACTGAAATCAAAGGGACTAGCACCTTGGTACCTGAAGGCATTTACTTTAAAAAGTATGGCTCAATGTACAAAACTGTCTGAGCACAGAAGTGGACACTTTAAATTATTGTTGGGTCCTTGCATGCTGTGTGTGTGTACCATGTGTGAGGACTGCACTTTTGGTACATTGCTGCTAAACAGTATTTTAGGTAGTTTGCAGTGGTGCTCAGAAATGGCAGATCTTGCACACACTGGGCTTTCATGTGACTAGTTCACAGACACACACACACACACACACACACATCTCCAGCAGCCACTATGTAAAAGCTTATGCCATAATAAATGTATTAGTCCTTAAGATACCACACAACTCTGTTGCTTTTGCTGCAACAACAAGATTAACCCAGCTAACCCTCCGAAACTTATTAGGCATAAAATAATAATATCGACATAGCAATACCAAATGACAAAAATGTTGTTGAAAAGGAAGGAAAAAGAGAGACAAATATACACCACTGGCCATGGAAGTCAAAGAACTAAGGCATCAGGAAAAGGTCACAATTATTCTGTTAGTCACCTCAGTCACCGGCATCACATCAAAAAACTATACAGAAAACCTTCAGAAACTGGGCCTACCAAAATACATCCACACCAACATCCAGAAAGCAGTCATATTTAAAACATGCTCAATTGTTAGGAAATTCCTGAATCTGTAAAAGACAGCATGACTTGGCAAAGCCCATCATGTCTGTCTAGAAAAACCGCCACGAGCGAGAAAGGCCCCCTCCACAAGAATGCGCCTTTGCGCCTGGTTCCGCGATTATGCGCATTATCGCGGAGGCGCATTTACTCACAATCCCTCTGCACGGGAGGCGGCGAGAAGCGGCGAAGCACATTAAAAGATGCCCAAAAAGCGCTTTCCAGGTAGTTAATGCGCATAATCGCTTGTTCACACAGCGAAAATGCGCTTTAACGGCCGGAGCAAAATAAAAGTCGCTATTTAACGCGCGTTCGAAAATGCGCATTATCGGGGAGATAACGCGCCTGTACGCCCGTTTTGCGCTCCGCTGGTGTGTAGGTAAAATTTATAATGAGCCTTCAAGGCTCATTAAACGCCCCGTGTGGAGGAGGCCGAAGAGATGAAATAATAATAATAATAATAATAATAAACCTTATACCTTATTGCTACTGATAGAATTTACATCTGTGTACCCTTGATTAGAAACCTTATACATACAGCGCCATCAGCATATGTGCTGCTTTACATAGACTTAAGCATATAAATACATTTAAATGGTCTTTGTGTTAAGGAGCTGACAAGCTACATTTAAACAATTTGGGGGCACCAGAGGGAAAGAAAAAGAAAAACAGGAGAAAAGGCAACTATTCAGCCAAAATAATTCCTTTCATATTTCAGCCCTCCCCAACTTGATTTCCTCAAATATGTTGGACTTGAAATCCCACCATCCCCAGCCAGCGTCACATCTGAAAGGTAGCAGGTTGAAGGCTGGCTTAGGCCATATGATCTCCTCAAATCCTACAGTGGTTTTCTATCTCATTTGGCATCCGGCACAACTTCTTGTCCCACCTTCCCAATATACCCCTCCCTCCCCATTATTTGCACTTCGGTCCTATCACCCTCAGGTCTGCTGGTTCCTTAAATAACTTTGCTCATTCTTCCTTGGTGCCTCTTATGCTGGATTGTTGAGAAAATCTGTGTGATGGCATCTTCTCTTCCTTCAAATCCCTCATCAGAAAAAAAAATCCCATTGTTCATTTAGCCTTTGACTTAGGCCCTTCATACACAAGAACGTGTACCTGCATTACCTTACATTGATCCCTTGTCACGTGTGGCTCCCTCACTCTTCCTCTCCCTTTTCTATTTGTGAATCCAACTTCTTTTTCTTCTCATTTTTAACAAAGTGGTATAGAAACAGTGTCATAATAATCAGTGTCATGACAGCAGGGTATCTACATGGCTTGTCAGCATACCAGCTTTAAAAACCTTAGGACTTTATATATAAAGAAAGAGCATTCATTACATTGGAATGGGCAGATCCATATCCACAAAAAGACTGCATAGGAATTTGTTTCCTTCACTGAAGTGAATGGAGCACTCCTTGTACTTGGAAGTGTTCCATGTACAAATCAGAACTCTTACTATTCTAAAGCTGCAATTCTATGTTCATTTATCTGGAAACGAGACCCACCGAACATAGTGAGACTTACTTCTAAGAAAACATGCATAGAATTGTATCATAAGGCTGGACAGGAGTGACTTTAGCTTAGGCTGAAATGCCAACTACAATCCTATGTGGACAGAGATAGCCTAGCTACAGGTATCCACACTCTGGACTGGCCAATATTATCATATATTCCAGTGCTTTATGATCTGCATTGGTTGCCAGTCCATTTCTGGGCCAAATTCAAAGTGCTGATATTAGCTTACAATGCTTTAAACAGCTTGGGGCTAGATCCTTTACCTGAAGGATCATCTCCTTACATATATACCTGCCTAGACCCTAAGATCATCCTCAGAGGCCCTTTTCTGGGTTCCCTCACTGAATGAGGTGAGGCAGGTGGCTACCAAGAAGAGAGCCTTTTCAGAGGTGGCACTGCAGTTGTGGAATGTCCTCCCCTTGGCACCAGGTGAAGACCTTTTTTTATTTGCCCCAGATTTTTTAGCTCTTCAGTTTAAAAAATTATGTTAATGCACTTTTAGATCTTTGCACTCTGCTGCTGGCTTTTATCTTGGTTACTACTGTGGTTTCATTTATTTTAAAGTTATGGTTTTATATTGGCTCAGTTCAGACAACACAATTCTCAATGGTAGTTTTAGAACTCCACAGTGGAGTTGTTACACCACCGTTGAAAAAAGTGTTGTCTGGAGGGAAAACTCCACCCCATGGTGGAGGGTTTTATTTTTTTTTGGAAAAACACTCCACCCTGAATATCCACACTGTGCAGAGGAGAGTTCCTGCACAATGGTTGTGTTCCATGTTGTGTGGAGGGTTCTGTGGAGTTTCCTGCTGCATTGACTGGAGTTTCCCCACTGGCTAAAGAGTTCCCTGGCAAGAGTGACGAAAGGAGGCAGTGCCGCTCTAGGAGTGCTGCTTACATTGTTTTTTTTGCAGCAATGGCTGATGGGATACCATCGGGAGGACTGAGGGAGGAGAAAGGGCACAGGAACTGTCAAGCAAATGCTGCATTGACTTTTACTCAACTTCGTGGTAGCCCACAGTCACACAATGGTG
Organism: Anniella stebbinsi; assembly: GCA_029215795.1. Lineage (NCBI taxonomy): Eukaryota > Metazoa > Chordata > Lepidosauria > Squamata > Anniellidae > Anniella > Anniella stebbinsi. The sequence goes on along the minus strand of JARDYH010000001.1, from coordinate 64,436,313 downwards.
GAGTTGGAACATGTTGTGTGATGAGCACCCCCTACAAACTCCACTGCTGAGTGGAGTTTTCACACTGCATAGAGCAATGTGTTGTGTGAACTGGGCCATTGTGTTTTATATTATTGTATTTGATGGTTTAAGCCTTGACTTATAAACCACCCAGAGTGCTTCAGCTAATGGGCAGTATAGACATGTAACAGGACTGGGGAAACCCAGGTTCAAATCCCTACTCTGCCATGAGGCTCGCTGAGTGATCTTTGGCCAGTCAATATCTTTCAGCCTACCATACCTCACAGGGTTGTCGTGAAGGTAAAATAGGGAAGAACCATGTCTGCTGTCTTAAGCTCCTTGGAGGAAAGGTGGGATATAAATGTAGAAAACAAACACCTAGCTAATTCTAAGCAGATATACTTGGAAGTAAATCCTACTTACTTCAATGCAATCCCCAATTCAATGCAATATAAGAAGAGCCAGGCTGGATCAGACCAAGGGTCCATCCAGTCCAGCATTCTGTTCACACAGTGGCCAACCAGCTGCCCATGAGAAAACCACAAGTAGAATATGAGTGCAACAGCCCATTGCGGGCTTGGCTATCTGATTACTGTAAATGGACCTTTCACTATTTTTATACCTAAAATAATGCTGGATGGTAGTCAGGGATTTGGCAAAACAGTCTTAATAGCAACATAGCAAGCTGCCTTATACTGAGTCAGACCATTGGTCCATCCAGCCCAGTATTGTTAACACTGGCAGGCAGCACCTCTTCTGGGTTTCAGGGAGGATTTTTCCCAGTTCTATCTGGAGAAGCTGGGGATTGAACCAGAGACATTCTACATGCAAAGCACCTGCTCTACCACTTAGCTACAGCCCCTCCCCTGAACATTCTTTGAATGTACCTGGATGTTTCCAAAGGGCTAATCTATCTGGGTCTCAGACCAATGCTCCGGAAGAAATTATGTGGCCACTGGAGAAACAGAAATTTGGAATGAGAGAGAGCTGAGAGTTTCTAGTTGTACTTGGATGAAATTAGAAGTGCAGCCTTCATTGGGCAGGCAGCTGCACAAGTTGCTCTCTGCAGATCTATTGCTGGTTGAAGGAGTGCCCTCTTTGCTTCCACATGCTTTGCTTGTATACTGTAAATAAAGCAAAATACTACCAAGACACCATAAGCCTCCAGTGCTCTCTCATCCAAAGGAAACTAAACCCTGCAACATAACACCATTCAGAACAGAAGAAGAAAATTAAGTCTATTCTCAGTGTGACAAGAACAAGGTGCAGAGGTTCCCTCCCACCACGCTGCGTACACAACAATGCACTAGGCCATGGCACAGTAACTTCAGGCCCTTCAGTTCTTCTACTGAAACCTGCATTGTTGCAGTCCATGCACATGCATACTACACCTGCCACAGGTAAGCACCTCATACTGTGGGGCCTGCATGGCTTGCTGTCAAAAGAGGAAAAGAAGAGGCTGGGAACCCGATGAGCAGGATGGGGGAAAGGAAGTGGAACTATGGTGACCTGGCCTGGTTCTCCCTTCTCCCTGTCATCCCTTCTGCTCTCCATGGCTGAGTGGCAAGCAATAGAGAAGTAGCTAGCAGGTGTGGTGGGCTCTCCACTGGAAGTATTTAACCAGAAACTGGATGGCCATCTGTCAGGAATGCTATAGTTGCATCCTGTATCGGCCAACCAAGATGACCTCCAACTTCCTTCCCCTCAGACATGAAGAACAGGACAACACTCTTAAGTAAATATGCTTAGGGTTATAGCCTTAATCTGAAACTAAGTTCCTTCAAAAAGATTGTTCACCACCATTAATAATTATATATTTATAAACTGCCCCAAAGTACACCTGACACTGAAGATATTGCCAAGTAAGTGTTTATATGTCAAACTACACACATTACACACAAATGTCAACAGCTGCTTCTAAGAGAAAGCAGCTCTAGGATGAAGTGGTTTTGAGAAGACAACAGCTAGATGTGTGCTTAACCCTTTCCCTGCCTGTCACTTTTCTGCTACAATTCCCCCATGAGGTTACAGATGGAAGAGGAGAAAGCTGGAAAAAAAAGCTGTAGCTGTCCTGGAGCTTTCCTTTCCTTCATTGTGGCCTCATCACAGACAGAGTAGAAACATTTCTCTTCAGCTGTAGTAGTCTTTAGCTAGTCATGCCACTAGAGTCACTGCAATATCCTGGTTGCATTCTTTATGCATAGACTGGTTGATACCAACCAAAAACAGATTTATTTTTATTTATTACATTTATACCCCACCTTTTTTGCCTTAGAACCCAAGATGGCGTACATAATCCTCTTCTCCATTTTATCGTCACAACAACAACCCTGTGAAGTAGGTTGGACTGTGATGGCTCAAAGTCACCCATGGCCACGTGGGGACTAGAACGCGGATCTCCCAACTCCTTGTCCAACACTCTAACCACTACACCACACTGGCTCTCAACACCACACTAGCCCTCATTATGGTAAAACCTATGAAGGCAGACCTTTAAAGCATTTACAGTACCTCACAATGGGAAGATAACAATCAAACATGCAAACTATGTTTATATGTTTACTCACTATTGATAATAAAGGGCCCTTTTATTCAATTATTATCCAAGAAGGAATTCTTTCAGAGAAATGTAATAGCACAGCACATGTTTTACAGAGCTGTGAGTACAGAATTACCCTTCAGGTTTATATCAAAGAACTATTTTGCAAACGTTTACAAGATTTTGATTTCCATCTGAGATTGGAAATAATCAAATCTACTGCCACTGTTCAATGGGGCTTATCTCAAATAAGGAAGCAATCCTATGCATGTTTAGACAGAAAAAAAATCCTACAACTTGCAAAGTTGTAGGATTTTTTTCTCTCTAAACATGCATACAATTGCATCTTAGTTAATAGCACACCAAATGGAGCTAAGCCAGGCATCACACAAGCACATAGTTCCTCCAGTGTTTGTTCTGGAGCCACTGCCAGTTCTTAGGTGCTGGGCTGCCTGCTCCCAGCAATGCCACACAGTGTCCTTATATATATATTATGGTAAATAGCTGTGAAGCAGCATCTATAGCTGCTGCTGTGTCTTCACTCTGCAATCTGTAACTCTGATGCTATGAGCTGCACTAACAACTCAGCATATCTAAAGGAACTGTTTGTAGAATGCTTAGGTTTAACTGAGCTGTGGTCTGGGGCTATAAGAGTGACCACACAGAATAGGCAATTTGGGTAAGATCTGAAGAATGCTCTTGGGAGTATCTGTAGAGATGAGCACAGAACCTAAGCACGTACAGACTGTCCATTTGAATGCTATATCTTTGTATAGGAATGCATACATATCTCCCTCTTGTGTTCAGAATGGATAACTAAAATTAATTCCTAATAACATTACTCCTTCAGCTCAAATACAGGCTTGATTCATTTTCCACTTTTAGTCCTGGCATTTACATATAAATATATATAAAAACATATATTTAAATTTCTATTTACATATCAGTGTAACATCCTGCCTAAGGACAACCTACTACTACTAACCAAGCCACAAGTGAGAAGTTTCTTGGTACCTTTTTCAGTATCTTGTTCGATACATATAACTAGCTAAGCAACTCCTGGGACAAGAAATTTTGTGTTGTAAAATCAGTTTTATTTTGACAACTGAGCCAATGTAGATCAACTGAAAAAAAAGCAGTTTTCAAATCCCAATTTATCCCAAAAAAGGATGCATTGCTTTGTGTTGTACATTTTAAATTTCAGTCCATGGTAGCTCTCAGGCTGCAGTAAACTAGTCATGTGAAATGGCCTTGCTTGATCTCAGAATCATAATGGGGCACATATGTACTGTTTCCACCAATATGCTATTTCCAGGGCCAAATTAAAACTGAAGTTCAATCTAGACAAGATGGGGTTGTTGATGATAGTTCATCTGAGCCTGGAGTTTGTTCTCAACCTATTCTAGATGAGGTTGTACTTCCCCTAAAGCAGGGCTGTCAAACCTCTTTCAGCCCAATTTCGATAAGCTCTCCGGGGGGGGGGGGGCATCCAGTAGGTGGTGCTGAAGGAAAAAAGGTGGGGCCAAAATACCAGCATATTTAATTTCAAACTCCTGCTGCCAGGAACTAAGCCTTGGGGGAAGCATTTTGATGTTTTAGAAAGATCAGTGATCAGGAAAAGGGGTACAGGAAGGGGTGGGGCCATTTGGGGAACCCAGAAGGGTTGGATTTGACCCATAGCCTGAGGTTTAACACCCCTGCCCTATAGGATCAGTCCATAGCTTGGGGGTACTTTTAGCTTTATGCCTTGTCTTTTGAATATCTGTGGCACAAAGGAGAGGATCCAAAGATGGCTTTGCATATGCAGCCAGCTGCGCCAATCCTGGTTCGCACATGGCCAGCCGTGCCATTTCTGGTCCGCAAATGGCCCCTACTGCTTGCAGCAGCGATGTAGCACTTTTGGGGGCAAGCCCCACAACGGGTGAAAACGGTAGTTTCTGGAAGTGCAAGTTGTGGACCAGGATCAGCAGAGCTGGCCACATGTGCAAGGCCATTGTTGGATCCTGCCCAAATTGACTTTTAATTGCAACAGCTGCAACCCCTGCTGAACAAGATAGCCTGGCTACTGTTATTATGCTCCGGCAATTTCTAACTTAGACCACTGAGAATATGTGGAGCTGTCTTTTGAATATTTCTAAGGAACTTCAACTGATTCAAACATAGCTGCTACATTGTTGACTAGGACCTGAGATATTGAACATATCCTGCCAATTCTCAAACAACTTTAAGGCTATTTCCAAGTCCAGTTCAAAGTTCTTTAAGCCCTGTATGGCTTGGGACTTGGATATCTAAAAGAATGACTACTCCTACATGAACCTTCCAAAATGTTAAGGTTGTCTTTGGATGCCTTTTTCTGGGAGCCCTTACCTTCTGAGATTAGGCAGGTAGTGACCAGGCAAAGGGCCTTCTCAGTTGTGCCACCCTGTTCATGGAATGTTCTACCAGAGAGGCTTGCTTGATGCCAACACTTACATTTTTCCAGTACTGGAGAAGATATTTTTATTTACCCAGGTTTTCTAGACCAGTTCTTGTTTCTTTTCCTGTCTTGCTGTCTTTGAATAAAATCCGGATCGTTTTTTATATTTTAAGGTTTATATTTTATGATGTCAAGCAGAATATATATAGCTTTAATAAATAAATATTTGATAACCATAAGCTGTCCTGGGAGTTGTCAAACTGAGGGGTAACAAATCTTTTAAATGAACAAGCAAATAATACAATGGAAATTTAAAAGGCACCAAAAATATATATTATTTAAAATCTATTCAATTAATTTTAGCAAACCAGAAATGCTGTTATTATACTACTTACAATTAAAGTGATTTTTGTGTGAATACATTATGTTTAAAATTTTACAATTTTATTCAATTACAGCTTAGCAAACATAATGAGAAGAAAAAGTATTGTCTTTTTCTTTTTTTAAGCCTTAAGTAAACTACTTAACATTTGACAGTAGGTTTTATCTCCAACTTTGCTGATAAGTTTAAATCACCTCAGCTGTACATCCACTTATTCTTGGAACTGTTTTTTCTACTGTCCTCTCATCAAAATATTTATAATAGAGCTTTGTTGTTGTTGTTGCCTTCTCATGACACCCAGCTGGGATATACTAAATATAGGCATTTGTGTAATACCCCAACAGAGAAAGGCAAGCCAAGCCAAGCATTAACCATGTGGCCTCAACACTCAGCGCTCTGGCATTGCGACTTGAAACATGTATCAGCAGTGTCACCTGAATTAACCGACAAAATGAAATGCTCGCTTACACAGACACAGAATAGTTCCTGCCCATAGATACAGTGAAAAGAAACTCAACTTCTGTCACAATCCAGGACCACTTGCTAAAGCAGCATAATAAAACAAAACATCATGTAAGATCTGAATACTTGTTAAACACACACACACACACACACAAACACACACACACACACACACCCTGTTTTAATGTTTTAAATTCAGGCGCTGTAATTTTATTGTACCATTTTGTTTTTCCTTTCTTTGTAAGAAGCATGTTACTGTGCTGCCCCCAAGTGGCATTAAAACTGAAGCTAAACACAGTGGAATTGGGATGAATGATTAAACAGTAGTCTATGTCTTGTCTATGCTGGTCACTATTTGTGTCAAAATCAATATTGGGGGAAGGTTCTGAAACTGCCGCTTTTCTTTCTCTCTTTTATTCTGCATATCAGTGATGTTCCCCTGTAGCAGTGAGGAAATCAACAGCTAGCAGCTAGGCGATCATTTCTGCTTGTTGTCCACTGAATTGCCAGAAGTAACTCAAAAATGTCCATTTATGAAGGGAAAAAAGCACCAGAGTTTGGCTCACACATCTTTACTTTTTGTATCAACAAAATACAATTTATTTATTTATTTAAAACATTTTTTGGGCCGTGTTTCAGGGCAGAAGCCCCAGCTCACAACAATAAAATACATGAAAGCATAAAATATGAATAGCAATAAAAACATAAGCGCAATAAAATAACAATAAAAACAATAAAAACAATAATAAAAGTCAACAATAAAATCACTAACAACAACGGCAATAACAGCAGCAACAGCAGTCATATCAAGAAAAGGCCATGGTAAAATAATATGTTTTCAAAGCAATGATGGGGCATAGCAGACCTCCGATGGCAATTTCTTCCAAAGGTGTGGGGCCACTGCAAAAGGCCCTCTCACCTGTGATCACTGACCTAACTACTCTCACAGGTGGGCAAATGAGAAAGGTTTCTCTTTCTGATCTTAAAGTGCAGGCAGGCTGATATGGGGAGAGGAAAGAGGCTTGGAGGCCCAATAGCAAGCTGAGTAAAGCAGCGTCCATGGTCTCTTCCCCTTGCTGCCCCTGGGACCACCCCCTTTTCGTCCTCTCCGCACTCCATATCTGAGCACAGAGATGTAGCCAGCTCAGCAAGAACCACACTGGCTACTGGGGGTGGGTATTTGGGCTCCAAGATCACAGCCCTTGTTCTGACCTCAGTTCCCTGAAACCACTGAATCCTATGGCCCTCTAGTGGCCATAGGATTGCTCCCTCCAGCTGCAACCCCAGTTTCCAGGCAGTAAGCACCATTAATCTCAATGGAACTTAAAGTTTTGAGTAGACATATATAGGATTGCACTATAAAAATGTTATTAAACTTAGAAATTACTATAAGATTAAGGACACAATCCTATGCATGTTTAGACAGAAAAAAAGTCCTGCAACTCCCAGCATTCCCCACCCAGCCATGTTGGCTGTCTAAATATGCATAAGAACATAAAAAGAACTATGCTGGGTCAGGCCAAGGCTCCATCTAGTCCAGCACTCTGTTCACACATGAGCCAACCAGCTGTTGATCAGGAACCCACAAGCAGGACACAAGTACAATAGCACCCTCCCACCCATGTTCCCCAGCAATTTCTGTACATAGGCTTACTGCGTTTACTACTAGTAGCATATTATTCATCATCAGGGAATTGTGCCCTAAGAAAAGTTAGATCAATTAAAACTGGGCAGCTGAGGCATCCCTTCCTTCATATCAGAGAAGGAGGAATAGCTCTTCACATATGTGTATCACTTGAAAACAAAGACATTATGTTAATTGAATTACAGCCTTATTATTTATGCATGTGGTCAGCAGTTTTTGTATCCTCAAGCGACACCATTCTAAATGCCTTTTGGCTGTACTCCAAGATTCTTCCATGTTTCATATTACAGGAAGCGATGAAAAGAAAAATAGGTAATTATCATTTAAGTTCTACTGACTCATTTTCACAAGGTATTAATGTAAAACATTTTTTTGCCAGAGACTAACACGACAATGCAAATTGGTCACTATTACATAATTCTACTATTACTCAATATTACCTACATTACATAAGAACATTACTGAGCACTTGTTAAGCCGGAAGTAGGATTGTTAACAACAAAGCCTACTGACATTATACAACATCACCTATTTTGGCCTGCAATTTTATGTAAAAGCACAGACTTTGTATTAATATTTGTATTCTTTAAAATTACATCGGACCAAAAAAATATTTTAAATGACACATTCCCTCATTTTCTTTCTAATTTGATTGTATAGCAGTGTGTGTGAACAACTATTTTATCACTGTGCTGCCTAACCATCTTGTCTAGGGGTCTTACAGCCCAATGCATACCTATATTAAACTGACATTCTTTGAGTGTACTTAAAACAATGTAAGCCCCCATACTTCAATGGAACTACATCAACTGGATCTCAATAATTTAGGTTACCTGGAACATGGATGAGGCTATAAGAAATTTTGAAGCAAGTTTCTATCTTCCCTCAGTAGTTTTTAATAGGAAAGGACACAAGGTTTTCATGTTGCTTTCCCCAAAAATAAACTCCTGAATTGCTAGGTGAATTAACTATCCACTCCCAAGGGTAGGCCAGTTAGGCACATGGAAAAATCATACTTCTAATAAGCCAATGGATTAAGCACTGTTATCCATGAAAAATCCATGTTTGAAGGCAACATACGTCTGGCTAGAGTTAGGAGATGACTGATGCCTTCATGGACTACCAAGGGTTATTAAATCAGAGGGAATGTTCAAGCATGCAATTCCCCACCTGTTCCTTGAAGTGCTGCAATCCCATAAGGATTGTATGCATGATTTTCCTAGAGAACAGATTGTATTTTAGAGCCATCTTTAGTTCTCTGGATTGCAAAAGAGGTGTAGCAGTAGTAATGGCTGGTTATGCATGCTCCCTTTCTTTATTTTAGGAGCATAGGAAAGGGTGATTGGCATTGGTAGGGCAGCATGAGGGGATGGAGCAGCATGATAGGGGGGAAAATGCTCAGGCATCTGCTCTAGCAAGTGAGTGACTATCTCCTGGACTTTTATTAACAAAGCTGGCATAAATTGTTTTGCAGGAGTAGAGCTCTTTTTGGTCTCTCTTATATACAGCTTTAGAAATGTATTTCTTACTATAGCTTCCTTCTAATACTTAGGGTGCATCTGCTAATTGCTTGTGTGTTAAAACAGATGTGCTGGAAACACTAATTTTCAAAATGCTGGTACTTTTTTGTAAACCCATCATCCAGCCCTGACTGTATGAACTGTAGTGAAGGTAGGCAGGGACAGGTGGGAAGCCAGTATAAGTCACCAGCATGTGGTTATTTTGGGGAAATGCATATGTGTTAGCAAGTACATCCATCCCTTTTAAAACAGCTGCCAGGACATGCCTGTGTAATTGTTAGGGCTGTTTCATGTCTTCTAAGTGGTTTATAATGATAGTGGGTAATGCAACACCCCCCCACCCCACCCCACACACCAAAAACAATATTCATTCCTGTTTGTTGCCCTGACTCTAAAAGCCTATAAACCTTTAAGAGTTTAAGCCCTATCCGCCCATTGATCCCAATATACCTCAAAGGCTCAACAAGGGAATCAGAAAGTTTAATTCTAGCAAAGGGCTCTCCACTGTAGTGCAAAGAGGGAGACATGTTAACATCCTAGCAAGCGAAGGATTGTAAGAGCTATAAGCAGTCACAACAAGCATGCCTGGACCTAGAACATAATTTGCATTACAAACAGCATGTTGGAAGAATTGACTCCCATTTTTATTAGGGTCAGCCATGAAGAGTGCTCCTTGGGCCATCTCTTTTCACACCCTATCACCATTTACTATCTTCAAAATATATGAAAGAAGAAAATGTGATAATTTGGAAAAGAGACTTCCAAAAGAGAATATTGTTCAGTTTCACCATTGCTTCCAGCTTGATCCCACTTCCTTGAACTTTCTAGCTTCAGTTCCCTGGATCTGGAACCTCTTGTCAAATCATATGAAAGGTTGTCCTTTGCAGCCACTATGAATGGCTTCATGTTGAAACATGACTTAGGCCTTATATACACCAGGCCTTTATCCAGGGTTTGTCCCTTGGTCGTCCCTGTGCCTGGTGTGGCCACCGCTCCTAGTTCCTAAAACAGGCATGGGGTGGGAAGCAATTCTTCCATCCCCAGGATGGGGTGGGGGGGTTGCAGGATTTGGTGGGTGGGTTTTTTCCTTACCTTTCGCCACATCGGATGGGGGCTGCAGCTCCTCTTTTTTAAAAACAAATGGCACCAGCAACGTCCCGGAAGGGAAGAGGGATGTCGTGCAGACATCTAGACCCTGGGGGAGGGTCGCGGAAGCAGGTAAGTCCGCGATCCTCCCCCTTCTACACCCTTAGGTGTAGATGAGCCCTAAGGCACAATCTTCCTGCTTTCCCAGCCATCCTCTGATACTTGGATTTCCAGGCACAGAATGAAAGTCTTTTCAATTGCAGGGATACCTGTCCTCGCTATACTCCTTAGACTTCAAGAGGTCAATAGTATGTCACCTCTACCTGAACCTCTTTATAATGCAAGAAAAAAGTAGTCAGGTCAAAACAACCGTCACTGCCTACCAATCTAATGAAGTCAGTAATCAATCGGGCTAATAAAGACAGAGTTCTTTATTAAGTCAACTCTCCTCTAACAACCTGAATGTGTATTTTTCATTATATGTGCTTAAACTCTGAGGACTAATATACACCTTAGTAACAGGGGCAGGGTGTGTCATCCTGCCATTTGCAGGAATAAATTCAAGAGTGGGCATAATATTACTGGGGAAATCTTATTGGGAATCACTCATAAAGATATGAAAAATGGATAATCTCTCATACATCTCTGGGCAATGGGGAGAGGTTCATTCGTTCCCCTATTTGAATGTCATACCTTGTGAAGAGTAGCAGTATTTTTCACCACTCCCCACAATGTTCAGGCTGCCACAGTTAAGAAATATATCCAGCCTGCCCTTACATGGCACCCTACCCTTAACTCTTATCTCAAATCAATGGAACCAACTATCATGGTCTCATATTCCTGTGATGGGGCTGTAGCCACTGATATTTAATTTAGGCTGCCCATAAGAACAGAAATCACCCAAAGTGGTTTCCAGAATATAAATATACAATATATAAGCAATTCTAAAATTTTAAAACCCTGGGACACCATATTATTAAATTAATAGCTAATAATAACCAGCAATAACACTGAAACAGTTAGCTGGGTAGGAAAATAAGTTCAAACAAATAATTACAGCTAAAAAACATAGCATAGCTTTAACTGTTGTGATGAAGAGGGAATTTCTCCAGGTGCTGCATGCATACAAATGACACCTGCTGAAATTCCCTTTTCTATACAACTGTTAAAGGTACAGGAGCCCTGTCTTCCATTCCATATGATCACCCTAACATAGCATATGTACAGCAGCCCAATAAAATCCTTATTTAAAGAAAGTTGTAGTAAAGAAATGGGACTTCAGGGTCTCTTTAAAGGCCTGCAGTAATGGGGCTTGATGTACTTCAGCTGGAACAGTTATGCAGAATGGCAGGGGTGGGCAACTTGTGGACCTCCAGATGTTTTGCTCTACAGCTCCCATCATTCTTCCTCATTGACTATGCTGACTAGGGCCGATGGCAATTGTAGGCCCAAACATCTGGAGGGCCACAAGTTGCTCACCCGGAAACTATGACAGATAAAGAAAACTCCTTTATATCCTTTTTTCACCCATTTCAAACTCAAACAGATCTTAAACGTAGCCTGCAGCCTTATATACCCATTTGTAAGCAATCATGAATATGATTAGGCGGCATATCGCGTAGCAAAGAGTGGAGGGCAAGAGTCCAATACAGAAGCAAGCATGCTTAAGCCTGTTGATTTCAATTGGCCTAACTATGCTTGGCTCAGTGTTGGATTGTGGCCCAGGTACACAAACTTTGGTGGGACCTTTAACCCAAGATACCTTTAAAAAGGGCTAGGCTTTACAAATAAATGTACATTTGTCCTCATGTATTCCAACATATTTATAAGAAGTTATTTCTGAAAAACATTATGTTGGGGATTATTAATGGCTAGCCATCCAAACAAGATATACATTGACCAAGTTTTAATGATCGATCACTTATAATCTATTTAGTAGCTCAGAACAGAATTCTGAAGCATCTTAAATATTGAATGAAATAATCACAATATCCAGAGAAAAATACTAAATTATCAATAAAATTACAGAACATCGTCACAATCTGAAACCAACCAACCAACAGCACAGCTAAAATCCTAAAACCCACCAGAGAGCCAAGAGACTTCCTAAATAAGAAACGTTTTCATAAACTTTTTAAAAGCCAGGTGTGAGTCAACCAGGTGAGCTTTCCTGGAAATTCCAAAGGCAACACACCTATGATGAGAAGCAGATTGTAAGGCACAACAGAAAAATATACATCCTTTTAAAATCAAGTGTAAAAACAAAATACTACTTAACCTGCCTACAGTGTTCTAGAGCAGCCATCCCAAACATAGAAACATCCAGATGTTTCTGGACTACAATTCCTATCAGCCCCAGCCAGTATGGCAAATGGCCAAGGATGATGGGACTATAGTCCAAAACATCTTGAAGGCACCAGGGAAAGGCTGTTCTAGAAAACGATAAATGTCTAATTTTCTAGGCCAACTGCTACCTCTGTGATATACGCTGGCACATTTTAATCCATGAATAAATATTGCGTAGAGCCAGCATGCTTAATTTAGATCATAAGCCTCCTGAATATTATAGTACTTGAGAAAATACCTTGGGGCTACTGCTTGAATTAGGGACAAGCTACATAAAATGCAACTGGTCCTAAGAAAGACAGCAACCAGCTCTGTCTATCTAAAATTATTTCTAGACCACCTTAAATGGTGGAACCCTTTCTGTTGCTCCCTGTAGGCAACACAAGATTTATTCTGAAACTCTCCTATATAATAATCTACGCTGGGTTGTTGTTTTTAAAGGGATGCTTCAAATGTTACATATCTCCAACAGAGAAGGCAATTTTGTGTTGGAAGAAAGGTGAATCCACATATCTATGGGACTACAAAAGAAAACACACACATTTATTTTGGAGGGATTCGTGCAATGCCATTTCTGCCCCCACCCATTGTTTTTAGTCAAAGTGCTAAGAGAATGCTAATAGGCTTTGTAATGTGAAATGAAAAACCTGGTGAACAGGAAATGTTGAAAAACTAATATGCCCTGTCTAATTGTTCACTGGGGTAGAACTGAATGGATGAGGAGGGAAATCAGAGCCATACTGGCTGGCCCCACAACCAACCTCACACATTTATTTATCTGTTATGTTACAATCCAAGAGTTCCATATGCACACAGCCAATGCTTGTTTGCCTGAACATGTGTCAATTTCCATATACTTTATCCATGCCCTCCATATTTTTCAGGGTACAGATTGGAGTCATAGGTTTTCATGTGTAGGCTCTATGCCAACCTTTCCCAGCCTGATCTGTGATCTCCTCCATATGATTTGGACTGCAACTCCCATCTTTACTAACCCATAACCATGTTGGCTGGGGCTGATGGGGATTGTAGTCCAAAAAAGCAGGAGAGCACCACAGTGGGGGAAAGCTGCTCTATATGCAAGTTCCCATAAATATGTGGAGATTGGGACTGGGCCAGCAGGGCCCCAATTCCAGCCTACTCCTCACCCGCACTTGTATGTTCCTACCCAAAATGAAAACTTGAACAGGACTATAGAAATAAAGAAATAGAAAGAGAGAAGAGAAGATTGAGGGGAGACATGATAGTACTCTTCAAATACTTGAAAGGTTGTCACACAGAAGTGGGCCAGGATCCCTTCTCGATCATCCCAGAGTGCAGGACGCGGAATAATGGGCTCAAGTTACAGGAAGCCACATTCTGGCTGGACATCAGGAAAACTTTCCTGTTAGAGCAGTACGACAATGGAACCTATTACCTAGGGAGGTCGTGGGCTATCCCACATTAGACCCATTCAAGAGGCAGCTGGACAACCATCTGACAGGTATGCTTTAAGGTGGATTCCTGCATTGAGCAGGAGGTTGGACTTGATGGCCTTATATGCCCCTTCCAACTCTACTGTTCTATGAGGAGAAGCACAAAGGAGTAAGCCTGGGAGAGGGGGGGAAATAACTATATTTTCTACAAGAAAAGAAGGCAGACAAACAAAAAAGGATGTTTCCTAGCAGGAATGCATTTATAATGCTGTATATAGTCAGTAGCACTGTCTTGAAGAAGAGCTGATTCAGACATTAGGAAGTTTTGGAGAAACAGGTCACACCCAAATCACTTGACCTAAAGTACTGTAAGAAAAAGGTGCGGTTAAAAACAGTGCATCATACATACATTTAGCACAGTATTAAAAACAGCCTCTGTTCAGGAAACACAGAAGATAGGCTCTGTACATGCCACAATAATTTGAGCCATAAATTGCAAATTACTAAGAAATAGTGGTGTTTCCTGTGAAGTTATCCTCGACCACTTGTTGCTGCTGCCCCTGTCTCGCCTCTACTATTTAGGTCCCACAGCACCATGGCCCAGCAACCTGGCCTCTAGATAACTTTGTTATTCCGCTGCCACCAGTACTTACTCAGGTATACCCACAGACCACACCAGTAGATATAATTAACAAGAACTTATTAATAAGAAATTGCGTGTCAACAAGCTTAATGGTTACTTCAGTTCAATTGCATATCTGTTACAAGGGTTCAATGCTTATTGGTTTTAGTCAGAACTCTTATACTTTAACAAACTGTTCCTTATTTAATCTATGCTCTAAAATCTTATCTCAATTTCTCAATCAAACAAGACAGGCTGCTTACCTGTAACTGGAGTTCTTCAAGTGGTCATTTGTGCAATCACACATGGGCTCTGTGCTTGCGCGAAGCACCATTAGGAAACTTCTAGAGCTAAAGCATTTTGGGCGGGAACCCCTCCCCCACAGTACAGTGTGCACACTCAGCAGGAGTTCCCCCCCATTCTCCTCAGTTCCTTAAGACCAAAATCGTGGCCTCGGAACCAAAGTAATAATGGAAATAATACCTGTAATGTATTATGGTACCAGGAAATTGTCGATATGGGTAGTCGACATGGAAGGTCGATACTGATATTAAGTGAACGTCACACCACTGCGGGGTAGGCGGGTGAGTTGTGTGAATGCACAGGTGACCACGCGAAGAACTCCAGTTACAGGTAAGCAAGCTGTCTTTCTCTTTCGTGGTCTTTGCACAGCACACATGGACGAATAGCAAGCTGACTTACCAGGAGGGGGGTAGGTGTTCATGCCAGAATCTATGACAAAACTGTCCTGCCACAGGTGCAATCCACTCGAGTTCGAACATCAAGTCTATAATGCTTGACAAAAGTGGAGGGGTGCGACCAGGTTGCTGCCTTGCACAAGTCTGGGACAGAAATGCCCCTGTCAAAGGCTGCAGAAGCTGACATGGCTCGCATAGAGTGGGGCTCTGACCGGTGCTGTAAGGGGAAGGCCCTGCAGCTCGTAGGCTGGAATGATGGTGCTGACAAGCCAGGAAGCCAGTCATTGCAAAGAGATTGGGGCACCCTTGTTACGGCCCGAGTAGCACAGGAACAATCATGAAGAGGTGCGAAACGGAGCTGTCCTGTCCTTATAATACGCAAGTGCTCTACGCACATCGAGGGTATGCATAGTTGTCTCCAACGGTGTAGTCAGTGTCAAGAAGAAAGTTGGCAAGGATATGGTTTGGTTGAGATGAAATTCGGAAACAATCTTTGGTAAGAATGCGATATCCGGGCGGAGTAGAACGTTGTCCCTATGGAAAGAAAAGTACGGTGGATCTACTCGCTAGACCGACAGGCCAATGTGATGGCTACCAAAAAGGCCGATTTCCACATCAATAGTCTAA
This sequence comes from Anniella stebbinsi, assembly GCA_029215795.1. Classification (NCBI taxonomy): domain Eukaryota; kingdom Metazoa; phylum Chordata; class Lepidosauria; order Squamata; family Anniellidae; genus Anniella; species Anniella stebbinsi. The sequence continues at coordinate 64,420,555 of JARDYH010000001.1, read as the reverse complement.
AATCTGAAGTCGCCGTAGGTTCAAACGGAGGACCTGTTAATGCCTTCAATACAACAGAAAGATTCCATGCCAGAACAAATTGCATGAGGTACTGGTTCCCCTCTATTCGGCACTGGTTAGGCCCCATCTTGAGTATTGTGTCCAGTTCTGGGCACCACACTTCAAGAAGGATGCAGACAATCTGAAGCGTGTTCAGAGGAGGGCAATGAGGATGATTAGGGGTCTGGAAACAAAGCCCTATGAGGAGAGATTGAAAGAACTGGGCATGTTTAGCCTGGAGAAGAGAAGATTGAGGGGAGACATGATAGCACTCTTCAAATACTTGAAAGGTTGTCACACAGAGGAGGGCCAAGATCTCTTCTCGATCAACCCTGAATGCAGAACACAGAATAATGGGCTCAAGTTACAGGAAAACAGATTCCGGCTGGACATCAGGAAAAACTTCCTGACTGTTAGAGCAATACGACAATGGAACCAATTACCTAGGAAGGTTGTGGGCTCTCCCACACTAGAGGCATTCAAGAGGCAGCTGGGCAACCATCTGTCGAGGGATGCTTTAAGGTAGATTCCTGCATTCAGCAGGAGGTTGGACTCAATGGCCTTGTAGGCCCCTCCCAACTCTACTATTCTATGATTCTATGATGGGACGGAGCGGTGGTGCCAAATTGTGGGTGCCCTTGAAGAACCTCTTAGAAAGAGGGTGCGAAAAAATAGTAAAACTCTGTAATGGAGGATGGAATGCTGAAGTTGCTGAAAGATAAACACGAAGAGAAGAATAACGAAGTCCTCTATCGAAAAGAGAGGAAAGAAAGGAAAGGACCTGTGGTACCGATGAGGTGGCAGGTCGAAAACTATGCTGTCGAGTGTAGGAGGCAAAACTTGTCCATTTCCTATGATATGATTACTGAGTAGATTCCTTCCTTGACTCCTGAAGAACTCAGCGTAGAGGGGAAGGGAAACCTTCGAGTTCAGAAACTAAAGTCTCCATGCTAATCTAATCTATTATTATAAAAAAAAATTAAGAGAACGAAGAGAAACGCCTAAGAGATTTGGAGAAAAGTTCTCAGAAGGTGTTGCCACGAAAGCGGTTGAAAGAGAACTGAGGAGAATGGACGGGAACCCCTGCTGAGCATGTGCACTGTACCGTGGGGGAGGGGTTCCCGCCCAAAACGCCTTAGCTCTAGAAGTTTCCCAATGATGCTCCGCGCAGGTGCAGAGCCCATATGTGATGCACAGAGACCACGAAGGAGAACTCTTCTAATCTAATAATCCTCTCTCTCGCTCAATACTCTCAAATCTCCCTCCAATCAACCCTGTCAGCTCTCTCTGTCAAACACATATATACACTCCACTCGCTCTCTAGCTCCTCCCACTTTTACACAGCCAGCTAATCCAGGCACTCCAACCAACCAATCAACGCTCACCTTCCATTCGGGCACACAGCCAGCCAATCCAGGCACTCCCCCACAACCAGCCAATTACTCTATATTTACCAAGACCTATAACCATAAACAGTGGCTCAGTTCAGACGACATATTAAGCAACAGAGGGGAAATAATGTACTGACGGTGCATTATGCAGGCGAAGCTTCACAGACGACAAGCTGCAGCCAGCGCTGCTTGGATCCGGCAAACGCCCCGGTTGTTAATAACGTATGTGGCTCTGACTGACAGCTCGGCCGCCATGTTCTCCACTTACCAACCTCCGCTAGTCCTCCCGCAGGCATCCCAGCACACACTGCGGCCGAAAACTCATGGGCGTCGCCATTGAAGCCGATGCAGGACACGCCTCCCAAACCCCATTGGCCGTCTCAGGCAATGGGCAGAACACAGCAGCCTCGGGCAAAGAGGGAGCCAGGAGGAACGGCCGCACCAATACAGCGGCCGCACCCCACACTGCGCCCCAAACGTTGGCACCCACGCCCCAGGGAGCAACCCCCACCCACCCTACATGGGAGACTCGGCAGCTGCGAGGGCGACCCACGTCCCCCAGCCCCCAGCCACAACTACCTCCCCCCCAGAGCATTCACCCGCACACACAGGAAAGAAGTCAAGAGTGGGGTGGTTTGGAAAACTTTATTCAGCAGGGTGCTCAGAAATGGGCAATAAGGCACATGGCCACTACGAAACAAGGGCAGAGCCTACGGAAAGGCCAGGTGCCCCCGGGAAGGGAGAAGGCGACTGGAAGGCACAGCGGTGAAGAGGGGACAGCTGAGCCGACACCCCCAGGGAGCCAGCCACGGAACGGGCGAAGGGGAAGAGGCGGAGAGGGGCGGCATGCCAGGGAGAGATGCCAGTCCACAGATGGAACCCCACAGCCGACGCTCACAGGAGGTGGGGGTAGCGGAACCAGATCCAGGCACTGATGCTCTCACGCACCCGTGATGCCTCCAAATAGGCGCGGCGCTCCCCAACGGGATTCTCGGGGCCCGGCAATGGCACAATGTCCTGCCCGTCCACAGCGATGCCGTCGGCGTCCTCGCCCACCCGGGGGAGATCGGGGTGCTCGGCCAGTAACATGTCCCCACGGGACTCGCAGAAGTTGTGCAGGATGCAGCAGCACACCATCACGTCCGGGATGATGTCGGCCTGCAAGTCCAGCAAGCTAAACAGGGAGTGCCATCGCTCCTTCAGACGCCCAAATGCACGCTCCACGGGCAGGCGGGCAAGGCAATGGTAGTAGTTGTATTTACCCTGGACGTTGGTGCAGGGGTAGCAGTATGGGGCCATCAGCCACGGCTGCGGGGCGAGGGCCTGGTCGGCCAGGAGGAGTGGACCTACTGCACGGCAGCACATGGAAGCGGGCCCGGAAGTCAGGAAGCGCCCCGATGTCAGCTTGGCAGCCAGGGGGGAGTTCCACAAGACGGCCGTGTCGTGGCTCCGGCCGGACACACCCACATAGATGTCCATGAAGCGGCCCTTGGCATCCACCACCGCCTGGAGAACCATGCTGTAGAAATGCTTGCGGTTGTAGTACTCCTCGCCCGGGGGGGGGGGCAGGATGTGCACGTGGGTTGAGTCCATCGCCCCCACCACCCGCGGGAAGCCCAGGGCATGGAAGTGACGCATGTTCTCCTTCTCGTCCCCGACCTGGATGACGTCGGCCAGGTATAGCTTGTTCAGGATGCTCACCGTCTCACGGAAGATCTCGCCATCTCACGGAAGACACGCCCACCCCGAAGATGGTCGACAGCGGCAGGTAGCCCACGTTGAACCCCAGCTTGTACAGCGTCAGGGCAAGGCGACGAGAAACAGGAATGCACGGGCGCATGTTGGTACACTCCCGCTGCAGGACTGGGGTCACCTCAGCCACCAGCACCTCGAACGTCGCATGGGACATGCGGAAGCTCCCCCGGAAGCACTCGTCTTCCCAGTCCTCCAAGTCCTGCATCTCCTTTCACACAGAATCCATCCTAGAACCATCTCTGTCACTTGAGGCGCAGGTGGCCTCAGGGGCACGGAGTGCCTTCTACCAACTTCGGTTGGTGGCCCAGCTATGTCCCTATCTGGACAGGGATAACCTGGCTTCAGTTGTCCATGCTCTGGTAACCTCCAAGTTAGATTACTGCAATGCACTCTACGTGGGGCTGCCTTTGAAGGTGGTTCGGAAGCTGCAGCTTGTGCAAAATGCAGCGGCCAGATTGATAACTGGAACCAGTAGGTTCGAACATATAAGACCTACTCTGGCCTGCTTGCATTGGCTGCCTGTATGTTTCCGAGCCCGGTTCAAGGTGCTGGTTTTAACCTATAAAGCCTTATACGGCTTGGGACCACAATACCTGATGGAACGCCTTTCCCGACATGAACCTACCCGAACACTAGGTTCAACATCTAAGGCCCTCGTCCGAGTGCCTCCTCCGAGGGAAGCTCGGAGGTCGGCAACAAGAGAGAGGGCCTTCTCTGTGGTGGCTCCCCAATTGTGGAACGATCTCCCTGACGAGGCCCACCTGGCGCCAACATTGTTATCTTTTTGGTGCCAGGTCAAGACTTTCCTCTTCTCTCAGGCATTTGGCAATATCTGAGGAGCCTGGGTTTGTTTTGTTTTGTTTTTGTAGTTTTTGAAGTGTTGAAGTGGTTTTTAAATGTACAGATTGTGTGTATGTTGTATGTTTTTGCTGTTTTAATTTTTGTATATTGTTTTTAATTGTTTTTAATCCTATGTAAACTGCCCAGAGAGCTTCGGCTATGGGGCGGTATACAAATGTAATAAATAAATAAATAAAATAAAATCCAGGGAAGCAGCCAGCGGTGGGCAGTCTCGCACTCAGCAAGAAGCTCGGCCGACGACGGGGGGGTGCACGGTGCAGGGCTTCCTCGGCTGTGCCTCCAGCCAGCGTCTCCACCATCATCATGCTGCCTCATGGCGGCGAATCACTGGCAGGATGGCACCTGGAGACAAGGCACAGCCTCCGCTGCGCCAAGGGGCCACCAGAGGGCCTCCGTTCCGAACACTGGCTTTGCAGGCAAGGCCCCACTCAGGCGCCTCAGCCAGGCACGTAACAAGTCCTCCTTGTCGCCGTAGCCGTGGTTCTGCGTGGCCGCCTGGATAGCCCCCTGCAAGAAGGCTGTGGCGAGCCCCCTCTGCTCCATAGTTGCCAGTGCCGGGGTGGCCAGAGGGGAGGCGGGCAGGACGGGAGGAGCAGTGGGCGTGACAGAGCAGAAGGGCGGAGGGAGGTGCGGCAAGGCTGGCAGCATGGGATTGCCAACTACGGTAGCATGGGAATGGGAAAGAAGGCGGATTTGTTTTGGCTGAAGTGCACCTGCAAGAGAGGGGAGTGAAAGGAAGTGGCCAGAGTGGGGTGTGTGAAGGGGAATTGGCACAGCAGGACAAGGCTAAGCTACGACTGAGGGGGGATGGGCGAGGGCTTCCATGCCGGCAGAAGGGTCTATGGCCAGCCATTGATCGGACGGCGGCAACGCCGGACACTTTGTTCCAGACGTCGAATGCGATGTATGACTTCTCCCAGGGCCATCTCCAGAGCGTGGCATCTCCATGGCCATGACCAAGTCCCTCGCCACCTGCAGCTGGTCTGCCTTGCGCCTGTTGTGCATCCAGACACACCTCTGCGCGTTGGTCAGGGGACGGGCTTCTACGGCCGCGGCCACACCGTACTCGCCTGCGGGCGGTGGCGGCGGCTCCTCCTCCAGGGGGGCCGCTCCCTCCATCGGCGCGTCCTTTGGCTGTGGGGGGCCCTCGATCTCCTCCTCGAGCACGGCCTCCCCGACCTCGAGCTCGGCTTCCAGAGGCGCGTCCTCCTCCATCGCCTCCAACTCCATGAAGGTGTCATCAGTGGCCTGCGTATCGATGTTCTGCAGCTCTTTCTGGGACAGTGACAGTTCTGGCTCCATCACGTCGCCCAACTGTTGTTCCATGAGCTGCTCCATTTCGACCTGGTCCTCCTGTGACACTGGCCCCATCTCCGTCACGGCATCCAAGATGCTGCAGGCAAAACCCTGCACCGTGGTGCTGCGTCTCGATGACCCCAGCTGTGTACGGGGTGCCGCCTCTGCCTGCGCCGCTCGCCCTGCGGTGGCGGCCACACGTCCCCTCGCGGGAGTCGCCCTCGGGCACGATGACCCTGGCCCTTCGTCCTCCTGCTGGGTCTCTGGCACCAGCAGGTCGGGTGCAGGATCCTCTACCTGCATGTCCGCACAGATGAGCCGTAAGAAGGCTGTGGGGCTGCTGCTGCTGGAGGAGGCTGGTGTGGGGGAAACGCTCCTTGAGGTGCTGACTGTCCTGGGTGGCACGAGTGGCGGCCTCGCAAGCACCGATGGGCTTTGGGATGCCGCGGGACGGCTCCTCGGCTTCGCCATGGCCGGCCATGCTTCGGCTGATGCCCTCACAGCCTTCTTGCCGGTGGGTGTTGGGCATGGGGCTTCCCTCCGTGCCGGCGGCTGTGGTTCCCATGTGGGACATCCTGGGACAACATCGTGGCGCTCCACCAGCAAGCGTGCCAGTTCGTCGTAGAAGGGCATGGTGCGTATCTGAACGCCACTTCTCTTATTGTGGGTGACGATCTCCTTGAACTTCCTCTTGAGTCCGTGGAGCTTGTCCTTGCATTGCTTGCCGTTGCGGTTGTTCCTGCATTGTCCTTGCACTGCTTGCCGTTGCAGTTGTTCCTGCATCTGCTTGGCGAGCCAGGGGTACAGCTGATCGTGCCTGGCTGTGGCCATGATCCTCCTGGCTTCCGGGCTGCCCCACAGCTCTATGAAGTGCCCGATCTCTGCCTGGGACCAGTACTGCGCTCTGCGTCTTTCAGGGGGGTCCTGGCTGCTCCCCTCTCCTTGGGTTTGTGAGCCATTGTCCTCGGCCGGGTCACCCCGGGCCCCCTCTCCCTCTGGCTCAATGTTGCCGGAGAGTATGTGTTTTGGTGGTGACGGTCGTCTGTGCCCTGGGCTGGCTTTCCCCGTCCCGTGTGCTTGTGTGATGGTGGGTGGTGGTGGGCTGTTGTGCTTGATGGAAATGTGCCCTGTGTGTAGGCATTGTTGTCATTGCTGGCCGGGGCCACTTCGTGTCCTTGGGATTGTTGTGCATACCTCCAGCTGTTTTCCACAACATCCGCAGGTGGCTGGCTGTTGCCCATGGGCACCCTTTGCCTTGGCGTTTCGTGCGTCTTGGGGATGTGCGTGGCCGTTGCTCGCTGTCCGGCCATGTTGTGCAGACGAGGGGGGGCTCGGCAGATGCTGATTCCCCGGCCCTTGTGCTTCCGGGTGAGTCGACAGTCGAGGTGGCGGTGCAGTGTGAGTCTGCTTCGGGTGGGTTGCTGAGCTTCCTGTTGGAGGGGGGGCTGCCCCTTGTTCCTGGGCGCCTGGGGTGTTGCTTCTTCCATAGCCTCCCTCCCTTTGCCGTGGATCCCTTCTGGCGCGCTTCCCTTTCCGTTTGGGTGGCTGCCTGGGCACTCGGCGTGCGTGCTTGCAGGAGCTGGCCCCTTGTTGTGCTCCATGCCGGCTGCCTTGTGGGGGAGGCGGGCATCCTTGGTTGCTATGGCGGCGATGCCGGGGATCTGTTGTGGGCGTGCTGGAGCGGCCGCCCGCGTTCTGCCCTCCAGACGACATATTACTCAATTGACTAATCCCTAAACAACATGCAAGCCCATTGTTTCGCTCCGTTGTTTAATTCTCCCAATTAGCGTACTGTCAGTTGTGTGTGCGTTGTGTGTCTCCCTCCAGACGTTAACCAGCTCAACTGACGGTTGATTAATTAACCCACCGTTGCTTAACGTGTTGTCCGAACTGAGCCAGAAAGTACATTTTGGCCTAGTTATTAACTTTACCTGTTAGTGTCCTTAACCCTTTTTAAAGATATAAACAAATGCATATCACAAACAATAAACTTTGCAATATATTTACAAGCACAAACAATAGAACATCACATTTCCCATCAGGCATTTTGCTTAAAAAAAATTGCCCCTGATTCAGTGTCCTCTAAAGCTCACATCTGCCATCATTTAAAACATCTGGGATGGTGGATTTATTTTAAAAAGCATGACTAAAGATGCTATAGTTGTTTTACTTACCCCATGTGGGTACTTAAATAGGATTCTGAAATGTACATTAATTTGATTTGAATTTTGTTCAAGTAATACATTTCATTAATTAACGGGGGGGGGGGGAATAGCTCCACCTAGAAAAATATACATGAATTCTTAGCACAATATTTGTAGAACGTCCTAATTGAATCTCTCTCTCTCTCTCTCTCTCTCTGTGCACAATGCATTTTACAAGTTTAACTGATCAAAATAATAATAATAATAATAATAATAATAATAATAAATTTGAAACCAAAAATTGCTTTATCCAGATTATTCTAAATTAACATTATATTTCACTATGCCTTTGATTGAAATCCACTTTAAATCTTGTTAAAATATTCAATCCACTTGAAGGTTAAACCAAATGATTTACTGCAAACATTTTCTAGCACCAGTGCAGAGCAGGAATTTAAAGCATGCATTTCAGTATTTGTGTTAATTTGTGCATAAGTAAGAAGCACCAACTTGATACAGAAGAACTTACACATCTTGCTTATGTAAGATTTCAAATGAGATAACATAGTAATTAAAGAAGAATCTTGCTGTTCTTGTTCAACCACAAACATTCTTACAGCCTCAACTTTCTTTTAAAAACTTCAAATGCCAAACACATAGTGTATGGAGCCAAAATGCTATTTTTCAATTGTGTACCTGTTTTCAAAATAATCGCGGGGTGATGGGGAAACGACCAATTTATGCTATTACAGTGTCCTACCATATATTCTGCTCCGTTACAAAAAGTTAGATGTGCAAGAGACTGGTATTTTTTAAAGATCTTAAATTTAGTCCATAGTTTTATCAAACACAAACGAAAATATTAAGAATGTGCAGCAGTAACTTGCTGACATGTCCTACCTGGAAAGAGAGAAGGTCTTTTCTTAGGGCGTCTTGGGTGGATAGGTTCTAAATTCCTAACATTTCTTTGATACTTTCCTTTAATGCCATTTCCTAGGAGGAGTTCCGATGGTAGACTACTTCGTCTCAATTTATAATCATTCCGGTATGAATTCAGTTTACATTTAGTCCTAGAGTGCAGATTATTGTCATCAATTGCCATTGTAGCAGATACGTGAGTAAGGCTACCCAAAAAGTACAAAGAGAACAGTGTAAAAATGAAGGAAGCTGAGCTTCAAATCAATCAAATCTCTTTTACTGATGGAAAACAGTCACCAACCATTTTTGATGTTCTCATGCTTAGCCCAGCACTTGTTTGGTAAGTTTTGCAAGCGGAAAGGCGTGGGCAAAACAGGTGTAGAATTACTACGAAGTCCCTCCTTTCAAAAGTCAAACAGCTCAGAGGAGGAGTATAACAAAATCATTAAAGCTTGCAGCGTCTTGTGGATGAGTAGAAAATTTACCTGAACTCAACAACTTCCTATTGCAAAGAATGGATTAAATAGGCTACTCTAATTCCTGTTTCCCTGTCAGCGCTTCTCACTTCAGTCCATTAAAAATCCACTGAAACCCAAACTAAGTAAATGTTGCTACTTTAATAAATAAATTAATATTCTAATTTTCTATGAAAGAAACATGTCTGGGAAAATATTCTACCCTATAAATTGTTATGTGCTGTTGTTTGACTGGAGAGGAGGCTTTGCAAAAATATCGTTTGCCTCAAACCTTTAACTGTTTGGTCACAACTACACAAGTGAATTTGCAGATACAAGAATAAGAGATTTGTAACAGAAAATCAAGGATGTAACACTGGGACAGAAGTGCATTTTCATAATCGTACTGAAACACAGTATGATTATTAAATAAAGTAATTCATAAAGTCCAGGGCTACAAACAAGGTTAGGCTGCTTAAATCCAGCTGTGTGCAGGACTGCAGCCCCTATGTGTACCAAAATTACATGCCCACCTTTTGCTGTTATATGGCAATATAACAGCACAATGCATTGCACATTTTCTACAGCTGAAAATATTAAGGTTGGCATAACTTTACTGTGTAGCTACTGCCTTAGCTGGCATCAAAAAGGTGGTATAGAAATACAGTAAGAAATAAAGAAGCAGAATTAAGCTATGGCAGACCAGTTGATGATATTAAGGTTCCATCACTCAGTACATCTTCAATACAAGCACAGAAAAAGAGAACATTACATTTTATAAAGTAAAAGGCAATGAAACATCAAACTCATTTCTGATATTGGATTAGCCTCCAATTTTTGGGGTTTAATTCCTTCATCTGCAATAGCATTGTGCTGAGTAGAATTAAGATCTTATATTTGCATATAAAAACTTATCTACACTGCTTCCATACTTTAAAGCAAATTTCATGTGACTGTAGAACACATTTTATGTGCAAATATTGCAAAAAGCAAGGAATTCACATAGTTTCTACATTATAAAACTTAAAACAACTCCTGATATTGGACTACATCGGTCAAAGCTCACAAAATGTGCATGGATAGAAATCTCATATTGTCCCTGTTCAGAAGACACCTTAAACCATGACTTTAACCACGGTGTTTAAGCTAAAAAGCCTTAAGCACTGTGGTTAAAGTCATGGTTTAAGGTGTCTTCTGAACAGGGCCATTAATTGTACTGTACTTGTACTGTTTCACCATTGTTTTAATCTTCTCTTCGTTAACCTTCCTGCATAGTCAACAATCTCTCTAGATGCCCTTAGGCAAGTTCCGGTGTCAGTTAACTGAAGCAGAGGTGGCAAAGATTCAACAAGCTTTATTTACGCTGCTAAAACTTGTATGACAACTGCTGCATATCTCTAAAACCCTGTCTATGCCTGGGCAATTCTCCAGTCTTCCTACTTCCTGTTCTTCCAACCCAGCTTCCTGTCCTCTCAGACTACATTTCCCAACATGCAGAACTCTACAGCCCTGTTTACAGGCAATATTGAGAAAACATCACACTCTCAAATTCACTTCTCCACCTCAAAGGATTAATTTTTGGGCGTAAATCACTTTATGTACTGAAATGACAGCTTACACATCTTCATGGGTTGGCTATTACAGCCTGGGATAAAATTCCTTGGAGTTGATTGTATGCATTTTTTTAGTTTTCAGTTGATCTGTTTACATTGATTTTGAATTACTGCTACATGACCCTTCAAGTCAGAATGGACTATAATTTAAATTAATACAAATGATTTAAAATATAATCTAGTTTTTTAGTGTTTTAGTTTCCAGTTTACCTGGGAAGGAATTAGTCAAATAAATGGTGGCCAGTTATTCTTACATAATCCAATGTACAAGCTTTTACAAAACCATTCACCAACACGCCAGGGATACTGATGCTTTTGGTGTGTAAGAATATCCAGGAGCCATCTGTGTTGTGAGGCTTACCATCAGATTCTATACAGAGTCCAGTGTGCCTAATTATTCATAGAATTGGCTGCTAGCACAGCAGCAGAAAGTGCACTTGCTCAGTGAAAAAGGAAAGACACTCTTCATGTGCTCAAGAACACTTTTTCTATATTCTCACGGGCTAATAGAAAGCCTGGATACAATTCTCTGCCGAGATAAACATAACTGGGATAAAAAAAACCACATTCACTGTGAATAATATACCAGAACATGATCAAAAACAGATTATGAGAAAACTAAAACCTCCAAAAATGTTACCTCTTAGGGCTTGACTATACAGCAGTGGAGATATATGGCTGGTTTGGATGTAATAGCAAGTCTTTTGTATTTGGGTCTGAGCTTCAAGTGTGTGTGTTCCATTTTTCCTTTCCCCCATCCTCCATCCCTTCCCTTGTGCACTCTGATTTCCTTCCTGAGTTTTAATTTAGGCTGAACTTTAGTTTGCCTTACCTACAAATCAGAAAGCTATAGTCTTCACTTGGCCTCCAGAGCAGAACTGAAAATCCATCTCAAATTGTCCATTTCACTCAATACGGCTTACACTGACTGACAAGGCTTTCCAGCCCTGCCTAAAGATGACAGGGACTGAACCTAGTAGCTTCTGCATACAAAGAATGTGTTCTACAAAAACTACCCTGGCATATCTGAAATTGAAGGTAGAAGGATGAGAGGAGAAATGTACTAAAACCTTCCCTTCCCCATACATAAATAACTGTTAACAAGATACTTTAGAATGCCAAAGCAATCAAGGATGCTATCTAATATATGTTTAAATAGAAAAAAGTCCTAGAACTCCCAGCATCCCCCATTAAACCATACCAGCTGCAGAATGCTGGGAACTGTCAGACTTTTTCTGTCTAAACATGCGTGGACTAGACTCTAAATTCTTAAGTTTGACAGCTTGTGGGTTCTTGACAAGAAATGCAACCATTAAATCTATCAACATCTTTGCTTCGGTGACCATATGTCAGGAAAAACCAGGACATGTCAGGATTTTTGGTAACAAATCCTGGAAGGGGGGGAATTATGAAATTTGAAGAAAAATCGGGGGGTTTCCCCACTTCCCCCCATCCAAAGGGCAGCTCTACTTTATAGTCAATGGGAATTAACAAAAATACGCCTATGTCATTTTTAAAGATTTGGAGCCGATCTACACTGTACCTTGGAACATTTTAAATAGTATTTTAAAATGTTCCAAATAGGTGCGTTCTAAAACGTCTTAGGCTGCATTAAGGAGTACTCACGTTACAGGAGAAAAAATCTTCAGTCTTCAAAGCGGTGTGTGCGGTCTCACACTCTTCTGTCTGTTTCTGTTTCGTTTTTACAATGAGTTTAGGGCAAAGCATTGTGGGCACTGTAGTTCAGTCGCCCACTTCCTCCTTAGTTCCCCTTTCATTCCTTAGCTTTCAATGAGTATGGGGCTAAGCATTGTGGGTACTGTAGTTCACTCACCCACTTTCTCCTTAGCCCCTTTCTTCTCCACCAATCAATGGCTAAGCATTTGAGCGCCGGTAAATGAAGCACTGCCTCCAAGAAACACAAACAGTAAGGAAGGACACATTATTTTACTTAAAACTATTTATTAAAAGTAAAAACCGTTGTATATAGCTGAAGTGAGTTTTAAAAAACCTCAGGTATGCATCGTTCAAGGGAGTGCGCCATGTGGCCCAAAGAGTTTTCGTAACCCTTATGAAACGTTACAAAGCTAAAGTGTAGATAGGCTCAAAGAGATGAAACTAGGCACCATTATAGCTCTTAGGTAGGGCTTTAGCCAAGCCAAATTTGAAGCAGATACATACATCTGTTGATTTTTAGAATTATTTTAAAGTTTGAGGTTTTATAATTATTTTTTTAAACCATCATTTTTAAAGATAAAGAAATGAAACTTGGCACATTGATAGCTATTATGTAGGGCTTTAGCCATGCCAAGTTTGAAGCAGCTCCGTTCATCCATTGATTCTTAGGATTTTTTTAAAAACTGAGGTTTAATTTTTTTTTAAAAAAATAAAATTTAAAGATAAAGAGATGAAAGTTGGCACCATGATAGATCTTAAGTAGGGCTTTAGCCATGCTACGTTTGAAGCAGATCTGTTCACTTGTTGAGTTTTAGGATTTTTTTAGTTCGAGGTTTTAAAATTATTTTAAAAAACAGCAACACTGGAGCCATACCCTTCAAACTCAGGTTGTCAAATCTCCTTCTTGGGGTCTTGCACCTTGAGCAGTTTCAGCCCTTGGCATCAAGGGGATCTCGAGTTTTTAGCTGATGCAGATTTGGTGGACAGTTGAGCACCTGCAGCTCTGCAGAGGCACAGAAGAGGCTAGAGGCCTTTTTCTCAGAGTTACACATCATGGGTGATGAAGGGTCATCCTTAGAGAAAAACTCTCACAACCAACAGTGAGGTGCCAGTCGAGAGAGAAGCTCTCATCTTTGCAGATGCCATTGTTGCAGATGTTGGAACCTGGCATGTCGTTGCTTTGCTTCACTACCCCTTCGCTTCAACTTCTCTTTGTTCACTTGTGAGCTAGGCTCTGTCTGCACTGCTGGCATGCAATGCAGAATGTTTGAAGTGTGTGTCATAGAAAAATAGATAGATTTGTGGTTTTGGCTGGCAGGCATATGTCTTAGAACAGAGTTAGGCAGAAGACACAACTCAGAGATGGCTGTAGCTGAGCCCTGAGAGGCTGGTGTGCCACACAGAGCCTTTAAGAGTGTCTCAGAGTCCAGTGTTGGTGCAGGCAGAGGCAGCTGGCGGCAGAGGTGGTTTTTAAAAGTAGAGTCACCAGGCGTAACCAAGCAATAAGCTGGCACCCTTCCCCCTGGCCACAGGGTACAAGTGCACAGCCTGGCTAGACTGTCAGGAGACTTTGGCAGAGGGAGGGAGATTGATTGTTTGAGCCTGGAGGCTTTTGTTTGGCTGCCATGACTTAAAGAGAGAGACAACAGAAGCTGCACAGACAACCCAGAGACATCTGTTGTAACTTAGCCCCACAGTGCTGGCATGCAACACAGGACATTAGAAAGAGGATCTCAGAGTCGCGTGTTTGTTCAGGAAGTAAACAGGAGTTCAAAGTCTGGATGTGTGAAGTGGTGCCAACGCACAAGCCTTGAGAAGCTAATGTATATAAGTGAGACGTGTGAATGGGTGAAGTAGTGTCCGCCACCCACAACACCCACCCTATTAGAGTAGAGAAACATGTGACAATCATACACCAGTTTCAACAGAAAAATTGAACTTTAAAAATAAAAAAGCCAGCCAGTCAGCTGGCAGCAAGCCCTGTTAAGCAGCGGTTTGCAGCAGAGTGAGGATACAATCAGAAAAGATATTTGAGGGAAGGGGAGAATGTATCACATAGTATAGCAACAAAGTACAACAAAAGCTACAAAAGTAGCACTGAGTGAAGTTAATTTCAGATACATTGGATGTCTCACTTCTTATTTCAGTGATTTTAACATTAAGATGTTATGTAGAACAGATTTGTCATAATTGTGTGCTATAAAACCAGACATGTGACCAAGGCTATGTTCTGGAGGGCACACCCCCTTGGTGCTAGAGATGCCCCCTGGGGGCAGACATGTTGGTGGGCACGCCCCCATGGGGGATGACCATGTTATCCTCCTTTTTAGATTCCAAAATATGGTCACCCTGTCTTTGACAATCTCCTACTACTGGCCACATCTAGATATACATATCTAGGAAAAAAAACACAAGTTAATTGTCATGAGTTGGCCCTTTCCCTCAGGCTTTCCCACAAACTGGCAAACTGACAAGACACTCATGTCGGTGAGACTTCTTTTATTGACGAAATCACACAGTCAAAGCATAATGGTTACATTATTCGACACCAACTTAACGCTGAAGGATAGTTAAAACACCTTAAGCACATTTCTTGAAACAAACTTTCCAGGCAAACATTGGGGGTGGGGAGAGATAGGCTTAGGTGTAGCCATTATCCTATCTGAACTTCTCCAAACACCGCATACGCTGTTCTTCAGAATTGACTTGGCCAGAGCCCAAACAAAATCCCAGGGAGAGAACGAGCTCAAGGCACAGGGCAGCCTTTTGAGCTTGGCAGAGAGAGGTCAATCCTGCACCAGTCAACCCCAGCCTGCTGGAAACGCTGAGCTGACCATGGTAAGCAAGACCCAAGGGAAGGACCTTCGTAGGCCTAGGAAACTCCCCTGCATGTAGCCCCGTGGAAGCTCTCTCGCAGGCTACACACACACAATCCAGAGCAAATGCAAGTCCAAATCTATGAAAAGCCTCAGAGCACCTTCCATGGCACAATGCTTAGAAATTCAGAGTCCAAATAGCAAATGAGCGAGCATGTACAGAGTGCTTCCAAAATCTCCAAACAGGTAGAATCCAAAGACGAAGGCTTTCAGGCCAAGCGTTGAAAGATGGTCTCTAGCAAGGCTTTTTCAGCCTTTCTAGCTATTATATACTATCCAAAACTACTTGACAGACAGGTCCTCTAACCTGTAAACTACACCCATGTGCCAACAGGGTGGCACAGTTCAACCTCCTTTTGATGACGCTACAATGTGAGTGACAGTCCTTATCCAAAACATTCCTTAGCTCCCAGGGAAACTGGCTATGTCCAAGGCCATTGCCAGCAACTCCCGTGAGAAACAGAGATAGAGAAAAGCTTACGGAGAAACAGACTTTCTTAAAACAATCCCTAAGACTACAACTTACTATCCACGAAGCCTCCGGCCTCGTGGTACACCCGACATTAATCATTTACGTGAAATTATAAGGCTCCCTTCTTTTAATTCGGGGACAAACAGTTACTCAAGCCTTGGGCTTTTTTGTTTTTAAATAGCGATTTGGAATTTGTCATGATCCACTTTGATCTTTATTGCACAAAACAGAAGATAATGCAGACTGATATATATTTCAGCCTATTATTTTAGCCTCCCTGGGACCTTTGTGAGGAAGGCCGGGATATAAACCAAATAAATAAATATTAGATACCTTTTATGAATGTAATGAAGGATGCAGAGATTTGCATCGACAATATTGCCACAATATTGTCAAAGAGAACAGAGAATAAATAATTGCACTATACATCTTTTCCAGCAAATCAGTTCACAAGGAACTATTTTGTAGTAGAAGAACACACCACAGTATCTATCACTAATTATACTGATAACACAAAGTGTTTCCCTGCCCACCCCACCCTTTATATATTCCAGTGTTTTACCAACTATTTTGACTCTGGGTTGGGGGCACTTCTAAACTTTTATTTTCATTCCCTACTAAGCACCTGCACTACAGATGAATGTGCAGACATCCAACATATAGTTGTGTACCAGTAGGCTGTAGTGCAAGCAAGTGCAAGCTGCAACAGAAAAAATCTCCAAACCAGAGGATATTGTAATCTCAGACTGCAATGTCAACACACTATTGCATACGGAAGGCCTCTTTTTCAGGCAGAAATGGCTGAAATGTCAAACCTGAGCTAGTGGGGGAATCCACCACCACCCCATAGTACTCTATTGCAGGGGCCTTCCCCACAGTGTGAAAACCTAGAATTAATGATGGGCTGGAATCTAAGAATGGGGAAGGGATTGTAATCCAATGGGTCATCGTCCCTAACCACTTTGAATTACATGTAGGGCTTTGGATGCTGGCGCAGATCTTGGATGCCGGCACAGAAGCATTGAGAAATGTTGGGAATTATGAAAAATGTAGTTCCCATAGTTCCTGGTGTGCCTGGATGCTGCTGCATATACTAGCAACAGCATGCACATCTAAAGCATTACTGTGGCTGTTCCTGGAAGACCTACCTATGTAAATTAGGAAAGGGACAGGAATGCTGCCCTCAAGGCCCCATCATACTTTTGGTATAATTGCCGACTCAAAACAGGTCTGATTTAAAAACTGGATTCATTTTGGATATTTGGCTGAAATCTTGCAAATTAACAATTCTTGAAAGAGAACTTTACAACTAATATTCATTCCATAACGATAAATACATAACACATATAAGTTTAATATTTTCCAAGAACAAGAGAAGCAAGAACTATACAATATCACCATATTACAATGCAATCCTATACATGTCTACTGAGAAGTTTGTCTCTTTATATTATGGAACTTACTCCCAGGTAAGTGTATATACTATAGGATTGCATCCTTAATCTATTTTATCAATAATCTGTAACAATTAACAAATTTTTATTTATGTTAAATAGATAATAATAAACAGTGAATAACGTCTAATGTAATCTTGAAGCTTGCCATTCCAAAACATGACAAACATTGATTATCTCTTTTAGGAATACATGTCCCTCGAGATTGCAAATCCCATATCCAAAAAATTTCAAAGATGATGCAACTGAAATCTTGTTTGCTGTCAATACAATAGTGACTATTTCGCCATCTCTGCCCAACACATATTTATAAATAATTCAGAAGAACTTGAAGGGGATACTCAGGAATCTTATTCTATTGTTATGAGAAACACACAGCAAAATTTCCTGATTTCTATCACATCTCAATAAACATGCAGATAGCCGGCAGGTGGCTTTCCACATGACTTACCATTATCCTGGGTCAAGTTATATGTCAATCTTATTTTGCATGGAACAAATTATCACTGATGATCCATCTTTTCTTTTAAAAATCCTACAGATTATTTGCTACGAATTTCTTTTCAACATTATTACCGATCTTTTGCCATATTCTACTTCATATTTCGATACCCATGTCTCTTTCCATCCTGCTAAGAATAATTGTATATTTATGAATTAATCCTTTACAAATTGGGAAATACAAAAGGGTTTCCAATCTGGTTAGATCCCTAATTAGTGCAACAGTAGAATGCCTAATCCTATTATTATTAAGCATGTGGTCAATACCTAATCATAATATAACAACATATTCCTGCCCATAAAATCTTTTAATGAGACCAAGCCTTGGCTTTCCCAGATGGACATATTTTCCATTCTAATTTGCTCATTACAACTACAAGCAGTATAGAGATAAGCCTACATATCATTTTGATTTCCATTTCGATCATATATGATATTGATCTATTAATTCTACTGATAGTAGTACAACTTTCTCAAAAGAAGAAGAAAAAGGGTCTGTTGTATAGTATCCCACTTTAATGGTGAAAGTAATCCACTGAGCCATGTTTTACAATTTTATTTTTACCCACTATCTCAATTTAGGGAAAACTGTACATCTTTATTTCATTTTATGTTCACAATAAGCCTGTGTGAAAGGTTCAGATTTGATTTAATGGTTTTTCCAAGGCCAACTAGCAAGCATCATAGCTGAACAGAGGTTTGAAATTTGATCTACCATACTCAAAGCCAGCCTTAAGTCACTGGGTCAAGAATTGAAATTCATGCCTTTATTTGGTTTTATAAACATGCTATTGTTTAGAAAAATATATAAATAAGGCACAATATTAAAGATATAAAAAGATATAAATAAGACATGATATTAAATGCTAAAATTCTGAATTCAGGAATTTCAATTCAGAAGTCTGGATCACATTTCAGTCTTTCTTCCTCAAAAGAAGGTAGGGGAAAAGTACACAGCTTATGTCATGTGGCCATTATTTTGATTCCTCTCAGCAACATTGCACAGAGTTTGATGAGTTTGAGTTAGTATTCCATGCGTCCTGATTTGGTAAGCTGACTGTGACAACAATAAAAAACACAACACAAAGTCTGGAGTCAGGGGATCTGGAATACACAATAGCATAAATATAAACAGATTAACTGCTAAACGTGCTGGAACTACTACTTGCAAAGTTCCTTGGAGCTGTCAGCACATGTTGCATCCTTATTTAGCAGGCATTCCATTACCTGACTGACAGTTTCCAAATAGGCTACATTCCAATTGGCAGAGGAGTGAAGTTCATTTCCGGATATACTCCCTCACAGATCAAGAGACTCACAATTTTTTTAAAGTCATCCTTGGCATTGTTTCACAAGCTGGTGTTAAACATATTAATTAAGGAAAACTCTGCATCTAATTAAAGAGGGGAAAGACTTTCATAACATGTAATGTTGTCCATCAGACTTAACTAGTATCCAACAAGTCTACTTACAAATATATCATACCACCATAAAACCTCAAGTAGTGTGAAGTACTTAGTAAAATATCATCTTTAAACAATACAAATCAAGAATCCAGAATAAAAAAGTACAAATATTATTTGTCATTGCAAAACTAATAACTAACTTAAGCCACATTTGTTTTAATGTACCTACTTTAAATAGAACTTATGTTCAATTTTACCCATTGATTTCCCTATTTGATAATTTCACAAATTAGTGCTTGACATCCTAATGTGTTTTTGCTGTTCAAAAAGGTGAACTATATGGCTTCAAAATCCTCACAGCTCAAAAAATATACAATTCTGTATTTTCCATAAATGACAGATGTTAGCGGACCAGCCTCTATTTAGTATGCTTTCATTAATTTTTTGCAATTAAACAATAAGAGCTTTGAAAAAATTTAATAAATTGAACAAGCGTTCTAATCATCTTATTGTCTATATCAGCCTTCCCTAGCCTTCCAGATCAATTTTGGACTTCAACTCCCACCAATCCCAGCCAGCACAGCCAATGATCAGGAATTCTGGCAGCTCCAGGTTGGGGAAGGCTGGTATACATATTTTTTTAGAATGCAATTTTAGACTGTTTTTAGGATTTTATTGCTATTTTAATAATGTGTATTATGTTTTTAATCAGTTTTATGTATTTTATCATATTTTATATTTACTGTTGTTCCCCACCTCGATCCAAACGGAGAGGCGGGTAAGAAATAAATTATTATTATTATTATTATTATTACACTGTCAGAACACATTTCGGGGGGGGGGGGGAATCTTACCAGAAAAACTGATCTACCATTGTCAAATAAATTAAGAACAAAACCATCTTGGATAATAGTTTTAGATAACAGGAAATCTGTTTTTATTTATATAGCTAAATCATCTGCTTTTTTGAATATATGTGTGAAATGTAGTCTAATGTACTATTGTACAACATTTTAAGTAATAACAAAGTTATGGTGTATTTCACTGATATTTAATAACTTGTATTTAATATTTTCTATTTGATATGCATTGTAGGTATAGATATTTTCAAAAATATATATATTTTAAGTCCAGCATCTGTCCACTGAGCAAAAAAGCAGACCTGAACCATGAGAATGCAGACAAACATTTCTAGTATAGAGTGAAGCAACATTCCATCTGTCTTTAGAGAAAAAAACTTACTATAGCTGAGCCTGGTCTCAAGAGTGAATCAGAGGAGAGGCAGAGACATTCCTGGGTGGCCCAATGATGATATAGGCAGGGTGCCAACCACATGATGGCTAGTAGCTAGATTTAATAACTCAGAGATACTTTTGTCTCCTTGGAACTTGAGAACAATGTAAAATTGTAAATGTATTTCCAAAATGTGCTAAAACTGGGCTAACTTTTATAGAGGAATGTTGTTGTTCTGCCCGTAATGATAGGGGTTAAAATACAAAACTCACAGTCAATAGGAATAAAAGTAAGCATTCAATTCCTAGTTAACTGATGCATGATAAGTAAATTAAGGTACCCCTGCACAGTCTGCACATCAATACCTAGCAAAACATATTTTCGCACTGACATTGTATAGAATCAATACTATAGATCAAAGCAACCAGACATGGGACTACAAAAGTGAAGGTCCACAGGAAGAAAGTCAAGCCCAGGTCTTGTTCTAAAGCAACTACATTTCAAATGTTGATGAAATAGTTCTCCCCTTTCTCATAATGTTTCTTGAACGTTATGGAACACTGCAAGAAAACATTCAATATCCTACCTTCAGGTCACACCTCTTTTTCAACAGATCTGACAATGTTTGTAAACACTATTTTTGTATCTTTTTTCAGTTGAACATCAAATGCAGGAACACTGAAAATGTTTTATGTCTCTTCAGAAACGTCTGGCTACTGCAGTTGGAATAATCTGCGCTGCTATTGCAATGGGGAACAATTGGAAATAGAGGATAAAATCCAACATAAGTCTTACTTAGAATACACCCACTGAAAAGAATGGGACTTAGGTTAGTCATGACTAACTTAAAGTCCCATATATTTCAATGGGTCTACTCTAAGTAAGACTTAGGTTGGTTTTTACCCAGAAATTTTAGCAGTACGGGGATATTTGTATGTGCAGTTTTCAAGAAATAATGCAAGAATGTGTCGAGATAATATGAAAATAGCTTTATTTGTTTATACAGAGGGACTGAGGACTTATGTTCATGTTACTTAACTTGTTTAACATATATCCTTCTCCTCAAATATCTTTTAAGTCTTGCAGTGTTCACTTTGTGGTCCATTTCACATGTAACAGCTGCCACAAGAAGGCTTCAAATGCACCCACTCAAAGGCCATTTAATAATAATAATAATAATAATAATAATAATAAATTTATTTATTACCCGCCTCTCCCAACGGATCAAGGTGGGGAACAGCATTAAACACAAAATACAAAACTGATTAAAAGCACACAAAACCAATACATCATTAAAATACCAATAAAACACCAATAAAACACTTTAAAATTCATCTGGGTAGGCCTGCCGGAAGAGATCAGTCTTTATAGATCTTTAAAATTCCTGAAGACTAGTGAGTTGGTGAATCTCTCCCAGCAGGTCATTCCACAGTCTGGGAGCGGCAGAAGAGAAGGTCCTCTGGGTAACAGTTGTCAGTCTAATTCTTGTTGACTGTAGTAAAGTCTTCCCAGAGGACCCGAGCGTGCGGGGCGGATTGTATGGGAGAAGGCGATTCCGTAGGTAACCTGGACCCAAACCATGTAGGGCTTTAAAGGTAATAACCAACACTTTGTACTTTGCCCGGAAACTGATTGGCAGCCAGTGAAGAGATTTTAAAACTGGTGTAATGTGGTCACCCCTAGATGTACCGGTGACTAACCTGGCTGCCATATTTTGAACTAGTTGAAGTTTCCGGACTAGGCACAGAGGTAGCCCTATGTACAGCGCATTGCAGAAGTCGAGCCTCGAAGTTACCAGCGCGTGCACTACTGATTTTAGGTCTTCCAACTCTAGGAAGGGGCGCAGCTGGCGTATCAGCCGAAGCTGATAGTAGGCACTCCTGGCAGTCGCATCTATCTGAGCTGTCATTTGGAGCGACGGATCCAGGAGCACCCCCAAGCTGCGAACACAGCCTTTCAGGGGGAGTGTAACCCCATCCAGAACTGGTTGACACACCTCCAACCCCAGGTTGTGGCCCTTGACAGTAAGCACCTCCGTCTTGTCTGGATTCAGCCTCAGTTTGTTTTTCCTCATCCAGCCCATTACCGCCTCCAAGCATTCATTCAGAGGAGACATACTATCCTTAGCTGACGTTGTTGTCAAAGGCATAGAGAAATATATTTGGGTGTCATCAGCATATTGATAGCACCCCGCCCCATGCCTCCGGATGATCTCTCCCAGCGGTTTCATGTAGATGTTAAATAGCATTGGGGATAGGATGGCACCTTGTGGTACACCACATAACTGCTCTTTCTTTGAAGAGCAACTATTCCCAAGCATCACCATCTGGAACCTGCCCGAGAGGTAGGACCGGAACCACTGAAGCACAGTGCCCCCGAGTCCCAATTCCCTCAGGCGTTCCAGAAGGATACCATGGTCGATGGTATCGAAAGCTGCTGAGAGGTCCAGGAGTACCAACAGGGACACACTCCCCCTGTCAATACAAGCGTAGATCATCCACTAAGGCGACCATAGCAGTCTCAACTCCATATCCTGCTCTGAAGCCAGTTTGAAATGGGTCTATTTAAGCATCTTGTCATATGACAAGGTGCTTAAATGCAATGGTCACCATGCAGATTGGTCACCACAATATACTTCTCTTCACAGTGTCACAAGGACAAACTACATGACATTTGTGTGGCAAACATCTGGTCATGAATTTTATTTTTATCTGAAGTGAGCTCAAAGTGGGAAGAGAGTTACACTGAGGAAGAAACACAAGAATTGCCTCTTTTTTTAAAAAAAGTATGCATTACCCTGACTCCTCTCTACTCCTAAGAACATAAGAAGAGCCATGCTAGATCAGACAAAAGGTTCATCTAGTCCAGTACTCTGTTCACTCTGTGGCCAACCAGCTGTCGATCAGAAATCTACAAGCAGGATACAGGTGTAACATGTAGGAGGACTTTTCATGTGACTTTTATTTAAGGGACACTGAATACAGATACTTTGCATCAATGCTCCTCAAATTCCCCACTCCAGTAGGTGAAAAGGAGGATATGAAGATAGACACTCAGAATGACTGATTTTACTCACACTCACAAACTCAATGAAACTGTTATTGCTTTAAAACATTTATTAAAATAATTTAAGGAAGTAAAAATTAAACAAACACACAAACCTCTCCATTCAGCAAAGCAAATTAAAGGATATACTCATAAGTCTGACAGATTTCTTAAGAACATAGACAGACATAGACAAATATACCCCAAATGACACTCACATTCATACAACTCTGTGGAGGAGCGCCACTCCACAGAGGGACTTCCATTTCTCTCAGGCAACCAAGGAGTCACTGAGGCCTACATGTTAGGCTTAGAGCAACATCCTGGATGTCATGCCTGAGTGAAAGGAAAGACCCCATGGTTCCTGTTGACTAGACTTAAATATCCTTTCCAAAGACCAGGACCTCCCTCTTATTATATATTAATTTATTCTGAAATGGCCAAACCTATTGGTCCATGTCATAATTTAGACTATCCTTCTTCCCAGAATATACCCTCCTCCTCTGACATAGCTGTTTGTGACAACGAAAGGTCAAATTCCCTTTTCTTTGTGGTCAACTGTCTGATTTACTTCTCTGTTCTCATGGACACGGGGATTTTCTAACCACAACTTCACCTGTTCTTAACCCTGGATCTTTCACTTTGTTCCCTTAAAAGGAATATATAAGGTTGATATAAGTCACAAATTTATATGACTAGTAGCTTTGCATAATACCATGTCACACGTCTTTCATGAGTAATGTCCTTAAGCAACATGAGTAACATCTTTGAGCAACTTCAAATCATATTTCCAAATCTTATCCAAATCGAAGCATCTAAACCCCGATAAAATGTTCTATGTGTGTATGCATTCACTAACCTCTTGCTCCACCACCCCAGCATTCACTAACCCCCCATGCTCCCCCTGCCCCAGCACTATAACAATAACAGAAAAGCAGATAACAAAAAGTTCCTACAAATAGCATCCTCTTTTTTTTAAATTATTTAATTTTTCAACATATAACAACATAAAATAAACATAATACATAAACAAAACCAAATAGCATCCTCCCACCCATCTTCGTCATCAAATGGCTTATCTAGGCTTATACTAGAGGTAGCACATAGCCATCAGGACCAGTAGCCATTGATAGCCTTCTCC
The DNA here is from genome assembly GCA_029215795.1 of Anniella stebbinsi. Lineage (NCBI taxonomy): Eukaryota > Metazoa > Chordata > Lepidosauria > Squamata > Anniellidae > Anniella > Anniella stebbinsi. The sequence goes on along the minus strand of JARDYH010000001.1, from coordinate 64,396,278 downwards.
TCCAGAAATTCATCCAACCCCCTTATAAAGACATCCAAATTGGTGGCTATCACTACATCTTGTAGTAGTGAATTTCACAGTTTAACTATGCACTGTGTGAAGTACTTCCTTTTATCTGAACTGAATCTCCTACCAATCAGCTTTATGGGATAACCTCAAGTTCTATTATTATGAGAGAAAGAGAGAGAGAGAGAGAGAGAGAGAGAGAGAGAGATTTATCCTTATACACTTTCTCCACACCATGCATAATTTTGTACACCTCTATCATGTCCTCTCAGCCTACTTTTTTCCAAGCTAAACAATTCCAGCTGTTATAACCTTCCCGCATAGGGGAGATGCTCCAGCCCCTTGATCTTGCCCTTTTCTGCGCTTTTTCTAGCTCTCCTATTCTTAGGCTATCTCTAATACCAACTGAGCTCATTAATAAACACCAGCGATAATGTAAGTGGGCCAATGGGGTTATCCTCCGCATCCAGGGCAAATATAACTGCATCATCAAATGTTAAGTATTTGATCTCAGGCATCGTGCCCAGAAGCCACTTATATCAGCCACATAGGACTATCTAAGACAAAGATGAAATGGCACAAATCAGACATCAAGCATAAGAACATCAGTAACCCTATAAGTGTACACTTTCACCTTCCTGGGTATACCATCAGGAACCTCAGGGTGACAGTTCTGAAGAAACTCAAATTAGGGGCTCTTTTGGAACATGAGATTGCAGAACAAGATTGTGTTAATGAGGGACTCAATAGGGACTATGGTTTCTATGCACATTATAAAGACTTTTAAGGTGCAATCCTATGCATGTTTAAACAGAAAAACGTCCTACAACTTTACAACAAACCAGATACATCTGCAGCAAGCATTCTATTCATTTAAAGTGACAGTTACAAAACACGAAGTGCTACTTGGGGAATGCTGGGAGTTGTAGGGCTTTTTCTGTCTAAACATGGATAGGATTGCCCCCTTACTGAAACTGTCGCTTTAAAATGCTTGCTGCAGATCTATCTGTTTAACTGCCTTCCAACGTCCTTTCATGTTGTAACCCACGAAAGCTCATGCTAATTTATTAAAACATCTGAACAACTAAAACAGTTATTCTATGTATGTGTTAGACGTAACCCTTGAATCTGTAAACAGAAGGCTAACATGGGTTATACTATAATATTATTTACATCAGAGAATATGGCTACATTCATTTAGGTAATATTGTCAGAAAGAACTCTAGGATAGCCCAACATTTCACTCAACATCTTCTGAGACGATGATCAGTGATAGGTTCTTATGTTTTAAAAACATGAATACAGAAATGGGCCATGCCATCCTAAGCTTTCTAGACAAAAATAACTACTGTGGTTCCCTTACACTGGGGACAGCATCATTAACATAATGCTGCAGGTTGGTACACATATGTAGGCTAGAAGCTTTACTTGGTGCAGCAGCCTGCCTGCTAACCAGTACATTCCAGAGCAATAACATGCAACACATGTTAAACCTCGGGATAGCCAGATCTTCTAAATTATATATTAACTGTTTCTGTTATATTTTAAAAGCAATTTAGATGCAGGGGTCCTGCGTCATGAAAACAGAATCTTGAAATATTGGGATAAATAAGTTACTGAGTTACCAGCTATAAATTCCTAATACTGCAGTATAATTCTGCAAACTGGAATGGCTAGATAATGAAAGGCTCTGCAGTGTAAATAAAAAAAGTAAAATAATACTTGGGGTACCTCTAGACAAGAGGTTTGCCCCGTGGTGGCTTTGGAGTGGCAGCAGTTGATCTACTTGATGCAGCCACCATTCCGAAGCCATCCAGGGGCAACCCCCAAAAGCTCTGCTTTAAAAAAGTCGAGTACTTACCCTGATTTTTTCATGCCAGCCAGGCGCAGACACGTATCTCCAGTCTGTCGCCATTCTCTGGCTTTGCGCCAGAGGGCTAATGGCTAACCCAGATTGGTCACCTGGCTGGGACAGGGGGCGGGGCAATACAACAAGTCGAATGGGCAGCGGAATTAAAGTAAAAAATATAAATAAATAAATCTGTGTTTCAGGAGAAGACAAGGCAAGCCTTTCAGGCGGAAATCCTGTGCTCATTGAAGTACAGTGAGGCTTACTTCCAAGTAACCAGGCGCCTAGGATTGGGTTGCATGCAGGTCTCCTCTTTGCTGCGCCCATCCGCAGCACATTTTCCCTTGGAGTACAGTTGGCATGGACTAGCCACACAACCCTATCTATGTTTACAGTAAAACGCCCAAAAAACAAGCACACACTGATTGTGGGGAACTGGAGGAGGGAAAAACTGGGGAGGGGAGGATCAGGGCGCTTGGGGAAGTGGTGCGGGCGCACGGGAACAGGGACAAACTTGCTCAACACTTCACAACGAAGTTGCGCAGTTAGAGGAAAAGAGGAGGGCAACGTGTTCAGAGGAGGGCAACGAGGATGATTAGGGGTCTGGAAACAAAGCCCTATGAGGAGAGACTGAAAGAACTGGGCATGTTTAGCCTGGAGAAGAGAAGATTGAGGGGGTTATGATAGCACTCTTCAAATACTTGAAAGGTTGTTACACAGAGGAGGGCCAGGATACTGAATAATGGGCTCAAGTTACAGGAAGCCAGATTCCAGCTGGACATCAGTAAAAACTTCTTCACTGTTAGAGCAATACGACAATGGAACCAATTGCCTAGGGAGGTGGTGGGCTCTCCCACATTAGAGGCATTTAAGTGGCAGCTGGACAACCATCTGTCAGGGATGCTTTAGGGTAGATTCCTGCATTGAGCAGTGGTTTGGACTTGATGGCTTTATAGGCCCCTTCCAACTCTACTATTCTATAATTCTATGACACATAAAGATTTTTTAAAAAGGAGCGCCTGAACTGCAGCTCGCCAGCGGCGCCCGGAAAACCCTGAATTGCGCTCGTTCAGCTGTAGATGGGAGGAAGGGGTACCAATGCGGGGGCACGTCACCTTGTGCTGCCGCTGCGCTGCTGACCCAATGCTGTCAAGATGAGCCCTTGGTCAGATAATGTAACGTTATTCCACAGATCAAAAGAAAGTTTATCAAGGCAAGCAAAACAAACATAACTAATAGAATATAAAAGTGGCTGTTAATTTTCATTATTCAAATAAGGTTCCTTCCCTTAATTAATGTTTTAAAAAGTAATGAACCTTAAATCTTCCTAAACACAGTAAATCTTTGGTTGGCAGTTGGCTTTCCTTGAAGATCCCCATGATAAAGTCTTGTGACTAGGAAGACTTGCTAGTTGGCACGGATGCTACTTTTACCATTCCTCTTACAAAGGAACTTGGTAGCCTCCAGATGTTTTAGACTGCAACTCTCATCATCCCTGACCCCTGGCTGTAGTCTAAAACATCTGGAGAGTACCAAATTGGGAAATACAAATGGGAATACTAAAGTGTAATCTGTAAAGTATAGCCTGGACCTAGGTTTTATAACCTGCAATGCAGTACAGAGGAGAAACAGTAAATCTCATTATACATGTGTAAGCTCAATCACAAATAGAGGATATCTGGATCAGGCCATCATTTTAAAAAGTAATGTAAAAATATTCCCAAAAACTAACATGTAACTAACAAAAGCCCATAAAGCAAATAAATATTTTCTATACTCAGCAGCTTGGTCAAGATTCAGATCCAAAACTTGCAGGTATAGCAGTTGTCGGTGTTAACAAACTGGATTTGCTCAACTCAAGCAGGGAAGGAAAGGGAGAAAAAAGCTACATATAACAGTTCCCAGGAGCAAAATTGAAGTATAATTTGGCTGTTTGAAGGAGACATGTTTTGAACTTATCAAGGCAAAACAACTTTAAAATGCCACCCATAAAGATGACTATCTAACAAAGAAACTGTTGCCAGTTTTCAAACCTGTAGGCAATTTACTGTAGGTTCTCAACTGTCACAAAAATATGTTTCCATTTGCAAAATTTGCTCTTAGGAGCTCTTTCTTAAAAATGTATTTCACCAATGTACAAATGTCTAGTTTTTATTGATCCTATAAATTGCTCTGAGAGTCTTTCTAGCTAAAGAGTGAGATAAAAATGCTTGACATACATACATACAGCCAAAGTTAGGCCAAGCAGGATATAACTCTTATGAAAATGGTTTGAAAACAGTATATGGAATGTGTTATGGGTCCCAACAGTTGTCAGTGCATTTCAATACCTTCATAAAGCAGTAATGTAGAACCTGTCCTACTATGCAGGACATGAAATCATGTTCTAACCACAGAAATTATGAAAAATGTTACACTATGGCATTTTTTTTAATGTGATGTGGGCTCTTTTTGATATGATCTGTAATTTATAAAATAACTTGTATGGTTTGAGCAGGAAGAAGACACAGTTGCAACAAGTTCCATCCTTTCTGTGAAGTGATGATATGTATGGTCATTACTAAGTAGTCACATTGCAATGGTGCACATGATAAAATGCACATGATAACAATCATATTTGTATAGTAATCTATAGGCGGCTAGGTTTATTTCTGAACAACAACACATGCCCAGAAACGGGGGAGTTCCATGGATCTAGCACAGAGAGGAAAATGTTTCACAAATCAGATGATATTTATTTTAGATTTGTTTTCATAATTTTATGCATAATGTATACATTGTATCAAATTTAAATCTGGACTTGGAGTTTATAATACCGTATTTCACCGAATCTAAGACGCCATCGATTCTAAAACGCACCTTAATTTTAGGGCCACCGTCAGGAAAAAAAGCATTGAGTCGATTGTAAGATGCACCCCTGCCGCCCCGGTCCTCCCCGCCAGTGCTGCCCCAGTCTGCACCACCCGGGTCTGCCAGCACCCACTCACCTCCATTGCCGCTCTGGTCCTTGGCGCCAGCGCCGCTTGCAGCGGCCTCCCCGGCTCATCCACTGCCACCGCAGCTGTCGTCCCTGGCCAAGATCCGCCTCCCTCCCCCCTTCGCTGCCCCGTTGTGGGCGACCCACCTCAGACCCCCAGCCAGGCGCTGCTTCCGTCGTCGTCGTCCCCTCAGTCCATCCAGGGGTGGGGTGGGGGAGACAGGCAACATCACGAAGGAGGAAGAGGAGGAGGAGGAGGAAGAAACGGAGGGGCTGAGGGGAAAGGAATCAACCGAGGGGAGGCTGCGGTTGCCGCCTCGTCGCCCGCCCCGTGCTGCATGTGGCAGCCGCTCCATTTCCTCACAAACAGCAGCACGCACACACACACAAAAGGAGGGCGGAGGCTGCACCAACCACAGCAAAAGCGATGTCGCGGGGCAGGCGACGAGGCGGCGGCCTCCCCTCGGTTGATTCCTTTCCCCTCAGCCCCTCCATTTCTTCCTCCTCCTCCTCCGTAATGTTGCCTGTCTCCCCCACCCCACCCCTGGACGGAATGAGGGGACACGATGGAAGCAGCGCCTGGCCGGGGGTCTGAGGAGGGTCGCCCGCAACGGGGCAGCAAAAGGGGGAGGGAGGCGGATCTTGGCCAGGGGTGACGGCTGCGGTGGCAGTGGATGAGCAGGGGAGGCCGCTGCAAGAGGCACTGGCGCCGAGGATCAGGGAAGCAATGGAGGTGAGTGGGGAAGGCCATTCCTCTCTGGCAGTGGCCTCCCCGGCACTGGCGCTGGTGGACCGGCGTGGTGTGGACCTGGGCGGTGCTGGAGAAATCTGGCGATTCTTAAGACGCCATCGATTCTAAGACGCACTCCATTTTTACAGACGTAAATATGGTGAAAAAAGTGCGTCTTAGAATTTCTGTCTCTAAACTGCTTTCCCCAGGTGCAGACAAATGAATCCTTCCTATCCCTACATTCTTAGGGAGCTTGTTCAGGAATGGAAAGAATGTTTTGTTTTGTTTTTTAAAAGCAATTCCTATCTGCTCTACAAGAATAGAAGAAAGCTCAGCTCTGTGCTGTGTGACCTTGCTTTAGAAATACACAATTAAACCTAAATAGTATAAAACATACTAACAAGTTCAGCAAATGATCCCCCCTTTTATTCCTTCCTGCCAAACAATCACTTTAAGTAGACACTGCTCTATAAATGAACAAACAAGAATCAAGAGCAGTTGCCTGAAACACTTATTTTCTTCAGGGCTCCAGACCAATAATTTTTTTTCATCTGAATAAATAAATTTCATTGCCCTGGTGAACACAGAAATATGTGCTCAACTCATTGACCGTTCCCACATGATGTAAACTCACAGCATGCACAAATCCCATAACATGAGAGGAAGTATTGTCATGTAATACTATATGTATGAAAAGTCAGTGCAACCACAAAGTTTAACATGGCCTATATTTCTTTCAACCTTTTCCTGATATCCCTGGCTTCATAGAAATATGAGTTAGAAGGGACCTTCTTGCTGCAAGGTAGAACTATTCTGGTAGTAGAGAAGAACTTGGTTTGACACACCAGGGAGCTGTCTATACGCTCGGGTGCATGGTGGTGCTGCGTTGGTTATATGATGCAGCAGCCACCTCGACCATTTCCCAACAACTGCTATTCAGTAAGATACTACATTTGAACCTGGATATTCATGAATGGCGTACACACAGAAACCCTTATTGCCTACTGACAATGCCAGTATAAGAGGAGACTGCAAGTTTACTTAATACTGTGCAACTCTTACACAAAATGGCTACTGATCTAGGATTCAGTTCTGTTTCCCTCCATGCAGTCACTCATTGAACACTTTTGTTCCTATGGCACTCACAACTTGTATGTAGTCTCTCACCTTGCCTCTTTTTCCTCGCAGGCACCAAATACAGGTGCAAGGCTGAGAAACACTAAGCCATTCACTCTCAGTATGGTGGGAGCTAAATGGTACTAATGCCTCATGTTGTTTCAAAATACACAGTTGAGTTTGCCCTACCAACTCCATGAGCTGTTCAGGGGCAAGAATGACCCATTAAAGACTGGCTTGTTAATAACCTAAGGGACAGCAGACCTGTCAAGAAACAAAGTATTCAATAGTACAGAATGTAAAATGGGAACAGGGGGAGGGGGCAGATATGTGTCACAAGAGAGTCAAGAGAAACCAAATGTTATTTGCTTTATAGACTATGCTTTGTCTATTAATTGTAGCAGTAGAATGACTACCACGAGTGGTAATAATAATAATAATAATTATTATTATTATTTATTTCTTACCCGCCTCTCCGTTTGGATCAAGGCGGGGAACAACAATATAATAAAATACATAAAACTGATTAAAACATGACATACATTATTAAAACTGCATTAAAACATCCTAAAAACATCCTAACGTATGCATCTCTCCCCCCTACACAGCTGACTGCTGTATCATGCTCTATAATTTCCTTTAAAAGCACTGTAGGTTCATGTGTAAAATTACAGGTCACAAGAATATGCCCCTATAATTGCAAAACAAGCTTATATACCCATACACAAATCCTAGGAGTACTGAATAATAAAGCATATGTGTTTAAAGCAGAAACTTTACTCTATGTTACGTGTGAAAATAATAAGCATTTTAATAAGGAAATGCAGGCAATTATACAATGGCATTTTAGGACAAATATAGCCAGATCCATAACAAGAGGTCTAAGCCTTACCTTCCTTGCCTTGTGCCACAAATTCAGTGTCTCTTTAGTCAGCTTACTGGTGGGACGTGTTTTTCATAAACATAGTTGATACAGTTTTGTAGATTAGCCAGAGACAAGTTAATTGCCAGTGATATGGATGCTACCTTGCTTGCTTCCTGGAGACGAAATGTATTGTTTTGCACTTGTGAACCATCTGTACTACCTAGGGAAAATAACAGTATACTTGAACTTAGGTTATCCATACTACTGTATAATATATTACTGCTGTTCATCTAGGTTTCATCAAACAGACACATTACCAATAAATCCCTATATCTAAACACAGACATGTCTCACAAAAAAATAATTGCACAGAAAGTAACCTATGTTACATTACTACACATGAGCTGGTTAATATAGTGTGGATGTTTAATAACACTTCATAGTTTGTATAGAATGGCTGACTTTTTGCTATGCAGAAATGTTGACCAGATGTTTCTTCAGTATCCTTCTAAATCACAAAGCACAGGCATTTTTTTATTTAGGGCAGGGGAGGCGAGGATGTAAAATCAGCTGACACAAGTGCAGCACTATTATTTTATTAGGCTGCATGAAGGCTTTTTACAGGGGCCCTATTCCCATTAGCAATAGCAAAGTCACACATTTCCATTTGATGTAAATAATAGATAAGGTAATTGACTGTCTGTGTTCTGTTTGATCAGATATCAAAATTATATCCCAAGGGTCAAGAAGTATCCATTCCTCCCGGAACACACTAACAGATCAAATGCTGCCCAGCATATGCTATCTTTTACCATACCCCTGTTAGTTCCTTCCATTTTATCTCTATCCTTAGAGTAAGCGGATGTGTGTGGGGGCGGGAAGACTTTCACTACTGAACAGACATTATGACCTGGTGCAAAGCATTCATACCACAAATTAGGCAAGAATGCTCAGAAAAAGAAAACACTGAAGCAACTTCCCCCTCCCCATAATTTATTATAGAGATGGTTTCCCAAATGCCTTCATTGTGATACAAGAAGCTAATGGGCAACAGAAGGCAAGAATAAAGTGCTAAGTGTCAGGGAGCTAAATGGTGGCAGTTGAGTGCAGCAGCAAAGACTGATGTGCTAGGAGGCAGGACATAATTAACACTGTAAACACGCAGTCCTATTGTTTACGCCCTGGGTACTCATAAGTCTCTGAACTCGGCTTATGAGTATCCAGTGCAGAGCAGGAGCTACATCATGCCTCTCACTCTGCATTTTAGCTAGACAGATGTTTCACTCGTCTAGCAGACACGTCTGGGAGGGAAGGAGACTGGGGATGGCTTACAGCTGCCATTTTTAGAGATAAAGAGATGAAACTTGGCACCACGATAGCAATTAGGTAGGACTTTAGCCATGCCAAATTTGAAGCAGATCCATTGATCAGCTGAGTTTTAGGAATTTTTTAAAAATTGAGGTTTTAAATTTTTTTAAAAAATGTCATTTTTAAAGATAAACAGATAAAACTTGGCGCCATGATAGATCTTAGGTAGGGCTTTAGTCATGCCAAGCTTGAAGCAGATCTATTCATCCATTGATTTTTAGGATTTTTTTTAAAAATTGAGGTTTTAAAATTATTATTTTTAAAAACCATCATATTTAAAGATACGGATATGAAATTTGGCATTATGATAAGTGTTAAGTATAGCTTTAGCCAAGTTTCAAACAGTTTTGTTCATCTGCTGATTTTTTATCAATTTTTTTAAGTTTGAGGTTTTAAAATATATTTTTTAAAAAAACACTGGAGCCATACCCTTCAAACTCGGGTTGTCAAACCTCCTCTTTGGGGTCTTGCACCTTGAGCAATTTCAGCCCTTGGCATCAAGGGGATCTCAAGTGTTAGCTAAGAAGTGCTGGGCAAACACGGCACCTTTCCTGTTGCTGATTTGGTGGGCAGTCAGGCACCTGGAGCTCAGCAGAGGTGAGGCGTCCTCAGATCAAAATGTGGGAAAGGAGAGGTCAGTCAAAGCAACCCACAGGGCAAAACAGAATGGGCCTGAGGTCTTTTACTTAGAGTTCCACATCATGGGTGATGAAGGGTCATCCTTAGAGAAAAACTCTCATGACCAACAGTGAGGTGCTAGTCGAGAGAAAGGCTCTCATCTTTGCAGATGCCCTGTTGCTATGGGTGTTGGAACCTGGCTGTTGTTGCTTTTCTTCGCTACCCCTTCCCTTCCACTTCTCTTTGTTCACTTGTGAGCTAGGCTCTGTCTGCACTGCTGGCATTCAATGCAGGACGTTTGAAGTGTGTGTCAGAGAAAAATAGATAGATTTGCAGCTTTGGCTGGCTGGCATATCTCTTAGGCCCTTTCCACACCAGGCAAAATGCCTGGGATGGCCCCCGGCTGCTCCCTGTGAGTCTGCGTGACGCACAGGGAGTACCAGGGGTGGGGGGAGGCAGGCATGGGATTTTTCCTGGTTCTCAGGAACCAGAAAAATCCCAATTCATCCGTGGTCCCGGGAAGTGGTCACGAGTAAGTGCAGCTGCAGCGATGGCACCGCACGGCTCCGAGACCATCAGGAGAGAGAGAGGCAGCAGTTTCACCACCCCCGGGATGGCAGGGACGGGGTGGGGCCCTGCGGGTATTTTTTTTTTTTTTTAAAGGACTCACCTTTTGCGCTCATGCGCTCTTCCCCATTTAAAAAAAATGGCAGGCATGAGTTGCGATGGCCCGGGAGAAGCCTGGGCCGTCACATTTCTGATTTGGGTTGAGTGCACCAATCACGGAAGTAGAGCCTTCTGGGATCGCCCACTCCCCACCCCTATTGTGTGGAATGGGCCTTAGAGACAGAGTTAGACTGAAGACACAGAGATGGCTGTAGCTGAGCCCTGAGAGGCTGGCGTGCCACACAGAGCCTTTCAAGAGCTTCTCAGAGTCCAGTGTGTTGGTGCAGGCAGAGGCAGCTGGTAGCAGAGGCAATTTTTAAAGTAAGAGTCACCAGACGTGACCAAGCATTAAGCTGGCACCCCTCCCCCCAGCCACAGGGTACAAGTGTGCAGCCCGGCTGGACCGTTAGGAGACTTTGGCAGAGGGAGGGAGATTGATTGTTTGAGCCTGGAGGTTTTGGTTTCGCTACCATGACTTAGAGAGAGATACAACAGAGGTTGCACAGACAATCCAGAGATACTTGTTGTAACTTAGCCCCACGGTGCTGGCATGCAACACAGGGCATTTGAAAGAGGGTCTCAGAGTCACGTGTTTGTGCAGGCAGTAGACAGGAGTTCAAAGTCTGCATGTGAAAAGTGGTGCCAAGGCACAAGCCTTGAGAAGTTAATGTATATAAGTGAGAAGCGTGAATGGGCGAAGTAGTGTCTGCTACTCACAACACTCACCCTAATCTTAGAGTAGAGAAACTTGTGACAATCATACACAAGTTTTTTTAAAAATTGAACTTTAAAAATAAGAAAGCTAGCCAGCCAGCCAGTCGGCAGCAAGCCCTGTTAATCTAGGGTGACCAGATACAATCCAGGTCAGGGCTCATGTAACTTTAACAGTTGTAGAGAAAAGGGAATTTCAGCCAGTGTCATTTGTATGCAATTAGTTCCTGGTGAAATTCCCTCTTCATCACAATTGTTAAAATTGCAGGGGCCCTGCCTTCTTTTGTATATGGTCACTCTAGTATAGTGCCTGCACCTTTAACTGTTGTGATGAAGAGGGAATATCACCAGGATCTAATTGCATACAAATGACATTGGCTGAAATTCCATTTTCTCCACAACTGTTAAAGTTACATGAGCCCTGACCTGGATTTTATCTGGTCACCCTATGTTAAGCAGCAGCTTGCAGCAGAGTGAGGATACAATCAGAAAAGATATTTGAGGGAAGGGGAAAATGTATCACAGAGTATAGCAACAAAGTAAAGCAAAAGCTACAAAAATAGAAGTGAGTGAAGTTAATTTCAGATACATTGGGTGTCTCACTTGTTATTCCAGTGATTTTAACATTAAGATGTTATGTAGAACAGATTGGTCTTGTGTGCTGTAAAATCAGACATGTGACCAAGGCTATGTTCAGGTGGACACATTCCCTTGGTGCTGAACACGCCTCCTGGGGGCGGACATGTTGGTGGCATATCTCCTTGGGGGCTGACCATATTGTCCTCCTTTTTGGTTTCCAAAATATGGTCACCCTACTTTCTCACCTCTCCAAGCTCGTGTTTGCGAATTTGTAGAGGCAGCCAGCACAGTTTCCTCTTCGATTGTCTATTTCTTTTAAAATGTATATCATTTCCAGCAATTCAAAATGTTCAGGGTGGCTTACAAAAAATCTGATTGACACCAGCATTAAAAACAGAAAATATAAAACCTACAGGCTAAAAGTAATAAAAAATAGCAGCAGATAAAATACATCAAAAATTCTGATAATGAGAAGCCTAAACGAATAAAAAGGTCTTGCCCTGCTGAAAGGTACTGAGGCTGGAGACTGCCTGGAATTTGGAACTGATGGCCTTATTTCTTTTTCACTAGTCCCAGAGTGTGTTTGTGTGTGTGTGTGTGTGTGTGTGTGTGTGTGTGCTTCTGATATAGGGTGATGCTTAGATCTCCAATATGTAGTTGCACTGTAGTATCCAGAAAGTGAACCTTTTGCATGGACTGTTCTAAGCTCAGGTTGATAATGGGGTGGAAGATTCTGAAGTCCTGGGCCAGATCTACACCAAGCAGGATATAGCGGTATGAAAGCGGTATGAAAGCAGTATATGGTATGTATCTTATGGGCCCCAACAGTTGTTAGTGCACTTCAATACCACTATGAAGCAGTAGTGTGGCACCTGTCTTTTATATACCACTATAATACCACTTTCATAGTGCTATATCCTGCTTGGTATAGATCTGACCCTGGTGGAACTTCATCAGGGCCTCCTGTCCATGGGTTCAGACTCACAGCTTAAGGATCTAAATCAGGCATTTCTCAGTCTACAAACCCACCCAATGAAGTGAAAACACAGATTAGCAGGGCTCAGGAATAATCTACTACAGGACAGACTGAGAAAAGAAAATAACAGAACACCACTTGTTACCTATAGTTCCCACAAAGACAACTCAAATGTAACATCAGTGATCTGCAACCCAAGTAATCAGTGACACTTCCCTCTCTTCCAGGTCTTAGGTGATAGGTTTGTATTTGCTTACAGACAGTTGCCCAACCTAAAAGGATACTCAGCAGCTACAACGGATCTTGCAACAGAAATACAGATGAAAACCTGTGATGGATATAGATGCTAGCTCTGACCCCATATCTCCTCTGGCAACACTATTATAAGACCTAATAATCCCATCTACATCATCAGGGCGCCATATATCTGCTCATCTTCCAATGTATGCCATTGTTTGCCAGCAATGTCCTTCTGCATTCTACATAGGACAAACAGGCTAGTCTCTATGTGAAAGAAAAAATGGACACAAATCTGCAATGTTCAGAAAGCAGTGGGAGAACGTTTTGACTTCCTAAGAAATTCTGCAAATGACCTTAAGATGGTAATTCTTGAACAAAGGAATTTCAAAGATAAATATCGATGTGAAATTGTTGGAGCACATTAAGAGTTTCAATGCCGTACTTATTTAAACTACAAGAACTTTTTTTAAAAAAATCACACTACATGTGTTAATCAGCTACCATTGTCTGTGTTATCACCAAACAACATTTTGTGAATGGCAACTGTTAAGGTAATTATTAGGGATGTGCACGGACCCCCCGGATTGGAACCGGGATCGGAACCAGGATTGGCGTGTCGGATTGGATCGGAGGCTTTCCGGATCAGATCGGACCCGATCCTGATCCGAAAATCGGAAGTCCAATTTTCGGATCGGACGCCATTTTAGGTGTTTTTGCCATAGGCTTGCATTGGGGGAAAGAAAGTTTTCCCCCAATGCAAGCCTATGAGGAAAACATGGGAGCAGGTGAGTGGGGGCCTAACTCCCCCTTCCCTGTCCCTCCCCCCACTCGCGCTCCTTACCTGCCGGGGCCGTTCACTCCCGTCTGCTGCTGTCTGCTGGTCCCATCAACTGAGAAACAGGCTTCGCGGCCTATTTCTCAGTACAGCGCCATCACCTGGCGCTCTACTGAGAACTAGGCCGCGAAGACTGTTTCTCAGTAGACGGGACCATCGGACAGAAGCGGACGGAAGCGGGCGCTCCAGCAGGTAAGTGGGGCCCTCCCCTCCCCTCCCCCCCACTCACGCTCCTTACCTGCCGGGGCCATCCACTACCTGTCCACTGTCGCCCACGGGCAGCAGCGAATGGCAGCGGACGGCCCCGGCAGGTAAGCCCCCTCTCTCCCACTCGCGCTCCTTACCTGCCAGGTCCATCCGCTTCCGTCCGCTGGTCCCTGCTACTGAGAAACAGGCTTCGCGGCCTGTCTCTCAGTAGCGCGCTGGGTGACGTCATCACCCAGTACGCTACTGAGAGGCAGGCCACAAAGCCTGTTTCTCAGTAGAAGGGACCAGCGGACGGCAGCGGATGGCCCTGGCAGGTAAGGAGCATGAGTGGGGGGAGGCGGTCCAATCTTCCAATCCAGATCGGGTCCTTTCCGATCGGATGAGATTGGACGATCCAGATGCGGGGATCGGAATCTGATAATTTTATCCGATTTTGGCTGGATCAGGTCCGGATCGTGGATTGGACCCAATCCAGTGCACAATTATCACTGTCTTTACTTTCAATTCTCTCTGGCACAGTTTACATCTATCCTCTCCCCACCCCATCATGTTACATAAATCTGCCGATTTCATGCATCTGATGAGGTGGTCAGTGTCCACAACTTATGCCAGAATAAATTTGTTAGTCTTTAACATGCTATAAGACCTTTGGGGGTTTGTTTGTTTTTTGCTGCAACAGGCTATCATGATTTCTCCTCTGGAAAGCCTTTTAAAATATGTGTATAGGTAAGGAGTAGGTTTCATTAAGAAAGAAAATCACATGGCTCTTCAATACAATACACACGGTAACTTCCAATGCAATACACATGATAAAGCTATCTGTAACAATTAAATCATTTATTAACAGCTCAGTTTAGTTAAATCAGGAGAAAGAAGACATTGATCTCACAGTAAACAAGCTGAACTAAGGTATTGCCAGCATTACTCTGGCACCACCTTCTGGTCTGTTTGCTGTAAAGTTTTTCCCATTTTTCAATTAAGGTTAAAATCCTATGTAGTTTAGTGCACCTATGCCCATTGAAATATAAATGGTCTTACATTTGAAGGCGCTAATAATATTTGGTATTAGGTTGCCCCAGCCTTATTCCCACCCACCCCATAGCCAGAGACTGTGGATTGTATGCACTAATACGTATAGGTATATAAGTATGACTTCTGGGCTCTCAGAGTGGAGAAATTAACGTTATATAGGGGATGTGGTCTTACTAAATGTGCATCCAGTCGTAGTCCACCATCGTCTTCTTCTCTAACTAATTAATTGGACAATTGTTGAGTCCTACAATATTTGCTTGCATTTTGTGTACATGTGCATCATATTCAAATTTTGGCTCTTTGTGCTCCTCATCACTTCTATTCTGATATTTATTTGCCCTTTGCTTCTTTGTTGCTTTTAGTTTGGTGGTGGTTTAGTTATCAGTATTGTTGTGGTCTATGGTGACTTGTTATTCAAAGACAACAATATGGGATGACATGTAGTCATATGTACTCACAGCTTAATTGCTTTCTAAATGCCATTAGGCTACACTTTCAGAGGTCCAGGGGCCATTTCTTCCCTCAATATCCTCCCACCAGAACTATGGGCCACACACACACATCCTCGTGGGTGCTGAAAATGAAATAAAAGGGAAAAAAGGAAAGGAAAATGATGTCCATTGCTGCTATTGAGCACCAAATAGGTCAAAATTAGCCTATTTGCAAGCTAATTCTGATACTTTTGCCTCTCTGTATCAATTCTGGATACTATGTTGTTTGCACGAAAAACACTTTAAAAAGATGGCGTTCACTCAAATTTTGGAACGTGGCAGGGACTGCACTGGGGGCTATGAGGGCTGCATGTTGCCAACCCCTTGGCTACACATGATTGCAACATGTTGGGCGCACTAGACACTTTGCCAATTCTATAAAATATTTTCTTTTGAGCTCTGTAGAATTTTTTTTAACCTTTATTTATTTATTTTAAATATTTCTTGGCCACCTTTCAGGGCAGAAGCTTTCAGCAATAAAATATTAAAAGTGATAAAAGAATAAGACACAATAAAATAGCAATAAAAAGAACAAAGCCAACAATAAAACCAGCAACTACAACAATAACAGCAATAACAGCAGTCATATCAAGAGAAGGCCAAAATAAAATAATAGGTTTTCAAGGCCTTCTTAAAAGCCTACAATGACAAAGCATGGCAGACCTCTAATGGCAACTTGTTGCAAAGGTACAGGGCCAATGCAAAGAAGGCTCTCTCATGTGTGTTCACCCACCTAACTAAGGTGAGAGAAGGGCCTCTCTTTCTGCTCTGAAAGTGCAGGCAGGCTGATATGGGGGAAGGCAGTCCTTCATGTAACTTGGTCACAAATTGTTTAAGGACAAAAAGGGGGAGAAGCAGGTTCTCAGGATGCTAAAATACTTTATTTCAAAGCTTTGAAATAAAGTATTTTTGCATCCTAAGAACCTGCTTCTCTCCTTTTTTTTGTCCTGATTTGGATGCTCTCCCCCTTTTGTTTTTCCCAAATTGTTTAAGGCATTAACTGTCAAAAATAGCACATTAAATCAGGCTTGAAAACACACTGGTATCCAGTACAGCTGGCGCAATATAGGCATTATGTGATAGGAACACCTCGCCCCCACCGATACTCAGGTGGTCGCATTCTGCACCAGCTGTAGTTTCTGAATCATCTTCAAAGGCAGCCCCATGTAAAGCACACTACAGTAGTCCAGCCTGGACATCACTAGTGCGTGGATAACGGAGGCAAGATCCATTCTCTCCAGATAGGGCTGCAGCTGGAGTACCAGCATAAGATGGTAAAAAGCACTCCTGAACACTATGGCTACCTGGGCTTCCCCAGTTAGCTCAGAGTCAGGAGGACTCCCAGACTATGTACTTCATCTTTTGGGGGAGAGCAAGCCCATCTAAGACTAGTATTAAACCTCCATCCAAAGTAGTTGGTTTCCCAACCCACAGTAGCTCCATCTTGTCAAGATTAAGTTTCAGCTGGCTCCCCCTCATCCATCCCGAAACAGCATCCAGACATTGGTTCAAGATTTCCACAGCCTCCCTGGGATGTGCAGATGGAAATGAGAACTAGAGCTAAATATCATTCGCATCCTGATGACATTTCAGCCAAAACCTCTTGATGACTTCCCCAGCATTTACATGTAGATGTTAAAAAGCATAAGGGACAGGATAGAACCTTGTGACACCCCACAGGCTGGGACCACTCCTCCAGGAAGGCTTGGAACCACTGTAAACCATGCCTCTCAATCCCATTCCAGATAAATGATCCAGAAACCGTTGAAACCGCTGAGAGGTCAAGAAGAATGAAGAAAGTTGCAGTCCTCCATCCACCCATTCTTCAGCATAAGTCATCAGTCAAGGCAACCAAGGCTGTTTCCGCCCCATTACCAGGCCTGAAACCTGATTGGAATGGATACAGATAATCAGTTTCATCTAAAACATCTTGGAGTTGTGAGGCTACCACATGATCCAGCACCTTGCCCAAGAATGGCAAATTTGACACAGGGCAGTAGTAATCTAAAACCATAGGATCTAAATTTGGTTTCTTCAACAAGGTCCTCACCACAGCTTCTTTCAAAGCTGTGGGGACCTCAAGGAGGCATTTACCACCTCGGAGGTCAAGATCTCCAGCCTAGCTCTGGCAGATTTCAAAAGCAAGGATGGACAAGGATCTAAAGAGCAAGTAGTACGCCTCAGTCCTCCAAGCAGTTATAACAGAACTGAGACCTGAGACAGTTTCCCAACAGCTCATCATATGCAACAATTCAGCATTTTGACTCACCTCCACTTCACTGTTTCTTTTTATTCTCTCTCAGCCTTAATACATCAAAACAATACACCAGATGGCCATTTTCACAAGAATCCTGCTACCTTCTTCCATTACCCATTGCTAAATACAGCTCATGCCATCTTCCAAAAGCCAGACTACATTCATTAGATTTGATTTCAAACTACCATCTGGCACAATCACGCAAAGATTGTTGGAGCGTATTCCATTTTAATATGTCAGAACATTCTCTTGGAGCATGTGCACCAATAGATCATGTACCCCTCAGATCACTGCAGGGGCCTCCATTTTTATCCACACTAATCTATTCCATATTGAACTCAGTTCTGTTACAAGAAGACGGAGCAGCGTTCATAAGATAACATAAAGACTCCAGTTTCATCCTTATCAGTATCCCCTGTAAATATTTACCAACTTTTATCCAAGGACATCAAGATAGGATAGATACAGCAATACCATTTTATCCTATTATTTTTTTTTGGTGCCAATTAACAAGACTACTTCTTTGGAATGACAACCTTTTCAGAAAGGGTTGAGAGCTAGTGTTGATCCAAGGTTCAATCCCCAATATTTCCAGGTAGGGCTGGAAAAACATCTGCCTGAAAATTTGGAGATGCCCTACCAGTCAGTGTTGACAATACTGGGCTAGATGGAGTAAGGTCTGATTCAGTATAAGGCAGTTTCCGATGTCTCCATGGCTGACTGGGAATTTGAACCCCAACTCTCCTGACTCAAGTCCAACACTATCATTAGAATTCACAAGAAAAAAAAATCTAGAATGTAAAATTTTGAGTTTCAGTGGACTAGCAGTGCATATTCACTCATGTGAGAGGGGAAATCTAAACATAGGAGAATAAATATCTTGGAACAGATATTTGAAGACATCTACTATGCAACCCGCCAAATTATACATGGCGTACCCTACCGCCAACTGGCCGTGCAACTGGAATGAGAGGCCAGGGACAACCCCGAATGTGTGACCATCTGTGGACTGTCATTCCTTCCCGTCGCCCCCACGTTGTGCCTTTCTGATTACATTACCTACGCTTTGCTTTGCAATGGGCTTCTTGTGTCCACCAGTAACCAGTTGTAGAATAAAGATATTGCAGTGGGATCTCAGTACTAAATGGTCATTTTGGTCCGATAGAAGGGAGAGGTGGGAAGGTAACTCAATGCGCCTTACTCCCGAGTAACAGTGTGCAAGATGACAGCTCAATGGCAAGAACTCGCCTTAGTGGATCTCTAATTATGCGCACATCCTTATTTCAACCCCCCTTGCTTCCTGTAGAACCAGCTCCATGTGAGTAGTCCCGCATCTCGACAAAAGAAAGATTCCAGAGGGGTTTTAAAAGAAACTTTACTTTAAATACCAGTACAGTCAGCCATTACTAAACAGTCCATCAGGACTCAAGGGAAGAAGAAGAAGAAGAAGGAAGTAGGGTGGGAGGAGACAGGAAATGACAAAACACAACTTTGGGAGGTGTTCCCACCGAAGGGGCGAAGGGGCAGTTCTTCATGCATGACATCACCACCACAGTACGCCCACTATCACCGTTAATGCGACTGCTCAGAAGTTGTTTACACTAACATAAGACGCTGTAACTTTGGTGGAAATAAAAAGTCGCTATTTAATGCGAAATCGAAAAAGCGCATTAACGAGGATAAAAATCCGCTGTATGCCTGATTTGCGCTTCGTTCTTATAGAGGTAAAACTGTTAATGCGCCGTGCATAAGCCTTAAATTGATCGTCTAGAGGAACTTGTAGTCTGTTAAACAGACAGCAACTTCAGCAATATAGTTCATCTGCTTAACAACAGAGAGGGTAAAGAGTAAACCAGTTATATAGTTACTTCTATAGATATCAAGCCTCATAAATATCTCTAAATCCTTTTGCAGTAACAGTGCCTGCAAATAGCTTTTATGTTTGCTTATGAAATGTATTACTTCTTTGGGGTACATTTTGTTTCATTTCTTTTTTTAGTAAGGCGTGTTCTAAAATAACAAAGAGCAACATAAAACAGGTCAGACCTTTTTAAAAAGACCATTATGTTTCTCCACAAAATTTGCTATAAATAGTTTTCACTTGGGGATATATAACAAGCAAAGAAAATACTATATTGGCCCTGTGACAGTATTCAAATATAGCACACATCTGACAATCACTTCTTCCCAAATTGTTTCAATAGCAGCTACTCAAGCTAAAGAGATATTTAAACAGCATTTTTCTAAATGTAACATCACTTTTTAAAGCAATTGTTTCTTTTTATGTACAAAACAATTATGCTGTAGTATTGAAGGATTTATTTTAATACTTTTATTCAAAATACATACTAAAAAGCATGTAAGGAACCAAACCAATCTACATATAACCAAACCAGCCTACTTGGATCAGTGCTAAGATGTACCGGTTGACTGGATGAAAGCCAATAAGATGAAGCTGAGTCCCAATAAGACAGAGGCACTGTGGGCCAGTGATTTCCAGGTCCGGGAATTGGGGGATTTGTTGTGGATGGGGTTGCATTCCCCATGAAAGAATGGGTATGCATTTTTGGGGTGCTCCTAGATTCATAATTATCATTAGGAGCAACTTTTACCAACTTCGGCAGACACATCAACTGTGCTTGTTCCTGGACAGGGATAGCTTGGCCACTGTGATCCAAGCATTGGTAACCTTGAGACTAGACTACTGTAATGCTCTCTATGTGGGACTGCCCTTGAGGCTGATTCAGAAGATGCAGTTAGTGCAGAACGCTGCAGAAAGGCTGTTGAAGAGAGTGCCTTCCTATGTGCACATAACACCTGTGCCGAAAGAGCTGCACTAACTGCCAGTTTGCTACTGAGCCAGGTTCAAGGTATTATATTGATATATACATAAATCCCAAAACAACTTAGAACCAGGGGTAGTATTCAATGGGGCACTTTTGGCCCCATTGATTCTTTTCCACCACGCTGATTCCATTGCACAAGCAGAACCCACCACTTATGCCAGGGAGTTTTAGTGCTTCCTAGGGGAAGCCCTGAAACAAGCAGAAACAGTCATTTGGAAGGAGCAGGTTGGCAGACCTCCTTTATGCGAGCTCCGCCAACTTGCCTCCTTCAAGAAATGCCTGTTTCTGTAGTTTTGGATTTTCCCAAAGGACTAAAGCACCTTTGTGCAATACAATTGGTAGGGTGGAAGAGAATCTGCGGGGGAAGAAGTGCCCCACTGGATTCTGCCCAGGTTACCTGAAAAATCATCTCCCCCTATACAGACCACCCGACAGCTACGATTTTCACAGGAGACCTTGTTGTCTGTGCCACACACTGCCAGGTCCCATCTGACAGCAACAGGATTTCTCTGTGATGGTACCCTTCCTCTGTGATATGTCAAGTACCAACCATAGCGTGCTTTCAGCAATTATTAAAAATCTACTTGATCCAATCTACATGGAGGCATTTTCAGATGCTGATGCAGTTCAAAAATACATTTTTTTGAATTCTCATTTACTCCTTCCATGGCTCATGTAGCCAATTAATGCGGGTAATACTTGATATGAATCCTGCTTTCCTAAAGTAAATGTAATCTTAAGGCACATTAATTTAGCTATATGTAGGTGGAATCCCACAACATCAATAAGTTTCTTTCTTCTTTTTTAGATCCATTAAGCTTATGCACAGGTGTGATGGTGCGAATGAGCAGAGATTTTTAAAAAGTCATCCCTAAAGCAATTCCCAATTCCCCACCCCTCTCTCCCATGCTGACTTTCCCCAGGAGTAAGCGCAATTGAAAACAACAGCCCATGGGTTTGGGGTGACTTGTTATCCATAGCAACAAGCCACCCTGTTGTGATGTTCATACAACATCGCAAGGTGCACAGCCAAGGATAATAATGCAAATCCTCCCAGCATGCAACTGGCATCTGCCATGTTGGCTTATTTTCCTCTCTGTGATTGTGCAAACTTGGTCAATCACTCCAATCAAGTATCCAAACTGTATGGGGAATTGGGCATGGAAACTGCTGTTGATTGAGTGAGATTTCTTGGACTAATCCACCCAAACTTTTGCATCTCTGGTTAGATACCCTGATGAGCTTTTCATGGGTGATTCCAGATGGAGGGTTCCTACCACTACAAATTAGAAAGCTTTATGCAGAAATTCTGTCTTTTTCTCCTTAATGGATTTTCTGTATTGAGAAAAAGGACAGAAGAAAGGATTGGAAAGGACAGCAGGGCAATAAGTGGAAGATGACAACTTCTGGGCAACCCTATAAAATACCATGAATGAGGCAGGTCAAGCTCAGGTTAAAACCTTCATCTGGAAGCACCCTATTTAAAGGAATAGAAAACTACAGTGTGAATATTGTCATTATATAGATTAATCAGTAGGTGGCGCTGGGTTTATCTGAGTGAAGTCAGGAGTTTCCTAGTTAGTTAATTATTTGATTTGAGTTATATCAAGGAAATAGTACTCAAGTCGGCTGACAATAATAAAAACTGATTTTTTTTAAAAAAAAAACTTTGGTAAAACAATTATAAAACAAATGTATTAAAAATGTAACAGTAGGAAAATGAAAACAGCACCAAACCCAACAGGCTCACTTACATGCCAAAGGCCTGCTTGAAACCCTGCGGAAGAACAACAAAGACAGAGACAACCTAGCTTTCCTCAACATTGAGTTCTTAAAGCCTGGGAGCAGCTGCATTAATGTTAGTTACATCTGTATTTATAAATACCTCTTACATAGATCAATCCAAACAGCTTTGGTGAACTAGTCGCTAGATTTGCTTGTGTGCCGCCTGATTATTTTTAAATGTTCGAAGAATGCATGAACATCAAAAGAGAACAGCATGTAAATCATTCCTAATCTTAGGAAACTATCAATTATTCAAAAGCTTTGTTTCTCTTGTGCTCTCTTATAAGCGGGTCACCATGACAACATCACACTTCACTTCCTTATCTTAAATAAGTGAACTGTGCAAACCAATATTACCTTCAACAGTTGCATTACTTTATGTGGTGCTGTATTGCCACATAATCACTAGACACTTCAAATGCAGTTTCATTTTGTTAAGTCCTCTTAAGAATACAGGTTTGTTTAAGTGCATATGTGCATAAGCCATAAATTGAGCCTAGTGTTTAGGCACTTGCCTAATCGTTATAGGTAACAAGGAATTCCATGCAGGCAAGTGAGTTGGCTGGTGGTGCTCCATCCGTCTTCTGGGCCCAGCACAGAACCCAAGCAGGCAGCCAGAAGAGAGAAGCCCCCGCCTTTGCATAGAAATGCAATTTCTCCTCTGCTACCCCCAACAGGCTACTCACTTTTTTTTCCTTTGCAAGCTACTAACCTTTGTGAGCTTATTTACAAGGCTGCTTAACAAATTAAGGTGGCTGGGGCATGCTGGACATTGTAGGACTTCTTTTCTGTCTAAACATGCATAGGATTGCACTCTGAGTTCCATCACTTTCTTTACACCCCAGCAAGCAGCGGTTCCTGGGTATCCACTGTAAGGCATAGTCTTGAGGGCAGCAAGAGATTTGAACAATCTACAGGCTAAACCAAGAATCTTTAAACAAGAGATTTATTTTGGAAAACAATTCCATGCATACTAAAAGAAACATAAAATAGCATGCTAAAATGCTATTACTCTAATTCCCAAGCTGATAAACAATTAACGTCCTTGTATAAGGCACACTTGTAACTGGCCACTAGTCGTGTTTCCCATTGTCTCTGGCCTTCACACATTCTGGCAAACTGACACAAGACACCCACATCAATGAGACTCTATTGAGGGAAATCTAACGGTGAAAAGCTTAATGGTTACATACTTCAGAAATACTTAAAGCTGATGGTTCAATACTTTAGGCTCCAAGATAATGTACAGTCAAAATGCTACTCACTACAATAACAACCTGGTGTCCCAGTTGCCATCTCAATGGTTCCAACAACGGGTTTCAAACCCAACCAAGGAAGGGGAATAATTCCTGGTCTGCTCCATCAGGCAATCACAATGGGACATTCTTGAAAGGCTTAACAAACCATCCCAAGCAAGCTGGTCTATACGCGGGCCACACGTTGGTAGCTCAGGGATCATGGCCAAAGCCTAAAACAACAATACAGGGGGGGAGGGTAAAAATCTCAGGCACAAGAAGTCCCATGCTGGTGCTTTAGCAAGGGGAACTCCCTGCCACCTGAGTCTACAGAGAAAAAGTCCAACAATAAAAATCAAGCCCAGTCACTGAGCTGTTGATGAACACACACAATCCACAACGAACGAGAGTTCAAGTTTATGAAAAGTCTCATAGCACTTTTCATGGCACAGTCCTTAGTAATCCAAAGTCCAAATAGAAGAGAGTCCATGTGCAGAGTGCTTTCAAAGTCCCAAACAGGGAGGGATCCAAACAGGGAGGGACTTCAGGCCATGAGTCGAACAATGATCCTTGCAAAGGTTTCTCACCTTTGCTCCAGCTTAAAAAGGGAGATGTGGGCCTCTTTCAAGCCACTTAAGAGACGGGCTCTGGCCCATAAATCACGCCCATGTCCAAACAGGGTGGCACTGCTCAGCCCACCAAGATGACTCTACAATCTGAGTGACTCATTCAGGAAAGCATCCCCCCTTCAGGTTCCTAGAGAAGTCTTGCAGCCTCAAGGCCAAGGGATGGGTGTGTGAAGCTACTCCCCTGAGAACTCTGACAGAGAGTTCTAAATAAATCTAACTGCAAATGGCAAGGCCTCATGGCCTTGCTGAGACCTATACATGACATCACTCACGGATGTTCATGGTCCTTTTGATGATATGGTGAACCTCCTGCATGTCTCCCACCCTTCCCCCGGTTATTCCATTTTTTTTAAAAAAACACGTGGATATCCCAATTCTTCTGAAATATCTCAGGATTTCCTACTGTGTGCAGGGAAGCTGTGCTACAAAACACCCACTAGAGGGTGCTGTCCCATTCAATAATATGAGCATCGAAGTTTTCAATTACAGACCACATGGTCGTCCCTCTCCTTCCATGTAATTCATCTCATTACAATTGCAGAAGAGAACAGGGAAGCAAAGTGCCAGTGAACACAATTTCACTTTAATCTGAAGAAGCCCTAAGATTACAGAATCAGAGCAATCAAAACAATCTTGAATAGATCAAAAGCAGGATGTGTCTATCAGCTACAGATTATCAATAACTATAAAATAGTTCAGTCTCTATTTTTATCAAGAGAGAAAGGTAAGTACATGGGACAAAACTGTGCCCAGACAGGCCAAAACAATTTAAAAGCACATCATACACAAAAAATGGCAATAAAACAATATTCAAACCAATGTCTAAATGGGTGGTGAGTTTCAGACCTTTTGATCCAGGGTCTAAATGTTCAAGATGGTCAGTTTCAGGTCTTACAATAAACATTTTTGTCATTTGTTTCATAGTGGCATTTTGAGTTGCTTTGTAGTGAATGACTGATGCATTACATATAAGGCACAGGAGTTTCCATCCTTTTAACAGTGAAGGCAAAATCTCCTTCCCATTTGGGCTTAAAACTTTAGTTTTCTTCTTCATGCTTGAATTCTTATGACTTGATGATGTCGTACTTTTGCAGGGCCCTTCCATAAACAGAAGATAAGATTAGATGTGGGATTAGACGCTACAGCAAATTCCTGGCATCATATTAGACAGGGTGCACTGCAAGGGGGTGACATGTCCTGCACAAATTTATTGCACAATATCTTTTCTGAATACTACAACCAAGCAATGCCAGACAATTTCTCACTTAGAAGAGGCAGTTTAATCCCTGCCTAGGTGAGGCCTGCAGATCATGGGTGGAGAGGAAAGCCCCAAAGCCTGGGTCTGATTCCTGCAAGGTGGCCATAGGTTCCCTTAAAAGGGGCAACTGATCTTTCGCCTTTCTCCAGGCCTTGATGGCTGCTTCTTTTCTCTCTGTGTCCCAGGACTGTGCTTTTATTTTCTTTGCTTTTTTGGCTGAGCCTGATGTCTCTGCTCTCCATGCAGTTCACACCCATTCAGCAGTCTTTGGCAGCTAGTGACTCTCCCTTTCCACACCAGCCACACTTATTAGGCAGCTGCTTCTGTCTCTTCTCTCTCCACACTTCTTTGGCAGTCTCCTTTCTCTTTTCTCTCCTGCATGCTGTCTATGCCTCTTTAATTGCTTTTCTCCCTGCATGCCAGATGCTTCCCCTTTGCCCTCTAGCAGCACCTACAGAAGAAATGGCAACAGAGGGCAGTGACTGCTGAGTCAGCCACAATCTTGAGAAGGATGCTATGAGCAAAAAAATGAATAGACACCTTTGTTGGCTCAAGAGTCACCGTTGAACTGTTTGGCCACCCCTGGTCTGAAAGATCTGAACAAATAAAACCATTTTCATCTGGCACTAAAGAGAAAAGAGAGTTGCTACCAGGTAGGCCTCTCTGAGGAGTGAGTTCCAGAGATGGAGCATCACAACTGAAAAGGCCCTATCTCCTACCACCTCTGGTGGTAGCCTCCAAGGATTATGATACCCAGGCAGGTTCAAGCAGGAGGAGACAGTCTTTAAGGTAACTGAATCCCAAGGGCTTTAAAAGTAAATCCAAGTCTTTGAATTTTACTGGGAAATTCCAGTGAGAGCTGGTGTAGTGTAGTGGTTAGAGTGTTGGTCTGGGACTCAGGAGATCTGAGTTCTAGTACTCACTCAACTATGAAGCTCACTGAGTGACTCTAGGCCAGTTTATGATTTGTTGCCTTACCTACCTACCTCACAGAATTGTTGTGAGGATAAAACAGAGAGGAGGAGAGCCATCAAAACTGCTTTTGGTTCCATGCAAGAAGAAAAAAGATGGGATATAAATGGAATTTTTAAAAAAATGGACCAGGAGCAGGTGTACATATGTTTTCCATTTCCTTGAAGCAATATCAATTTATACTCTCCCTGTAGCAATAATAAAATTAACTATGCAAGAGGAAAGAGACAAGTACAGTGTAATCAGTTTCTAAATTGTTAGTATAAGTAGATGTTCCATCTTTGGGGCACAAAATTCAGTTGCCCCCAAAATAAAAGTTTCAGCAACTTCTTTCTCAGACAAGAACTTTACATCTGATCCATGGATAGTCTACAAAGTCAATACCGAGAGAAAGGTACAGAAAAACTCTACCTTATACGAAATAGTTGCTAACTATTAGAGAAACTTTCTTCTTACTATACCAATAGATGATGTTTAAAAATGAGTATGCCTAGCTGATATGCCCAGCGTTGCTCGAGCCCATGAATAATGTTTATAACATTTATTTGATAAATAATACATTTCTCTGCAGCTTATTCATCTCTAGGTTGGTTGTTTTTTTTAGTTTGGTTGAGTTAGTAAATTGTCTTGTTAGAATCAATGGAAAATTTATTCTAAACCACAATATTCCAAGGCAGATGCAAGAATTACTGGATAAAGTTTATGATTTTTATGTAAAAGCCTGACTTCATTATTGAAACAGAAGAGTGAATGGAGGAATGACTGATAACTGAGGCTAGAATGGAATGATGGTGGTGGTCAGGGGTGAGTGACAGTTGGGGAAAGTCAGTTAGAGGTCAGGAACGTGGGGGCTGAGTTAGTACTGAGAGGTAGTGATCTGGTTTGCTAACCCCTAATTTATTTAAAATCAGCCACTCTACATACCAGTACTACACCTCCCAGCATACCTTTGGCAGCCCACAGGTGCCCACAGCCTCTGAGATGTCCTCTTGTTGCTGATGCTGCTCCTCGATAGAGCGTGAAGGAGTAGCATCACCAAGTAGGGGATGTAAGCAGCTGTCAGTGGACATGCCCAGCTCCAGCCAATCCTGCTGGGATTGCCTAGTCCTGCACTTCTCACCCACCAAGTGCTCCATCTGAAGCCTGTACTGAAGGGCCAGGGCTGGGCCGGGCACTTCCCCCCCTTGGTTGGGTCTGTTCCTGGGCATGTGCAGAGTGCCTCCCCTCCCTTCCCACCTCTTAAGGGCAAAAGTTGTGTGCTTGCTTCCCCCAGATTCTGAGAAAACAGCGATATCAGGGTGAAGTGCCTTTGAGCATGTTTGGCCCCTCAAAGTCATGCTGTTGTATCTAGTCATGATTTTAAAACCATGCAGAGGGTGGGAGGAGGTACCGCAAATGGATACAGACGATTTATGTGGGTTGTTTCCTTTTATGTGGAATTGGGTTGACTGCTCAAGTCCAACCTTAGGAGTCAGGATTGTAAAAGACATGCAGCAGCCACCAACCTGTGCACTCACAATGGCTGCCAAAGGCCAGTAAGTCTGGCCTCCTGCCCATGACATGCTGGGAGTTCCGCCCAAGGAATGCTGGGAGTTGTAGGCGTAAACCTAGGTTTTTATTAAATTCTTTAAAAATACTTAAAACCCCAAACTTTGTGTTTTTAGATTTTTCTGGTACATTGTACAGCCAGACCTATCACTGTGTCACTGTGTCAAGTTTCTAACTCATCTAGAAGTGGGTAAACATTTCCAGACATACGTGATGCACACATACTTTCTGCTTTATAGGTAGAGATTAGGTTTTGAGATGCACTCTCTTATGCTTTAAAAAGTCTGAATTTCACCTGGTTACAAACTGAACAAAAAACACAGGTGGCAATGCAGCTCATAGTTGTACTTAAGTCCCAGTGATATCAATAAGAGGTATGTGCAATTAATTGTGTGCTGGACTGTAACAAACCATGGTATTTCTAATGCTAAATTTTTGTAATCTATGAAATGCAGGATTCCTCCATCCAACAGAAGAGAGAGAGAGAGAGAGAGAGAGAGGGAGGGAGGGAGGGAGAATTGGCACCTACATTTCCTCCATAAATCCTTAACATCCAGAGGAGCTGATTGCAGGCTTATATTAAGTAGCTTACAAAATTTAATACTGAGTCATTCATTGACGTGCATAAAAACTGGTAATGAAGAATAAATTTCTTCCTTCTGTAGATTGCTTCCTTCCTTCCACATAGATGAAAGCCAGTTCCCAACATTCTGTCTCAGTCTCTCAGCATTCTTTCATACTTTGTGTAACTTAGCACCACAACACAGGATGGGACTAAATAACTGGGAGCAGGTTCAATTCATAATGGCTGAAGTCACCAGGGACAGCTTTCAGATTTAATTCTGAATTGTTGTGTCTCCAAATACACCCATTTACTTTCACCTATATACGTGAATAGATGCCACAGCACTTAGAGACACCATTGCAGTGAGAACAATTTTTTTCCTAATCCCCAACAATGCATCTTTAACTCAGTACCTGGAGGCAGTGGGAATGTGCATGTGTGCAGATCACACTAGGATGTACAAGCCCAAGGTTTTTTAGTGTGTGTTTTGTGTGTCACGCTAACCCATAAGGGCCCTGTTCAGACAACATACCAATTTCATTTTCTGTTCAGTCAAACCCTTCAACTCTAAAACCAATTCTTATACTTGTGTTGTACTTGAGTTGAAGGTTAATATGTAGGCTGTATCAGAGTGTACATTTATTAAAAATGGTTTGTGTCCAAAAAAATTTCAATGAAGTTCCAACTACAATATAATGTATCAATATTCCAAATCTGTATTAATTTTGAATATATTCTTTCACATACAGTCACTGTGTAAAATACTTCTTTTACATAAACACAGTGTATGACTTAAGAGATGGATTTGAATAACTTCAAGAATAGCTTATTTTTATTTAGCGGTCAATATTACTCTTAAAAACCGAATATCATCAAAACCACCATTGTGTAAATTAACCTTTATTTTCATTTATGTATGGATATAGTATAGAGTACATCCAATAAATGTTTGCCACTTAACTTCCCACTTTCCAACATCATCATATTTCACTATGCAACACTGGTAATGTTTGGCCCAAACACCTATGGCTTTGTCTACGGAACACAATTAAAGGTTACTACTAGCATGCCAAAAAGTCACAGATAGATATCCATGGCAGGTAGGGTCAAGCAGGAAATAGCATGTCACAGTTGCAGGTAGACATGGGGACTGAAGGAGAATGAATTATTTCATGAATGAAATAATAGAAAAACTGTGTGTCCTGCCTAAACAACTTCTGTGTCTAGTCAGTTTAAAAACACTGGTCTAGAACCCTCTTTTCGCAACGTTTACCTCAGTTCCTCAGACTCCCTTCTTGAAAATGTCAGTTCAAACATGGGGATCTGCCACATCTTCCGAATGCAAATAATGAATTCAGCTTCTTTTATCCTCGTTTAGTACTCCTTTATGCTCCTTTACTATTCCTGTGACTCCTTTGTCATCCAACAATCCCTTCAACTGCTTCCCTAGTCAACTTTCTGCTTCTGATGTACTTACAGATTGTTGATCTTAAATGTTATTAGCAAAATGCTCCTCAAAATCCTTTTTTGCATTCCTTACTGTCTACTTGTATTTCTTTGGTCAAGTATGTGTTCCTTTTTGTTCTCCCTCTTTGAGAAAGACTTCCATTTTGTGAAGTCATTTTTTTTCTTTAGTGCCTTCCTTGACACTGCTCATTGACCCTGCTGGTGACTTGTTGGATTTGTTGGTACCTTTCCTGACCTGCAGAAAACAATTGCATTTCTACACAAGTGTTTCCCACCTACAAAGGTGTAGAAACATCATGCAAAGACTTATCTAACATAGAAGTCAAGGCAGTGAGCTATAAATCAAAGAAGAAACTTCCATTCAAATCTCACCTCTGCCATGAACTTACAAGATGGCCTTCAACAAGCCGTTATTCTCTCAGCCTCAGCCCATTTATTCCCATCTATTCCATCTGCAATGTGGAAAATAATAATCTATGCATACCTTTCACAGTTGTCATAAGGATAACAACAAGTACTTGGCAAAATGTTTTGAATGCACTTGAAAGTGTTATAAAAATGCTAAGTATTATTAATAATGGTAGGCAAAGTCCCCTCGAGCTCTCTTGCATTGGCTTTCTGGCCCACAAAGACTGAGGGTGCCTCTACAAGAGGCATTTAAAGCTCTTTCAAGACGCATTAAAAAAATTACCTCTACAAGAACGGAGCGCAAATCGGGCGTAGAGGCGCGTTATCTCCCCGATTATGCGCATTATCAAATGCGCGTTAAATCGTGAGTTTTATTTTGCTCCGTCCGTTAAAGCGCATTTTGACTGTGTGAATAAGCGCTTATGCGCATTAACTACTTGTAAAGCGCATTTTGAACATCTGTTAATGCGCTTCGCCGCCTCTCGCCGCATCTCGTGCAGAGGGATTAGGCGTAAATGCACCTCTGCGATTATGCGCATAATCGCCTAACCAGGCGCAAAAACGAATCCTTGTAGAGGGGACCTGACACTCTCCCACACTAAACAAATGCAATGGCAATCTTCATCTGCAAATGGAAGCCCCCAGAAGTGGGTGTTAGATAACATCCAGTTTCCTAAATAAATTTAGTGAAGCTGCACCTACAGTGAAAATCCATCTATGCTTACAATGTGGTTGGAATCATGAGCCAGAAATACCATTTTTGTTCTTCCTTTTAAAATGTGTTATTATTACCTTTTTCTGTACTCATATTATCTGTAAAAAAAATCAACAGGAAAAAGGAAATACTGCTTTCCAATATAAATATTCAGTTATATGATGTAACCTCAGTTAAACAGAGAAACCACTTACCTTTATAATGCAAAATATAATTCTATAGCATTATACCCTGCATTATATCCTCCCTATCCTGTTCAAAATACTACGGCTGTAAGCCTGCAACACAGTTAAATACACATAAAATCCCACTAACACCAATGGTGCCTGAACACACATAACTGTAAACAGATTTTTAGCCCAACAGTATATCAGAATATACAATACTGTTGGTTTTGATCCTACTATGTATAAGAATAAATGTTATACACCTCAGATATCTTTCCTACAGTCTTTCAGGAGGCTTGTGGTGTACTGATCAAAGCTCTTAATGGAACCAAAGGCTAATATTACTCACTCATGAAATGATAACATCCATTGATTTTAAGTGGCATCCCTTCTTACAAATTATTGCTTTTAACAGTTTAATAGCAGCATTTAATTAATTGAGTTATAGAGTAATGACAAGTTAATGGTAACAAGAATGTGAGTGCTATTAGTTCTTTAACTTCAGTAAATCAGACATATTACAAATCATATATTTTCAAAAAGCCAATTGCCACAGCTATTTAGAAAAAAAGAGTACATGCAGCAAACATACCTCCCTCATCCAAAATACAGTATCAAAGAATGTACTCCTATATATAACCGGATTTTTCCTGCTATAAATACAAATTATAAAAGTTGCAGTGACTTCAGCGAAACTTACTTCCAAATAAATATACTTAATCTGCATCAGTCTAGACAGAAAGCTTCAAAATTACCCTATTTAGTAATATGCATTCAAATATTATTAGAACTAGCTGATGAAGTCACTTCCCTTTCAGTACTTAAATACGGATTACACTATTTATAAAGGCACAAAAATATAAAATATATCCAAAAATAAGTTAGCTGGCACAAAGAGCATATGGCAGGCACAGTATTTCCCAGGCTTTACTTCAAGCCAGAGAGGGCAGCAATCCTCACACACAAATCCATCAGCAACCAACTGGTCATCATTTAGATACTGAACTAATAAACATACTTGAAGTGAGGAGAAACACCACAGCTACATAGGGCAGCTATTAGGGCACCCCAGTTTCTTTCGAAGGAAAAAAGAAGGAAGAAGGGGTGTCATCCCCCATTAACTGAAGGGTGATAAGTGGCTGCTGTTGTTCTGAGACTGGCAAATCCAGCTTTCACAGGCTGAGAGCATGAGTATCATCAAAGGGGCAGAAAAAGGAGACAATGAAGGACAACGAGAGAGGGCAGGAGAGATGTACACAGTAGGGCAATTAATAGAGGGAAAGGGGGTTATTGAATCTAGACTCCTGAAGAGAGAGAGAAGAATGGTACCTCAAAGGGAAAGAGAGTGGGTGGTCTTTAGAAGATAAATCAAGGGATGGTAGAAAGGAGGTGGGGTTCAAACTCTGCAAAGAAGACTGGGGTGAAGGAAGATGCGTGAGAATTTAAAGGGGGGTCAGAAGGCGAGGCGAGGAAGAGATGAAATGAAGAGAACTCCCAACACACTGCTCGGCTTGGGCACCAGGCAAACTTTCACCAGGGCTCCGAATGAGGAAAAACCCAACAAAATAACACAGAGATAAACCTGCAAAAGAGGGGGAGCGACTGAAGACCCTCCAACACCGCCCTCCCCCCTCCTTCGAGGCGCGGCTCTCCGCCCGCCCATCTCCCACCCTTGAAAGCAACACACGCTCGACTGGAGCCTCGTCGTGTGGACACGGCGAGGGTTGTGGGGAGCGAATTCCTGCCTAGCCCCCTCCCCTTAACTCACCCTATTCTCGCCACGCCGCTGGTGGTGGTGGTGGTGGTAGAGGAGGCAGCAGCGGCCGGCTCTTCTTCCCTCCCTCCTGTCAAGTGCAGCCCGTTCCCCACCCTCCCGACGCAGCGTTGACAGAGCCCGCCCCTGGCAGAGCCTGGCACCGCCCCGCCTCTCACCTGGGTCCTGCTGCCCCCTTCAGTCTGAGGGGCGCGGGAAGGCTGAGGAACGGGACGGGAGAATTGAGGGCTTTGCTTGGCCTCGGGTGTCAGGCTCCTATCTATTTTATTCTAGTCTCCTTCGCGCGCGCCCACACACGCTCACTACCGTCCCCTCTCTTTCCCTCGCTGCCCCCAGCAACAACATGCGCGCGGGCGCGCACTTCAAAGTTGAGAAACGAAAGAACAAAGGCAGCTCTTCCACCATTCCCCGTTATTTGCGTGTATTATTTTTGCGTCATCACTTCACATGGCTCTTTACGGAGCAAGAAAAGTAGAAGACAGGTCCCCTGCCCCAGGCGGCTTGCAATCAAAATGTATTCTCTGATGGGGGAGGGGTGGGAGGCAACTATGGCAATGTGTAGCACTTTTATTCCACCGTTTCACCACGGAGTTTTGGGAAGGATATATGATTGCGTTCTTTCCTTCCCGCCCCCATTTTATAATAACAGCAACCCTATGAGGTAGGTTAGCCTGAAAATTAATGATTGGCCCAAGGTCACCCTTTGGGTTTATGGCAGAGAGATCACTGAACATCTAAGTCCAACACCCTAGCCAGTACTCACACTGGCCACCTGGATTCCTGAGTTTGCTGATAGATGGTATAGCACCAGTTTAAATATGCCTTGGGGATGGGGGAATAGTTCTGTGCAATAAATAAATAAATAAATAAATGTAAAGGTTATCATCTGGTTGATGATGTTGTAGGTGTTGTAGGATATGTTTTGCTTTGTTTTAATACCCAGCTCTTATCTCAGAACCATCATTTTGAACCCAGATAATACAAACCCTGTAAGTGCAAAGCATAAGGCCAATAAAGCATAGCCAATTACTTCCATATACCCTGCACTGAGGTATCTTCCTCTTCTTTCTAAATATAGTTGTCAACATTGAGAGCTTGCCACAGACAGTCGTTTAAGAGAGTTGATAATATGAGTAAAAACAACAAGAGTTGTGTGGTACCTTAAAGTCTTAACAAATTTATTCTTGCATAAGCTTTTATGGATGCTGCCCACTTCCATCAGATGCATGAAGAGTTAGCCTCAAATTAACAATGCATCTGATGAAAGTGGACAGTGACCATGAAAGCTTATGTCAGAATAAATTTGTTAGTCATTAAGGTGTCACAAGCCTCTTTGTTGTTTTTGCTGCAACAGATAATATGACTCTCCCTCTGGAGATGTTATGAGAGCCATTGTTAGTCGTGGTGTACATCATGCTCTATCTTTGCCCTACTGTTATCTTTGGTCCAAGTAGTGTTGTTGTTGTTTTTAGGCACTGCATAATCCTCCCGAGGAAATAAAGTTATGTTGATTCCAAATGGTGCAGAACAGATAATACCACAGAGCTGCAAAGAGAGGAACTCCCGCAGAGAGGAACTACACTAACCTGTCCATAAAGAACTCCGTCTGCTCACAGAGTACAGGAATCAGCAGGGGGGTTGCCTAACAACCTGCAGGAAGTAGCAAATAGAGAAGTATGTTCACTCAGTTGTGCTTACATTTTTCCCACTTGAAACTAAACTGGTAAACTGGCTTTCCTATTTGGTCAGTTTTTCAAAGACAACACAGTGTAGGAATCTGTACCTTAAACTCACAGCATCAGAACAAAATATGTGGGGGGATGGGACACATACACCCCATATTTTATTTTTATTTATTTATTTATTTCATTTCTAACCCGCCTCTCCATCTAGATCGAGGCGGAGAACAACACTAAATATAAATATAAAAACAATAAAATAGATAAACCATTAAAACAGCTACTTATCAGGGGCATGGTTGTTCCCCCTTGCTTGCCTGTGAGAAGATTTACATTCTTCTTGATAACATTTAAAGTAGCTGTTTTAAGATTTAACATCTAAATCCTGTTTTATAAAACTGCAAAAAAGACCAACATTCATCAGCCTTTGGAAGTATTCAAATTACAGAATTCCACAGGAAATCTTGCCCTTCGACAGCCTCCTTAGCTACTGTTTTTAGGAAGTTATAGGGTATGACTTGGCTAAATTTGGGGGACATTGGGGAAATTAGGCTTGTGGATTTCTACATTCCTCCTATAATTCAAGATCTGGTCTTTGACCTGGTTTCCACATTAAGCAAAATGAGGTGATGATGTGGAAGGCTCCTGAGGTTGAAGAATGGACAGTACCTTTTCAGACTACAGTTATGGCGTGGGTACGAAGTTTTAATTCTTCCACGTACAATAAACTCCCTGTAAATAGAATATCAGGACACCAATGACACCAGGGCCAGATGTACACCAAGCAGGATATAACACTTCGAACATGGTTTGAAAACTGTATATGGAGTGTGTCATGTACCCCAACAGTTGTCAAAACTGTTATAAACCGTTTTAAAGCAGTAGTGTAAATCCTTCCCAGGTTTGGCAGGACTCTTGACTTCCCCCACCCCAGTGGCAACAATGGAGGAGCAAAAGAAGCATACCCAGGTGGAAGCAGCTTCACTCTGGAACCCAGGTGGCAATGAAGGAGAAGCTGATGAAGCTGCTCCTAGTGGTAGCTCTGATCTGGAGCCGGTGAAGCAAACCCTCAGCCACAGGGTGTTGGTGGCAACTCCACTCGGTACAGCTCTGCTCCCTTTATTTTGAGGCAGATGGGCGCTATCCCGGCAGCAGGAAAAAAGCTGGCCGAGTGCTATGCTAGTATCTGTCATTTTAATTCCCCCACAATGTTTCTGGAGCCCTCACATATTATTGCTTTGGGGAGACACTCTCTGGGCCCCAGAGAAGAGTGAGAGATTAAAATGGTCAGGGCCATTTGACTTTTTTTATCTCGCTTCTGAGCTTTGGCCCACCTGTGTCAAAGTAAAAGAGTGGGGCAGTAGGCCTTCTGGAGGGCTCGAGTCATTGGCAAGTGCCTGGTAGTGCTGAAGAGCGATGTCAGGCTTGCAACAGGCAGTGAGGTTTGCTCCCAGCTCCTGCTATGCTGGTTTTATGTTTGTAGGAAATTTTTAACCAAGATGAACATCCTTTATTATTTTTGTCCCAACTGCGCTCTGCAGAGGTGGAGTCCACTCTACCACCTTAGCATTCTAGTTAGGGTGACCAGACATCTGGATCCCCCTGGACAAGTCCGGAAACAGGGGCCAAATTTGAGTCCAGGATGGAAATTTTAAAATATCCCCCAAAGTCCGGAAAAATTAGGCCTCTCCTGTGCCATCCGGGCCTTGTTCTTGGCTAGCATGGTTGCGTTGGGCAAGAACAAGGCCCAGATCGGCGGGGGAAGAGGCCAGAACAACGCGCGCCCGCACTTCCGGGTGCACGTTGCTCCGGCCTCCTCCCCTCTGCCATCCGGGCCTTGTTCTTGGCTAGCATGGTTGCGGCGGCGGCAGCGGCGGCGGCGGCGGTGGAGGAGGAGGAGGAGGAGGAGGAGACAGACGGAGGAGAAGAAGACGGACAGAGGAGGAGGAGGAGGAGGAGGAGGAGGAGAAGACAGACGGAGGAGGAGGAGGAGAAGAAGAAGAAGACAGATGGAGGAGGAGGAGGAGAAGAAAAAGACAGACAGAGGAGGAGGAGGAGGAGGAGGAGGAGGAGGAGACAGACGGAGGAGGAGGAGAAGACAGATGGAGGAGGAGGAGGAGGAGGAGGAGGAGGAGGAGGAGGAGGAGAAGAAGACAGACGGAGGAGGAGGAGGAGGAGGAGGAGGAGACAGACGGAGGAGGAGGAGGAGGAGGAGGAGGAGGAGGAGACAGACGGAGGAGGAGGAGGAGGAGGAGGAGGAGGAGACAGACGGAGGAGGAGGAGGAGGAGGAGGAGAAGACAGACGGAGAAGAAGAAGAAGAAGAAGAAGAAGAAGAAGAAGAAGAAGAAGAAGAAGACAGATGGAGGAGGAGGAGGAGAAGAAGAAGACAGACGGAGGAGGAGAAGGAGAAGAAGACAGACAGAGGAGGAGGAGAAGAAGACAGATGGAGGAGGAGAAGACAGACGGAGGAGGAGGAGAAGACGGACAGAGGAGGAGGAGGAGGAGGAGGAGAAGGCAGACGGAGGAAGAGAAGGAGGCAGAGGAGGAGAGAAAAGAAGGAAGCAGCACCAACAGCAACAGAAGAGGAACCAGCAGGAGCAGCACCGATGTTCAGCGGAAAAGCGGCGGCGGCGGCGGCGGCGGCGGAGGAGGAGGAGGAGGAGGAGGAGGAGGAGGAGGAGAACAACTGGCAGCAGCAGCAGACCAGCATCAGAAGAAGGTATGTGGTGGTGGCACTTGTAAGCCCTTACCCGGCCCTGTTCCCTTCCCTCCTATACAGAAATGAGATGTAGTTAGTAAAGGATTTATTTTATTTACACCTGCCTTTCCATTAAGAATAATACTAAAGATTGCTTGGATTTTACATTGCCAATGTTTTCCAACAGATGTGAAGAGGCTTGGAGTAAGCTTTATTGAAATCAAGCTTTACTGAAATCAATGGGACTTATTTCTGAGTTTCTTTGGACAGTTTTCTTTCGATCCCTGAATGGGATTTCTGTTCTCTGCACACTGAGGCAGTGTAAATTCAGGGGGTATTTGGATAAAAGGAGGGAAAGATTCTTGTCTAGCATTGTGATAATGGGCATCTGTTCTGTTCTGTTCTAGCTTGTTTACGTGGCTAATGAACCTGAGGTGTAATTTTTAGATTAGTTTCTCACTGGTAAACCAGAAGTTATTATTACTGCTCTAGCACCAGAAATGTAGCAGTTGTGCAATGTGGAATTGAAATTATTCATTTTAATATATAAAGGGGGCTGTATGACCATTACATCCAGCATCCAAAATTGCTTAACAGCACCATTGTAACCTGGTGTCTGACTGGGCAGGGAGAGGCGCCCAGCAGCCAAACACTGCATTTTGCCATTGTAGACTGTGAGGCTTCTGGCAAGGGGTGAGCAGGTATACTGGCTGCTGTCATGTTTAATGGAGTGCCAGAGGTCTTCCTCACCTGTTACTTTTTCCAAGCTGGCCCAGGTCCCTTATCTGGGATAGGGGGACAGAAGTGGTTTTGCTTCCAAAAAGGGATGTGAGCAGCAATGTCTGGACTAAGGGACAAGGTAATATGTGAGTGCATAGGGTGGCTTGTTTGGGCTTGTTTGGGTATGTCTGGATTTCCTAGGCTCTGAAAACATCTTTCTGAAGTGCACCTGCTGGTTGCATGATCCACGAGGCCAGGCTCTGGTGGGTGCATAGTCCTCCTTGACAGCATGGGCTTGCACTTGCTAGAGAAAGATGAACAGATGTGAAGAAGCAGAGGCACCTCTTGTTCTTTTGTGTTTGAAAGCCACAAAGTGTCTTGTGGCATCTTGAAGATTCACAAATTATGCAAACTATGTTCATCTTGTGTGTGACAGACAACTTGCTCCACAACTGCAGAAACTTCCCCCTCCTAATTCTGTC
Source organism: Anniella stebbinsi (assembly GCA_029215795.1). Lineage (NCBI taxonomy): Eukaryota > Metazoa > Chordata > Lepidosauria > Squamata > Anniellidae > Anniella > Anniella stebbinsi. The sequence continues at coordinate 64,357,806 of JARDYH010000001.1, read as the reverse complement.
AATAATCTTGTTTTGTGTTTGTAATTACGTTTATATTAACACTTTAGGATTGCAGGCCCTACTGCAGTCAGTGGGACTTACTTCGGAGTAAACATGTTTAACGTTGCACTGTTCAACTTGCTTAAATTCTATCAGTGAAGATTTATCATGAACAGCAATAAAATACTAATAGCCCTGTAAGCACCTTCATTTAAGGCTGCAATCCTATATTCATTTATCTGGGAATAAGCTTTATTGAAATCAATGGGACTTTGGGCAGTTTTCTTTGGGCAGAGCATTCTCTGATTGGAATTTCTGTTCGCTACACACTGAGAACATAATTTCCAAATATGTCTTGAATCCAACTATTCAATAAAAGAAGGAAAGGATCCTTGTCTAGCATTGTGATAATTTCTCATTGATAAACAGAAGTTGAAACAAGTTAAGAGGTGGTAATTTTGTTCCATAGCTAATGCTTGCAGGGTAATTGTATTTTATACTATTTCTGAATGCCAGGTTGCTAGTTTGTTGTACTAGATTTTTCTGCACCTGTTCAGTGGTAGCAGTATGCTGAATCTGTGAGTATGGGTATGAGAAAGATGATGGGGAAAGAGTGTTAAATGTTAGGAAAGGTGAGACTATGGTCATCCAGTGAAGGATTTGCAGTCAGAAAATATATCTGAGTGAAGGAGAGAATGTAGGCTGACCATATGAAAAGGAGGACAGGGCTCATGTAACTTTAACAGTTGTAGAGAAAAGGGAATTTCAGCCAGTGTCATTTGTATGCAATTAGTTCCTGGTGAAATGCCCTTTTCATCACAACAGTTAAAGTTGCAGGGGCCCTGCTTTATTTTGTACATGGTCACTCTAGTATAGTGCCTGCAACTTTAACTGTTGTCATGAAGAGGGAATTTCACCAGGAACTAATTGCATACAAATGACCCTGGCTGAAATTCCCTTTTCTCTACAACAGTTAAAGTTACATGAACCCTGTCCTCCTTTTCATATGGTCAGCCTAGAGAATGTATCACACAGAATATAGCAAAAGCTTCAAAGTACAGCAAAAGCTACAAAAGTAGGAGTGAGTGAAGTTAATTTCAAATACATTGAATGTTTCACTTGTTCTTTATTTCAGTGATTTTAATGTTAAGATGTTATGTAGAACAGGTTTGTCTTAATTGTGTGCTGTGAAATCAGACATGTGTCCAGGGCCATGTTTGGGTGGCATGCCCCTTTGGGGGCTGGACATGTTTGGGTGGGCACGTCCACTTTGGGGCGGCCATGTTGTCCTCCTTTTTGGGTTAGCAAAGTATCAGTTATACAGTGACTGTATACAGTGACACTATTTTGGAGTAAGAGAAGAAATTGGAAAGTTCGAGAGGTCTTGTGCTACAAAGACGTACAAATAAGCAGATAAAACCATACACACGATTTAATTATAGCAGAAGAACACTCAAGAGATGAGTTAAGGGAAACAAGCAAACACAAGCTGTTAAGAAAACTGGGACATTATGAAATTTTGAAGAATGCCATGGAGTTTATTATCGCAAGTCTTCAGAATATGGTGTTCTGATGGGCCATATGTCTCTGCTACAGTGTATAGCCAGCTCTGTTTTCATAGTCAAGTACATGTGCTCAAATCATCAAAGAAACAGACCACTAATGCAACTTCAATGAGAGGAGCAAATTGTTCCTTCCTTTAACTGATATGTTTATATCACTCTTGTTTATGGGCATATTTATTGTGCAAAAGTATGTATCTTGGGTGAAGAACTATCAATATGTAAATACAACTGTAAGGCTGTTTTCACTACTAAGGGTTAAATTCATTTCTGCATTTCCCTTATCTATATTTTGAAATGTAAAACTTGAATTGGCTAGAATGCATACTTAGTTTAAAATTGGCTTTTTTACATGTCCTCTCCCATGTTATAATAATCACACCTGGAGCATTTCATATTATAGATCATATTATGCCATTTTCTTTTATCTGCACTGGCTGCCATTTTGTTTCTGGACTCAATTCAAGGTGGTGGTTTAAAGCCCTATAAAGCTTGGGACCTGGATACCTTAAGGACAGCTTCTTCTGTATGTTCCTTCCCAGATGCTCCACTCAGCATCTGAGGCGTTGCTCCAAATTCCTCGGCCATCTGAGGTGCAGAAGGTGAGGAACCTTTGGTGCCAACCTCCCCATCAGCTTACAATTTCTTCTTTTATTGTCTATAGTTCTTTAAGGGAGAAATCCTATGGCCCCTAAACATCAACTGAGGGGCCATAGGATATTGGCGATTCCTTCCACCAAGGTTGGAGACAGCACTCCGACTTTGGAAGGAGGAGTCAGAAATATGACCCTCCTCTTCCACCCCTCACAGCCAGCATGGAAAGCAACACACTGATTGCTCTCCAGGGTTGCAAAATTGACATCAGAGAGGGTGAAAATAATGAAAAGGCCTGGATATGACCTACCCTGAGGCCTCTCCAGCCTCCTTTCCTTCCCCTTTGAAACGCCCCAGCTAGACAGGCTAAAAAGCCAATTTAATGAAAAATGCAGGGCAGGAAGACAGAGAGGCAAAGGTTGCTTCTGCCACTCCTCCTACCCTACACTGGATGATCAGAAGCCTCCGGGTTCAGGAGCTTCTGGTCATCGAGGGCACAATCGATAGGATTCCACTCTAAATTATTTGTAATTCTTATAGCACTTCATAATGTTGTCTCAAAGTAAAGCAGTCTTCTGCTGATTTTTATCTAGAACATATGACATTAAACTGGAAATTGAAAAGGGAACATACTTTAAATATAACTGAAGGAAGTTCATTTTTATAGTAGTACCCAAACAATTTGCTGAACTTTGAAAATAAAGGTTAAAGACACTTATTGGTTTCATTTGCCCTAACTCACTGCAGACAGTACATCCAACAAACTCTTTCAGCTTCACGCCCTGGGCGAATGTCCCACTTGCCCACCCTTAAGGCCAGTTTTTGGATGGTAGCAAGACAGTAGAGTCTTTTTAGTAGTTGCACCCACTTGTGTTATGCCCTTTCCTTTGAGATCCCAAGTCCCAACATTATATACTTTCAGGCACTAATTCAAAATTTGTTTATATAAGAAGTGATTCAACTGAGTAATTTTCCTCTTTTATGGGCATTACTAATGCAGTTCTCTTTTTGTCTTTTGTCTTTGATTCTGGTTTTCTTTAATCACCACCTTTGCTGCTGTTGGAATTTTTAGCTCCTACATAATTAGATGTTTCATTATGATGGTTGTTCAATGTATTGCCGTGATTTTGTTTTTATGTCATTTAGCAAATTTCTTCTAAACCTCCTTGAGTTCTTTTTGGAAAAAGGAGGGATATAAATTTCTTAAACAAATAAACAACCTTGCATCTCATGTTATCCAAGCTTATTACTTAGATTTAGCTGCAGCAGCACAAAGAACAGCTTGCATCACAGCAGGTGTAGCAGAATTTTATACCTGATAGATGTCCTGTATTTTTGTAGTGTTCTTGTGAATAATAAAATTCACAAAATTCAAAATTCACAGTCCTTCCCAATACGCATTTCTTTACATGGTGTATCATTATGGAAATATCTACTGTAGTAGAGACAGAAGCCCTGACATGAACCCTCTTGTTAATTTCTCTGTGATCTATTGCTTAATGAACCCTCACAAACAGCATTTTTTATCCTCCAGTTCCTTCATTGTTTTCCCATCATTCCACTCTATGGCCCTTTCTGCACCTGCAGGCTTCCAGGGACGGTAGGGGGTTGAGAGCAGATTTTTCACTGCTGGGATTGTCTTGGAAGGGCCACACCTGAGCAACATATCCCAGGAGGGAGGGAGAGGCGGTGCGGGAGAAGGTGTGGCCATTTGACCCGGTTTCCTAAATATCTTGGTAGAAGTGGGAGGGTTTGCCCAGGTCATGTGGCACCCAATCCCGAGAGGAGAGACGTGGGGCCACACCTGGGTAGCTTGTTGGAGATTTTTTTAAAATTGGGGACTCGACTTGCGCTATTGCGCAATTGCGCTAGATCTCGGAGCCGGAAAACAACTGGTCCCCTCCTCCTCCTGCCATCTTTCCCGTCCCACATCTGCCTGTAGTTGGTAGGGGGAACAATGCATCAGAGCTTGGACAGCTGCTGGGTGGTGCCCCACTGCCTCTGCGCTTTGGATGGGAATGGAAGGAGAGTGGGGGGTGCAACTGCAAATGACAGGGATGGAAAACAATCTGGACATAGGCACCATTGCCATTCTGTGGGTGACATCCTTGTTGGCAGGTGCTGTGGCTGCATATTGCAAGTTTCAGGCCACGGTTGCTGCAGCAGTGACATAAGCAGGTACTGCGGTGATTTTGTCGGCGCCGCAACATTCTGACCAAAGCCGTTCGTGGCAGGACAGAAAGTGTTCTCAATTACAGTGACAACATGGGCCATATAGAGGGCTGTCGTCACTACTGGGTGCGTCCCACTAGCAAGGACTGGTGGGAGAACGTAGTGCTTAAGGAGTGGGACAATCAACTATGGATCGAGAACTTCCGAATGAGCAGGGGCACCTTCTTCGATATCGTAGAAGAATTGTGGCCGCTTCTGGAGAAGAGCCCCACAGTGATGCGGCGCCCTATTCCAATGGAGAAAAGAGTTGTGATTTGTATCTGGAGGCTCGTAACCCCCGCCGTGTACAGGGCAACAGCACACCAGTTTGGCATTTAGGAAGACGTGCGACATCTGCAACGTATCACATCACTCCACATCGCTGCTCAGGTGACCCACGCCAAAGTGAAGGTGTGTGGGTGTACAGCCACACCATGGCTGGACACAGGAAATATCACTTGCAAGCCCTTATTGAAGAATACTTTGCGTGGTGCTCTGTCTTTGTTGTGATGCACTAACTCCAACCATTGGACTTGCAGGTACTGAAGGGCTGGCAGTCGTGACACGCATGGAGGCCTCCATGAAAAGAACCCGTAAGTCTGCCTGTGGTGGGTCGGTAGTGCCAATGGTGTGCTGCTGCAGCAGAGTAGTCTAATACCATCCTTCCCATTTCGGTGCGCAGCATGGAGAAGCAGCTCACCTGGCTGGAGCGGGACTTCCAGGCACATAAGCGAACATGCAAGGAGGAAGAGAGGAAGTCCCAACAAGAGTAAGGGGCCTTCGTCCTCATGTAAATAGTTCCATACTGTTGCCTTTTAAAGAAGTGTTTTAATAAGAAATAAAATATTTTCACAGTTTCAAGCAGCTTCTGTGACTGCATTATTAGTGCAAGCAAGTGACCTGCAACTCCAAGTGCGCCATTCAAATGCACAGTAAGGACTACTCCCCTACATTTACTACTGTAGCATACATGTCCCCTGAACAACCACGCTACACCTGACTGTTGCTGTTGTTCAGACTACTTCATTACGCACTTCAGAGGTGTGCCTCGGCTCTGCCAGCCTGTGGGCCCACCACACCCCCAATATGCTAGGGGGAATACTGTTTGGGCTTTGGGGCATTTCTCTTTGGCATCTACGTGCGTGGCTGCTTCACAGGGGGGGTTCATGTCCCCCCATACCCTGTCAGAGAACATTGGGGAGAATCGGGCCCCCATTGGGGTGAATCGGGCTCCTTGGGCTATCCTTGAGCTATCCTCCCCAGCCCTGGGAGGAGGGCTATCCTAGCCCCCAGCCCCACCTCCACTAGCAGAAGCCAATGGCCTTAAACCACCATCTCCCCCAGCAGGAAGCCCTGGCCTCTGAGGGGGATTGGGGGGGTGGATAGGCTGCCAGAAGCCCCTGTAATGTAGTGGCTATAGTCTCTCCAGAGCGGACCAATGCTGCTCCCTGTGCATTCTCAACTTGCACCTGCTCTCTAGACATGGCCATGTAGCTGTCAAATGCTTCAGAGTCATGCTGGAGAATAGCCAGAAGCTTGTCATTCTCAGCTGTGCTGTGCTTCATGAGTCGCTCAGCAACATCCCCGCCAGCCTTCTTGGTCCTGTGATTCCGTATCTGTGCCAGCTGGGATGCAGGTGAGAGGGTAGCTTTCACATTGGGTACCCTGGATCTGTGGAGAGAGGCAGTGGCTTACAGCCATTTGCACAACGCCACCTCCTATTTGTAAGGGAAAGCAGCTTGGTATCGGAATGAGTGGGAAGGGTGGTGGGAGCCAGAACACTCACCAATCTGAGTCGACAGGGAGAAGTGGGGAGGGCACCACACGGCAGATGTGCCCAGTACAGGAAGAGGAGATCCCTGAGCATAGCAGAGCCATGCATTGCCAGAGACTAAAGGCAGGTCAGTACAGTAGAGATTACAGATCTCCTCCACCTGGTGTATCCGTCCCATCCTTGGAGCCACCTGAGCTTGGTCCTGGGGTCTCTGTAAAGATAACACGAGGAGCTGCATCATATAGCAATCCACACACATAGCTCTTCAGGGTGCCATGGGGAGGGGAGGGAGCAGCAGCCTGGTTTGCAGTCAGTCACCCAAGACTGGCCAGGTCTGCAGAAAGGGGCTATGTGTGGAGGTTTGCCCTAGGAATGCAGTGGAAGAGGGCTAGGGATGTGCAACGGATTGGACCCAATCCACGATCTGGGCCCGATCCAGCCAAAATTGGAATGTTAATTAATGATTCCGATTTTAAAAAATGGAGGTCCGATTTTTTCCGATCCGATTCCCCCCCCCCCCCCCCCCGATTTTGATTGGGAAAAATTGGAATATCGGACCTCCATTTTGTTGTGCTTTCGCCATAGGCTTGCATTAGGGGAAAGAAAGCTTTCCCCCAAAGCATGTCTATGGGGAAAACATGGCGGCGGGTGGCTGGGGACCTCCCTCCCCCCACTCGCGCTCCTTACCTGCTGCCTCCTTGCTGCCGTCCGCTGCCCCAATCTACTGAGAAACAGGCTTCACGGCCTTCCTATCAGTAGAGTGCCAGGTGATGATGTCATCACTTGGCGCTCTACTGAGAGGGAGGCTGCGAAGCCTGTTTCTCAGTAGAAGGGACCAGCGGGCAGCAGCGGATGGAAGCAGCGGATGGAAGCAGCGGCCCCGGCAGGTAAGGAGCACGAGCGGGGGGGAGGGAGGTGGAAGTCCCCACTCACCCACCCCCATGTTTTTGCCATAGGCTTGCATTGAGGGAAAGCTTTCTTTTCCCCAATGTAAGCCTATGGTGAAAACACCTAAAATGGTATCCAATCTGAAAATTGGACGTCCGATTTTCAGATTGGAATCGGATCCGATCCAGATGACATCCGATCCAATCTGATCCGACACCACAGTGCCGGTCCTGATCCCAATCCGATTTTTTGGGACCGTGCACATCCCTAGTAGGGGCACACACTTCTCTTTGCAGCCTGCCTGCTGGTACCCTCTCCAGCATCATTGCCACCACCGGTGCCTCCAATACTTCCTACATTGTCATCTGAGGACATAGAGGACAAAAGATGGAAGAGATGTTAACGGCGGTGCCTGCCTGCAGCACTGCTGCTGTGGTGGGTGACGAGTGCCCACAGTGAGATGTACTGTACTGTACAGGCTTATTACAGGTGCCAGTACTCCCACAGGTGCTTAGGAGTTTGACAGCTGTACACCCCTTTTACCGCCATCTCCTACCTACCGGGCATATGAGTGCTGTGCTACATCTGGCCAGTAACTGAACATCTCGCAACATGCATGCTGGGCGTTGCAGTAATGGCTTCCTCAGTGAGAGCTGCTATGCAGAGGGGTGGAGGGCATTCAAGGGGAGAACTCACCAGATGAATCGTCCTCTTCATCAATATCCAGGGAGATTCTGCTCTGCTCGCTAGCCTTCTCAAACAGGTCCTGTGAGCTGTCAGAAAGAGAGAGTGGAGTAGTGGGTCAGGAGGCTGTTTTTCAAGCCGGTGTCCTGATAACTTTGAGACTGCCAGCGACTCGTTTTGGTCTAACAGTGGCATCTCCATGCAGAATGCTATTTAACTGCACAAAGTATGGGCAAGTGCTGGCATCGCTTCCAGACTTAGCATTGTGCTGAACAACGTGCCGGTACTCCTTCCGCATGGCCTTGGTTTTGACCGGACACTCCTTAGTGGATCGGTGGTGCCTTCTCTTCATTTCCTTAGCAACCTGCTCGAAGGTGTTGTAGTTTCGATGGTTAGCCCTCAGCTGCTCCTGGATTTTCTCCTCGCCCCATATGCCCAAGATGTCTGGGATCTCCTGATGCCTCCAGGTGACCCCCTCGCCGACGTTCCAGCCATCCTTCACACCTACACATGCGTGAGGAATGCAGTTTGTCATTTTGTGCACAGTCGATTGTACACGATCTTTTATTCAGAGGAGAAGGTAGCTGTGCTCCCCCCCCCCCGGTGCCCTCCCACCCCACACGAATCTCTGGGCTTTACCACCACCTCCGACTGCTACCTGCCCCAGCCAGGGCTCCATTGGGGGGATTATTCTGAACCACAGCAGGCACCATGGGAAGAAGGGAAGATGGCCGGCCACCTTCACCTCTTTGAAGCGACGTCCACAGCAGAGTAGACAGTCACTGTAAGCACAGACTACCCAAACGTAAAAGCACTGAAGTTCCTGCTATGGGAACCCCCATCAGCATGGCAGCCTTCCCCAAATATACGAGGCAGGCTGCGCAGGGGTGACCCCAGCTTCCCCCCCCCCCATTTCCCCCAATTATCCTCCAGCAGCAGCCTATGAGGCTGTCTTGCTGAGTGCGGTGAAGGACCCTCTCAGACCCAAGCCCTCCCAACTTTGCCAGAGGGTTCCTGATGGCAGCAGCCATTGCCACTTTGAATCCCCAGCATATAGAGCTCCATCAGATGAGCGTTTTATTGCACTCTTGTTACTGTGCACTCACGGATTTTCACAGGTCCCTCTCACGACATTGTCTGCCTCCCAAGCACCTCCTGTCCCTTCTTGCCTTCTTCGCGTCACAAAAAACCCCACCCCAGTAAGTCCAATTTAAAATTGTGCAGGAGAAGCAGTGCGGTCTGAACTGCCAACTGAATGGGCACATTGTTTACTTCATCTTTCAAAAGAGGAAGTATCCAGCAATGAAAGTGAGGGCAGAGAAGCGACTGTAGGGAAGTGTGGTTTCCCTCCATCTTATGGAGCTCTAAGTCTTCCTGTTTTCAACATGACCACCCAAATGTTTCTGGAAAGCCAAGAAGCAGTCCATAGACCTCCACACTACAGTTTCCAGTTCAGCGGTATGCTTCCTCTGAACTTGGAGGTTTCATTTAGCTACCTTGTCTAATAGCTATTAAGAGACTTGATTAATTTGTTTAATTTCCTTTTTAAAGTTATCTAAGCAAAGAACCATTGCCACGTTCATACGTTAATTATGGATTTGTCATGAAGGACTTTCTTCCATCTGTCCTGAATCTACTGCCAATTAATTGCTCCCTCTCCACCCCCAGCCAGACTGCTGATTTTAAAAAGCTATGAAAGGTCGAGAGATATTGGCAAGCTAGGAGTGACAGACCAGTGGAGGGATTGGGCAGAGCCATCCCTTCCTTTTCTTCTCTTTCTTTCCCTCTTTTCCCTCTCTCTTTTCTGCCACCCTCTTTTCCTCTATCTTTTCTGTGCCCAAGGAGTTGCTGAGGAGAGGAAAGATTGTTCTTGCCAGATGTCTTAAGAACATAAGAAGAGCTATGCTGTTCAGAACAAGGGTCCATCTAGTCCAGCCAACCAGCCATCGACCAGGAACACACGAACAAGACACGGTGTAACAGCATCCTCCCCAGCAACTGGTGTATATAGCCTTACTGCCTCTGGTATTGGAGATAGCACATAGCCATCAGGACTAGTAGCTATTGTTAGCCTTCTCCTCCAGGAATTTATCCAACCCCTTTTTAAAGCCATCCAAATTGCTGGCCATCATTACATCTTGTGGTAGTGAATTCCATAGTTTAACTATGCATTGTGTGAAGAAGTACTTCCTTTTATCTGTCTTGAACCTCCCACCAATCAGCTTCATGGGATGACCCTGGGTTCTAGTATTATGGGAGAGGGAGAAAAATGTCTCCCTATCCACATTCTCCACACCATGCATAGTCTAAACAGATCTGAACAGAGCTTTTGAAATTAAGCCATGAGGGACATTAGTATCTATTCCCAGGGTCCCAGATCTATTTGCCAGAGCCCTGAGTGTCCATTGCCATGCAGGAGACAATTTTCAAGGGGGATGGCAGGGTTGACACTCTCCTCCCCACAAGCTGCAACAACCCCTCCCCACAAATCTCCCCTTGTAAGGCAATTAAGCATAGGAAAAAATATTTTCCATTGGTTTGGGAATATCAGGGGTAGGGAGCAAAGTAATTGATTTTATTTGAGGTTATTTGGATGAGAAATTAATTTGCTGTCCTTTGCCTTCTGTGAAATGTAAATAAATCCTACTAATATAGATACAAATATGGATTTTATGCAGTTTTGTGACCTATGGGCCTGGACCCCAGATCTTTTAAGTGTCCTTCAAGAATGTCTGGGATTCTACAGCTACACACTTGAGAACATTGTTCCATAAGGAAAAGTGAGAACCAGCTAATAGTTACAATGAGAACATAGTGTGTGTGTGAATTCAAAAGACTATTACATGAACTACTGCACAAGCTATTTGCTAGTTAGGAAGACTGGACACTGAGACCCAATATCTGCACATAAGGAAGAACATCTTGGAGATTTCACTAGATACTGATGGCATTGATCTCTGCAAAACAAAACATATATGATTTCTGTTTTGCAGCTCTTTTCAGTAAGTGGTGAAGAGAAGAGGCAGTGACCATCTGGATTCCTGCTCTCTTGCAATATATCTTTAATAAATCCAATCTAATTCATTAGAAAAAGAAATGCTTTGGGTGTAATATCTTAGAATAAGCCATCTCTTGGTTTTCTTTTCATTATTCAGATGGAACCCTAAGGCATACAAAATCTCTGTGTATTAAGGGAGGCACGGTAGTGCCTCCCTTGTTAAGGGCCATCAGTAAAAAACACGTTCCACCATGTTAAAGTGATAATTGGGGAGGGGTCATTCTAACAGCAATAAAATCGAAAATGTTTCACTAATCTCTCTGAAATTTACAGGTGCCAGAAAGAAATGTTTGTTTTACATTACCTGAAAATTTCAAGAAGATTGGTGAAAGACTGAGGGAAGGAGAGCAGTTTAAAGTAAAAAGATTAAAGAATCCCCTGAATCCGAAACCGAAAATTGAACTCAGGGGTTGCGACTATTTTTTGCGCCACTGTCCTTACCTTCAGGGAGCCTTTTTCATTAATGCAATGGCAGGGTCTATTTCCTCCTGTTCTAGTGTAGGTGGAACTGCTTTTCTTTTTTTAAAATTCGCTTAAGTGGATTTTATTAAATTTAAACTGTGCCTCTTTAAGAAATCCGGTGGCCATTTTGATTATGGCACACGTACAGTAGAGTCTCTCCCCCCCTCCTGCGTCAGCTACAATGGCTGCTTCCTCTAGCAAAGACAGTGCTGTAGTCTCTTCTCAGAAGTAAGTTCCATTGACTGAATGCAATGGTCTTACTCCCAGGTAAGTGTGTAGAAGATTGTAGCCTTTATTTAAAAAAAACAGTCTGGAACCTTAGAAGACGGAGAGGGAGAGATGTGAGTGGGAATTCCCTCTCCTTTACAGCACTATAACTCTACAATTAACAACTTGCTTGCATGCTTTGCATGTGTGTATGTTCATTTGATTATGGCTGCTGATAATTAATTTTCATATCAATTCAATCCAAGGCATGTCTGCTCAGAAGTAAGTTCCACTGAGTGCAATGAGTCTCATTCCCATTGCACTAGCTTGAAGGGGTGTGTGGATTTGGCTGTACTTCTCTTTGAGAGCTCTGTGTATTTAGGGACCAAGGCTTTTCGTAAGAGAAGGGGTTAAGCTCCCCCCTCTTTTTCTTTTTTAAAAAATCCATGTATTTGATTTTAAAAGAATTATTCTTTCATTGTTATTATAATTAATAATAATAATAATTAGTAGAAGTAGTAATACGTTTATTAGTGTTACATTTATATCCTGCCTTTTTTTCCTCTTGCAAGGAACCTAAGATGACTTACACAATCCTCCTCCATTTTATCAGCACAACAACCCTGTAGGGCAGAAGAGTCAGTGACATTCTGAATTTTTGATCAGGTTGAACAAAACTATTGTGTATTGTTATCTCCAGTACCAACATCTTTGACAGGCTTAATATAGGATTCATTGATCACAGGCTATTTTAGAGCAAAAAAAATAAAAATAAAAATCCAAACTTGGATAGATTAAAATTAAATTGAGCAATATTTCTAAACACCCACATGGCTATTCTTGGTACTGGGTCAGATGGAGTGATATAAGAGGATGTTCAGACTCCATTTAGTTGATCAGTTGCAAAGAAGCTTCTATAGTAAGGAGGAAGGGGAAAGCCCTAGACTGATAATTCTTTCAAGTGCCATATCTCCCCCCACAAAAACCCATGAGGTAGGTTAGGCTAAGAGTTTATGACTGGCCCAAAACCATCTAGTGAGTTTCTTCTTCTGCTCACTTTCACAGAAATGTAAAACAGATGTTTGGTAATGTTTGGGTGTATGGCATGTGCTACTTTTACCCTCCCAACAACCCTGTAAGATAGGTTAGGCTGGAAATTTAGGCCTGGCCCACTGTCTATCTATGTCTGTGTGCCTGCCTCTTTCATATATACACACAGAAAGACATCCTTGGGTTTGTTCTTTACTTACTATATATATCATAAACTACATGTGAAGTCTGTCACAAATGATGCAATACACTCACTTTTCACACTTCCTAATACATTTGTTTCCCAACTAACTTACCGCTAATACAGTCATGAATCTAATACTAAAATATGTCATTTTTACTATAGTAAGATTAAAGAATCCACATACATCAAGTGCAAATCAGAGAACCCACTATTTTTCATATTAGTGTTCAAGAATTAGGATTCTTTTCCTAATTATGCCTTACACGGAGGTTGCCTTTTTCACAGCAGCCGGATCAACATTTTCATCATTTCATGTCCACCTCCCCTGCTCCAAACTCTTTCTTGGTCAGTCACCTCTAATTAGCTCAGATCCTGTTAGTGTATATGTGAAATTGTGATCCCCCAATGTGCATCACTTTACACTTGCTTACATTGAACAGCATTTGCCCTTTTCATGGCCATTCTCTCGGTATGCAGAGATCTTTATGGAGCTCCTCACAATCCTCCATTGTTTTAGCAAGACTAAATAATTTGGTATCATCACCAAACGTGGCTACGTCACTGCTCACTTCCACCCTCATTCTAATATTATGAGAAAGGGAGAAACTGCCTCCCTATCCACTTTCTTCACAACATGCATATAGGAGTGAGCAGTGAGATGGCCAAATTTGCTGCTGACCACAAAATATTTAGGGTTTTTAAAATGAAGTGAGATTACCAAGAGCTCCAAAAGAATCTCTCCATAGTGTGAAAATGGGCATCAAAATGGCAACAGCAGTTCTACATAAGCATTTGTAAAGTGATGCACACTGGAGCAAAGCATCCCAACATCACATATACACTGATGGGATCTGAGCCTGCAGTGACTAAACAAGAAAAAAAAACTTGGGAATGTGGTTGACAGCTCAGTTAAAATGTCTACCCAGTGTGTGACAGCTGTAAAGACAGCAAACTCCATGTTAGGCATTATAAGAAAAGTAATTGAGAATAAAACTGCCAGTCTCATATTGCTTTTATACAAATCTATGGTGTGACCACACTTAGAATACTGTGTACAGTTCTGCTTAACTATAGAATTTAGTATCACAAGATGTTGTGCTGGCCACCATTTTGGATGGCTTGTCCTCCTTTCCATGTGGTCACCCCATAACATGACACTATTCCCCCTTCTGAAGAGGTCTGGACCTCAGACTACTAAAGACAAAGTGGCAGACCATAATAACAGTGTTCATATGCCCATTGCTTTATGAGGCTTCTGCAGGCTACCAAACAGAGAACAATCAGGCCATAAAGTTGCCTAAATGGGTCTGCCAGAAACCTGGCTTCACCGTTCCTATTAGGTCCATGTCCTACAGCAAATGCTCTCAGCTGAACTTGATGGAATCCCATCCTTCATCCCTTGGTTTAATTTACTGACCTCCCTTGGCTGGGCCTTGCAGGGAGGGGAAGCAAAAGAGGAGGGGAAGCAAAAGAGGGCAAACGCTGCTAGCGTTTGTGTTAGCAATAAGTCCAGTAACACTCCAGGAGCTGAAGAAATACTCACACACCAAGTCTTGTGTATAATACAGAGTTGTTTACTCGTGGTCCAATATATACAGCACAACAGTTTCCATCCAGATATGTACACAGTCCTTTACACAGTCCTCTCCTCTCCGAAACACACCACGCCTGACTTCTCCACCACACTAGCCATTAAACTAAGGCTTACTTTTATACATTCTAGACACCAGCCCATCCCTGCTAAATCATCTTATCATTTCTGGCACTCTGCAATAATTAGTTTGACCTTTCCAGTTTCTGTACATAAAAAACTCTCTCACTATCTTATTGCCTACAGCTGGCTGATCTGTCCTTCAGGCTTCTAAAACTTTCCACCAATCCGCTTAAACTCTGGAATTTTCCTCAACAGTCTGGACCTCAGACTACTAAAGACAAAGTGGCAGACCATAATAACAGTGTTCATATGCCCATTGCTTTATGAGGCTTCTGCAGGCTACCAAACAGAGAACTATCAGGCCATAAAGTTGCCTAAATGGGTCTGCCAGAAACCTGGCCTCACCGTTCCTATTAGGTCCATGTCCTACAGCAAATGCTCTCAGCTGAACTTGATGGAATCCCATCCTTCATCCCTTGGTTTAATTTACTGACCTCCCTTGGCTGGGCCTTGCAGGGAACAATAAGGTAGACGGAGCAGGCATACATAGCACACGCAGAGTGCTGAGAGTGGCAAATCTAAAAGCAAATACGTTGCTTTTAAAGAACCAAGGAAATTCAATGGGTCTTTTAAGTAAATATCTATGGATGGAAATGCAGCCCATGCAGGCTTGAAATTTGACCACAAACATGATCACAATCCGCTACTTTCAGATGCAAACAGGAAGAAAAAGCTTGTAGCATAAAATGAGCTATAATAATTAATATAGTAAACTGTAACTTATTATAATTTAGGATATTTTCCTGTATCATCTTGTGTGCTTCCAGAATTAATCAGGGAGTTTTTAGTCCAGTAGAATTTTTTTTCAGGTTCTCTCCAAATACAGACACAAAACATGAAATGCTTCTTTTCATGAGTCAGTCATAGGCCCCCTCCACAAGAATGCGCCTTTGCGCCTGGTTCCGCGATTATGCGCATTATCGCGGAGGCGCATTTACTCACAATCCCTCTGCACGGGAGGCGGCGGGAAGCGGCGAAGCGCATTAAAAGATGCCCAAAAAGCGCTTTCCAGGTAGTTAATGCGCATAATCGCTTGTTCACACAGCGAAAATGCGCTTTAACGGCCGGAGCAAAATAAAAGTCGCTATTTAACGCGCGTTCGAAAATGCGCATTATCGGGGAGATAACGCGCCTGTACGCCCGTTTTGCGCTCCGCTCGTGTGTAGGTAAAATTTATAATGAGCCTTCAAGGCTCATTAAACGCCCCGTGTGGAGGAGGCCCTAGAAAGCTTTTATTTCTGGACATTGATTATTGAAAAATTCAAATGAGACCCCTCAGATTTCAAGTGAGAGAGTATAACTTCTGGGGTTCATTTATTATTTTGAAAAGTGGGTGCAACACATATCACTAGCTTTGATTTTATATTGGATGTCAAAATGGTGTAACATCCTAGCTGATGCTGGCTGCTTGTCAACTGTATAATATCCAGTCATCCGTTACACAAAGCCATGAAATTCATTAAACAAAAAACAAAATGAATTCTAGTATGTCTCATAACCAATAATTATTATTGTGGAATACAATTTGAGCAGGTAGGTTAAGTAGTGGTTCTTGGAAAAATGATAAGATAACACAGAGATAGCCCTACACACTATGAAAATAGCTTTAAGCTATATCTTGTTTATCGGGACAGTATTAATTTAACCGAACTGAGTGTTTACATTATTTTATTATCCACCACCTTCTTTTAATCCCAGACTATTCCATACATTATAGACCACACAAATGCTCTCCCCCCACCCCCACCCCAAAAAGCTTGTAGCAGTACTGTGGGAGATTTTTTGCAAGCTTAAAAATGAATGACAATATTACCAGTGGAACAAGAAATATTCAGCCATGGAAAACTTCCATTACATGCTACGTACATCAATCTTTGTACAAAACAAAAACAAACAAACACAATAATGAAAAGAGGGGAAGGCATTTGAGATGTTTCTGTACTAAGAGGTTTTCCCCTTTCACGTTTTTTAACCATGCCTGGAAGCAAAATTCAGCAGATATAAAACCAGAGACTCTATAGACTCAATGGGAAACAAACACTTATGCTCACCATCAAAGACCATAACAAATTCTTCGTCATCCATAGTTTTAAAATTACCTTTGACGGCTTTCTAAAGGATGTTTAAAATCAAATTAGGTGAAACAGCTCTCTGTAATGTCGTAGTTTCATATTTACAGGCATATTCCTTTTTTGAATTTTAGTGTTCCCTATCCCTCAGGCTCACAACAGCATCACCGCATCATGGCTTGGGGCCTGGTTATCTGAAGGAATGCCTCCTCTCATATGTAACTGCCTGGACCCTAAGAACATCCTCGGGGGGTCCTTTTCTGTGAGCCCCTGCCAAAGGAAGTGAGACAGATGGCTACTAGGAGGAAGGCCTTCTCTGCTGCGGCACCCCGGCTGTGGAATTAGCTCCCCAGAGAGGTTCACCTGGCATCTACATTATACTCCTTTAGATGCCAGGTGAAGACCTTTTTATTTTCACAGTGTTTTACAGTTCTTCAGTTTGAGTTTTAACCTTGCTGTTTAAATTTGTATTTTAAATCCATATCAATTTCTGCATGGCTGCTCGGTTTTTATCATGGTTGTGCTTTTATCCTGTTTTTTAAATTATGTTTTTATACTGTCGTTTTATATTTTGAATGGTTTTTATGCTTTAAATTTTTGTAAACTGCCCAGAGAGCTTCAGCTATTGGGCGGTATAGAAATGCAGCAAATAAATAAATAAATAAATAAACAAACCTCAGCTAGGGAAGCTGAAACCTTTCATATATATTAAATTTTATAACAATTTCCCCTAACATAAAAACACAAATAAGCAAATAAAAGGGAAGGTGGGGAGGGGAAAGGGAGGAAAGAGTCCTAGAAAGTCTTTGTACCATCAGGTGAAACATGATGGTATATGTATACGTATATGAAAGATTAGTAAAATTTAGATTCTTCAGCCCAAGGCTTAGGCAAAGGTCTCCATATATGCTGACTAGATCTTCAGAAATGTCCATACATTGAGGCATGCTGAAGCATCATGAGTGCAGTCAGAACTCCTGTCCATTAGTGTATAGAGGTTGGGCATTAGTCTTTCCAACGCCGTAACCTAAGTCTTTTAGCTACCAAGAGGACCCAAATGCGCCACTTCTGTGGCCATTTGACAAATCCCATGTAATGAAATTTAAATGAAGTTCCTAACACAAACCATATGGACAGGGTTGTCTTCCTGGTTCTTTTAAGCTCATTTCAATCATATCACTTTGGTCCCAAGGTCCAGCTCTAACTGCACCACTGACTCTTGCACCTTTGGCCAGCTAGGTTGAGGCAGGCAGTAAAGCAAGATGCATGGGAGGGAGGCACCATGAGTTCACCCTGTGAGTGGCCAGTGAGTTGAGAAGCACATGAAGAAAAGCTGCGCCTTGCCAATGGTTTTGTCAATAGGCAATGGGGCTTTTGGGATATTCAGAGGCAATGAACGCACCAACGGGTGAAGGAAAGAAGTTTATTTAGCTAAAATAATAATAATAAATTATTTTAGCTAATAAAATAATTAAGGCTAATAAAGCAGGAAAAGGTAAGACAATACACTCAAAGCAGAAAGCATATTTTTGCAGTTACTGGAAATCCCATCATCTTTTCAAGATAACATCATCAGCAAACATAATCCCATAACAGTCTGGCCTGCAACACCGGTTCAGGATAAGCCTGCGGGGAGGTTCTGAATTGGGAGGATCCCTGGGAATCATATTCTATCCCCTTGATCCTTCCCCTTCTGGTCCCATGTCTTCATAAAGTCTACATTCTTGTAGCATGGAAAAACAACCACCTTCAACAATTAGCATGAGGCAGCCCAACACAGATAGCTCTAATCTCCGCTCCTGGCTGGCCTTGACATTCTGCCAAAGTCTTTGGCCCTTTCTACACCATAAGGGTGTAGAGGGAGGGAGGGAGGGGCAATCCCGGAAGTACCTAATACACACCATCGGCTCACAGGGACCTGCCAGGGGCCATTCCAGGCAAACAGCCTGGTGTAGAAACAGCCTTTATCTACGAGCCCTGAATACACCATCAACAAAATGATTCTCTGGGAACTCGCACAGCTATACCCCGCCCTGTCTCATCAGCTCAACAAACAGGCCTTTCAACTCCAGGCAGTCTTGGATGACACTGATTTTCTAGTCCCATTTCAAACCGGCTTCAGAGCAGGATACAGAGTTGAGAACGCTTTGGTCGCCTTAGTAGATGATCTACGCCTTAGTATCGACAGGGGGAGTGTGTCCCTGCTGGTACTCCTGGACCTCTCAGCGGCTTTCGATACCATCGACCATGGTATCCTTCTGGAGCGCCTGGGGGAATTGGGAATCGGGGGCACTGTGCTTCAGTGGTTCCGATCCTATCTCTTGGGCAGGCTCCAGATGGTGATGCTTGGGGATAGCTGCTCTTCAAAAAAGGAGTTGCTATGTGGTGTACCGCAAGGTGCCATCCTTTCCCCAATGCTGTTAAACATTTAGAATGTTTTAAGGATGTTTTTAAGATGTTTTAGGATTTTTATGCAGTTTTAATAATATGTGTCATGTTTTAATCAGTTTTATGTATTTTATCATGTTGTTGTTCCCCGCCTCGATCCAGACGGAGAGGCGGGTAAGAAATTAATTATTATTATTACTATTATTATTATTATTATTATTATTATTATTTACATGAAACCGCTGGGAGAGATCATCCGGAGGCATGGGGCGGGGTGCTATCAATATGCTGATGACACCCAAATATATTTCTCTATGCCTTCAACAACATTGTCAGCTAAGGATAGTGTGTCTCCTCTGAATGAATGTTTGGAGGCGGTAATGGGCTGGATGAGGAAAAACAAACTGAAGCTGAATCCAGACAAGACAGAGGTGCTTGCTGTCAAAGGCCCCAACCTGGGTTTGGAGGTGTGTCAACCAGTTCTGGATGGGGTTACACCCCCCCTGAAAGACCGTGTTTGCAGCTTGGGGGTACTCCTGGATCCGTCGCTCCAGATGACAGCTCAGATTGATGCGACGGCCAGGAGTGCCTACTATCAGCTTCGGCTGATACGCCAGCTGCGCCCCTTCCTAGAGTTGGAAGACCTAAAGACGGTAGTGCATGCACTGGTAACTTCGAGGCTCGACTTCTGCAATGCGCTGTACATAGGGCTACCTTTGTGCCTAGTCCGGAAACTTCAACTTGTTCAAAATATGGCAGCCAGGTTTGTCACCGGTACACCTAGGGGTGACCACATTACACCAGTTTTAAAATCACTTCACTGGCTGCCGGTCAGTTTCCGGGCGAAGTATAAAGTGTTGGTTATTACCTTTAAAGCCCTACATGGTTTGGGCCCAGGCTACCTACGGGATCGCCTTCTCCCGTACAATCCGCCCCGCACTCTTAGGTCCTCTGGGAAGAATGTACTCAAGCCAGCCAGAACTAGGCTGGTGAGTGTTACCCAGAGGACCTTCTCTTCTATGGCTCCCAGGCTATGGAATGATCTGCCGGAGGAGGTTAGACAAACTGACAGTCTTCACGAATTCAAGAGAGTCGTGAAGACTGTTCTTTTCCGGCAGGCCTATCCGGATGAATTTTAAATGTTTTAATGATGTGTTTCTCTTGTTTTAATTTTTTTAACTTTGTTATGCTTGTATGTGTATAGTGTTCCCCGCCTCGATCCGTAGGGAGAGGCGGGTTATAAATAAATAAATATTATTATTATTATTATTATAAAAGCACTCTAGACATAGGCCCTTTCTACACCTGAGGGTGTAGAGGGAGGAAGGGGGGATGTTCCCAGACTTACCTGCTTCCAGGTTTGTTCCCCAGCATACAAACGCCAGTGCAACATCACAGAAACAAACAGGAACGTTGGGGGCGCCATTTTTTTTAAAAAAACAGGAGCTGGGAGCGCAATTGTGCTCCACCAAAAAGTAAAGTAAAAAAAAAGCCCCCCCCGCTCCCCCCAATGTCCCTGGACTCCCCCCGGACTGGCTCCTTCCCTCTTTGCTGACTCCTGCTACTTGCAGGGAGGAAGGAAGAAGCTGGGATGGGCGCCCACACTGGAAATTCGGGATAACTGGGGAACCAGTTATCCCTGGAAAATGGAGGGGTCATCCCTGCCTGCTCCCAGGATCCCCTGTGCATCATTTGGACTCGCAGGAATGGTCCAGGGACGACCCTAGGAAAAATCCATTGTTTAGACATGGCCATAATCAGAAGAAATAATGCATCATGGACTCCTCAATATGCAATCGTCTTCCAAATTTCCACTACAAGTTGCTGGAAAGTTATCTTGCCAATCCCCACCAGATCCAGGTGTGGCAGGTCAAGGTACAGAAAACAAAAAACAGAGTAGCCGTTGGTGACTGAACACAGGAAACAAAGCAATGGCTTCTTTCCCTGACTCATTCTTTTCTGAAAACCCCAAGAAGAGGGGTACCAATCGGGTGGGGATGTTCTTCCTCCAGGAAACCAACTTCCTCCAGGCGAAATTTAAGCTGTGCTGAGTGCACTTCTGACATTCTGTGGAAGGCCTTTTGTGGTTTTAAATTGATTCTGTTGTGAACATTTGAGAGAAGAAAACTATACAGCTCCAGACCTATAGTTGCCTGTTTATAAATACATAGTTGATAGCCAAAGTGAAGCCATCGTTTGCTTACAAGTACAGAATGCTGGGAACGCTTGTTCAAGGCTGAAGGAAAATTTAAAGTGCGTACGCGGCAGGTAAGGCCTTGCCACAAGCCTGGTTTCATCTGGTTATAGCATTTGTCTAAAGAGCCTCCTAATGCAAGGCCATCAGCGCACCTTATCAGAAGCTACAGAATTTAACCTAGCAACAACTGAAACATGCGCAGTGGCTTTCAACAGTGTGTCAAAGGGCATTGACTTTCATTGGAATGCGTTGGGTTTTGCTTGCGCTTGCGCTGCATGAAGTAGTGACGTAGATATTTTACTGTACTGTATAAAAGGAATTGGTTGTGTATGTGTGGTGTGGCTTTTGGTGGCACTAGTCCCGAAAGTTCACCCGCTCAGCTGACTGTAATGGAATCAAAGTAGAGGCGCTGGACTGGATTTTTGGTTCTGTGTCTCTCAGAGGGAAATTGGCAACCCTCTAAGGGGAAGGACCCTAATTTGGGCAACATAGTCATAGAAAGATGTACTTTTAGGCTGCAGCCCTATATACATTTACTTGAAAATAGGACTTATTTCTCAGTAGGCATATATAGGGTTGAACTGTTACTAAACTTCCTCTTGTTCATACTTTGCTGTGGTGATGGCTAGAAAGGATTTTTTTTAAAAAAAATGGTCTCTGTGTTTAAGTCCTTGGCATGCTTTGGTTAAAGTTTAACTCTAACTACACCATCATGATTTTATTTTATGGCATGGGCCCCTTTAGGGAAAAGAAAGGAACTTTATTTCAAGTGATAATGTTTAATTATTTGCAGGCACTGGTACTGTTTTCTTGAAATGGTTTTATAATATTTCTGTGCCTAATCTGTTCAAACCATGTGGTGAATGGGACACTTCAATAATTTACTAGCACAGATATGAATTAGCATGCAGTTATTCAATATACTTCCTGAAGGTTTGAGGTAGTAAGGCAAACTGTGGTCTGTGCTCCTGTTTCAGTCTAACGTCATAAACACTCTATAATTTGAATTGGAAAATACCTGACTGTCCAGTTATTTCCACCCCATTCAAGCAGGACCCATCAATGTATGTGACAGTTTGCATGTGATAAGCATAATCAACACAGGAATGGAGAGTTTAGATGCACAAAACTATCACCAGAAGTGAGAATCATGTCTCATATAGTTCAGCTTTATTGAATCAACATAAAACTGAAATATTCTCTTTTCACTTCTCTCCATATTATGGAAACCACTATTTGAAAAGATTAACATAACCAGGTTCTCAAATATTGCAGAGTCATCGCTGATAGATCACAGTGATAGTTTGGGGAGAGAAGTTCTGTGTCTTTTCCCTGTGAATGATATGGCCATCACACTATAATATAGCCAGCAGAGTAAGCTTGAAATATTTTCAGTGTAAAAGTTTTGTTGTCCCTCTTCTCTTGTCTAAACTGCTCACTGAAGCACCTCCCAGTTAAGACATTTATAAGGAAAGAGCATTTGTAGCTTCTGTGTTAAGACCTTTGAACTTCAGGGCAGTGGGATGAATAATGGAAATGTTCCATTGTTTCCATATGAACATTGCACTGTAACTGACACATGAAACTGAAATGGTAATACTAGCCGCTGTCAGTTTATCTTTACAGGAAAAGGAATAAGGGGATGGTAGTGGTGATGCCAATTTTAGATTAGTAATAGAGAGAGGGGGTGAAGGTGGGGAGATTATAATCCAAGGAGATCAAATTCCCAGTGTTGCTGTGAAATCATCATTCAACAATAATTTTCAGTCAACAGTCCAAAATTGTAAATTTTGGCCTGCAACTCCAAATTTCAAAATGTAGAGATGTGGATTTAAGATTTGTTTGTCCACATTACTGAAGTAACCAAATCTCTTCTATCATTTTAATAAACCAACCTCTGGCAGTATCTCTGCAGTAATTGTTTTACTCTTTTAGCTTTAAAAGGTTTGGTGTGAGTATGTAAAGGATGAGATTCAAGGTACTGTTGATTGGCAGTATAAACATCACTATCCAGGATATGATAATGTCTAAGGCAAATAAATGAAAAAGTATTTAAAAATATAAATCTCTGTTTTTCATTTGTAGAAGATACAAAATGCTGAAGCTGTAGTATATTTTGAACACATAGCCTTAGGATACATTGATTTTTTCCCCCACAACTATGACACTGTTAAGAAAACAGGAAATACACTGCCTTTCAAATAATGAAATAAATTAACTACTCAAGTAATTAGCATCCCTGGAAAAAAATCATAAATAATAATTAGTACTATAATTAGTACTATTTACTAATACCAACTAAGAATTCAAAATAGGTATAACCTGGGATTGCATTCTTGCTTTTAAAAATTTAGCAGGAAAAAATGCTTGCTAAATACCTTTCATAAAATTATATTACACTTTACACACTCAAATAAATGCTGTCATTCCTTGGGCAGGTGTTTAGTACTATCTTGATCAAGTTTTATACACCATCATTACAAAAATTTAAGACTATTTTAGGTCCTAACCTGTCATTGGGAAAATATAAAATGGGTATGTTGTGAATAATTTTCAGCAGATAGTGGTAGTGACACACCCAAGTTCTTTTTGAGCTGCAATCCTTTCCACACTTTCCTGTAAGTCCTATTCAACTCAGTGGGCCTTACTTCTGAGTAGACACGCAAGGGATTTTGGTGTTAGTTGAGATATTCAAGGCATTACTTTTCTTAGTGTTGAGATGCAGGATATTTTAAAATCATTCTTACAGCCAATTCCTATGCATGTTTGATTGGAAACAAGAGCCACTATGCACAGGACAGCAACCTCATAAGCATTTCTGAAAGTACATTTAAATGGCTGAAAAAACTGTTATTCCCCCTGCTACTACAACCTCTTGCTGTGACCTTTATGGTAGTGCCCAGAGTGTGCCGGTCACTATAGCATACACAAACATTTCGAGAGATCTCATACTCTAAACACATTGTTAGCAATACACACAACACTGCACATTTTCTGCTGAACCCAATTTTAAAATGCTAGTGTGAACCCTGGGAAGCAAAAATCAGGACTTTGGCATGTGGATCTTTATATATGCAGAATCATTTAGTAACAAGCAAAATACAGCAGAAACAATTTCCACTTGGTCAGCAGTTCTATTTTACCTGGAGTTTCTAGTTAAAACAGATAAAAAAACAAACACTATTACATAGTCAGGAATCCAGCAGATGGCATCAGTGGATGCTGAAAAGAAGCAGCAAATGGCAAGTGTAACATCTCTGTGAATATTTGTCATGTTTTAATTAGTTTTATGTATTTTATCATGTTGTTGTTCCCCGCCTCGATCTAGACGGAGAGGCGGGTAAGAAATAAATCGTTATTATTATTATTATTATTATTATTATTATTAATATGGCTCTTTACTTGTGAATGGAACAAGACATACACACACAAGACTTTATGATGAATGCTAATAGATTCACTCATGTCAACAGAAAGGGATCTGAATCAGAAACCGTACATCTTATAAGGGTTGTTTTTCCCATTTTCTTCAGTTTACCATTTTGATTGCACTTTGTTATTTCCAATATTGTCCCTAGAAAGTGCTCTTGGGCTGCAATACTCTATATACTTACCTGGGTGTAAGTAGACATGCATAGGATTGTGCTGTTAAAGGTCAGGGAGACACCCTACCAGTGTCTATGGGCATTGTTTCCAAAGTGTTATTCACCGGGCTGATTTACCCAGCATGACAGCCCACCATACGTTATTTATGTAACACGTGGTGTAGCTGTGGGGCATGTTTTGCTGCCATTTTGCATAGCCAGACCCCACTTGGGAGTTGTTGTGTCATACAAATGCAGCAAGTGTGGGGTATGTGAGGGTTAAACAGCCCTTGCATAATCCTAGAACAGAACATTATTTTTTATTTTATTTATTGTTGCATTTATATACCTTTTCCCTCCAAGGAACCCAAGGCAATGTACATAATCCTCCTCCTCCTCCTCTCCATTTTATCCTCACAACAACAACCCTGTGAGGTAGGCTGGGCTGAAAGTCTGTGACTGGCCCAAAGTCACCCAGTGGGTTTCCATGGCTGGGTGGGGACTAGAACCCGGATCTCCACCACACCACACCACACTACACATAGCAAGGGTTATGTGAGGGTTGTTTAACACTGGCATAACCCATGCTTGCAAGGTTCACACAACATGTCAACCCCTGAGCAGGGTTGGATATGCAAAGTGGCACCCACTGGCGCCAGGGCTTGTCATGTGTTATAACTCACAACGAACCATGCCATGTCATGCAAACCAGGTCACTTTAGTGAAGATATGTTAGGCTGACCAGATAAAATCCAGGTCAGGGCTCATGTAACTTTAACAGTTGTAGAGAAAAGGGAATTTCAGCCAGTGTCATTTGTATGCAATTAGTTCCTGGTGATATTCCCTCTTCATCACAACAGTTAAAGGTGCAGGCACTATACTAGAGTGACCATATACAAAAGAAGGCAGGGCCCCTGCAACTTTAACAGTTGTGATGAAGAGGGAATTTCACCAGGAACTAATTGCATACAAATGACACTGGCTGAAATTCCTTTTTCTCTACAACTGTTAAAGTTACATGAGCCCTGACCTAGATATGTTATCACCTTCTTCTTCACATGTCTGTGTGAGTGCAGAGACTGTGGCCTGCACCATGAAAAGGAGGGAGGTCTAGCAAACTACCTAAGTTAACCTCTGCTGTGGTCCCCACCACTGCCACTAGGTGAATGCCTTTCTTTCCTGGATTCCTCCACTAACCTCTTTAACTTACTTAGGCCACAATCCTATGCATGTGTTTAGACAGAAAAAAAGTCTTAGAACTCCCAACATTCCCCAGCCTGCCATGGGTAGTGTGGCAAGGTAAATAGATGTGGGGACAAAAGCAAGGCTTCAAGCCAAGATTAAACCACCACCACCAACAAAATAGATTTTACAAACAGTTTGAAAAACAGATTATAAAACAGTATTAGTAGTTAAAGTAATTAGCATATTAGTAGTTAGTAGTAATTAGCATATTAGGATAAAATGAAAATAGCATGCAAAAACACATCCATATAAACATAGTCAAAATTGTTTCCCTACTTAAGCCAATAGCTAGCAATAAAGCAATTTCTACCAGCACATCCTATTTCATCGGCGATGCAGCTTCCAGTCTTCGTACATTCAGCCCAACTTCTTGCGTCCCTGGTGTCTAGGTCCTCTCAATCTTGTCTTCTTCTGCATATGGCATATGCATGCAAAGACTCAGGCCCACACATTCACAATAAAACCTACTTTGTAGATTACTAGTTTGTAACATGTACATGAGGGGTCTAGAAACTGGTTGTGAGAAACAATGCTTTTATATCTTGTAAATTCTGCGTAAATCACAGTTTACCAGTTTGGCCAGCATAGGAAACTGTGGTTTAACTAAGTAAACTATCTTCTTTGAAGCCAGGCACATGAAGGGAGATGGGAAGTGTGGGGTGCAAGGAGGGAGTATGCAGGCATAAAGCTCATTCTCAGTTTACCAGACCAAGATCAGTACATCAGAACCAGAACTCTTCAACTAGAAACCTCTGTTCGACTAGGCCAAGTGGAAGGGCCTAGCGAGGCCTGAAGTGTAGCAGGAAGTCAGAGAATCATAGAATCAAAGTATAGTAGAGTTGGAAGGGTCCAACTCCCTGCTCAATGCAGGAATCCACTTTAAAGCATCCCTGACAGATGGCTGTCTCGCTGCCTCTTGAATGCCTCTAGTATAGGAAAGCCCACTACCTCCCTAGATAATTGGTCTCATTGTTGTACTGCTCTAACAGTCAGGAACTTTTTCCTGATGTCCAGCCGGAATCTGGCTTCCTGTAACTTGAGCCCGTTATTCCTTGTCCTGTACTCTGGGACAGGATTGGCAGTCAGGCTGGCCGAGAGTGAATCTAAGATGGAGGAGAGATCTATTTGTGGCTCTCTGCAGTAAATCTCTAGATAGCTGAGGGGAAGCAGATATGCATTGGACTGGTAATGTTGTGGACCCTCATCTTGAGTTCGGTGTAAATAAATCTTTTATGAAAGAAACACCGCAAGTCTCAAGTACACTCCTTTTCAGGAAAGTGAAATCACCTAAAATGCCTGGGTTTTTAATCTGATGCTGAAAGATTGATGTGTTGGTACCAGATGTACCCCTATGGGGGTATTCTACAGTTTGTGCACCAGTAGCACCCTAGAAAAAGCTGTCTTCCTGTCATGAGAAGAAGAAGAAGAAGAAGAAGAAGAAGAAGAAGAAGAAGAAGAAGAAGAAGAAGACAATGATAAAAGCTGAGGAAATAATCTGGAAGATAAAGAGTGAAATCCTTTACATGTCTACTCAGAAATAAGTCTTATGGGTCTTACTCCCAGGTAAGATTTATTTATTTATTTATTTATTTATTAAATTTATTACATTTATATACTGCTCAATAGCCAAAGCTCTCTGGGCGGTTCACAAAAGTAAGAATAGGATTGTGGCCTAAAGAATTTATTATATAATAGGCCTGCTATTAAAAGATGGAATCAATGTGGCAGTACATGGAATGCAGTACCAGGTTGTGAGAAAAGCATAAAGACATAATGGAAAATCAGCACTTTTGGCCTTGGGGAAAAAATGGTTTCAAACCAGTTTTATCTGAGAACTAAATAGAAAGCACTTTTCTCTCCCCATCATTATAGATTTATGGATTTTAAGGCCAGAGGGGATTGTTCTGATTGTCTAATCTAACCTTCTACACATAACACAAAGAGCTGCACACATCTGTGCTGCCTTTATTTATAGCTCAAGTGAGTTTCAGTGAATACAGAAATGCAAATAGGAATATGTCACAGGAGAAGGAGCATCTTAAAACGCTATCAATCTTTGTGTTTTTATATTAGAATTTTAATATAGCTTCTGTAAGCTCATTTATACTTTTAAAAAAATCTTAATGTATTATAATTTTATACAGCCTCTCTATTCATCTTGTATGAACCTTTTTTAGAATGCTTTTACTGTATTTAACCTGTCTGGTCTAGTATAATAGGCTCAGTAGAGTCTGGTGGCTCCGATGTCAGTAGGACGGTGAATCCGCTCTGGGTTTCAGTCAGAACCTGTCAGAACTCTAATGGAGCTATCGAAGGTTCCACACCTTGGATAGCTCCTTTAGGGTTCTGACTAGTTCTGACTGGAACCTGGAGCAGATTAGCTTCTTTAGAGAACTGACTGGTTGTGACTGAAACCCAGAGCAGATTCACTGTCCCACTGACATTGGAGTCACCAGTCTCCATTGAATAGGCTCTCTTCAGTCTGGATTACTTAAGGAGTACCTGGAGGGCTGGATTTGGCCCTTGAGCCTGAGGTTCTACACCCCTGGTTTAAGCACTTTACACTGTAGCATGACAGAACTATTTGATCATAACATTTTTGTGGACCTTGATGAAAGGCCAAGAACTTTCCTACAAATGCCGATAAGGGACACTTTCAAGGAATAACAACACTGAAATATTTTTAACCTAGAAGAGACCAGTGGCTTCGTGGCATGCTGGGCTGCATGGTCCTTCCAAGGAACTTAGTTAAAAGGTGTTAAGTAATTATGCTGTGTCAATATCTCTTGTCTTTAAACCCTTGTTACATCTTTGGAGAAGGCAGCCAAAAGTGCCTTGGACAACAACTGGTGAAGGCAGGACAGAAACTTGCAGTTGTCATGAACCATCATCCTCAGAGGATCCTAACCTCTCCTCCTCCTCGAGGTTCCTTAATTAACAATTTGGGGAGATGATACGGTTACAGAAAGAAATTACAAGGCCTCCACCTCCTAGGAGACCCCAAGGATCTCCCCCCGCCAACATCCAGAGGAGGTTGTATTGCTGTCCTCGGATTCTGAGGATGTCAGCCATAAAGGGTCTAGAGTGCCACAATCAATTCCATATTGTTGCAGCCGAAGGCTGGTAAAACAGACTGGGCCCCTTTACGAGAAAAGGTCTCATTCAATGTGGAGGAAGGGTCTCAGCACTACTCGGATCTTGCCAAGATGCTGTCCTATTTTTGCCTCATTGAGAAACCTCCTTTGCCAAAAACCCATAGGAGAACCCTGTAACCCAGAGCTCACCAGCGATCAGCAACACTAAGCCCTCATCATGACAGAGGACAAACAGAAAAGCTGTGATTTTGAACTGGTGATCTTCTTGTGTATTTGCTCTATTCTGATTTACCACAGTGCCATCTAG
Source organism: Anniella stebbinsi (assembly GCA_029215795.1). Lineage (NCBI taxonomy): Eukaryota > Metazoa > Chordata > Lepidosauria > Squamata > Anniellidae > Anniella > Anniella stebbinsi. Next base: position 64,328,554 of record JARDYH010000001.1, on the reverse strand, counting down.
AGATTATGTAGCTCAGAACTTGTGTTGTGCTTGGAGGCCAATTCTGTGTCAAAACCAAACATAGATACAGCAGATTAATAGCCGATCAACAGCCTGCTGTAGAAAAGCACTATGAGGCATATTGTTACACACTTTTATGGGCAGGTCTTCCAGATAATTGTTTATCACATACCTTCATAAAAAGAAGACACTGTCATGAAAGGAAATGGATCATGTCAAACAATATATAGCAAAGAAAATATGCAAAACACAAGTGACAAATATCTGAGGGCACACAGCAACACTACCCACTTAAATTGATTCAACAGTTATTCTCTCTTCCCAAGGAACTCTGGGAATTATTGGTCTATAAAGGGGAACTACAGAGATTGCTAACAGAGGATGCTCAGTACCTCACCAGGCCATGGGTGACTGCAGATGAGGCTTTTATCATGCAATCTCCCTGCCTCATTCATGGAATTTTATGGGGAGTTCGAACACTGTCATGACCCATTTGTAACTCTCCTGTGATTTCTTGCTACTTCTGTCTTTTTCCTTTTCACAAAAATCCATTAAGGAGGAATAGATGAAATAAATGCACAATATATTTTGACTGGTAGCACTAGGAGTCTTCTGTCCTATAATTCCAGGATTCTATGACAGTTAATTGGGCATAAAACCAATACATGACATAAAGCCAACATAGTTTTGAATCATAAAAAGTAAGTGAAGGACAGTTCAGAACTACAAAATGAATTTTATAATAATTCATCTAAAATAATCATTCACTTCAAGGCTGAACTCTTACGCACAGTCCTATGCATGTTTACTCAGAAGTAAATCCCACTGACAGCTTTAGACCTCCATCACACCTAATCCCCCACTCCCATTTTGCCTCCATGTTTTTTTTACCTCTGAGGCAAAAGCGTGTCAAGGTGTTTTATTGGTGTTTTATTGGTGTTTTATTGGTATTTAAATGATATATTGGTTTTATGTATTTTTAATCAGTTTTGTGTGTTTTATGATGATGTTGTTCCCCGCCTCGATCCAGAGGGAGAGGCGGGTAATAAATAAATAAATATATTATTATTATTATTATTATGATCCCTTTCACCTGAATAGCTGCTTGTTCGCTCATTTGCTCTTCCACTCCATTCCTCCCCTTCTTTTTCTCCCTCCAGTCAGGTCCAGGCAGATGAGCACTTCAACCAGATCACCTTTCCCCCTGGGCAAAAATGGGAAGACCCTTTAGTCTGGCTCTTTGGGGGCATCGACGGAGTACAATCCTGTCTCTGCAGAGATTCAGGCGTTGTATGATTTTAAAAAAAAGCTTTTTCGCCTGGGATGCAAGGTTGGGTTTTATATTGAGGCTTGGAGCCAGCTGCTGGAAGAGATTGCTTTTCCCTGTCAGGACCTGATGTAATCCATTCAAGCCCCCAGTTCTTTCAAAACTACATGGAGACTTAGGGTGCATTATATGCATTTGGGGAAAAAAAATACAAACTTTTAGCATTCTAGGAAAGGCTGGGGAAGAGGCAGGGTGTCAGCAGGACAGGCACAGCGTCATGTGAGTACCATGCTGCAAATCCGCACACCAAGCATGGCGAGAGTGCACTAAATCGCTGTTATGATGGAGCTCTTAATTGGAAGGAAGGGTCAATGGATGCAGTATGATTTACTTCTGAATAATACAGATAGGATTTGGCAGTAAAATATGATAATGAAATTGATTATATTCTTGGGCTACAATCTTGGTAAAAGAAATATTATTCTTCATTTACGTGTTAATCACTTGAATGACTGCCAATTTAAAATGGCATACTACTTAACACTAGCACTGAGCTATGGAAATGCCATTAAACTTTATCAAATGTAATAAGAATTCAAAATTGATGTGAATTTGTAAAAAAAAAAGAGTGTGTCTTTACAATAATGTAGTTCAGCTTCAAGTGTTATACATAAAGAAAGATGGTGAGATCTGTGTTTCAGAATGGCCAGACTGTAAAGCATTTGTGTCATATGCGGTTTGGTCCTCAGAACAATGGAGAAAGTCCTGTGTTTTACAACAAAATTCTACATAAAATCACAATATTATAAAGCCATTTAAAAAATCCAGAGCTGCAAAAACAAAAGAAAGAAAAGCAGTGTAACACCATATAACAACAAAGAGAGAACATAATAGAATTCTGATGCTAAGAACATTAAAAAAAACTCTGATGCATCAAACCAAGAGCCCATCTAATCTGCCACCCTGTTTCCAAGTCAAAAATTGGACATAAAGTCATAGCCTGTTTTTATTCCCCAGTAATTAATTAGTATGGAGAGGCATCATAGCTGCCTGAGCATCTTTTAGCAACATTGCAAAACTTTCTAATTTAGCCTGCTTTTTGCTAGCCAGGATTATATCAGCAGGCAGGCATAATTTGGCCTATTTTATCCGTTTGTAATTAACTGCATTTCTCTGTATCATTAGGCTATTAATACTTGAGAGAGTAGTATCTGCAGGAATAGGGCCCCTCTCCACAGGGTGGCAGTGTTCCACATGGCTAACAGATAGGATTTCTCCCCTATATCTAGATATTAATCCTCCCCTTTTTCTTTGTAATTTCTTTTTCACATAGGAATAGAGGATTATATGTACCACTTATCACTGCAGACATGTTTAACCAACTAAGGATTTATTTGGAATGACACACAATCCTGAAGGGCCTGTAACTACATCTGAAGAGCATCCCTCTTGTGCTTAGAAGTAAATGTGTTTAGCATTTTGTTTTTATCAGATGAACGGGTTTCTGTATTAACACTGAAAAATCCTTGCTTGAAGGATGTTGAATTCTTTAGTGTCATTCTCATTTATTCTATTTATTTTAAAAATACATTTCTATTGCCACCCCTTACGATGTATAATAAAACATAACTATAACTTATAATATGGGTTGGATACAAAATCTGCTTTCCAGTGATAGAAGGACTCATGGAAGATGCCTCCGTCCAATTTTGGGGATCCCAAAATTCAGGGCTCCCCTCATTCAGCAGGATCACTTGATCCTCTGTGTAGTATTTTCCAGGATCTGGAGGGGCTGCTGTGGGAGGAGAGGGCCGGAAAATCCACTTCCACCAGCCCAGTTGCATGCAACTACATCTGGATCCAATCCAATGTGTTTTAGAAAGCTTGCAAGCAATGACATGAAATGGCATGTAAACTTATGAAAATAAGATGATATCTACAGTTCATACTGCTATGTGGGTGGCCGCCTCCTATGCATTGCACTGAGGTATCTGAAGTAGGGGAGAAAATCTGTAGTCTATGGCCATTTCTACACTGGCCATTTTTTTGCGGAATTGCCCTGGGTCAACCCTGTGCATGCAAATGATGCACAGGGACTCTCGGAGGTGAGGGGGCGGGCATGGGTTTTCACAGGGATGAGGGATCTCTGGAAAAACCTGATTCTTCCCGCAATTCCGGGAACGTCCCAAGACCGCGGGAGGTGTGGGCTCCCATCCTGGCTGGTGCCCGCTTACTCGCAAGTAAGCAGGCACCAGAAATGGGCATGGAGCCATGCCATGCAGCTCCGTTCCCATCAGAGGAGAAGGGGGAGCAAGTCTGCCATCCCCAGGATGGTGGGGGGGGGAGTGCCCCCTGATTTTGGATGGAATCTTTCCCCCCTTATCTTTTTCTGATGGAGCGCAAGTGCGCTTTCCAGATCCTTTATTTTTTTAAAATGGCAGCCACGACATCACGATGTCCCCCCTTCCTCCCAGGACGTCGCGCTGCCTATGTGGATTTGGAGCGATGATCCCGGAAACAGGTATGTCCGGGATCGCCACCTCCCACCCGTAGGTGTAGAAAAGGCCTATGATAGGGTTAACTTAATTTACTTAAGGGTGTGATCTCATGGGTTGTGCCCTTGATGATCATAAGCCCCTTGAACCCAGAGGCGTCTGATCATCCTGATCATCGCAGATTCAATCAAGCACCCTGTTAGCTGGTAGAACTTTAAATGGACTATTACGGTTCTATCGCACTAAAGGGGGCAATCTGGTTCAGCCCACTTTAGAATTGTATAAGATCAGGGTTCTTCCAAAATTGTTATATGGAGCACCACTGTGGGCTATGGCCAACCTGGATTCATTAGAAAGAGCTCAAAATAAATTTCTGCGTAGACTCCTTGCAGTTCCCATTTCTACAAAATTGGAATTGCTCCGTGCAGAATTGGGTGTAATGACAATCAAAGCTGAAACTCTCAGACTAGCCCTGCTCTTCTGGCTAAGAATCATTTTCAAGCAGGTATCAGAATTTCTTCTGATGGTTTTGGAAGAGATGGGCCCCAGCTCATGGAACCATAAAATGCAGTTAGTTGCCATGAATCTGGGATTTTCCTTCTCTTTTCTCCTAACACAAGGTTATGACAGAGCTAAAGTATTACTGCTCCAAAGGCTTAAGGACACTGAGATGCAATCTCAGCTGGCTGAGATCAAGACTTGCCAGTCTAATAACTTCTATGCCTCCTTTACTCCTTTGTATTTATCTTTTCCAAAATACCTTGTAGATTTACCAAATATTAAAATGAGGGTAGCCTTTACTAGGGCAAGATTAAATGTTCTTCCGCTGGCAGATTGGGTGGGTCGGCATAAGGGGGTTCCTAAGAAGGATAGAGTATGCAGTTGTAATTCTGTATCAACTGAAGATATCATTCATGTACTCTTATATAACGATCTCAGAACCAAATAAATTTATCCATTGTTAAGTTCACTAAAGGGTAGACCATCTCTTGTTAAGGTTTGTTTCTTATTGTCTGATGTTGAGAAGTATGTATCCTTTAGAACTTCTAAATTCCTTGTCAATGCTCTACAAATACGTGCCACAAAGTTTAAAGATTGTATGGAAAATGATCCAGCTCTTATTGGTTTACTAGCAGAGTTTTAATTGTATAGAGTGTTTTCCCCCCTCCTTTGTAAGTGTGCATAATGGCAATTTGCTAAGACACAATAAAGTATGTTTGGTTTGGTTTGGCTTCTGATCATCCTGTGCAGGGTGGTAGGACGGACCGCTGGAAATGATCTTTGCCGCCCTGTCCTCCTGCCCAGCATATTTCGCTAGATGGGCTTTTTTGCCTGTCTAGCTTGGGTGTTCACAGGGGGAGGGCAGGAGGCTGGAGAGGCCTCAGGATAATTCACATCCTGGCCTCCTCCTCTCCCTTCCCACAAAGGTCCCCCCTTCTTCAAGGTCAGATTCCTCACCTCAAAGAGCAGCTGGCATGGTTCCTTCTATGCCAGTTGCAAATGGGAGGGGAAGACAGATCAGAGCTCCAATTCCCCCCTCCGAGGTCAGAGCATTGTCTCCAACCTTGGATCAGGGAATCCGAAATATCCTATGTCTCCTCAGACTCTCTCTATGGACCATAGGATTGCTCCCTTTATGTGTCTAGCTCTATGCTCAATTGCAACCACTGTTTACATGTTATAGGTTCCCCCCTTTTTTAGAGAGAGAATGGCTGCATTCAGACAACACGATAGTCAATGGTGGGGTAATAATCAACTTTACAGTTGTTCATCTAGGGGATACTCCCCACACAACATGGTAATAAATAATCAACCGTAGTGTGGATTAGGATCAGCGCTGAGTTGATTATGGCAGCATTCGGATGACATGATAGTCAATACAACTGACGATTGTTTCTCCCATCCCCAGTTGATTATTGTGTTGTCTGAATGCAGCCAATCACTCCAGCTCCCTCCTGTGACATCTCCCCAAAACCCTGCAAGCTTTTAGAATGTGATCCTATGCATGTTTAGACAGAAAAAAGTCCTACAGCAGTATGCCCCCATCAGCATTGTTGGCGGGAGGGATGCTGGGAGTTGTAGGACTTTTTTCTGCCTAAACATGCATAAGGTTGTGCCTTTAATCAATGCCACTGAAAGGGAGCAGTACATGATGTTTTACTCTAGCTATTCTCTCAGCATCTCCTAGTCATGGCCCCTTGGCTCTTCTGTCTCAGGTCCTACATTTTAGAGGTCCTTCACTCAAGACCTGGTAAGATCTGTCCCACTAGCACAAGGAACAGGATTTCCACAAATCAATCCTGGTGAATGTACAACATGTAGCACATCACAGGAATAGGAAGTTCCAGCTATGCCTTGCATTAGTCTTAAGGATTTTATGCCTAAAATGAAGATCAGTTTATGAGCATTCATAGTGACAACAGTAAAGTACATGGCCATTAACGCACCGGCTTGCATAATTCCACCTCTGCCTCAAGCATTTTTCAACAAATCACTGCTATAAAATGCTTATTTAACATTCCTGGGGGGGTTCTCCAGTCTTTACCGGACCATTGAGGCTGAAATCCTACATACAATTACCTGGGAGCAGGATCCCATTTCACTTAATGGAACTTGTGTCTGTCTAGACAAGCATAGGATTGCACTGCTAAAAGGAGATCTGGGGACTAATTGATTCTAAGTGCACTCTCACTATCATCACAGATGTGTCGACTTTGGCTCTAAAAAAATCTCTGCAGGCCTAAACACATAGATGAATAATTAAAATGCTACTTGCTTCTATTCATAGCATGAGCTTTAAATTTATAAATTAATGCTTTGTCGCTAATTGACAGTTTTGCTTTCTATAAGTTATTGACTTCTTTTTTAAAAAACACTTTTTATTAAATTTTAAAATGTACATAAATAAATCATATCACTAACATAACCTAAACACAATACATCATAATCCACCTAACAAGTGTTCCCCTGGGACCAGCTACTACATATTTATTTGTTGTTATACTTAATTAAACATTCTTCCAAAACTGTATAGAGTCCTGTGATGGTGTACACCCCTTCTCTTTTTCTAATACAAAATCTACAAATAGTTCCCATATATTTCCAAAATAATTTCTTCTCAGTATTCCTCTTTTAACTTTAATATTACTTGTTACCTTATAATTAACAGCAATTTCCCACACTTCTTTATACCATTCTTCTATTTGGTAGTTGCTTTGCATTTTCCATTTCCTAGATATCATTAACCTCACTGCTTTGAATAAGTTCGTAACTAAAGCTTTAATATTTTGATCTCCTTTTACTTTATCATAAATTGATAATAAAGCTACCCTAGGACATACCTCTAACTTTATATCTGTAATTTCCTCTACTTCTTCAAATACTCTTTGCCAAAACTTCTGTACATCATTACAAGTCCACTACATATGGAAATATGTTCCAATTTCTTGACAACCTCTCCAACATAGCTTCGAATATTTTTTATCAATTTGATTTAATCTTACCTGTGTTAAATACCACCTCCATCCTATCTTATAATAATTTTCCTTTATTCTTACTGACATAGTATTCAAAATATGCAGATCCCATATCTTTCCACAAGTTTGATCACTTATTTGTTCCTTTAAATCTTCTTTCCATAATAATTTCAAATAATTTTGTTTCTCTTCCCCTTCTAACAATATTTTATAAATTTCACTTGCCACCCCCTTTATATTTTTATTTGGATCCTCCTCTTCTCTCACTATAATCATCTTCTCAAATTTTGTATACTTGTGAAGCTCTTTATTTTTTTCTTCCATTTTGACATCCATTGTTCCAATTGAATAACTTTAAACCATGATAAATTCCTTCCTCTCATAAATTCTTCTATTTGCTTTTTACTACTCATCTTTTCCACCCAATCTTTTATTTTTATAATTCTCTGTTCTCTAAAAACTATTTCTAATTCCTTCTTTAAATCTATTGGAAAAATTTCCAGCAACATCACTGGCGTCAATGGGGAAATATCTGGTAATAATTTACTTTTGTATTTTACCCACACTTCTATAATATTTCTTAACAAGGGATTTGTTATTCTTTCCAACATCTTATTTACTTTAGTAAAAAAAAAAAATTCTAACTTCCACTCTAAATCTTGTATATCCATCTCTAACCAAGTTATTTCACTTAATCTTGCAACCCCATCTATTACATACCTCAGTTGATTAGCTATATAATAACACTTAAGATTCAGTAAGGCCAATCCCCCCCTTTTTTAGATTTATACCAATTCCCTTTATTAATCCTTGCTTTCTTATTACCATTACAAAAAATATTTATTATAAGTTGCCAATTCTTTAACTGTGTTTCTGATATCTTAATTGGTAACATTCTAAATAAAAAAATAAACTTAGGTAACATTTTCATTTTAATAAGCGCTATTCTACAAAACCATGAAAGTTTTATCGTTTTATAATCTTCTAATTTTTTCTTAATCTCTTTATTTAATCTGTTAAAATTCTCTTCTTCTAATTTATCAACATTTCTTGTAATATTTACACCTAAATACGTAATCATATTTTTTACCTTAACACTATACTTCTTACTAAACTCCTGTCACTCCTCTTTCATATAATTAAATAATATCATTTCTGATTTATCCCAATTTACTTGCAGACCTGATATTTCCCCAAACTCCTTCAAATATAATGTTATTTCTTCCATTTTTTTCTATTGGATTCTCAATCGCTATCAAAGTATCATCTGCAAACACGCTTATTTTGATTTTTCTTTATTACCTATCCCAATAAGACTTTTATCTTCTCTAATTGCATTAGCTAAAAGTTCTATGACTATAGCAAACAAAATCAGGGAAAGGAGACAACCTTGTCTAGTACCTCGGGCTAAAGAAATTTGTTGTGTTATTCCATCATTTACCATTACTACTGCACTATTTTGGAAATAAAGTTGATCTATCAAACTTTTAAATCTTACTCCAAACCCTAACTTTTTTATTATAATTTTTAAAGCTGGCCATTCCACACAATCAAAAGCTTTAAAAAAATATCCAGTGCCATCAACCCTGCCTTCAAATTATTTTTCTTAATTGTATTTATCATATTCAGTGCTCTTCCAATTAGGTTTGGCATTTGTCTCCCTGCTATAAAGCCACATTGATCTTTTTAAATATATTTATATATAAAAATATTCATTCTTTTTGCCATTATCGCTGTTAATATTTTAGCATCCTAGTTTATTAAAGAAATAGGTCTATATGAACCTGGGTCCGACAGATCCTTACCAACTTTTGGAATTAGTACAATCAAAGATTGTTCCCATAATGGTGGGACATTATCTCCCTCTAATATCTTATTGTATAACAATTTCAATTTGGGTATTAATAATTTTTTAAAATATCTTATAATATTCTGATCCCAACACATCTAATCCTGGGTATTTCTCCCCTTTGAATTTGTCAATAACTTCTTCTATTTCTTTTTCTGAGACCCAGCATTCCATTAAATCTATATCTACTTCCTGTAACTTAATCTTTAAATGTTTCTCCACATACTCCTTAATCTTTTCCTGAGACCTTCCTCCTGCGGCATATAATTTCTGATAAAATTCTTGAAATATCTCCAATTTATCCTTCATCAAATTACAACTCTTCCCTGATTTATCTTCAGTAACAAGAGGGATTTGTATTACAGAGAACTGTAAATTAAGAAGACAGCAAGAAAAATATAGAAAAAATTTGGAAGAAGAAATTAAAGATCTGGAGACGAAATTTATAACATATAGAGATAAGCAGATTTTTGCACAATTACAAGCAAAATAAAAAGAATTAGAGAAAGTAGAGATGGAGAAAGCTCAGAGAAATTTAATATATTTGAAAAGGGAATTCTTTGAATATAGTAATAAAAAATCTAAAATGCTGGCCAACTCTACGCAATCAAAAAAGACAAGGAAGTTATTGACTTCTGTTCTTCTGTTTATGAGTCACATGCCCTCCCTCAAACTTCATAACACTTGGGGAACTGTCATTTAAATGTTAAATCTAGGCTACTGTTCACATTTTTGTTAATACATTACAGGAAGTGCTACAGAGCTTTTGAAAATGCCAAGTACTAGAAATAAAACACTGTTTTACATTTGAAAAAAGACACATATTTATTTATAAAAAGTATTACCCACTTTTCATTATAAAATAATCACAAAGCAGAGCGCAATACACAGTCAATATTTGACTACAGTAAAAATACAAGGTGTATTCCAGCCAAATTCACAGAGCAATCCTATGCTTTAGATTCACTGGCAGAGGAGCTATAGGATGTGGTAGAAGTCCCACTAGGCCAACAGAATGTGAGATAGGTTACTGCTATAACAGATGCTTCAGTGGGAAACTCCAGAAATGCTGTCAGAATGGCCAAAACAGAGTGGAGCATGGAAGGAGAACACTCTTCCACCATTCAGACCACAGCCATGCCCCCACCAATGGGTAACTTTGCACTTGGACCTAGGGCAAAGACTGACCACCCTACTCACATTGCCATGACAGCACATAGAATATGGTGCAACTCAGACCAGATTGCAATCTTCATTTCTCCCCCTTTTTGCATGAAAATCCGTGTGTATTGTCATGTGTATTTTTCCAAATGTATGCATCAATTGTACACATTTTTGAAACGTACACATTCATCTCTCATTGATTAAAGCATGTTTGTACAAACTTTTCAAAAGTACGCATTTTTCATGTGCATTTACCAAATGCATGCATGCTGTCAAACCCATTTTTAATTATCCACAAATCCCATTGCAAACTTGGAAATATATGGACTTAATTGCAAATTGCGTTTGAGTTTGTATTTGGTCCAGAAGCTGAAAACTGAGTAAACCTTGATCAAAAATTAACTGAAACAAATTTCTCATACATCCCTATTTGCACATATTGTAAATCCATTGCATGGGCTGTTGAACTCTAGGTTGTCATGATGTGTGAATGTGAGACCACATTAAGGAACTATTATTTATTTATTTATTTATTTATTATCTTTATTTGTATCCCACCTTTTGCCTAATACTGGGCTTCAAGGCAGCTTTACAAAATTAAAACATGTACAGTTAAAAGTTATAAATACAAATATACAAAAGTTAAAAATATAATTAAATAGTTTTCAATATTAAAACATTTCCATGTTTAAAATACATATTAATTTTTTAAAAATCTTAACATAGATGGAGGTCAACATTATTCACCAAAAGCCGCCGGAATAACAAAGTTTTTGCCTGCCTCTGAAAACATATCAAGGAGGGAGCCAGTTTAGCTTCCCTGGGAAGGGAGTTCCAGATCCTTGGCGCAGCCACCAAGAGTGCCCTCTCCTGCATACCCATCAGGCATGCCTGGGATGTCAGTGGGACTGAGAGAAAGGCCTCTCCAGAAGATCTTAGAGCACAGGCAGGCTCTAAGTTATTTGTTAACTACAAACAACTCAGAAAGAGAACCCATGGTTTATTATTGGATTGTGAGCTCTGGGTTGTTTAAACCATGGGTTGTTATTACATGCAAACTCAGAACTATGGGCTATTTCACTAGGCTACAGAGTTGGCAGGAAAGAACAGTAAAAACAACAACAACCCAAAACCAGCCACTGTACATGCCAGTACTACAGCTCCACAAAAGCTGTTGTGTTACAGGGATGAAATGGGCAAAAGAGGAGGGGAAAAACAACCTAGGAATTGAGAAAGCAAATGGTGGTTGATTTGTTTGCTCAATCGACTTCCAGATAAACCTTAGGTAGGGCAACAAACCATGGGTGAAATAAACCATGGTTTAGTGTTATGTGTGAACCAGACCATTGTGAGTGTCTGTGTCTGTGTGGGATTTCCGTGGAACAAAACCCTACTGGGGAAATTGGCTCAGTCGAAACTAAAGGAATTGCCTTAAAGATGTCAGTGAAAGAGACTTGAATATCTAGCTGCAAGGGAAACTATCACCTCTGAGCTTGCAAGGGTGACTAATAAAAAACAATCATGTAAGTTCAAACTGTTATGAGTCTAGTTCAGCTGTAGTGCCTGCTTAACTATGCATGCCTAATTATGTGCTGGGCTGCAGCCAGAGTGCTTTTTCTTCTCCCTGAAATCACAGAGTGGAAGCCACTATGCTGGAGTGCCTTTGTAAGCTTTATTTAGGGTCAGCTACATGTAGCAAGGCTGACCATGATAGCTCTCGATAGTTTTCTGAATGTTTTCTAACACCTGCTTGATGCATAGAAATATCCCATTAATGCAAACGTACACATCTGCTGAAAGGAGAGCTGGGGCTGCAAAACATGCCGATCCATGCATGCTGGGCATATTTTTCTGGAAGCAAAACACAGTGCAGAATTTCACAGATGGCTCACTTCTTTAACAAGCCATATCCAACCCTCAGGCTTCAAAACATCTGACCTTTGAAAAGACTGCTCTAAATTTGTACATTTACATTCAAGTTGATCTCAAGTGAAAACAATGAATTAGCCAGGCACCAGATAACAGCTGCCTGGAATTAACTCATTTTTCTAGAGCAGTTAAAGTCAGCATTTGCACATGACTATGTATAGTTTTATTGGATGGCTTTATAAAGGTAACTTCTAATAAGACAGCAGATCTCTCCAATTCAAAATCCTCTGAATGCTGTTTTAGCCGTTATGTATTTCTACAGCAACTTTATTTCTTAGGAGATAGTAAAAGGGATTATTTAATTCAGGTAATGCTTCTTTTAAACATATGTTTTGGCAAAGCCCAATAGATTTTTTTAAAAGAAGGAAGTTATTTCACAGATAATTTTTGTACTGGAACAGTCTTTAATATTCACTGATGTCCACACTCTTTTAAATTATTTATCTGCTTCATGGAAATTAACAAATGGTCAGCATAAATGAATTCTCAGTGCCCTTTTGACTGCTACAAGACTGATATCACAATAATGTAATATCAGTCTTTTAGCTCACCTCTTATAATGGACTGAGGACCTAATGATGCTTTCAACATATGAATGTGTGGCCACCTTCAAATGGATACTTATTTGAATATTTGGCCCACTTTTGTTGAAGCCTATGTATAATTGCTAGATATTGTATGCATTTCATATGTATTAATTGCTATGGATAAATACAAATCCATGTAGGTATATTAAAAGAACAGGAGAAAAATGAAAATAACTTTTTGCAGGTGCCTGTGGGTGCCGTGTTGGAGACCCCTTTATGGAAGCCACCAGAGGTTCCTGCAAGGAATTTGGCATTTAAGAACTTCTACTGTGCACTTTTAAGATTACATCTGTTCCTAGAAATAGGAAACTTACATTCAGAATAGCTCATTTCCTACATTGCAGGTTGCATTAACTACAAGTACAAGTAGGACAGGGGACCCTAAAGAGATGAATAAGTTCATTTAGCATTGCTTATGAAAGCACCCTCTATATTCTTGGATAAATCAGTGAAAGCCAGAGTATAGAGTTGCCCCTTGATCTGATTCTGACATAAAGAGGCTCCAAATTTAATGAGAAAGAAGAATGATAGGTGTATCTCATTAAAAACACATGCCAGAAAAGTGTAAGTTTTGGAAAGGAAACACATCTAAATAACAAAAGTAATATTAATTATTGGGACCTGGAACTGGTGTAGTTAATTCCTTCCCATTGATCACACTGGGAGGGGAAAATGAAGAGAGAGAAAATCCTCCTACCCTAGCTGCGGCAAGCTGGTGGGACTTAGGAACTGGTGGTTAGTCTGGCATGGAATTTCTACCCCCACCAGTTTAGGATTGCTCTGCCAGTTTAGACATTTTATTCAGCTGTGTTCTATACATATTGTTCCTTCCCATCACAAACAATTTCTAAGCAGCCATTTACCTGAACGACTGGACATCTCTTAACAATACGGAGCTCTTTTCTACTAGCATAAGGAATTAACAAAGAAGAATAGTTACAGAAACATATGAATGTGCTCAGTTATCACATGTTGGTTCAACCTTCTCTCCCATCTCTCCAGGTGGGAAAAGTCAAAAGAAGAATTGAATATTCATTTCCTTCTCCATCAATAATTCAAGATATTCTTTACATGATAACCTCCTCTTAGAGGAAGGACCATTGGAGGCTTATGGCATCTTTGTCTTGGTACAAACTTGTTTATTTATGAACTCCGAAAGAATTACAGACAATACACATCTGGTGGTACTGATTTGACTGCTTTAATACTGTTTTTTTTTTACCTGTACTAGGAAAATCCATACCCAATAATTATACTGTTTTTCTGGGGTAGTTGTGTCACATCAGTGCAGCTGCATGTATGTGCAAGAGCTGTGCCCCAGGATCCCCTCCAATGTCATAAAACATGCCAGGGTACAATTCTCTGCTTGGCATTAGCAGGAGAAAACCTCTGGCAGCCTATCTACCTATCCTTCATTCACACTTTTATGGCATCACAGCAGCTTAGCCAATGTTGGCTCAGGCCCCAACAGGTGACAAGCTGCCTAGGTTTACCCCAGGTTTTGTCCCTTTTTTAATTGATGAGTATGATCCTACAAGATCCTACCACTGGAGGCCAGTGCTAGCACCACGTGTCCAGCTCCTACGACTGGCAGTGACTATATAGTGCTTCCAGGGGCCAAGCCCCCAAAGGAGTGGAAATGCAAGCTTTTGGAAGGGCAGATCACGGTACTGGCCACCACCAGCAGGATCCTGTTGGATCGTACCTGATGTGACCTTCTTTGACAAATTGGAAAGACAGCATTTCCTCAGTTCTGCATGTTCTTTGATTTAATTTAATATGTCTACAACCATGGTAACAGCCCTAAAGTAACACCCATACAAAACCTTGAGTTTGGTAAATAGATAAAAATGTGGCTTCTAAAGTTAAAATATGTCTTTACAAGAGAAAAGCATACTTTTAGGCCTATATTGCCATCATTTTTAGTGACATATGCCAGGCACAGGGCCTCACAGAAGCAGCTTGCCTACACAACCTGTTCGGTACCCTACTAGAAAGTCTGCCCAAACAACAATGAGCTCAGTATTGCAGTGTATGCCTCCAAAATCATGCCACATCCCATCCCTCTTCACTTTTAGGTTCTTCTCTTTAAAATACCAATATCTTCTCATCCCTTCTGTGTTAAGGACAAAACGGATTCTTATTTTAGAAGCCCCAGAGCATCGCAAGTTCAGACTAGGTAGTTTTGTGAAACACCAGGTCCATAGCATTTGGAAACTGATGACATTTCTCCACCAAATCTGAAAAGAAGTATTATGCTAAAAGAAGGACAAGAAACAAGCTGCTACTGCCTTGAGACAGGAATTCTATGTAATGAGATTTCCCCAGTAACATGTAGAAAAGGTTATTATAATTTTCTCCAACATGTACTTGATTACAACTTTCTGAGCTATACAGTAGACCCTAGTAGGGTGGATTTATTTAAATCAAGGTGCTCTAAATTGTTAAGAGCATGATCCACTGGTGTACTAAGATAATTTTCGGCTTCACTTACTTCAACATATGGTTAGCCAGCCTCTTCTATGTTTGGGGGCCTTCCTGCTCATTTTGCTAAGTGGGGGCCCTAGACCTCTGCCCCTAGGCCCTGCCCTGATGATGCCCTGTGTGATGCAGCTATGCAAACAGAGAAGGATCAGCAAATGGTTCAATTTACCCTTCTTCCCTTCCTCTTCCTCTCTGGCCATTATGAAGTCCCTGTGTGAATTTCTTGTAGGAGGACCAGCCATACCTTTGGGCAGAGTGAGGTGGCCACCACAAGTAGCTAGTGTGTTGAGTGTCATGATAGGGTAGCAAATGGTTAGTCATTGTTGTATTTTTACTGCTGGATGGGGGTGGAGAGAGAGAGGCGCTTGTGGAATTTTCTGCCTCAGGTGCCAAAATAAATTGGCTGGCCTTGGCTACTATGGCTATACATCGTAGGGTTGGGACGTGCTATTTGCTGCTCCACCTGAGACAGCAAAATGTTGCACAGCTCTGCTGTACAATCATCACTATCCTTGCTGGAGCTGCAGCCTGGATGTAACTCAAGTGAGTGACTTGCAGGCTGGGCTCCCGGCAGTGTTGGCTCTAAGCAAAATGATGCTGCCAGCAAGAAGCACCTTCAGTGCTCCTACTCCAATTCTTTCAAACGTTTTAAAATTTCTTTTTAATTATTTTTCTGTTAAACAGATAAACGTTTAAACAAAATTTTGGAGTACAAGTACTTTTGAGTACAAATGCTTATTATACTGTGTAAACTTCCACATTTATTTTTGCAGTGCCAAAATTATATTGGGTAGAAAGAGTTACGTACGGTATGTATTCAAATTGTAAGACATTAAATATCTCCAAAATGTTCTCTGTAAGGTCAGAAGTCAATTTCATTTTTGTTAACAAAAGTAAAAAAAAAAAAAAATGGAAACCATGTCTTTATTAAACTATCTTGCTTGGTCAGCCCCCTAATCTATCTACTTTGATGGGTGAGCTTCTTGGTGACTGACACTTACCAAATCCTGATATGGCACCCTTGGTCCATATATCCTAACTTGGTTTTCCACCCTTTTGCTACCTCCATCTGTGCTGCTGCCAATAATAGAGAGACTAAGAGTTCCATCACACCTAAGTTCCCCCTTGGTTTGCCTCCGCATTTTTTTTAAAACCTCTGATACATAAGCATGTCAAGCTTATTATCCCTTTCACCTGAATAGCTACTTTTTCGCTCATTTGCTCTTCCACTCCACTCCTCCTCTTCTCTTTCTCCCTCCAGTCAGGTCCTGGCAGATGAGCACTTCAACCAGACCACCTTTTTGCTGGACAAAAATGGAACGGCCCTTAGTCTGGCTCTTTGGGGGCATTGAGGGAGTACAATCCTGTCTCTGCAGAGATTCAGGTGTTGTATGATTTTTTTAAAAAAACGCTTTGGAGCCTGGGTTGCAAGGTTTGGATTTTATATTGAGGCTTGGAGCCGGCTGCTGGGAGAGATCGCTTTTACCTGCCAGGACCTGATGCAATCCATTCAAGCCAACAGCAAGACTCCCATCACAGCACACACACACACAATTCCTTTAAAACTATACAGAGGCTTAAAGGGCGCATTAAACATGCTTAGGGAAAAATAATCCAGACTGCAGGCGTTCTAGGAAAAAACAGAAAAGGCTGGGGAAGAGGCAGGGTGTCAACAGGACAGTTATTGCGTCATGTGAATACCGTACTGTAAATCCGCACACAGGTTCTAGTCCCCACTCAGCCACGGAAGCTCACTAGGTGACTTTGGGCCAGTCACAGACTCTCAGCCCAACATACCTCACAGGGTTATTGTTGTGAGGATAAAAATGGAGAGGAGGAGGATTATATATGCCACCTTGGGTTCCCTATATACTTCTGCTATCATAATCATATATACAATAGACAGTGCCCCTTCCAATGTCTCCTTTGACAAAAACCTACTTTACAGAAGTTTTCAATAAATGTTAAAGACTTTTGTGCTTCTCCAGAGGTGAAACGTTTTGTGCAAATGTTCTGACCTGTAGGATGAGCAGTTTATTCACTTTCCCTGTAGCTTTTGAATGTTTTATCCTCTGTTATTGGTCTTCCACTCTCAAATACATCCCTTAACCTGTAAATACCTCTCAGTTCCCAATCTCTCTACGGTTCATATTTGCTTGGCTATTTAAATTGAGTATGGTCCAAGAGAGGAGAGGTAGCTGGAGCAAAAGGTTTAACCTTCCCTTTCCACAAAGCAACACAGAAAAGGGATTCTCAATTTTGCAAGAATAGTGGGATTAAGGGGCTGACATGGAAGTGCTTGAATCAATGGTATTTGATTAAAAATTCTATATTTACCCAAGATATTTCTTTGACTTTTCGAATGAGGTGTACTTTACTTTGCAGCATCATAGTATATTTTTAGATTGGAGAAACCTAGCCCCCTCCTCTTTTTGGTGCCTATGCCAAATTTGATTGTTTATTCCCATAAAGCTGATTAGTGGGACATTCAGGATAGATAAAAGGATATACTCCTTCACACAGTGCATAGTTAAACAATGGAATTTGTTACACAAGATATAGTGATGGCCACCAATTTGGATGGCTTTAAAAGGGGGTTGGATGAATTCCTGGAGTCAAAAGCTAGCAATGGCTACAAGCCTTGATGGATATATCCTACCTCCATTATCAGAAGAAGTATGCCTACATATGCTAGTTGCTGGGGAACATGGGCAGATAGCAGTGGATTCTGGTGGCTCTGATTTTGGTGAGACTGCAAATCCATGCTGGGTTTCAATCAGAACTCGCCAGAACTCTAAAGGAGCTATCCAAAATGCTGAGCCTTATCTCCTAAATGGGTTCAACATCTTGGATAGCTCTTTTAGAATATCTCCATGGAACTCGGAGCAGCCAGCCTCCATTGGTGGGAGGGTGCTATTGAACTCTGGGCCTGCTTGTGTGTTTCCCATGGGTAGGGGGGGATGTTGCGGGCACCCAACTTGGTCTGGTTGTCTGGTGGCTCCCTGCACCTCCCCCCAGACCAAGCTTGCTGAGGCGCAACTTGTTTGCTGGCCCGCGCTTTGAGCGCCCTGCAGCTTGGCGAATGCACAGTGGAATGTGGTATAAATGGGGCCTTTATGGCTGTCATTTCCGCAGCTTTGGAAATATGCAATTTGTGGAGCACAATGGCAGCTCTGGATGAGGCGGGCAGCCCTGTGGCTTTGTCCACTGCTTGCAGCAGCGGCGTGGTGGGAATCCCATGGAGCCGGACGAAGGTGAGTCCATCCATCCCTACCCATGTTCAGCTGGTTGGCCACTGTGTGAACAGAATGCTGGACTGGATGGACCCTTAGTTTGATCCATCATGGTTCTTCTTACGTTCTTATGATTCAGCATGGTTCTTCTTACATTCTTATGTTCTTATTCTTGATTTTTTCCTCCTTCCATGGAAAATTCTTCAAACATTTTTGCCATTTTATAAAGCTGTCAGTTGTAATTGTTATAGGGAGAGTTTGAAAAAGAAATTTAAAAATTTGGTAGACATTTCATTGTGATGGGTGCTATTTTTCTAAGCCAAGATAAGTTTAGTCTTTTCCATTCCTTTAGCTCTTTTTTGATTTCACCAATTACTGGGTTAAAGTTCCTTTCCTTTAACAGTTTCAGATTCTTAGGCATTATAATTCCTAAATACTTAAACCTGCTATACTGCAGTTTTAAAGTTGACATTTTCTGCAGTGCTTTTTGCTCTTCAAGTGGCAGATTGATACAAAGTAACTCAGACTTGGCATAATTAACTTCTAATCCTGCAGCTCTTTGGAATTCTGTTAGCAGTTGTTTAAGCAGTCCATTGCCTCCCTGGGGTTATTTAAGGATAGCAAAAAGGCTGATTGTATATTTCCTATTGCCCCTCCCCCATTCTGTCAGCTAGAGCTCCTGTTTTAATTGCCAATAACATGGGTGCCAGTGGGCATCCCTGTCTTGTGCCTCTTCCTGATTAAATGGTGCTGAATCTAAACCATTTGTCCTTACTACAGCTTTCACTGACGAATATAATTGTTTCATTGTGTGGATAAAAGATCATTTTAGTTAAAAGTTAAATTTTAAAAAACACTCTGTCAAGTCATTCAAAAAGTTTAAGGATAGCAGTGCTATAGTAACTTTTTCTTTACTTCCAAAATGTATAATGTTTAACATTCTTCTTACTACATCAGTGAATTGCTTCCAGTAAATGAACCCTGTCCAGTCTTCTATAATTTGATAAACCCAGACAGATGATCATATTTTTGCATCTTCGTTTAGTAATGCTATGGGATGGGATGATCCCAAGGACATATGGTTTTTCCCCAGCATGTCTGTTTCCATGTACCTGGGCTCTCCAAAATGCGGTTAAGGAGCTGTGCCAGCTCAGAGAAAAAGATATCTCCCGTTGCCTGATAGAATTCCTGGCTGAATCCATCTAGTTCTAGAGTTTTCCCTTTTTTCAATCTCTTTATCACCTCCTTAATTTCTTTCTCTGAAATTGTTTGGTTTACATATGTGGAGTGATCTTGGCTAAGTGGTTTTTAATTAATCTTTCTTAGATAAATTTCTATTTGATTGGGTCTGAGCTGCCAGAGGTGTACAAATTCAATTCTGATAAAATTTAGTGAATTCGCTGTTCATTTCTGATGCCTTTGTGATAAATGTATCCTTCTTTGTCCTTAACTAACCAAATAAAATGTCTTATTCATTTCTTTGTTAGGACTCTTGCAAGTAATTTAGAATGGCAGTTTCCGAATTCATAATTTATTTATTTATGTACAGTATTTATATATCGCTCCGTATCTAAAATAGATTCTGGATGGTGCACATAGGGATAAAACAGTAAAAAAAAAAAGATTAAAAACAGCAAATTAAAATAATATAGTCTATTGAAATATATAATAGTCATGTATTTTTACCAGTTTCAAAAGCCTTTAATTTATTTCTTTTCCCTAATAGTTTTATATGTTTTTAATTCATCTTCATATGAAGAGGAGTAGCTTGGGATCTCTAGTTTCAGGTCTGCCAGTATAGCTGCTTTCTGATTTATTGACCATGTTTGCATGATCACAGGGGAAAAATAAGCCACGGTGGCTTATTTTCCCTCCCCACACATGCTGGTCAAGAGCCACCTAATTAGCATAATTACCCTTGCCAGGCACGGGTTGTGATATGTCTGAATCCGGTGACGGTGGCTGGCTGGGATGGTTTAGGGCTGCCAGGTGGCTTGTAGATCACCCAAACCATCTCTTTTTGCCAGGTTCAAAAGTCGGACATCACAACAGCCCATGCTTGGTGAGGGTAATTATGCTAATAAGGCAGCTCACGGAGTATTTGCAGTGTTGCAGGGCAAAGATCTTGATAGACCTGAATGATAGCATTTTCCTGTGAAAGATCCTTGATGTTTTTCAGAGCTTTGAAAGTTTTTCTTTTGTACTAAATCTTTCAAAGTAGACTGTTATGTCATGGGATTTCTGCCCTTTTGTGTTTTCTGCCTGAGGGCTCTGTGTGCTCTTTCAAAGTCTGCTGGTTGCACCTCGAATCCTAAATTAAGGCTGTTCAGCCATTCAGATAAGGGAATGCTCAGGTATGTCTCTTCATCACTCTAGCATGCCACGGATTCTGATGTTCCACCAACAGCTCATGTTTCACTACTGGTCCTCCTGACATAGCTGAAATTCTCGTCAGCTTTGCTAACTTGTCTAGCTTTGGCTGGTGTGGCAAAGCTACTTCCATGGCAGAGTTTGCAGTGTTTTCAATACTAGACAGTTTAAAATGTCACCTCAGACTTTTTTTTATCTTCCAGAAGCTTTAGTGCCTCAGATCAGTCTTTTGCAAGCTCTTGCAATAGCAATTTGATACAAGCAGCCATTCCACACTGGAGTAGTATTTCTTCAAGAGCTTTTTGCAGCCGTTGCACTCCCCCCCCCCCTTTCACCATGACAGTTTTCTCTTCAGTGTCAGATTCTTCTGTGTCGCTGAGGCAATCCCGGGGTGGAAAATATGCTTCTAGATTGTTTTCTTTGCATAGATATGATCTTTGTTGCATGCACAGAAGATTTTAGAAGCTATTCTGCCCTGCTATTGTTGCAGAAAAAGCCCCTCAGAATCAGGAGCAACTGAGTTATGCCGCCATCTTGGCTGACAGCTGGCCATGCCCCCTCATTTCTGTCAACTGCTGAACACTTTATTTTCTTTTAAATTAATGTGTAGCCTTGGGCGACTTTGATTCACTATTTGTGTGGATGACTTATCCCTGTCATATAAGATATTGTAATTTACCCATGAAGTTAAAACAACAACAAACGTTAATGAGATATTGGCCATGCTTATCAGTGTTGCCAAATTGACCAGTGACGAGGAACCATTTGTAGTGTTTATTTCAGCTGGAAAATGTGACACGAAGTAGTCACCAACCCCTAAATCCAACCTTGCCCCAGGACAGAGAATGATGCCTGGATGAGTGTATGGGCTTCCCAATCTGTGGCAATGATTGGTACATTGCAAAGCATGTGCACAGAGAATGGTTTAAGGAATGAGACGGAGCGTAGGGAGCCCCTTCCTACAGTTGGAAGACTTAAAATTGGTAGGCACGCACTGGTAACTTCGAGACTTGACTTCTGCAATGTGCTGTACATAGGGCTTACCTCTGAACCTAGTCCAGAAACTTCAACTAGTGCAAAATATGGCAGCCAGGTTGGTCACCGGTACATCTAGGGGTGACCATATTACATCAGCATTAAGATCACTCCACTGGCTGTCAATTAGTTTCTGGGTGAAGTACAAAGTGTTGGTTATTACCTTTAAAGCCCTACATGATTTGGATCCAGGTTACCTGTGGGATCGCCTTCTCCCATACAAACCACCCCGCACACTCAGGTCCTCAGGGAAGAATTTGCTACAGTTGGCCAAAACCAGGCTGACAACTGTTACCCAGGGGACCTTCTCTTCTGCCGCTCCCGGACTGTGGAATGGCCTGCTGGAGGAGATTCGTCAACTTAATAGTCTTTTTGACTTTAAGAAAGCCATAAAAATCTATCTCTTCCGGCAGGCCTACCCAGTCAAATTTTAAGAGTTTTATCTGTATTTTAATAATGTATTAATTTTATATGTTTTAATCAGTTTTATGTATTTTATGTCATTTGTATCAATGTTGTTTCCCACCTCGATCCTGAGGGAGAGGCAGGTAATAAATAAATTATTATTATTATTATTATTATTATTATTATTATTATTATGCCATACCCTCTCCAGATGTGATTGGATCCAATCATGTTGTCCTGAGAAAAATTACTAGTTTAAAACATTGTTTTTTTCTGTTTGTGATTCCTATATTCCTTGAACCAGTGTGCCTGTAAAGCATTCACCCACTGAGGGGGTGTCTGTCCATGGCCCCTCAAAATCCTGGAACCAGCACTGTTCTATCAAGGGAGGGTATCTTGTGGCCCACCAGATGTTTTGGCCTACAACTCCCATGATCCCTCACCATTGGCTATGCTGGCAAGGGCTGATGAGAGTTGTAGTCCAAAACATCTGGAGGAACAGAAGTTCATCACCTCTGTTCTAAAGGAATATGAACCTTGTCAACTAGGAAAGAAACCACAGACTTATAAAAAATACCATTGGTTCAATTACAGTAATCTCAACCTAACTACTAAGTAATGTGGTTTAGTGGTGAGACTAAATCACATTCAAGGAAATGCAGGTTCAAATCCACAGTCAGCCATGAAGTTCACTGGGTGACTTTGCCTCAGTGACTCCCAGCCTAACCTATCTTGCAGGGTTGTTGTGAGGGAAATGAGGGTAGGGACAGAATCATGTGTGCCACCTTGAGCTCCTTGGAGGAAGGGCAGGAAATAAATGTTGTAAAGGACTGCCATCTCTCCTATGAAGCTGCCCATTTTTAAAAGTTTGCTTTGGAGACCCTCCTCAGGTGCCTCAATAAATAGGTTAAGCAGCTGGTGACCATAGATTGGGCCTTTTTGGTGGAACATTTATTTGAGGAACATTCTCCTGAACAGATTTGTGAGGCACCAACGTTGGCTTGCCTTAGTGAACACGTTTTTATTTTTTCAAATTATCCGGGGCTTTCATTCAATTATGTTTTTATTAATTGTTTCAGTTGAACTGGTGTAAGCCATTTTGGCTATTATTATTTTTAATAGAAATATGATATACACAATTTTAAATATAAATAAATATTTGCCTTGCTTCTGAGGATCTCTATCTTTTTAAGAATTTGTAACATTTGACATCATATAATTGGTATTATGAATTTATTTTCACTACCACTTTGTGCACCTATGTCACCCAGCATATTTAGCTTGCTGTATAATTACTTGTCATGGTTCCCTGAATCCAGAAGCTATTTGTTTAGAACTTCTCTGTGGTTGGGACAGTCTGTCACAACTCACACGCTCCGATGAAATGACCCACATGGGATATTTAAATCTGAGCAATGTTCCCCATAGCCACTAGAGGGCAGTAACATACTGTGCCTTTATAATGGTCTAATCATCATCATTATTCTGAACTTTAATATAATTATACAAAAAACCTATGGCTTACAAAAACAATGTTAAGGCTCTACAGATTCCAACCAAGCACCAAAAAACAGGGAAATTGGGAGTTAAGGCTCACAAGCCTTAACGCCACATCCTCCCTAAGGAGGCAGAAAGTGCAAGTGAAATTATCATTCTCCCAAAGCAGATAAACCATGAGGACAGGGTGGAGAATATGATATGCAGAGGTGACTGTGGGTTGTGGAAAACTGATCACAAACAACTTAGGGCCACCTACTTCTCTTTTTTTGTTTAGAGCAGCCCTTCCCCAACCTGGTGCCCTCCAAAGGTGTTGGACTACAACTCCCATCATTGCAAGTCAGTATGTCTCATGGTCAGGAATGCTGGGACTTGTCATCTCAAAAATCTAGATATGCAATTTGATATGCAGAGGTGACTGTGGGGTTGTGGGAAATGATGATGAACAACTTAGGACCAGCTACTTCTCATTTCTTAGAGCATCTCCTTATGTTGAGAGTTGCAACCCAACACATCTGACAGGCACCAGGTTGGGGAATGTTGTTCAAGAACAAGGGAAGTGTGGTAAGAGTCTTGAAATTAGACTCATGTAGTTTCGTGTCCCAACCGTCACTATCCCAATCAGACGAAAGACACGTGTAAGATCGAAAACTGGCTGCAGCTCTTTAATTTTCCTTCTTGCAAGAAGTGACCAACTAGGAATCAAAACCTAGAAAATGGTACTGGCTACATATTTTGAACATCTTTAAATAGGAAAAAATCATACAGGGATACATGGATCTGGTTCAGTTAAACAGTGATTAATTCTACCAATCCTGAATTATCTAGAATACACATAAGCTTCAAAGAATCTTCTGATGTGGATTCAGTTAACTCTATCTTTGACTAAGAGATAGAATCCACAAACATTGCAATCTTTGCCAGATGTAATGTTGTCATAGCTTGTCTCCTAAGAAGGCAAAGTCTATTGCTGTATCCGTTCTTTCTTTAACCTTCTGTCCTCGGCTTAGGAATGTAGCTACCATTAATTCCCCTACGTGTTTTCCTCTTGCCAAGTTAACCTGAGGTCTTCATGAGACACACTTTATTAACTCTTATTTCAGAGGCACGTATAAGGGAATTTTGAATTATCTTGCCACAGAAGGCAGAATGTAGATCTCCAGATGTTTTGGAATTCAACTTGTAAAAGCCCCTATCAGCATGGGCAGTTATCAGGAATGCCGCAAGTTGATGTCCAAATCATCAGGATAGATCTATTTTTTGCTCACATCTGTACTAAAGTATGATGTTTTCCAGCATTAAGATATGTGATCAATCAAGGAACTACAAAAGAGCTGCATCACTTTAAATAAACTGTCAAAACCAAATGAAACAGCAATGAATGAATCTTGAATACCTAATCCAGATAGCCCTTCAGACATCAACATTAGTTTTCAACACATGGCATAGGATGTCTGTTTCTTGAATATCAGATAAAGGATTTCTCTTACTTGTTCAGCAGTGTGAGATCAAAGACAGAGCTACCACCTAATACTTTCATGCGTAAGTATTATTTTAAAATTAAGTATGAATTGATTTTTGTCTTCCCCATAACACATAACATGGGAGTTACAGTGCAACACATCTGGAGAGCATCAGGCTGGAGAAGGTTGACTCCTATACATGTCTTCTCAGAAGCCAGTGCCACTGAATTCACTAGGGATTTCTCCCAAGAGGTATAGGATTGCAAACTAATCTCATCTGAAAGGTGTTCAAGACAGCCAAACTAAACCTCTTCCGCTCCACTGTTGCTTTGATGAGATGATGTATTGTGCAGGGATTGTGGGGAGTGAACAGTATATTTTTTATAAATACATTTAAAGAAAAAAAACATTGGTTCTTTGAAAGGCAGGATATTGACCAAAAGTTGGAAGTGCCTGGCACATGCTCTGGTTCTAGATCTGTAATGAATAGTGCCCCTTTTGTTATCAAGAGTGCTGTTATATGCGAGATGTGTGTGAGAGAAAAGTATTGGGCAGACCCTGTATTTGGTAAGGGTATGGAACAGCATTCCCCATCCTGCTGCCCTCCAGGTGTTTGAGATGACAAGTCCCAGCATTCCTGACCATTGGACATACTGACTTGCAATGATGGGAGTTGTAGTCCAACACCTTTGGAGGTGAAACATTTTCAATTTTATGGCTGTTAGAATGACCCCCCCTCCCACCAATTATCACGTTAACATGGCGGAATGTGTTTTTTACTGATGGCCCTTAACAATGGAGGCACGGCTGTGACTCCATTAATCTTCAGAAAGTTAACCAATCATGCAGGTATCGACAGCTACTCCATCCAAGTGCTATTGTTCAGTATAGTTATTACTTGCCTAGTAGATCCATGACACATCAGCAGAGTATGCTCACCAAAATGGTGTGTGCAGAACCCATAAATATTTTCTAACTATGCACTAACCTCATGACAACAGGCAAAAACCTAATTGTTTTTTTTTTTTACTAATGAGGAATCTCAGTGAATGAGGAATTACATGACAGACAAATTCCAAAAGGCTCAGACATCTTCTCTATTAAGATATGGTCATTTATCTTCATTAAGACCTGGTTCAGCAGAGTAGCTAACAATGTGAACATGGAAATCCTTGATTAAGATCTCACCTCAATCACAAACTCACACTAATATTCTCTCAATCTCAGCTACTTTCTGCAATATGGAGGTAATAATAGCAGTCTATTTTATTTTTACTCGTTTTTATATATTTGCAACATTTATATACCACTCCACATCTGAACAAATCCCAGTGCAGTGAACAATAAAAAAGAATAAAACACCATAGTAAATTTTTTTTAAAAAGAATACCAATAAAACCAATCAAGGAAGGCTTGTTGAAATGAAGATGTCTTCAGCAGGCACCAATTAACACAATGTTGTTGCCTGTCTGACCTCCAGGGGTCAGGAATTCCAAAGAAAAGGGCTCACTGCACTGAAGACTCTACTCCTGGTGGACTCCAATCGGACCATAAATCCATATGGAACCACCAGGAGCATGCCCTCTGATAACCTCAGTGACCAGGCAGGTTGATAAGGGAGAAGTTGCTGTCTCGAGTATCTGATCCCAAGTTGTTTAGGGCTTTATACACTCGTAGTAAAAGCTTAAAACTGGCCTGTTAGCAAATTGGCAGCCAGCGCAATTCAGCAAAGGAGTTACATACTGCTGCATTCTGCACTAGCTCCAGTTACTGTACCAGCCTTAAGGACATCCCCACATAGAGCGCATTACAGTACTTATAGTAGACTATTTACTCAGTAGAGTATTTACTTAGATAAAGTATGTGAAGCATTTTAAACAATTGAAATGCACTTCAATAAATGACATCTAAGACTTTTGTGGCACCTTAAAGACTATTTTTTTTATTATGGAATAAGCTTTTGCATCTGAAGAAGTGGACTCTAGCCCATAAAATCTTAAAGAATAAGGGTGCAATCCTATGAATGTTTAAACAGAAAAGAGCCCTACAATTCCTAGCATGCCCCAGCAAGCATGGCTAGCTGGAGAGATCCTGGGAGTTGCAGGGCGTTTTTCTCTCTAAACATGCATACGATTGGGCCTAAATACGTTAATCTTTAAGGTGCCACAAGACTCTGTTATTTTTGCTGCAATAGAATAACAGAATAATTTCCTCTCTGGAAATTAAATAAATGAGAAGAGTTTCCAGACATTGTTGTTACCTGTGCTGTGCATAATTCTCCTGCTCTTATTTCTGGTCAAAAAGGTTTTAAGGTTTTTATAGTGTAACAAAAGCCTGCAAAACCTTTTTAATCAGAGAAGGCAGCCATTTTATGAATGTATACGCCCTCATGGCTGCCATTTTGTGAGAGCATCCATGGCACTCCCTCAAAATTTCTAATGTGCCCACCAGCCCCCAAAGGTTGGGAGTCCTTGGCTCAGCCCAGTCATCAGCTCCCCAGACCTTGCATAGTATTTTCAGGAGGCTAGAAGAGCTGCCATGGAAAGGAGAGGGCAGGGAAGTTGGCTTCCCCCAGCCCAATTGCACGTGCCTACATCTGAATCCAACCCAAGAGCCTGTAGAGATTTCTGCAAGATGGTAGATAGGAGGGACTTCAAATCAGTGGGGTAAAATGGTGGCTAGGAAATGGAAAGGGGAAAGGCCAATGTGGTTTTGTTTTGCTCCATGTTCAGGGACTGACGGCCATATTTGCACAGTGTCTGGGGACATTGTTCTATCTTTTGTTGCAGCAAGGAATGTGGCCAAATAGCTTAAGCCAGCTGGATTATGTTAATAAACTATACTTTGCCTGACCACTGTTCAGCACCTCCTTTGCTTCTCCTCTCTGCTTCTAACATAGGCTGACCATATGAAAAGGAGGACAGGGCTCCTGTAACTTTAACAGTTGTAGAGAAAAGGGAATTTCAGCCAGTGTCATTTGTATGCAATTAGTTCCTGATGAAATTCCCTTTTCACCACAACTGTTAAAGTTGCAGGGGCCCTGCCTTCTTTTGTATATGGTCACTCTAGTATAGTGCCTGCACCTTTAACTGTTGTGATGAAGAGGGGATTTCACCAGGGACTAATTACATACAAATGACACTGGCTGAAATTCCCTTTTCTCTACAACAGTTAAAGTTACAGGAGCCCTGTCCTCCTTTTCAGATGGTCAGCCTATCTAACATGCATGCTATGGCTATAATCTAGTAACTGGCAGGGGTTGATGTGTGTACTACATATTTGCCGTTGTAGGCATGTAGAATAAAATGAGATAGGCACACAACCCTAGGACAAGAGTTGGGGTCTGTATCCTTGTGTCTCCTTCCAGTTCTGTGATTCTGACTAGGGATCATATTTATTTAGCACATCTGCATTTTTATTTTCAGTCTGTGGCAAGTCTGCTCCTTCCACTGCTGCTGTTTCGACTCAGAAGACAGAAGCAAAGGAAAGGATTGTGGAGCAAGCAGGAATGGTGTGGCCAGTGCCAGCACAAGGTTTTTGAAAGCACTTGGGCAAGACACTCTCAATGAGCAGAGGTAATCTTTCTTTTAAAAAGATTGAATATAATGCAGTATTTAAAGTTATACCTGGGATATCATGAGATCTCCCCAGTGTATAAAGTTGGCATTGCACTATAATTCCATCACTAGATGGAGCTGTTTCATTGAACACAATGGAGCTTTGCCGAGAAGGGAAGTTTTTAATTTAAAATCACATGGTCGCGTGTAAAGGGGCACATTGTGAACACGGAAAGACTGCATAGGATGAAAGCTGGGGTTTTTCTTATGATTGGAGAAGGTCATTGTTGGATAAAACATTGTTGAATTAGAAAGACAGAGTCACCTTTCCATTTGGCAGAACTCACTGTTGCTTTAAATTTAGCAATGCCTATTTTGCTATGCAAATATATGCACAGAACTTTAAAAAAACTTTCCTCAGTAATAAACATTGTTTTCTGTCTTTGACAAATCTATAAACAAAAAATACTTTAATTTCACTTCCATTGGGACTCTTAACATTTGAATTTGTGAAAGAGTTCATTTTAAAACTAGTTGCCAGATGGAGATGAAGGATTTATGATGTATTTTGGATAGCAGTTTAAAAGCATCAGCATTCACCAGACATAAATCTTTGTTGCCAGTTGTACACCAGGGAGTTCTTAAACTAATATTATGGTTAGAATTCTTTCCAGATCCTGGAGTATCTTTGCTTTCAGTTATGGGATTTATGAGCAAATAGACTCATAAACCAGAATCCAACACAGAGTTAAATGCATTTCAGTCCATTATCACTTCAGGGGGAGGGGGCCATAGCTCAGTGGTACAGCACCTGCTTTGTTTGCAGAAGGTTCAAGGTTTGATTCTCAGCAGTTCCAGGTAAGGCAGGAAAAACTCCTGCTGGATACCTGGAAAGGTGCAGCCAGTCATTGGGCCAGTCTGTATGTCATGACAAGCCACCGTGGATTAATTAACACTAGGGGCACTGTGGTATGTGTTGGCCACCATTTTAAATATTCACGCCCTGGCCAGTGGTTGCTGAGGCTTGTTGTCTCTACAACCATAGAAAGACCATTATCAAAATGGCGGCTAGCATCTGCCACAGAAGATTAATTAACCCACGGTGGCTTGTCATGATGTGTGAATTCAGTAATTCCTGACAATACTGAGCTAGATTGGCCAATGTCTGACTCAGCATAAGGCAGCTTTCTATGTTTGTAAATATGAGCTGAATGGGTGAGTAGCCAAAACAGGGCCACTGGGACACAAGGAGGTATCAACATGGTTGGCAGAACCCCAAGGTTTGCAGGTGTACAGAAAAATAGGGGAGGAGAGAAACCTAAGCAGGCAACCCCCCCCCCCCCCAATAACCTATCCCAGTGAAGATTGAACATGCTCAATAACACTGAAAGCTTTGGGAGAAACAATTTAAAAATGGTTGGTGGTGGTGGAAGAGAATATCCAGGAAGATGGCAAATCTGGCTGGCTTAATAGCAGCATTGCACACTGCTACATTTTGTTGCCAGTCTCTTTTGAGTTTATATATTTATTCCTCCATCTTTGACATATTTCTTTCTCTTCTTTATTTGATTTGATTTGTACCCTGCCTTTCCACCAAGAAAACAGAACTCAAGGCAGATTTGGGCCAACTTTATCTGTGATTATACAATCATTTCATGTGATAACAAAAGATAAAGTAGGCCTTGACAGAAAGGGGAAAAAAGTCTTCCAAAGAACAGCATACAACAGATATCATACAATGACAAGAATATTGTATACCTATTTATTTGATTTATACCCTGCCAAGGATATGGCTACTCAACATGGCTATAGAAACATGGCTGTTTTCAGATCTAAATACAATCTAAATTTCAACGGAGGGGAAAGCAGCACCATGAGTTTATTTTGCAAATTTTCATAGTGCGAAAAAGGTAGCCACCTAGTATATACAGTTCAGTCTTTTCCTGATGATCCACATTGATTCCCAATGCTGACATTTTCTCCCTCAGCACTATGTACTCTTTATTAGGCTGTTATACCAACTACATCCTTCTCTGGATAGAGACAGCCTAGCTACAGTTATCCATGCTCTATTAACCTCTCATCTCGATTACTGCAATGTGTTATAAGTAGGCCTACCTTTGAAACAATCTGGAAACTTCAGCTGGTGCCAAATAGGGCAGCAAGATTGTTAATGGGGACTGGCCAATGAGTTTATATTACGCCAGTCCTTTTCCAGCTGCACCTGCTGTTAGCCCATGTCCAGGCCCGATTCAAAGTGCTGGTATTAACATTTAAAACCCTAAACAGCTTGGGGTGAAGTTATCTGAAGGATCGCCTCCTTCCATATGTACCTTACCTAAGATCATCTTCAGGGCTCCTTCTCCATGAGCTCCTGCAAAAGGAAGTGAGTTGGGTGGCTACTAGGGCCTTTTTTGCTGTGGCGTCCCGGCTGTGGAATGAGCTCCCTAGAGAGGTTTGCCTGGCACCTACGTTGTACTCCTTTTGATGCCATGTAAAGACCTTTTTATTTTCCCAGTATTTTAGCATTTTAGCACCCTGGTCTTTGAGCTCTGCTGTTTTGAATCTCTATTTTAAATCTCTGCATTGCTGCTCAGTTTTATTCTAGTTGTATTTTACACTGTGGTTTTAAGCTTCCATATTTAATGCCGCATCTTATGGTTTTAATTTTTGTGAACCACCTAAGGAGCTTCAGGTTTTGAGTGTTATAGAAATGAAATATGATTTATTTATTACATTTCTATATCACCCCATAGCCAAAGTTCTATTATTGCAATTGATTTTTGTGCTCTGCAAATTGTTAATGGCCAGATACCACCTTGTGCCTGTGGTTTCCTTCATGGTGTGATGACAATACCGACAACACCAGTGTCCAATTTCTATTCATTATTTTCTGCCTTTTAAAATTATTTGCCTTAAAACAAAGAAACAACTGCTTCCTGTCATATGGAGAGCAAGCTGTTAATGTGAGCAGCTCATATTTATCAGGAAGTTCTTTGAGATAAGATCAGCAGAAAGCATCCCTATGGCATTGCCTTTCTGCTTGCAATCGCTAGCACTTCCTTTGAGACCTTCCTATGTCCTTCTTCACGAAGATGTCATGATGTAAAATCCATAGGACTGCCCAAAATTGCTTTCATACATTATGTGTCTGTCATACCGTAGCAGTGAACTCCGTTTTTCATTGATGTCACTAAACATTCAAGGTTCAGCTTTCAACACTGTGGATAATAATGTGGTACAGTTGCTTCCAAAATTTACTGTTAGAAACAGAAATGGGTAGGAAAATTAAAATACACATGTATTTGTTAATATTAACTACTAGTCTGGAGAAAGAGGGGGTGGTCTTCCCTGTAATTGCACTCAGTGCACTGCAGTTGTGTGAAAGAACCTCTCTCCCTCCCCAGCTCCAACCTATTGTTGGGTTGGGGGTCTCAATACCCGCACCAAAGAGTCAACAGCTTGCCAAGATACAGGTGGTGGTAAGCAAAAGTGCAAACCAAAGGGAGCTTAACTCACAGTAAGGCTATGTGCACAGTAGGAAACGCTTACACTGCCTCTTAAGAAGGAGCTTCTATTTTGCATTCAAGATTTGTCTGGAGGAATAAACAAGAAGGGTTTCTTTCTGTTTAACAAATTATGCTATTAGGCTGTAAGTGTGTCTAGCGGACATTTTATGGATAGAAAAAGATAATAAACTTAATTTCCCCATAGGTAGCCATGTTAGTCTGTTGTTGCAGGAAAAACAGCAGAGAGTTTTGTGACACTTTAAGGACTAACACATTTATTGTGGCAGAAGCTTTCATTGCCTATAGTCCACTATTTCATCAGATAATAAACTCAGGAGATCTTTGGACATGACCAGCAGATGCTGGAAAAGAAACTGGGGGGGGATTTCAGATTGAGGTCAATCCAAGGGGATTTCAGATTGAGGTCAATCCATTGACATGTAATATTTCTTCAAAGCTTTACAACAGTCTTCCTCAACCTGGTGCTATCCAGATGGGCTGGATTGGCTGAGGTGACCAACTGTCAGGATTTCCCCGGATTTGTCCTGGTTTTTGTTCTATCCTGGGTGTCAGGAGGGAATTTTCTGGAATTTTCTATAATGTCATGGAAAGACACACTTTCCCCCTTAAGGCCACCATTAGCATGGCGGGAGGGAATGACATGCTTTCTGGAGGTGCGTCATCCCCCCCCCACTGTTCCAATCAGGGCCTCAAATGGGAATGCATGTCATTCCTGGACATTATAGAAAAGGCCCCTATTGGAGCAGTGGGGGCGGGAATGACACACTTTCCCCTTCTCTGCACCAATTGGGGCCTTTAAGGTGCTTTCCAGAAGCCCCAGAAAGCTGCTTCCCCCCATAGGTGTCATCTTTTTTGTTTTCCTAAATATGGTCACCCCAGGGAATGCTGGGAACTATACTCAGTGGGGGCTGGTGGCACCAATGTCAGCGGGCTGGTGAATCCGCTCTGGGTTTCAGTCAGGACCAATCAGTAAAGGAGTTATCCAGAGTGCTTTGCTTTACACCTTGGATAGCTTCTTTAGAGTTCTGACTGAAATACAGAGAGGATTCAGCACCCCACGACATTGGAGCCACCTGCCTTCACCTATAGTAGTCCAACACATTTGGAGGGCACGAGGTTGGAGGAGACTACTTTACAAACTCTCTCCTCCCCTATAAAACATCCCTCTCTCCCAGCATCAGTCATTGGTGGATCCATAAACATAGAAAGTTATTTTTAAGAAAGCAGTGTGAGCCCTGCAGTTCTTATTAATCACTCTCATTCATCTCATTAATTACTGTCAATAGACTTACGGAAAATCAGTGCTGCTGAAATATTTATCAATTAATTACTCAATTGGCTGTAAATTGTCCACATCTGCTGGAGCAGCTTGATGGGCCATCATTTTAGCTACGAATCCAAATCCAAACCATTTTTATTGCCCACAATACTTTCTGCATGGAGCCTTGTGAAACCAAGCCAGGCTCAAGGCTCAGAAAACACACAAGCCACTTTGAAATGCGTTGCAGAAAAGATATGGAGCTTTGCTCATTTTGGGCTTTATTAAGAAGTGGAATTAACAGTTGATGAAATGAACACATTGACTTAATTTTAGGCACGTCTGATAATGTGAAACTTATGTTGATTAGCTAACTAGCAAAAAGCTCATCAGAATAACATGCTGTATTTAATTCCAGAACATGACAGTGTCTAAGGGCTCCATCACACCAGTGTTTTATCACACTTTTGCCCTGCCTTATTTAACCTTTTGCGCCACGATACTCATACATTGTCGTCCCTGTCCTGCAGTCATCTTGCCCTTTCCCCGCCATTTTCCATCTTTTTTTAGGGTGGGGGAAGTGCAATATTTTTTTCTCCATGTGGGATAAAACCACCCTTCCATCCCCATGTATTGCCATCCATGCACTATGTCGCAGAACCTCCCTTCTTGGGGGCATCTGTGTCGAAGTGTGGACTTGCTAATGAAAGAGGAGGGTATGTTGAGTTGCTCGAATGACCGGGCTTGTGCTGTGTCGCTCGAATGTACTTCCATTTCTCCAACCCCACTCTCATTGCTATTTCTCCCCCTCAAAAGTCAGAAATGGTGCCTAATCGATCAAACACTAAATCGTTAAAACAGTAGACAACAAAACCAGAGCAAGGGGTGGAAGGCACCGACGTCCATCACAATGTCCATCAACCACAAGAACCAATGAATTGGAGGAAAAGTGGTGGGGTGGGGTGAGTGCAGTGGTGATACCAGGAATCATGAGCAGGTGCAGGTGAAAAGATAAATGAGGCAAAATAGCACAAGAATGCACGTATGTGAAAGTGACCAGCGCTTGACACACTAATGAAACGGAGGTAGTAGTTGCGGATGTATACCAGGAAAAAGAGTAGGTGTGACGGAGCTCTAAGCTGAGATGGGGAGAAAGGATGGATGAGCTTCCTTCTGGAAAAACACAAGAAAGAGAACTAGGCCATGGCATCTCCTGAGGTCACTCCAACTGCTTCAGCAGCGGCTCCTTTTCCAATCTTCTTCAGTGGCTAAATCAAGTCTGGGATGAAAAAGTCAGGAGCAAATGATATTGCTGGGATAGCTCAAGAGAAAGAGTGTCTCTACATTAAGGAAAGAACACCCTTACTAGGCTTTCTTCTTCTAGGATCTTTCTGCATTCACTACAGGCTCCTTTAGATGACGACCATCACATGATTTGTAATAGAAAACTTCCCCTCCAATGAAACAGCACCATCTAGTAGCTGTATTATAGCGCAACATTGACTTTACACACTGGGAGGTTCTGCGATAATTTTAAATAGTGCATTATCTCTGTTCTTTTTTAAAGTGAGATTACTGGGGCGAGGCATGGGCGATGTCCTGGAGGTTGATGGCATCATGTAAGGACCCACAAACATCCATGAGTAGTCAATCATGAGTGTGCAATAAATCACTCATGTAGAGAACCTCAAAGATGCAGGAATGCAATTAAGACAGAATTTCACTTTCTCCATAGGGGTTATTCACTTTGACCTTATCACATGTTGAGAGAATGTGAGAGGAGCTTGCTGGGCTGCACCAGGTAACCTGTCTCCTGCCACACATTTTGAACCCATGTAAAGCAGGAGTGTTGAACCTCAGGCCCACCAAGGGGCCAAATTTGGCCTGCCAGGGTTGAAATCGAATTCGGTCTTTGGGCTGGAAGAGGTTTGACACCCGTAGTGCAAAAGGACCTGACATGTATGCCAGTGTACAGCTGTTT
Organism: Anniella stebbinsi; assembly: GCA_029215795.1. Classification (NCBI taxonomy): domain Eukaryota; kingdom Metazoa; phylum Chordata; class Lepidosauria; order Squamata; family Anniellidae; genus Anniella; species Anniella stebbinsi. The sequence continues at coordinate 64,292,974 of JARDYH010000001.1, read as the reverse complement.
ACACGTAGGACCCCTTCACATAACTACCAAATGCATATGGGTGTCGCCAGCATGTGCATCAGCAGTAATGGGAGGTGATGATTGGTTAACAGCAATTGCATGGCTTAAAGGAAGGTGACTGTTTTGATTTGTGCTGAAAACATTAATAGAGTTATTGACCCTGTTCAGACGACTTGCTAAGCCACCGTGGTTAAGCATTTTGAGCTAAACCTTATGGCTTCGCGTGCCATGTGAGCCATGACTTAGCGTGTCATGTGAACCATTCCTAACCATGATGGCTACATAACCATGGTTTAAACAACCTCACTAACCATTTGCTGCAAAAGGGTTAGCAGCCTAACCATGGGTCCCTCTACAAGAGCTCTTTAAAGCTCTTTAAAGGAGCATTAAAAATTTGACCTCTACAAGAGCGGAGCGCAAATCGGGGGTTGAGGCGCTTTTTCTGTCCAATTATGCGCATTATCAAATGCGCGTTAAATAGCGAGTTTTAATTTACTGCGGCAGTTAAAGCGCCTTATGACCATGTAAACAAGCTATTCTCTGCATTAAACACCTCTAAAGCACGTTTCATACAACCGGTAAGGCAACCAGTTATGTGCTTAACCGCCTCCCGCGTATAGTGATTTGCCGTAAAAGCGATTCCAAGAAGATGTGCATATTTATTTATTTATTTTATTCTATTTATATACTGCCCCATAGCCGAAGCTCTCTGGGCGGTTTACAAAAATTGAAAACACTGAACAATTAAAACACCAATATACAAAATGTAAAAGCATAAAGCATAAAAACATGTTAAAATTACAATATCCTTCTGGGTCACAGCACAACAACAACACAGAAACACAAAAACCGTCATCATATGCTGTTAAATGCCTGGGAGAAGAGGAAAGTCTTGACCTGGCACTGAAAAGATAACAATGTTGGCGCCAGGCGAGCCTCGTCAGGGAGATCATTCCATAATTGGGGGGCCACCACTGAAAAGGCCCTTTACCTTGTTGCCACCCTCCGTGCCTTCCTTGGAGTAGGCAACCGGAGGAGGACCTTCGATGTGGATCGTAGTGTATGGGTAGGTTCGTGTTGGGAGAGGCGTTCCATCAAGTATTGTGGTCCCAAGCCATGTAAGGCTTTATAGGTTAAAACCAGCACCTTGAATTGAGCTCGGAAACGTATAGGCAGCCAGTGCAAGCGGGCCAGAGTAGGTCTTATATGCTCGAACCTTCTGGTTCCTGTTATCACTCTGGCCGCTGCATTTTGCACAAGCTGCAGCTTCTGAACCATCTTCAAAGGCAGCCCCACGTAGAGTGCATTGCAGTAATCCAATCCATAATCGGACAATCAAGCGTCAAACCGAATTCTTGTAGAGGGGACCCATGATTTAGCACGTCATCTGAACAGGCCCATTGTGAGATATAAAAAGTAACCACATGAAATGAAGTTTCATCATGAGAAACTTGCTGTGAATTTTGTCCCCCCACTGATAAGTGAAATGATGCCCTGGATCAATGGCCCCTTGGCCCTGCCTGTCTCCCCCTCCACTGTACCTTACCTCAGGTAGTGCAGTGTTGTTTTTTGTAAACAATTTTATTTCTCTTTATTTCTGGTTACACATGTCAAATAATATCATTATTCATTGACATTCCAATTTCAATTTCTACCTGATTTTTAATATTGATTAATAATTTACTTGCTTAATACACCTTAATTCACTGCTCACAAATCTTAATTCCTAGATCACACATTTACGGAACAAGGTTTCTTTCAAACATATTGGGAAAGGGAGCCTTGTTTCCTTACATCTATGCTCTCCAGAGCCCTGTAAATGCCGACAGAGGCAGCCCAATGTATAACGCATTGCAGTAATCCAGATGAGAGGTTATCAGAGCATTGATAACTGTAGCTGGGCTATCTCTGTCCAGATAAGGGTGCAGTTGGTATATCAACCTAAGCAGATAAAACTGAGTTCATCTGTGCCTCAAGTAACAGTTCTGGATAACTATGAACCAGATCCTTTAGGAGGAGTGCAACCCCCTCCAGAACATGGTGAACATCACCTAGCAGGACAGACGAACCATCCGCTAACAGTACCTCCATCTTGTCTGGATTAAGTCTCAGTTTGCTGGCCCTCATCCAGTCCTTTACCATGCCCAGGCACTGATTCAGAACAGCTACTGCCTCACCTGGGTTTGAGGTAAAGGAGTGGTAGAGCTGGGTGTCATCTGCATATTAATGACACCTCAGCCCACATCTCCGGATAATCTCTCACAGTGGTTTCATGTAGGGATGTGCAGGGACCCCCCAGATCGGATCGGAACTTGGATTGGGACCTCCAATTTTGTCCTGGATCAGATTGGACAAAATCGGAGCCCCCCCAGACCGGATCGGGCCTAATCCCAATCCGAAAATCGGACGTCCGATTTTCGGATTGGCCGCCATTTTTGTTTTCCCCATAGACTTGCATTGGGGGAAAGAAAGCTTTCCCCCAATGCAAGTCTATGGGGAAAACATGGCGGTGGGTAGGTGAGTGGGGGCCTAACTCCCCCCTCGCGCTTCTTACCTGGTGGGGCCATCCGTTGCAGATGGCCCCGGCAGGTAACCCCCCCCTGCTGTCTGCTTCCATCGGCGGGCGCCCACTGGCACCTGCCAATGGAAGCGGACAGCCTCGGCAGGTAAGCTCCCCCAGGTAAGCCCCCCCTCGATCCTCACCTGGCCGGGCTGTCCGCTTCCATCGGCAGGCGCCCGCTGGCGCCCACCGATGGAAGCGGACAGCCCCGTCAAGTAAAGGCCCCCCCGCTCCTTACCTGGCGGGGCATCCTCTTCCGTCTGGTGCTGGTAAACTACTGCGAACTAGGCCGCGAGGCCTAGTTCGCAGTAGTTTACCGGCAACAGAAGGAGGAAGACGTCCTGCCAGGTAAGCCCCCCCGCGATCCTCACCTGGCTGGGCTGTCCGCTTCCATCGGCAGGCGGCCACCAATGGAAGCGGACAGTCCCGCCAGGTAAGCCCCCCCCCCCGCTGTCCGCTTTCATCGGCGGGCGCCCGCTGATCCTCCTTCCGGACCGGTTCGGGAAAGATCGGACGATCCAGAGGGGTGATCGGAAATCAGATAATTGCATCCGATTTCCCCTGGATCGGCTCCAGATCGTGGATCGGACCCGATCTAGTGCACACCCCTAGTTTCATGTAGAAGTTGAACAACATAGGTGATAAAATAGAGCCATGTGGAACCTCATGGCCTAGGTGCCAAGTCACAGAAAAATAATCTCACAGCACCACCTTCTGGAATCGGCCATCCAAGTAGGAGTGGAACCATTCCAATGCAGTGTTTCCAACTCCCAGCCCAGACAACCTATCCAGAAGGATACCATGGTCAATGGTATTGAAAGCCACTGAGAAGTCCAAGAGAATCAACAGGGTCACACTCCCCCTGTCCCTCTCCCGGCAAAGGTCATCCCACAGGGTGACCAAGGCAGTTTCTGTTCCAAAACCAGGCCTTGAGCCCGATTGAAATGGATCTAGACAATCCATTTCATTCAAGAGTGCCTGGAGTTGTCCTGCAACCACCTGCTTAAGCACCTTGCCCAAGAAGTTTAGAGTTTTGATTTTAGAGTTCTGACTAGTTCTGACTGACACCCGGAGTGGATTCACCGCTCCACTGACTTTGGGGCCATCAGCCTTCACTGGATGCAGATGGCCCCTCTGAGGGATGAGACTACAAGAGGCAATATTATTTCTGCCCCACCATCCCCACTGCAGGAACTTTGTCTCTCAGGACTTCTGGTGTGATGGGGAGTTTTCTGCACAGAAGCCCAGTGTGACAAAGAGAAGAAGTACCACAGTTCGTAGGCCATATAATGTGGCCTACATACGCATTATATACCTGAAGAAATTGTTCTTTTTAAGAGTTTAGTTCAGGCCAGTAATCTACAGGGATTAATTTGAACTGATATCAGCTTTCAAGACTTAAAGCCACTCTCATTAATGATACATTTCAGTTACACAGATTGTGCACTAACAATTTCCTTTCACATAAGTTTCAGATAGTTTCTCATTTTTCACAAATACTCAAAGTTGGCTTTACCTGTGTTTAATTTAGGTAGTTATCTCTGTCAGCTCTGGGAAAATTTTAACTGCAGCAGCATCTGGAAGGGACTTTCTCTGCCCAGTGCTGCCTACACATGTGCTGTTGAGAGTCAAACTAGACATCATAATGCTAAAGGAGACACCTGGAATCACATCACTGTTTTAAAAGAATTAATAGCAGGTATTGAAGAGGGGGTAATTTTAGTCAGGAGCGAGGTGTGCAGGGAGGGGAAATTTAACCATTTCCTCCCTCAATACACTCCTGATGAAGGGCCCCTTCAAGCTCCCGGCTTGCTTGGGCGCGGGAAGGGTGTTGCGGTGTGGGTGGGGACGAGCGAGACGGGAGCCACCATTGACAGGCTCCCATGAGGCCACGGGCGGTGGGAGGGGAGGAGTGAGGTATTTAAGCCGGCTCACCCCTCCCAGCCCCCATGCGGTGTTTTCAGCGGCTCGGCTCTCTGGTGCCGCTGCTGCTGCGCGCCGGGAAGGACGAGGTTCCCGGGCGCCTCAGGGAGCCGAGCAGCGCGCGAGCGTGCGAGCACGCAAGGCGCTCGAGGCTACAGCGGCGGGAGGAGGTTTCCGAGCCTCGGCGACAGCGCGGGTGGCGGATAGCCAAACGGGCAAGGCAGCGGCGGCTCTGGCCCTCACGGCGCGGCGCGGGGAGGCGGCGCGCCAGACCACACAGCGGCTGCGAGACTAGCGGGGCAGTGGCTGTTATAGGCCTATCGCGGCCTCAGGTTGTGGGGGCCAGTTCACCCCCCCCTCAATTGGTGGTGTTCTAAGGGAGAGGGACAGAGGGGAGGCTGTGGGGCTTGGGCGACCCGGTCTACCTGGGGGAGAGGCACAAGGATGGGAGCGAGCTTTTTGAGGGCCATTCGCCCCTCTCCAATCCTCACCATTGTAAAGCGGTGTGGGAGGCTTTCTCCCGAGCGATGCGGGAGGGTTGCCATTTGCTCTTGCCCCTTCGCTGGGCCCTGTGGGGAGGCCGGGAGACAAGCAACGGGGGTTCAACCCTTCCCCCCCCTTGTTGCTGGGCAGACAGACGCGACGGTGGCGGATTTTCCATTTATTGGACTCATGCCAAGTCTGTTTTGGGCAGTCTTGTGAGCTCCTGGGGATAGTCATAGCTCCGCCTAGAGCCGGTGTGGGTTGCTAGGCAAACTTGCTTGGCAGCCAGGGGCGGGAACGTGACAGAGGGCCCTGCATTTGGTGGCGGGATACATTGTATCCTCAGGATCTTTCTTCTGTTGCTGGGCAGATAACCCAGGCAGTTTCAGAGAGCTCAATACCACTGACAGGCTGCAGGGGGTAGGAGGAGAGACAAATTGATTTACCAGACATCCTGCGGTATAGGCGGCCCCAAGGCTGCCAGTTTGGTCTTATTTTGACTCACAATGTCTCATAGGAAGGGCATAGGTGGCAGGAAGGGGAAGGGGAGAGCCCCTAAGCCCCCGGCTAAGAGAGCTCGGAGTCCGGCTGCTCTTTCTTCTGATGAGGAAGAGAACCCTAATATTGCGGCGTTGATAGCACGAATTAATGTAATGGAACAGGAAAAAGGAGTTCCCCCCCCACCTTCTTCCACCCCTGCTGGGCGGTTAGGAGTGAGGAGTAAGAGGCTGACCAGGGCTCAAACACAGGATCAGATGTTGACATCTCTTGCAGCTCGGCTCGATACGATTGAAGCAGCATCCAGCGTACCTGAGTTGAGTGTGAACGCCGTAGCGACCCCCAGTGTGAATGGCAGGGACAACGAGCCAGACACGGTTCAGAACCGACCCGTGGGTGAGGCAACAGTCAATGTCGGGCCAATGGCATCTTTGGGGGGGGGCCCTGGGCGCCAGCTTCAGGTGAGTCGCACAACACCACACCACAGCGACACTTGCAATCACTCACTCCTTTTTCTCCGTGGGCATGGTACCCTTGGCTGAGTGGGGTGGGATGGCCCCCCACGGCAACACCTAGCGGGGATCAGGCAGGCTGTCAGCCATTACCTGGGCCCTTCAGTCCAATAGGGACAATAGTGCCTCCGTGGGGAGCAGTAATCCAGCCTCAAGGGGCTCCCGCGACAATAGCGCCCACAACTCCTCAACAGCAGAATGACAGCAGTAATGCAGGAACTAGCTCTGCTCCACAGGCACCGTCAGTAGCAGAGGCTTGCTCGGCGGTGTGGCAGGGGCCGGCCGGCATCACGGTTTACGGGAGGAAGGACGCACCCCCAGGCGCAATAGACCCTTACGCTGGGGCGGCCCGAGATGCCATCCCTACGGGATGCACAGCGGCCCCGCTTGGCTTTCACCTATTGATGTCCACTAGGGAAAAGATTTTCAAGGGTGACTACATTGACGTCTTTTCCTTGCTTTTCCGGGAACCCGAGGAAAAGGAAAAGGACAAACAGGTAGACAGGGAATTTGAGCGAATGAAACGGAAGAAGGTCGCCAGGACTTGGTCCAACTGGCTTCCAGGGTTTCTGATATACATGGGAGTTGTGCAGCAGCGATTTCCCAATCGTGGTGGCATATTAACCAAGTACCTAGACATAATTTACCGAGCCTTCTCGGAATACGAGGGCGGAGCCTGGATTTCTTATGATGAGTCTTTCCGCAAAAGGGCCGCATTTGATCATTCCATCCCTTGGGACGTTAAGGATAATGATCTATGGCTTCAATTTATGACGCCAGTGTGGCCTGGGATAGGGGAACGGGCAGACAGCGGCCATATTCTAGCGAAACAGCACCCCGTCTCCAATACAGCAGGGAGTGCGGGGCAGGGGGTTCAACCCCGCCTGCCTTGCTGGGAGTACAGTGCAAAAGGTAGCTGTACACGACTGGCATGCAGGTATCGGCATGAATGCCCGATCTGCAATGGTCCACACCCGGCCGTTAATTGCTCCCGGACCCGAGGGGGACGAGGGCGGGGCAGGGACCCACAGAATAGTAGGAAATCGGGAGGGCAGCAGCCGCCTCCAAAAGGGACCCAGCCCAATTAAATTGGGGCCATTGAAGCGACTGCTGGCGCTCTATCCAAAGCGTAAGGAAGCAAAATACTTGGAGTTTGGTTTTTCCGAAGGGTTTCCTATTCCTTTCAAGGGCCCACGACAGGCCTTTCTTGCAAGGAATCAGGGCTCTATCCGGCACATGGAGCCTTTAGTTCGGGAAAAAATAGCGAAGGAGGTGGAGGCGGGGAGGGTCCTTGGCCCTTTCATCTTCCCTCCCATTCCAAATCTCAGGGTCTTTCCGTTGGGAATTGTTCCCAAGAAGACGCCAGGGGAATTCAGGTTGATACACAACCTGTCCTTCCCCAGAGGTAGATCTGTGAACGATTCCATTCCAGATCACTTATGTTCAGTACGCTATGCTTCCTTTGATGCCGCAGTGGAAATGGTGCGTCGATGCGGGCACGGGGCTTTGATGGGGAAATGCGACATTAAATCCGCATTTCGTATTTTACCCATCAACCCCAACGATTTCGACCTTTTGGGCTTTTATTTTGATGGAAAATATTATGTAGATAGGGCTCTTCCAATGGGCTGCGCAGTTTCCTGTGCCATGTTTGAGACATTCAGCTCCTTTTTAGAATGGGCCTTTCATGAGAGGGCGGGGTCTCGGGACTGCATTCATTACCTGGATGACTTCCTGTTTGTGGGCCCATGCACCACCATGCGCTGCGCATCTCTCATGAGAATGTTAAGGACTTAGCAGAGGAGCTGGGTGTCCCACTGGCGCAGGAAAAGACGGAGGGACCTGTGAATGTCATCACATTCTTGGGCATACAGCTGGACTCTGTGCAGCAATGCTGTCGGCTTCCCATGGACAAGATCACAGCCATGCGGGCTAAATTACAGGCGCTTATCAACACGCCAAAAGCAACTTTGGCGCAGTTACAGTCAGTCATAGGTCACCTCAATTTTGCTTGTAGGGTGGTGGCCCCAGGTCGTGCCTTTCTTAGACGCCTGTGCGATGCCACGAAAGGCCTGAGGCGTCCCCAACACCGAGGGTGGGTCACGAGTGCATTATGGGAAGACCTGTACATGTGGCTTCGCTTTCTGTGTGATTTCAATGGCGTTTCCTTCTGGAGACACGATTTGTTGATTGAAGCAGAGATGCAAATCCACTCGGATGCGTCAGGGGCATTGGGTTTCGGAATTATATGGCAGGACCGTTGGTGCTCCCAGTGTTGGTCAGAAGACTGGGTTACCTCAGACATATGCAGAGATCTCACATTCTTGGAATTTTTTCCAATATACGTGGCGGTGCATATCTGGGTGGAGGAGATGCGCAATGCGGTGGTTCATTTTTGGTGCGACAATCTCTCTGCGGTGCAGGTGATAAACATTCTGTCATCACGCAGTCCCAGGGTAATGACACTGGTTAGGGCCTTTACTCTGCATTGTCTGCGTAATAACATATTATTTAGGGCGCGGCATGTGCCGGGCCTAGAAAACCCCATCGCAGATGCTTTGTCGCGGCAGCAGGTCGAGAGGTTCCGGGAGCTGGCGCCCTGGGCACGGCCGATTCCGGAGGCGATGCCACCTACACTTTGGGAAATTGGCAGGAGGAAGTGGAGCGGGCGGCTTGGCAGTCCCTAGCGCCTAGTACTCGGGGTGCTTATTCCAGGGCAGGTAGGGAGTTTTTCTCCTTCAGAGCCGGCGAACGTTTACTGCAGCAATGGCCAATCCCGGTAGAGCATTTGCTGCAGTTTTGCGTGGCCTCTCGGCGGAGAGGCCTGTCCACAGGATCTATTGGAGGCAAATTGGTGGCCCTATCTTTCCTGTCAAAATTGTGGGGTGTTGAGGACACCACGATGAATTTCATGGTACGTCGCGTGTTGAAGGGTTGGAGCAGAGTAACACCTCGCACACCCGATATGCATCGGCCACTGTCCCCTGACATACTGAAGGGTCTGTCGACTCAGTGGCCTTTATTTTGTCACTCTGCCTACGAGTCTGCCTTGTTTCACGCGGCAGCATTAACGGCCTTTTTCGGAGCCTTCAGAATCTCGGAGGTAGTTGCCCTTTCAAAAACTGATTCTTCTAATCGTGCCTTTTTGTTGGACGATATTCAGGTCTCTTCCCAAGGGGTGTCCCTCCACCTTCGCAGTTCCAAGACAGATCAGCAAGGAAAAGGAAAAGTGGTTACCCTTTTCACAGCCCCAGGGTCCGAACTGTGCCCTGTAAAAGCCCTACAGCAATTTTTGTCACTGCGAGGCGATCACAGGGGTTATTTGTTTTGCCACAGGGATGCTTCGCCTTTGATGAAGTATCAGTTTTGGACAGTGGCTAAAAAGGCCTTAGGGGCTCTAGGATTGGCTGCAGAACAATTCGGAACTCACTCCTTCCATATTGGAGCGGCATCAACAGCGGCATCCTTAGGATTTGCCACTGAACAAATACAGGCGCCGGGCCGATGGCGGTCCAGAGCGTACCAATCCTATGTTAGATAAGCGGTTCAAACGCGGGCGGCGTTGCATTCTAACATCTGCGTGTTTAATTTTAGATTCTGGTGTGGGCTTCCCCCCGGTGCGTGTGATCATCTGTGGGCACAGTATGATCTTCTGGGCCAGTCGGAGGGCTTCCAGATCCAGCTTTGGGACACAGCTTGGATTGAGCCGCTACGCCAACATCTTATGGCTTGGAAAGCGCGGCATGCGTTGGGAGCGCCTCTTACCCACATTATTCCAGCGGTGTGTGGAGCTGGTCCCGCCACAGGTCCTTCTCATTCATTTGGGGGGTAATGATTTGGGTTTGCTGAAAGGCAAAGCCCTCATCATGCAAGCGATCGCCGATTTTGAAACAATTCGGCTGCGTTGGCCCGGTGTAGTAATAATGTGGTCATGTTTGCTACCTCGGCTCAATTGGAGAGAGAGCAATGACCAGGGGGCCATGGAAAGAGTCCAGAAAAAAGTTAACACCCAAATATTCAGAGAATTAATTAGGCACGGTGATTGTAGTATACAACACCCCGCGATCCTGTTAACGCGGAGAGAGCTGTTCAGGCAGGACGGGGTCCACTTGTCAGACCCCGGGAACGATTTATTTTTAAAAGATCTGCAGTTGGGTTTGTGGGATCTTATTTGGTCTAGGTGGGGGAGGAGCGACTAATCAAGTGCATTGTCGCTCCTTGTGGCAGGTTTGGCGGACATCCGAAGCGTTGTTCAGGGAAGGTGAGCATTCACAGGCACTGTTGGAGGGATGGGTAATACCTGAGGCCCCTCAGCTGTGAGCTTTATGGTGACAGCTGGAGGGATAAGGCTTACCTTTGAGGCTAACCTTTCTCACCCACTCGGAGCTAAACGGCACGAGGAGGGGTCGACACCGGAAGGTCTCCCTACCCCTAAAGGGGGCAAGCCTGAGGGGTGGCGTTTGGAATCACGCCATCACTCAGGAGGTGAATGGCTCGCCCAGGGTTGAGTTGGATGTCCGCCTAGGTTACCCTTACTGCAGATCTAATAATAAAAGTGGCCCTGTTTAAAATCCATTTACTTGTCTCGCCTCGTTATTTCACACCCTACACAATCCGCAAACATCCATTGTATTCGAGTCGAGCCACTAAAATGAATGAGACTTAAGTACTTAAATTATTCATTGCTAACTTAAGTCTTATTCATTTCCATGGATCTACTCTAAGTAGGACTTATGTTGGATTTTACCCAATGGGACTTGGAAGTGCTTAACTTTAGTGAAACTGAGCCAGGCACTGCTGGCTGTAGACATTTTCACACCACCTGTTCTGGATGTGTGCTTTTTATTTTCTTTTTTTTAAAGCAACACATGCAGAGAAATAATGATGGCAGAAAAATGTCTCACTGACCCCTGCATTCTTCTGCCTGAAGCTACTACTCACCTTGTTTCATATAAAGCTGCCCCTGTTTTTGAGGAAATTACACAAAAATAATTTATTATCTTATAATATTAATGACATGGGAAATGGCAGACTTCCACAACCTGGTCCCCTCCAGATGTGTTGGACTGCAACTCCTATCATTCCCAGCCAAATTGAATGATGGGGATGTGAGTATGCAATAAGCAAAAACGGGCAGGGTTGATCAATTTTCTTACTTGAATAACAGATGGAATAAAAGACAGGAAAAAAAACTCAGAATGTTGAAAAAATGTATGTGGTTTTATTCCAAGGAAAAGCCCTATGCCCTGAGTATGGGCCTTCTTCAGGGGTCAGTTTTTATAACAAATGCCTGCAGAGACCTCAGAAAAATATCATCACCAAGATGACTCCTGCCAACTGGGGATAAATTGAAAAAGATGAGAAAGACAGAGGCCAGCCTACCCAGTCTTCTCTCAGGAGTGCTCTAAGCTATTTGGAACAAGAAAGTCATGAACTGCGAAGTGTAATGGTCTCCTCATTGTGGCTTAATAGGAACAGGGCTACATATTCAAATTAACACTCTCCATTTAACAGGACCTTCTGAATCCCCAAAACTGTACTAAGAACAAGCTCAGGTATAAAACCTCAGATCTAAATGTCCAGCTTGTGCACTGATCTGTTTGGCTGTGAATAGCTTTGTTATCTACCAAACATTGCTACAAACATGACAATGTGTATGAAGGCCTTGCACACATACAGAAGCTTCTGTAAGTACGTCTACTGTTCAGTGATACTGCAGAAATATGAGATTTGACCACCCCCTTCTGAGACGGGTAACTGCTTCCCACGCCATCCGACTAGCTTGTTTCTCAAACTTGAGCCGGTGTATCTGAGATTCACCAGTTCAATAGAGAATACAATGTCTTTAAAGGACAGGCCCCCCTCAGGGATAGTTTTAAGAATCCAGCTGAGTATTCTGGGCCTCAAGAATTAATATCTATGGGTTGTGGTCTCTGAAACTTCTCTCAAGCAAAGAGGTACCACAAAATATACATTTATTACTCAAACAGTATTAGGGAATAATAAATTTATTCAATGATGAAACAAGCAAAACACATTACTATATACAATGCAATTAGAATGATTAGAAGTATAATTGAAATCATGGCTAGCATACTCTTTAGTAAAATTAAAGTTCTATTCCTCTCCACCAACAAAGCACTCATCATTAAGATCCTCTCATTACCAATCTGGCAAGCACAGTTTGCAGAGCTTAGGTAATCACGCTGGGTATTCATCTTGTTCTCCCAAGGATCTCTCTGGGCAATCAGATTTAACCTTTATAACTCTTTTGTGGATGATCTCATCTTAAGTTTTAGAGGTAGTCATACCACTATTCTTATTTCTCTTAATGTAACCAGGGCTAGATCTACACTACTGCTTTATAGCGGTATTGAAGTGCACTAATAACTGTTGGGGCACAGGACACATTCCATATACAGCTTTCATAGTGTTATTTCCTGCTTTTTATTCCATTATTATTATTATTATATCCCGCCTTTTCCCCAATACTGGAACTCAAGGCAGCTTACAAATTAAAACATGTACAGTTAAAACAAATGCAGATATACAAAAATTAAATATATAATTAAACATAGTACAATTTTAAACTATTTAAAATATCAATCAATCAACCTTTATTTACAGTCAACAGACCAAAGGCAAAACAAATATAACATACAGTCATGATGCTTGCAACTTAGCTGATATAAAAAGGGACTATAAATCTACAAATAAATACTATAAATAGTGAGTGTTAATATTAATCGTCCGCTAATGATCTGGTTCGAATAGCCAGATTCAGAAACTTAGCTACCTGTTCCGTTATTCGCTTATTTGTACCCTGGAGCAAAATACTTGTTAGGGCCTCAGAAGAACGCCCTGGGAGGGACTGTGTAATTGGCCAAATTAAGTCTACCCTGGCGATTGGTAAAATCTACAAAAAAATAAAACATGTATTATAGCTTCGACCTCGGTGTCATTGCAGGGGCAGCATCTGTTGCGCCAAGGAATTCCCTTGTAGCGGCCCTCCAATACCCTAGACGGGAGAACATTAAACCTGGCTAGTGTAAAGGCCTTCCTATATTTGGGAATTGATAACCACCTTAGATATTGTGCTCCCTCTTTATTAAGGAGCACTGATATCCCCAATGACTGTGGTGAACAGGGGCCCCTTGCTGCCCCAATTAACTCCTGGGTGTCTATATCTGTTAATCTTTGCTTGATGATTGCTCTTGCAGGATTGCTCTTTTTCAAGCAGGAAAGTGAGATATAAGTGGACTCTGGCAGGAAATAGAATTGAACAAGTGGAATCGTATAAATACCTAGGCATATGGTTTCACGAAGCTCTCAGCTGGAAGGCCCATATAAAATATACTAAGACCAAAGTAGAACAAAGTTCTGGGGCTTAAGCCTGGTTTTATTTTACAAAGGGCGGGAAATATATACCAGCAGTTATCCAAGTGTATAAATCCACTGTCGTGTCCCAAGTTTTGTACGGATCACCGATATGGTTTCCACTATTTAAAAGTAACCTTGAAGGAATTCAACACTCCTTCCTTAGGTTAATCTTCGGTGTACCTAGATGCGTCTCAGGAGGTGCTTTAAATTTGGAAGTGGGTCTTAACTCGCTAAAATGCCAAGCCTGGATTTTTTCTGTCCACTTCTGGCTCAGATGCCACCTTGCGATATCTCACGACTCTTTAGCCTATAAGGTATTAACAGACTCATTTGTATCTCCCTGGATGAAAGCAGTAGAGTACAAGATTTCGAGCATAGGGCTTTCACCCCCTTACCTGCTAGCGGTAGGACTTGATAAGGCAAGAGCAATCATCAAAATATTTAAAAATATTTTAAATACAAATCATTAAAAAAAATCCAAAATATAAACAACACATCCACAGAGGTCTAAACTATTCCCCAAAGGCCTACTGAAACAGAAACATTTTAGCCTGCCTCCGAAAGCACACCAAGGAGGGAGCCAATCTAGCTTCCCTGGAAATGGTTTGACACAAGTTGTCACTGACACCATTAACTCTAGATGAAGGTATCTCTGCTAAGATAAACTAAGCTACATGCTGCTTCCAGCCACCAGTGGTGGCAGCCTCCATTCAATTCCAAGAATACATTCAATTACAGATAGTTATCTCACACACCACATCTGTTACTGGTCACTTACAGTCTTCATATACAGATAATTAGGAATAGCACTCCTATGAAATACAATGAATTCTTATCAACAATATACATTACATCCATACTTTGTGACACTCCTACATGGATATAGATGCATGATCATGAAGGTGCACACAAAAAAAGATCAAACCACTTTGCATGAGACTCTCATGTCTGAATCAACGCTGTGAGTTTGTGAGTCAATATCTATAGCGTGGGAGGGGAGGGACAAATTCAATTTAAGAGAAGCTGTCAGGGGCTGCATTCCAGCGATGGGCAGGCCAAGGGCAAAGGGAGTGGGGCCAAAATACAATCCCTCCCTCCAAAACTAGCATGACTCTCTTTGCTTTAGGAGGGCATTTCAACATTTTAGAATGAAGAAAAACCTGCACAAAAGCTGGGAAATTATTGGTGGTGGAGGGGAAAGGCAGTGGGGCCAAGGGAAGGGGGGCAGGGCAACTCTGGAACCCTGGAAGGCTGGATTGGGACCCTAGGAGGGCTGGGACCTAGGACCGGATGTTCTCCACTCCTGATCTATAGGAATCCTCAAATTTCCAGCCTAGAGATGTAAAATAACTTTCCTTATTTAAAGCCATTGGGAATTGCAGGGAAAATATGGGATCTTTAAGTACAGATAATGTGGTTGATATGAGTGGTTCTGAGATAATAGTCTGAGAATAAGGATAATTTCTAAGTAATGGACACCAGTGTGTGTCTCAAATCAGAACAAAAAATCTATAGTGGTGAGCACCACTGAATTAAAACTCCTAAAGCTCAGGAAGCTGGTTGATGTAATGACACTGTATCTTACATAAATGGCATTGCAGCCATCTGTTATCCAGGTTAAAGCAAAACTGGAAAACATCCAAAATGATAGAATGGAACAAAGAGATGAAGTCTCAGGATCTTGAAAAAATATATATGTGTTTTTATTCTACAAATCCCATTATCCCTGACTATTGGCTATGGTGGCTGGAGTTGATCAGAGTTGGAGTCTAGCAACCTCTAAAGGGTCATATGTTCCCACCCCATTAGCAGAGCGGCTTAGCATCAAAACCATGCACATTGTGATACAAGTGTGAAATTTGGTATGGTGGTATTCATTACCATGTAGATTAAAATTAGATATAGGGGCATCTCAGGAAATCATCATAATGGCCACCATCTTGGAAAACAGCACCTGTTATAACTGTTATTTTTAATCTCACAGAAAAGATGTCTCAGTACAAAATTAAAGAGCATTAAAAAAATGCCACCATACCAAATTTCACACTTGTTTCACAATGTGCATGATTTCGCCAGAAATTGACTTTAATTGACTACTATATTTTATTTAAACCATGTAAATGGATTTCAGAAGGCCTCACTAGCAGGAGAGTGTTAATATGAATGTCTAACATTGTTCCTATTAAGCCGCAATGAGGAGACCATTACACTTTGCAG
Organism: Anniella stebbinsi; assembly: GCA_029215795.1. NCBI lineage: Eukaryota > Metazoa > Chordata > Lepidosauria > Squamata > Anniellidae > Anniella > Anniella stebbinsi. Next base: position 64,277,401 of record JARDYH010000001.1, on the reverse strand, counting down.
TTCATGACTTTCTTGTTCCAAATAGCTTACAGCACCCCTGAGAGAAGTCTGGGTAGGCTGGCCTCTGTCTTTCTCATCTTTCTCAATTTATCCCCAGTCGCAGGATTCATCTTGTATACCATATTTTCCAGAGATCTCTGCAGGCATTTATTATAAAAACTGACCCCATACTCAGGTCATAGGGCTATATCTTGGTATAAAACCACAGACACGTTTTAAACATTCTGAGATTTCATCTCTTTTATTCTAGAAGGAATAAATATGAGTTCTCTGAATCCTGGTTTCCCAGTTACAATGGTGAAGGGCTGTAGCTCATGTTTTGCACACAGACAGTTCCAAGGGCAATCTCTAGCCTAGCATCTCCAGGTAGGGCTTGATGGGAAAGACCCTCTGGAGCTGTAGAGAATGCTGAGCTAGACAGAGCAATGGGCTGAGTTGGTTTAACGCAACTTCTTCTGTTCTTTTCTATATAAGCACATGAATGTTAAGCTAGTCAAGGAGAATACATTGATTCAAGCATATAAACAAAGGTTCCTTGCACATGGGTGAACCCATATGAGGAAATCTTAGATATGCACTTTGCTAAACATCTACTGTGGGCACATGTACCCAAAACAGAAAACAATCAAAGTCTGATACATTTATTATAGAGCTGGCATAATGACCATGGTATAATAAAATGAGCTACAGGCTGGAAGATCCTTGCCCAATATTAATTTCTTCTACCACTGCAGTAGAAGATTTTAGATAAGTACTCTAATCTCTCTCAGGGTTACACCAAAGCTTGTATATATGATGACTGCTATATGATGAAATTATTATTATCATCATCATCATTAGGGTTACTTTCAAGAAAGCTGTTAAAACTCCCTAATGAAGCTGGATTCCTCTTTAATTAAAATTCATAATTTAGCTACAAATGGGACGATCAGTAGCTTCCTTATAAGTAGTCAGATAAATCTATCCATTAGGTCTATATATTATTTAATTGTTGTGAACCACCCAGAGAGCTTCGACTATTGGGCAGCACAGAAATGTTATTTATTTATTTATTTATTTTATTTTAAACATTTCTTGGCTGCCTTTCAGGGCAGAAGTGCTCACAAGGTGACTTACAACAATAAAATACATAAAACAGTTAAAATATTAAAAGCAATAAAAACATAAACCCCATTAAATAGCAATTGAAAACAATAAAAGCCAATAATAAAAACAGCAAAAACAACAATGGCAATAACAGTACTCATACCACCATAAAATAAAATGTTTTCAAGGCCTTCTTAAAAGCCTGCAAGGATGCTGCATGGTGTGAGGCCACTGCAGAGAAGGCCCTCTCCTGTGTGATCACCCACCTAATTGCTCTCACAATTAGCAAATGTAAAGGGCCTCTCTATCTGATCTTAAAGTGCAGGCAGACTGATATGGGTGAAGGCAGTCTTTTAAGTAACTTGGTCCCAACTAGGGTGACCATATGAAAAGTAGGGCAGGGCTCCTGTATCTTTAACAGTTATATTGAAAGGAGCTATACTAGAGTGACCAGATACAAAAGTGGGCAGGGTTCCTGCAGCTTTAACTGTTGTGATGAAGAGGGAATTTCACCAGGTGCTGCATGCATACAAAGATACAGGAGTCCTGTCCTCCTTTTCATATGGTAACCCTACAACAATTTAGGGCTTTAAATGTCACAACCAGCACTTTGAATTGGGCTTGGAAACACACCAGTAACCATAAATAAAAATAAAAATGTCAAGAGGGGTTTCAATGAAGGATGGCCTACTCCCATACGAAACTGCCCGAATGGTATGGTCGCAACCTGTGAGGGCCTTCTTTGGCTACTTCTGCCTTCAAAGTTTAGGTGAGTGCGATGACCAGGAAAAGGGCTTTTTCAATTGTGGATTCCAACCTTTGGAATGCTCTCTCCAGAGAGGCTTGCCAGGTGCTGAATGGTAGGTCTTTTCAGCACCAGGTGAAGCCATTTTTAAATTAGTATTTACCCAGGCTTGCTAAGTGTGTTGTTAGATTGGTGTCACCCTACTGACTTGCTCTTTTGCCCAGTGATATTAACTGCATTTATATTCTGTTTTTGTTCTCATTCTGAATTGTTTTTAAACTTGGATTGTAAGTCACTCTAGTAGTTGTCAAACTGAAGGGTAGGAAATTAAATGTTTTAAATAAATTAAATTAAAACATTGGTTTTCAGAAAAGCCTGACTGATTGTATTTATTTTTTAAAAGCCTGTCAATCATAGTACAAATATATATAAAAATGAATAATCTTGACAACCGAACATTGTAACAGGCACAGTACAAAGTTTAATGAGAAAACGATTTACCCAAGGAAATTCTGCAATGATGAACACAGAGATTAAGATTTAAACCAAATTGTATTCCTGATGGCAGTTGACTTGTATTGTATTAAATGCTACTCTAGAGTCCTTCAGGAATAGCTTTTGGGAATGGGAAAGGAATCCCATGAAATTCAAGGCGGGTCTGCAAACGTCCATGTGTGATCATTTGGAACTTGGCCATAGTCCAAAGAATGACTCACTGCATTATGGGGAAACATTTCAAACATTTAGTTTTCTTTACAACTAGCTTTTTATTGATGCATTTGGGAAAACAGAATTCAGACAAGTTCCATTTATCCTTTGTAGACTAATTCTCCAGAGAGACAGAAAATGAAAGCAGATTTTATTGTGCTATAAGTTTTGTTTGATTTGTAAAAAAAAAATGAGGCTTTGTCTCATTTATAGTAGATATATGAAATAATTCATCTGTGACTTTGAGTTATGCCATTGGGTATTTTGGTTGTGTGTCACTTCCATACTAAAAAGACACTGCGCCTATCCATAATATAAAAGTGCCGTATTTTGCTTTTACAGAACACCAGACCAACAGACCATACAATCCATCAGAAAGTTAAATATGCTTAAATACAATGACTTCAGAGGGAGGAATCCTATGGCCACCCCAGCCTCCTTCCCTCCCCATCTCTGAAGCCTCTGACAGACAGGTTAACTTAAATACAGAGCGTTAGGCACAACACATCTGCCACTCTGCATAGGATACTTGCATAGGATAAGGTTTTGGAGACGTACAAGTACCCAGGGAGGATCATATAGGATTGCGCCCTAAGCATGCTTAACTTTGTGCTAGATCATGGCCAGAGTTTTGGTAAGATTATAGATTCATAAGAGTTGGAAAGGTTTTGGAGGTAATCTAGCTTAACCCCGTTCAATGCAGTCACTGCAATGCAGGATGCAACAACAGCAACCCTGACAGATATCCATCCTCTGCTTAAATACCTCCAGTGAAGGAGAGCCCACCACCTCCTGGACCAGCTTGTTCCACTGTCAAACACCATTAGGAAGTTTCTCCTAATGTTTATCCAAAATCAGCTCCCTTGCCATTTCCACCCACTGATTGTAGTCCTACCCTCTACAGCAACAAAATATAAGTCTGCTTGTTCTGCATGACAGCTCTTCTGCATGAGAGCCCTTCAGATGTTTGAAGAGTACTATCATGTCTCCTCTTAATCTTGTTTACCATCTTGCTCATGTTCATCTTATGATCAACTAAGATATCTAGATCCTTTTCAGATATACTGCTGCCAAGCACATGCATTTTCCAGCTCTTCCCCTCAGTTGTAGCACAGGACTATGTATGCTACACAACCTGTCGTGCCCCCATCCCCTAAATTAGTCTGCTGCTGCAGAAATGGTATAGGACTTTATCCCATTATTGGTGTTGCGGTAAAATTCAACTACCAGTCTTGTCAGTTGCTTTATGTGGCCTGAGGAAGGTGCACCATCTTGTCCTTTAGTGGAATGTCTTGGGCCAGTCTCTGTTGGGTAAAATCATATAAAAATGAGCCCCTTTTTGAGTGAAAGTATTCCTGGCGTTTGAATCAAGAAAAGTTACCAAATGAAACCTACAGCATTAAAGGCTGAAGAATTAAGAAAAATAAGGAATGGGTATGCTATCTGTAGAATGTAAACAGCAAGATGCAGGTCCTCTCTACAAGGATTCGCTTTTGCGCCTGGTTAGGCAATTATGCGCATAATCGCAGAAGCGCATTTACGCCTAATCCCTCTGCACGAGAGGCGGTGAGAAGCAGCGAAGCGCATTAACAGATGTCCAAAATGCACTTTACAAGTAGTTAATGCGCATAAGCGCTTATTCACACAGTCAAAATGCGCTTTAACGGACGGAGCAAAATAAAACTCGCGATTTAACGCGCATTCGATAATGCGCATAATCGGGGAGATAACGCGCCTCTACGCCCGATTTGCGCTCCATTCTTGTAAATTTTTTTAAGCGCCTTGAAAGAGCTTTAAACCTCTCTTGTAGAGGCAGCCGCAGTTGATCAGTAGACTTCGGAAGAAGGAAACAATGCACAAAGAAACTTCCAAGATAAGCCTGGAGCCTGAGGCAAAAGTTGTATAAGTGCCAGGAGGTGAAGTGGTGGTCAAGACCTCTGGCAGAAAGGATGTCCTTTAGCATCGATAAGATGAGCTAATTAAGGTACAACCAGGACACATAGTCAACAGGTGTGTTTTTCCACATCATGCAAAGGTTTGGAAAAGAGAGTATTTAAGATACTCTCAAATCAACAGAACTCTGAGGATGTTTGGATCATCAAAGAAACAATTGCATGCAGCATACCTCCTGCTTCTGAGTATATAATCTGGCTGGCCCCCTGATTCTGCTGCTCCAATATGGGTTACTCAATGTGAATGAATGTGGGAAGTGTGAATCGATTGAAATGGACTGTGTTCTATCTAAATAAAAGCACTCTAAAATTACACTTGGATTTTGAGCCTCAGACTGTATCTCACTCTGTAATCCCAGCTACTATACATAACACCCTGAGGGTGAGACCCCAAAGAACTATGGAAACATTAAGTACTGAAAGGAGACAGCCAACCGTGAGGGGAGGGCCTGTCTACCTTGATGGTAGAGCACATGCTTTGCATGCAGAAGGTCCCAGGTTCAATCCCTGGCATCTTCAGGTAGGGCTGGAAAATGTCTTGGTGGAAACCCTGGTCAAATATTACCACTCAGTGTCGACAATACTGGGCTAGATGAACAGTCTGATGAAGCATAAGGTGGCTTCCTGTGTCCCTGTGATGCATTAAAAATGGTACCATATTGTCAAAAATGAATGTGAGGATCAAGCATTCGAACACTTGTGTTGCATCAAGAAGAACTTGGCATTAACAAAAGATGCAAGTAAAAGAATTCAAAAAAGTTACAAAAGATGTGATGGAAGCGGAGAAGTGTAACACCCAGAAAACAAGGCTAAGGCCTTCATACCCATGATTCAGGTGACTGACAACAGAGCCAGTGTTTTGCAGAGCAGAAAGCAAGTGTCCAGAGGAAGGAAAAGATAGGGTGGATAGAGCAGTTTCATTAAAAGTAATTTCTGCCAAGTTAATGTTCTTTCCAGCTCATAGAGTTTGGTTTCTGTATTCTCAATGACAAGTGCCTCATGATGGATAGGACTTAAAACCAGTTTTAGCATTTCTATTCACCAATTTATTTTTCAGAATTAATGGCCATAGATTGGGAGCTAGCCTGCCCTGCTTTGGTTTGTTTTACTTCGTTCATTGTGTCTGGTTGTTAGGTGTCATCCTAGAGCAAGAGCCTTGAAAGAGGTGGGCATTGTCGCCTTCTTCACTACCTTTCTGATCACTAGGCTTGTATAGTTCATCGATATTAGTCTGGAAGAAAACCATACTGTTCTGCACTGGAATATTAAAATGTGCTTTTTCATAGAAATGCTCCTGTCTGAGTTCAGATGAATATAATTCCAGCTATTTTATTCCAGACTGCCTCATTTTTGTCTTTTGGTTATTCAACCTTTGCCTTTGGAAATAACTCTAATAGAATTCTCTCTCATTCTCTCTCTCTCTCTCTCTGTATAGGAAATAAGATGTGGCCATCAAAAATACAGTTTTTGCCTAGTAAATGAAGAAGACCTGAAGACAGTCAAAAGAAAATACTTCTCACAGTACATAGAATTCACTTCCACAGAATGGAATGATGGCTGCCAACTTAGAACTTTTTAAAATGAGTCTGTTAATTGGCTGTTAATCTGCTGTATCTACTTTCATTTTCATCTCAGAACTGAGATCCAAGCACTACACAAGCAGCATTTCTTTTCCTGCTTTTCCACTACATAACCTCGAGGTGGTACTGTGGTATAGCAGAATAGTGCAAATACAGAAGAGGAAATCATGCCTTCTTTCTCTTTCACAATTAAGTGCCAAATTTTCCATGCTCTAAAAAAACTTGCTAAAAGTGCTGATTAGACACAGAAGTGAAACTGGAGGGACACGACATCATCTAAAGAACCCGTAAACAACTGTGAGTAGGGAATTATGAGCACACAATAAATGCCTCGTGTAGCAAAGCCCTTTAAAAGGAGCTTGGACAAGTCATGGAGGGTGAGGCTATCAATGGCTACTAGTTATGAAGATTATGTATCAGTATCAGAAGCAGTATGGGGACCACAAGTGAGAGGATGCTATTGTGCTTATGTCCTACTTGTGGGCTTCCAGTAGGCATGGGGTTGGCCACTGTGGGCTAAATAGTCCTATAGTATGATCCAGCAGGGTTCTTATTTTCTATTGTCAGGTATAAGTCTCAGGCAAAGCTGGGGAGGCCTTGCAGGTTATAGATAGATTGAATTAGAACTAATTTGGAATGTCTGTGCAAGCTTGTCTGTCAGAATTCTAATGGGAGTTGCTCACTCATTCCCTGTCTCAGCCTTAAAGCTGTTAGACTTCTGAGGGAAAGTGATAGAATGTTTAGAAAGATTGGGGGGGGACTGTTGAAGGAGACACTCAGATTGCAGTGTAATCTTGGTGGGTTGAGCAGTGCTGCCCTGTTTGGACACAGGCATGATTTATGGGTCAGAGCCCCTGTCTGTCAAGTGGTTTTGAACAGGCCCAAGCCTTCCTTTATAAACTGGAGCAAAGGAGAGAAGCCTTTGCTAGGATCATCTTTTGACTCATGGCCTGAAACCCTTCCCTGTTTGGATCCATCATTGTTTGGGACTTTGAAAGCACTCTGAAATACAAAGTCCAAATAGAAGAGAATCCATGTGCAAAGGACTGTGCCATGAAAAATACTGTGAGGCTTGAGTTCACATTTGCTGTGGATTGTGTGTTTGTGGTTAGCTCAGCATATGGCAGGCTGAGATTGACTGTTGGACTTTTCCTGTGCCAGACTCAGGTGGCTGGGAGTTCCTCTGGAGCTAAAATACATGCAGGGGACTTCTTGGGCCTGAGATTTTTACCCACCCCATGATCTTGTTTAGGCTTTGGCCATGTTCCCAGAGATACCAACGTCTGAACTAGCTTCCATGGTATGGTTTGTTAAGGCTTTCAAGAATTGTGATTGCCTGAGAGATCGGATCAGGAATCTTTCCCCTCCCTTGGTTGGGTTTGGAATCCAGTTCTGGAAGCATTGAGATGGCAACTGGGAAATCAGGTTGTTAAAGCGTTTTGACTGTACCATCTGTACCTTTCTGACCACCAATCAGCTTTAAGTATTTTGGAAGTGTGTAACCATTAAGCTTTCACTGTGAGATTTCCCTGAATATGGCCGTTATCACACATACAGTGATCCACTTCTTCAGCGCAGGACTCGCATGACGTCGTCCCCCTCGCGCTGTTCTCGCGCCCTGAGTGCTCTGTTTTTAGTTTCTGTTTCAATTTAACCCTGAATGGGTAAAGTCTGTTTCAGGCAAGTTCAACAGGCTGAGCTGATGTATCGGAGCAAATCTGACCACGTGTGATTCAAAATGCTAGATTCGCATAGGAAATAGCGGGGGAACCTGTGGAAGCAATCTGGGGGGGAAATGGTACATGTGATAAAGGCCGAAAAGAAGTCTCACTGATTGAGTGTCCCATGTCAGTTTGCCAGCACATGTGAATGCTGGAGGGAGGGGGACCCACGAAATCTATAAGAAAATATTTTCTATATTATTTGTCTTTGTATACTTACTTCCAGTAAGTTATCAATAATAGCATTCCTTTATTTCAGATAGACCGTTCCACATGCCACCTTCTTTGAAATTTGGCTTCTCTTATGTCAAAATATGCTTATGGTCACTACATCAGCGATAATTTATACTATCCATGAATTTATCTAATCTATATTGTAATATGCTTGGGAACAACAGCAGCAACACTGAAGAAGCCTCTGGCTACTATCGGCTGAACTGATGGGATGTTTCAAAATGTTTGCAAGCATTCAAAGTGCTGAAACAATAAAGCAGGAAGTGCTGGAATGTTCACAGAGCCAGTTCCCATCTTCTGAGAGAAGCAAGAGTTCAAGTTGGCTGTGAGTAAAATATTACCCTGGCTCTAGGGACATGAAAACTGTGTTGGCAAGGTAGGCAGGCTGATTGAAGTTTCCCAGGAGGTGGGGCAGTATGGGGACAAGGACCTCCAAAGAAAGGGGACAGAGTCAATAATTGACAGTGAAATAGGGAAGATAATCTTCCTAATGAATATTCAGAAAAACCCAGCAGAGGCTCTTGCAGTATATCTATATTACAAACATTTAAAATTGGCTGGAACCAACAAGATGAAATTCAGCAGAAATCAATGTTAAATCTTGTATTTAGGTACAAAAAGAAAACCAAAGGCACAAGTACAGGATGTGAATTACTTGCCTTGACAGCCATATCTATGAGAAGAATCTAGATATCTTAGTCTGTCACAAGCGAACATGAGACGGAGTGCGATGCAGCTGCTAAAAAAGTAAATGCACTCTTGGGATGTACTCATAAAAGCATAGTGTCCAGATCTCTCAAGAAGCATTTTCAGGTGTTATTTAAAATGTTACATTCCTCATGGCTGAGCCCCCAAGCATCTGCAGGTACAGTGAAGCCACCTGGAGTGGGAATGCCTGAGCACTGTAAATCATATTTTTGTAGTTTGATAATTGATAACATTTTCATGTTTTTTCCAATTTGAATACTTAATGTACCATAATAAACTGATCCTTATTTAACTCCATAATTGCTAATTCCTTTGGCGAACCATTGTCACTCCTTTATAATAAAGGCATCGGAATACTAACCTACCATACAGGTTTACACAGATAATGTATTTGCAATGCTTTAAGCATTTAAGTTAGAACACTATCTAAATACTAACTACTACATTAAAGAGCATCACTAGTCTCTGATGTGCAAATAAATATGAGAAAATTGAGACTACTTTGTAGCAAAGTTCTGAATGGGGGGGGGGAATCTAAAATACACCTGGCAGAGCAGTAACTGAGCCATGTCTTGTCAATAGGGGCAAGGAACCTTCCTGTCTAAAAGCATAAAGCAGCAGGTTATAATTTATTGCAGGACTGCAGAACCTCAGGCCCCAAGGAGGGGGGGAAGGAATCTATCCCACCTGGGGGCCAAATTTGGCCCTCCAGGTTTCCTCTTGGTGGGTGATTCAGGACAGATAAAAAGGAAGTACTTCTTCACACAGCACATAGTTAAACTATGGAATTAGTTAAACTACCACAAGATGTAATGACGGCCACCAATTTGGATGGGTTTTATAGGGAGTTGGATAAATTCCTGGAGGAGAAAGCTATCTATGGCTACTGATGGCCATGTGTTACCTCCAGTATCAGAGGAAGTAAGCCTATATACACCAGTTACTGGGGAACATGGGCAGCCAGGTGCTAATGCACCTGTGTCCTGCTTGTGGGATCCTGGTCAACAGCTGTTTGGCCACTGTGTGAATAGTGTACTGGACTAGATGGATCCTTGGTCTGATCAAGCATGGCTGTTCTTATGTTCCCCCTGACCTCCAACCTCTACCCCCAGCCAAGGATCATTAAGTGGTTTCTTTGCTTTTGTGCAATTTTGTTCCCACTCTAAAAGGTTGAGGCTCAGTTACTGGTAGTAAGAGGTTGAAGCTACAATGTGCTGGCATTTTGGGCCCCACCCCTTTTGTCTTTGATCCTGCCCACTACTAAAATGCAACTTCTCTGAAATGGGCTGAAAGAGCTTCTGCACCCCTGATTTTGAGCATCATCAGACAAGCATTTTGTCACATGCTCACGACTGGCCACTCACTGTTCTTTGTGGGACATTTTGATGATGCAGCAATCCTCCGGCATGTCTCCCGCTCCTTCTGCTCTTTTTTCCATCACAAAATAAGACCCAGAAAATCCCATTTTGGGGGCTATACCAATACTTCTGCCATTTCCTGCTGTGTGTAGCAGAAGCTGCATGGGCCTCTTCCCCCTGTGAAGAAAGAGGAAGCTGCTCATCCCTACTGTGGGACAGAAGCATGAGGCAAAACAACGGTAGGGAAACCCAATTCCCCCCCCCCCCCAATCTGATGAGCCCCTTATTGGGATGATTCAAACATCACAGTAAGCTTACCTGGAAGCAGTAAGGATGCTAGTGCACACTGCTTGCTCACTCCCTGCCAGTGGAAGTAGCTAAACAAACCAGGGAATCTCAGTCAATAGATTTATTTATTTATTAAATATATATATATATATATATATATATATATATCACCTTTCTGCAAAATTTGGTGTATTGGGATTTGTTTTGTGTGATATCCAACCCAGGATATCTCACATGTCCCTCTCCTAATAAGCTAGAATCATAAGCCAAGAACAAACCCTGACTTCTGATTCTGGCCTGTTTGAGAAAATGCCTGTTCAGACATAATGCTAAACAAGCGATGGGTGGAGGTTCTTTGGTTTGTTTAGCCACATCCACTGGCAGGAGAAGCTGAGTGGGTCCAATAAAGCAGCATACACTAGCACGCTTGCTTGTTCACAGTAAGCCATTCCCACAATATGTGAACCAGGACACGGGCATTGCTAAAGTGAAGAGAATACCATGGTGATGAACATGATATAGGTAGCTGGAAATATTCATGATGAAGGAGGTAGATGGAGACAAGATCAGATAGTTGGATGAGCAGAAGGCCTAAATGTCCAACGATATGTCCCAGTTATGACATAAGCAGCATTCCCACCCCCCACCCCCCACCCCCATTCTGCAGAATACATTGGTTCTTGATGCTGTGTACTTGCCAACCAAGGGTTTCTCAAATACTGCAACCATTTTCATTTCTGTTGCTGCTCCCAGATGAACTCACACCAGAGAGTTCACTGCTCACAAAGTGAAATCAATAACATCAGCTGAAAATTAGCAACCTTTCTCTTTTGCCTGATGAAAATTTTTGTACAGGGATGATATTCTAAAAAAGAAGACGTGCAAGGTTCAAGCTAGATTGCATGATATGCTCTGTAACCTGAGAAGCCCTTCCTGCTAATTCTAGATACAAGTGGGATCTGCAATAAAATGTTGCAGCGTAGAATGTCCTGTTCATTGTGTTCCTGCCAATCAGCCATGCCTTCCTCCGGTGAAGCCTGGTGGCTCCGATGACAGTGGGGCGGTGAATCTGCTCCAATTTTCAGTCAGAACCAGTGAGAATCCTAAAGGGGCTCAGAATTCTTTGTGAAACCCAGAGCGGATTGACCGCTCCACTGTCATCAGAGCCACCAGTCTCTGCTGCCTTTCCCTCCTCGCACCCAGTTTTCCATTCTGTCCCTACCCCACCCCTGCAAACAGCCCAGAGTTCCATGGCCACAGAGCATGCTCAGTACTTACTAGGCTGTTTTGTAGCGTGCTTTACCATAAAGATTTGTTGCACATACACTGGGGTTCTCTTGAACCTGCCAGTGCTTCCCTGTTGCACATAGGTGTTTTAGCAGTCCAGGAATTGTAATCACTGCTGCTGCAATCATGATTGAGCGGCTCCAGTTATTCAATAGTGAGGGAAGGCACAATTCACGTATTCTGAGATCCTTTCTTCTTTATTACTAGCTTCAGATTTCTTGACTTTTGCAGAGGTTAAGCCCTGGCTCAAATTAAGGCCTTATTCTAAGTGATTAGAAAGCATTTTATGCTAATCCAACCAAAAATGTTACCATATGTGTTGCTCGCAGGGTGGGTGGAGGATCTCATTCTGTATCCTCTTCCAGATTATGGATTGGATCCAGTCGTACTTGGAGTAAACCTAGGGTGACCATATTTGGGAAACCAAAAAAGAGGACACCTAGTGGTGGGGGGCAGGAAAATGGCTTTCTGGGGCCACCTTAAAGTCCCCAACTGGAGCGGAGGAGGGGAAAGCATGTCATTCTCACCCCACCCCACCGCTCCAATCAGGCCCTTTTCTATAATACCTGGGAATTACACGTTTTTCCCTTTTAAGGCCTTGATTGGAGCAGTGGGAGAGAATGACACACCTCCAGAAAGCATGTCATTCCCCCCTGCCACGCTAATGGTGGCCTTAAAAGGGAAAGTGTGTAATTCCAGGTTATTATAGACTATTGCATAAAATCCCCCCTGACACTGAGGATAGAACAAAAACCAGGAGAAATCTGGGGAAATCCTGACAGTTTTTTATTATTTATTATTGCATTTATATCCCACCTTTTTTCCGCCAAGAAACCCAAGGCGGCATACATAATCCTCTTCCTCTCCATTTTATCCTCACAATAGCAACCCTGTGAGATGGGTTGGGCTGAGAGTCTGCAACTGGCCCAAAGTCACCCAATGGGTTTCCATGGCTGAGTGGGGACTAGAACTCGGATCTCCCAGCTTCCAGTCCAACACTTTAGCCACTAGGCCACACCCTAGTGGTCACCCTAGAATTGAGCCATGCCAAGTTGGAAGCAGATCGGTTCGTGCCTTGATTTTTAGGATATTTTAAAAAAAAGTTTGACTTCAATTTTTTCCCTAAAATTCAAGGCATGAACCGATCTGCTTCCAACTTGGCATGGCTAAAGCCTTACTTAAGAGGTACCATGGTGCCAAGTTTCATCTCTTCATCTTTACTTTCTTTCTTTTTTTTAATGTACTGCTCAAGGTCCTAGACCCCAAAGAGGAGTATTGGGTATGAAGTTTTAAAAATTCCTAAAACTCAAGGCATAAACAGATCTGCTTCCAACCTGGCATGGCTCAATCCCTACTTAAGAGCTACCATGCTGTCAAGTTTCATCCCTTTATCTTTAAAAATGATGGAATTGTAAGCATTTTAGTTAATTAAAAAAATTAAATTGAAGTTTTAAACATTTCTAAAAATCAAGGGATGAACGGATCTGCTTCCAACTTGGCATTGCTAAATCCCTACTTCAGAGCTACAATGGTGCCAAGTTTCATCTCTTTATCTTTAATTTCATTTTTTAAACTTGTACTGCTCAAGGTCCTGGACCCCAAAGAGATTTCTGTTTGAACTTTAAAAAATTCCTAAAAATCAAGGCATGAACGGATCTGCTTCATACTTGGCATAGCTATATCCCTACTTAAGAGCTACCATGATGCCAGGTTTCATCTCTTTATCTTTAAAAATGAGGGAGATGCAAGCATTTTGGTTGATTTATTAATGTTAAAAGTGAGTTCAACACATAACACTAGCTTTAATTTTATATTGGATGTCAAGATGGTATAACATTCTGGCTGATGCCGGCTTGGTTGTCAACTGTATAATATCCAGTCATCCATTACACAAGGCCATGAAATTCATAAACAAAAAACCTACGGTTTACAAAAACAATGTTAAGGCTCTACAGATTCCAACCAAGCACCAAAAAGCAGGGAAATTGGGAGTTAAGGCTCACGAGCCTTAACGCCACATCCTCCCTAAGGAGGCAGAAAGTGCAAGTGAAATTCTCATTCTCCCAAAGCAGATAAACCATGAGGACAGGGTGGAGAATATGATATGCAGAGGTGACTGTGGGGTTGTGGAAAACTAATCACGAACAACTTAGGGTCACCTACTTCTCTTTTTTTGTTTAGAGCAGCCCTTCCCCAACCTGGTGCCCTCCAAAGGTGTTGGACTACAACTCCCATCATTGCAAGTCAGTATGTCCCATGGTCAGGAATGCTGGGGTGGGGGGGTTGTTTTGGGTGGGTGGGGTGGCGGGGGGGGGGGTCCGGGATTTTGATTCTCAAAATCTGGTCAACCTAATTAAGAACGGGGAAGGGGCAAATATAGGGTGACCATATTTTGGAAACCAAAAAGGAGGACAACATGGCCGCCCCTCCAAGGGGGCGTGCCCACCCAAACATGGCCTTGGTCACACGTCTGATTTCACAGCACATAATTAAACAAACTTGTACTACATAACATCTTAATGTTAAAATCACTGAAATAAAGAACAAGTGAGACATTCAAAGACATTTGTAGCTTTTGCTGTACTTTGAAGCTTTTGCCATACTCTGTGTGATACAGTCTCCCCTTCCCTCAGGTATCTTTTTTGACTGCAAATCCTTCACTGGATGACCATAGTCTCAACTTCCCTAACATTTAACACTCTTTCCCCATCACCTTTCTCAAATCCATACGTACAGATTCAGCATACTGCTACCACTGAATAAGTGCAGAAAAACCGAGTACAACAAACTAGCATTCAGAAATAATATAAAATACTATCCCCCTGCAAACAAAAGCCATGGAACAAAATGGACTAACAGCCTCCCTCCTTTTATCCAAATATCTCCTGAATTTACACTGCCTCAGTGTGCAGAGAACAGAGATTCCAATCAGGGACCCAAAGAAAACTGGCCAAAAAAACCTCAGAAACAGGTCCCATTGATTTCAATGAAGCTTACTCCCAGATAAATGAATATAGGATTGCAGCCACTTAACATCTGTGCATCTTTCTCTAGCAAGTGCAAGCCCCTTCTGTCAAGGACAACTGTGCACTCACAGAACCTGGCCTCATGGATCATGCAACCAGCAGGTGCTCTCCAGAAAGATGCTTTCAGAGCCTAGGAGATCCAGACACATTCAGACAAGACACACTATGCACTCACATATTATCTTGCTGGGACAGAACAATTCCCAGAATGACCAGATACAAAAGAGGACAGGGCTCCTGCAACTTTAATTGTTGTGATGAAGAGGGAATTTCACCAGGTTGGGGGGAGGGAGGAATCCACAAAGCCACACTGTAAAATAATCATAATCACAATCTCAAAGCCATACAGAAAAGAAATGTCTGGAACCGAGCTGAAAGTTGTGAGTACATATATCCCTTCGCATGTAGTATAATCATCATCATCACCTGCATCAGCACAAAAGCAGTTTTGGAGCCACATTTTTTTTTAAAAAATCATCATCATCCACACACACCTCACACACGGTCACCAAAGGCAATAAAAAATAAAATCTACATACCCCTGCATACCCACCCAAAGTGGGGGGAAACCCCACCCTTCCCCAAGACAATTTTTAAAAAAACTCCCCCCACACACTTAACCAGGGGGGGGGGAGAATAAAAATCCACCCCACACTCATCCAAGGCAAAATAATCATAACCATAATGGCTAAAAATAGAATACAAATCCACCACACACCAACATACTCACCCATGGCAAAACTGATAATAGTTTTTAAACTCACCCAAGGCAACCCACTCTCTACACACATTCACCCAATTAAGAGTCTATCTACACTACTGCTATAAAACAGTTTTAAATGGTTTAAAATGGTTTATAACAGTCTTGAGAACTGTTGGGGCCCAGGACACGCTCCACAGACAGTTTTCAAAATGTTTCCAAAGTGTTTTATCCTGCGTGTGTAGATAGGCTCTAATTCATCAAAATCAGTACCCAAAAGAATGGATAGAAAATCAGTAACAACTTATTTCAACATTGCAGCCAGAGATAAAATCCAATCTACCCCCCAACACCCCACTAGACTTAGATTGCAGCTAGAGACAGTTCATTTGGCCTGCACTACTTTAACACACACACACCACACACACAGGCGCACACAGGAGCAGCAATTCCCAGGTGGGCGCAGAGCGGAGGAACGTGCCAGTCCTTCTATTTTAAAAAGAGGGGAGATTAAGTTGAGGTAGCGCACTAGGTTAAAAAAAGTCAGTTGAAGCCAAACTGTATTACCTGGTGGTTGGAGGGGATGAGGCACCCTCAGTGTAAAGCCCCCCTCTCTCTAGGTCTAGGGAGCAGGAAAATAAAATACCATCAGCCGCCTCAGCAGCCCCACTGGCCAGGCCCTGGCTAAGCAAACAGGGAGGGACCACGTCAGCCCAGGTGGAAGCGAACCCAGGCAGCGGCTGCAGCCATAATAACTCACATGCTGGCTGGAGGCCCGAGCGCCGGGAAGAAGCCCGAGCAGCGGCTGAATCAAGGCGCGGCTGTGGAAGACGAGGAGGAGGACGGGGAAGGTGGCGCTGGCTGGAGGCCCAGGCGCCGGCGGGAGAAAGTTTGGGCAAGCCGCATGCAGTGCACGCGGAGGCTGAAAACGGAGGGGAGCTGAACAAAGAGCAACCAAATCGCCATGTGCTCATAAAAATGGGGAGGAGGCGCCCTAACTGGCCCAGGCAGGTGCAAGGTGAGCCACAAGCACCACAGCTGCTTTACCTCCTCCGCTGCTGCTTCTCTCTTCATGCCCCACTGCTTCAGCGTCCTCCTCTGCTGCTTCTCCACCACCAATTCTCCGCTGCTGCTGCCACTGCCACCGGTTCTCTTCCTCGGGTCTCCTCCTCCTCCTCCTCCTCCTCCTCCTCCTCCTCCTCCTCCATCCGTCTTCTCCTCCTCCTCCGTCTGTCTTCTTCTTCTCCTCCTCTGTCTGTCTTCTTCTCTTCCTCCGTCTGTCTTCTTCTTCTTCTTCTTCTTCTTCTCCTCCTCCTCCTCCTCTGCCGTTGCCACTCTCATCGCAGCAGCCCGGGCCCTGCTGCTGCTTCTGCTGTAAAAAGCCCCTGATCGGCCCGGGGAAGGGGCTAGAACGACGCGCACCCAGAAGTGCGGGTGTGCGTCATTCCAGCCTCTTCCCCGGCCGATCTGGGCCTTGTTCTTGGCAGGCCCGGATTGGGGGGGGGGGGAGGCTGGAACGACGCACACCCGGAAGTGCGGGTGTGCGTCGTTCCAGCCTCTTCCCCGGCCGATCTGGGCCTTGTTCTTGGCCAGCGCAACCGCGCTAGCCAAGAACAAGGCCCGGATTGGGGGGGGGAGGCTGGAACGACGCGCACCCGGAAGTGCGGGTGTGCGTCGTTCCAGCCTCTTCCCCGGCCGATCTGGGCCTTGTTCTTGGCAGGCCCGGATGGGGGGGGGAGGCTGGAACGACACGCACCCGGAAGTGCGGGTGTGCGTCGTTCCAGCCTCTTCCCCGGCCGATCTGGGCCTTGTTCTTGGCCAGCGCAACCGCGCTAGCCAAGAACAAGGCCCAGATGGCACGGGAGAGGCCCAATTTTTCCGGACTTTGGGGGATATTTTAAAATTTCCCCCCCGGACTCAAATTTGGCCCCTTTTCCCTGACATGTCCGGGGGGATCCGGACGTCTGGTCACTCTAGTAAACCCATTAAACTCAAGTTAGTCATGAGTAATTTACATCCCATGAGTTTCAATGAGTCTGCTCTGAATGTGACTAAATCTGGATTTAACCCTATGTTTCCTGTGCTTTCTTGCAGCTTTATTCCAAACGAAGCTGTAACATATCTAAATGTTGACATGTAAACACTTAGATATCTCTGCCAGGGTTTGGTAGCCTGCCACAAAGTGCAAACATTTGATTATGAATAGGGGCCACAGTTCATAAGAAAGCCACAATTATCTGTGTTCCTGCTATTCAGTCAAACAACCATATAACACTCTTAATAAGCCTGTGGGCTGTTCTCAAACACCCAGAGACCCATCACACCTGATCCCCTGCCCCATTTGCCTCCAAGTTTTTTGTTTTTTTGTTTTACCTCTGAGGCAAAAGCTCCCTTTCACCTGAATAGCTGCTCTTTCACTCCACTCCACTCCTCCCCTTCTCATTCTCCTTCCAGTCAGGTCCTGGCAGATGAGCACTTCAACCAAGACCGCCTTTCTGCCAGGTAAAAATGGAACGACCCTTTAATCTGGCTCTTTGGGGTCATTGAGGGAGTACAATCCTGTTTCTGCAGAGATTCAGGCATTGTATGTTTATTTAAAAATGCAAGGTTTGGGGATTATATTGCAGCTGCTGGGAGAGGTTGCTTTTCCCTGCCAGGGCCAGATGCAATCCATTCAAGCCAACAGCAAAACTCCAGTCACAGCACACCCCCCCCAATTCCTTTAAAACTGCATGGAGGTTTAAAGGTGCATTAAACGCCCTTAGGGAAAATAATCCAGACTTTAGGCATTCTAGGAAAAACCAGAAAAGGCTAGGAAAGAGGCGGGGTGTCAGCAGGACAGGCATGGCGTCATGTGAGTACTGTGCTGCAAATCCGCACACCAGGCATGGCGAGAGTGCCTTTCTCCCAGGCAAAAATGGAACAAACATTTAGTCTGGCTCTTTGGGGGCATTGAGGGAGTACAAACCTGTCTCTGCAGGGATTCAGGCATTGTATGATTTAAAAAAACGCTTTGGAGCCTGGGATGCAAGGTTTGGGTTTTATATTGAGGCTTGGAACCGGCTGCTGGGAGAGATTGTTTTTTCCTGCCAGGAGCTGATGCAATCCATTCAAGCCCCCAGTTCCTTTAAAATTACACAGAGATTTAAGACACGTTAAATGTGCTTAGGGAAAATAATCCAGACTTTTAGCATTCTAGGAAAGGCTGGGGAAGAGGAGGGGTGTCAGCAGGACAGGCACAGCGTCATGTGAGTACCATGCTGCAAATCTGCATACCAGGCATGGCGAGAGTGCACTAAATTGCTGGTGTGATGGAGCTCCCAGACAAGAAAAAGAAACAACAATTTCCCTATGGGAAACCCAGGTACAAACATGAGTTGCTAATTATTTTACTAGCCTTCACATTCATACATTTCCCTATTTAAATGTCTTTAAAACCACAAAAATGATTATGAATACTACCATTCCAAATGAACACTTAGTAACATTTCTTTCTGCCTTCTTGGGTCTCCAAGTTTCTTCTATAAAATCCAAATGTCTAGCAGGGAATAACACAATGGAACTTTTAAGCACATAGATGGGTGAAGAAGATTCAAATCCAGAGGTAGAGGAGTTCAATTGATCAAAGATAGATTCATTCTTAGGAAATCAGATAATCTGGAATTCAAATATTGCAGAAAATCAAAATATTTTTAAAGAGCTCCATGCCGGGTAGGGGTTGGTCCCAAACTTACATCAATTACAGAATGCTAAGTCCATTTCCAAGACAGGCTAAAGAGCAATCCTTTTGGGAAGGGTTAGGGTTATCCATGAGGAAGGAAATGCCATTTTCTAAACACTGCCAGTAAGGGACTCTTCACACGATCAAAATAAGGCACACTCGTGACTGATCACTCATGGAAGTTTGCAAGTCCTTTTGACGATATCATCAACCTCCTGCACATCTCCCATGCCTTCTGGTTATTCTGCTCTAAAAGAAAACCCTGGATATGCCAATTCTTCTGAAATATCATGGGATTGCCAACTGTGTGCAGCCAAAGTTGTGCTACAAAGCACCCACTAGAGGATGCTGTCCCATTCAAGGCTATGAGCACTGCGAGGAGGGGAAGTTTTCAATTATAGATCACATAGTCTCCCCTCTCCACCCATGTGATGCAGCTCATTACAATTGCACAAGAGAAGCAGGAAGCAAAGTCCCGGTAAGGCAACACGGTTTCCTCTTAACCTAAAGAGGCCCAAAGAAGGAAAGAAAATGAGGGTGGGGGCTTTGTTTCATTTTCTTACCTCCCTCCGCCACTTTTTTTTTTTAATTTCACCTCCCATTGGTTAATGGGAAGGAAAATAAGTACAATCAGCTCCAGGGTTGGCATCGTTTTCTCCTTTTCTGAAGACATGATAGGGTAATGAGGGGGTTTCTGATGGGTCAAAAGCCTCCTCAGATTGGGGGCCCACCCCACCCTTCTCCTTGTTGTCAGAGCAATGATGGCAGTAGAGCTTTTGCTACCTCAAGAGGAGGCTTCCAGCAGTGAACCTCCTTCTTTGCCCATGGAGAGGAAACTCCATTGAAGAGAGAGTGAGAGCTTTTCAACAGTCTTTCAGCTGCCCTCCCCTGGAGTTTAGGTGTGTTCCCTGTGTTACTTTTGAAAGGTTTCAGTCCTTCACATACAACACCTTACAAATGTGCTTTCAAGTGGGTATAGAAATGGAGCAGAACTACATTCAAAAGCCATTATTTATGAAGTAGCAACCTGACTAGATTAACGTAATGTACCAGGGGGAATGAATGAAGTGCATACAGCTGGTTCCATTAACTTGTTCTAGGACCTACAGATGGGGAACCTCCTTGGATGATGGGCTGGACTAGAACCCAGGAGGGCCAGATTTGGCCACCAGGAGTGAGGTTCTCCACCACTGTTCTAGGTCAAGTCTACCAATTATTGTTCTTATTTAGAACAAATAATGAAATGCTACTTATTTGTGCCACTCCTGATAAACCCAAATTTCCCATGCTGCCCGAGGTCATAGCCAGGTGAAAGACACACCCCTGGGCACGCCCATCATGCTGGATTTAATTCGGAGGAATGAGGCACACAGCAGCTGAACCTGCATGGGAGCCACATTAAGGGGGTGGGGGAAGAAACAAACTAAAAGTACTCTGTGAAAATGTGCTTTTTCCTTAGGGAATCTGTGAGGTTGCTGCAGATTGCCAACAACATTATGTGTCACAAACAACCCCAAATCTGCATTCTGGCTCACGTGGAGAGCTCCCACGGAGACAGGAGGGTTTCCTCTTCAGACAGTAGCCCTCCACAAGATCAGAGCGACAAATGCGACACAGGAGAGTGGCTGGCCTGGAGTGGCACCTTTTCCTCATACATTGCTATTAACACTTTTTTGAACATTTGAACATGACTTTATATAGAAGGAAATCCAGTGAATCAATGAGATCATTTGAGAACCACAAATTATAGAACCTGGCCTTCAGCTGGATGGATAGTAGCTGCCAATAACTTTAGCCTAAAACACTCCCTTCACTAGAGCATTGGCAAAGTGGCTTTCTGGTTTTGTTTTGTTTAAAACCTTGCACAGTATCTATTGTTTAAGGATGAAAAGCTACATATTTGGATACAGCATCATCCAACTTCCCCAATCTTTGGAGGGTTTATTTACCTCAGATTCTTTTTTTAACTACTTCTTCCCATGATTAACTACCTATATGGTGGATTACTGGAAAAATAATTAGACATCAGCAATTACTCTTTGATTAAGCAGGTGTAGCACGATTTGGCTGTATTCAAAATGAAATATTTCAATTGATTTTTTTTCTTTTGTAGTGTATTGATGTTTTTTTATATACAAAGTGAAAGGCCCTGCAATTTCTTTAGGCACGTTAGGTGAGCCTCATTTGCCAAATTTGCTTACCCCTTTGAAGCTGGCTTTTGTTATTCATTTACCATCTGTTGACAGAAGCGCTGCATCTGGTACATTTCTATCCACTCGGTCCTTTAGACATGTTCTTTCATTTCTCACTGCCTCATCTTAATTAAACTCTTTGTGCTCACCTCTGTACTCTTCCCTGTGTGAGGTGCTACTGGCAATTGCCATAGCAACCTTTTCTTGGTCCAGGAGTATTAGTTAATGAAAGGGAATCTGAGCAATCATAAAACAGTTGTGTATACTTTGGTAAGGAGATGCGGATGAGGGCCATCACTTTGGAACATTTCATACCTTGCTGGTGCTCTTATTTATACAGTTGAAAATCAGAAATAAAAAAGTGGGGAGTTTTTTTGGTATCAATCTTATGCAAGCCACTCTGGTAACCTTTTTTTTAGTTGTGAACACATGTATACAGGGGCGGGGGAGGGAATAACAAATTATCATCCTCCCCCACTGCTTGGCAATTCCACTAAAAATGCCTGTTCAGACAAAATGCTAAAACCATGATTAGGTTGTTAACCCTTTTGCAGAAAATTATTTGTGAGGATGTTTAAACCATGGTTATGTAGCCACCGTGGTTAGGAATGGTACACATGACACACTAAGCCATAATGTAGCTCAAAATGCTTAACCACCGTGGTTGCTATATAGGATTCTTTGTATAATACCTTATTGTTGATACAAATGTAGAGGTCTTCCACACACAATTTATTGTAAAGAATCTCTTAAAACAAATCCAAAAGGATGGTTGACATTAATTGCTTGTAATGTTTTAACCAATGATGAAAGCGATACAAAAGACTTCTGATTTTGAGGCTTGATAATGATCATCAACAAGCTGAAGTACTAAGAGTTTACAGTTACCAAATAATATGTTTGGCTACAAATAGCAGGCTTCAAGGAGCAATTGTTGTCAGACAGCTTGTTCAAAAATCCATATTAATCATGGCCAACAGCTCTGTGTAGAGGTGAACCACAGCAGCCTTGATAGGTTTAGGTTTAGGTAAGACGTAAAGGCTATGAATGGATGCAGGTTCAAAATAAATGATGCCACAATCTCACAAAATGTTCCTGCAACTTATCTAACAATCCATGTTCAACATCTTCAGTTCTGAATTTTCATACAGGACCAAAATTGAATTTATTCTTTTGATATCCCAACAGGATTGCAGAGACAAGTAAGCTTTTTGTTCAGTTATGTTGATCCTTGGTACATATAGGATTTATATTGTTTATCACTCCAACACACTATCTAGTACCTTCAAGAGTGAAGAAGGTGTCCCTTTGCAGGTGGGCTTCCCCATTCCGTTCAGTGTCAGGGACGGCTCTTTAAAAATACATTGCTTGAGAGAGATACACACGCACACGCACGCACACACACACACACACACAGTTGTCTACGGAAGTGAGTGAAGAAGCCTTTGTGACTAGGGGAGCTTCATGTGTCATCCATAACCATAAGAGATCACTTGACTTAAGTACACTTAACTTTCTCTAGGTTGATTCCTTAAGGAATATGTATATGAGGTTATTATTGACATCAACACTATATCTTATGGTTTTGGTTCAACTGCACATCATCCAAAGAGCATGGCAAGCACGCAGGGCATCATCATTCCAGGTTGCCCATGTTATGATACTGTATAATCTTTTAATGTTGTTGGGTCCCCCCACCCCCGTGTGAAACTGCCCAGAGATCTTTGGCTACTGGGCTGTATAGGAATGAAAACAACAACAGCAGTAATAATACCAATAATAACAATAACATAAGGCACAATCCTATGGAGATAGTTTTCAGCCTCCAATGCAGGGTGGCCGGAGTACGGAGCCGATCCTCATCCCCGAGCTCTAGCTGCCCTGCATTTTTGCGTAGACACTTGTCTAGCCAGGGAGCTTCAGAGCAGGAGGTGGAAGGCAGAGCAGTGCATAGGAAGCTGTGTAAAGCAGTTTACGTTGTCTCCTCTGCTTCCTGCTTTCACCTCTTTTTGCCATCTCTGCACTCCATTTCC
Source organism: Anniella stebbinsi (assembly GCA_029215795.1). Taxonomy (NCBI): domain Eukaryota; kingdom Metazoa; phylum Chordata; class Lepidosauria; order Squamata; family Anniellidae; genus Anniella; species Anniella stebbinsi. The sequence continues at coordinate 64,254,062 of JARDYH010000001.1, read as the reverse complement.
AAGCACAAAGACATATCCAGCACAAGGGGGCAGGGGAGGAGGAAGGTAGTGTGTTTTCTGGACTCTGAGGTCAGAGCCCTGGTTCTGACCTTGGATCTCAGAAACCAAAAAAACCTATGTTGCCCACACACTGTCTAGGGAACATAGGATTGTGCCCTTAATTGTATTTATATCTTGGCAGATATGTATAGGATTGTTCTGTTAATGGTTCAGGATTCCCGCACTGGTCTATATAACTGTTTACGGGTATATTTCACCCATACTTTGCATATTTGCTGTATCAATTGGCCTTCCTCCTTAAAGTGCGGAGCTCCCTTTGGTGTTGGCCTAACAATGCAATCCTATGAATGCTCACTCAGACATAAATCCCATTTATTCAGTGGGACTCTCTCCCAGATAAACATAAGATTATGGCTTTAGCGGATCATTGATCCACATAAGCAATAATGGAAGGATAACTAATAAATCAGGATCAGGCCAATATGTGTAAAAGCCACTACTACCTGTAAAACTGATTGATCTGCCATGAGATCAGGTCACCTTGGAAACCACTGATGTGGTCTCTTTGAGGCTGCGAGGGAAGGGCTACCCTCTGATTGATGCTTGGGTCAGGAATGGATGCCTCAGAAAATAAATGCCCAGATGCTCATGTAGCCAGTAGCACACAAGCACTGTGTGACAATGATAAGCTTACACTGACCTTATCACACCTTTGTTCGTAATCAAAGAGCACAATGTCATTCCTTCTTCATTTTTGGTAAATAATGCATTGGGGAAAATATTGACCAAATAACAAGAAGCCTGGTATGATTTAGTGAAAGCCCCTGATATACCCTTAAGGGTGACCTACAGATAATTTTAATTACAAGTGAATAAATAATATAATGCAAATCAGTTATTTTTAACTGGGCAGCAATAATACTTCTTTTAGGACCACGTCCCTACCTGAATATGATCAGAAAAAATTACAATTACAATACATTGTAATTGTGTGTATTGCTAGATGCCTTTATTTCAGCCCCACAGTGTGTCTTACCATCTGCCAGTTTTCTTAATAAGGCCCCCTCTAGATGGATTCCGTTTGATGCCTGGTTAGCCGATTATGCGCATATTCGCTGAAGCGCTTTATCGTTAATGCTTGTAGCAGGAGGTAATTGAGCACTCAACGGGTGACCTTACCGGTTGTTTCAAATGCGCTTTACAAGTAGTTAATGCGGAGAATCGCTTATTCACATAGTCAAAATGCGCTTTAACGGCAGGAGCAAAATAAAACTCGCTATTTAACGCGCATTCGATAATGCGCATAATCGGATGTTTAAAGCGCCTCTACTCCCGATTTGCGCTCCGTTCTTGTAGAGGTAAATTTTTTAATACGCCTTGAAAGAGCTTTAAATGCCTCTTGTAGAGGCAGCCTAAGTTTGTTGATACACTATCTGTCAGAACATTGACACTATTGGAAAATTTGCCTGCTCTGGCTGTCTTTGGTTTCATAGTCTCCCCAGCTTCTATTTCACAGTAACTGTCTGCCAGTACCTTTTATCTAACACTTGCTGGGGAATGTCTTTTGGCTACCTCACCCCAGTGGTGCAGTTGTAAGTATTGAAGTACAGGCACTCATCACGATAGTCCCCTAAGGAGTGGTCAAAAATGTAGGCAGCAAACCAATTCTAGCATAAGAATTTAAGAAGAGCCATGTTTAATCAGACCAAGGGGTCCATCCATCTAGTCCAGCACTCTGTTCACACAGTGGCCAACCAGCTGTCAACGGGAGACCCATAAGCAGGACAGGAATGCAACAGCACTCTCCTGCCCATGTACCCCAGCAACTGGTGTACATAAGCTTACTGCCTCTGGTTACTAGAGGTAGCACATAGCTATCGGGACTAGGAGTCATTTATAAACTCCACCTCCAGGAATTTGTCTAACCCCTTTTTAAAGCCATCCAAATTGGTGGCCATCACTAAGTTTTGTGGTAGCTAATTCCATAGTTAAACTATGCACTGTGTGAAGAAGTACTTCCTTTTATCTGACCTGAATCTCCCACAAATCAGTTTCAAGGGATGACCCTGGGTTCTAGTATTATGGGAGAAGGAGAAAAATGTCTTCCTAGCCACATTCTGCACACCATGCATGATTTTGTACACCGCTATCATGTCCCCCCTTATTCACCTGTTTTCCAAGCTAAACAATCCCAGCTGTTGTCATCGTTACTCATAGGGGAGACGCTCCAGCCCCTTAGTCATTTTAGTTCCCCTGTTCTGCTCCCTTTCCAGCTCTACAATATCTTTTTTTAGGTGTGGTGACCAGAACTGTACACACTATTCTAAGTGTGGTTGCACCATAGATTTGTATAAAGGCAGCATGATACTGGCAGTTTTATTCTTAATTTCTTTTCTAATAATGCTTAACATGGAGTTTGCCTTCTTTACAGCAGCCACACACTGGGTTGACATTTTCATCAGGCTGTCCACCACAACCCCAAGATCTCTTTCTTGGCTGGTAACTGACAACTCAGATCCCATCAGGTTATGCTTGAAGTTGGGGATGATAATTTATTATTCCCTCCCCACTTTACACTTGCTTACACTGAACCACATCTACCATTTGGATGCCCACTCTCCCAGCTTGGAGAGATTCCTTTGGAGCTCCTCACAATCCCCTTGTGTTTTAATCACCCTAAATAATTCGGTGTCATCAGCACACTTGGCCACTTCACTGCTCACTCCTCATTCCAGATCATTTATGAACAAGTTGAAATGAAATTTTCAACTCTACCAGGAGCAAGCTTTTATAAAGCTATTGGGTCTTAACTGTCCATTTAAGATTGGGCCACCACAAAATACATTGCATTACAAGAGGGATAGGTCACAACTATATACCCTTGCTCTATCCATCCTCCTCCACTCTTCTGCAAGTACTGTAGGGATTGCAGCTGAACTTAGAGGGAACAGGGAATTCTGAGGGGAGGGGGTTGCAGATGATGTCAACTTCTATGCTGATCAAAAAGTGCCAGTGCTGTGTCCCTGAAAGTCCTGGCTCCACTACATCACTGCCTCACGTGAGTACTGCTGCTTTAATCTGACATTTTAAAAAATCTGTATCTATATAAAAATCTGGTCTTTAAAAAGCTAAACATCCCAACTTCTGTTTGCATTTGGAAAAGCGTTCATTGAACTATTCCATAGCGACTGGCATTGGGTTCTAGGATGCTGAGAGAGGTTGCAGCAGCTGTATGTTCCCTTAAAATATCTTGTTTGTTTTTCTGCAAAGTGATGGCCCCAGTTAAAATCATGAGGAACAAAGTGACGTTTATGTAGCTTATGGGAAGGATTAAAAGAAACAACTTGCTTTCATCTGACAGTTAATTTGAGATAAAGCATAATGGAAGACAATTGTTTGTAATGTCAGGATGAACTAATAAGATACAAACTCCTTGTTATAATTTGGTTTTCTCTAGCTAATGCCTTTTTCTTGCTATTCAAACAAAGAACAAAAATTGCCCTCCCATTTGTTCCCCACTGTTGTCATCAACGATGCTTCATTTTCAATTTATTTATTTAATTAATTTTATTACATTTGTATACCGCCCCATAGCTGAAGCTCTCTGGGTGGTTTACATAAGATTAAAACAATTAAAAACAATATACAAAAATTAAAACAGCAAAAACATACAATATACATATAATATACACATACATTTAAAACCACTGTAATAACTTTAAAGCAGTTTAAAGCAGTTTACACAACCGCTTCTGGGTAGTTTTAAATAGTGGTTCAGATTTTGAAATTTGTACATAAATTTTGTGGATATGGTGGTACGCCCCTCCTGTCTATGTTATTGACAGGAACACTCAAAAATGGAGTGAGAGTGGTACTAAATAGAATTTTTGTGCTGTCCCAGAATGCATCATACTTGATGGACTTATAGGCTCCTTCCAAGTCTACTATTCTATGATTGTACGATACTAGCATTCCACAGTAAGCCACTGCAGAAAAATGGCCAACCCAAACTAGACATTCTAGCCATAGTCTCTGTGGTTCATAATGCCTACACAGCCTATATTACTAATTGAGCCCTTGCTGAACTCTCACATGACCAAATCAGTATGCACCCCAAATCTGACCAATGCAATTCTTCACTACAAGTTAACACAAATAGGACTGGTGTTTTGGCGTTCACTTTCATTCTGTGCGTAAATTTATTTCATTTCCCTCTTTAATCTTTGGCCAAACACTCTAACCACTGAACACACCAGTTTGATAGAATCTAGTGACTAGATAAATCAAAGATGCAAAATATGAGAAACAGCATGTATTGCAGACAGAATGCACGAAAACAGAATTATCTCCCACCCGCACTCTGATCTGATGGCAAACATTGACCATAATCATTCTATTATTACTGGGGGTGGTGTGTGTGTGTGTGAGTGTGTGTTGCTCAGCAAGCATAAATGAATGTGTACTTTTTGTTACTTAAAAATATCTTCCAGTGAACAACAGAAGATCTAAGAAACATAAGCCTCTGATCTCTAGAGACCTACAGAGGCTCCAACCCAATTAAAATAGCGATGAGAACAGCAAAGTGACACATGCTAATTGAACACAAGCATTCTTGTTTCATTCCCATTATACCTCAAGCAATATTATGCACACACACACACACACACCACCCCCAGTAATATTTGGCATTCAGTGAAATGGCCAGTATCACTTGGTCTAAATATAAAAGCTGGAGCAAGTATTAATTCCAAGCTAATGCAGCTGTCAGGAAGGACTATAAATGGCTCTTCATTATAAAAATATTAGTGCATGCAATTCTCAAGCAACCTTTGGCAAATGCTGGCTCTAAAAACAAGTTTTTATTGTTTTTAACTATGTACTAAAAGAACAAATGAAGCCATCAGTAAATATTTTAAAATACGTTCCTTTGTCTCCTATTATTAGTTTATTTAGGCCAGACTGAATGTGATGTTAATTGCGTGAATGCAATACAGGAGCTGCAGGGATGGGGTGGGGTTTTTCACTGGGATCATAGAGGAGGGGAAGGGTTAAATTCCCTCTTCCCTTCCCCTGCATTCCTGATGCTGCTGTGATCCACCCACCCATGTCTGCTCTTTACTAAACAAAAGACATGTGTTAATTGCATCATGTTTAATTGCATAGATGCAATTGCCACCAAGCCCTGATACAAGGACGGGCATACCGAGAAACAAGGAGAAATATACGCCAGTGATTCAGTACCATTTTTAGCACCAAATATTAGCAAGGTTGCTATTTGGCATTAATTCACAATCCTTCAAAACTGCAGACCTCATAATTGCACTCCGTTGGTAGGTGTGCCATCTGACAGCCTCTTTGGAACGAAAGATCTCATTTGGAGATAATTTCTACTTTCTAGCTCTACAAAACAGTACAGGTTATTAGCAATAATCAGCACTGGCCTCACAAATGTCAATCTTGGCAAAAACTTACCTTCTTTTTATTTCTTGTGACTAAGAGCTCCATCACACCAGCGATTTAGTGCACTCTCGCCATGCCTGGTGTGCAGATTTGCAGCACAGTACTCACATGATGCCGTGCTTGTCCTGCTGACACCCCGCCTCTTCCCTAGCCTTTTCTGTTTTTTCCTAGAATGCCTAAAGTCTGGATTATTTTCCCTAAGTGTGTTTAATGCACCCTTAAACCTCCATGCAGTTTTAAAGGAATTGGGGGCGTGTGCTGTGACTGGAGTTTTGCTGTTGGCTTGAATGGATTGCATCTGGGCCTGGCAGGGAAAAGCAACCTCTCCCAGCAGCTGCAATATAAACCCCAAACCTTGCGTTTTTTAAAAAATCATACAATGCCTGAATCTCTGCAGAAACAGGATTGTACTCCCTCAATGACCCCAAAGAGCCAGACTAAAGGGTCGTTCCATTTTTACCTGGCAGAAAGGCAGTCTTGGTTGAAGTGCTCATCTGACAGGACCTGACTGGAGGGAGAAAGAGAAGGGGGTGGTGGAGTGGAGTGGAAGAGCAAAAGAGCAGGTAATCAGGTGAAAGGGATCATAAGCTTGACACCCTTATGCATCAGAGGTAAAAAAAACCACGGAGGCAAACCGGGGGGGGGGGGGAAATTAGGTGTGATGGAGCTCTGAGTATCAGTAACGTGTTTATTTACTTAAATTGATATGCTGCCCTTGGAACACTCATGGTCGTACTAAAAACAAAACAAAACAAAAACACACATTGAACACACCAATCCAGCAGATTACTTTCCCAATTTGAGATTTATTTCTTTGATAAGACTAAAGTACTCCTGCTAATTCTTTTTCTCAATGTTTATACAACAGTAAACATCAAAAAGCATTTCAACAACATCTAATTAACTTCTGTGGTTTGCATAGCATTTTTTCTCTGCCAGGATATGCCAAACACTAAAATGTTACATCACCCCCCTTGACTACAGAAATGTTTAATTAGATAATGTGTAGCGTAATTCTAGATTTTATGCTGTTTGTATATGGCTTTTTCATTCCTAATGATCTGTAGTGGGTTTGATCCAGAGTTTTCCTTCCATAAATAAATAAATAAATAAATAAATAAATAAGGGACTTCAGTCTAGGCTCCTGCTAGAGGAAGGAAGGGAAAAGCCAATTCCCCACTTGCCTGGTAAATGCAGGTTGCTTACCTGTAACTGTAGTTCTTCGAGTGGTCATCTGTGCAGTCACACATATGGGCTCATGCCGGCACCGAGCCCGCATTGGGAAACTTCTTAGCTAGCCTGGGATTTAGGCGGGAACCCCTCCCCCCACCATCCTACTGCGCATGCTCAGGGTCCCCGCCTACCTCAGTTCCCTGAGACTGCTCGGCCTCGCGACTAAGGCAACACAATTTAAAACCAGATAGCTAGAAATACACGAGCATGCTGGAACCAACTTGACAATCAGAAAAGTGATGCCAAGAGGGGACGGCGGGTGGGTTGTGTGACTGCACAGATGACCACTCGAAGAACTACAGTTACAGGTAAGCAACCTGCATTTCTTCTTCGTGGTCTCTGTGCATCACACATATGGGCGAGTAATAAGCCAATTTACCGGAGGTGGGAAGGCACGCTGGCTGATTATTGACATATTGATGAAAGGACAGCTCTACCAAAAGAGGAGTCCTGGCGTGCTCTCACATCCAAATGGTAGTGTTTCACAAAGGTAGAGGCATTCGACCAAGTGGCCGCTTTGCACAGGTCTGGAATAGTCACACCATGGAGCAGTGCTGTTGAAGCGGCTTGTCCTCTGGTGGAATGAGCAGTCAATGCAAGGGGTATTTCCTTGTGAAGAAGCTGGTAAGACAAAGCAATAGTGCTGACGATCCATTTGGACAGACGTTGAGAGGACACCAGTAAGCCTTTGTTCTTTCCACCAAAACAAATAAAGAGTTGGCGAGACTTGCGGAACTCTTCTGAACGAGACTTGTAGAAGGCTAAGGCCCGTCTAACATCAAGAGCGTGTAACGTGGCACACAACGGATCGGACGACGCTTTGAAGAAGGTAGGTAGGACAATGTCCTGATTTATATGAAAACTAGAAGCAACTTTGGGAACAAAGGAAGGAGGAGGACGGAGTACGACCTTGTCATGAAAAAACTGTGTATACGGGGGGTCCACGAGCAGTGCCATAAGTTCTGACGCTCGCCTAGCGGACGTAATTGCAACAAGGAAAACAGTCTTAAACGTTAACAAACGAACATTAGTTGTGGCCAACGGTTCAAACGGTTTAGTGGACAATGCACTTAATACCAGCGAAAGGCTCCACTGCGGAACAAGAGGGCGAGCTGGTGGGAATACATTGTATAGGCCCCTAAGAAAAACCTTAGCAAGGGGGTGAGTAAATGCTGAAAAACCATCAATTAAGGAATAGTGGACGGCAATAGCCGTTAGGTAAACACGGATAGAGGATAGTTTCAGTCCAGTAGTATGTAGGGAATGTAGAAAAGCGATAACGTTAGTAATACTAGCCGAGTAGCCATCAAAACCGTTGGCTAAGGCAAAAATTTGGAAACGTTGCCATTTTGACAAGTAGGAGCTCCTAGTAGAGGGCTTTCTAGACGCGTCCAAAATGGTCTTTACGCCCTCAGGGAGCGCTAGCCCCTGCCAGAGGGCAGGAGTCTCCAAGCCGTGAGGCGTAACGTTCGTACATCCGGATGTAGGATCCGGCCGCCGTCTCTGGACAGAAGGTCCGGAATGATGGGGAGATGCCACACTCGATGGGCAGCTAGTCTGCATAGAAGCGTGAACCACGCTTCTCTTGGCCACCATGGTGCTATCAGAATAGCATTGGCCTGATAGCGTCGCGCTCGTGTGATCGTCCGTGCTATTAACGGGATCGGAGGGAACATGTATAGAAGGCCGTGCGACCAATCCCATAGGAAGGCATCCCCGAGGGACCCCTGTCCTATTCCTGCCCTGGAGCAATAAGCTGGGCAGACTTTGTTGGTTGGAGTTGCAAATAAGTCGATGTGGGGTGTGCCCCAACGGGCAAAGAGACGGTCCAGCACTTGTGGCGCTAGTTCCCACTCGTGAGTTTCTCTGAAAGAACGGCTGAGTTCGTCTGCTTTGATGTTGGAAGTCCCTGCAATGTGTAGGGCTGACAGACGCATGTTTTCTGTAATCGCCCAGAGTAGAATGTCCATGGTGAGGCGAAGCAGACGCGGGGAGCGAGTGCCCCCTTCTTTGTTGATATACCACACGACGGATGTATTGTCTGTGAGTATCCTCACATGGTGGCCTCGTAGTTGAGGGAGAAAGGCCTGTAGAGCTTTCTTTACTGCCAGAAGCTCCAGCATGTTTATGTGCAGGTGGCTCTCTAAAGGTGACCATCTTCCTTGCATGGCCAGATCTTCCAGGTGTGCTCCCCAACCTTGTAGTGACGCGTCGGTCGTGACGAACTGGGAAGGACCGGGATCGACAAAAGGCATTCCTCGGGACAGGTTCGATGGATCTGAACACCATAGGAGCGAGTGCTGCACGTAATCCGGAATGGTGAGTATTAACCTGCGCGGGTCTTGTGATGGGGCATAGTGACTCAAGAGGAGTTGTTGGAGAGGACGCATTCGTAGTCTCGCCCATCTGACCACGAAAACGGCCGCCGCCATTAGGCCTAGGAGCCGCAAGATTACGAGCGCTGTTGCCCGAGGGCTGACACTTAACCTGGCTGCTAAGTGCTGCAGCGCCTCTAATCTGTCTCGGGGAAGAAAGGCTCTCCCAACCGAAGAGTTCAGATGAACTCCGATGAACTGGAGCATTGTGGAAGGCTGGAATACCGACTTCTCGTAATTTATTTGTAGGCCTAGAGACGAGAGGATCGACTCCACCGTGTGAACGTCGGTGGCCGCTTGGTATAGAGTGGGAGAAACGACCAGCCAGTCGTCCAGGTAAGGATAGACTTCGGTGTTGATGGACCGGAGGTGGGCACAAACTGCTGCCATGCATTTGGTAAAAACCCTTGGTGCTGTTTTTAACCCAAAGGGGAGAACTGAAAATTGGTAAATTTGAGTCCCTATGGCAAAACGAAGATATTTTTGGTGTTCGGCACGGATAGCGATATGAAAATATGCGTCTTTGAGGTCGATCAGCGTGAACCAACTGTCCCTTTTCAAGAGTGGTAGGATCATCGCAAGCGTGATCATGCGGAACTTCTGGGGCTTGACGAATTTGTTTAAAGCCCGGAGAGCCATAATAGGACGAAGTCCCCCGTCCTTTTTGTGCACTGTAAAATAACGGGAGTAAAATCCGCCGTTTAACTGAGATCTTGGTATCTTTACAATAGCACCTTTGCGTAGAAGGGCTTGAGTTTCTTGAAGCAGAGTTTCTGACGGAGGCGTAATTCTGACAGTGCCCAAAGGAGGAGTGACTTCGAAATCTATTGCATAGCCGTGTAAGATGATTTGAAGAACCCACTGGTCGCTGGTGATGGACGCCCAGGTGTGGTAGAATGGCTGGAGCCTGTTGAGAGACAGAATGGGACTCAGTGGGGAGGAGTCAAAGATGGCGTTTTTGCGCCTGGGGCTGTTTAGAGCGAGACTGCGCATAACGAGGGGCAGACTTGCGCGGTTGGTACGAGGATGTGGCAGGTGGCGGTTGGTAACGCTGGCCACGATCCTGGCCCTGTCGAGGCTGATAGGGGAGAGGCCTATACCACTCACGCGGACGGAAGGACTGGGCCTGAAGCTGACTAAAGCCCATTTTTTTAGCTGTCATCTTGGCCTTGTGTATTGTGTCCATAGTGGTATCCGTTGCCGCGTTAAATAAGCCCTCCCCGTCAAAGGGCAAGTCCTCGATCCTGTTCCTCATCTCGATCGGGAGAGTTGCAGAACGCAGCCACGCATGTCGGCGGAGAGCAACTGCCCCAATCATGGCTTTTGATGCGGAGTCCGTCTGATGTCGAGCGGTGGTCATTTGCTGCTTAGAGAGACGAAGAGCCTCAGCCTCAAAAACACGTGCGAGTTCACGCTGATCATCTGGCAGGTAGTCTGTGAGGGTGGAGATCTTCTGCCATAAGAAGAGTTGATACAGCGCCATCATGGCCTGGTAATTTGAGGTCTTAATCACCAAGGCCGCTGAGGAATAAATGCGCCTCCCGAAAGAGTCGAGCTTACGACCCTCCTTATCTATGGGGGCAGCATGTGACCGACCAGTTTTCCCTTGGGACGCCTCTACAACAATTGAATTTGGTTTGGGATGTGTGGACAGAAATGGTGCTTCTGCTTCCTTAACTTTATAGAGAGCGTCCAGCCGCTTTGATGTGGGGCCCAAGGTGGCAGGATTGGACCATGACTGCTTGGCGGTCTTCAATAAAGTCGGGACCAGGGGAAGAGTCAGCTGAGGAGTAGGGTCTGTATACATGACATCATAGATGTCCCCTTCTTCCTCTTCAGGCTGCTGCACGTCTATGCCGAGGGATTGGGCCAGTCGCAGCATTTGCTCGTTAAATCCACCCAATTCCATGGATGGAGAGGCCCTGTCCTCGGTACCGACCTCCTCTATAGGAGATGGCATCGATGGAACCGGTGACGGAACCGAAGAAGTATCCGACGCGTAGTCGTCTACTGAAGAGGGAGACAGTAACGATCGTCGGAGCGATACCGTAGCGGAACGTTCCGGTACCGAATGGGCCAAAGAGAGGTGTCGGCGTCGCGCCGCTGCAGGAAGGAGCGAGGTGGAACGACGAGGAGGCACTGGTGGAGGTGTCGTGGACGAGGTCGCCAAACACTGCCCGGTATAACGACAACGAGAGGAGCGATGGGACAGTTCTGAAGAACAATCCCAGTCCTGAGAGACCGACTGTGACCGTGATTGCGACCGATGAGGCCCAGGTTGCCTCAGGTTTTGCATCGGTACCGAAGCCTCGGTATCGATGGGGCAGGAGAGATCATCGTCGATAACGAGCACCTCGGGATCAAGGGGAAGCGTGTCTAATAGCTCCCCTTCTGAAGGCAGGTCCGTCGGTACCGGGGACGGTAGCAAAGTACCACGGACGGGTGACTCCAGCAGTAATGCTGGCGGAAGCTCCGAGGGCGCCCAAAAATGAAGACCAGGCGAGTGTCTTGGCTTTCCTTGTGATATCGATGGAGATTGCCGCTTCGGTCTCGAAGGTGTATCTGCTGGTATCGAGGAGGGCCTTTTTGGCGGCTTGGGAGGCTTAGGCGGTAACGCCGACGGTAGCGAAGACGGTACCGACGAAGATTTTTTCGGTACCGAGGTCGTCGATGATTTTTTAGATACCGAGGGTGTCGAGGACGATGGCGCGGCCTTTGACGCCGTCGTCGATGTCGATGGTTTCTTCGCCTTTTTCGTCTATTTCCCCTTCTGTCGCTTAGGAGGGGGAGGAGAAGGCGATAACGAAGCCTGAACTGTGGCCCTAGACAAGGGCAAGTCAGGAGTTGCTGGGCGTGAGCGTTGTTTGGGCGACAACCCCCAGAAGATGATGGGCCCGGCTCCATTCTAACTGAACTCGGTCGGTCAACCACAGAGAGGGCCTTGCTCCAAAGTAAGCTGCGTAGACGGTCGGCCCTGTTTCGCCTAGTCTGGCGCGAAAAGCTCATGCAGTGAGCACAAGAGTCAATGATACGGCCCTCTCCCAAACAGCCCAAGCACAAAGAGTGGCCGTCCGTGAGGGCTAACTTGGCTCGGCAGCGCGAGCAATGCTTGAAAAGCGCAGTCTGCGCCATAAGCCGTAGAAAAACAACTAAACTATTACTAACTAAAGATTATATATATATATATATATATATATATATATATATTAAAATCTACTAACAATTACAACCTAAGCTAACTAACAATGAACAATTTTTTTGTCGTTCTCACAGATCCGAAACGGAGGAAGTCTCCCGCAAGGCGTTCAGCGAAGCGGTCAAAGAAGAACTGAGGTAGGCGGGGACGCTGAGCATGCGCGGTAGGACGGTGGGGGGAGGAGTTCCCGCCTAAATCCTAGGCTAGCTAAGAAGTTTCCTGATGCGGGCTCGGCGCCGGCGCGAGCCCATATGTGTGATGCACAGAGACCACGAAGAAGAACTACCTGTACCACCTCCCACAGTCTTCTGGAGGATCCTCCAACCCTCCAAGCAGATTTTAGGAGGCTACACGGTGAAGAAGGATCAGTGCAAATGACCTCCCTCGCTTCTTCTGCAGCAGCTGAATTCAGCTGTTCATTCTGAATAGTGCTAAACTCGGTGCTTTAAGTAACAAATTGTTTTTCATGCTAGGGCTGGGTTCACACAACACACTAACCCACCATGGGTTATCGTGTTGTCTGAATGCAGCACATTTTCCACAGGGTGGGTTAACGTGTTATCTGAGCGCAGTGCATTTTGTGCAGGGTATCTTGTTAACCATGCAGTGTGGTTTACTTTTCTCGAACAAGCCACCTGGAAAACCGATGGCTTGTTGTTAGGTTGTTCAGGGTGGTTAACAAGTCGCATGATTAGCAAGCTACCAGAAAAAGCACTGCATTCAGACAATACAATAACCCACCCTGTGGAAAGTGTGCTGCGTTCAGACAACATGATAACCCAAGGTTCAACAACCCACACTGGGTGGCTTAGTATGTTGGGTGAACCCAGCAATCACAATATTATGCCCTACAGGAATTTACTCAGAAAGGTATTTCTAAAGCTGTAACAAATTGGAAGAAGTAATGCCACTTTCCAAAACATTCTGACCGAGACATTGAGAAAATGCTCTACTCTTCATTAAATTGTCATGCCACCTTTGGGGGGAAGTTTTTAATTGCTAGTTCTCGGCTAACTACAGGTTTGCTGTACTTGAGGGTAACAGCAAAAGGACTCAGGTTAGCAATTTTCAACATGTATATTTCCACTAAGGTAGATTATACATCAAAGTCCAAGCTTTTCTACATGATGCATTTATCGTGTGGTTGTCACAGTTATTTGCAGGTTATTAAGACAACATGTATCCCTCCAGTTTTGCTTCTGTGTCTAAAGAGCATTTTTGGTGAGGTTTATCCCCCCCTTTTTTTAGAGTAGGGAAAATGTGTATTTATTTGTTGGGAAATAAATAGAGTAGGAAAATGTGGTATTTATTTGTAAAAGTGAAAGAAACCACTGTTTAACTTATGTATTTGCACCATTCTGCTATACCAGGGTACCACCTAGAACTTATATAACGGTAAAGCAGGGAAAGAAACACTCTTCATGTAGTGCTTGGATCTCAATTCTGTGATGAAATCGACAGTAGGTACAGCAGATTGACAGCCCCATATAGAAAATCATCTGTAGATGCATCTACCTACTTACACTGGGTTTTAAATGGACCCTCTGTCCTGATGGTTTAATGTTTTAAGTATCTAGTACATAAATATTGCAGCTCTAAGAGCATTTTAAAATTAAATTTTGTACTCCAACCCTAGCAATTTACTTTAGATGTGGCACCACAAACAGAGAATTGTACTATAGTGCCATTGTGCTTGGCAAAAGGAAAATAGTGATTCCAGCTCCAATTAAAGTCAAGGGCTTTATTCATCAAGAATAAATTGGTGGAGCATAATTCTCCCCCACCCTCAATCATTGGGTTTTTCAGGCCATATGTAATTATCTTTCAGAAGCACCTATTTCTGGAATAAGTAACTATTTAATTTTTGTAAGCCCCCCCAGAGAGCTTCGGCTATGGGGTGGTATATAAATGTAATAATAATAATAATAATAATAATAATAATAATAATAATTCTAAGTTAAATGGTCCTATGGAATCATGCAAAGGTACAAATCCCATTGCTAAAATGAAAGGTAACAATGCTAATTATTACAAGGTTTTGTTTATTTTGAAACACATCAAATAGTCTTGGGCCCAATTCAGACAGTTGGTGACTCTGATATAATTGCTTGCAGGGTTGAACAGAACTGCCTGCAGATTTGTAATTCAGCAGAGATCATGTGAAGGTGTCACGGTGGCCTCTACCTATACTAGAGTGATGAGATACAAAAGAGGGCAGGGCACCTGCAGCTTTAATAATAATAATAATAATAATAATAACGATTTATTTCCTACCCGCCTCTCCGTCTGGATCGAGGCGGGGAACAACAACATGATAAAATACATAAAACTAATTAAAACATGACAAATATTATTAAAACTGCATTAAAATATCCTAAAACATCCTAAAAACATTCTAAAAATTACACTGGATATGCCTGCCGGAAGAGAACAGTCTTTATGGCTTTCTTAAATTCTAAAAGACTGTTAAATTGATGAGTCTCCTCCGGCAGGTCATTCCACAGTCTGGGAGCGGCCGAAGAGAAGGTCCTCTGGGTAACAGTTGTCAGCCTAGTCTTGGCTGACCGCAGTAAGTTCTTCCCAGAGGACCTGAGCGTGCGGGGCGGATTGTACGGGAGAAGGCGATCCCGCAGGTAACCTGGACCCAAACCATGTAGGGCTTTAAAGGTAATGACCAACACTTTATACTTCGCCCGGAAACTAATAGGCAGCCAGTGGAGTGATTTTAAGATTGGTGTTATGTGGTCACTCCTAGGTGTACCGGTGACCAACCTGGCTGCCATATTTTGAACTAGTTGAAGTTTCCGGACTAGGCACAAAGGTAGCCCTATGTACAGCGCATTGCAGAAGTCGAGCCTCGAAGTTACCAGCGCGTGCACCACCATCTTTAGGTCTTCCAACTCTAGGAAGGGGCGCAGCTGGCGTATCAGCCGAAGCTGATAGTAGGCACTCCTGGCCGTCGCATCTATCTGGGCTGTCATTTGGAGCGACGGATCCAGGAGCACCCCCAAGCTGCGAACACAGTCTTTCAGGGGGAGTGTAACCCCATCCAGAACCGGTTGACACTAGGGGTGTGCACGGACCCCCCGGATCGGATCGGGACCCGGATCGGGACCTCCAATTTTGTCCCGGACCGGTTCGGACAAAATCGGAGGCCCCCCGGACCGGATCGAGTCCGATCCTGACCCAAAAATCGTAAATTTTTGGATCGGCCGCCATTTTTTTCCCCATAGACTTGCATTGCAATGCAAGTCTATGAGGAAAAAATGGCGGCGGGTGGGTGAGGGGGGGCCTAACTCCCTCCCCCCCCGGGGCCGTCTGCTGTGGACGGCCCCGGCAGGTAAGCCCCCTCCCCCGCGCTCCCTACCCCCCCTGGGGCCGCCCGCTTCCATCCGCAGGCGCCCGCGGGCGCCAGCGGATAGAAGCGGACGGCTCCGGGGGGGGGGTAAGCCCCCTTCCCCGCCACTGCTTACCTTCTCGGCCCGTCCGCTCCCGTCCGGCGCCGGCGGCTACTACCAGCGGGCTCCACGGCCTACTCTCGAGTAGCGCGCCGGGTGATGACATCACCCGGCGCGCCACCCTGGAGCAGGCCGCGGAGCCTGCTGGGAGTAGTAGGCGCCGGCGCCGGACGGGAGCCGCCGGGCCGGGAAGGTAAGGGCCCCCCTCCCCCCTCCGCGCGCCCCCTCCTCCCCTCCACGCACCCCCTGCTTACCTTCTCGGCCCGTCCGCTCCAGTCCGGGGCCGGCGGCTACCACCAGCAGGCTCCGTGGCCTGCTCTAGAGTAGCGTGCCAGGTGATAACATCACCCGGCGCGCCACCCTAGAGCAGGCTGCGGAGCCCGCTGGTGGTAGCTGCTAGTGCCGGACGGGAGCGGACGGGCCGAGAAGGTAAGCGCCCCCCTCCTCCCCCCCCCGCTGTCCACTTTCATCGGCGGGCGCCCGCTGGCGCCCGCCAATGGAAGCAGCGGTGGGCGCCAGTGGGCGCCCGCCGATCCGCCGATCCGCCGAACCGGTTCGGAGCCTTTTCGGACTGGTTCGGATTGGATCGGCCGATCCAGCTGCGGGATCGGAAATCGGATAATTTATCCGATTTCCCACTGGACCGGACTCGGATCGTGGATCGGGTCCGATCCAGTGCACATCCCTAGTTGACACACCTCCAAACCCAGGTTGCGGCCTTTGACAGCAAGCACCTCCGTCTTGTCTGGATTCAGCTTCAGTTTGTTTTTCCTCATCCAGCCCGTTACCGCCTCCAAGCATTCATTCAGAGGAGACACACTATCCTTAGCAGACGCTGTTGTCAAAGGCATAGAGAAATATATTTGGGTGTCATCAGCATACTGATAGCACCCCGCCCCATGCCTCCGGATGATCTCTCCCAACGGTTTCATATAAATGTTAAACAGCATTGGGGAAAGGATGGCACCTTGCGGTACGCCACACAGCAGCTCCTTCTTTGCAGAGCAGCTATCCCCAAGCATCACCATCTGGAACCTGCCCGAGAGGTAGGACCGGAACCACTGAAGCACAGTGCCCCCCGATTCCCAATCCCCTCAGGCGTTCCAGAAGGATACCATGGTCGATGGTATCAAATGCCGCTGAGAGGTCCAAAAGTACCAATGGGGACACACTCCCCCTGTCAATACCCAGGCGTAGATCATCCGCTAAGGCGACCATAGCAGTCTCAACTCAGTATCCTGCCCTGAAGCCAGTTTGAAATGGGTCTAGAAAATCAGTGTCATCCAAGACTACCTGGAGTTGAAAGGCAACCGCCCTCTCGATCACCTTGCCCAAGAATGGAAGGTTTGATACCGGTCTGTAGTTATTAAAGTCCAGGGGATCCAGGGAGGGCTTCTTTAGAAGCGGCCGTACCACCGCTTCTTTTAAACATGATGGAAAACTCCCCTCCTCCCTGAGAGATGCATTAATAATATGACCAGCCATGAAGGACAGGGATCGAGAGGGCAAGTCATCCCCCTCACTCGTCCAAGCAGCTTGTCCACGTCCTCGGTACTCACCAACTGAAACCGATCCGGTATAATTCTACTCGCGGAGTCACTGGACACTCCATCGTCAGCCTCTGCTATAACGACGGCATCTAAGTCGGCTCTTATCCGAGAGATTTTATCTGTGAAATGATCATTAAAGGCATCGCAGCGAACCGCTGAAGGCTCTAAAATCGGATTCGGGGGGAAGGTGCCCGGGTTAGACCCCTCACCACCCTGAACAGTTCCGTTGGACGCGAATTCACAGACGCAATGCGCGCAGAGAAGAAAGCTTTCTTCGCTGCACGTATTGCCACCCCATAGGAACGAAGATGTTCTCTATGCCGTGTCTTGTCGGATAGAAGTCGAGTTTTCCGCCATCGGCGCTCCAGTCGTCGTCCTTTTCGCTTCAACTCCCTGAGGTCTTCCGTATACCAGGGCGCCCTGTTAGAAGCGGGTCGGAGAGGACGTTTGGGGGCGATCGTGTCGATAGCCCTAGTTAGGTCTCGATTCCATCTATCAACCAGGGCTTCTACAGGATCGTCGACGATACCAGCCATAAAACCCTCCAAGGCTTTCTGGAATCCAGCAGGATCCATCAGCCTTCGAGGGCGGACCATCTTAATAGGTCCACCACCCCTGCAGGGGCGGGTGGTAGCCGTGATACTAATCCTAACCAGAAAATGGTCTGTCCATGACAACACGGAGGTATTCGTTACCTCCGCCCACAGATCCCTCTGTTCGGAACAGAAAACAGCATCGAGGGTATGACCTGCTGAATGTGTGGGTCCAGAGACCAATTGGGATAGGCCCATGGTTGTCATGGATGCCACGAACTCCCGAGCTCCACCTGACAAACCAGTCTCGAATGGGATGTTGAAATCGCCCAGGACCAAAAGCCTGGGCAAATCCAACACCAGCTCCGAGACCAGTTCCGTGAGCTCAGCCAGGGAGTCTGATAGGCAGCAGGGTGGCCGGTACACCAACAGAATCCCTAGTCTATCCCTGGTCTTCAAACTCAGGTACACACACTCGATGTAATTCAGTTCACGAACAGGAAGTCTGGTCAGGTTAAGATTATCCCTGTAGACCACAGCTACTCCGCCCCCCCGCCCACTTTCTCTCACCTGCTTACTAACACAGTACCCAACTGGGAGGGCCTGCATCCCATGTCGGTCCACTATCATCTCCCAACCAGGTCTCTGTGAAGCATGCCAGGTCAGCCTCCTCATCTGAAAGAAGGTCATGGATGACATGTGTTTTATTTTTAACTGACCTGGCATTACATAGGAGCAAGGAGAGGTTCTGTGGGTGGCCTGGTTCGTTCTCCAAGTTCCCCGGGATAGCAGAGCAATCGGAATGTAAGATGGGTGTTAGATAACTATCCTTCCCCTGTAACGGCACATCGCTCTGCCAATGCCATATCTCCCTTTGCCCAGCACAACAGAAATTGCCACTCCCCTACACATTGTGGACAGCTGGAAGGAAGGGTGGGGTGTAGGTGTAGGTGGCTCTCCTCTCTTGTGCTCTTCATTGATGGCTGCAGGTTTGGTTCCACGGCGTCGCGCCCACAGGCTCGCGCCTTCAGCAGCCTGAAGGCTGAAATACCTGTGGAGATGGGTGGGGCAAACAAACACTTCCTCAGGCTCAGCCAGCAGCACAGCACTCCCAGCCAACCAACGACCACCCTTCCCCTCAGTCCTCAGCAGCCTGAAGGCTGAAATACCTGTGGAGATGAGTGGGGCAAACAAACACTTCCTCAGGCTCAGCCAGCAGCACAGCACTCCCAGCCAACCAACGACCACCCTTCCCCTCAGTCCTCAGCAGCCTGAAGGCTGAAATACCTGTGGAGATGGGTGGGGCAAACAAACACTTCCTCAGGCTCAGCCAGCAGCACAGCGATCCACGATCCGAATCCGGTCCAGGGGGAAATCGGATAAATTATCCGATTTCCGATCTCACCGCTGGATCAGCCAATCCAATCTGATCCGATCCGGAAAGGTACCGAACTGGTTCGGATGGATAGGCGGATCGGCAGGTGCAGCGCTTCCATTGGCGGGCGCCAGCGGGCGCCCGCCAATAGAAGCGGACAGCGGGGAGGGCCCTTCCCTAGCGGGGCACCACCTGGCGCGCTACTCAGGAGTAGGCCGCGAAGCCCGCTCGCAGTAGCAGCCAGCGCTGGACGGGAGCGGATGGCCAGGAAAGGTAAGCAGGGAGCAGGGGGGAGGGGGGAGGGGGCGCGCGGCATGCTTACCTTTCCTGGCCATCCGTTCCCGCCCGGCGCCGGCTGCTACTACGAGCGGGCTTCGCGGCCTGCTCCTAGGTAGCGTGCCAGGTGATGACATCACCTGGTGCGCTACTCAGGAGTAGGTCGCGAAGCCCGCTCGCAGTAGCAGCCAGCGCCGGACGGGAGCAGACGGCCAGGTAAGGTAATCAGGGAGCAGGGGGGAGGGGGCACGCGGCGCGCTTACCTTTCCTGGCTGTCCATTCCCGTCCAGCGCTGGCTGCTACTGTGAGTGGGCTTCACGGCCTGCCCGTAGGTAGTGCGCCAGGTGATCATCACTTGATGATCACCTGGTGATGATCAGGTGATGATGATCAGGTGATGATCACCTGGCGCGCTACCGAGGGGCAGGCCACGAAGCCCACTCGCAGTAGCGGCCAGCGCCAGACGGGAGCGGACGGCTAGGAAAGGTAAGCAGGGGGCAGGGGGGGTGAGGAGCACGGGGGAGGGGGCTTACCTGCCAGGGCCATCCACAGCAGACGGCCCTGGGGGGGAGGGAGTTAGGCCTCTCCTCACCCACCCGCCGCCATGCAAGTCTATGGGGGAAAAAATGGCGGCCGATCCAAAAAGTTCCGATTTTTGGATCGGGATCGGACCCGATCCGGTCCGGGGGCCTCCGGTTTTGTCCAGTCCAATCCGTGACAAAATTGGAGGTCCCGATCCGATCCAGGAGGCCGTGCGCACCTCTAGTTGTGATGAAGAGGGAATTTCACCAAGTGCTGCATGCATACAAATGCTACCTGCTGAAATTCCCTTTTCTATACAACTGTTAAAGATACTGAAGCCCTGTCTTCCTTTCCATATGGTCACCCTAGTTAAATGAAGAACCTTTCCTTCAACTAAGAAATAGAACTTTCACTGTTGGGGAAGGTGGAGTTGAGGGGGGAAGAGAACCGTCTTAAAAATGCATTGAGTCAGTCAACATTTTGTAAAACATTGCCATCAGCACATAAGAACTGCTTGTGAAAGAATGCTAATTAAAATCTGAACATTAACATTTTAATATGCAATTACCAAATTAAATGAGTAATTTAATTGATCTATTTAAATTACTGTGATTAATGATGCTAAATTATATTGGTTAAAACCTCTTTACCTAAAAAAAAGCATAACTTCTTACATTGTTCCACACTTGTGGGTGGGAGGGAGGAACTAATCTGTTATTTAAAGAATTTCCCCCACTTTTACAGCCCTTTTCTTTTACACTAGTGAATGGTCTCGGTTTTTGTAGTAAACCCTTAGGAAGCAAGTGTAGACGTATAGCCTATCCACATTGCCCTTAAAACAACTTATATTCTGTTTTTAAAAAATGTGTTTTTTAAGTCGTTTCATTACGTGGTAGGACACACTGAGCAGTACTTACGTTTCATAGCTACTGCTTCCTCAGTTCTCAAAGCGTTCACTGGTGTTACACAGGGTTATTTCTGTGTTTTGCAGGCTGCTTGAATTATGGAGACAGAAGTGGGCGGGTCAAGCAGCCTGCAGAACAAAAAAGAAAGTAGAAGAGACCCAGAATTAACCCTGTGTGACACCAGTGAACACAGAGGAAGCAGTCACTATGAGTAAGTACTGCTCAGTGTGTCCTATCACGTAATGAAATGACTTAAAAAAACATGTTTTTAAACAGAATATAAGTCATTTTAAGGGCAATGTGGATAGGCACATAAAATGAACACAGCAGAACCAGAAAGGCAGATGGCAGGCCCCAATCTGGTATGCCAGTCTTGTTAGACGGATACAAATTTGAGAATTTTCAATTCCAATATGTAAGGAATTTTCTAGTCTTGATGTTGAAAGAAAGAAAATCTTAATATGTGGTAAGTGTGTTACAGTTTCAAAAGTTTGAGTCTATAAGGATCTAATTTTCAGTATCCACCTCTTCTATTGTGCTTTATGTTAAGACAAATTGTCACACAAAATTGATGGACAAAATCCTGATGGGTAGAATAAAATAAACTGGCACATTTTGCCCAGAATAACTGAGGATGCAATCCTATGCATGTTTAGACAGAAAGAAAAGGCCTACAATTCCCAGCATGCATTAAACAGCACGGCTGGCTGGAGGACTGCTGGGAGTTGTAGGACTTTTTTATGCCTAAACATGCATAGGATTATGTCAAAAATGAGACTGGGTCCACATTCTCTCCTCTTTCTCTTTCATCATCATCTTTAACTGGGGGGCTGTCTTGACATTGTCTTTGTCCCAGGGTGGCTCCGAATAGGTGCTGTGTTGGTTAGATGATGCAGCCACAGATTCAAAGCCACCTTGGGACAAAGAGGCGAAGATGTGTGGCCGAAAATGTCCAGGAATTTAGTGATCCCGGTTCACTTTCCACAGAGTAAGCGTGCTCCAGAAATCCATGCAAGGAAAAATACTCATACACCAGCGGTTCTCTTCAGTAAAAGCTTTACTGAGATTCAGTATTTCCTTCAATATATTTACAGCAGTTTTGGTCATCAATATAATACAGGTTACCAGTAAAAATCCACATCACATAACATCATCACTGTTATGTGATCTAACACCGGCATTAAATAACTATGAGATATATACAGATATATATACACATTTGAATGGACAATGACTATGCACAAAATATAGAAAAAACTCCAGGGGAAAACCCACTATCTCTTTGACCTTTAGAAACAGTAGATAGAAAAACACTCCCCTGTTAATTGACAACCAGGTGCAATAATCAGTCCTCTGGACACTCTGCAACTGTCCAGTACTTTTTTATTCATCTGATGAGAAATTTTACCTCAACAGAAAAGTCGAGACTTACCTTGATGTTTCCAGTCAGAGCGAGCGAGGTCAGCCCAGCTCTTCCGCCAGTCTGTCCTCACTCGGAGCCACTCCAGGGGCATTCCCAGGCAGAAGGTGACCTCTTATTGGTTGCTGGAAGCTGTGGGAGGGGGAGGGCCTGGCAAGCCTAATGTCCGCTGGAAAGCCTGCGCTGCCACCCCTCCTTGTTAGGACAACTTGCTGCCACCGCACATCAGGTATAGTTGGTTCAGCCCTAACAAACTCAATTTAATAAATCATAGTTTATTAAGGGAACAATCCTATGCATGTTTAGACAGAAATAAAACCTACAATTCCCACCATGCATCAACAAGCATGGCTGACTGGGGAATACTGGGAGTTGTAAGACTCTATGTAAGCATGCATAGGATTGCACCCTGAAGATATTCTAAGCCATTTTGTGAGCTTCTGAAGTTGCATTTTGCAGCCTTTTTTCCACTTGATGAATGCATGATTTTTAAAAAAATATTTAGTGGATGAAAAACAACAACAGAAATCCAATTAAATTAGTAGCATGCATAACTTATACCAAGTCTTAGCTAGACTATCACTTCATAATTCTATTAGCCTGAGCGTGTTTATTCACACTACTTAGGAATTAACATTTGAAGAAAATTATTCCTATACTGAGCAGCAGTTTAAATGATCAAATGGACTATTAATGACTCTTATTCACTCCCGACAAGCTGGATCTTGTCATACCCCCAAATGACATGCTCACTTGTTTTATTGTGTTTTTAGGAAGGTCTTTAGCGGATTATTTTTCTTTTAATGAACCAACAGTTGAACATAGCTATGATATAACAGCGAATATATAACAATATATAATGGTTAGATAACCATAACAGTTGTAAAAAAAAGTATGTAGCTAATCATTTGGTTCCAACAGATGGTGTTTTGTGTTAATGCCTTATGATTTTATATCTGTAGGTTTGTAACATGCTGTTATATTAAATAAGTATTCGTATTTATTGAAAGAAAAGTACTGTATCAACATTTAAACACAATAATGTTTTTGCCTGCCTGGAAAAAGCCACCTCATTTACCATATATGAGAGAAAGTGTAGTGTAATGATTAGCATGACCAGATAAAATCCAGGTCAGGGCTCATGTAACTTTAACAGTTGTAGAGAAAAGGGAATTTCAGCCAGTGTCATTTGTATGCAATTAGTTCCTGATGACACCGGCTGAAATTCCCTTTTCTCTACAACTGTTAAAGTTACATGAGCCCTGGCCTGGATTTTATCTGGTCAGCCTGTGCCGCTGGATCATTCTCAGGGGAAGAAGAGCCCTTGAGCTCAGGTAAAACAAGTTCCTCCTCTGGCGGTGGGCATGACGCAATTGAATAGAACCCCAAATGGGGGGAGGGAGAGAGGAGAACCATGTATACCACCTCGAGCTCTGTAAGAGTTTGAGGCCTATGGAGGCAAGGTAATAAGGTCAGGTGTAGAGAGGCCTGGGGTTTTCTGTTGGGAGGGGGAATCCCTGGGAATAGCAGTTTCATTTTCCCGGTTAAGTTTCATTTCTTCAAGGTTGAAACAGTACTTTCTGATTTGGTGGAAGAGGGAATAAAAAGAGAGAGAGACACAGAGAGAGAGACAGAAAGAAGAAAGAGCCAGGAAGATCAGAGCGTGAGGAAGGAGCAGGAAGAAGCAGTCTGGAGAAGTCAAAGTGTAGCTAGGGTAGAGGAATGTGCATTTTTGCAGTTTTTATTTTCTTGTAATGCCTTTTGTATCACTCAGCTCTATTGAGAAAATACCTTTGGTTGTGATTTGCTTCTTTTAATTTATTAGTAGACTGTTGTGTTAAATGCCAAGTGTCTGGAGTGTCACTCACCCCACATCTACAGCATAAACCCACATTATTGGGAAGTAGGAGGTAAAGAAGGTAGAATTCTTAAGGAGGCAAGAGATCCTTAAGGATCCTAGGGGGTTGAGGTTATTGGTGGAACCCTAAGAAGCTCCTTGGAGGAAAAGTGGTCCATAAATATAAGAAATAAAATAAAGCTTACCCAAAGAAAATAGCATTGGGTTCATGAATATTACTGGTGTGCGCATTTACAGTCTTTCCCACATCCAGGGCCAATGAAAAAGGCATGAAGCCAGCAAATGCAATGCAGACTTTCCCTCATTTATTTCTCTGTGGCTATGCATGTGTCATGGATTTAGGATTCTACCTTCCCCAAAAATGTGCAAACTCGCAATTGTACTTAATTTGCTACTTGGATTTTTGTGGCTGAAGAGGTTCTAGGTAAGCCTACAGATCTCTGCCTCAACACCAGAATTGGTGTCTCTTGAGTTTCTGCTTCATGGTTAACTGGTACTGGCTGGAGCAGTGATGGACTTTTGGAAATTCCTTCCCAAATGGGCTGCTACTCAGCGAGTACAGGATGCATGTAAAAATAATCTGGAGATTGTTACAGAGATGGCTTAAATTGGGGTATGATTAATATAGATCAGCTCAAAAGCGCCCACCACAGATTCACAAAGAGAGAATGTTTCTCAAGATGCTTGAAAAGATGACGTTATTTATAATAAGGTGCAGGAAAGGATTACTGTATTTACAATAAAACCCAGAAAAGGTTAGAGTAAACCAGAGGTAGGCACACTATTTGGGCCCATCTGTCTATTTCAAAAACTATCATTGAGCACCAGCGCAAAATGGCTGCCATGGAAGGCGAGGCAAGTCACAAATAACGTGTCAAACAACTATGGACAAGATGGACGTGGGGTCTAAACAACTACTTTGAACTCACACTTTTCAGCACCAACAGAAACCTATTTCACAGAAGGCAAGCTCTTTTTCTCCCCCCCCCCCCCCTCTTTTGCAAGCTGACTCTTTCCCCACTATCTCTTTTTATGTCTTATTCTCATTTCTGGGAAATGAAGATGACAGCAGCTAGAGGTCCTCACTTTGCTTTGCGCAGATCCAAGCAGCTGGTAAGAATTAATTCAAATTTAATTTAATCAAGGACACAATCCTATGCATGTCCAGAAAGAACAAAGTCCTGCAACTTCTAGCAATCCCCAGTGATGGGAGTTGAGGACTTTGTTCTGTTTAAACATGCACAGGATTGCACCACAAGTTAATTAAAAAACAAAAAGCGGAAGGCAGAGGGCACCTTAGAGGGCACTAGGGAACTACCTGGGGGCTCACTGGTGCCCATGGATGCCACATGGCCTACCCTTGCCTTAAACCGATCAGTTTCCATATATTTTACTATTTCCTGTGTAGGCTTATTTATGTATGTATTTATTTATATTTATGTATTGCATGTCTATACTGCCCAATAGCCAAAGCTCTCTGGGCGGTTTACAAAAATTAAAACCATTCAAAATATAAAACAAACAACAGTATAAAAACATAATATAAAATACAGTATAAAAAGCACAACCAGGATAAAACCAAGCAGCCATGCAGAAATTAATACAGATTTAAAATACAAATTTACATAGCAAAGCTGATGAACTGTTAAAATACTGAGAAAATGAAAAGGTCTTCACCTGGCATCTAAAAGAGTATAATGTAGGAACCAGGTGACCTCTCTAGGGATCTCATCCCACAGCCAGAAGGACTCCTGAGGAAGATTTTAGGGTCTGAGCAGGTACATATGGGACGAGGCGTTCCTTCAAATAACCTGTTGTGTTTTTGTCAGATTTTTAAAGTAACACTCTATTGCCTTGAAGGCAGGATAGAAATAAGGTAAATAAATAAATTTAAAATAGGTTAATAATTTCCTACCTACTTGTGATAAACAAAATGTTATATGATATTGACCCTGTTCAGATCACATGCTAAGCCATGGTGGTTAAGCATTTTGAGCTAAACGGTATGGCTTAGTGTGTCGTGTGAACCATTCCTAACCATGGTAGCTACATAACTATGGTTTAAATACGCTCACTAAACATTTCTGGCCTAACCATGGCTTAGCATGTTGTTGTTTGAACAGGCCCTTTATAAAGTCCGGGTCTTCAAAGTCCATTTCTGTCAAACAGCACCCCCTCCCCTGCCTTCTCCCTCCTCTGTCAGCTGTCAAACCCACTGTTTAGGAACTTTTAGGAACTTTTAAAGTAAAATATTCATAGCCACAAAATGCCTGCACCTATGTTTCTGAAATTTCTCACACATAAGTACCTCAAACCCATCTGCAATGTGGGCAAGTTTCATGCTTCTATCTTTAAAAATAAAAAAGTTAAATGTGTTTCTTTCCTCATTTTTCCAAAAATACCTTGCCACTACACGCTTGAACCTATGTTTCTGAAATTTCTCACACATGAGTACCTATATGCCATTTCTAATGTGGCCAAGTTTCATGCTTCTATCTTTAAAAATGAACAAGTTGAAGGCATAACTGTATTTTCCTCACTGCAACCCATTTATCAAAAATTAATTGCCACCAAAGGCAAGCACCTATGTTTCTGAAATTTCACACACATGAGTAGCAACTTACCATCTGCAATGTGGCAAAGTTTCATGTGTGGATCTTTAAAAATAAAGAAGTTATAGGCATTCCTTTTCGTTAGTAAAAAAAAATCATAGCCACAAAATGCCTGCACCAATCTTTCTGAAATTTATCACACAGAAGTATCTCATACCCATCTGCAAAGTGGCCAAGTTTCATGCTTCTATCTTTAAAAATAAAGAAGTTATAGGCATTTTTGTAACACAATACTAGGCTATGGGGAAAATAATTCAAAATGGCATCCGATGCTCCGATTTTCTCCAATTAAAATCAGAGAACAAAAAATCGGTTTGGAAAAAATTGGATCTACAAGGGACTGCATTGGAATCATGAATTGGATGCCTGATTTCCTCTGATTTTAATCGGTATCGGACATCGGATCCAATACGATGCACATCCCTAATCTGTATGTGAGAGGGGATGGATCATACCCTAGATTTGCCAAATTGTAGGTTCATTGTTTTTTAAAAACTTTGTTTATTTGTACTGATGGAAAACCCCAAAATATTTTAAGTTGTTTAATAAAGGTGGATGCTTCTTAACTCATGTGAAGAAATATCCAATATCGGTTATTGGATTTTGTTTCTTAGCCTGAATGCTCCATCTGTCTCAGGTTTACGTTGATAAAACACATGCATATTAATAGCAAATGTGAATGCCTGAGATGTCCTGAGCCAACTCAGACACATAAGGTTATGCATTATGCAGTTGCACACATGGTACCTTACAACATAACAAAACCATCAACTTTGTAAAGTCTAAGTAAGGGTAAGATTAAAATGTCATCTTGTTCTTTAAAACTCCTTCAGCTACAGGGTTCAGCACATCACAGCTGAGTTGTGATATAGTAAAATAGGTAACATGTTTTTAAAAAGGTAAGATCAACACCTTCTATTTAGAGCTCTTTAAAAAAATCCACACAATGAGACTCCAAAAACTGAATTTTATACATGTAGTGTTGATGTCCTGATGGCTCTACCCTTTCATAATAAATCTCAGGCCAATCTTTGGTGGAGAAAGATGACGGATGAAGGTACAGTTCGGCTGCATTTATTTCAACTCATTTTGTGGAGTGATCTAACAAAAGAATATAGAAGACATAGAAGAGCTCATGAAGGTATGGATTAGCCTTCTTGTGCTTGAGTCTTTACAGCATATTTATATTTGGGTGCAAGGGCCAAATGTACTTGTGTAGACCAGCTCCTAACAGGGCTTCCCAACCTTTTTGGATCAGTCAACACATTTGGAATTTTGAAAGAATGCTGTGGGTGCTCTCACAAAATGGCTACCATGGGTGCTTGCCCATTCATAAAATAGCTGCCATGGTGGGCATGGCCGATCTCAAAACGCTCATTTCACAGAAGGCAAACTGGTGAGACTGAATGAAAAGTAACTTCCCCCAAAACCCAAGTACAAGGCAGAGATGGAGTCTGAGCTCCAAAACATAAAAACTGCTCTTTTGAATTCAAATGCAGATGGCGCTAGAGGGCAGAACTTCAACTTGCAGCATACCAGACTTCCAATTAAAAATAATGTTAAAAAATCTTAAGAAATTTTGAGAGGCAGGAAGATTGGAGGGTGCCAAGAGAAGACCAATGGTGCAGGCCAACTTGGTGCTCACGGGCACCAAACTGGAAAACCCAAAGAATCATAGAATCATAGAATAGTAGAGTTGGAAGGGTCCTATAAGGCCATAATCCCAACCCCCTGTTCAATGCAGGAATCCACCATAAAGCATACCTGACAGATGGTTGTCCAGCTGCCTATTGAATGCCTCTAGTGTGGGAGAGTTCACGACCTCCCTAGAGTATGGGTCCCATTGTTGTACTGCTCTAACAGACAGGAATTTTTTCCTGATGTCCAGCCGGAATCTGGCTTCCTGTCACTTGAGCCCACGTGTCCTGCACTCTGGGATGATCGAGAAGAGATCCTGGCCCTCCTCTGTGTGACGGTGTTTCAAGTATTTGAAGAGAGCTATCATGTCTCCCCTCAGTCTTCTCTTCTCCAAGCTAAACATGTCCAGTTCTTTCAGTGTCTCCTCATAGGGCATCGTTTCCAGACCCTTGATCACCCTTGTTGCCCTCCTCTGAACCCCCTCCAGCTTGTCTGCATCCTTCTTGAAGTGTGGTGCATAGAACTGGACACAGTACTAAGATGGGGCCTAACCAGTGCTGGATAGAGGGGAACATGTACCTCATGTGTTTTGGGAGCTATACTTCTATTAATGCAGCCCAAAATAGCATTTGCTTTTTTGAAGTCACATCACACTGTTGGCTCACAGTCAGCTTGTAGTAAAACTGAGACAAGTATTCCCCATCTTGTAACTGTGCATTAGGTTTCCTTTTCCCAGGTGTAAAATTTGGTATTTATCCCTAATAAATTTCATTCTGTTTTCAGCCCAGTGCTCCAGCCTATCAAGATCACTTTGAAGTTTATTTCTGTCTTCCAAGGTATTAGCTATCCCACCCAATTTTGTGTCATCTGCAAATTTTATAAGCATTCCCTGCACTTCCTCATCCTAGTCATTGATAAAAATGTTGAAGAGCACTGGGCCCAGACTGAGCCCTACGGTACCCCCGCTTGTTACCTCGCCCAGTTTGAGAAGATGCCATTGAAAAGAAACCTTTGAGTCCTATTCTGTAGCCAACTGTGGATCCACCTAATGGTTGTTCCATCTAGCCCACTTTTAGCTAGTTTGCTAATTGGAATGTCATGGGGTACTTTGTCAAAAGCTTTGCTGAAGTCAAGATATATTCTGTCCCACAGTTCACAAGTGAGGTTACCGGATCAAAGAATGAGATCATTTAATCTGACAGGATTTGTTCTTGACAAATCTGTGCTGGCTTCTAGTAATCACTGCATCGTTCTCAAGGTGCTTACAGATTGACTTCTTTATAATCTGCTCCAAAATTTTCCCAGGGATTGATGTCAGACTAACTGGTCTGTAGTTCCCAGGTTTGTCCTTTTTGCCCTTTCTAAAGATTGGGACAACATTAGCCCTCCTCAGTTGTCCAGTAGGGGTGTGCACGGACCCCCCGGATCGGATCGGGACCCGGATCGGGACCTCCAATTTTGTCCCGGACCGGTTCGGACAGAATCGGAGGCCCCCCGGACTGGATCGAGTCCGATCCCGACCCAAAAATCGTAAATTTTTGGATCGGCCGCCATTTTTTTCCCCATAGACTTGCATTGCAATGCAAGTCTATGAGGAAAAAATGGCGGCGGGTGGGTGAGGGGGGGCCTAACTCCCTCCCCCCCCGGGGCCGTCCGCTGTGGACGGCCCCGGCAGGTAAGCCCCCTCCCCCGCGCTCCCTCCCCCCCCTGGGGCCGCCCGCTTCCATCCGCTGGCGCCCGCGGGCGCCAGCGGATAGAAGCGGATGGCTCCGGGGGGGGGTAAGCCCCCTTCCCCGCCACTGCTTACCTTCTCGGCCCGTCCGCTCCCGTCCGGCGCCGGCGGCTACTACCAGCGGGCTCCGCGGCCTACTCTCGAGTAGCGCGCCGGGTGATGATATCACCCGGCGCACCACCCTGGAGCAGGCCGCGGAGCCTGCTGGTAGTAGTAGGCACCGGCGCCGGACGGGAGCCGCCGGGCCGGGAAGGTAAGGGCCCCCCTCCCCCCTCCGCGCGCCCCCTCCTCCCCTCCACGCACCCCCTCCTTACCTTCCCGGCCCGGCGGCTCCCGTCCGGCGCCGGCGCCTACTACTCCCAGCAGGCTCCGCGGCCTGCTCTAGAGTAGCGCGCCGGGTGATGACATCACCCGGCGCGCCACCCTAGAGCAGGCCGCGGAGCCTGCTGGGAGTAGTAGGCGCCGGCGCCGGACGGGAGCCGCCGGGCTGGGAAGGTAAGGGCCCCCCTCCACCCTCCGCGCGCCCCCTCCTCCCCTCCATGCACCCCCTGCTTACCTTCTCGGCCCGTCCGCTCCCGTCCGGGGCCGGCGGCTACCACCAGCAGGCTCCGCGGCCTGCTCTAGAGTAGCGCGCCGGGTGATGACATCACCCGGCGCGCCACCCTAGAGCAGGCCGCGGAGCCCGCTGGTAGTAGCTGCTAGTGCCGGATGGGAGCGGACGGGCCGAGAAGGTAAGCGCCCCCCTCCTCCCCCCCCCGCTGTCCACTTTCATCGGCGGGCGCCCGCTGGCGCCCGCCAATGGAAGCGGCGGTGGGCGCCAGTGGGCGCCCGCCGATCCGCCGATCCGCCGAACCGGTTCGGAGCCTTTTCGGACCGGTTCGGATTGGATCGGCCGATCCAGCTGCGGGATCGGAAATCGGATAATTTATCCGATTTCCCACTGGACCAGACTCGGATCGTGGATCGGGTCCGATCCAGTGCACATCCCTATTGTCCAGCACTTCACCCATCTTCCATGATTTTGCAAAGATAGTAGACAGTAGTTCTGGGATTTATTCTGCCAACTCCTTCATTACTCTAGGATGCAGTTCATCGGGCCCTGGAGAGCTGAACTTGTTCAAAGAAATCAGGTGTTCCTTGACCATTTGTTTATCAATCTCAAACTGCGATCCTTCCCCTTCAGCTGGTACTTCATTTTTGCCAGGGGTGGTGGTGGCCACAGACCCATTTTTGGAAGAGGACCGAGCCAAAGTAGGAATTGAGCACTTCGGCCTTTTCTTTGTCGTCTGTTATCAATTTGCCATCCTCATTAAGCAGTTGAGCCACCATTTATTTCCTCTGTCTTTTACTATGTACATACCTGAAGAAAGCTTTTTTGGTTTTGTATGTCAGAAATCAGGCAGATACATCAAAGTCTTATCAGAATAGGAATCGCTGTTGAACAGTGTCGAGAGACAGATATACTCTAGGAGGGATGCTAAGTGTTCCAAGAAATGGTCTGAGGGTACATGATGTAGCCACCTAATTGAAACTAAGCACATCTGGGTGTGGTCATTGCTAGGATGGGAGATTGTCCATGAATTCTATGTATGCTGCCTTGAGTTCCATGATAGAAAAAAGCAGGATATAAATGTATTAAATAAATTCATCTAATAAAGATACACTCACATATCATCTGTAAACCAGCTCCTGTAATCCTCAGAAAAGATGGCTAGGTTGTGAATGTTCTTCTTAATAGTAAAAACAACAGAGACTCATGTTACCATAAAAACTAACACTTTTATTATGGCACAAGATTTCTTTAAGTGTCCACAAAGTCTTATGCCATAATAAACGTGTTCATTTTTAAGGTGCTACAATTCTCATTGTTTTTGCTGTAACAGGTAACATGGCTACCCTTTCCCAATTGTGTATTTCTTCCGACTTGTTAAAAAGTATTATTTCTTCCATTATGCAATTGCATAATATATAGTCAAGCAACAGTGAAACTTCCCACTTTTAATTTATTACATTTTAAAGACCTCAAGGCAGTGTACATGGTCTCCCCTGCTCAATTTTATAACCCCAAACCCCTGTGAGATAGGTTAGGCTGACAGGCAGTGACTGGCCCAGGGTCACTCAGCGGGTTTCATGGCTAAGTCTTTTCTCCCCAGTCTTAGGCCATGTCTACACCATCTATTTATCCCAGGGTCAGCTCGAGGTTGTCCCTGTTCGTCCAAATGACACACGGGATCCAGGGTCAACCAGGTTCAATCTCCCTCTTTCCCCAGGATAACTGCAACTGCGGTTTCCCCAGGTTTTCCCACGCTCCCGGGACAGCCCCCAGGATCACGGGTGGTGTAGCGCTGGCTCCTGGCTCCTCTTTCCTCTCCGTGAGTAGCGGGGCCTCAGGAAACGGGCACGGAGCTGTCCGGGGGACTCCATGCCCATCGGGGATGGGGAGCAGCATAGTTGCTATCCTTCCAATGGCTCTCGGGGTGTTGGGGCACTGAATTTCCCCTTTTTTGTTTTTTTTTATAAACTTACCTTGGCACTGAATCGTGCCCACGTAATTGTGCAATGTCTTCTCTTAAAAGAAAAGGGGGGGGGGAACCACTGCGCCAGAACGTCCCTCTTTCCTTTCAGGATCCTCCCCCACCATCCTGGAAAGCCGGTAGGTGAAGATGGGCCCTTAGTCCGACATGCTAACTACTACACCATACTGGCTCTATTTAAAACATTTCCTATCCTGCTCTTCACCCTGATGGCTCCCAGAACAGCTAACAGCGCAACAAGACAATAAAAAACATACAATAAAAACAAGCACAACAGCCAAAGATAGCATGACAGTATACTTAAAAAAACACAAAACTATTTAGAAGCCTGGGCAAATAAAAAGTCTTCACCTTGCATTGAAAAGAGATCTGATTTGGCATTAAATGAGCCTCCCTTGGGACAGCATCTCAGAGTTGGGATGTCACATCTGGAAATGGGATGCCCTCCTGGGATCTCATCTCTGAAGATGGGAATGAACATGAGAAAGGCCTCTAAGGATTCACTTAATATCAGGGCAGGTTTATTTGGGAGTAGGTGGTCCTTAAATGTCTGCGAAAAGAAAATAATTGGGCCTGTGATAATGTTCTCTGGAATGCAATACTGTATATGTCTCAGTTTTCTTTCTTGAATCTAACTATATTAAAGATTCATTTTTAGCTATATTTGGGCTCAGCTCTGATGGAACCAGGTGACATCCCCCCGCCAAATCTGAAGACATTACATAGCAAGCCTATAACCAAGGAGAAAACCCACATTATAATCACAAATGTGTATAAGCTCAGGTGCTTTATCTAATAGCTCATCAAATTTTTGCTCCTAGCTATATTGGAATTCCATACAATAGAGTGAACACGGAGTCTAATTTCTTTTAAGTTGACTTAGGGGTCACTGAATATGAAGAGCTGAATAAAATCCGTTTTCCCACTTCCCACACAAAGTAGGATTAATTAGTAAATACATATAGAGAGAGTGCTTCAGCTGTTGGGCAGTATAGAAATGTAATAAATTATGTAGAAATGTAATAAATTAAATATAAACCGTGAAAGTCTGAATACATGGCTATCGACAGTCACTGGTGAGGACTGACATTTTTCTGATTCTCCCCACAACATGTCAAAAGCACACCACATTTTCTGCATATGAATGACCAAAGCTGGCAAAGTGCGTTTGGCTGACTTCCAAAATTTGCTGATGTGTCACTAGGAAAATTAGGAGCATTCTCAAGATGTTGCTGATAATATTGACATTGGCTGGTGAAAGTCTTTGCAACACCTAGTGATCCATTTTGCTGTGTGTCAGTGTCAACAATCACTGCTGAAGCTCCATCCAACCACTCGTCTAATGAGATTTGCAGGAATTATTAGGAAATGCTGACTTTCACACTAACATCAAATATTGCTTTAGTCAGCAATAAATAGTAATGTCTCTGTGCATTTCATAGACATTTGTTCATAACAAATGGGGGTATCTAAACATTATAGGAGGGAATTCAGGTGTAAAAGGAAGAAAACTCTTTTGCTCCTCTCTTCCCCTTCCACCTATCCAACTTACCTACCCTCACTTACTGCAGGAATGGCCCTTTTCTTCAATGGACTAATGAAGAGGGAAGAATTCCATGCTGAAAGTTCCCAAGAGATAGTAGGCAAAAAAACTCAGCAGGCCTATATAAGCTAAGGCTAAACAACCTGTGTGAGGCAAGTGCAGAAGTTCAGGTTTTGCCCAGGGTGATCCTTTTGGGAGATTGGGGTGTTACAATCTCCTGCTAGTTTTCTGCAAGGATGGAAGGTCTCTACCCTGCCTAGAGAGCCTAGAAAATCTTGCAAAACTGCCTGTATTTTCTGACCACATGGCAGGGTAGCTTATTTTGGTTTAATACACCACCCTGGTTGAGGAAAAGCGCTCCCAGACAACACAATAAGCCATGGTGGTTTATAAGCTACTCTGAGTAGCTTTCAAATCACCATGACTTATCGGGACATACAAACCCAGTCAGCATCTACAGTGTATCTGCATACAGACAAGTTATTTACCATAGATGAAATAAGAGATGAAAGTGGAATAAGGAGCTTTAGCCACATACATATATCCAGAATTTATATCCAGAATTCAATCAAGGCTAGCCATAAAATTCAGCTGCAGTACCTGAGTCTATTAGACTCAGGGAAAAAAAGGTTTGACAGGTGAGTGAAGACCTCAGTAAGAGACCACTCTCTCCTGCCTTTCATCATCCTTGTCAGCTGTTGCAAACATTATGTTGCATTAAAAGCTGCAGCATGTGTATCACTATGATTTATTTTATTTTAAAAGAAAAATATTGATTAGGTCTAGCAGGCAAGGTATATTTCTTTTCAAGAGCTATAATAAGAGAAACCTTAGCTGGACATTTAAGTATAGGAGTCTCTCTGTATTCAGCCATCTTCAGGGTTCACACAACTCAATAACCCACACTCAGTGGTCGAGTGTGGATTGTTGATGAAACACGGGTTGTAGTTGTACTGTGCATTACCATGTCTGCATACAGTGCATTTTCCACAGGATGACTTGTTAACTATGCACTGTGGCGTATTTTTCTCGAACAAGCCACCTTGAGAACCCATTGTTTGTTGTTGGGTTATTCAGGGTGCTTTATGAGCCACACTGCATGGTTAACAAGCCACCCCGTGGAAAACAAGCTGCGTTCAGATAACATGGTAACCCATCCAGAAGAAAATGTGCTGTGTTCAGACGTGATAACTCATGGTTCAACAATAACTCACAGTTCAAGTCTTGTGTCTTATTAAATCTATTCCTTAAGCATTGTGAACTGAGCAGACTGGTCTCTGCATTCTGCCACTGATTATAAGCACTTGTGTAAAATTTTTCAACCATTAAGAGATTGTGAAGATCAACACTATTGTTGGTCCTCTGTGTAACAAGCCAATAGGATTGAACTGAGTGTGGAAAATGTCTATTACTGGATTCTACCTTTTTCAAAATGCACTGCAGGATGAGTAATATCTTTGGTAAAACATCTACAGGTGGGAGGAATAAGATAGGATGAAGTACATATTTCCTAAACTATTTTTGAATTTGAGTGCTTCTGTATTTAATAAATAGTACCAATTACGATAGCTGTAGGAGGTAACGTTTTAAATAAATTTCCCTTCTATGAATGGCTGAGTTAGCTAGAAGAGATCTGATCACTACCACCTACTTGTCCTATGGCATTATCCTTCTATACTTAAATGCCTTTAACAGATTAGCTAATTACCCAAACTAGAGCGTAACAGAATGCAAAAACAGCATGTTTTCTACTAAGCAAAGAATGATATAAAGTGTTTTCTAGCTATGGACTAAATTTAATAAAAATGAATACAAACAACTTGAATTGGGCCATGCCAGGAAAGTTGACTTCAAAGATCAGTTTCAAATATCCACTAAGGTTATTGTTGTGCTTCAGTTTGAGAGATTAAACAGAAAGGAGGAACAGCTGAGCTTGGGAGTGGTTGGGGAGTGGTCTTCACAGGAAGAGGCAGAAGCCAGCTGCAGGCCAATGCAGCTGACCGTAATTCCTAATCACCATCATCCCCATAAAAGACATGCCAGCAGCGATAGACAGTGCTGGAAGCAACTATTGTTTCTGGTGCTTTATCATCGTTGCATGCATATCAGCTCCTTGATCTTGCCTGGACATAACCTGACCTTGGACCAGCCTCTGACTACACTTTGGTGCATTCCTGAACCCAGTGTTGTTTGACCCGGTTTCTGATGAATACTTTGGCTTTTGACCACGGACTGTTTATTGATGTTCCCCTCCTGCTTATCTAGTTAACACCAGTGAATTACGACAGTTATCTAGCTTGACCATGTAGAATAGAAGAAGTTAAATTTCTGTATGCCATTCCCCCCTTTTTATTCCCAGAGGGGGCAAATGTTGACACTTGCTATACATTTAGAACAGCCTTCAACAAACCTGGTGCCCTCTAGAAATTTTGAACCAACTCCCATCAGCCTAGCCAGCATGATCAATGGTCAGGAATGCAGGGAATTGTAGTCCAAAAGTTCTGGATGGCACCAAGTTGGGAAAGCCTGGTTTAGCGGATAATCTGAAGCAAAGGAGATTGGCTGGAAGAGGGTTGGGGCTATATGACAATAATTTAGCTATTGTTGTGTATGTTTGTGTGTAATACTTTATTAAGGTTTTCGAACATATACAAATATACATAATAGCTAAATTATTATGTATGTTATTCTTAAATATGTAAGAACGTGTACAAAGTCTGAACATGCAAAGCTCAACTTGCCTTCTGAACTTTCAAAGGAAAGCTGTGTTGTTTTTATATGTAGCACATCTCTTTGCTCGCCTCTGTTATGACTATATCCAAAGCTTTCAATCCAGATTCTCCAGGGAAATGAACTTTCCAGACCCCAATAAGCCTGCAATCCTAAACGCACTTGGGAGTGAGTCTCCTCAAACATAGTGGTATTTACATTTGAGTAAACAAGCACATGATCAAGTTATAAAATTCATGGCACTGTATCTCCTCAAATGCTCAGTTAAAAAAGAAGAAACTGCTGAGGGTTCTTGATTGATTACCTTGTTTATAAAGAAGTCCTACACAAGACATCCCAGCATTTAAAACAACTGTGTTTTATTCCACTTTAGGTTTGCACAATTTAAAAACAGTAAACATAAATAACAGTACAGCCCATATAGTACCAAAAACACACATCAGTAGAAATCTCTATAGTTTAAGGCACTGAGAGATGGAAAAAAAGAAAGCATATAATATGCTGATTCCTCCAGTTCAAACATTTACCCATCTTGAATGTGCTCACTGTTCACACACTTAAAAATACCTAAGCTACATTCACAAGTGTGTGGATACTGTTTCAGCAATTCCTGGCAGAGAAATTCCTTTCCCATTTTAGCCAATGGTAAGAACTATATTACTTTGGAATACAATGAAATGCTGTGGCTATAGAAAACGTTTAAACATATGTGAAAACAGAGATTCAATATGGCTTTTAGACCCTGTATTTGGTTAAAAATATAGCAAGCAATGTTAGATTTATGTTGTCTAACTGGACTTCAATGTCATTCAATGCAGAATGTAATGACAGTTTAAAAGCAAACTTTTTACTAGGGCCAGGATCCTATGCTACCCCTGTTCATCTGCTAGTTCTGTTGCTGTGCAGGACTTACTGCTAGCACAACAGAAACTAGAGCTTCTGAAAGGAATCTCAGAAATGAGTGGAAACGCTTGTTTCTGGATTGGGGACAGGTCAACGGAACTCCCTTCAGGGAGTTCCACTGACCTGCCCTGTTCTGGAAACAAGCATTCCCACCCTTTCTGGACACTTCAGGAAACACTAGCTTCCCATTGCGCTAGCGATGAGTCCCACTAGTGCATGGGCAGCATAGGATACTGCTCTAAGGCTGCACTATAGTTTCAATCAGAAAATTCGGGGGATGAAAGGGGGAACTTGGGCTGGTGGTGGAAGTACGGATGTTTCACATAGACCCCTAGTTTACCTTTATATGCACTATTTGACACATATTCACAGGTGCTTCTTTTCCTGAACTGTACATTCATAGAATCATGGAATAGTAGAGTTGGAAGGGGCCTATATAAGGCCATCGAGTCCAACCCCCTGCTCAATGCAGGAATCTACCTTAAAGCATCCATGACAGATGGTTGTTCAGCTGCCTCATGAATGCCTCTAATGTGGGAGAGCCCACCACCTCCCTAGGTAATTGGTTCCATTGTCGTATTGCTCTAAAAGTCAGGAAGTTTTTCCTGATGTCCAACCGGAATCTGGCTTCCTGTAACTTGAGCCCATTGTTCCGTGACCTGCATTCAGGGTTGATCGAGAAGAGATCCTGGCCCTCCGTGTGACAATCTTACAAGTATTTGAAGAGTGTTATCATAACCCCCTCAATCTTCTCTTCTCCAGGCTAAACATGCCCAGTTCTTTCAGTCTCTCCTCATAGGGCATTGTTTCCAGACCCCTAATCATCCTTGTTGCCCTCCTCTGAACACGCTTGATTGTCTGTATCTTTCTTGAAGTGTGGTGCCCAGAACTGGACGCAATACTCAAAATGGAGCCTAATCAGTGCTGAATAGATAGGAACTAGTACCTCACAGGATTTGGAAGGTATACTTCTATTGATGCAGCCCAAAATAGCATTTGCCTTTTTTGCAGCCACATCACACTGTTGGCTTATCTTCAGCTTGTGATCTACAACAATTCCAAGATCCTTCTCGCTTGTAGTATTGCTGAGCCAAGTATCCCCCATCTTGTAAATGTGCATTTGGTTTCTTTTTCCTAGGTGTAGAATATTTATCACTATTTATCACTATTAAATTTCATTCTGTTGTTTTCAGCCCAGTGCTCCCGTCTATCAAGATCACTTTGGAGTTTGTTTCTGTCTTCCAGGGTATTAGCGATCCCACCCATTTTGTGTGTCTGCAAATTTGATAAGCATTCCCTGCACCTCCTCGTCCAAATCATTAATAAAAATGTTGAAGAGCACTGGGCCAGGACTGAGCCCTGCGGTACCCCCCTCGTTACCTTCCCACAGTGTGAAACGGTACCATTGATGAGCACTCTTTGAGTCCGATTCTGTAGCCAACTGTGGATCTAGTTGTTCCATCTAGTCCACTTTTCACTAGTTTGTGAATCAGAATGTCATGGGGCACTTTGTCAAAAGCTTTGCTGATGTCAAGATATACTATATCCACAGCATTCCCACAGTCCACAAGGGAGGTTACCAGATCAAAAAATGAGATCAGACTAGTCTGACAGGATTTGTTCTTGACAAATCCATGCTGGCTTCTAGTCATCACTGCATAGTTTTCAAGGTGTTTACAGATTGACTTCTTTATAATCTGCTCCAAATTTTTTCCCAGGGATGGATGTCAAACTGACTGGTCTGTAGTTCCCAGGTTCCTCCTATTTGCCCTTTTTGAAGATAGGGACAACATTAGCCCTCCTCCAGTCATCTGGCCCTTCACCCGTCTTCCATGATTTTGCAAAGACAGTGGTTCTGAGATAGTGGTTCTGAGAGTTCTTCTGCTAGCTCCTTTATTACTCTAAGATGCAGTTCGTCGGGCCCTGGAGACTTGAACCATTTGTTTATCAATCCTACCTCTTCAACTTGTACTTTACTTTTTCCAGGGGGGTTATAGACCCGCTTTTGAGAGAAGCCAAAGTAGGAATTGAGCACTTTGGCCTTTTCTTTGTCATCTGTTACCAATTTGCCATCCTCATGAAGCAGTTGAACCACCATTTCTTTCCTCTGTCTTTTACTATTCACGTATCTGTAGGAAACCTTTTTATTGCTTTTAGTATCCCTCGCTAGCCTCAGCTCCTTCTCAGCTTTAGCCTTCCTGATACCATTCCGGCACTTCTGTGCTACTTGTTTGTACTCTTCTTTTGTAGCCTGGCCTTCCTTCCACTTCCTATATGTATCCTTTTTTATTTTCATGTCCTCTCTAAGCTTTTTGTGATGCCACATTGGTTGTCTTGTTATCTTCTATCTTTTTTCCTTGTTGGAATTGTTTGTAATTGTGCCTTTAAATTTTCATTTTTTAAAAACTCCCACCCATCTTGGACTCCTTTTTTCATTAGGATCACTTGCCATGGGACCTTACTTATCACAGTTCTGAGTTTATTAAAATTGGCTTTCCTGAAATCCAGAGTACGCATATGGCTACATTCAGCTTTTGCTTCCTTTAAAATCAAGAACTCAAGTATGACGTGGTCACTTTCCCCCAGAGTTCCCGTAACTGCCACTTTATCCACTAAGTCATCCCTATTGGTCAGTATCAAGTCAAGGATAGCAGTTCCTCTAGTTCCTTCCTCTACTTTCTGTAGGAGAAAGTTATCAGCCACAGGTTAGGAATGTTTTGGAGGGACCACTTTTGGCAGAATTTGTCTCCCAACAGATATCGGGGTAATTGAAGTCCTCCATTACTACTACATTGGATTTCCTTGAAACACTGGCAATTTGCTTTTCAAAAGTTTCGTCCTCATCTTCTTGATTGGGTGGTCAGTAGTAGACTCCGACTATCATGCTCCTTTTATTCCTTTTCCATTTATTTTAATCCAGATGCTCTTGATGGGTCTCCCAGGCTCATCCTCTTGTATTTCTGTGCAGGGATAAGTATTTTTTAACATATAGTGTGACTCCGTCTCCCTTTCTATTTTTTCTGTTCTTTTTTGAACAAGTTATATCCTTCAAGTGCTATATTCCAGTCATGGGAGTCATCCCTCCAAGTTTCAGTTATACCTATCAAGTCGTATTTGCCTTCATGTAGTAAGAGTACAAGTTCATTCTGTTTGTTTCCCATACTCTGGGCACTAGTATATAGACATTGAAGCCCATGTGCTTTGTAGTCTGGCTTCTGTCCTACATTGTTGTGAACACTATTTTGGAGCACTATTGGAGCTCTTCTCTCTGTTATGGTGCGTAAGCCTTCATCCGTTGTTGTCTCAAAGTTTACGTCTCCAGCCCCCATAGGATTCAGTTTAAAGCCCTCCTGATAAGGTTCTTCATACTGTGGCCAAACACATTCTTCCCAGCCCTTGTGAGGTGCAACCCATCCCTTGCCAGCAGTCCATCTTCCAAGTAGCGTAGCCCATAGTCCCAGAATCCGAATCCCTCATGTCTGCACGACCTTTGTAGCCAGTCGTTCACCTGGAGTATTTTTCTTTCCCTTTCTATTCCTCTTCCAAGAACTGGGAGGATAGAAGAGAAAACTATCTGGGCTCCAAAGTTCTTAAGATTCCTTCCCAGAGATTCAAAATCTGACGCGATTTCTTCATAGCTCCGCTTGGCAATATCATTTGTTCCCACATGGATGAGAAGAAAAGGATATGTGTCAGTGCGCTTGATGAGCTTTGGCAACCCTTCAATCACATCTCCAATCTGTGCTCCAGGAAGACAGCATACCTGGTGAGTCCATGGGTCTTCGCGACATACTTGGGTTTCAATCCCATGCAGCAGGGAGTCTTCCACAACGACTACTCTTCTCTTCTTCTTGGTCGACTGACCTTCTGCCTCTTGCTCACTGTTGCACAAGGTCTCCTGTAATTCTTCCTCTGCAGGCTGTCCTCCAGTCTCATCCTCCAGTAGCTGAAAGCAGTTGCATAACTCTAATGGTTCCACTGGTGCAGAGTGTCTTCTAGTTCTTCTGCTCCCAACTGTCACCCTTTTCCAAGGAGTTCCCTCTTCATTGGTTTTCTCATCTCAGCATTCTCTGCTTCTGCTTTGGCTTGCTGTTGCTCTTCAATCTCTTGCGCTTCTTGTTGCTGTTGCAGTTCCACCGTTCTAAGAACTCTTTGCCTTCTCTTATTCCTTGGAGGGTGGACACTCGCCGCTCAAGTGCTTTCACTTTTTCTTCCAATAGTGCAACCAGCTTGCACTTCTTGCAGGTGTACGCCATGTTGATCTCAGGCAGGGACACGAACATTGCACACACTTTGCAGGCCGCCACCACTAGAGACTCCTTTCCATCCATAGTCTCAATTTCTGTTTTGTTTCTGCCTTCTGACTGTTGGAATTTTGTTAAGGACCTCCCCTGTCAAACTCCTCCTGCCAAAATACTGTTTGCTCGCTCTGATCGCTCGTGCTCTGGGAGCTCTCTTCCTTCTAGTCCTTCTAGTCCAGCTGGGGTAGCTTCCTCTTCTCTGCTCTGCTCACCTAGGAGTCAGGAAATAGAATGAATCTCCCCACCCACTCAGTTGCTGAGAGCAATCAGGCCACACCCTTCCAGGCCCAGCAGCAGCTTTCAGGACACATCCCTTAAATCAGCACTCAGGAGTATATGGCAGCTCTGAATAGGCAGCCTGCTGGATTTACTTGAGGCCTCTCTCCTCTTTGTGCTGGTCTCCTCTTTCACTACACTACACTCCCCCTGACAAACTCCTGTTTGCTCTCCCTGTTTGCTCTCTCTCTAGGAACTCTCTTCCTTAAAGTCCTTCTAGTCTAGCTGGGGCAGCTTCCTCTTCTCTGCTCTGCTCAGCTAGGAGTCAGGAAACAGAATTCAGTGCTATTAAAAATAAAACAAAAAAACAGTGGATTCTTCCTGAAGCAATCCCAGCCAATCTGATTTTTTGGAGGCAATGTAATGTTATGGTATCGTTACACAGGCAATAAGACTTTAGTACATGATGACACCATGAGGCAAATCAGAGTGAGGGGTGGTGGTGAAGTTTTTGTGAAATATGTCCCCTCCTCTTGGTTCAGACATATTCTCTACAAAATTGTATTATACATGCAGGGGGAATTAAACAATTTTCACTGTGTAGCATTTAAATGTATAGTATACTTTGAATAATAAAAATATGGTGCATGGTCTTCAGTTATGGACATACTCAACTAGATTTCAGTTTTGCACATACAAACTACATGATGGGCACATAAAGTAGATGAGTATCTCAACAGTAAGTTTCCAAGAGTCATTAAGAGTAATTTGTTAACAGAAAAATAACCAAGTTTTCTGCATATCAGTAGTTAGTGATGTTGTGTGTCTTTTAGTAACGCCAAGTATTTATGTTTTCAATTATCTATAAATGTGCAAGATGATACACAGAGAGAAAACGATGACAACACACAAGTCACAAAATCACATTAAGTTCTTCGTTTTACATAAAGATGCAAAAGAGTTTAACACTATCCTTAGGCCCTAATATGCCACTAACAACCAGGAGGAGGGAAGCAGGGAGAGAGAACAAATCAATGTTGATTGCTGATGGCTGAGAATTTTTAAACAATCTTAGGATTTGACAGATGGTTCCAAAGTTATTTTATTCTACAAACTTTAAAGCACAAAAAACAAACATACATAAATGTGTGTGTGTGTGTGTATTCTGGACAGAGATATTCAGAACATGCTCCAGTGTTACTCTGGACACAGTACCTGTGTGGAAGAGTCCCATAGGGCTCAATGTAGTTCTGTCTCTCCCCCTCTCCTCCATTGGCACATGCACACGGGAATGCATAATGATGGGGCATTGCAAGGAATGAGAGGTCTGCGCATGCTTCTCATGTCCCTATCCAGCCATTCCCAATTGTGTGATGCACATTTCTATTGCTCCAGAGGGAGAAAACAGGGCAGTGTGCCAAAAGCGGTACTGGACCATGCCCTTAGTGTTCTGTACAATACGGGTGACAAGAAATTATAAATACAACAATAAAATTCAATAGATGCTCTAATAGTGAGCAAATATATATTATAATTCCTCCCTGGCATGTTTACTTCCATCCTGCAAATCTTTCACTTTTGGTGCCAGCCACCTGAAGTATATTTTCACTGGATCAACATTCCAGTGTTTGTGAAATGATATTGGAACTTGATGGGAAAGATAGTCCTTTGGATAATCCATCGGCCGAGCCTAAAGGGGTAGGAGAGAAACAATGCTTTTCATGGGGTACGAAAGCTTTTATTAACTCAATAAAAAAAAAGAAGAATCACAGATAAAACCACTATTGTTCAGTAAAGCCCAATTATTCTCAAATCAGATATACAATAGCCCTGCGAACATGTTCAAATCCTAGGCATGATGGGGCTGTACATATT
This sequence comes from Anniella stebbinsi, assembly GCA_029215795.1. Lineage (NCBI taxonomy): Eukaryota > Metazoa > Chordata > Lepidosauria > Squamata > Anniellidae > Anniella > Anniella stebbinsi. Next base: position 64,209,817 of record JARDYH010000001.1, on the reverse strand, counting down.
GCATGGAGGCACTCAGCCTGTGGACATTGGGCTTTATTCATGCAGGCCCCTGTGCCAATATGAATCCCACATGATTCCAATCCACCATCACACATAGGATCTGAATGCCTAAATACAGCTAATATAACTGCAAAATTGTTTATTTCTGCATGTGCATTAAACAAAGATGTACATATTCAGCTTACATACAGAAGTTATTTTTTAGGACCACAGTCACTATATCCCTTATCATATAATCCATAAATGATAAAATGAACTTTTCCTTTGACTGAGAAGAGTTTATGTGCTAAAAGAAAGAGAAGAAAACAGCTAAGTATATTTTGCACCAAGTTACTGAAGTTAGCAGAGCACAGTTTCTTCGTTGCTTAGAGAGAGGCTGCTTAATAGTTGTGAAGCTAGCATAGTGGACTTAAAGACATGATTAAAATAGTTTGCTAGCCTTCTAACCAAGACAAACAATGGAAGGTTTCAGTTAGATAAAATAAAGCCATTAGAAAACTGTCAATGTAACACTTCTTCATGCTTTCCTAATCTGAAAGGAAACATATGTAGTGGATTGCTTCTCCCTAGGTTTCGGGGTTGAATCATGTGAGCATTAACTACATCACCCTCCCCTAACCTGGTGCCTTCCAAATATTTTGGACCAACTCCCATCAGCCTCAACCAACATGGACACTGGTCAGGAATGCTGGGAGATATAGTCCAAAGCATCTGGAGGGCACCAGATTGAGGAAGGGTGAATTACACATTAGCTATAGAAAAACCTGTGTGATGGCTTTAGCCAGATGGAAGCATTATTGTTACCAAATCTCATGGTTCCCTCAGATTTCTAAGTAGTTGGAGGATCATGGTTGCACAGGCTATACTGCTTTGCCAGAGGCTACAGATGGCACCTTTCTACAATATGTTTAGAAGATAGTACAATACAGGTGGACTGTTGACTGGGGACTGATGGGTGGGAACATATCTCATCAGTATCAAATGAATTTCATTGGCTTCCAAGTCTGTTTCTGAGCACGATTCAAAATGCTTACCTTTAAAGCCCTATACAGATTACAATCCAGGTACTTGAAGGAATGCCTGCTCCCATGCTAAACTGCCTATATATTGAGATCATCTTTAGAGGCTTTCCTCCAGGTACTCCCACCATCTGAGATAAGGCAGGTGGCGACTACTGTGCATGTGTGTGAAAGAGATAGAGAGCCTTTGGTGGCATTCTGTTTGTGGAATGCACCTGGTGCCAACATTGTTATCCTTTCAACACCGAGGAAAGGTTTTTCTTAATTCTCCCAGGTTAATTAACATCTTATACATAGCTTCTTGTTTTTAAAAAAGATTTTAATATGTTATTTAGGTACTTTATCTTAGGTACTGTTTTTGTAAAGCACACTGGAATCTCTGCTGAACAGCAGTATGTAAAACTTTACGTAAGTATTTAGCATATGGCAGATTTTACCCTATTAAAGTTTCCACTGAAATTGCTAAGGAATAATTTTATTTTATCTCTCCTTGAACATCAAGTGCCATTTTTGCTCCACATACGGAATTGGACTGCCAAAATCAATTATGGTGCTGAATGATCCAATGAGAGACATTATTACCCATACATAAATCAAGCATTTGGGGCGCTTGCAGATGTGCAAAGTCTACTGAAGACCGGGCTGATAGAATGAGAAAATTAAAAACAATTTGCTTATGAATGCCTTCTCAGAGTCACAGCAGGATTTAGTTTTCATTGTCTCATAGCTCAACAATGTACATTAGTGAAGTATTTAAGCAGAAGGAAACAAGTTTACTTAGTGTTTCCCATTAAATATTTAAATTTGCCTCTGCAAGTCAGTTTTAGTGAAGGAATTAAAAGGGATTTCAAATTACAAAACAAGTAACGATTCCTCAACAATATTCTAAGCAGTTTTTTTTAAAGACAACTCATTTTATGAGGCATTTTCCCTACTCATCTCTTGATGTTGTGTCTTAGGCATTTTAAATTTGAATACTTCCAGGCAAGAAAAGTAACTGGAATCAGATAAAAATGAATGGGCTATGATTTCACAAACTGCTGACATGTTGTTATTGTTTTGTATTAAAGAGAAATGACTATGGAATGTTAGTAATTTCCTAGATTGTTGCCTAAGCAACTGCCATTCAGTTCTTGAGAAATCAGAATACTGGTTTATCTTTATCACCAGATTTCTGGCCTGAATCTGACCTTATAATATTAAGTGCTTTGTCTTACCTAGCATCTAAGGCTAAGTTTAATTTTAGCTAGGTAAATACTAATAACAGCTTTAACTCAATTCCCCTTCCAAGAATTTGTCTTCGACTCTGTTGAGATGACACACTAAGCCACAGTGATTAAGCATTTTGAGTTAAACATTATGGCTTGGCGTGTCATGTGAACCATGACTTAGCGTGTCATGTGAACTATTCCTAACCATGGTGGCTACATTACCGTGGTTGAAACACACTCACTATTTGCTGCAAAAGGGTTAGCAGCCTAATCATGGCTTAGCATGATGTCTGAACAGGCCCTTAGAGAACTATGAGGGGAGGGACTATAGCCTAGCAGTAGAACACCTGCTTTGCAGGCCAGAGGTTCCAGGTTCATTCTAATAGATTTTTTTTAAAGGATCAGGTAGCAGATGATGTGAAATACTTCTGGAAATCTGCTGCCAGTCAGAGTAAACAATACTATGCTTGATGCAGAGTGTGACCTGGGCTAATAATGCAGCTTCGTATGCCTGTGTAGGCCTAAATATTTGACTCATGTCTGTTCTGAACCTTAAAATTACTGGGTATATCTATGCTTCATGAAATCTGTATTTTAACTGTGTGGTGGGTTGAAAAAAACTGGATGGCTTCTGGAATCAAGAGAAATAGATTTTCTCCAGGTGATGTAATCACATTAGTATAATGTCAGGGTTTGCCTACCTCACTATGTATTAAGCAACTAAATAGGCTGGTGGCAACGAATGCCCCAGGATTAATTCTAACAATGCTCCAGTTTTCTAACCTAAACTGTTGACTCAACATCTGAGTTAGTGTGAACATTCCATCAGATTAACTATATGCTGACTTTATCTAAACTCTAAGTATGTGGATTCCCTGGAACTGATATCTTCCAGAAGAAAATATAAAGTTCAAATGGTACAGAAGCATAAATGGAAGTTTTGTTAGCCCTTCTAACAGAGGGAAAAATCTATCCTTCAGAAGATGGTACTTTTGTTGTTAGCTGCTGGAGTGTTTTTGAGAAAAAGTGGGCTATAAATATTTTAAACAAATAAATAAGTGTATACTTTATTTCAGGGTTGGAAAGAAGGGAAATCAGGATCTATTGATCAGCAGTGGATCTGTAAGTGTTTCTGATTTCCCATTGTTCAACAATATTAGATATTACACCAAAAGGCTCTTTTTTCTTTCTAAATTCATAAGAAAACTTAGGCAAGAAAAACAGGAATAGATGTTTATGCGAAGACCTTCGGTACTTAAAAACAAATTCCTGTACTGACTGGGCGTGTGATCAGACGTGCCCTGTTCCTTAATGCACATTGGTGCCTCATGATCACTATTTGGCACCTGGCTCTAGATCAGGGGTACAAAAGGGGCACCCCAATCCAGTTCCTGGAGTCTCTTGGGATTCCTCCAGGATGCGAAACTAGGCTCCAAGTCCCCTCCCTGGAGAAATCCCCTCAGAGGGCATACTTTGCTGTTATCACTGACCTGAGATAATGGGAGATTTCCTGCACCAGCAGCAGAATCCCCACTATTATCTCATATAGGAGATAAAGGCAGGAGATTTTAGGGCAGCAGGACCCACCTGTGCTGAGAAGCTGCCCTGCATCCTCTGCTGTTATCTCCAGTCTGAGATCAGAGATAACAGCGAGGAAGAGGGGTGGCAGGACTCGCCTGTATTAGGAAGAGTGGTGGTTCTTCCCAGGGTAGGCAAGTCTGCTACCCTCCCCCCCCCCCCCCCCCCACTATCCCTACTGCTATCTCACTCTTCTGCATGGAAAGGGGGAGAGGTGACATAAGGATGCGGGGCCACGCTACGCTACACGGTGTCAGAGGCAGGGCTTGGGGTTCTAATAAAAAATAAAGAAGCTCCAAGAAGCCCAAAGTCTACCCTCCTTGTGCTCTATCAGAAGGTGAAAAACTTGCAAAAGAAGTGAAACTGCCTGTGGTATTAATCCAGCAATGCTGTAGCTTCTTTACTTATTTAAAAAACTATTGAAATGTGTTAACGTTTTAGCGTAGCTTCAGCACAGTTTCTAACAGCACAGTTCTCATACAATTATTATTAAAATTTTGCTTGCCATCTTTTTCTTATTTTCATATTTCATTTGCAAAAAGGTTCTAGATAAGTGTGCTCAAATGGATATTTTTTACATTATCTTAAAATACAGATAAAGCAGACAATACCATTTAGGAAATAAAGTGGCATGCCAAACCAATAGAGCTGTATGTATAAACTGAACAAAGCAAAATGTGTGTAAAAATACCAAAACCATACTGAAAAATTGCTATGTCTTGATTTTTTTTAAACTGTAAGAGCTAAACATTGTTAAAGCTTTGTAGCACTTTGATAGGAGCATTCTGAGAAGCAAAGAGACCAGCTTTCACAAAGGGGAGAAAATACTTAAATGAAGTCAATACGTGTTATTTTATAGAATAGAAAGGGAGAAAAAGAATTCTTACATACAGATAAGGCAAGATGCTATTGTGTCAAAACCAAACAGGCTTTGGCATAGCATATTTGCAAAATCCAGTATGATGTTAAGAACTGAGATATTAATGGCCTGATTCATGGTGAAACTTTTATAGATCCTTTTTCTAGGAATATTTTTTTAAATTTCCATTCTACTTCTTAATATTTTGTTTACCTTCTTGGCAAACTAAGTGCCAGCACTCCATTGCAGTTTGTAATTGTCCATGTATTCCAGGTTTTGGCAAGGATTGGAGGGGATACTATGTAGAAGTAGCAATAGTTTTGCAATATATTCCCCATTTGTAACATAATCCTAATACACATGTTTTTCATAGAAACAGCCGTGATCTTATGGAGAAACACAGGCATACACATCTCAATACTCACCTGATGGAAAAGAGGGCTGTGTGTTATTGGAATTCCTAAGCCACTGAAACACATTCCAATTACCATGTCATCGGGAGCATCATTGCTGTAGCACCGGCATTTACTAGCAAATAATCTTTGGATTGCTTCTCTGCTGAAGACCATCCTTAAGTGACAAAGTCAACAAGAAGTTAACCAAGGAGAAGATAACTATTGTTTCATTATCAAAGCTTTAAATGGTTAAGGCAATCATGAATTCACAGCACTAGACACAAAGAGTCTACTGCTGCATCAAATCATTGGGCAGTATCCAATGGAGCGTTGAGCCCCCCCCTCCCCCCCCGATTCTGTTCCCCAAGTTAGTCCCATAACTTGCGCTACAGAGATTTAATGCTTCTGGGAGCAACCGGGAACAAGCGAAAACACTTGCCTCTGAAACAAAGCAAGTCAGCACAGTTTGCTAAGGGAGCTTCGCTGACCGGTCCCGATCCAGAAATGAGCTTTTATGCTCATTTTGGGGCTTCCTAAAGGAAGCGTTAAATCTCTGTTGCACAAGTGGAGAGTTCTGCTTACACAATAGAACTGGTGGGATGGGCCACTTACACAATGGCTCCTTTGGATATTGCCCATTTTCTTTCTACAAACTGTAGTTATTTGAGAAGAAAACAAGCCTATCTCTACTAATGCTTCTTAAAAGTGTGAGGGGCCAAGACAGATGTCCCATCAAAAAGAGGCTGAAAGCACTGTAAACAGTCTTTGATAGAAGTTAATGTTCGTCTGTATTGACTATAGTAACGAATCAAAGCTGCTATGCTACAGCTAGTTGGCTGACTACTTTACTGCTGATGCCCCCTTTTCTTGGGAACAAAGAACCCCATAGCTAGATCCTTAGACAGGAGGTTGCAGCTGCAGAGCACCATTCCAGCAGGAGAAGGAAGAAGCACTGAGCAGCAATAGGTTGTATCCAGTGTTAGTTCTACTTCAAGTAGACCCAGTGAAATGAATAGGGCTTAAGTTCATATCCAATGCTAGTCCTACTTAGAGTAGACCCATGAATGATTAATCTAAGTCCTATTTATTTCAATGGGCCTATTCTAATTAGGACTAACATTGCATACAACATGGTATTGAGGGAGTAAGCAAAGCAGCCACCTTCTCACATGGCTTCCTCTGTCCCTCCCCTGCATGGAACTGTACCACAGCAGTTTTCAATCTGCTGCTTGCTAAGCTGCTTACCTTTATTTGTTTGTTTATTTATGGTATTTAAATGCTGCCCTATATTTGGACAGCTCTTACAAAATCCTATACATCAAAAGGTGACTTCAAAGTGTACTTTGGTTCTCTTTTCAATGTCTGTCTATTGAGTATCCGTCACAGTATAGCTCTTGAAGATAGTTAGGGTATTTCCCCCTCATGGGTCTTGCTGGTATTATGTGGCAGCATGACTATCCAAAACTGTGCAGACAACAGCCATCTACAGAAAAAAAAATCTGCCCATCATCAACCAATTGAATAGTATAGATACTTTGAAAGCAATCTTGAGTTTTTGCTCTGAAGTGTGTTTAATCCTCTAAAAAATACCAATTAAATTACTTACCCTCCTCCACCAGTGATGTAACTATAGCCTCCTGATCCCAAGCCATAGCCATAGCGTTCTCCAAGTATCACTGGCTCATTTGGCTCATAGCAGCTGAGTAATTTCTGGAGCCTAGAGATGCTAAAATATAAAACAGCATGTTCAAATATGATCTGATACATTTAATTCCTTTAAACAACATCAAGACCTCTAAGCTATCAGCATAAGCAAAACACATGTAAATTAATTGTTGACATTGAAGATCAAAATTATTATTTTAAGAAGTTTGTTTTCTTTCTTTCTTCTTTTTTAAAAAAAGCCCTTTGGGCTTGCTTCAAAGAAAGATCTATATATTTTATGAAATATTACTTAAAAGGAATGCATAAGTCTGTTTGCCACACAGTGCCTTTTTTTTCAAAACATACATCTATAGTTTTCCCCAGACTATTCCCTAAGGATGGCAAACAGGAATGATTTCAGAGTTCGAAAGCCAAACAGATCTTCATAAAAAATAAATATCTTATGTCAAGCTTTATCATTTTGACATTTTATATATTACAGCAGCACCAAGAGGAATTAAGCAGGTTCCCACCACTACTGTATTTGACATAACAAAAGAAATATTTCCTATCTCAGAATTGGTAACTAAATTTTGCCATCCAACCCTACAAGCTGTGGTGCTGGCAAAGCAGGGACCTTCCAGATGGTGTTGCCAGCTACTGGAATGATGATCACAGTGCCAAAATCAACTACCACTCCCTCATAGGGCTATTGAGCAGGTCCAAAATATTCAAAAACTCCATCTAGAATGTCTCAAAATATATAGGATTAGTGAAAGGTACATTGTACCAGTGCTACATCACAGGCTGTGTTATGTTGTTGTATCAAGATAGCCAGAAGTATCCCATCATTTTGAAATCTATACCTACGAACATATGAGTTCAAGCATATTATTCAAACACATATGTTAATTTGATTTTACAAAGCCACTTTGAACATATATTGCAGTATCAGCTCTTTTATACAAATAATTGGGAGTCATACATTATGCAGTGTATTGTTACATACTCAGATAAATCAAGAAATCTGAAACATTAGTGATGGGTAGGGATGGCTTTACTGTACAATTAAGTAATTACTGTCTTCCTTGCTCCACAGGTTGCCTCATTACATGCTGTAACAATTCCCATGGTGTGATATGTGATTGAAGGCAAATTAAAAATAGTAATGATTCTACTTAAAAATGCTCTTGTTTTATACATTTATTTAAAGCTTCTGCTATTTCCATATTTTATCAACACACAACAACTGGGTGTTTTCCATATCGTATTTAGGGGAAATGTTCATTTACCAATCCTATATATTCAGGGAGGTTCTACGTGGAGGCTTTTGAAAGTGTTGGATACGCTTGACAGCCTTAAGTGGGGTGCAGCCTCATGGAAGGAAGATCCATTTATCAGCTGGGACACCTGGCCAAGGCTAGCTATTTCCTTCTCCCCTCCCCTCTCCAGGTATTTAAAGGCTGCTTCTGGCACAGGAGCAAGCCTGTGGCATTGCTGGGGAGAGCAAACTGAACAATGGGAACATTGCTGGTGAAGCATTTCCTATATTTTGCCTCCTGAGTCTGGTCTGCCTACTTGAGGAAAGATTCAGATATCAGTGGACTTGGGCTCTTCCCAGCTGTTCAGCTCAATACACCCCAGCAGAGGGCAGCAGCTGGGAGAACAGAAGAACAATTGCAGACTTTCAAAGCATTTAGCACCTGCTCTTTGTTAGCTGTGGAACCGAGGGCCAGGGCTCTCTATTTGATACTGAAATTTTAACATGTACCAGGGAAATTCATTGGATAATCTTGGGGTGGGCATTGGGGGATTAACAGGCCAGTTGAGGAAGGCCTAGACACCTTATGCCTGTCCCCTTCTAGTTCTTTTTCCAACCATATGGTTCCTGGCTGCTTTACCAGCTTGTCTTCAGGACTTGTGGTGCTAGTGCTAAATGTCAGGTCAGTCCAAGACAAATCTCCTCATCCATAATTTGATTGTGGATGAGAGGACTGACCTGGTGTGTATTATTGAGACTTGGGTTGGGGGAGGGGTTAGTATCTCCCTGCTGTGCAGTTCTGGGTACTCGGTGCAGCACCAACAATGAATTGAAGGTTGCGGGGAATTCGATCCCCTTCTCCAGGCTTCCTGTCTCCTTGCCTGAGCTGATAGAAGTGGTCTCAGGTTTGATTTTGAGGCCCCTAGAATGATGATTGGGGGGATTTCAACTTCCTGCCAAGTCTGCTAGATCTGGGGGCAGCTCAGGACTTTGTGGCTACCCTGAAGCCATCACAACATGTCTTCGGCCCAATGCATGTAGGAGGACTCATGCTTGATTTTGTTTGCTTGACTGGGTAGGAGAATAGTGATCTGAAAGTGGGGGAATTAATGTCTATCCCATTGTCATGGTTGGATCACTCAGTTAGGCTACACTCTCAGTGATCTTTCCCCTCTGCCTATTAAAATGGTCTGCCCATGGAGGCTAATGGATATTTAGAGCATGGCTAATTACATTTTATTACGTTTACATTCAAGTGCAGTCTGTGTACACTTATTTAGCATTAAAACAGAAAATAAACTCTAATTAATGGGGTGTATTCATTGTAACCTCTGGAATTTTTCAACAACCATCTACATAAATACACAAAAGATAATGATGTTGGTTAAAAGGAAATTTAAAAAGTAGCCTAAAGCTGTAAAGATGGTATCAGAGAAGCAAATACCCAAAATGAGTTGAAGCTTGAAAAAAACAAAAATGCCTTCTTTAGCTATGTTTGGAGCAAGAAGAACAAGCAGTAAGTCTGCTGCTTAGAGAAGATGGTGAAGCATTAGCATAGCCTTTCTCAACCTGGTTTCTTCCACATGTATTGGTCTACAACTCCCATCAGCACAGCTAGCTAGCATGGGATGATGCAAGGTTTGGACTTACACCTGGAAGGCACCAGGTTGAGAAAGGCTGCATTAATAGGTAATAGAGATAACAGGAACTATTCAATTCCTATTTTTGTCTTAGTCTTCCACTGGAAAGTGAATTGTGTTCCACCTGGGAAAAATGGAACAAATTATGTAAAGCGTGGCTTGCAGGTAAAGATAAGTAAAGAGATGGTTAGAGAACACCTAGTTACTTTAAATGAGTTCATCTCCAGGGCCAGATGAATGATAGAGAATAGGTGAACATGTCTGGACTAAAAATGGGCAAATATTGTCCTTATCTTCTAAAAGAAACTACAGAACAGTCATCCTAATATTGACACCAGGCAAAATTCTAGAATAGTTTATTAAGTGGGCTCTGTGAGCATCTGCAAAAGAATGCTTTAATTACTAGGAGCCAACATGGATGTATCAATAATAAATCATGCCAGACCAAACTTATCTTCAAACATCTCCATTAATCATTCTGCATCAACCTGGAGGGATGTCTTGAATGGAGTGAGAGAGCTCTGTCCTTGGCCCTCCTGTTGAAGAGTGTAGGGGAAATGCTTATCAGATTTGCAGATGACATGAAGAAGGTAGCCAACACCACAGAAAACAGAATCAAGATTCAAAACTATATTGACAGGCTGGAAAACAGGGCCAAAACCAGCAAGATGAAATTTAGATATAAATGTAGAGTCCTGTGTTTAGGTACCCAAATCAAAAGCACAAATATCGGATGATAGAGACCTAGCTTGGCAGCAGCATATGCAAAAAGTATCTCCATGTCTTAGCCAATCACAATTTAAACCCGAGCCAGCAGTGTGATGTGGCTGCTAAAATAAACAACAAAAAAATGCAACCTTAGGCTGCATAAACAGAAGAATAGTATCCAGATCATGAGAAGGTATAGTTCTGTCCTATTTTCTCTTGATCGGGGCAAATCTAAAGTACTGTGTCCTGCTCTGGGTACCATGTTTTAGGAAGGACACGTTTAGAGAAGAGCAACCAGGATGCTAACAGGTCTGCAAACTAAGGCCTATGAGGAACAGTTGAAAGAGCTTGGAGAAAGATTAAGGAGAGAAATATCGGATGGGCTGACACAGAGAAGATGGAGCAGACATGTTCTGTTGCTCTAGAGGGCAAGACTAGAACCGCAAATTTCAGGGAAACAGATTTCAGCAAAATATTCAGGAGAAACATCCTAATGGCTGTTTGACAGGATAAGAGACTGCATCGGGAGGTGATGGCTTTCCTTCACTGGAGGTCTTTAAACAGAGGCTGTATTGGCCATCTGTAAGGGATGCTGTAGTTGCATCCTGCATTGCACATCCTGTAGTGAGCAGGGGGTTGCACAAGATGACTTCCAAGGTTCCTTCCAACTCTTATGATGCTATGAAAGAAATTTAAAGTTAGGAGGGTCAATAAGCTTCAGGAAGCTTGCAGATTTAAAATAATGGCATCAAAGGCTCAAATAAGATGTATACCACAGATTGAAAAAGCACAAACAAATCCAAGAATGGCTACTCATGATATATTAGAGTTGTGGTGTTTCACAACCCAATAAAAACAAATGCATGTTTCTGGGTAGGTAGAAAGGCCCAGATTGGAAGTGGACTTCAGCATTTCGGTCAGCATTTATCTGACCCCTGTTGGGTGTCCAACTTACAAGTGATTCTACTGCCAAAATGGGGCATAGAGTAATACAGGTGGGTAGACAGCTATATATCACAAGCACTGGATAAATTATGTTCTAATGCAATGTCTCTGATCATTCATCTCTTCGGCATCAGCTAATACATAAAGACACATCTTTTGATAAAAACAACACTGTTGCTTCCAGGACTCACATGAATTACTGTAGATAGTTGTTGCCAGAAAATGATTCTGAGAAGCTTATCATTAGCTCAGGAAATCTGAAGCCTGAACATGGCAAATGCCCAGATTGTCTGGCTGCTGATGCTGGTAATGGTGTAGCACATGCTCTACTTCTTATGCCACCCCCCAGGGCAAAAAATATTATTTCATAATAAGCTCTAAGTGCAAAGAGATGGAGTTTATTCAAAGAAAAAAACAATCAAAGGGGCAGAGATGTGATCTTGTCTCAATAAGGACTTTCAAAGAAATGAGCATGGATTTTTGAGATGCAGTACAAAGAAGAGATAGGATAACGTTGACATTTTTATAATACAGTATGTAGATTATATAAAAATAGCTCTTCATGTTGGAAGTGTATTAAATCAATAGCCATTGTAGAGTCTCACAGAAATCAACTTATTACGCATAACTTTTTTTGGTACAATCTGTCCAATTCTAGACCATTGCTTCCTTTGTGAAAGATAAAATGATTGCTTGCAACACTGGATCTTCAATTCAACAAATATAAAAAAGTAATGTAAGTTTTAAGGGCTTTCCCCCTGTTCACTATAGTCAATAAATGATCTAATTTTCCTTATATTGGGCAGAATCCAATACTGCCCATCCACTAGGAGCTGGCTGCCAATGTTGGTCCGCGCACAGCCAGCCCCACCAATTCTGGTCCAGAAGCAGCCTTACCATTTGCATAAAGAAAATATAGCACTTCTGGAGGCAAGCCCTGGAATGAGTGGAAACACCCGTTTCTGGAAGGGGCAGGTCAGAGGAGGTCCCTTAAGAAAGCTCTGCGACCTGCCCTTTTCCAGAAACTAGTGTTTCTGTTTGTTTTGGCTTGTCTCTGGAAGTGCTAAAGCACTGTTCCAGAAGCAGCACAAGCAGTTTGTAGACTGGAAGTTGCACAAGATAGGGTTGGTTTCTGCTCATTAAATGGAAAATGCAGCTGTAAAGTGTATTCTGCATGCTTTAATTTCCTCTGCCATAATATGATCTTAATTTGTAATATATTATAATCCTGACCTTGACCTTTGACAAGGCCACACTCCTAACACCTGATAACATTTTCTTTATCTCAATGTAACAGAACTTGATGACCCAGGATCTCTCTCTCTCTCTCTCTCTCTCTCTATACACCCACACCCACACACGCGCAAAAACATGCAGTAATGAAAAAATAATAATATAGCAGTTGTATAGGAGAAGACAGTGGATTGAATCTTGCACAGGTGTGCCACAGTCTTGTGCACCACAGTGTCCTGAACATCTGGAAAGGCTTGGGGGCATAAGGGGAGGAGAGGATGGAGGAAAAATCTGTTGTTTGACATTCTTTATGCTTGCACAACTTTGGAGCCAACCCAATATATTCTATTCAAAATACAGTCACCCTTTTTCGAAGTGGGTCTTCAGAGGCATATTTTTTTTTTTGGCTATGAACGATGAAAAGATTTTGAAGAGAATTTCCCTTGAAAAATAATTTTACTCAGAACACATCAGGAATTAACGATACTGTCTTTCCCTATATAGTTGCTGCTTTTTCCCCTCAAGTCAGAATTCCTAGTTTATTTTCAATAACAAATCCTAATGCTGGAACAACGTTGCCAATTTGCTATCTTTCAAGTCACTGATCCAATTTTCTGCCACAATGAGTGCTTGAAGTATTCATTTGTATATTTAATTTAACATTTGAGAGATGTTTTTAGTTTTCTCTAAGTTACTTGGATTTTCTATCTGACAAAAAATATTGGATCATGAATTTTCATGTTTCACTTGGGATCTGCACCACTACATGTTAGTTCCACAGAAGCAGCTTTCAAATGTTGACTTGTAACGCAATGAATGATTTAGCTTCCATCCGTTTCTGAAATTCATACCTTATTAAAGTATCATCATCCACAATGACTAACCAAGGCGTTGTAGCAGGACTATGATTTAAAAATCTTTCCAGAATGGCAAAAGTCTTCCCACAATGACCTAGGTATGAAGCAAAAGTAAGTAAAGGAATCCAGTAATTAGATTTATAGTGTAATTATGGTAAAGATTTCTTAATACTTTTCCAAATAATACCAATCCAGCAATTGCATGTGTTCAGATTAGATTAGATATAAACCAGATCCATTATTAAAGCAGGAAATCCAAATTATTACAGAAGTCCTGAAGAGGTATGCTAGGACCTGGAGGCATCCTGGCCTGTTAACTGTCACAGCATGGATTGGGCCCTGCCTGCTGCCCCTCATTATGTCCACTGAGTACTTTTTAAATATTGTTTATTGCTATTTTATTAATGGATATTTATGTTACTTGTAAACCACCTTAGAAGGATATGTATCCAGAAAGGCATTTTAAATAAACTTTTCAACTGAAATAAATTATAGTTTTTAAATCCCCGTAGTTTTTGTTTTAGATTAATGGCTGCAATCTTATACCCACCCATATTGCATGGGGCTTAGTTCTAAGTAGACATGGATAGGATTATGAAGTTAGTAACCCAGATACATTTACAACCAATATTTGTAACTCAGGTGTTTTTTTTAGAAGCTAGGAAGTATTTTTCTCTAGTACACTCCCACCCCCCACCAGTACAACTGGATATCAGAATTCATTTTATATAATAAGTTATGTAACAAAACATACATATATATGTTCAGAGGATCAGGGAATTTTAATAAAAAAAGACTCTGTGCATCCAAGGAAATCAACCATTATTCATTTAAAACCATTGAACATTATGCATGAAATTACTTTTTTGACCTAACCACAAAATTTCTGAGCTTGAATATATGATAGATATATGCAGCTACTATTCCAGCACATATATCAAGCACTAAATGTGCCAGCAACCTAAGTTGGCATCAGCTAAGGTTCTTTGTTATGTATATGAAGATCTATCTCATACAGTGTGGCAATCTGATTTATCACACAACTATGAGACTAATGGAGGTGCAGAAGAAAATCACAGGCTAAGCATGCAGGCTTGTGTGCCTTTGTGGAATCAGCTGCCAGTACACCAGTTCTGCCTTTATACCTACACCCATCTGCATGATTACAGATCCTGCCTTCTAACTGAGCAAAACTTAAAAGTAGAAGGAGGCAGGGGCCTGAGATAAGGTGGGAGAAAAGTTAGCAGACAAGAGGAAAAAGGGGCTGAGGAAGAAAGAACCATGACAAAAAAAACCCAAGTTTGAGAAGGACCTAAGAAAGGAGGGGGATTCAGGGGACAGAAAAGGACAGATGCAGCAAAGATAGTTAAAGGGCAGACAAAGGAAGGACAGACAGAGGAAGCAGGGAATATAAGAAAGGATAAGTCCATACAGATATATGTCAATTCTTGGGGCTAGGCTGCTGCACAGATTCCCATCATTTGGTGGGCATCTCCAGGGGTTGTGTCAGTGAACATCATGGTAGGACATCTGCTGAGATCCAGGAAATGGCAGGTGTTGTGGCAGGTACTGTCTAAAGCCCTGAAATGGAATGCTACTGCCTGCTTAGACAGCTGAGTCCTACCTATCCTGTGTCCATTACATCTCCCTGCCTGGCCTCTGGCTCAAAGCAGCAGGGCAGAGGGTGACCCAATGAGTATCAGAGTCTGAGCGTGGCAGGGGAGTTGCAGATAACTGGCCATTTAAGTACACGAGGGAGCTGTTGATGGGGAAGAGGGGCTAATTGGAGTTTCCTTTTCTCACATCTTGAGGCTCCCTGCTTGGTAGTTCATGCCTTTCTTGCTTGTTCTGGTTCTTTGCTTCTGCTGCTGTAGGTGGTTGGAGGCAAGTGAAAGGTTGTGTATAAGTAAGGTAAGGTGAAAGGACATATTAGGGGTTGCTGTGTCCCCACTGTAGTGGCTCATGATGAGTGCACATCATGAGCCACTAGCAGCTAAAGCAGAAGGAAACCAGTAGAGGCCATGAGTCTCCTCCTCTTCCTCTGAAGCCACCAAACAGGAGGAGCAGTTGTTGCTGCCACCTCAGTCCATCACACAAAACGGTTCTCAACTTTGTGCCTCCTCTTCTCACTGCCAGCTCTGCAGAGCCTGTTGTGATGGTGGGACAGATGATCTG
Source organism: Anniella stebbinsi (assembly GCA_029215795.1). Lineage (NCBI taxonomy): Eukaryota > Metazoa > Chordata > Lepidosauria > Squamata > Anniellidae > Anniella > Anniella stebbinsi. Next base: position 64,194,292 of record JARDYH010000001.1, on the reverse strand, counting down.
TTGCTCCTTTTCTTTGCTGCCCAGTCTGCCCTCTTCTTCTGGGCTAAATCCCAGATGCCAGGGGAAGGAAGAACAGCATTAGCAGTAGATAGTGGGTAGGCTGACCATATGAAAAGGAGGACAGGGCTCATGTAACTTTAACAGTTGCAGAGAAAAGGGAATTTCAGCCAGTGTCATTTGTATGCAATTAGTCCCTGGTGAAATTCCCTCTTCATCACAACAGTTAAAGTTGCAGGCACTATACTAGAGTGACCATATACAAAAGAAGGCAGGGCCCCTGCAACTTTAACTTTTGTGATGAAGAAGGAATTTCACCAGGAACTAATTGCATACAAATGACACTGGCTGAAATTCCCTTTTCTCTACAACTGTTAAAGTTACATGAGCCCTGTCCTCCTTTTCATATGGTCAGCCTAATAGTGGGGATCTATGGATTCTACCTGTCGCATCTTAAGAGGGAACACCGAGGACCCCAACCTGGAGCTGATCCAGCACTAGGCATCTAGTCACTTTCTGGATATTCTGCTGTAAAAACTTTCTGTTATCAAAAGTAATATAACACAATTCTAAACTCACCTCTATCAGTATTTGGCACTCCTAAATCAACCGTGGGTATTGAACTTTCTGCATAATCACTATAATATTCAATAAGAGTGGCCTCTCCTTCCCAGGTCTGTTTTACAATGGGTACTGAAAAACAAATAAGCATACTGAAAAGTAAGCAGAACAGTATTTAATTTAATTTTTGAACTTGTGGCAAACCAACATATAGGATATATAGAGTTTTTTAAAAAATGGTAAGCAGAAAATAAATCTATTACATAAATAAGTAAATGTCTCCTATTACTAAGCCAAGGGAGGCATGCATGAGTCTTGTTCCCACACACTCTGTCCCCTTGAGAATCCCTTCTCTCTTCCCTTCTCAGTGCACCACGACGGAAGATTTCCCAAGTTCATTAGCCACAGTTTCATGATATGCCTGAACTGAAACAAACTGGATCTGAAACCAATTTAAAACTGTTCAGATATAATGGGATGTATGTAATCAGAGTTAAGTAACTTAGGGAGTCTTCAATCGCAGATGCTGAGGGGAGGGAAAGGGTGGCACAAGGTTGGAGTGTGTGGGTGCAAGGCTCATATTAATAACAAACTATGAATATCCCAAACAGGCTATTAAGTTATGGAGTAAGCAATACATGGTTGAAAGGCTATGTATTCATTGAAAACATTCTGCTCTCATTTGCAATGTGTTCCTGAGCCTATGCTGGTCCATGATCCATGCTACCTCCAGTATCAGAGGAGTAAGCCTATGTATACCAGTTGCTGGGGAACATGGGTGGGAGTGTGTTGTTGCATTCATCTCCTGTTTGTGGGTTTCCTGTAAATAGCTAGTTGGACACTGTGTGAACAGAATGTTGGACTAGATGGACTTATTTTGATTAGCTCTCACATAGTGGACTTTAAAAAAAAAATCAACACCATTAAAAATAATAATAATAATAATAATAATAATAATAATCACAATGTTGTTCAAGAACATGGAAACATTCTTCAGTGAACACCAGTTCCGGTAGTCATTTTATTGCATCAAAAGGTTAATTATTTGTAAAAATAAAATCAATGGAACATTATAGTTTGATTGGTGGTAAACATTTTAAAAAGCAAACATAGCTTAACTAAGAGAGCAATCCTGTGGCCCCTGGGCAAGTATCCTATGGATTACAGAACAGCTTGTAAAACTGCTCCGAGGGTCAGAAACAGGACTCTTGCATCGGAAGGGGGAGTCGGAGATCTGATCCCAGAACCCCACCTTGCAGCCAGTGCAGCCAGAACGCCGGCTGCCATTCCAAGTTCAGAAAAGCAATCTCAGAGCCTCAGGAAAGGGGGCGAGGAAAGAAGGAGACTGTAGAGGCCAGGATATGAGTTATCCTGAGTCTCTCCAGCCTTCTTCCCTCCCTCTCCAAAGTGCCCTTGCTAGACTGGTTCAAAAGCTCATCTAGCGGAAAATACAGGAGATTGGAGGATGGGAAAGTGAAGATCAGCCTCACCATTCCTCCCACCCTGCCGGGTTCAGTCTGGCAGAGCACAGGAGACTCAGTAGCCTCAGGCTTCCGAGCAGCGAGGGCACAATCAATGGGATTTAACCCCCAAAATAAGGTTCTGAAAAATATCACCCAACCTCGTTTTTCCATATTGCAATTACAATGTTCAGACATCATGCCAAAACAAGCTCAACTATGGTTTAGAATGGTCTAAATTGAGTAACCATGGTTTGCAGTTAGCCAAAAAGCCAGTTTTAGGTTTAAAACCTGCACTACACATAGAGATCAGTATGCAGAAAAATGGAAGTAGACTAACAACTTTAAACCATGGTTTGTTTTCACATTTGGAAGTTCAAACCATGCTTGAGTTCTAAACAATTGTTAGCAGAAAACATAGTTTGGTGGGATGTCTCAGCTGAGCCGATATTAGGCACCAAAGTATAATGGAGATTTTGCACAGCAGATTCCATATTATAAATGAGCCTGAAGCTCTCTATTACTTTGTTTAAATACTAATCACTACAGAGTGCTTTATGATCCAGGAGTTGTAAACACGATAATATTTAAGGATGTTTTGAGACTAAAAAGGCATTTTAATGAAGCTAAATTATTGTATTTTTTCCATTTATTATTGTAATCTGTTATTACAGCTAAACTGAATTATTAGTTTTAATTATATTTCCAGATTTCTGCTGGATCTTATGCTTTTGCGAATTACATTATTTTGTACACCACTTCATGATGTCAATCAAACTAAGCTAAACTAAATATGGTAACAGGTAGCTTGCCTGAATGTCAGCCATGTCACATTAAGCAATAAATTGCATCTAGTGACGGAAATTCTTTTTACTCTTCTTTTGTCTCCTTCATAGACGCATATTCAGAACTGCAATTACATGATTTCCGTTTTCATATAATTACACTCAGGGATAGCTATCCTCACAGTTTCGTCCTATTTAAACTAGAGTTATACTGAAATGCAATTCACCTTTAGAGAGCCTTTTCTGTGGTGACACACCAGGTCTGGAACGCCCACCCTGGGGATATTTATATTCCACATTTTCCTTCAAAGATCTCAGTTGTCTACAAGATTCTCCCCACCACCACCCATTCCAATTTTATCCTCAGAACAACCCTGTGAAGCAGGTAGGCAGGTGAGGCTGAGAAAGAGTGATTGACCCAAGATTACTCATTGAGTTTCATAGCTGAATCAGGATTTGAACTTGGGTCTTCTCAGTCTTACTGCAATACTCTAACTACAATAACCTGGTACTGTTTGCCTAGCACTAACAGGTTACAGGCTAAGACTCTCTTATTTTCCTGAGCTTTTAAATTGGCAACAATGTCTGTTTATGGTTTGCTGATTTTATTTCACTGCTGTTTTGGTTTTTTTTTTAGATGTTTATTGTAAGGTGCCTGTGAGGTTTCAACTGTATATCAAAGGTTAAATTGTATGTACAGAGTTAACATTTATAAACCAGCGTGTTTGGAAAGACTAATGGGAGGAATCACCCCAGAGCTAAAGATAGCAGACACTTAAAAGGTTTCCTGATTATAGGGTGCCTCTACAAGAGCGATTTAAAGCTCTTTCAAGGCGCATTAGGAAATTTACCTCTACAAGAGCAAAGCGCAAATCAGGGGCTCAGGCATGTTTTCTCTCCGATTATTCGCATTTTCGAATGCGCGTTAATTAGCGAGTTTTAATTTACGGCAGGAGTAAGAGCGCCTTATGTCCATGTAAACAACTTTCTGAGGAGGCGCATTAATGATCAGGGGGTTGGACTGTGGTCGTAATGTCATGCATAGAACTGCCCCTTCACTGAGAAAACCTCCCACTTTTTTTAGTTTCCTTTCCTCTCTCCTGGCAACTTCCTCCTTGTACTCCGTCTCTCTGGATGGAAGCTCCAAGAAGAGGGGACCCAACGTGAACCAAAAATAAAGTTTCTTTGAAGTACCCTGATGAAATATTTTTAACATGGAGACACGGGGCCAGATGGAGGTGGTTTTATGAGAAGTAAAGGGGGTAGGTAGGATGTGCGGATGTGCGCATAATTAGCTATCAGCAGACATAACTTCCCCTAGCTTCTTGCTGGGTTCCTGAGCTGAGTTGTGTGTATGTTTTACAGTTGTTGAGCTCGCTGGGAAGTGGAGGGGGAAGGAACGAAGCAGCATCCCCCTGTCTATTTTGGTGTGTGTGTGTGTGTGCGCGCGCGAGGCACATTCCCATTTACTTCTGAGGAGGTCATGGCAATTGGGCGAAGGAGGGGGGAAGACATGTAGCCGAACATGTTAATCAGCTCATTCCTTTCAGTAACCTAGGAAACCAAAGGCAGGAGATTCTGGTGGGCGGGGAGAATAATGGGAGGGAACTGGTTTGGGGAGTTTCTCTGGGACAAAGCACATTACTTTCAGCAACGTTTACATGCGATTCTTAGCATGTCAAAAACTTTAACATGCCTTTCATACAGCCCGTAATACGCTTCAACGCCTCCCATGTATAGGGATTAGGCGTAAAAGCGCTTCAGAGAAGATGCGCATAATCGGGGAACCGGATGTCAAACCGAAATCTTGTAGAGGGGGGCATAGACTCTCTGCCCTGGTAAGATCAGGTTTCTAGGTGAAAGGTGGAAGCCTAAGAGGTGGAGTTAAAACAGCAGTTACCTAGGCTGACCATATGAAAAGGAGGACAGGGTTCATGTAACTTTAACAGTTGTAGAGAAAAGGGAATTTCAGTCAGTGTCATTTGTATGCAATTAGTTCCTGGTGAAATTCCCTCTTCATTACAGCAGTTAAAGTTGCAGGGGCCTTGCCTTCTTTTGTATATGGTCACTCTAGTATAGTGCCTGCAACTTTAACAGTTGTGATGAAGAGGGGATTTCACCAGGAACTCATTGCATACATATGACACTGGCTGAAATTCCCTTTTCTCTACAACTGTTAAAGTTACATGAGTCCTGTCCTCCTTTTCATATGGTCAGCCTAAGTTACCAGTTCAAACTGAGAAGTGGGGGGGGGGGGGAGCCAATGGGAACAGCTAGCCAGAGAGCCAATGGGAAGGGCTGGCTGGTCAGAGAGTTTTTAAAAAGGGAAAACTGAGAGGGGGAGTAATTCAATTCATTGGGGATGGAGGATTGAGTCTTCCCAGAGAGATGCAGGAGAGTTGGGTGCTGGGAGAGATGCAGAGCCTAACTGAGGAAAGCTGGATCTAACTACCAGGTTATCAGGTAGCCAAGCTAGATGAAACTGCGGTTTTATTTCTGTTTGTTTGTTTGTATTGCCTTTGAAAGTAACAGCTCTATGTGTGTAAATACCTTAAGCAAGTGTGCCTTACTATGTCTGGAATAGTAAAGAGTTTTTGGTTTAAAACCTGAGTTGTTGGAGATTCCATTTCACACCCTCCTACAGCTCAAAACCCCACGCTACTGAGAGGGGAAAGAGAAAAGGTGGAAACTTGGGTCCCAAAAAGGACAGTGTGGCTCTTAAAGAGGCAATATATCTTTAAGGAGCAGGGTCAGAGGGTTCAGCCAGGAAGGTGGAACTCTGACAGTCGGGGTGGATCCCTGATACTGCCTCATGCAGTTTTATAATGGAAACACAGTATATGCACATTTCTCAAATGAATAAATCTAGTGCAATAAACTTAATGGTATTTAGGCTTGATGAGTCATTGACCAGATTCACAGGACATGGCAGGGCTCATCATTTTGCAAGGGTTAAACAATCTCACATAACCCATGGTTGCAGGGATCACATGACACCACCACTCCCAAGCAGGGGTTGCATATTCAAAATGGTGGCCAGCATGCACCACTACCTCACCATGGATTAAATAAACCACAGAGGGCAGACCAGCCCACGAACAAAACCAGGCCTGAATGCCAGAAGCTCTGCTACTTTAATTTGATGAAAAACCCTGTGTTTCCCAGTTGTTGGCCCTACCAACCTGGCAGGTTATACCACAGATAGATACCATGCCCAGAAATGACTGAACATGCATCCAGACCTCTGGATGTTACACACACAATACAAATAACAGATATATGGAAACAAAGTTACAAACTTTGGACCAAACCACACATTACCTCCCAAAATGGGTGCTCAGAGAAGAGTGACTGAAGTTATTCGAGCTACCACAAAGAGGAATACTCAGGTCATGGACTCAAAGGACAAACTACTAAGCCACCAATGACTGCAGAACCCATCCAGGCATCATCATCATCATGTAAGAGTTTACATATCCCACAGTATAAGAGAGCTAGTGTAATGTTGCACTACAGTCTGAAAGAAAGGTTGAAGAAGGGAAGGGAATTGTTGGGTAGAGTGTGATGTTTGTTCAATTACCCCCACATGAAGCAGGTATTACAAACCCAATGTCAGACACTGTGAATCTTAAGCCCTGTACACTTTAGAAAGAGCACAAGTTCGCTATGCCACTGTGGCAGCTGTTCAAATGAAAAAAAATGCAAGTTCAGTTCAGTCAGAAGCTGCACCCACCTGGAGTATGGGAGTTATTCAACAGATCTCAGGAAATCAGGTGATCTAGAGGCTCCAATAATCTCCCATCCCTCCCTATACAATTGACTCAACCTCTCACTGAACAACACATTCTGAGGATTCTGCCTAGAGCTACTCTCCAGAGCAGTTTACCACTCCTTCCTTATTTGTTATCCTTGGACTGATCTTTCTGTATTTGAACTCTTGTCTGGCTATTTGTTTATCTGGGACTTATGTACATTGGTGATGGGTGAAAAGATACCAGGGAACAAAGAAAAGTCCAGAAGTCTCCAACCCAGACACCACAAAGGACTACAAAAGCACAACAAATCTAATTACAGAAGATTTGTTTTCACCTCTGTGATAGATTTGTCATCTGCAGAACAAAGTTATTGGGGAAAATAAGATCAATACATTTTAGCTGTTATTTGAAGGCAGAGAAAAAAGCTGAAAGCTGATTCTCTTTAACGCAGGACACATCTGGATTAGTTTGTTTTACAGCCTACTGAACTTGTCACCGTTTGATATCCAAGGGATGCATGAAATACATGACAAATATGATGTAAGGGAAATTCTTCAAGTTTTAGACAGCTGCCATCAGTAAAAAGAAAACAAGAAAAGAAAAAGCCATCTGGTCCAAAGCTGTACTTCAACCCCAGCTAAACTCTTGATAAAATTAAACATTTAATTTTTACACAGCTTGGCTCTATAACACACTGCTGTATATAAATATGTTATATTCTTTTCCAACTATAAATCTGGAGGGAAAAAAACCATTAACCAAGAACACAGTGTCGCTGTTCAATATTTTCCCTCAATAATTCTATTTATTTTTCATGAAGGATGGCAATAAGAAGCTAATCATGCACAGAAGTGCATTATCGGGGGGGGGGGAGGGATATGGTTGATTTAGGGGGCTGGTTTTTACATATATTGAAGACCTATGATTCTCTTTCAGTCTCATGTCACCAGTGTATCTAAAAAAATGATAGTTCTCCATTTTGTAAATCATCACTTCCATGTACATCTTGATGCAGAATGTGTGAAATGTACTTTCCTTTCTCTTTCTCAAGCAACTCTACCACCCCATAGAGTCAGGTGGCTGAGAGGGTATAAAAAACTGGTGATGGGTTGAGATTAACCCTGCGCCCTCCCACTTCCTTGCTATGGTCAGTGTTGTGGCTCTTTTTTGATCGCAATGAATAAAGATCGAATTTTAAACTAACATTGCGATGATCAACTAAGTATTTCACCCTTTTAAACGCTTTTTAAGGCCCTCCTATCTGGCCTGATTTTACATTTTGCCCCATTTTAACCAGTACACTACCTCCTTTTTGTCACAAAATTTCTACTCTCTGCTATGATCAGCATACTATATGGAGGGTCCCACTGATTAGTGGGATGAAGGAGAGAAGAAAAAAAGAAAGTTCTGACCATCTAACTGTTTGACTTATATATGTTCCAAGTTCTTGTTTTCTCACTAGTGGGGTTCGGGCAGGGAGCCTAGCTTTATGCCACCCAATCAACTATTGCTAGAGAGTTTTACAGTATTTAGAACTTGGCCTCAAAAACTAACTGAACATTAATTCTGCCTTCCAAGGTAGAAGGAAACAAATACAGCAAGATAACCTTTAGTCTGGGATTTACTGTCAAATCATACCCACGAAGTACAGGATACTTTTTGCTGGCCAAAGCAGGAGAAGTTTTATTCTAAGGCTGCAGTTTAGAATAAACTTCTTTTATGTGTATTCCAATACTGCCATGTGCCTTAGGAAAGTTCCAGGAGTACAGGTACCAGCTGGTGTTTGCTTTGCCTTATCTGCAATACAAGCAACCCACACAACCTGAATGGAACCAAGGATATAAACACTGTCCATCATTTATGGCAATGATGTTCTTGAAAGACTTAAAATGTAAACCTGTCCAGCTTTGGTAGTTGCCTTTTTAAAATCATACATATAGTTCTTTAAGTTTGCAAACGGCATTACAATCTTCATAGTGATGGCCTAAGAATATTCCAAGGAAATAAATTACTTTCCCTTTTCAAGAATATCCAGTTAGTTGCTGGTGGCAATCTGAAGGTACATTTCCAGTTCAAAGACCAAATATCTTCAGGATCATGTTAGCTTCTTGAAAAGTGAACATTTCTTCACTGTCATTAAAATAAAATATTCCAACTAGCTCATGAAAACCAATGTGAGCTGATAAGCCCTGCTTTTGAAAACCAGACCAATTATTTTGGCATTTGTATATGGAATTACAAAACTGATTTAAAGCATGCAGTTTTGAAGCCTTCGTTGACTCATCACTTGCAATGGAAATCATCTACTTCCCTCCCTCTTCTTCACATAATTTCCCTGCAAGCTATTTCCAACATAAAAAGTTCAACAAGTGAATATACAAAATAAAAAAAAATCCAACTATACATTTCAAGATTTTATAAGGATTAACAAAACTAGTTTCAGAAATTATTGTGTAAAGATGCCATTAAATTTAGAACTTACTTCTGTCTCCATGGAATTTCCTGCATGTTTTTACGGCAACAAAGATATCCGTTTTCTTCACAGGATCTCCCTAAAAATAAAATGCCATCTACATATTTTAATTCCATTCAGGTTTATATTGCATGAATAAGTCTTTGTAAAAAGACACCCTCAGAACACAGCTTTATACCCACAATATACTAAAAAGCAGTTTAAGGCAGTGTAACATGATACATTTTCTACATCTCAAAATTTAAATAATTTAAACCAGCGATGTTGCCTAGCAGCATTTTCCAATGAATTATAATTGAAATTCTGACTGAAGTCAGTTACAAGACATTAGGGAAGCAAACGAACAAAAGGAAGGATATGACTGTAGCAGTATAAACGCTGAAGGTATGATTCTTGCCAAAAGGTAAATATTATTAAATCCCATTGATTTCAATGGGAGGTATGCAACCATCTACTTAACTCTCCCACTGAAATCAGCGGAACTTTGAAGTACTTATCTTTGGTTGGACCATACCTTTATTCCAAAAGCGTTATGCATTTTTACCATGAGTGGAATCCACAGAGCTACTTTAAGACAAGTCCATTGGGATTTTTGACTTCTTTCCCTTTGATCAGCAAACATCAGCAATATATCAGAATCTGACAGTCATATACAACAAAAGGAATCAGTAAGCTCTAAACAACTCCAAGGTTTGCAGAAGTACAAAAATCTTTAGGGGGAAAAATCCCTCACGGGACACACACATCCTAAAATAGCCCAATCAAGGCAAAGTGTGCACAGTGGCCAAGAAATGCAATCTGTCAAGGAGGTGTGTGTGTGTAGGGCAGACTGACTGACTTCAGTTTGTACTTCTGAAACACTGAACTGAAGCATTCAATACTGCAATAATTTGTTGTAGGTCCAAGTTGTTAACCCAGTTTCACAGAACCTTGTGAACGGAGGATATAATTCACTGACGATCTTACTTTAATAAAACAGCCCTGTCATAGGTCAAGAAAAGACAGGAAATAATTACTGGCAAAGTTTTCCTTCCTTAAACCAAGATATACCATATCTGAAACTGGTCTGCATTTCCACTTGAGAACTTAATACTATGGATGTGCTTTCAATCTGGGAAAATATATCAAACCATTTCCCAACAGAAGTAATATAAGCTTGCTTTGAAAACAACGAAATTAAGGTCAAAGAGGTTAAAGGCTTATGCAAAATAAATCAATAATAGTGCAGGGAAACAAATCTAAGCTTGCTGGTGAATAAATAATAAACACTTTGCACTTTTGAGTACTCAAAGCATTTCACATACATTATCTTGTAATCCTTACAACAATCTGATATGGTTGTTATCCCCATACTACAAACTAGGGAAAGGGATGCTGGGGTTAAGACAGAATGGTTTTGCCTAAGGCTGCCTAATTAGTTCATGAGACTCAGCCATTATTAGAATGGGGGACTTCCTAGTTGGGGACTTCCTAGGCTGCTTAAGCACACCTTTCAAAAAGTATATTTATTTTAAACCAGAGAATGCCCTATCAAAGTTTATAGCGAAATGCTTGCCCACAATTCACTCCCAACGTTTCTAGTATTTTCAATTTGTAATATATATCTATATCTTTATCTATATAATGTTAATAGATAGAATCCGTTTGGAATTGGGCTTGCCAAATCAGGCAAATTTCCCCCCAAAACAAAAATGTTAGTTCTTTTTAGTCCAACTCCAAATGTAGACCTTTCTATGTTCCCTATTATATCCTCATATAATGGGGTCCAAACACTATGGCCAGGTCTGCATGATCTTGGCGGTAAAAGAAGTCATCGTGGTTTCTCACCCCGCCCCTGCATTTCCTGTATGTGTGTAGTAGTTGTTTACATAATTACCCACATTGCAGCACAGTTTAGCATGTTGTCTGAACCCAGTGCATGCTGCGGCGATTTTGTACCCACCCTACAACCCACAGCATACAATAGGGTTTGTAGGGTGGGTAGAAAGCCACCCCTCTGTGATGCATGCCAGGTTCAGATGACATGTCAAACCACATTGCAGCGTGGATTATTATGTAAACAACTGGTTCGCATGCAGTAAGCTCAGAGGCGGGGAGAGAAATCACGATGGCCTTTTTTAACCTGTGATCGTGCGATTATTTTTGCATGTCTCCTCAGTTTCAAAAGCAATTTACCCTGTGATAAGAGGGGGCACTGCTGTTTGAGAAAAAGAAGTCCAAAACTCTCTTTGGTGCACAGAACTAGTTGAGGGGTTCTTTTGGTCCCAGCAAGGGTATTCTACTTGGTCATAAACTTTCATTTCATATTTAAGAATAAATAATACTGGATGTTATTCAACAGCTCACTTCTATCTTTGGGATATATATTATTAATCTATAAATGCAGAGACAGGAGAAAGAACTATTCAAGTTTCAACACCCATATTCAGAACTGTCCTCTCTCCACCAAGACCCCAGCTTATCTATTCTAGGCCATCGCTTATGTTCAGGTGGCCATCCATCTACCAAGTCTGGGCATGTCATAACTTATTCCCATTGTGAGCTGGGTATTCATATTCAATCTTGTGCATCTGGCCATTTTAAAAAGTAGCCTCCTCAACCCAGGTAGAGATTATACAAATAAACCATTTATTTATTTTTACAAAATCCAGTCTCAAAATTACAATAGCAGCAGAAAATTCACAGGGCTAAAGAGTAACCCTTTATACTAGCCAGGGCTCTTTCTCTTCCTCTCTTTCTTTTTGCTGTCTCCAACTGACTCCCCCAGCTCTTCTCAGTAGTGTGAAGGACCTGTACTTGTAGCTTCTTATTCCTCCTAAGTAATAGGTTTCACTTACTTGATCCATGCACACCTTTTCATGATAAAATAAGGTGTATGCACATCCTGCTTTACAAGTGAATAGGGCAGATAGGTACATGAATGAACAATCCTGGTTGTCCCTGTTATGTCTAGTTGGGCAACAAATGCAACAATGGGTGCTCGCTTCCAGATGAGGCGGCAATCACCCAGTCTCATTCACAGAACTTTATAAAGGTTTCAGATAACGTTGTGATCCATTTGTAATCAGCACATGTTTTCCTACTACTACATCCGTCCTTTTCGAAACTGCGAAAAAAATCAGATCAGGAGGGCAAGAGCAGAATAGCGCTGCAATTTTTCAGCAGGTGAGGACAGGAAAATGCATGACTAAAGCACAGTGGGAGGAGTTGCCTTGGGAAAAGTGAACAACATGTTGGGAACGCCCCTCCTTTCTCTATTGCTTTGCAGTGAATTTCTAGTTGTAGAGCCATTTCATGTCCTTCAAACCAAGTCCTTTCTAGTCTCCCACTGCTTCTCTGAGTTTACAAAGCAGGGATAGATCCCATTGAACAAAGCAGTGCTTACATCTGAGTAAACAGGTGTAAGATCTGGCTGCAAGGCTGCAAACTTCTTACTGGCATTTGAGCGGGAGGGGGGGAATGAAAGCAAAATTTCACTAAGCAGCAATGGGGGCAAAACTGACCCAGCTTGTCAATTTCAACTGCTGCTTTCCCTTTTTCCTTCCAAGAAGCAGGAAATGTAGGTTGCTCACCTGTAACTGTAGTTCTTCGAGTGGTCATCTGTGCAGCCACACATTATGGGCTCGCGCTGGCGCCAAGCCTCATTCAGGAAACTTCTATAGCTTAGACTTTTGGCGGGAACCCCCCCCCCGTCCTATTGCGCATGCTCGGGTTCCCGCCTACCTCAGTTCTATGAAACCGATTTTGCCTCACGAACGAGATATGATGTAGATAAAGAAATGTACAACAACAGTTTGCATGCACAATAGAAACTCTCTTGACCAGGCCATCTACAGCGATGCAAGAGGGGACGGTGGGTGGGTTGTGTGACTGCACAGATGACCACTCGAAGAACTACAGTTACAGGTAAGCAACCTGCATTTCTTCTTCGTGGTCCCTGTGCATCACACATTATGGGCGAATAACCAGCAAAAAAACTTACCGGAGGGGGGTAGGCTCACTGGAACATCACTAAAGAATCGAAGAGAGCACAGCTCGACCAAAAGTACAGTCTTTCCTGGCTCTAACATCCAACTTATAATGGGTGATAAAAGTGGAAGTATTGGACCAGGTAGCACTCTACACAAGTCTGGAATAGCCACTCCACGATTTAGTGCAGTGGAAGTAGATAGTGCCCGAGTGGAATGTGCCTTCAAAGAGTCTGGTGGCTCTTCCCTTCTAGCTGGTAAGCTAGCGAAATAGTCTGCACAATCCATCTAGCGAATCTTTCAGCTGAAACTGGTTGACCTTTTTTCTTTCCACCATAACATATGAACAATTTGTTAGATTTACGAAATCTGCCCGATCTGGATTTGTAGAACGCCAGTGCACGTCTTACATCCAACGAATGCAGCTTGGAATTCAAAGGGTCCGAAGACGCATGAAAAAAATTGGTAACGCACTGTCCTGGTTAACATGAAACTCGGACACAACTTTTGGAAGAAAAGATGGACCAGGTCTTAGAACTAACTTATCTCTAAAAAACTGAGTATAAGGGGGGTCAATAAGAAGGGCACAAAGTTCCGAAGCTCTTCTTGCAGATGTAATGGTGACTAAGAACGCAACTTTAAACGTCAACAGTCTAATGTCAATTGTAGCCAATGGTTCAAATGGCTTTGCAGTCAAAGCTGTTAAAACAACAGAGAGGCTCCATTGAGGAACAACTGAATGAAACAGTGGATGAATGTTGCGGAAACCTTTGAGAAAGCATTTGGACAATGGGTGAGTAAAAACAGAAAAATTGCAGACCAAATCATGGTTATCAGAGATGGCCGCTAAATAAACTTTAATAGACGTTGCCTTCAGGCCAGCTTCATAGAGAAAATGCAGAAAAATGAGAACATCCTGAATAGAGCATGACTTAGGGTCAAGCACTTTGGTGGCAGCAAAGTGAACAAACTTGTTCCATTTCCTCTCATAAGAGGCTCTTGTTGAAGGCTTTCTTGCCTCCCGTAGAATAGCCTTTACTGCATGCGGTAAAAGTCCTGCCATCTGGCCAGATTCTCCATGCCGTCAGCCGTAGTTGTTTTAGGTCTGGGTGGAGAACTAAGCTGTGGTTCTTGGAAATTAGATCTGGTAGAAGTCCCTCCATCGGCCAGATTGAGAAGCGGAGTAAACCTTGTCGTATGGCATCCGTTTGCGTCCGAAACAGCTTCATGACCACTCTGGCAATTAGCGGAAACAGAGGAAAGGCGTATGTTAGACCTGTCCCCCAGGTCAAACTGAACGCATCTCCTAGGGATGACTGACCTATTCCTGCTCTTGTGCAGAACGCGTCGCAGACAGTGTTTTCTGGAGTGGCGAAAAGATCCATGACTGGCTCGCCCCAGCGGGCGAACAAGCGGCGCAACACTACCGGGGACAGTTCCCACTCGTGGGCGTCCTGAAAATGGCGACTGAGATCATCTGCCTAGATATTGTCTGTCTCTGTGATATGGATGGCGGAGAGGCGGATCTCGTGTAGTATTGACCAATAAAGGATGTCTAGGGTAAGTTGGAGGAGAAAAGGGGATAGAGTGCCTCTTTCTTTGTTGAGGTACCAAACAACCGTGGTGTTGTCTGATACGATCTGGACATGACGGCCTTTGAGATATGTTTTGAAAGCATACAGGGCTTTCTTCACTGCCAGGAGCTCAAGTTTGTTGATATGGTAGGTTCTTTCGAGGGATGACCATTTTCCCTGAATTACTAAATGATCGCAGTGCGCTCCCCACCCCAGCAGAGATGCATCCGTGGTGAGCATGCACGTTGGACCTGGATCTACGAAGGGTAGTCCGTTCACCAGATTGCAAAGGTTGTCCACCACCTGATAGCTGAATGCAGGTCTAATGGTATGACCATCTTGACCTTCCTTGGATTCATGGACAAGTCGAAGTTGTTTAGGAGGAACTGTTGTAATGGTCTCATGCGCATCCTTGCCCATCTGACCACATACACAGAAGCGGCCATGAGGCCCAGCAGTCTTTGTAGAGTGAAGGCAGTGACGTGCCTCGCTTCTAGGATGTGTATTGCCAACTGTTGAACAGTGATCGCTCTTTCCTGTAGAAGAAATGCTTTTCCTAAGGGGGAGTCTAGGAGAACTCCAATGAACTGAATGGTTTGGGTAGGTTGAAACACCAATTTCTCCATGTTTATCTGCAGACCCAGGGTCTGCAGAAGGGTTTGTACAAGGGCCACATCCCTGGCAGCCTGGAGTTGAGAATGGGACACTATCAACCAGTCGTTCAAATAAGGATACAGTTCTATACCGTCCGTTCTGAGAAAGGCACAAACTGCTCCCATGCATTTTGTAAAGACTCTGGGGGCTATCTTGAGTCCGAATGGGAGAACTGAAAATTGATAAGCGTTCGAGCCTATCATGAATCTGAGGAACTTCCGATGAGCACGGTGTATCGCGATGTGAAAATGGGTATCTTTCAGATCTATGAGGGTAAACCAACGATTTTTCTTTAACAGAGGAAAGATTGTTGCTAAAGTAATCATACGGAATTTTTTGGTTAGAATGAATTTGTTGAGGTTCCTCAGATCCATAATAGGGTGAAGACCACCGTCCCGTTTCGGAACTGTGAAGTAACGGGAGTAGAAGCTTGTTGGCAGATCTGAACGGTGGACAGGAGTAATAAAGTAAAGTAGCTACTTCTTGAAGTAACGCCTCTGATGGAGGGGTCACTTTTATGGGACCGGTGGGTGGACGGGAGTTGAATTCAATCTGGTAGCCGTTCTTTACAATATTTAAGATCTATTTGTCTGATGTTATCTCCCCCCAGGAACTGTGAAACGATGTTAGCAGGCTTCCAAATTTGAGATGTGGAGGGTGTGAGAGAGGGATGGAGTCAAAGGTGCTGCTTCTGTGAACTGTCTTGTCTGGTACGTTGCTGGAGGAAGCAGCTTGGTTGGTATTGCTTTCTCTGTTGGTAGGAAGTTTGCAATGGAGGTGCCTGGTAGCGTTGCTGACGAGTCTGAAACTGACGTGGGGGATACAGCTGTTGCCTGAATCACTTACGTGGACGGTAAGGCTGTGGTGCGGTAGTTGGATTAAACCCCATTTTTCGTGCAGTCGTTTTTGCCTTCTGGATAGTATCCAGAGCAGTGTCTGTGGTTGAGTGAAACAAACCTTCTCCATCGAACGGCAGATCCTCAATCCGTGTTCTCTATTCCTGTGGAAGGTTAGCAGAACGCAGCCAGGCATGTCTTCTGAGAGCTACTGCTCCAATCATGGCTTTTGAAGAGCAGTCCATTTGATGCCTAGATGCTGTAAGCTCCTGTTTAGACAAACGGATGGCCTCTGTATGAAAGACCTGTGCCAGTTCCCTTTGTTCATCTGGCAAATATGTCATGAGTGAGGACATTTTGTCCCAGAGAAAAAGCTGGTATCTGGCCATCATGGCCTGGTAGTTAGCCACTTTCATCCCCAAAGCAGCAGAGGAGTAAATTCGCCAGCCAAACATGTCTAATTTTCTGCCCTCCTTATCGGTAGGGGTACAATGGGCTTTAGAGGACTTGCCTTGAGCCGCTTCAACAATGACAGAGTTAGGCTTCGGGTGAACAAACAAAAAGGTGGCGTCCTTCTCCTGGACTTTGTAAAGTGAGTCCAACTGTTTAGACACTGGTCCCATCGTAGATGGGTTTTTCCATTATTCCTGAGCCATGTGCAGAAGAGTAGGAATATATGGAATGGCGAGCAGAGCAGATGATACTGTATACATCACATCAAAAATTGGGTCAATGCACTTCTCCACAGGTTGATGATGCTCTATGCCTAGAGACTGAGCCATGCAAAGCATCTGTTCCGTGAAATTCCCCAGTTCCACGGATGGGGAGATACGGTCCGTAGTCCCCATGGTGTCATCCGGTGACGGTACCAACGGCAGAGCCGTCACTATCGACGATGAATCCAACACGTAATCTTAAACCAACTGCGGTGAGGATGGCGTAGGCACTTCGGTGACTTGCGTCAGTACCGGCGGTTCTGTCGGTAGCGGAGGATCCTGTGGTGGTACCGATACTGTTACCGAGAGCGGTCTTCGAGGAGGCGTTGGAGGGATGAATGGTCGGTCGTCGCGGAGCCATTGTCCCGTGTACGGGTCGAATGCATATCGGTATCGACGAGAATCATCGATCCGGTACCGACAGAGAACCTCGGGCTGGTCCCAGCCCCTAAACGGTAAGTTGGGACTGCAAAACCGAAGAATGGACGGAATAGTCCGAGTATCGATCGAAGGCGAGGGGGAGCGCAACCGATAGTGATGACAATCCGAGCCGCATCCCGAGCTCGGGGAGGCCAGCGCTACCGAGCATGCCAACTGTGGTCTAGCCGGGGCGGTTAGCGGTGGAGAATCGAAAATTTTGCCTTCCGATATTGATGCAGGAGGCGGTCTTGTAGATGGGAGCGTCGAGATCGGAGGGCCCGTCACCGACGGTGGCGCCGATACATGCTCTTTGTGAAGCACAGCCGGAGGCAGGGGTCTGCTTGTATTGAGGCCGATCCCGAAGGGGACGGTATCGAAGGTCTGGTCGGTACTGAAGCTGATCCTGAAGGAGACGGTACCGACGGTCTCGATATGGCGGCCAGGCAATTTTTTGAAGATTTATCAGATTTTTCCGTATGTTTTGTTTTTGTCTTCTTTTTCCACCTGACCTCTGCCTGAGGTTGGCTAGTGGCCTTTTTAGCCTTCTTTGCCTTTACTCCGTCAGGCGCGGGAGCAGGCATGACTGGGTTA
The DNA here is from genome assembly GCA_029215795.1 of Anniella stebbinsi. NCBI lineage: Eukaryota > Metazoa > Chordata > Lepidosauria > Squamata > Anniellidae > Anniella > Anniella stebbinsi. Next base: position 64,176,502 of record JARDYH010000001.1, on the reverse strand, counting down.
GAACGACTTACGGGCAACGCCCCACGCTCCCCAGCATCCGAGGTGGCCATCGACATGGAGGGGATTTGAGGTGGAGTATCCACCGCCTCCAGAGCTTTTTTCCACAGTAGGCCCCTCAACCTGTCTGCCCTGTTCCGTTGGGCTTGATGAGAAAAACTCATACAATGAGCACAAGCTTCAGCAATATGTGACTCCCTTAGACAGAGGAGACACAGCGAATGTCCATCAGTAAGGGCAAGCTTAGCCCAACACCTCGAGCAAGTCTTAAACAAGGCCGTCTGTGCCATAAGCAGCAGAAAAAAACGATAGAATGAAACAAAAAATTCTTTTAAAATATATATATATATATATAACAATACTATGCTAACTATACTAAATCTAAGCTAAATTAACTAACAATCAAATATTTTTAGAGAGAAAATATGAACGAAGTTCGAAGAGAAGTCTCCCACGAGGCAAACAGCACAGCGGTGGAAAAAGAACTGAGGTAGGTGGGAACCCGAGCATGCACAATAGGATGGTGGGGGAGGAGGGGTTCCCGCCAAAAGTCTAAGCTATAGAAGTTTCTCGAATGAGGCTCGGCAGTGGCGCAAGCCCATAATGTGTGATGCACAGAGACCACGAAGAAGAACACTGAATCAAAGGAAACCCTTCAACTGTCCAGATGGGGAAAGTAAAGAAACAACAACATTCTGCAGTTGCCTAGCCTGCTTGTGAAACTGGCCACAAAAATCAAGAGGCAAGTTTGAAATTGACTAGGAAAAGCAAGCAGGTGAGTTTTCTAGCTGATTGTGAAACTGACCAGAAAAGGTCAAGATTTACAGCCTCATCATAACCATGTCTATTGGGAAGTAAGCCTGCAATCTACTTGTCCTGCGCTGCAGGCAATTTTTTTCAAAAATTTTTTTTAACACTCACACACAATAGGGTACTAAAATGGTGCTGAGTAGCAGCTACTTGTCTGGAAACTACTGAGTCACGAAAAGGGAGGTAGAATACTGCTCACTTACCATGTTGTGCCCACTTGTGATGCACAGCAAAAAAAGGCAAGACTACCTGAAGTACGGACAGTCAATTGGAATTCCACTTTTAGCTTACGATGGAAGAGCAATGACTGTAGCACTAAGAGCCCTCCATCTGAAAGCACCCAGCAATACAGTGCAATATAAACACAACCTCACATGCATTCTGCTCTTTCCAGTCTATCTTAATTTGTTTTAGACTAACCGACTATATCTGAAGAATCTTGCAAAGTTCTTAAGTTTGGAAAGTTTTAAACAGGTAGAAATGGATTCAAGTAAGATTTTTTTTACAAACCTGGAAATACTTACACAAAGTGGGAGGAAATTCACAAAGGTAGTGGCACAGTGAGCAGTATTAGGAGAATGAAAGTCATCTGTACAAAACTCAGGCACTGTGATGAGATGTGGTCCGTTCCCTTTCTCCCATATATATAGTGCAATCTTTCAAAATATAATGTAAAATATACAGTAAATAGCAATTAGCATTGAAATATTTTCATACTGTGAATATACACAAATGCAATACATATAACTTGTGTATGAGTATAGAAAAGACATATGAGAATTACACTCATATCTGCTGTGCAAAAGGAATTCCAAATTTTGAACCACAGATTATGCTAATAATTCCGTGTATGCAGGTACACTACTAATAAACTATTAGCTCTCCTCCTTATAAAAACAAGATACACCTTTTCTAATGATGGGGAAAGTCTCTTCCAATAATTTCTATGAGCTTTCCTGGAAACATTCTTGAATTCTCTCACGTCTCTAAGGTAAACCAGCAAAATGCCACCATTCCCTTCCCAAACAAGCCAACAAACAACAACAAAACCTTACTTTTGAGAAGGGGGAAGAGCCATAGCTCAGTGTTAGAGCACAGGTTTTGCATGCAGAAGGTCCTAGGTTCAACCCCTGGCATCTCCAGGTAGGACTGGGAAAGATTCCAGTCTGCGATGCTGCAGAGCCACTGCTAGTCAGTGTAGACAATACCAAGCTAGATGGACCAATGATCTGACTAGGTATAAGGCAGATTCCTAATAAGGCAGTAGTGATAACTTGGGAAGGCTTGCTAGATAAAGAAAATACAGATGGGTTCATGAGATTTATAAATTCGTCTGCCTCTCAATTCAATTTAGAAATCCAAGGAAATTATACATCCCGTGTTCTCTAGTAGGGAATGGCACTCCTGAGCATGCCCAGGAGCACTATTTCCAGTGAAGCTCTCCCCTTGCCAACTGTTACCTCGGTTCTCTTCTCAAAGATAAGCCTTTTTGCTTGGGAGGAGGGAATGGGAGCACTGGGGCAAGAACAAATGCCATTCTGAGCTGAACTCTCATTTGGAGAGGGAGGGATCCAGGTCAAAATTGAAGGGGGGCTTTTCAAACTGGGGAGTTTGTATTTGAAACTCTTCTAATTATGATGAATTTGCCCCAGTCATTAATCTTTTCACATAAACCTAAATCTAACTAATCTATATGATATCAGATGAGACTGCACATATGTTCACTGCCTATTATTTATTCCCAACTGGAGAAGAAGAAAACATAAATTGAAAATAAGTTTAGTTAAGGTTGACAAGAACAGATGGCTGGGAAGCTTAGTAAATGCTCCCGCAGCTGTACAGACAAACACCGTCATTCTTCCCTATAGCTACTTTTAACATTTGAGTAATTCATTCCTGAATTGATTAAAAATTAATCAAATAGTAAAAGATATTTATAACAGACATATTTTAAAATCAGGCTTATTTTGACAATTACAGCAGGGTTCTTTTAATTACACTGCTCCATGATGTGGTAATATAACCTGCAGAATCTTAGAAAATAAGTAGGGGTACAGTCTTAGTTTGCACCCGCGGAACAATTTAAGGATTGAGCTGCCTACTTCATGGTATTTTTTTTCTTGCCAAATGCTGTTGTCCCACAGATATCCTAGATCATTTTCACCCTTTAACAGCAAAAGGCAACTTGACATTTCCAAAGAGCTCATAAAGCTTATGGCTTGTTAAGTCTTAGAAGCCAATAGAAGTAGGCTGTTCCAGGATTCTTACTGAAAACCAAGTTAAAAAAGAAAGAAAGAAAAGAAACCCTGAAAGGATTAATTGTAAAGAAATCCACAATAGGCTCTGTATGTGTCATGAAAAAGAAAAAAAATTAATACACCTGAAGGATGGGTTGTAACAGAATACAGTAAAAAATGAATTATATTCCACCTGGAAAGGCACAGCAGCATACTGAATGTAGCTGAGAGGCAGGAAAGAAATAATGACCTGAGGCATCAGATGCTTTTGAGTGCACAGGAGCAAATCACACTTCCCTTCACTTTCAATAATGCCTAGTAATACCATAAATTGTCACTGGAAAAGGAAAAAATGGTAACCTTTAAATGTACATCTCATTACTAATAAATACAGCTTGCATTCCTCAAGCATGGTCTCTAGAAATCCCCTTGTCCCCAATCTGAACATTATTAATGCATATAAAGGAAGAGGACTGACACATGGCTGCCTATTTTCATGCATATATTCCTGGCTAACAATGCAAATAACCTGTCCTGCAACTGGAGCTGCAGGATAAAATTCCCACTACCTAACATCCATCACATCTGGGCTAGTTATGGTTATGAAGCAGAATTCATGTATTGAGTTTTTGAGTAGAGTTTTTAATAAAGGAAGTAATAAGGATGTCTTTGAGAAAGTGTGTACCAAACCACAACTTGACAGTCAGTGGGTCTCTCCTATCCTTCCTGTTTTGCTGCATAATTGGATTTGAATCAGTGCAGGAAGGTGAAGCTTCAAGAGGAGGTAGGAGTTAAATATGAAGTCTGGAGCATTTGAACTACTGTCTCTCCTAAGTGCATCTCGAACACTGAAGTGGATGGGGAAAACTTTGCTCATATGGAAGCTCCATGTATATACCTGAGCTCTTGAAAAGCTTTGGATTGCCAGTCTACAAATGTGTATAGAAGTTAACTGGTTTAATCTATTGCAACTCATTATATATTTCTGCTAATAAAGATGTGAGTCCTTTTCTCCCCATCTAGTATTTTTAAAGGGTTGTGCTGTTTGATACCACATCATATTGTGGATCTGATGATATGGGTTCACCTTTGAAACTCTCATGAATAAGGCATTACGCCAGAATGGGTTACTGACTGGCATCCTGCAGAGGAGAGAACATATGGAATATACAGTATTTATGAATGATTTACCTGCTACAAGCAATTATTCTTCAGATAGTTATGGAAGATGATTCCTGCAATATTGCATGAGTTTGTGGAAATGCTTGGCAAACCTCTTTCTGACATTAGCACAGTGGATTTAGAGGGAATAAATACTGTAAACTGTATCAGGTGTCTTGGATTACAACTAACATAAATGGATTAATGTCACCTTGATTTTTGTTTGACCTTTTGTATGGATTGGTATATCGTTTGGGGTTTATAATGCTTCTGTACATGGCCATGCCTATGCATCTTACCTTATGTTTCACAGAGATCTCAAGGAGAAGGTAATGCAGGCTGAGATACCAAAAAACATGCAACTAGTCTAGTTTCAAGCATTCACAGTTTCTTTGTGGCTTATTTTTCTTAGCCACTTTGAAACTAAGTGGAGTTTCGAAACCTGTGTATGATATAGGGGAGAGCTGTTCAAACAAAAAGTAGTAAAAATGTCACCCGGCATAAGCCTAAGAAGCTCTTTGGATCTCGTCCCTTACTCCTTATATATTCTAAAACATTAGCAATGCTTAATAAGTGGAACCTGCAACCAAAATATTAATGTGGAGTACTCCAGGGTTCCAGCCAGCCATGCCTATTTCCTTGATATTCCATTCCATTCTCACCCACACACAGTCAGTCAGCATTCTGTGACTGCTGAATATGTTCAGCCCTCATTTGGCTATTTCAGATTGCCCCTCCTCTCTTTGTGTTTTTTCCCTAAATATTGTTATACTTCTGTAAAAATTGGTATTTAGCCTATCCTGCTAATATCTCCCCCTCTTTTGCAAAGATGGTGCCATTTTGGCTACATAAGGATTGGCTCTCAGAGAATGAGTTCAATATTAGCACATATGATCCTATATGGTTCTTTATAATGAACAAATGAAGGAAATATTTACTGATATAACTTCCCTTTTCCTATCGCATGTTGCAAAGATAGGTAGCATCAACACACATTTGCCAGTGTAACAGAATAGACTTACCTCATGTTTTAAATCTATTGTAAAATCTGATTTTAGAGGTTCATTTTTCAGTCTCTTTGCAAGCCTGTGTAATAAAAATAACAGAATATGTACATCAAGCTATCAAACCATTACCTAGTAACATAAAGGTTTTGTAACTAAATCTTAAACGACAATGTACAAATTTACAAGCTCTCAGTATGATTGCCTTCAAGCATCTTCTCTAGCACTGTTAAGCCCAACCTGCTCCATGGTTTACTGAGGACCTACAGGCTACGAAACAAGCAGGAGGACAACTAGAATGCAGATGGTGCAAATCATACAGCGAGTGTGACCATATACAATTGATAGCACATTATCATGGCTACTTTGCGGCAGTACTTGTGGCAAAGTGTTCTTACATCTCAGTCTCCACTGGTAAAAAAGTTAAAATCAGATCTATGGGCAGTACCCAACTGTGTCATGCCAACAGCACAAATGTTGTTGCACTAGCAGAACTAAAGTTATATTTGCGCAAGTGCAGTTGTGAAAGCGGATGTGCAGTCAAGTTGTACAACAGATTATATAACCTGTTGCACAAGTATATTGGGCAAAGCACGTGCACAACGGAAAGTTTTGGTGGAGCTCCGCTAGTGCTATTTGAGTTTGTGGAATGAAACTGTTGGTCACCGGTACATCTAGGGGTGACCATATTACGCCAGCTTTAAAATCGCTCCACTGGCTGCCAATTAGTTTCCGGGCGAAGTATAAAGTGTTGGTTATTACCTTTAAAGCCCTACATGGTTTGGGTCCAGGTTACCTGCGGGATCGCCTTCTCCCATACAATCCGCCCCGCACGCTCAGGTCCTCTGGGAAGAACTTACTGCAGTCGGCCAAGACTAGGCTGACAACCGTTACCCAGAGGACCTTCTCTTCTGCCGCTCCCAGACTGTGGAATGACCTGCTGGAGGAGACTCGTCAACTTAACTGTCTTTTAGAATTTAAGAAAGCTATAAAGACTGTTCTCTTCCGGCAAGCATATCCAGTGGAATTTTAGAATGTTTTAAGGGTGTTTTTAGGATGTTTTAGGATTTTTTATGCAGTTTTAATAATATGTGTTATGTTTTAATCAGTTTTATGTATTTTATCATGTTGTTGTTCCCCGCCTCGATCCAGACGGAGAGGCGGGTAAGAAATAAATTATTATTATTATTATTATTATTATTATTATTATTATTATTATTATACTGCCATAGGTGGGGAAATGGTGGAACACTTGAAGGCCTGCTATGACAAGTTTGCAAGGCACTGTGGGGATAAAATCACTCCTGCTCACTTTGAAGTTGGCACCAGTGGACAAAGCATTTGAAGAGGTGTGACCAAACACTTGTATAGCTGTGGGAGATTGGGTGGGTCCAAGAAGGAGTTAATGCTCTTTGTGGGAGGGGGTGGACTAGGGTAGAAGTGGCTCAACCTCAGATGCTTTCGGAGTAAGCAATTATCTAGACCCATTTCAATCCCGCTTCAGCTCTGAGTTGGTACTGAAATGGCCTGGATCATCCTAATGGATGATCCCTGTTGGGAGAGAGGTGGTATCATCCAACGTAATATCTTGCTGGACTGGATCTGCAGGTTGGCTGTCAGAGGCATAGAGATATGGTAGTTCTGGTCCTAGCCAGGTCAGTTCCAGAAAATAGTATTGGGAATTTCTGATAGACCTCACAGCATTTGGGGTCCCAAAGGGTCCATCTTGTCCCCCATGTATTTTAACATCTATATGAAGCTGCTGGGTGAGGTTATCAGGGGATTTAGCGTGAGTACACTCACTGAGTCAAGTGAATCTGTGCAGGTGCTGAACTAGTGTGTGGATTTGGTAATAGGCTGGATGAGGCCCAATAAACTGAAGCTGCAGTTGGTTCTGATTTCTGGAAATTGAGTATACATTCCATTCTAGGTGGGTCTGCACCCCCTATCTGAAAGAAAAGGTGCATAGCTCAGAGGTACTCCTTGATCTTGCTTTGTCACTTGAAGTCCAGGTGGCCCCAGTACCTCAGAATGCCTTTTACCAGCTACAACTGTTCCTGAACAGGAATAGTCTAGCCAAGTGGTTCATGCTCTGGTAACCTCTCTATTGAATTACTCTACTTTGTTGAACATGGGGCAGCTCTTGAAGATGACCCAGAAGATTCAGCTACTACAGAACGTGACAGACAGAATTTTAATAGGCATAGCCTGGTGGAACCATATTACAATGATTCTGAAAGAGCTGCACTGGCTGCATGTTAGCTTCTGAGCCCAATTCAAGATGTTGACTTTTAAAACCCAAAATGGCTTGGGAATCAAGTATCTAAAAGAGTACTTCTCCCTGTATCAGCCTGCATGTATTTTAACATTGTCAGGTGAGTCTCTTCTCCAAGTACCTTGGGTAGATTATGTGACAGCAATAATATCTTCACCATGGAGGTATGATGCCAACTCAAAACCTTCTTGTTTTTCTAGGCATTTTAACTGTATGACATGATCTTTGTGTTAACTGCATTTCAATTTTATCATGCTGACATTATTTTACTATTTTTGTGGTATACTGTATGACGTTTTTGATCATATTGTTGTACACCACAGAAACACATTCAGTTATTACTGAGAAATTAGAGATGATGGATTTCGTGATGTTATATTCTACTGTCTTTGTCATCCTTGCAAATAATTCTCCCTTATCAACAATTTTCTTTACGAACTAGCTACCTTGGCAAGTCATTAAAGGGCTTCCTGACTGTTAGAGCAATACGACAATGGAACCAATTACCTAGGGAGGTGGTGGGCTCTCCCACACTAGAGGCATTTAAGAGGCAGCTGGACAACCAACAGTCAAGTATGCTTTAAGGTGGATTCCTGCATTGAGCAGAGGGTTGGACTCGATGGCCTTATAGGCCCCTTCCAACTCTACTATTCTATGATCATCATCACCACCACCACCACCACCACCACCACCACCACCATCTCATCCCAGCTGTCACTCTGCTCAAATCCATTCTCTCTACTTTTCAATCCATCTATTCCCATCTTACTTTTTGTTTTCTAAAATGCTCCCTCCCATACACACCACTAAGATCTCTGCAGCATTATCTGACCTCCCTCACTGATTTAGAAAGCAAGGAGAGGCAACTGCAAAGCCCTGCCAGACTAGAGATTAACGCAGCATCTGGGAGAAGGTCCTGCCACATATCTATGTGCCACTGCAATTGGTGTCTGAACAGAAGACGTTCTTGAACACCTGGTTTTCTTAATAAAATAAATCAGTGTTGAATGCTTTGGTTGGACATACTCTTACATTCAAATTTTAAAATGGAGGCATATAATGTAAGGCCTAATTATTCAACATCTGCACATGGCTTTCCAGTCAACTAAACAACGAGACAGAGAGACATGAATTCTTCAGCATGTTCAAGAAGATACATTTTTACTTCTAGAAGGCTTTCCTGCTCATTAGTCAAGTATGCCTTGCTTTATTACTTCCATATGTATTTAATTCTCAATTTTTGCCCAGATATTTTGGACACTTGGCTAGGATCTATATTTGTCTGTATACTAATAAATCAAAATTAAATCAAAATTAAATACAAATACCTATTTCCCAACATGTACATTTATGGAGTTTTAATCACTCATTAATGCATTTTACAATACATTTGTGTGTTAGTGCATGCAGTAAATGGAAATGGACTTTCACGGGTTTATAGTTACTTAACATTGGATAAGAGCTCATTTGTGATCAAAGAGTCTCAGTACATTCTATATACATACAAATCCAGAGAGAGATTTAATGCTTAACATAATTTTACTTCTCCACAGCCCTTTCCAAACACCCAACTCTTTAGTAAACAAATTTAGAAAAGATAACAAAACTGACTTCTTACTTCGTTACAAGTGGAATACTAAGTGCCCAGCCAGCAGCAAAATCTGGAAATGTAAAAACTGTAGGGTTTTCTGCAAAAGCATAATGGTGAATAATTGTAGATTCATCATCATGTAATGCTTTGCCTAAAAAAAAATCCTGCAGAAGAAGAGAGACGCTGTTGAAGGCGTGTAGTGTATCATTTTTACACAAGTTTGGGTGTGAAACCTAAAGAGCAGAGAGACTTTTCATCTCCATTAAAATCCATGGAACTCCACAAGACTGTATGTGTATATTATATGACAGATACCACCATTTTTAAATCCGTCAGATCTATGCTTCTTCCTTTAAACTTGAACATGTATATAAGTACTGATTTGACAGGTAGAACTACTCACCATGTAACAGGTAACAGATAACAGTTCTGCTCTTCCACTGACTATTTTATATCTGTGGGCAGAACAATCAGCAACATTGAGCCTGCTAATACTCCTTTATTACTGAAATAAGGTAAGGTTAGACTACAGCTCTGTGATGTCATATTTTCCATATTACTCAAGACAGTGGTAAAGTGAGCAAGAAGTTAGACGGTGATTGATTAATTATTTAATCACAGACCTTCATCTAATGGACAAGCATTAAAACAGACCTTGTATTTTAATTCTACACTATCACTGCCCTTCAGCTACTTGCCAGGTAAGCAACTGTGAATGAGGGAGTGTGAATAGTCTGCTATTTATTCATGTAATTTATTGTTATTAATTGAAATTAATTGAAGTACATTTTCATGACCAAAGGTGATCATTGCTTAACTTAGACACAGAATAGAACCCACTCAGAAACAATATGAACACAAGAGCTCTCAATTTGGCACTGGGTTGGTTTGCATGATCAAAATATGCCACCACTGCTTATTTAAATCGTGGCACATGCCAGGCATGTTCAGGACATAATTTCCATAATCGCCACCTGGTTGCGGCTTGTTGTGTTGTCTGGGCAGCATGGCTTGTTGGAGGGAGAAACAACCCTCCAATAACCCTTGGGATGGTGTAGGGTTATTTTGATTGTGCAAGCCAGGTCAATGTTTCCTTGTGGTAAGGGGAGTAGCAAAGTTTTGATCCTGAACATCTCTGAGTGGATCTTGAACACTGTGGCAAGACAGAAGGAAAAGAATCTTACGATGTGGGTACCAAATTTGAATCTGCTATATAATGTAACTTCCTTGACATCTTGATATATAAACAATGTTCCTTAATTACTTTCAACTTCTGTTGTGATGTAACCATTTGGCATTACACATCTTCAGCCATTTATACAACGTTATGGACTTCAGAGCATTGAATGAATGCAAAGTAATAAAAATATATTTTTCCCATTGTGTTTAGTATTTCAAAACGTACTTCAAACGCACTCCAATTTAAAATTTTCACCTGAGACTTGTCATATCTTCTAAGTGTTTTCAGTAGCTTTACAATATGTATTCTTGTATCTTCTTCACAGAAAAAAATCCATGAAGAATTTCTGCTGTAGGCAACAGAAAACCTGAAAGAAGAAAGAGTTGGGTTTATTGAAAATATAGTTTAGCAAGGAATGGAGTATCTTGGGTACAAGAACAAACAGAATTTAAGGAGTCGTGTAAACTGATTTTCATAAACAATAAATTAAGGGCTAATTAATGCAGCCAAAATATAACATTATGGGCCCTACTCAGACATAATTTGGAACCATGGTTTCCTACTTGAACAGAGGAGGGCAACACGGATGATCAGGGGTCTGGAAACAAAGCCCTATGAGGAGAGACTGAAAGAAGTGGGCATGGTTAGCCTGGAGAAGTGAAGACTGAGGGGAGACAGGATAGCACTCTTCAAATACTTGTAAGGTTGTCACACAGAGGAGGGCCAGGATGTCTTCGCGATCAACCCAGAATGCAGGACACGGAATAATGGGCTCAAGTTACAGGAAAACAGATTCTGGCTGGACATCAGGAAAAACGTCCTGACTGTTAGAGCAATATGACAATGGAACCAATGACCTAGGGAGGTGGTGGCCTCTCCCACACTAGTGGCATTCAAGATGCAACTGGACAGCCATCTGTCAGGGATGCTTTAAGGTGGATTCCTGCACTGAGCAGGGGGTTGGACTAGATGGCCTTATAGGCCCCTTCCAACTCTACTATTCCATGATTCTATGATTCTAAGTTGCAGCATGCTCTGAGCTTATGCGTTGCCTCTTTCCTCCTGTTTCACACACCACACTGGAATCTTCCACTTCCAGCTGTACACTAATCCTGATGTCCAAACTTGGGGAAACTCAGGCCAGGGGGCTAAATCCAACTCTCCTGGGGTCCCATTCTGTTCTCTGTGATTCCCCAGATGGCCATGCCCCTTCCCCTGGCTCCATCCCCTTTCACCTGATCACCAGCTGTTCGGTGGTTTCCCAGCTTTTGTTTATTTTTTCCCCATTATAAAAGTTTGAAACGCCTCACTGAAGAATTAGTTACTGTTAAGTTACAAGATGTTGGTATTTTTTTTGGGCAATTTTTGGCTCTGAAACCTTTGCTTTCAGCCCTACTTGCCATTGTAGTTTCTCCAAAATTGATTCGGCTTAAAGAAGCATACCTGCTCTATGGCCTCACCTTTACTTCACCATTGGTTACAAATCAATCCTTTCCTAAGAGAAAAGCCTTTGAGTCTTGAATATAGTGACGCAGAGTAAGGTGAATGAGTGGGGAGGGGAAGAGGAGGGCATCACAAAGATAAGAAGTAGAAATGGAAAATAAGCCAGAACATGCAGATAAGCCAGAACATATAGACAGAAATCTTTGGTTTCAGAAGAAAATGGGGGCTGATAAACTACTACTTTCTGCCACATTTTCACTTCAGATTACTTTGGTTCTATTGGCCAAACATGTTTGACCTGGCCCATTGATGTCTCATAACTCACACCCAAGTTTTACACTTACTCATGCATTAATGGCAGAATGGTCCATGCTCCTTCATACTTGTCCATCTGATGAATAAGCAGAATTGTAGGCATCTCCTTTAATAAAACCACAAAATATGTTTATGATCCACATATTAATAAAAAAAGAACTTCAGAAAATTCTGTCTTAAATTAACAGACCATCTTGGTTCCAGCTTTTTCCACAAAATATATTCTTTGCAATTACCTATTTCTGAATAATTATTTTTAATTAAACAACTCTGCTCATAAATAATTCAAATTATTATCAGCATATTTTTTTATCAGCACAATTCTCACTCAAACAAACAAGCTTGCATAGCACACCTATTTTCAAATAAGTCATTTAATTTGATTCCAAATCCACTGGCACTTAGAACATTGATATCAATAAAGTATGTACAAAATCCTGAAGGTGGATATAATGCAAAATACTAAGGCATAAAAGCTGTCCAAGCATGTATCAGCTGCTAGTCTCAAAGGACACACTTCTGCACGTTTTAGGTCTGTGAAAATGGGTTTGAGTTACAATTCTACTTGGACTAAGGTCCTTGAGCTGGGTCGTCCTTTTCATCTACAATTAACAGATGGTATGATGAAATGACAGCCAAAACGTTGTCATAGCACACTTTGTGAAAGCTGTAATAATATCCTCAAAATGGATACAAATTAAGCAGGGGAATGGCAGACTGCCATTTTACAACCTACTAAAACAAGAGTAGTATCATATTTTGATTGTCTTGCATAGATGTTCTAAACTGAACTCACACATACTTCACATATTTTCAGGGGTTACATATATCCCAATGCAGGTAGACAATTTACAGGAAAATAGTAATCTGAATTAAGTACAGTTATTCAGTCACCTTCATTAGTCAAAACTGTGAGGTGTAGAAAAAAACATAGCAGACAATGTTAATGTTTTAGGAGAAAGTTTCACACTCTCGGTAATTTGATCATCACTAAGTTGATTGACAAACTAGGCAAAATTTCTTGCAAAGGAATGCTCTTGCTTGGTGAATCTGACAGGTATCTCATATGAATCAAAATAATTTGAGACGAGGTCTTTATAAAAACTTAGCTTACTTCTTCAAAAGATCAAACAATATTTACATGATAAGGAGATGTGGTACAGGAGCATAGGATAAATACATAAAATACAAATAGTGTTATAAGTAACAAGCAAAAATATTTCAATAACTTTCTACAGATACTCAAGCATTCTAAGGAGCATGCCTTTTACAAACCAAAAACTTTCTCTTACCCACACAATCTTTCTGAGCTGTCCCAAAGGAAAACAGAAGAAGTCAAAATGAGGTCATGAGGATCTTTCCTGAACAAAGAGTCCGGGGTGGGGGGGAGGGTGCGTTTCTGGTAGAAGAACTAGGCAGTCTGAATTCCTTCTATGTTATATTATTTTTTCCTGATAAACTTGCATGTAATAACTAGATTTTTAAAGAGTTATTTGGAAAAAAAATCTCTCGACAATGGTTTAACTTTTAAGTTATGACTTCAAACAATAACGTTTACTTCCTCGGCTTCCAGACAGTGGGCAGTCTCCATGTGGGTTGCTCCGCAAGCAAAGCCCACCACAAATTCCGTTCCACAAGCGGGGCCACCACCAACTCCATTCAACAAGCAGCATGCATAGGAAAATTGGAAGCCTCAGAGTTTGGGGGCTTCTGAGCAGTGAGCGCGCAATCAATAGGATTGCACCTTAAAAGAATCAGGCTAATACAAAGACAACAGTGCTCCAGCTATGTTATGTTTCCAGCTATGTTTTCTCCAGTTAAAAGTACAGCTGCATAAAACATTTAAAATAACAGCGATAGTAAAGATTATTAAATAGAAATGGTCATCCATTCATTCAAAACTGGGATGGGGAAACCTCAGGTCCAGGGGCCAAATCCTGTCCTCCAGGGTTCCCCAAATAGACATGCTCCCTTCCCCTTTTCCCCAACCACTGATCGTTTGGTGGTTTTCCAGCATTTGTATAGTTCTTTTCCCATTCTAAAAGGTGGAAATGCCTCACCTAAGGCTTTATACTGTTGGTGAGAGTTTTGAGCTACAATATACTATCTACCACTAGAACCGGCTTCCGAGAGCTTCTCTGAAATTGAATTCAGCCCTTAGGCTGAAAGAGGTTCCCCACCCCTACTTTAAAATCAGAGTGGAATATCCAGGTATTTAAGGCCTGTTTAAAAATGGAGAGGGACAGAGCCATGCATATATGCCATGGTAGGTCACTCTACAAGGATGGAGCCCCCACAGAAATAGCCCTAACTCTTGTGCCTGCCAACCTAATAAACCTTACTGCTGAGTAGGGATGTGCACTGACCCCCCGGATCGGATCGGATAGCGGATCGGAATCGGACCTGGGGGGTCGGATCGGATCGGATCAGAGGCTGGTCGGATCGGATCGGACCAGATGTCCGATCCGGATCGGACGCCATTTTGAATGCTTTTTCCCATAGCCAAGTATTGTTTTACAAAAACGCCTATAACTTTTTCATTTTTAAAGATAGAAGGATGAAACTTGGGCACATTGTAGACTGGTTAGGGGTAGTTATCTGTGAGAAATTTCAGAAAGATTGGTGCATGCATTTTGTGGCAATTAATTTTTTAATAAATACCCAGGAATGCCTATAACTTTGTCATTTTTAAAGTTACACACATGAAACTTTGCCACATTGTAGGGGGTACCTTGGGACCTATGTGTGTGAAATTTCAGAAACGTAGGTGCTTGTCTTGTGTGGCAATTAATTTTTAGAAAAATGGGTAGTAGTGGGGTAAATACAGTTACGCCTCCCATTTTTTTATTTTTGAAGATACAAACAGGAAACTTGGGCACATTACAGGTACCACTTGCCTTGATATGTGTGTGAAATTTCAGAAACATTGGAGCTTTCCTTGTGTGGCAATTAATTTTTGAAACAATGAGGAAAGAAACACCTATAACTTTGTCATTTTTAAAGTTACACACATGAAACTTTGCCACATTGTAGGTGGTACCTTGGGACCCATGTGAGTGAAATTTCGGAAACGTAGGTGCTTGCCTTGTGTGGCAATTAATTTTTTAATAAATACCCAGGAATGCCTATAACTTTGTCATTTTTAAAGTTACACACATGAAACTTTGCCACATTGTAGGCAGTACCTTGGGACCTATGTGTGTGAAATTTCGGAAACGTAGGTGCTTGCCTTGTGTGGCAATTAATTTTAGAAAAATGGGTAGTGGTGGGGTAAATACAGTTACGCCTCCCACTTTTTTATTTTTGAAGATACAAACAGGAAACATGGGCACATTACAGGTACCACTTGGCTTGATATGTGTGTAAAATTTCAGACAGCTGGGTCCAGGCATGTGGTGGCAAGGTATTTTTGAAACAATGAGGAAAGAAACGCCTATAACTTTTTTATTTTAAAAGTTAGAAGTCTGAACATTGCTCACTTTGTAGATGGGTTAGGGGTAGATATGTGTCAGAAATTTCAGAATTATAGGTCCAGGCATTTGATGGCTATGGAATTTTTAAATTACATGTTTCAAAAAAATTTCTACAGAGGCCAGGTCTTCCCCTCCCGCTTCCCGCGAAGAAAAGGAAACACTCTCTCGTCTCGATCCCTTTGATCCTTGCTAGTAGTATCCATTACAGGGCTCGTGTTTCCTTTCCTACTTTCACTTTTCAAGCAGAACGGCTGAGCCTAGCTGAGTTTTGCAGCCATGCGTGCAAGGAAGGATCACTCTGGTCTCGATCCCTTTGATCCTTGGTAGTATCCATTACAGGGCTCGTGTCTGCTTGAGTACAAAGTGAAAGCAGACACGAGCCCTGTAATGGATACTACCAAGGATCAAAGGGATCGAGACCAGAGTGATCCTTCCTTGCACGCATGGCTGCAAAACTCAGCTAGGCTCAGCCGTTCTGCTTGAAAAGTGAAAGTAGGAAAGGAAACACGAGCCCTGTAATGGATACTACTAGCAAGGATCAAAGGGATCGAGACGAGAGAGTGTTTCCTTTTCTTCGCGGGAAGCGGGAGGGGAAGACCTGGCCTCTGTAGAAATTTTTTTGAAACATGTAATTTAAAAATTCCATAGCCATCAAATGCCTGGACCTATAATTCTGAAATTTCTGACACATATCTACCCCTAACCCATCTACAAAGTGAGCAATGTTCAGACTTCTAACTTTTAAAATAAAAAAGTTATAGGCGTTTCTTTCCTCATTGTTTCAAAAATACCTTGCCACCACATGCCTAGACCCAGCTGTCTGAAATTTTACACACATATCAAGCCAAGTGGTACCTGTAATGTGCCCATGTTTCCTGTTTGTATCTTCAAAAATAAAAAAGTGGGAGGCGTAACTGTATTTACCCCACCACTACCCATTTTTCTAAAATTAATTGCCACACAAGGCAAGCACCTACGTTTCCGAAATTTCACACACATAGGTCCCAAGGTACCGCCTACAATGTGGCAAAGTTTCATGTGTGTAACTTTAAAAATGACAAAGTTATAGGCATTCCTGGGTATTTATTAAAAAATTAATTGCCACACAAGGCAAGCACCTACGTTTCCGAAATTTCACACACATGGGTCCCAAGGTACCACCTACAATGTGGCAAAGTTTCATGTGTGTAGCTTTAAAAATGACAAAGTTATAGGTGTTTCTTTCCTCATTGTTTCAAAAATTAATTGCCACACAAGGAAAGCTCCAATGTTTCTGAAATTTCACACACATATCAAGGCAAGTGGTACCTGTAATGTGCCCAAGTTTCCTGTTTGTATCTTCAAAAATAAAAAAATGGGAGGCGTAACTGTATTTACCCCACTACTACCCATTTTTCTAAAAATTAATTGCCACACAAGACAAGCACCTACGTTTCTGAAATTTCACACACATAGGTCCCAAGGTACCCCCTACAATGTGGCAAAGTTTCATGTGTGTAACTTTAAAAATGACAAAGTTATAGGCATTCCTGGGTATTTATTAAAAAATTAATTGCCACAAAATGCATGCACCAATCTTTCTGAAATTTCTCACAGATAACTACCCCTAACCAGTCTACAATGTGCCCAAGTTTCATCCTTCTATCTTTAAAAATGAAAAAGTTATAGGCGTTTTTGTAAAACAATACTTGGCTATGGGAAAAAGCATTCAAAATGGCGTCCGATCCGGATCGGACCTCATCGGATCGGATCGGATCGGAGGTTGTCCGGATCGGATCGGATTTTCCCGATTTTGGGTCGGATCGGATTCGGATCGTGGATCGGATCCGATCCGATGCACACCCCTACTGCTGAGCATATGAGCAGGACCTCCATGGCCAATCTTAGGGCCCAGGCAAATTCATAAGGCTCAGGTGGTTCTTCAAATAACCTAGTCCCAAACTAGCTTCATGTTTCTATCCTGGTTAGTTTAAGCCAGTTTCATGTTCCATCCAAAGCAGAAAACTTCAGCTGTATCTAGATTTATTAATTAGGATACGAAAGCAGGATCTGATCCTGCTTTCATATTTTGGTTTGTAGCCGAAAGTTAAGTCACAGTTTCCTAGTTCGGATGTAACAGGACAGAAACGCTGAAGTCGGTGTGCAAAAGAAAGGGGAAATACGTGGGCCTGATACCCATGCTCAACTTAATACACTACGGTTCATTAAACCAAGTTTGTTACATCTGAACCATGCCATTACAGAAAGCTAATGAACAAAAAGCCAATTTCTCTCAGCACAATATGCTTTTATAGAGAAATAAAACTCAGGGTATCTGAATTCTATACACTCAGCACTGAGGAAGAAATAAATATCAGATACCTTCATGCATATTGTACTTTTGATTTAATATTGTTGGCAGCCTTGGGAATCTATTTGAAGGGACGGATATAAATTACCATAATTAACGAATGCAATAAATCTTTTAATCATTTTTAAATTGGGGCATTTATTCCAACGGTTATATTTCGTTAATAATCCTACCAATCATGTGTACTTCTGCGTCTCTCACAAAATATCCACCATTCATATCACCAGCGTGGGCTTTCTACTAGGATCAATATAAGAAAAAAATCTATTTATAGCTGAGGAAGAATGCATGTGACGGCTCCATGTCAAACATTTCCCTTCAAGTAGAAGAGTATATGCTTCTTATCTCAGCAGCCTTTTAAGAGTGGAAAAATGGAGAACTGCATGAGAAACTTTCAACAGACGCTTTGATTTTGTTTGAAAGAAACTGGCTGAGTCCTGGTATTAAAAAAAAAAGCCATTTCAAATATAGCTGTATGCCTCATTTGCATGCTCAAGCTTCAGAAATTTTCCTTTTAGTTTTGCCACTGTGAAAAGAATATATATTCTACAACTTTACGTGGTGGTTTTAGCATTTCAAGATCTCCCCCACTCAAAATACATTTTACTGTTTTACAATAATTATGAGTTATTTATTTAAGTGCTTGTTACATTTATATCCCACTCTTCATCCAAAGAGTTCAGAATGGTTTACACATAGTTCCTCAGTATGCATCCAGTCGGACAGCTTATAAAGTCAGACCTGCATGCTTCAGCAAGTAGAACTGGGTCATGTGTCTTCAGACCATTATTTGATCATTTTGAAAATTTAATTCCTTGGCTTCTACCCATGGACTTCACACTGACAGGCAGCAATTAAACGGACAGGAGACAAACATGAATGATTAATGAGATTTTCGGGGATTTAGACAAATGGACATCTTTCAAGTTGAGTTTGTGGGGTAAAATAAATACACTTAAGATGATTATACCTCGGATTGTTTATGTTATACTTGGGATTCCCTTATCTATACTTAGCAAATATTTTCAGAAAATCAATGCTTAGTTTCATAAATATTGGGGGGGTGAGGTTCCTCTCTGCCAAGCTTACTTTTGAAAAGGAGCAACTTCCAATTAAATAATATAAATTTGGTTTTCTGGAACTTGCTTTTTATCATAGGGCTTATCTACTGACTCAAACTGAATTTTGATCTTTCTCATCTGCATCGGATCTTCAGTTTTGTAATCTTCTTGTCTGCTTGATATCAGGTTCTAGACATACAAGAATGCATAGGGTTCCTCCCACAATTTCTAGTTAGAGATGTGTGGCATATAATGTCATGTTAACTACCCTTGATCCATTTTCTCATGCCAAACTGACTTTATGGGGCAACCCAAACTAAAAATCTAAAATTTGTTTTTGTGTGTGGCAGATATGGACAGATAAAGTGCTTTATACTTTGGATTAACTGGTGGGTGCTGCTGATGAGTTCTTGTCATTTTCATTTCTGTGTGTCAAATATATCTTGCCAGCTATGGCTAAATTTGTTAGTATCTGGGTTTGGCCCAGCCGTTTTTACAGTGTCAGAGTGTCGGTCATTATTGGAATCACTTTTTGAGGCTGGTCAGGCAAAGCAATCTATGATCCATGTCTATAAATAATTATTGGTGAATAAATATGATATACAGGGTTTTAGGCAGGGATAGAATAGGGAATTGGATTGTCCCAATCTGCCTAATCAGTGGATTGCTGCTTTGGTGTCTATACCGGCTGGGTCTATGAAGGCTGCGTCTTATTCAGCAAACACTGTTGTTTCATGTCTAGTGAATACCACATTGTCTCTTTAATAAGAGACTGACTAGGTTCGGACAACATATTACCCCATGATGGGTTAAATAAATCACGAGTGTTTAATAACCCATGATGGCTGTGTTGTCATCCCACCTACAGTGAGCTATTTCCCCCAAATAAGCCACCCTGGGAGCCTACACTCTGCAGTAAGGGTATTTTACATATGGTGGGTTAACGTGTCATCTGTCGGGCCTGAGTTGGTTATGGAGATCACCTACAAAGCCGCTTGGCAAGAGCGGCCAAAACACTGCTGCCACTCTGCTCCTCTCAAGTGATCTCTGAGCAAACTTGTTTTCCTGTCAATATTCAGCTGCGTCTCCAACTCCAAATAAGTTCCCCCTACTATGTGGTTCCCAAACGATTTCACATGTGGATAAATCCTCACTTTCCCATGAAAATGCAAAGTCCTGCATTTATCCGGTAGGGCTTCTGGTGGCTCCCCCATAAGGGGAACCTATATATTAAATTTCAGCCCATTCCTACAAATTTTCAAATAGTTGGAACCCTCCCCCCCTTTTGGTGCAGTGTAAGCATCCCTCCATTCCAGTCAGACCACCCCTTTTCAGCTCTGCAGAGGAGAAGGTGGTCGGAGCAGGAAGAGAAGAGAATTACTGTTTGTTTCATGTGTGGATAAATCCTCACTTTTCCATGAAATTACAAAGCCCTGCATTTATCCAGTAGTGCATGTGATGGCTCCCCACAAGGGGAACCATTCTATTAAATTTTGTTCCATTTCTGCAAACTTTCAAAGAGTTCAGCACTCTCACAAACACTTTTTGTTGCACATGGGTGGAGTAAGGAGACCCAGCTAAAGCTTGAAAATCCACAAAGGAAGCTGGGAAACCTGCCTGGCTGGGAGGGGTGGGGGAGAACTATAGGAGAAGGAGGGGGGAAATAAACTATATTGTGTAGCTTATTTGTCTGATCATCTGTCGGGGCACAGTAGCCTATTTGCAAAATAAACTAATGGGTATATCTTATAAGCCACCATGGGTTAACATTACGGGTGAACAGACCTCTTGTCTAATTCAGCTAATTGCTGGCAGTGCAATGCAGCTAATGCTTCCTTTAAACATATGTTGTGGCAATATCCAGTAGTTGCTTCTTTTTGGAAGGAGGTTGTTCTACAGACACATTTTGTACTGGAACAGCCTTTAATAGTCACTGATGTACATACTCTTTTAAATTACTGACCTGCTTTATGGAAAGAAATGAATGGTCAGTGTAAATGGATTCTCTGCCCCCTTTTAACAGCAAAACGTCTGATATTACAAATTTAGAAGGATAAACACTCACTTCCTATAATGCAAGAGATTGAGGACCTTACAATACTTTTAACATTTGAATGGGTGGCGTATCGACCAAGTAGATACTTATTTGGATATCTGGCCCACTTTAGTTGAAGCCTATGTATAATCGCTAGAAAGTTGCATTTTCATATATATATATATATATATATATATATAATCTTTTATGTATATTCATTACCATTGACATATACAAATTCACTAATGTATATTTTAAAAATCTCAATAAATAAATAAATAAATAAATAGATAAAAATTACAGGAGACATGCAAGCTGTTATTTTTCTTGCCCATCTAATTCTATACGTGGTAGAGGATTCAAAAAACATGCACTGCAGTCCAATGAAGTTTCAAAGTGTTTCCCCTCATCCTGCAAGGCAAGCCACTTCGGAAAATTGTGGGGGTTTATTTTAATCTATCTTTGGTTACAATACCAATGGATTGTTCAGGTTTATCACCCAGTGAGCATCTTCTGACAACTGCGGTTTTTTATAATAGCTTTTGAAAATTACATTTTTAATTATTTTTTTCATGAAACAGTTAAACAAAATTTTAAGCATTACTTTAGAGTACAGCTGGTTATTATACTGACTAAACATCCAGATTCATTCAGTACTACAGCGCCAAAGTTACACTGGATATAAAGAGTTGCACAAGTTATATATTCAGATGTTTAAGACATTACACCCCAGGAAAATGATCTCTGTATGACTGGTGGTCTGAGTTGCTTTCTTTTTTGTTAACAGAGGTCAAGAATGGAAACCATCTCTATAAAACTATTTTATTTGATCCTCCGTCTAATCTATCTTCTGTGATGCGTGAGCTTCTCAGCTACTGCCACTTGCCAAATCCTGGTATAGCACCCTTGGATTGTATAACCTGACTTGATCTTCCACCCTTTTGCTCTCTCCATATGTGCTAGCTAATAAAAGAGAGACTAATTCTTTATGGCGTATAGTACTAATCACATAATCACAAATGGATAAAAAGTGCTTATAAAGGTTTTGTTCAATTAGTTGATATGTCATGTCTGACATTTCTTTAAAGATGTGTGACCAAAATGCTTGCACATGAACGTATCCCCACCACATATGAATTAGTGTTCCCCTGGAATGAGATCCTCTCCAGCATAATGACAATAGCTCTTGGTTTATGCGGCATAATCTCACCATGGTGAAGTTCCACCTATAAATTTAAACATGGATTATTTAATTTGGGTTGACGTGGTTCTTAATGGTTACTGGCACCATATTGATTCCCAGCTTGCTTCTAATATTGTTGTTCTCAATCACGCTCCCAAACTTCCTTTAACCTCCACATATGGTCATTCTGCTGTCATTCATAGATATATCCCTTCGACTGAATGCAGAGGTTTTCAATCAATGTTAAAAGCCTCTGAGCTTGTCCAAAGTTGAAATGAAAGCCAGTTAATTTGCTTTCCCTGTAGCTTCTCTAATATTTTAACCTGTGTCACTGGTCTTTGTTTTTCAAACAAATTCCCTTAACTTGTCAATATCTTCTAATTCCCCATCTATGTACTTTTCCTATTTACTTGAATCTTAAAATGGAGGATGATCTAAGAAACACAGTAAGGGGGAGGTAGGTGGAGAAAAAACTTTAATCCACCTTTTCCATGTAGATGAAGTAACATGCAAGAAGGGTTTCTCAATTTTGGCAAGAATTCTGGGTTTAATTGGTTGAATGGGAGTGCTCAAATCAATGGCATTTGATTAGCAACGTCTGTATTTATCCATAATATTTCTTTGTCATTTTGGAGTGTATCAGTTGCTTTACTTGTGCAGCATCATAGTATATTTTTAGATTGGTGAAGCCTACCACCCCACTTCTTTTTAAGTGCCTATATCTGCTTTGATTCTCTCCCCTCCCCGCATACAAAATGTTCCCTTTTTTTTGGTGCCATTTCTAAAAAACATTTATAGGGAGAGTGAATGAGGAATAAAAAGCTTCGATAGACATAACATTTTGATGACTGCTATTTTTCCAAGCAAAGATAAGTTTAGTCCTTTCCACTCCTTTAGTCCCTTTTAAATGTCATGAATTACTGGGTTAAAGTTCCTTTTACAATTAAGGTATTTTAACAGCATGCCATTATTTTGGTTTTACAGTGGTAGTGCCATCTTTTTTGTCTCTCTAGTATTCAATCAGCTTCCTTTGTTTACACTTTGCGTGATATCTCTTTTCTGGTATTGGTATTATTATTATATCTCTTTCTCACTTGTGGCGGTTTGTCTCAGCATACGGCAGCTTCGTATGTTCTTTCATCTATCTATGTTCTTATATCTGTGGATGATTGTAAATCCTGAGAAATAAATGTTGACCCATAGATGAGCTGCTACACATGATACATAATGTGCGATATTGAGGATATATGGGTAGGTGAGTTCTCTCTGCAGAATTCTGGCACATACACAAATCATTTGATTACCAGCTTGCCCTGGGTCAGTTATATTTTTACATCATAAAATGGGATGTGGAAGCCACTGATGTGCCATTCTGTGGTTTACTCATGCTAGAATCTCAAGACTTCAAAGAAACTTGCTTATTTTTAAAGAAATATTTATATGCCACCCTGAATTATATTCTCAGGGCTGCTTACAGAAAGATAAAAAATACATACAATAACTCAATAAAATACATAAAAACAGTATCAAAATATCGCCCACACGTAACAAGTGTAAAGCAGGTACAGTTCTGATTCTCGTTTATTATTCTGGTGGTTAACTAACATTCAGCCACAGTTGCCTGGTTCAGATGTAACAGGGGACGCTGAATAAATGCAAGCCAGGATCTCCACACTGAACCACATGAAGGGAGGAGGTGAGGGACAAGAGAGCAGGGAGGTGCATGTGGTCATGGTACTAGTCCATGACTCCATAAGGCATGGTTTATGAAGTCAGGGACAAATGTTCAGTTGTGGTCACTGTGTCAGTGAACATTGACCCTGTTCAAACAACTTGCTAAGCCATGGTTAAGAATTTTGAGTGAAACATGGCTTAGCGTGTCATGTGAACCATGACTCAGTGTATCATGTGAACTACCCCTAACCACGGTGGCTACATAACCATGGTTTAAACATGCTCACTTAAGGGTTAGCAGCCTAACCATGTCTTAGCATGTTGTCTGAACAGGCCCAGTCATAACCAGTGGCACCATGCTGCTATTGTATGTTTATATAAGATGCCTTGTTGACATATCAGAGTATGTTGTTGCTACAGCATGAACCATAGCCACCAATGCAAAATTATGCAGTGGCGCTATACAAACCTGTGGTATGGTGCAAAATTGTTCAATGAGGGGCTAGAAGAGGACTGTGGTGCTTAATGTGTTCCATTTAGGTAGCATCCCAAAGGAATGCTATATGTGTTAGTAATTCTTTATATCAGAATTTCTCCTTGATAGGTAAAATAGCAGGATAGATCTGCACCACTGTTTTGCAATAGTGCCACTATAGTTATAGGGTTCTGTGGAAGCTACCCATATCTCTAAGGCTGTAGTGACTATAATTTATTATTATTTATAATCTTCAGTTTGTCATATTTATTCAAATACTGTGGCTCAGTAATATCCAGAGATGCACTTGTATTGTGTTGTGTTTGTTGTGTTGCATCTGTTCTATGTTGCATTTGAAGAAACTGGCTAAACACGCTTTCAAAGATCCAAATAAAAAAAAATAAAGGAACTTTTTTTAAAATATAGGGATAAATGGACTTGGGTACTAAAATTGAAATTGATGTGAATTTGAAAGTGAACTCTTTAATTTCTTATTCTAAATATTTGTGACTGGAAATATTTTCATTTTTCTGTATGGAAAAATCTAAATAGTCAGGATAGCATACTAAAATGTGAAATTACCTAAGAGATCTATGTGAATTAATTGCCCCAGGCTTCTGAAACTCATTTTGATTTTGGAGGCTTGGGTTAATTCTTTTAGGCTCCTTTGAGATGCTCAGACTATCATTGGATTAAAGCCAGTGACCGGGAATATAAAATGATTAGGTTGCTATAAATTCCACTTATTACTTGCTGTTTGCTGCAGGCTGTACAGGCAATTTGGCAGCCTGCCTGCAATTATGCTGTTCATTTAAATTCAGGGTATAGTTGGAAGAACTAAATGCATTTCTATTTTTGCTGTTTTGAATATAGAGTCCATTACTAGAATTATATTCTAATAGAATTCTGTCTCTTCGAAAATAACATGTAGTTGACAACCTTATACATATGGAAGATTTTCTTATTTTAAAGCTCCACTTCCATTGCAAAACTCGATATACAATATTTAACAAACTTCAATATTTTTATATATGAAAACATTGTGTTATTCATGTGAAAACTGCAAGGCTATTATTATCTCAATTAATTCTGCTTCTGAATAAATAATGCAACATTAGATTAATTATATTATTTAAATAAAGTTGAAAAGCATGCACAATTTAAAAAGAAACTTGGTAAAAAGATGTTAAATGACCACATCAGAAATTAAGGTTAAAATGCAAGTTATAATGCTGTTCAGTTCCAATTGAAAGAGTTATATATAAAATAGAGTTTAAGTAGAACTACTGTGATAACTGTAAAATTATTCCAGCAAGTTGCGTTTGACTCAGAGGACTTTATAGTCTGGGATTTTTACAACAAAAGTTGCACTTCAGGATTGTATAGTCATACAGATGATGATTGGGATGGGGCAAGAATGACCAAAGGCAATCTTGTCTATAATTTCTCTCTGAATTAGACAAACAGAACGTGAAATATAGACACTTGTCTGAAAAGTGTAATATGCAAGACACAGTTCCCAAACTGGCTGTTAATTTTAAAAAAACAATAATGCTGGCACTTAGTTATACATGCTTGCATCTAACATGTGGTATGAGTCACACTGCCTCCCATACTAGGGACACAACACTCTATGAAATTCTTCTGCACATGCCTCACTGAAGTGAATGGAAATTGCTATTTATTTCAGTGGGGCTGGTCCAGGAGAATGTCCCTGTGGATTTGGGCCCAGAGGCTACAATCCCGTGGAACCCTGCATATGCAGCTGAAACAGCTACCCCAGGTGAAAGCAGTGACTTGCACCAATCCAAATTATTTCAGTGCGTCTTATTCATACCATGTATCATTTAAATAAAGGATGTTCCCCTTCAATGAAGTGGTTCCTTTCAGAAGAACAATAAGGCTTCACATTTTCCTCCTCCATTAGACTACACGGTGTATGCCAATTAACATCTACAAACACTAGTTGAAACCAGAATGTTTATTGTCACTACTTCACATCAAAATAAATGTGAACATGTTGTAGTAAAACATGAATGTAGAAAAATTAACAATCCACTTGCAAGACAGATGGAAACTACACAGGGCATCCTATACTTATGTATTTGGCAAGTATAATAAACCACAATGGGAAAGCTCGTTAATATGGACAATAATATCTTCAGACGCTCTGATCCCAAACAGCTGATACCCACTCATTTAATTCACCTCTAACACTAGTTGCTGTACAACTCCATAATTTGACATACCACTTACCGTATTTTCCGGCGTATAAGACGACTGGGCGTATAAGACGCCCCCCCAACTTTTCCAGTTAAAATATAGCGTTTGGGATATACTCGCCATTTAAGACTGCCCCTCTTCCAACGCACACCAAATAAAAATTAAAAAAACATCAGATTTGATTTCAATATGGTAATTTACTAGGGGTGTGCACGGACATCCCTGAAATAATAATAATAATAATAATAATAATAATAATAATAATAATTTATAACCCGCCTCTCCCTCCGGATCGAGGCGGGGAACAACAACAATATAAAACACAAGAATCACAAAACAGTTAAAATTTAAAAAACAAGAAAAAATACATCATTAAAAACAAACAAACAAAAATCTAACCTTTGAGGTCAAATAAGAAGGTCATAGACATTGTACTTATTATTGTGCAAACTATGAATATTGAGATTATTAACTACAGTTGCAACATTTAGTAAATAAATTAGGTGAATTAAAAAACAACATTTCGACCGACTAAAAAGGTGCTCACTCCCAGTTAATCGCTCAACAGTTTTACAAACTGTAGTCATTTTTAATACAAGTATTTATAAAAAACAGAGATGGCAAGCGCCATCTTAAGAGAGGCACTCCCTTCCATGTGAATGAGAATAGCAATGCCTTTCAGAAGATGCCTGTTGCAATTCATACGTGCATCACCACAATTGCATGAGGAGAATGGACAAAAGGCTTAAGTTTGTTCAGGTCATTCTCAGCCTTATCCCATTCTCCTTCCATGACATGATTGCGGAACTTGGTAGCAGAAGGATGTTCTAAACGACATCCTGACTCTTGCATGAGAAGATCAACAGTCTGATTGAAGCCCAGCCCGTGAAGGTGCTGCCCGATCAGCCGGATCACGTCCTCATCAGACTGCGATAGCCGCTCCTTCTTCTTCAGGGCGCTGGCGCCGACACCGCCGCCGCTGCCTCCCCCCATCTCGGCAGAGGACCCCCCCAGGGGCCAAGACCCCGTTGTTGACACTCGGCCCACCACCGCTGCAGCCGTTGTTGTTGGCCGACGGCAGCAACCCGTTGGCGTGAGCCAGTTGCTCCCCAGTGGTCGAGCCCGACGAGTCCTCGCCGTTTTGAGCGCTGAGGCAGCCCAGCTCCGGACCTGGCGGCGGCGGCTGTTGCTGCTGACTCTCTCCTGCCCCGTTAGCCTGCATGGCGCTGCCGCTGGCTCTGAGGGGGTTGGCAGCAAGGGGGGGCGAGCCCGGTGGAGAGCGAGGGGGACGGGGACGAAACTTCTGCTCTGCCCGCGGAAGCCCCGGGCTCTCCTGCTCCCTCCGCCGCCGCCGCCGGGGAGGCCCGCGCTTTCTTCCGCGGTGGCGGGGAGGCTCCGCCGGTGTCCGAGTCGGAGGAGGAGGAAGCGGAGGCCAGAGTTTCCTCGCCGAGAGCGGCCGTGGTGGGAAGCCGGAGGGGGGGGGAAGCGAGGAAGGGGAGGCGGGGGTAGGATAGGGTAGGATGGGGGAGAGGTGGCAGGGAAAGGAGCTGGGGGGACTGTCCCTCTCCCCGAGGTCCCTCACACAACGGCAGCCGCCGCCACCCACTCTAGGGTCCCTCCAGCGAATGCTGCCCGAAACACCCCCCCGCGCCTGGCAGCCCCAGGCGCCTGGCCCACTTCTCTCCACTAGCTGCTGGGTTTGTCGCCCCCCTCCTCCCCTCCGCGCGCCCCCCACCTCCTCTCCGCACGCCCCCTCCTTACCTTTCCGGGACGCCTGCTCCCGTCCTGCACCGGCGGCTACTGCCAGCGGGCTTTGCGGCCTGCTCTAGAGTAGTGCGCCGGGTGATGCGATCACCCGGCGCGCTACTCTAGAGCAGGCCACGAAGCCCGCTGGCAGTAGCCGGCGCCGGCCGGGAGCGGGCGTCCCGGAAAGGTAAGGGCCCCCCTCCTCCCCTCCGTGCGCCCCCTCCTCCCCTCCGCGCGCCCCCTCCTTACCTTTCCTGGATGCCCGCTCCCGTCCGGCGCCGGCGGCTACTGCAGCCCCCCTCCGTCCGTCCTATACCCGGCGTATAAGACGACCCCCGACTTTAGAGACGATTTTCCAGGGTTAAAAAGTCGTCTTATACGCCGGAAAATACGGTAGCTATTTTTAATGTTTGCTTTCAGTTATTTCCTGTTTATTTGTTTGCTTCATTTGTATCTGTTTCTTTCAAGGTGCCCTGAGTGGCTTTTTGATCTCACAAAAGTCCTGGGAAGTAGGTTATGGTAGTAACTTGCCCAAGATCTCCCCTTGAGGTTCGTGACTAAGCAATGATTTGAACATGGACTCCCAGGACTTTGGCCACTATATCATGCTGACCTCGTTGCAATTTTTTTTATTGTGGCATCAATTAAGTGCATAGGTCAACAAAACTAATCCCATGACAAGTTCAAGAAACATCAGCACGTTCACATTAAATTATATAAGCTGTTAATATATGAATCAACACATAATACTCAGAGTGCCTATCTAAAGCTGTATTATTTTGCCTATATCTAAAATACTTTTAAAGAAAATAATGCATTGGGGAAAAGAGCAATGAGAGAATATTTCTAATACATGGCAGTCCTGATGAATACCATTTTTTTCCAATTTGAGGCAAGAGAGATTTGATCTTTGTATTTTTTTTTTAACAGACTGCAAATGTTTTTTGTTCCTTTGTATTTGACGCACCAGGATGAAAACCTGGGGAAGTATCCTTTACTGCCATTGCACCGCTGCTGTTTCTCTTGCAGAAGTAGAATGAACCAATCACCTAACGTAGGGTGACCAGATCGCCCAGGGTTTCCCAGTCCTAACGGGGAAAACTGGGGCGATCCGGGCCAACCGGGGGGCGGCGGGGGCAAACTGGGGAAACAAGCCTCGAGGAGCCTGGATGGCAGATGCCCGCGTGGAAACGGCAGGAGAGGGCCGATTCTGGAAGTGATATAATCAGCCTCTTCCGCGTGGGCATCTGGGCTCATTGCCATCGCAACAAACCCCGAGGAGCCCTGATGCCCACGCGGAAGAAGTGGGGGAGCCTGTTTACATCACTTCCAGAATCGGCCCTCTCCCGCCTTTTCTGTGCAGCCTCCAGCCTCTTCAGGGTTTGTCACAATAGTGACAAGCTCCAAGGAGTCCAGAAGCCAGAGCAGAAGAGGCGGGAGAGGGCTGATTCCAGAAGTGATGTAATTGGCCTCCCCTGCCACTTCCGCACTGGCATCCGGGCTCCTCGGGGTTCGTCGCCATCGCGACAAACCCCGAGGAGACCAGAGGCCACACAGAAGAGGTGGGAGAGGGCCGATTTCATCACTTCTGGATTCAGCCCTCTCCCGCGCGGCCTCTGGCCTCCTCGGGGCTTGTCACAATCAGGCCTCTGCTGGCATGAGCCCGGCAGCAGCAGCACAAGGACCCGGTAGGTCCGGCCTGGGTTTTTTAAGGGGTGGGTGACTTGGTGGTGGGGTTTGTTTTGGGGGGGGGGTGACGGGGGGTGTCTGCTTGTTGGCCACATGGCGGGCGGCCTTTTTAATTTTTTTTATTTTATGTTTTGGGGGGGTCTGCTTTGGTGGCCACACCCCCTTTTGGCGGCCATTTTGGACCAGGATTTTGGTTTCCAAAATCTGGTCATCCTACCTAACAGGAACTAGAGGCTCCAAAATTTACCCCAGAAATGAGTTGCAGCACTAGTTTCCAGAACAGAGCATGTCATTGGAGCTCCCTTCTGTGAGCTCCACTGACCTTTGCTGTTGTTTGTTTCCAAATGTTCCTGAAATAGCGATTTTGGTCATGCTAGTGGTTGGACAGTATAGGCTACTGCCCATGGTGAATATTCAAAGACTATCTTGACAACATTTTATTTCATTCTTTCTAGATTTTAGTCTAGAACAGTGCTGCTACATTTTAATCATATTTTCTAAATAATGGAGGCAAAAGACATGGAGTTTGATTTAGATTATGTTAGTTGCACTTAGTTCCCACTAAAATCAATGGGACTTAAATCATGAACTCCTACTGATTTTAATGGGAAATAAGTGCAACTAACTTAGTCTAGATCTAGCCCACAGAATTACTGAAGTCAAAATAATAAATTATCCTGGCCCAGCCACAGCATATGGCACCTTGGACAGCTGCTAGAGTCCGAGAGCACTGTTGCCTACCCTTGGCCTCCTGTGCTAGGAAGCTATTCTCCTGTTCTGTGGTTCCTTGAGGCTTGCAGGCGAGGCTGGTAGCATCTAATGGGAGTCAGATCAGGGCAGGGGAAAAAAGGGACCTTAGTTGAGTTCCAAGTGAGCCCTTTTGGCTAGAATTCTCTTCTACAAAAAATAGGAGGATATTGTCTCAGCAGGGAGCTAAAATTACAAGATCAGTAGTGTGGTCAGCTCTGTCTCTTCTGGAGAAGGTGACTGGACTCTTAAAGGG
This sequence comes from Anniella stebbinsi, assembly GCA_029215795.1. Taxonomy (NCBI): domain Eukaryota; kingdom Metazoa; phylum Chordata; class Lepidosauria; order Squamata; family Anniellidae; genus Anniella; species Anniella stebbinsi. Next base: position 64,145,577 of record JARDYH010000001.1, on the reverse strand, counting down.
CCCATGCCTGATTCTGTATTTTCAGAGTTTTGTGAGGCTGGAGATTCTCTTGGGAACTCATCCTCTGAGCCAGAGGACAATGGCAGGTCTGTGTTCTCTGGTTGGGAGGGTCCTAAATAAGGCGTTGACTTTCATACCCCCAAGGAAGTGGCCCTGGGGCATGAGTAATCCTGAGTCCTCATCAGGATCCTCTGCTGTACAGTGGAAAGTTCAAGGGCTGGGAGTCATGACAGTTGTGAATTGTCATTATATATCTTCAACAATGACCTACAGTGGCCAGTGTAGCGTTACTCCTGAGCATTGTGCAAAATTTAAAATAGCAGTTCATAGCTGCCTGCTTCTGCTGCTAGATAAATCCAAGCTGGGGAGAACCTCCAATGTAGGAAGGGTGCTACACGACACTTTTCTGAAGGCCCTCAAATGTGGAGCCCCTAATTATCTTCTCCTATTAGCTGCAAAAGATAAACTTTATTATATGGTCAGGCTTTGGTTTTGCTGCTGTTTAGAATTTTGGGCTTGGGGCATAAAATAAAGGGTATCGGGGATCCACCCCAACTGTCAGAGTTCCACCTTCCTGGCTGGACTCTCTGACCCTGCTCCTTAAATATATCTTGCCTCTTTAAGAGCCACTCTGTCTCTTTTGGGACCCAAGTTTCCACCTTTCCTCTTTCCCCTCTCAGTAGCGTGGGGTTCTTAGCTGTAGGCGGGTGTGAAATGGAATCTCCAACAACTCAGGTTTTAAACCAAAACTCTTTACTATTCCAGACATAGTAAGGCTCACTTGCTTAAGGTATTTATACACATAGAGCTGTTACTTTCAAAGGCAATACAAACAAACAGAAATAAAACCACAGTTTCATTTGGCTTGGCTACCTGAAACTTGGTAGTTAAGTCCAGCTTTCCTCAATCAGGCTCTGAGTCCCACCCAGCGCCCAATTGTCCTGCATCTCTCTGGGATGACTTAATCCTCCATCCCCGACTTGAATATGCCTCCCCTCTCTCCTTTTTAAAACTCTCTCCAACTGACCAGCCAGCCTTTCCCGTTGGCTCTCTGGCTAGCTCTTCCCATTGGCTCTTTTTCCCGCTTCTCAGTTTGAACTGCCAACTGCTGTTTTAACTCCACCTCTCTTATCTTTATTTTTTATTTATTTATTTATTATTATTATTTTTCAACATAATACAACATAAAACAACATAAAATACAATACATTACCAACATACCCCCGTGCACCCCTCCCCCCAGGAGACCTTCAATTATTCACTATTCATCTTTCCAAAATTGTAAAGACTCTTTTGAAGGTATTTGCCCCTTCCCCGTTCTTAATACATATTCCAAAAATGGGCTCCATATATCTCCAAAATCATTCTTACTGGACATTCCCCTCTTTATTTTCATTTTACACGTCAGCTTATCATTAAGTGCCATATCCCATATTTCTTTATACCATTCTTCTATAGTATATATCCCGTGCCCTTTCCAATTTTTAGCAATCATTATTCTGACGGGAGCCAGGAGGTTGTTTATCAATTCTCTCTTGCTTATATTCTCATTTCCTTTATCCCGTATTGCTAGTAGAGCCAGCTTTGGGCTTAATTCCAGTTTACTTCCAATTATTTCACTTATTTCTTTAAACACACTTTCCCAATTTTTTTGTACATATTCACAGCTCCACCACATATGAAAATAAGTTCCAACCTCCTGACATCCCCTCCAACATTTCTTGGACACTTTTTTATCTATCTGATGAAATCTTACCGGTGTTAAATACCATCTCCATACTGTCTTATAATAATTCTCCTTAATTCTAATCAACAACAGCTTTAACAGTTATGTTCATTAATTTGTTCCTTTACATCATCTTCCCAAATATTTTTAATAATTTTAAGAGAGTCTTGATAATCATCTTCCTCTATCAATATTTTGTATATCTCACTATTCAAACCTTTTTTAATTTTAGTTTCTTCCTTCCTTCCTCTTGATTCAATTAAATCTTCAAATCTTGTATTATTTCTACATTTCTTATTTTTCATTTTCCATTCCTGTGTCCATTTTTCCAATTGTAAACATTTGAACCAAGCTATCTTTTGTCCTTTTAATAACTCTCTAATTTGCTCCTTATCTTTCATTCTTTCCATCCAATTCCTTAATTTAATAATTTCCTGATCCTTCAGACTCCCTTCCAACTCTACTTTTAAATTCCTTGGGAAGTTTCCCACTACTACCACTGGGGCGAGTGGAGAGTCTCCTGGTATTAACTTTCCTTTAACTTTCTCCCAGATCTCTAGAATATTTTTCAGCAATGGGTTGTCCAGTCCCCTCAAATCTTTCTTTTGAATTTTAATAAAAAAAAATGTTTTGCAATTTGAAATCTAGTTCCCCTGTTTGCATTTCTAACCATTCTAAATCTTCCTCCCCTAATATACTATTTATGACATAACTGATTAGCAATATAATAATTCTTTATATTTGGAAGTCCCAAACCACCTTTCTTTTGTGTCTTATACCATAACCCTTTATTAATCCTAGGCTCTCTTATCTCCATTGCAATAAGCGTTAATCATATTTTGCCAGCTCTTTAACTCTACTTCCGATATTTTAATCGGCAGCATTCTAAACAAAAAAATAATCTTAGGTAATATCTTCATTTTAATAACCGCTATTCTACCAAACCAAGAATGTTTTAATTTTCTATATACCTCTAACTTTTCCCCTACCTGTTTTTTCAAACTTGCAAAATTAATTTCCTCTAACCTATCTAAATCTTTTGCAATATTAACTTCTAAATAACATACTATATTTTTAAACCTAAGACCTAACTTCCCTTTACCCTCCTCCATCTCCTCCTTGTTATAATTAAATAACATCATTTCTGACTTCCCCCAATTAACTTGTAAGCCAGTAATCTCCCCAAATTCTCTCAAATGCTTCTTAACCAACTCCCCACTCTCCAGGGGATCTTCTAATGTCAGTAATGTATCATTCGCAAACATATTCATTTTAATCTTCTCCTTCCCTCCTGTCCCCTTCAATCTTACATCCTCCCTTATAACATTTGCCAAAATTTCTATCACTATTGCAAATAAGATCGGTGAAAGTGGACATCCTTGTCTAGTTCCTCGAGCTAGTGTAATCTGTTGCATTAACCCATCATTAACCATTACTTCTGCTTTATTATTTTTATACAGCTGATCCATCACACCCATAAATTTATCTCCAAGCCCAAATGTTTTTAAAATTGTTTTAAGTGCTGGCCATTCCACGCAATCAAAGGCTTTGAATATATCCAATGCTAACAAACCTGCTTTTAAATTCCTTTTTTAAATAATATTAATTATATTTAAAACTCTTCCAATTAAATTAGGCATTTGCCTTCCTGAAATAAATCCACATTGGTCTTTTCTAATATATTTATATATAAACGTACCCCATTCTTTTTGCCATTATTGCAGTAAAAAATTTTGAGTCTTGATTTATTAAAGATATTGGTCTATAAGATGCTGGATCCGTCAAATCCTTTCCTGGCTTCGGGATTAATATAATCAAGGAGTGATCCCACGATGGCGAGGTCTTTCCTCCTTCTATTATACTGTTAAATAATTTTTTCAATCTTGGTATTAAAATTCCTCTAAAAGTCTTATAATATTCCGGCCCCAAACCATCCATTCCTGGAGATTTTCCTCCTTTTAATTTATCAATAATTCCTTCTATTTCTTTCTCAGTAACTAATCCTTCCATATAATCCCTATCTTGCCCCTGTAATCTTATTTTCCAATTCCTCTCTACATATTCCAATACCTTAACCTGTGGACCCATATCTGATGTATATAATTCTCTACAAAATTCCTGAAATATATTTAATTTATCCTTCATTAAATTACTACTTTTCCCTGTCTTATCTCTAATTGTCCCTATCATATTCTTAGCCTTTTTTGACTGAGTGGACCTGGCCAGCATCTTCGAATTTTTATTACTATATTCAAAAAAATCCCTCCTTAAATATAGCAAATCCCTTTGGACCTGTTCTAACTCTTCTTTCTCTAATTCCTTTTTCTTAGATTGAATTTGGGCAAATAGGCGTTTATCTTTTGTCTCTCTTAGCTTCTCCTCTAAATCCCTTACCTCCTTTTCAATCTTTTTATTTTGTGCTTCCTGTTGTTTTCTTAGGGTACACATTTCCCTAATACAAATCCCTCTTACCTGCATTTCTTTTTTTATTTTCCCCACTATATTTTTATTATTCAATAACCTTGTATCCATTCTCCATCTCTTAGCTTGTCTATAATCCTTCGTTTTAATATCCGTCGTCATTAATGCGTGATCGGTGACTTTAATTACCCCAATAGCACGATCTATAAGTTTAGATATCATATTCTTTGACACAAAAATAAAATCAATCCTAGAATAACTCTTAAACCTTGGTGAATAGAAGGTATATTTCCTTTCTTCCCCTTTTAATACCCTCCATACATCCATTAGTTCTTTTCCCTCCATTAATTTGCTTAGCCCCGTCTTCCCACCACTCTTAAGATCTCTTAATATATTATCCCTGTCTTTCCCTTTATCTAATACCATATTAAAATCACCAGCCATCACAATGTTCTTTTTACCCACTTCTCCCACCGCATTAAAAACTTCATCAAAGAATTCCATTTGTTTCCCATTTGGAGCATATACATTAATCAATATATATTCCTCCTCCCCCACTATGCAAAAAATTATCAGAAATCTTCCCGCTTCATCCTTCTTCACCCTTTGTATAGTAATACCACATTTTTTTGAGATTATTATCGCTACACCCCTCACTTTAGAAGTACCAAAAGACTTCTCATAAACACCCACATCCCTCATCCGAAGCTCATTTACACCCTCCTTTATTTGATGAGTTTCCTGCAAAAAAATTACATCTGCTTTCTCTTTTTTTAATAACATTTCTATTCTCTTCCTTTTTATAACAGTTCCTAGCCCTTTAACATTTAAAGTTGCAACCCTTAATTTATTTTCCATCTCTCTCTTTCACACAAATCTCTAGATTGGTCTCCCTCTGTGACACACATACCCCCCCTTACCCTCCCCCCCACACTTACCCCCCATCTTCACCCCCCTCCTCACCAGACCTTTCTGGGCAATGGCCCCAAATATTTTTAGAACTCTTCGGGGGGGGGGGAGAAGCAACCCAACAATCCCGGAGCAAAATCTGACCCTCCCCTCCCTTATAATCTCTTCTTATTCCTATTACAATATTTCTTTATTGACTGCTTCCTCCTACAGTGTCTTCATCCTGCTTTGTTTCTCCATCATCTGTGGCGTTGACTAAACCCAACTTCTCCAGAAGATCCATCCCTTGCTCACATTATGTTATTCTATGTTGTTTCCCTTTCCACATAAACCTCAAAAAGACTGGATACCCCCAACTATATGTTATCGACCTCTTCCACAAAGCCACTGTACACAATCTGACACTCTTCCGCCACTGCACGGTTTGAGGACATAAATCCTGATAAACCTCAATCGGTGTTGCTTGTAGCATCGGTTGGCCAAGATGTCTAATTGCTTGCATTAACTTTTCTTTCTTGTAATAATTGGCAAATTTAACAATTATATCCCTTGGGAGCATCCCCTTCTTCTTGTAGCCCACTCTGTGGATTTTCTCAATGTCAGCCATCTCCCAAGTTTCCTGGGGTTCCAATTCCCTAATCCATGCCAAAATTGTATCTCTTAAAGCCTTAGGGTTCTCCCCCTCTTGCTCTTCAAAAGATCTAATCCGAATGTTCACTCTCCTGTCTCTATCTTCCAGGGCAATTAAATGCAAGTCCATCTCCTTCAAATGCTCCCCCTGCTGCTTGCTATCTTCCTTCAGCTTTCCAGTCTCCTTCTCCAAATTCTCCATATTTTCCACCACTGTTTGAAGGCCTGTCATAAATTCAATCTGTGAGTCCATAATTCTTTGAATTAATCTTTCCTCCTGCTTTTGCAAGGCCATCTCTAACACCTTCTGAAAATTGTCCATTAAATCATCTGGTGACCATGATTTACTCTCTTTGGCCGCTTTAGGAACTGCACCTGGCTTGCTTCCAGATTTAGAACTGCCACTTCCGGAGTGAAGTGGGGAAACTTTTCCGGCTTTGTCTAAAGGCTGCGCTTTGTCCTCCATTTTTCTAGTGAGCTGATACCAGTTCTTATCTGAAGGGTGTTCTTTCAGCAGCCTGCTCCAGGCGGGGGCACTGGACTTATCACCTTTTTGCTTTCTTTTCATAAAGTTAAACTCATAAATCCACACCCCTCACCTAAATCTTAGCTGCCACCCTCAGATATCCTCTCCGTTCTTATCAGACAAATACGTTTTGGCTTCTAACACATTCAGCTGGGGGTTAAATGTCTCTTTTCCCATATATATTCGCTTCAGTCTCTCCCTCCAGCCTTATCAGCCAGCCTCACTCCTTCAAATTAAAATTCATTAATTACCGTCTCTGGTCGCCTGCCAGGATTCCCGGTCTGTTTTAGTTTCGCTTTTCTCTCTACTGATTCAGCAGCAAATGCAGCAGCTTCCTTCTTCCACAAATACAGCAATACTTTAATTAACAATCCGTCGTCTCCAAATTAGGGATTTTATAATTATTTCATCGCTTCCTGACGAGAGCGAGAGAGCTCCGACTCTACTCCATGTCCGCTAGGCCACTCCCCCCTTAACTCCACCTCTCTCAGTAATTTTCCTGCTCCCAGCTTTCTACCTTTCACCTAGAAACCTGATCTTACCGGCCCAAAGAGTCGTTAATCTAATCAGGAAACCTTTTGAGTGTCTGCTTTCTTTAGCTCTGGAGTGATTTACTCCCATTAGTCTTTTCCCAACACGCTTTTTTTTACAAATGTTACCTCTGTACATACCATTTAACCCTTGATAATACAGTTGAACCCTCACAAAGGGCATCAGCTGGAACCCGTATTTCTGTGCCCCAAGTGTGTCTGAAAGGTCTGAGTATCCCCTGGCTTAAGCACTATTTGGATGTTAAAAGGTAATGGCAGTCTACTGAGTAATTTGGTTACACACTGCCCATACTGCAGGGAGTTGGGAGGCAATCCCTCTTAACCGCTGTATTTTCCTTCACAAACCATATAATACAGTCTGGTATTTAGTAGCCAAGAGGTAAGGAGGGGTTAACTCTTTGGGATTGGGATGTTTCAAAGAATGGATATCTTCCAAATGAACCTATTCACTGAAATCTTCTGCCTAATCTACACATCTCTACTTTCAGAGGTTAAGTGCGTGACTATTAACCCAATCGTGAAGCTCCCTACCCAGGGAGATTTGTGTGGAACTAACACCATTATCTTTGAACAGCTGGCTAAGATCATCCTGTTTGCTTGAGCTTTTTAATTCTAATTAGCTATAATTGTTTTGTTGTTGCTTTCTACTCTTGCTGTATTTTTTTATCTGTTTTTCCGTTAGTTTTTGCCTAATTACTTAATTTGCATTATTTTAAATTAAAGTTGTTTGCTGTCTTGCAATGGAAAAGTTGGAAATACATTTGCTTTTAACCTTCCTAATTTCTTTAGGAGGAATATGTTAATATATGTCTACAGTCTACTGTTAAAGCCATTTTTCATTAGATAAGTCCTCTTAGACCCTCAGTCCCTTCACCTATCATTTAAGTTAAACTTTTCTGTATGTATATTCTCTGCTAGGGTAACTAGAAATGTGCATGATAGTCTAAATATAGGAAACCATTGATTTAAATAATTGTATTTTAACCGCTGTTTCGATTTTAATTTTTTCCTAACCATGATCTCTTTTATCGGTTTCCTAATTAAATTTGAAGTTTTCATTGTATCAGCTTTCAACTGGTTTTGTTTTATTTGTTTTTGTCCCTAAACATATCTTTCAAAGAAGGTTACAACCAATAGAAATATTAAAGAGGGTTGGGTTTGTTTGTTTTTGGCTCCAGTATGCATTGTTTTGCATTCATTATATCTCATCAGCCATTCTGTTTCACTGTTATCCAGCACTGTAGAGACAACAGATGTTTTTGGCAACAGGCAAAGACCTTTTTGTTCTCCCAGGCTTTTTAATTTCTCCATTTTAATCTGGAATATGGTGTTTTATTTCTGGTCTTTTTATGGATGAATAATTTTATATCGATTTTGATTTAAACTGTCCTAGGAACTGTTCAGTTGAAGGGTGGTATATAAACGTATACAATAAATAATTTTTATATTACATCAACTATGTCACATTTAAGTTCAACATCTCTCCAGTGAATGCCATCCAGCCCCAGTGACTCATTTCATTTTGACTTAAGTCTTTTTCGTTTCTATTTGATATCTATCTTTAAAAGTGCTGCCCTCCAAATAGTGGTTCAAGTGAGGATTTCCCAAAACTGAGCTGAAGGTTGATCCATATGATTAACTTAAGAATCAGTCTATGGCAGGCTGGAGAATGCTGGGAGTTGTAGGACTTCTTTCTGTCTAAACATACATAGGATTGTGCCCTTAGCCGGTCTTCTTTCTGTGCAAGCTGCTTCTATTCAATGTTCAGTGATTGCCCACTCACGCTACAGCCCACTGCCCCATACATTGGGCCTTTCCTTAGGGTCCCCTGATCTCACGACAGGTTTTTTTTTGGAGGCATAGGAAGCTGCCATGGGAAAGAGGTTGTGGGGAATTCACCTTGCATTAACACAGCTTTGGATACATCCAAGATCAAGATCCTGCATACTGCTTAACTTTAAATCAAGAACTACCACTCCTCTTATCTGTTCCAAGATACAAATGATTATTGCATTTTGATGTTTTGTCTCTCTGTCATACCTGAATTTACATTTACTCCACTCAAGGAGTATTAAATTCCCTTTTTAAATTTTATTTATTTATTTTATTTATTGCATTTTTATACCGCCCCATAGCCGAAGCTCTCTGGGCGGTTCACAAAAATTAAAACCATGAAATCATTTTAAAATATATAAAACAAGGCACAATCTAAGAACACAGAATAACATACAATATAAAAACACAACCAGAATAAAACCAAGCAGCAGCAATTAATACAGATTAAAATACAAATTTAAAACAGCAAGGATTAAAATTGAGTTAACTGTTAAAATACTGGGAGAATAAAAAGGTCTTCACCTGGCGACGAAAAGAGTACAAAGTAGGCGCCAGGCGAACCTCTCTGGGGAGCTCATTCCACAGCCGGGGTGCCACAGCAGAGAAAGCCCTCCTCCTAGTGGCCACCTGTCTCACTTCCTTTGGCAGGGGCTCACGGAGAAGGACCCCTGTAGATGATCTTAGGGTCCGGGCAGGTACATATGGGAGGAGGCGTTCCTTTAGATATCCTGGCCCCAAGCCATTTAGGGCTTTAAATGTTAGTACCAGCACTTTGAATTGGGCCCGGACCTGGATCGGCAGCCAGTGAAGTTGGAAAAGGACTGGCGTAATATGGTCTCGTTGGCCAGTCCCCGTTAACAATCTGGCTGCCCTGTTTTGTACCAGCTGAAGTTTCCGGACCATTTTCAAAGGCAGCCCCACGTATAACGCATTGCAGTAATCCAAACGAGAGGTTATGAGAGCATGGATAACTGTAGCTAGGCTATCTCTGTCCAGATAAGGGCACAGTTGGTATATCAGCCTAAGCTGGTAAAAGGTGCTCTTTGCCACCGAGTTCACCTGTGCCTCAAGCGAAAGTTCTGGATCCAAGAGCACCCCCAAACTACGGACCCGATCCTTTAGGGGGAGTGCAACCCCCTCCAGAACAGGGTGAACATCACCTCGCCGGACAGACAAACCACCCGCTAACAGTATCTCCGTCTTGTCTGGATTGAGTCTCAGTTTGTTAGCCCTCATCCAGTCCATTACCGTGCTCAGGCACTGATTCAGAACAGCCACTGCCAGGGGGCGTGGCTTAGCAAGTATGGAATAGAGTTGCAACTCACTCGCTCTCCGAAAGAAGCAGTGATTTGATTATAAATTCCTTATCCTAAAGCGAATGGATTGTTACATAAAGTCTTGCTATGGTGAGAGGGAAGCCTGCTGTAATTGAGACTGCAGCTGAAAGGAGATTTATGGTTTTATAACCGGCTCGACAGGAGGGAGAAGGACGGGATCGGCAGCGTTGATATACATCTGGTGAAGGTAAATAAAGGATTTATGACTGCTGGCTGATTGAACAGGCCGCTGTGAGGAGAGAGCAGCAGCTAATGTTTGGAAAAGATATTTTTGAGCTTTTGTGAGAGAGTTGTTAGCTGCATAATTGGGAGGCGGGGCGAAGTGTGCCCGGTGAGAGGAAACGAAACTTAGCTCCGACAGCTTTGAAAAACAATTAAGGAGAACAATTAATGGATTTATAATTGCTATAAAGGCTGATTGGGAGACGGAGGTGCCGGAGGGAGTGATTGAGTTGAAGATTTATGAGAGACTTTTGATCCCCGGTGAGAAGTGGTTGTGTGATTACCGGACAGGTTTGGAAAGAGGGCAGCTAAGAATTGAGTGGGTGACTTTATGAGTAGGAAGAAAATTCCTTCTTGGAGTCGACCTACGGGAGATCGGCCGTCTGATAGGAGTTATAAACTGGTTCGGACCGGAAACATGCCGAACAAAGCCTCTGAAAAGACAAAGAAGGTTTCTCCCAGTCATGCCGGAAATACCAGCGATAAGGCTGGAAGTATGCCAGATGCAGTTCCTAAAACTACCAAAGGGAGTCAGGCAGATCCAACAGAGGAGCTGACTCAGAAAATTCAAAAGATGCTGGAAATTGCTATGACAAAGCAGGAGGAAAAGATGGAGCAGGCATTAGCGAAGCAAGAAGACAGAATAGCTAAAAGAATTACAGAGTCACAAACTGAGCTTATGGCAGGCCTTCAACAGGTGGTGAAAGATGTTGGAGTTTTGCAGGAAGAAACTGGAGAGCTAAAGGATCTATGTAAGAAGCAGGAAGAGCAGCTGATGCAACAGGATTTACGTCTCATAGCTATGTAAGATCGGGACCGGAGGGCAAATATTCGAATAAGATCTTTTGGGGAGCAAGAAGGGGAGACCCTTAATAGTTTAAGAGAATTAATTTTGGCATGGGTCAAACAGCTGGAACCACAGGAAGATTGGGAAATGGCGGATATTGAGAGGGCTCATAGGGTGGGGTATAGAAAGAAAGGAACGCTCCCAAGAGATATAATTGTTAAATTTGCTAATTACTACAAAAAAGAAAAGTTAATGCAAGCAATTAGACGTCAAGGTCAGCCAATGCTTCAAGCAACACCAATCGAGGTTTTCCAGGATTTATGCCCTCAGACCGTGCAGTGGAGGAAGAGTGTTAGAATGTGTACAGGGGCATTGAAGATGAGATCGATATCCTATAGCTGGGGATATCCAGTCTTTCTGAGATTTATGTGGAAAGGGAAACAACAAAGAATAACATCCTGTGAGCAAGGAATGGAACTATTGGAGAAGTTGGGCATAATGGATGCCACACTGGATGGAGGAGCAAAGCAAGATGAAGGTGCTGCAGGAGGGAGCAACCAATAGAAACTGAAATCATATTGTAAGAGGGATAAGGGAAAAGAAGAGGCAAGGAGGGGAGGGTAGACTTTATTCCGGATGGTTGGGCCGAGTTCCCCCCCCCCCCTAAGAGTTCTAAGATAAATTGGGACCAATGCCCAGGAAGCTGGTGAGGAGGGAGGTGAAAACAGGGATGAGTGTGGGGGGGAGGGTTAGGGTGGGGAGGGTAAGTGTTACACAGAGGGAGACCAAGTTAAAGATTTGTGTGAAAGAGAGAGATGGAAAATAAATTGAGAATAGCAACATTAAATGTCAAAGGGCTAGGAACAGTAATCAAAAGGAAGAGGATTGAAATATTATTAAAGAAAAAAAAATAGATATAATTTTTTTGCAGGAAACTCATCAGGCCAAAGAGGGTGTCAATGAGCTTCGAATGAGGGATGTGGGCGTTTATGAAAAGTCATATGGAACTTCTAAATCGAGAGGGGTGGCAATAATAATTTCAAAGACATGTGGTATTAATATTCAAAGTGTAAAGAAAGATAAAAATGGAAGGTTTATTATTATGTTCTGCAAGTTGGGAGAAGAGGAATATGTACTGATGAATGTATATGCTCCAAATGGGAAACAAATGGATTTTTTTGATGAAGTATTTAATGTGTTGGGAGAGGTGGGTAAAAAAAATATTGTGATGGCAGGAGATTTTAATATGGTACTAGATAAAGGGAAAGATAGGGATAATATATTAAGAGATATTAAGAGGGAGGGGAAGACGGAGTTAAGCAAATTAATGGAAGGGAAAGAACTAATGGATGTGTGGAGAGTATTAAAAGGGGAAGAAAGGAAATATACCTTCTACTCACCTAGATTTAAGAGTTATTCAAGGATTGATTACATTTTTGTATCAAAAAATATGTTACCTAAAATCATAGATTGTGATATTGGGGTTATCAAGGTCACTGACCATGCATTAATGATAATGGACATTGAAATTAAGAAAGATTATAGACAAGCGAAGAGATGGAGACTGGACATAAGGTTGTTGAATAAAAAATACATAGTGGAGAAGATAAAGAAATGCAGGAAATTTGGGAGATTAATGAAAAAGAGAATAATCGGCAGGACATATAATGGGATACAATGAAAGCTGTGGTAAGAGGGATTTGTATTAGGGAAAGGTGCACTTTAAAAAAACAACAGGAAGTTCAAAATAAAAAGATTGAAGAGGAGGTAAGGAGTTTAGAAGAAAAGTTATGGGAGACAAAAGATAAACGTCTAATTGCCCAAATTCAAGCTAAGAAAAAGGAATTAGAGAAAGAAGAACTAGAACAAGTCCAAAAAAATTTGTTATATTTAAAAAGAGATTTTTTTGAATATAGTAATAGAAATTCGAAGATGCTGGCTAGATCCACTCAGTTGGAAAAGGCTAAGAATATGATAGGGACAATTAGGGATAAGTCAGGGAATAGTTGTAACTTAATGAAAGATAAATTAAATATATTTCAGGAATTTTATAGTGAATTATATACATCAGATTCGGGGCCACAAGGTAAGGTATTGGAATATGTAGAGAGGAATTGGAAAATAAGATTGCAGAAGCAGGATAGGGACTATATGGAAGGATTAGTTACTGAGAAAGAGATAGAGGGAGTTATCGATAAACTAAAAGGAGGGAAATCTCCGGGGATGGATGGTTTGGGGCCGGAATACTATAAGCTTTTTAAAGAATTATTAATACCAAGATTAAAGAAATTATTTAATAACATAATAGAAGGGGGGAAGACCCCGCCATCATGGGATCACTCCCTGATTATATTAATTCCGAAACCAGGTAAGGATTTGACGGACCCCGCATCATATAGACCAATCTCTTTAATAAATCAAGATTCCAAAATTTTTACAGCAGTAATGGCAAAAAGAATGGGTACATTTATTTCTAAATATATTAAAAAAGACCAGTGTGGATTTATTCCGGGTAGGCAAATGCCTAATTTAATTGGAAGAGTTTTAAATATAATTAATATTATTAAAAAAAGGAATTTAAAAGCAGGCTTATTAGCATTGGATATATTCAAAGCCTTTGATTGCGTGGAATGGCCAGCACTTAAAATAATATTTAAAACATTTGGGTTTGGAGATAAATTTATGGGAGTGATGGATAAGTTGTATAAAAACAACAAAGCAGAAATAATGGTTAATGATGGGTTAACGCAACAGATTACACTAGCTCGAGGAATTAGGCAAGGATGTCCTCTTTCACCGATCTTATTTGCAATAGTAATAGAAATATTGGCAAATGTTATAAGGGAAGACGAAAGAGTGAAGGGGATAGGAAGAAAGGAGAAGATTAAAATGAATATGTTTGCCGATGACACATTACTGACAGTAGAAGATCCCCTGGAGAGCGGAGAGGTGATTAAGAAGCATTTGAGAGAATTTGGAGAAATTACGGGAAAGTCAGAAATGATGTTATTTAATTACAATAAGGATGAGCTGGAAGAAGGTAAGGTTAAGTTAGGCCTTAGACTTAAAAACATAGTACGTTACTTAGGAGTCAATATTGATAAAGACTTAAATAGGCTAGAGGAACTTAATTTGGTAGCTTTAAAAAAACAAGTAGGGGAGAAATTAGAAGTATATAGGAAATTAAAATATTCTTGGTTTGGTAGAATAGCAATTATTAAAATGAAGATTTTACCTAAGATTAATTTTTTGTTTAGAATGTTACCAACTAAAATATCAGATGTGGAGTTGAAAAGTTGGCAAAATATGATTAATGCATATTGTAATGGGGATAAGAGAGCTAGGATTAATAAAGGGTTATGGTATAAGGCTCAAAAGAAAGGAGGTTTAGGACTTCCAAATATTAAGTATTACTATATTGCTAATCAGTTAAGATATGTTATAAACTGTATTTTAGGGGAGGAAGACCTTGAGTGGTTGGAAACGCAAGCAGGGGAAATAGATTATAAATTGAAAAATATATTTTTTAAAAAAATTCAAAAGAAAGATTTGAAGGGACTGGACAACCCTTTGATGAAAAATATTGCGGAGATCTGGGAGAAATTTAGGGGGAAGTTGATACCAGGAGACTCTCCACTTGCCCCAGTGGTAGTAGTGGGGAACTTCCCAAGGGTATTAAAAGTGGAGATAGAAGCGAGATTGAAAGACCAGGAAATAATTAAGTTAAGGAAGTGGATGGAAAGCATGAAGGATAATGATCGAATTAAAGAGATATTAATAGGTCAAAAGACAGCATGGTTTAAATGTATACAATTGGGAAAATGGACTCAGGAATGGAAATTGAAAAACAAGGAATGTAGAAATAATACAAGATTTGAAGATTTAATTGAATTAAAAGGAAGAAAAGAAGAAACTAGAACTAAGAAAGGATTGACTAGTGAGATATATAAAATATTGATAGATGAGGAATTTCAAGATTCACTTAAAGCTATAAAAAAGATTTGGGAAGAAGATATAAAGGGAAAAATCAATGAATATAACTGGGAGAGGTTGTAGAATGAAAGAATGTTAAAGCTGCTGTCGATTAGAATTAAGGAGAATTTTTATAAGATACTGTAGAGATGGTATCTAACACGTTAGATTTCACCAGATTGATAAAAAAGTGTCTAAAAACTGTTGGAGAGGTTGCCAGGAGGTTGGAACCTATTTTCATATGTGGTGGAACTGTAAATACGTACAAAAATTTTGGGAAAGGGTGTTTAAAGAAATAAGTGAAATAATTGGAAGTAAAGTGGAGTTAAACCCAAAGCTTGCTCTACTAGCAATATGGGATAGAGGGGAAGAGAATAAAACTAAGAGAGAATTGATAAACAACCTCCTGACACCCGTTAGATTAATGATTGCAAAAAATTGGAAAGGACAAGGAAGCTATACAATAGAAGAATGGTATAAAGAAATATGGGATATGGCTTTGAATGATATGTTGACTTGTAAAATGAAGATAAAGAGGGGAATGTCCAGTAAGAATGATTTTGGAGAAATATGGAGTTCCTTTTTGGAATATGTATTAAGATCGGGGAAGGGACAAAAACCTTCAAAAGAGTCGATAAATTTCTGGATAGATGAAGAATGATTAAGAGGTCTCATGGGGTGGGGGTGTACGGGGGGGATTGTAGAGGATTATGTATGTATTTTATGTTGTTGGTTATTATGTTGAAATAAATAAAATTAAAAAAAAAAAAAGAACAGCCACTGCCTCACCTGGGTTTGTTGAAAAGGAGAGGTAGAGCTGGGTGTCATCCGCATATTGGTGACATCTCAGCCCACATCTCCGGACAACCTCTCCCAGCGGCTTCATGTATATGTTAAACAGCATAGGGGATAAAATAGAGCCCTGTGGAACCCCATGGCTTAAATGCCACGGCACAGAGCAATAATCCCCCAGCACCACCTTCTGATAACGGTCATCTAAGTAGGAGCGGAACCACTGCAGCGCAGTGCCTCCAACTCCCAGCCCAGACATCCTATCCAGAAGGATACCATGGTCGATGGTATCGAAAGCCGCTGAGAGGTCCAAGAGAACCAACAGGGTCGCACTCCCCCTGTCCCTCTCCTGGCAAAGGTCATCCCACAGGGCGACCAAGGCAGTTTGGTCGCCCTGTGGGATAAAGACCAATAATAAAATATGAAAAAGATGAGTGAGAAGCCAGATGAAACTAAGTACCCATATCACAATCAAGTGCTAAGTCTTTCAGAAACTAAAATAAATTAACAAGTTATCACATTGTGGTGAAGGCATGACACTTTATATGAAGTGTTGACAAATGCGAGCCAAACATGTTTGAATGGGTTACTATAAGGACTCAAAACCATAATCAGAAATGTTTTTCTAGGAAGGATAAGAAGGTAAAGCAAAAGAAGAAGAAGAAGACAACAACAAGCTTGTGCTATTGTCTGTGTGAAAGCAAAAAGCTGGTAAAAGCTCAAGGGCACTTTTAAAAAGAGAAGTGTGCTGACCAAGTAGTGTTGTAGATAATGCTTTCTTATCTGGTTGTAGAAAGTGCTTTCATGATACAAGCATGAAAGCACTACCAGAGTACTACAGTTTGACCACTATTTTCTCATGCACTCTAGAAAATAACCTTGCCATAGTTTTCTTCTACCCCATATCAACTATCTATTCACCTTCAGCTACAATCAAGCTACAAAAGGAATGCAGAGCTCATTGCTGAATTCTGAGAAAGTCAAGACACATTATTATTATTATTATTATTATTATTATTATTATTATATCTCTTTCTCGCTCGTGGAGGTTTTTCTAGATGGACATGAAGGGCTTTGCCAAGTCATGCGGTCTTCTACAGATTCAGGAATTTCCGGACAATTGAACATGTTTTAAGTATGACTGCTTTCTGGATGTTGGCGTAGATGTATTTTGTAGGCCCAGTTTCTGAAAGTTTTCTGTATAGTTTTTGGACATGATGCCAGTGACTGAGGTGACAAACAGAAAAATTGTGACTTTTTCCTGATGCCATAGTTCTTTGACTTCCATGGCCAGTGGTGTATATTTGTCTCTCTTTTCTTCTTCCTTTTCAACAACATTTTTGTCATTCGGTATTGCTATGTCAATGAGGTGTGTGTGTTTTTGTTTTTTGTCTATGACCGTTATGTCTGGTTGGTTGCAGGATATTGTCGTGTCGGTATGAATTGTTCTGTCCCAGTATATCTTATGATCTGCATTTTTCAAGATTGTTTCGAGTGAATATGTATAGTATGGTGTAGATTGTTTGATAAGGTTGAATTTGATGGCCAGTTGTTGGTGATTTATTTTTGCAGCTGTATTGTGTCTGTCTGTATAGTCCATTCCTGCCAGAATTTTACATCTTCCTGTTATGTGGTCTATTGTTTCTTGGAACTGATGGCATTTCCTGCATAGGTCTATTGCTACACTGTTATCTTTTATTATGTATTTTTGGTAGTTCTTGGTGGCTATAACTTGATCCTGTATAGCTATTAGGAATCCTTCTGTTTCTGGAAATAGCTCACCCTTCCTGAGCCATTCATATGATTGTTCTGCAAAAATAATTCACCAACAACTGGCCATCAAATTCAACCTCATCAAACAACCTACCCCCAAACTATACATACTCACCAGAAACAATCTTGGAAAATTCAGATCATAAAATATACTGGGACAGAGCAGTTCATACGGAGAAGTCAATGCCTTGCAACTGACCAGACATAACAATTATAGACAAAACAGAAAAATACACGTACTTCATTGACATAGCAATACCAAATGACAAAAATGCTATAGAAAAGGAAGAGGAAAAGAGAAAAACATACACCACCGGACATGGAAGTTAAAGAACTATGGCAACAAGAAAAGGTCACAATTTTTCTGTTAGTCACATCAGTCACTGGCATCACATAAAAAAAATATACAGAAAACCTTCAGAAACTGGGCCTACCAAAATACATCCACCGCCAACATCCAGAAAGCAGTCATACTTAAAACATGCTCAACTGTCAGGAAATTCCTGAATCTGTAAAAGACAGCATGACCTGGCAAAGCCCGTCATGTCCATCTAAAAAACCCATCGTCATCATCATCATCATCATCATCATCATCATCATGTTGAGTCCATATAGCACTAGATGCACATTGCAAGAAATCTTTGGTTGAAATCCCCACTCAACTATAAAACTCATTAGACCTACTTTACAAGGTTCTTGTGAGGATAAAGCACGGTGGGAGGAGAACCATATATGCCAATCCGAGCTCCTTGAATGAAAGGAGGGATTAAAAATGTAGAAAGTAATAAATGAACAACAGAACGAACAGACCTAGAATACAAGAGATACAACCAGCTCGAAGGTTAAATTTCAGAGGCGAAAGTTTGGTTTCATACTTAAGACAACCCTTAATTTGGGGGGAAACAAATTTTTAGAATAATTTGCATACATGTTTCCTAACCAAAAAAACCAATTACATCTAAAAGTGTATGTAACACTGACATCTAGTGGTAACCTGGTAAGTTTTCAATTATTAATAAAGGTGGACAGAACTGCACTTAAAGCCACAGTGGGCAACTTGTGGTCCATATGCTTTGGCTTACAACTCCCCTCACCACTAGCTATGCTGGCCTGGCTGATGTGAATTGTAAGCCAAAACATCTGGAGGGCCATAAGCTACCCACCCCTGACTTAACACTGGATTTTACGGTAAGAGCCAAGCATTTTCCCACCACCACTTGGCGGATTCACTGTTGACAACACACAGATAACACCAAATTTTCATGCCAAACATTTCTGAACAGAGCCAAAATGCAAAGCTTAACCTAAGATGAGCTAGTCATTTCAGTAACTGCCACACAGAGTTTATATCTAGCAAGTCAAAAATGCAAGGACCCAATATTGGGAGAGTTCGCATGTCACGCTAAGCCACCCTGAGAATAAGCTATGGTGGAAGGGTGGCTCGTCCATTACTTCCGACAGATAGTCACCTGCTCAGTGGCTTATCATGGCTTGTTTCTCCCTCAATCCTCCTCAGTCCTCTGGGCCACTGCCGGCATGTATCTAGGGGCCACTGAGGCACCAGCACCCTTTCTGCTGGGATTACCAGCTCACAATGGAAACTCCTCCCACCCGGCATCAGATGGAATGTGAGGCAGAACCAACACTTGGAAGGATTATCAAACAGAACAGATGCACTCTTTTTTTGTTTAAAGAAAATATATCTGGGGCATTCTAGAACTATATCTCTAATGTGAAATTTTAGATAGAAGCAATAGATTTTCCACTATATCTACTCATACCTTTCCAAGAGCTGCAGCTTGCCTTAAAATATTTTGTTTTAGGTCTTCTGCTTTCTTCAAATGAAAAGAATTCCTTTGACTCTGGATGACAAACACTATTTCTTTTAGTTCTGTAAATCAAAACAAATAATACAAATAATTAAAGGGAACAAAAGTGAGTACCAATGCTACTGAAAGTAGTAAATTAAAAAACAGTTATTAAAATAATTAACTTAAACAAACAAGGATCTTTGGATTCTAATAAAACTTGCTGAGAACAAGATGAAAACAGCTTTCATTTGAGATGGAAAAATTGTATTGTTTCATTATCCTTGAACTTTGCTGGAATGAGCCACAGAGATTTCATTTCACAAACACTGGGGTGTGGAAATTAAGCTTCAGGAAAAGCATAAGCAGTTCACACAAGGTGTACAACAAATTCAATTCAAAAACTGTTTCTATATTGGGGCTGAAACAATTATCCTTTAACCTAAAGTAAACAGTTTTCATCAGTCATTTCTGCAAAAAACGCATCACACCCCAGTAAAGACAAATCTAAATTTGTGCCATGTGTGCAAAAAGAGTTCATATTATGTTCTTACAATCTCTGACATTCTACTACGCGTATATAATAGAATGTATGGTGTTTTTTTTTACAATGACCCATCTTGTCACTGGTTTGCAATGACTTCATTTTGACAAGGTGTTCAAATATATTGTTATTTGTAAATATGTTAAGTAAAAGATATTGGTATCTTCAAACTGAAAAATTGTATAGCGATATATATTCATTGCACCCACTGGTTGTACACTCATTCCTTGCAGCACAGAGGTCTCAATGTCAATGCAGCTACAGATGATATATAAAAGCTTCTAAGGGTGAAACCCTATGCATGTTAAGACAGAAAATAGTCCTACAATTCCCAGTATATTGGGAATTGTAGGTCATTTGTCTGTCTAAACATGCATAGCATTGTGTCCTAAATAGGTTATGGTATCATAAATCTGGGTTTGATCAGACTTCACTCCCAACACTGTCCCACCAACAGAGTTCCATTCAGGTGGTCACTTCTACTGATGAAAGGTAGGGAAAGGGATCTTTTGCCAATTCCCCCTTCTCCCTGCAGCTTCTTGCACACTCTGAAAATGTTCGGGAAAGTTGGGGGATCCTCTGAAACAGCGAGAAAGGTAATGCTGGGGTCTGTAAGAGAAAGTGGCAAAGGACACCCCTCTCTCCTTCCGCCACCATGATCCCTTTGCAGGATTCAAAGCCTTCTAGGGAAAGAAGGAACGCTTCCATTTGCAAAAGGGAAAGTTTGGATACAACTCCTTTGTGTGTGTGTGTGTGTGTGTGTGCGCATTTCTACAAAACCTGATAATGGAGATGCAGGATTTCTTCAGCATTACTTTTTTCTCCTTGAGCATCTATTTATTCCTTTTGTGAAACTGAGTGAAAAATAAATCCTGTATTATTGTAATATGTTGAATTGCAGCTGTTCTATAGATCTGTCCTCATTATGCCCTTCAGTTTATTCTAATATTTTTAAATTTCTGCAATACTGCTGAAAAATACTCAAGTTTGCAATGTAGAAATTTTATTTTATAGTATTTATATATCACTTTTAAAAATTAATTTACAAAGCAGTTCATAATAAAAAACAGAATACCCAAAATAAAGAAAATAAATATCTAAAAATGAGTAGCTTATCAAAACACTGTTTTCAAGGGCTAACAAAACAGATTTCTATTTACATTTGTAGCCACACTCTCTACAAAAGGACTCAGGAAGGCAACTGTATTGGACAAATATTGCAAAACCTTTTTGCCCATCTAGCTGGGGCATTCTAGAGAAGAAGGGAAAGCTAGCTTGCATTCCTGCCCTCTACAGTGCCCTGTTGTGATTCCAAGCCCACCCACTGAAATGTGATGCAACAATGAGGTCTGCTGTGCAATCCACAAAATCATTATTCAGTAAAAAAAAAAAAAAAACAGCTCTTCACACCTGAAGGGACTGTGAATGCTAGGAGCTATCCTCTGAGCTTTATTAGCCTAACAAAGCAAGCAGTTGCCTTTTAACTAAATGGATGGTTTCCTGCCGTGCCCAACAGACTTTTACAAGACACCTTCTTCAGGGAGGGTCTTATGACATAACTTGTGTCATGCAGCTTGTCTGGAGGACTGCCTCTCACCTCCTCTCAACTCCACCCACTTGACCCTGTGGTGGACTCTGGGATCTGTCAAATCCAATACTCCCTCCCCTCTGGCGAAGACTGAATTCCCAGGGGGAGGGGGTAGATGATCTCTGAGCCTGATAAACTCCTGGGAAGATTCTTCCCTGGCTCCTGAAGAGTTTTGGAGAATTTCCTTCCCCACTCCCTGTCTAAGACATGAGATTACTATAATTTTTACGTAGCAAACTTACTTCAAAACAATTTACATGTAGTAAAGAAATAACATGCCAGCAAACATGAACCTCAGCATCTATAGTTCTGAAACCAGATATAGGAGCATTTTTAGAAGGTTTCAAATTTGGTGTCATTTAAAACTTAAACTGCTCTCAATCTGATAGTCTATTCTATTACATTTCAAATAACTGATGTGTGGCCCTATAGCTGTGTGTCCTATAGAATCAAAACCAATCCAGCTGGCTTCTTAGAATAAGTTTTTGAAAGTGTTTACAGCATGTTTGTAAAATACCGTATTTTCAATATTTGCTGTATTTCTTATTCACACCAGTGCTCACTCTAATGAACAAACTAGCACATGGCAAAATCCACTGAAAATAATACTGAGATTAAAGGAGGTTCCAAAAAGGCTGTTTAATTCTGTAACTGCACAAATCAACATGAGGGTCTGAAGAACTAGATGGATTAATTCTAGTTTGTTCTCATCATTGTGTTTAATCAGTATTCAGCTGACACATTATATATAATTTTATACTGTCTTATTTCTAAACATATTTCAGACCAGAAGAGTGCCATTCAGCAAACAAAAGCTCAATACAGAAGTTAACATAATCATGCCGAACTGGAGTTTGGGAGCATCCTTCACCAGGATTAGTAATCCCTTAACTGTGGTTTAAGAGGGAAAGAGGGAATAGGGAAGGACCATAGCTTAGGAACAGAGCACATACATTGTCCCCTACTCAATTCCTGGCATCTTCAGCTAAAAGGCTGAGGTAGCAGGTGATGGGAAAGACCTCTACCCAAGATGCTAGAGAGCAACTGCCTGTCAGAACAGACAATACTAGGCTAGATGGAAAAAGAGTCTGTCCTGGTATCAAACAGCTAGCTTTCTATACTCCTAACTAAAAAGGGAATTAGAAAATAATGCTGCCAGAATCATAATGCCCTTATACAAATCTATGGTGTGGCCACACTTGGAATATTGTATGAAGTTCTGGTTGCTAAATCTCAAAAAAGGATATTATAGAACTGGAAAAGATGCAGAAAAAGGTGACCAAAATGATCAATCACCCTCCTTATGCCAAAAACAGCTGGCAGGGAGTGGGGGGTTGTTTAGAAAAAAAAATGGCTACAAGGAAACTTTAGTGAAGTTTGTAAAATTATACATGGTGTGGAGAAAGTGGAAAAAAATATGTTGTAGGTCTCATAGTAATAGAACTCGTGGTTATCTAATTAAACTGATTGGCAGTTCACAGAGCATTTAAATTAATTTATGTGGGGTTTTTTTTAGTTATGAGATGTGATGATGGCCACTGCTTAGATGGATTTAAATGGGAATTCAACAAATTAATGGAAGACAGATCTATCAATGGCTAGTAGTCATGATGGCTCCAGGATTACAGGTAGTATGCCACTAAATACCAGGACCTGGGGAGTAGGATCTGGAAAAAGTTGTTGCTTTTGAGTTCTGCTTGTGGGCTTCCCATAGGGATCTGATTGGCCACTTTGGGGAAAATCTTGGATCAGGTGAACAGCTGGTTTGATCCAGCAGGACTCTTCTTATGTTCGTATGAATTTGCACTTGAAAAGGGGTGCATCATCCTATGGTCCAATCCCAGTGCCACAACTAGCAGTTACGTCTTCAATGCCCCAGAAATATACTACACTGGATAGCCTGACAATGTATGAGATATACATGATTAGTCTACTAGCCTTATTACAAACTGAAATATCAAAAAGGCTTACTTACCCTTGCTTATTTTACTTGAGTTTCCATTTTTTTCAGATGTCTGTATTAAAAAACCAAACAGCACATGATAATGCAAGCAGTATAACTGCATACCCATAAAAATGTTAATCAACTACTATGGTTGTTAGCAAGTTTTAAATACACTAGGCAATCACAATTCATGTAAAAATATTTTTTCCACCACAACAAAAACTGTATATCATCAACATGTAGTGTATTTAATGAGCTTCACAGACATCATCTCAGCAATCCTCACAGAAGCCCTGTAAAGGTAGGCCAGTATTATTATTCCCATATTGTAGATAAAGGGCTGGAGCTAAAGAACAGTATCTTGCCAAAGCCAATGAATTTGTGGCTAAAGTAAGATTTTGATTCCCTTCTCATATACTTAGTTGCTGCATTGTATTATACCCAGCTTAACTGTATTTATGTAATGTAAAGCAGAGTTTAAATTACTTTATCTTGATTTATTAGAAATTTAAATACAGTAGATTTGTTTTTAGGATCCATTTCACTATTTTAAAATACTGTTTGTTACAAACAATTTGGACTAAATATCTTTAAAAGCCACAAAACAATAAAGAATTCATTTAAAAACTGACGAGAACACCACACTTAGTGTTACATTCATGGGTGATTTGTACCCAAGTATATATGAGACTATTAATCCCAGGAAAAGCCTCAAATCCAAATTGCATTGCCATCTAAATAAAAATGAAAAGGTTGCTGCAGAGGCCAAAATAAAATCCAGTAATTCGATGTTATGTATTTTTGTGTCAGAATTTAAGCTTTGTTCTTAAGAGCAAAGAGTTCACAGTACCATCACCCAGGAAACCAAGTTCTAAAAATATCTCTGCTGCTATTCAGCAGCCACAAAACAAATTGAAATGGTATATGCTTCTTGGGATCGCCTATAAGTTGTGGCCACAAGTAAAAGTCAAGAGGAAGCATTTCTTGAATTCTACCCATAATATCGTAACATTTGAAAAGGTACTATGGAACAATTTAGGCACAATCCTATCCATGTTTAGACAGAAAAAAAGTCCTATAACTCCAGGCATTTCCCAGCCAACCATGGTGGCTGGGGAATGGTGGGAGTTGTAAGGCCTTTTCTGTCTAAACACATATAGCATTACGCCCTTAGTAGCTCAAACCCTTGCCTTTAGGAAATTCTACATAAACCCCAATATTAAAGACATGCCCTGTGAGCCTTATCCAACTTGATGAATCCCTCCTGCCTTCTCCTTTCACTGTCTGCCTCCCCTCTGTCCTTACCCTAAATCAGAGGCTCCCAGTAAACTCTGCTTCTCCAAATTTCACAATGATACAGTGCATGCAAAGGTGTAAAAGGATGTTCCATGTAAACAAACACATCAACATTTCATGAAGAGTCTGAAGTCCCTTTTCAAAGTATAAAAAAGCAGTATTTGCAATCCCAAGTGTGCAGCTTATGCAACTGATATAAATGGGAACAAGTTCCTAATTAAACCCTCATAAATCCAGAAAACTAGAGGGGTTATTGTAGTGGGACTGGATGATCTGGAGGAAGGCAATAGGATTTAGTTGTTTATGTGCAAGCAAATATGAATGAGGCACCATATGAATTATTTGGCCTTTGTGTATTTACTTTTTGTACACAGCATAGAAACAAATTTGTACATACTCTATAGGATGGGCGGGCAACATGTGACCCCCAAAGAACCCCAGTGCAGCCCCCCCAAAACACTAAAACATTATTATTATTTTTACATGCAAAATGTTGACTGGAGCACCTATTGAGCACCAAAAAGGGTCAACATTAGCTTGTTTGCAAGCTAATTTTGCCCCTTTGGGGGCTCTGCAGCTGCTTTGTATACTATTTTGGTTTTTTCCCCCGGCACCTGCAGAGGGTGCAGTCCCCAGATCTCCTGAGGTTGCCCACCCCTGCTTTATAGAGATGTCTCTGAAAAAGGAAGAAACACACCATCCACTTTGCACTGTTTTGAGGCAGTATAAGCATGGTGGATCTTTCTTAAGGAAGTCTGAACCTTTGCTAGAGTAGGGAAGAGCTGTTCTCTACTGTGGCTAATGCATGCTATAATTCAAATTACAAAAAACTGTTTCATCAATTAGAAACAAATGCCAAACCACAATGGCATTTATCTGTGCCAGTCGTGGAAAACAAGCACAAGCATCTTTCTTTCAAATAGACACTATTTTGCATAGCATATTTCCTTAGATATTAATTCCTCACACAACATGGTCATTGCTGTGCTACAGTGCATAACCAGGAATCAGCTGTAATAGCACATAAAACTGTGCTGGTCCTAGTCAGCTGTGCTGACTACTGGGAACTTTCGCAGACTGAAGAACCTCTACGTCGAGACTGCTGAGATGGCAAATGGTAAACAATCTCTTTTGATCCTCAAAATTCACCTTCAACACTCATCTTTCCCTGTCATTTTGCTCCTAAAGTCTATACACTGGCTTCCTAATATTCTTTGTATCAATGTCAAGTTTTGAACTCCTTCATTTTAAAGATGTCTACAGCTTAATCCCTAATTATTCTCCTGAACGCCCATTCTCACTTCCTTTGTTTAATCTCACCTCCCATCAGCTCCATATGTATACTTCTTTATTCATACTTGAAATAATGTATGTGAAGTGCTTTGAATAATTGGACTGTACTACATTAATACTAAATCTTGTTCTGCTCTCATTCTAGTCTCTGGATTTTCAGGCATGTTATTTTTTATGTTTAAAATAGCGTGCTCCCCACTGGCATTCTGGTCCCTTCTCATTGAGCCTCTTGCATCCCTTCTAGTTTTCTTTATCTAATGTGGTATCTAAACCTCCTGGACAGGGATAATGGCATTTTTTCTGTTCTGTACAGCATGTAGCGTACTAAACAGCATAATGGTAAAAGAAAGACAGGTTGCTTACCTGTAACTGTGGTTCTTCGAGTGGTCATCTGTGCAGTCACACTTATGGGGCTCTGAGCTGGCTTGGAGCCTCACTCGGAAACTTCCAATAGCTAAGGAACATTTTTGGGTGGGAACCCCTCCCTCACCGTCATATCGTGCATGTCCATAGCATTCCCACCCTATCCCTCAGTTCCTAGAGACCGCCATATGATCTTGAACTAAAGGATAGTAACACTCTCGGTGTTGACATCATAGACATTGACACCAAGAGGGGACGGTGGGAGGGTAGTGTGACTGCACAGATGACCACTGGAAGAACCACAGTTACAGGTAAGCAACCTGTCTTTCTTCTTCGTGGTCTCTGTGCATCACATGGATGGGGTGATTAGCAAGCTGACTTATCGGAGGTGGGTAAGGTGGGTAAGGACTTGAAGACAGCACTGCTCTTCCAAACCGAGAAGCCGTCCTGGCTTGTACATTGAAGTTATAGGGAGAAAAATCCCTTGGTAGTTGTCGTGTCCACTTGTTGAATTGCTCCCTTTTGTAAGAGGGTTGCAGTTTCTTTTGACAGAGCGATAGATGGTGGAGTGATCCTCATGGTGCCCAAGGGAGGGAGGACTTGGAATTCCAGCCGATATCCGTGTACTATGACATCTAGGACCCAGGTGTCGGTCATGATATTGATCCAGGCTTGGAGGAAATGGGAAAGCCTGTTGCCGAACATCAGTCCCGTGGTTGGAGGAAAGATATTTGTGTCGAGAGCGGAGTCAAAGACAACACTTAGGTGGAAGGTTGGAATGGCCACGGTTCGGGAATTGCTTGAAGGGCTGGTATTGCTTTCGCTGTTGTGGTGGTTGGTATCGGGATGGCCGGTCTGAAAACTGCCTACTGTAGAAAGGGTTCTGGTGGCGAAACCATATCCTTGGCTTAGAGGACGATTGTCCCTGCGGCTGGCTGATGCCCATCTTTTTTGCTGTTGTGCGGGCCTTTTGGACGGAATCCATTTGCTCATCAGTCTTTGAATTAAACAGGCCTTCCCCATCAAAGGCGAGGTCCTCTATCCTGGCTCTGACTTCTGGAGTTAATCCTGCTGATCGCAGCCATGCATGGAGTCGCAGAGCAATGGCCCTTACCATGGACTTGGCGTTACAGTCAGTTTGGTGGCGAGTTGTATTTATCTTATGCCAAGATAGTTTGACCGCCACTGATTGAAAAACTCTGGTGAGTTCCCTTTGTTGCTCTGGCAATTGATCGCAGAGAGAACCCATTTTATCCCAGAGAAAGAGTTGGTATCGATCCATCATTGCCTCATAATTTGACACTCAAAGGTCTAATGCTGCAGTGGAGTATAGCCTATGGCCGAGAACATCCAATCTCCTTCCTTCCTTATCTACAGGACAGGAGTGTTGTTTATGCGCTCAACCCTGTGCCAACTCGACGATGATAGAGTTTGGCCGAGGATGGGTGAAAAGGAAAGCCGTGTCCTTCTCTTGAATTCTATACATGGCTTCCAAACGTTGTGAGGTTTGGGCCATTGTTGAAGGGGCAGTCCATGAGTGATGAACAGTCTGTAGCAGGGCCAGTAGAAAGAGCACTCCTACGGGTACTGAAGAATCAGTATAAACTGCATCAAAAACAGGGTCCTTTATTTGCTCTATCTACTGTTGTGCTTTGATACCTAGACTTTGTGCCATACAGAGCACTTGTTCCGAGAACACACCAAGCTCCTCAGAGGGCGATGTTTTGCCCTTGGCTTCTACAATCATGTCAGGTGAAGCGATGGACGGAGGTGGTGCTGAGCATGAAGAAGAATTGGACTGGTAATCCTCTGCCGAATTTGGAGATGTGGCCCTTGGGGGTGGTTGAGGAATCGGAGACTGCACACTTACATGTCAGTCTAACTCCGGAGGCCGAGGAAGAGGATAGTCTTGACGTCCCAAAGTCTCCAGAAGGTGAGATTCATGGGGGACAGCAGGGAGTCATGATGGCGATCTTGAGATGGGTGCCGGCGGAGCTGGGTGTGCTGGTAAAACACTCTCATGGTACCGATCCTGATCTTGAGGGAACTGGTACTCGGGTCGGTCCGGCCAATATCCTTGGTAATGGCGTCGCGATGGAGGAGGGCAATCATAGTATCGGTCCCAATCATGATACGGGGACCTGGAGTGATCACGGCAGTCTGTATAATAATATCTGTCCGAGCTGCGTTCCTTAGTACGGGATCGTGAGTGGTATCGGTATCGAGGGCTCACCCTTTGGCTCAGAGGAAGTGAGAGGGGACGCCGGTGTTGAGGCAACAGAGTTCATGCATCTGTCAGTGCTGGTATCAATCGCTCCCTGGAATGACTGGAGGTGGAACAGTTGGAGGCGGAGGTAGTGGAGGGGAAAGTTCTCTGAATTCTCCCTCTGATGCCGTCAAAATCGGTTCAATCACTAGTGGTGGGAGTGGTGAGCTGATCACAATGCGTATAGGAGAATCAAGTAATGGTGGCAGAGGTGGTATTGCTACATCTGTAGTAGGACGTTTAATCTTAGACTTCTTCTTTTTAGGATCTGAGTCAGCCGGCAATTTAGGCTTCTTTGTTCGTTTAGAGATTTTCTTTGCCACCACGTGCCTGAGTGACCGAGCTGTGCTTGGCTGGTCATGTCCTGACATTTGAGACGTTGAAGGGATTGGACTCTCCATGGTGGATGGCCGGTTATCCACAGCTTGTAAGGCCCTTTGCCAGAGAATAGATTTTAGTCTATCAGCCCTATTCTTTCTGGCCTGTTTAGAGAAGGACATACAATATTTGTGGGTCTCGACGACGTGCGATTCTCCAAGACACAATAAACACAGAGAATGACAGTCGGAAGGTGGCAATTTAGTGCCACAATCGACGCATCTATTAAACAGGGCCTTCAGGGTCATGCGCATGGAAAGAGTAAACGAAAAAGTAAAGGAAGATATAATTTTTTTATTATTATAATTTTATTTTATTTTTGTTTTAGGAAAGAAATCCAAAGATTAGAGAAGAAAGAAGGAAGGAAATTCCTCAGCTCTAAATTATTCTGGAACGACCAGTGAAGTCCCGACGAGGTGAAACCAATGGCGGTTGAAGAGGAACTGAGGGATAGGGCGGGAACGCTATGGACATGCGCAATATGACGGTAGGGGAGGGGTTCCCACCCAAAAATGTTCCTAAGCTATTGGAAGTTTCCGAGCAAGGCTCCGCGCCGGCGCAGAACCCCATAAGTGTGATGCACAGAGACCACGAAGAAGCAGGAGTATTGCCTATTATAGACAGTTATACTCTCCTTATAAAATCAGGTAAACAGCTAGTGTGTATGTGTGTGTGTGTATGTGTATATATGAGCCTGCTCTGCTTCTTGATTCTCTGGTTGTCCATGGTAGCTAAGAGCTCTTTTTATCAAACTTTGTTTGGCAAGAAGGCTGCAACAGTCTTCTCAATTCAAGATCATATACTGGTAATATCCCACTTGAATTACTGCAATGTGCTTTAAGTACAGCTGCCTTTGAGTTCAGCAGTACACTTAGCTCAGAATGCTTTTGCTCAGGTGCTGGCCAATGTGTGAAAATAAAATCATAACTTTCTAACACTGGTAAATTTGCATTCACTGCTTATTAGCTTTTGGGCCAAATTCAAGGTCCTGGTTCTTACCATTAGAACCCTGAATGGCCTGGAACCTGAATACCTTTGAGAACAGCAGCTTCTGTATAATTAATCCCTGCTTATTAAGGCCATTCAGAGAAGTCTTCTTCTGCATTACATAATTTACTATGATTATATCAGAGAGGATGCATAACAGGTCCTTGTCTGTTAAGGCACCTGGTTTATAGAACTCTGTCCCCTCTCTATTTAGCTTCCTCTGGGAAGTTAGCAATTTTGTTTCTTAAAGTGTCTTGGCAAATTCTGCTGTGTGTTTCAGGTTGTTTTATTGCTGTAATTATTTGTGGCAGTTTTGTTGTTTTTATATACTGGTTTTTTAAATGGCTTGTACATCTCCTTGAACAGTGTTCTGCTGCAAAGAAGACTAATAAGTTTTAAATAAAAGTAAAATAAAAAAGAGGGTCAGGTGAAAGAACCTTTAGGTAACTCTAACATAAAAAATAGGATACCCTATTTAACAGAGACTGAAAAGGGGAAACACGTTTAAGAGAGATTAAGCCACAAACACTGTAGTATGGGAATATGGTGCAGGACCTTTCATGTACTGAAAGTATCTATAGGCCACCTTTTAGGGCAAATGCCCTCACAAGGCAGCTTCCAGAATAAGAAGCAAAATACAATATACATGTCAAAAATACAAACAACATAAATATATCAACCGTCATTAAAAGAACAAAAAGTAGTAACTATGAAAAACCAATAATAGCAGAATAAGGATCACTTCTTACTTAACAGGAGCAAAATGGTTGCTGCTCCCTCATAAATCCATCCCATACTGTTCCTAATATTAAAATAGAAGGGTCTGATGAGGTGGGCCTGTGCTCTTCAATGTGGTGCTCGTGGGTTCCAATGTGCCTGTTGTCACCTCTTTTGGTGCCCGTCAGGCTCTCTGCCCCTCTTGATTTTAATTGTATTTCTTAAGGTTTTTTTAATTGCAAGGGTGACATGCTGCAAAGCAATGTACTGCCCTCCAAAAACAACTTTATTTGCATTCAAAAGACTGTTTTTGAGTTTTGGAGCTCAGGCCCCATCTCTGCCTTGAATTTAGGTTCTTGAAGAAGTTAGTTTTCTTACCAGTTGCCTTCTGGGAAATGAATGTTTTGTGACTAGCCATGCCCACCATGGCAGCCATCCAAATGTGCCCACCAACCAAAGAGATTGAGGGCCCTTGGAGACATAACATTCCTGAGGATAACGATGACACTGGGCAGAATCCAACAGGGAACTTACACCCCTGCCATTTTCTTTCTACTACACCAATTCCCTTCCACAAGCCATAGGTCCTGCCAATTCTGTTGCACAAGTGGGACCCACTGCTTACACAAGGAAGATTTAGCACTTCCTAGGGGATGCTCTTATTTGCGGAAGGAGGCAGGTTGGCAGAGCTCCTTTATGCGAGCTCCCCTGATTGGCCTCCTTCCGGAAATTAGCATTTCCTCTTGTTTCGGATTGCTCCGGAACCGCTAAATCACTGCTGTGCAAGTGATGGGGGCCATTTGCTCAACAGAATTGGCGGGGCATAGAGAATTGGCAGGAGTTCTGCCCTTGGAAAACAACTATGCAATCAGCCCTCCCATATGATCAGTTCGTTATAAAATAATCAAAGCAGCGAGGAATGGAGCCACAGGGGAAAAGCAACTGTGCCCCACTGAGTCCCATTAGTGACCCTGAGTGCCATTTTTTCCTGGTAGAAAGGTGAGGTACAAATCAAATCAAGAGCGGTTACCTGTCCCACAATGGAAGCACATGGCAATTCAGAAAACAACATATATAAGAGACAATCCACAAAGCAAAATTGTGACACATCTCTCTCTCATTTCAAGGATGCTTGTTTATGATAGAGCTTGGCAGATTTTATGGACAAGCTCTTCTCCAGAACTCCTACTGGCTTTCTGGAGGTGGGAAACAGAATGTAGTACCTGTGACAGCAGCTCAGCTTGGTCCTTTGCCTCTTCAGCAGCAACATTTAGAACTAAAGCTGGAAATGGGAGGGGGGAAAGTAAGTTAGCTACCTTTTTCTCAAAATGGTATCTCATTTGCAAATTTGACAAATTAGGTCTAAATAGGGGGAAAAGGCAATTGAGATAATAGTATCTCTTAAATACACAGAACTCCTGTAATAATCTTATTCAACCATGAGACAATTCTGCTGTTTCAAAAGTAGTATCATTTGCTGTAGTCTGACAATTTTACTCTCATGCATCTCTGGACAGAAAATCGTTCTTTGATGTAGAGCTAATTTATTTTGGCTTCAAAACATAACAAATCCATATATATATATATATATATATATATATATATATATATATAATCAGGCCACTCTAGCACTTCAGTTTACTGAACAATGTGCTAGCACATGGGAGACCTGAATTTCTCTTTACCCTTAGGTTAAAGTTTGTCCTTAGAGAGGACCTCTGCCAAATCCAGAGTTGATGCTCCAGTTTTCCTGAAATGATGCCAGGCATGTTTGTACCATTCTTCCTGGGTACAAACTGTGAACAGCAGCACAACTGCCACTAGTTTTTCAAGGTCATGCAGACCAAATTGTCATTGCTAACGGTAGATAATTACGGGTCAGAACCAATATTATCTCACATATGTTGAAAATAGGCTTGTCATCTAGCCAGAATTTAACTAGACTGGAGGTGAGGAACAAGTGGCACAGATCCCAGGTCTAGGAAATTACAGTATAACTCAGGGCATATGTTATGGATGATGATGATGATGATTGCTTGCCTATATTCATGGAACAACCTTACTACGAAACGGGCTCCTATCTTAGACAGCAACAAAGATTCATTCATGGTTCTAAGAACCCCGCACAAGAAGAACTCTGATGGATCAGAGTAAAGGGAAATCTAGTACTGCATCCTGCTCCCAACTAGATAACTCTGGAAAGCCTTCATGCAGGACATGAAAGGAAAAGTCCTCCCTGATTGTATGCCCACAGCCTCTAATATTCAAATGCATATTAAGTCTGAACCTAGAATATTAATAGCTGTTGACAGAGCTATCCCCCACTTACTTAACATACCTATACGTACTTTCAAGTGTTCAAAGTGCTCCATATGTATTATTTAGCTAATCCTTGCAACAAACCTGTTAAGGTAGGGGTAGGCAACCTTTTTTCTATGGAGAGCCACATTCCCTCCTCAGTAATCTGCAGGGATCACAAGTCAGCACTGAGTAAAGCCAAAGCAAGTGTTGAGCATGGGCCTAAGGCAAAAGTGGGCAGATCATCCCTATTCTTTCTGCGATCCCTCCCTCCCCCCCCCCCCGGTGCTCTCTCCCACTTCCCTCCCACACAGAGGGCTGCCAGGGGAGGATCACTCTTTCCACAGGTCTGAACTGTTTGCAGACAGAGGGCTTTTGAAATTAGGGTGAGGACCCCATGTGGCCCTAGGGCCTCCAGTTGCCCATCCATCATGCAAGTCAGATTTATTTATTTATTATAGCACTTTCATCCTACTCTTTAGCCAGAAAAAGGCTTTTGCCACGCAATGCAGATGTTATTGTCTTTGACTTATAACCCTCGCATGTTTTTCCACTGCTTCTTGTCCTTTTTCTTTCCACAAAAAAATCTGTTCAGGAAAAAAATACTACACAATGGCTCAATTCGGACGACACGATAGTCAATGGTGGCGTAATAATCAACTTTACAATTGTTCAACTAGGGGGTACTCCCCACACAACATGGTAATAAATAATCAACTGTGGTGTGGATTAGGATCAGTGCTGAGTTGACTATGGCAGCATTCGGATGACACAATAGTCAAAACAACTGACGATTGTTTCCCCCACACCAGTTGTTTATTGTGTCGTCCGAATTGAGCCAATGTCTTTTGATTGGTAGAATTAGGTGTCCATCTGGAAGCACCCTGAGGCTGAGAGCGGCAGATTTGCCTAAGGAGAGTTTCAAGCTGGGGATTTCCTACTTTCTTCATTGCTATGCTACCCCAGGTCTTTAAGAATAACAACAAAAGAAGAAGAAGAAGAAGAAGAAGAAGAAGAAGAAGAAGGAGACAAATAGCAACAATTATAAATACTCACAGATAGACAGTTCTACAAATTAACAAGCTGATGCTTAAAACAGTACTGTTGTTTTTTCTGAAGTACTGTTGAGTAATTCCAATAAGTGACCTTGAATTTAAGTGGTGGGGGTGGGGGTGTTCTCTCTACAGATTCTTATTATTCTATTCAAGGTTTAGCTTTAGAATTTCCTCATAGAGAAGGTACTTCAAACACTCGGATGATTTTATGGAACAATTCTATGCATGATTTAGACAGAAAACTGTTGTAGGACTTTTCTTTCTAAATATGCATAGGACTGTGCCCTTAGTTGCTCTTTTCTGCATCCTCTCCAGTGCTATATGTTTTTTTTTTCAGTGGGATGACCAGAACTATATACAATATGCCAAAGATGATACATCATAGATAAAGGCATTATGATTCCTGCAGTTTCATTTTCAATTCCTTTCTAATAAGCCATAGCATGGAATTTACCTATCACTGTCACCACACAGTTGATATTTTCAGTAAGCTATCGATCACAATCCCAAGATCTTTTCCCAAAGTACTTCAAACAATTTAGATCATACCAGTTAATCCAATTTAGGGTCCCCTCCTCAATATGCATCCACCTCTCGCTTGCTTACATTGAATCTCATTTACCATTTTGTTGCCCAGTCCCCTGATTAAGAGAAATCCTTCCAAAATTCTTCTTATTGTGCTTTAGATTTCACCATCCTGAATAATTTGGTATGAGTCATAAATGCGGCTATCTCATTACTCATCCAACTTCATATCACTGATGAATAAGTTAAATTGTACAATTCCTAGAGAAATCTTTGGGACCCCAATGCTTACACCCCTTTGGGACCCCAATGCTTACACCCCTTCCTTGTGAAAACACTTCATTTCTTCCTACCCTCTGCTTCATATTCTTTAACCAATTACTGATATATAATGATCCATCTTTTTATCTCATGGCTGCTAAGTTTACCCAAGAGTCTTTAATGAGGTTCTTTTGGCTGGATTTGGCCACACCTTTCCCCTTTTCTGGACCATTGCATGGAGTGAAGCTGGACTGCACCTGCTTTCACAACCCACCTGACCCACTGGTCCCATCTCCATCCCTGCATGTACATGGAATATCTGGGGATGTAATGTCTGGAGATGGATTCTGTGTATAAAATCGTACAAATGTAAACTAAAACTGCACAGTTGATTCCCATCACCTATGCCCATAATCATGAACAGATTACCTGCTCTGCTTCTCTCCTCCCTTCTGAGAGCCCCTGATTGAATGTAATTCCAGGATTACATCCATAAGGAGAGCAATACAGCCAAACGAATTGGAGAGAGGGAGCCATCAACATTGAGAAATGCTTGATTCTGCTCTACACTATCCTCAATGTTTGGATAGGATTTCATGCATGATGTAAATCACTGGCCTAGCAGGAGGTTGTGGATTAATTGTAGTAGGAACTGAGCCCAGGATAAAGTATCAACTGCTTAAAGGAGAATACATCTTTAGGAAATTAACCACCTAAAGTTTGAAATCCTTTAAATTTATTAACATGATGAATAAGAAACAGACTTTTTAATTTCTGAGAGCTCTCCATTAGGTGTTGGGATAAAAAGCAATTTTTGCTCTGCATAAGCTCCTGCCGTTGCCTATAATGTAATTTCAGCACAAAAGAAGGCAGGTCAGGAAAGCAGAGCAGAAACATTCAAGGAGTATCTGCTCTTCCCTCTCCTGTGGCATGTTCTGCTGGTCTGAATTCTCTTTTAATGGTAGTTTCAACTTCCCTAATATTGCTGCCTGACTGATAGCTAAAAAGGTAGGATTCAGGGTATAATGATGAGGGCATATTCATTAATACAAAAAAAGTGGCTGGGGACAACCACTAACGCTTTCCCAGGTTGTCTGAATGCTGGGGGAGACTAGGCTGCTGGATAGAGCTTGCTATATACCCACATGGCATCTGCCTTTCTTCTGCACCACATCTTGTAGTTCCATACTTGGGTAATTTTACTTCAAGCTGAGCCTAATGTCAGCATTACAAAATTCAGTGTACTCATTTAATATAAATAGCATGGATAAAATGTGTCTCAATACAGTATGAAAATTAGCAAGAAAATTCATGAAATGTGTGCTGTGTCTTTAACTATTTTGGGGGCAAATCTACAGTAGAACTATCACACTTTATACTGTATATGGAAAACAAAAAGTTCCATATAAAAAATTCAAGAAGTTGACATCCCACACAAATCTGGGTACTTTCATTTGAAATCAACCTAGCACTTGCTACACAGTGAAGCCATAATTACTACTAAAAAGCAAATGTCAAAATTCACACTAACTAAAACGAGATATTAGCCATTAAAAACGCTACAAAAAACCCTGAGAACCTACACTTCTACAAAGTAGATACTATGGGTGTGCATCAATTGCAAGATTCAGTTTGTTGATTTGGGAAGCAGCCCAATTCAGTTCCAACCACATTGGAGGCTGCCCAATTTGACTCCGATCTAAATCAGAAACTCATTGGGAAAACAAATGTCTATAAACTTTTTTTTTTGCCTTTTGACAGAATTGGATGAAATTACAGGCATAGTTTTGAGAGGATGATGCCTGCCAAATTTCTGGCAAACAGGTGCAGGGGCTTTTGTGCAAGTAGACTTAAAATACCAGCTTTTGTTTTTAAGGGAACTGCCTATAACATTTTTATTTCTTGGCAGAATTAGATGAAATTGTCAGGCATAGCTGCTCCTAATGAAATAAAGTCTGCAAAATTTCAGAACACTAGGTATAGAGGCTTTTGCAAAACAGCAATCAATCTTTACAGTTTGGGAATTTTCAAAAAAAGAGTTTCACTTAACTCTTATGTTTTGTAGGAGAGGCAATTTGTATAAAAACAACAGACATCACAAAAGTAGCTGTAGGATAGAACCTCAAAAATTTCAGAATAAGTGCAGTGGCTAAGAGATAATGAATGAAATATACCAAAGTCATTGAAGGTGCTATGAAAACCTGATAGGTTGTGGTGGATGTGGGCATGTGGCGAAGTCAGAAGTACCTGAGCATCCAGCATCCAATCCTGCACCCACACCCTCCAAGTCCTGGCTGGCATGGAAGTTACATGCACCCTTTCCAACAGCAAGCACTTCCTTATTAGAGGATAGAACACACCATATTATTGATGTTGGCACAGCAATGCTTTTAGAATGAGAATTAAGGTGCTGCACAGAGAGCAGCATGCAAAGTTGGCTGAGGAACCTGGTGGGTAAAGCATGTAAATGCTTGTCATGCACACAGTCCCAGTACAAATCCTGAGCACCATGCTACAGCTATAAAGTGTTTTTAAGGTTTAAAGTTTAATTTTTGTCATGCTTGTATTTGCATTGTGTTCCCCGCCTCAATCCGTAGGGAGAGGCGGGTTATAAATAATAATAATAATTATTATTATTATTATTAGTGAGAGACACCCCTGTCTGGCAGGTACAGTCTCCTATTTTACAATGTTGGGACATTGCACTATGGCAACAATGGGAATTTTCTAAGTTTAGAGTTGAAGTGCTGCATTGAAAGAGCAGTTAAGCAGGCAGAGGAGATAAGCAGCATTGATGGAAGGCAGAGCAAGGCAGCACTGCCTGCTGGATGCAACTAGGCCAAAGGCCGGTGACTTGTCATGGCCAGCATTGCAGTCACTATTACTTCTTCATGGTACCAGGCAGGGCAGACAGAAGAGGCAGGGAGGTAAATGAAATAAAATAAACATCCTTGCCAGCCTGGCACAGACCCCATATCAGAGTATGCTGAAACAGCAAAGAGCAGTAAAGGTTCAGAGGTACTTCACTAATGTAGCAGTTTGGTGAGAAAAGGACACTTGCAGATGGGAGCGGTGGAGACAAGCAGATCAGGGCTGGGGCAGCATTGCAAGTGCCAAAAGCAAGTGTGCCATAAGCCTAAAACTTGACATGCCCAGCATGACAATCACCATGCCCTGCTATTTCATCTTGGCATCAGAGGCAGACAGCTAACTGAAATAAGCACCTTTGCCTGATGGACACATTCCCCAGATCAGTGTAGGGGCACTGTGATAAAATAGCAAAGAATGTCCTACTGCACTGAAGAATGTAGATTTTAAAGTAAAATCAAAGTTAAACAGATTAGAGGAGATAGATGGAAGGCAGGGTGCAGCAGCAGATTAGGGAATTGACAGTTCCTATATGTAACTACTAACCACCAACTAACACTCAAGACAAACTCAAACAAAGAACGGCAAGAATAAATCAAAACTACAAAGAACTGGATTTTAGGAAAGGATAAGGAGTTTAGAATAGGACCGTACTGAAAAAGATAGGATTTTGGAAAAGGATTCGTTGAAATAAAGAAGAGAAATGGTTTAGGAAAATAGATTGAATAGGCACTGGCATGAAATGTAAGCCAAAAAACCTCCTAAACACTAAATTCCTGTTCAGAAAAGAGAGGACAAGTATGTCTGTATCTCAGTTCCTATCTGAATTGCTCAGAGCTTCAGGATGCTCCAGATTCTTTTTGGGGCAATTCAGAGGGCTCTTGCTTCGCTTCAGATGAATCTGAATCTCCCAAATCTGCCTGACTGGTTTGGGATTAATCTGAATCCAATGCACACCCCTAGCAAATAACCTGGGCCTAGTAAAGCTACTAAAGTCAAACTAGATGTTGCATACTTACAAAAGGCTCCCACATGACTCTCAAGAACGTATGTATAACCTAACGTTACCTCATTTCAGATTTGATAGATTATGCCTAAATAGGACACGAAAGTGATTTAGATAATAGGAGCATAGGAACAAAGCTAAGAAAATCGTTTGGAAAGCCTCCATATCTTGTCAATTACCCTTTAATTACATTTTTATACCATAAATCTACTATGAAAATCCTTGAAATACTAGTTAAGAATCCAGGGCTGCATTTCTAAGTACATGTACTGCAAAAGTGAATGGGATTTACTTTTGAGTAAACATGCTTTGGATCAGGTTGCAAGAGTCTTAATTGCATTTTGAGCTTCACAGACGAAATATTTTGCATATGCAAACTGCAAGACAACTCCATGTCCTGTATTTTCAAAATTGCAATTTCAAGGTCAACACACAAATGCTGCTTTGGAGAAACTTTATATTTGCCTAGAAAATAATATATTATCTAGGAAAATGTATTCCTTTGCAGAAAGTCTACATAAACATGGTATAAAGGATTCTTTCATTTTGCATGCAGGTGAGAGGCCATATAAGGAGATGCGAACTTAAATATGCAGCCGAGACAAAAGAAATACTGCCTGTCTCATCATAACTTTTAAATATGTCATGCAGCACAGAGCCTATAAAATATTAAAACCTGTGAACCCTGAAACAAATCAAGGATTACACATAGCTAGCCCAGAGAAGAGGCCAACTGTTTCTTAAAACTCCAACACTAGAGAAAAAAACCTGTAAGGAATTATTTATAACTTCTCTCTCACAGCACATTACTGGGGCTTACTTCTAGGTAAGTGGGTAAAGGATAGCAGCTTCAGTCAAGTTTGTGTTGTCAAGAATATATGGACTATTTCCCCTTGTTTAAGCCAGTACTTCTGTTGCTCATTCCTCTGGCTTGTTGCTCCAATGGTTCAACTCACAAAGTTGAACCCTATTCGTTATTATTAATTACATCCCTGTTTCCCCCTCTCTCTTCCCTGTTAACTTTCCTAGAATGTTCTATTCCTTAAATTACAAACTTTAGCTGGAATCTGTTTTCAGTCTTTCAATACACAGGAACACTGAGAGCACTACCTAATTTAAAATATTCTCAAATGACTGATCAGATTGAAGCTTTAGACCACAGTACAACAAGCTTTTAGATCTATATAACTGAAATAGCCTGAAAATATTTAACTGTGGGTGCCTCTTCACAAGAGGTTTAATGCTCTTTGAAGTCTCATTAAAAAATTTACCTCCACACCAGCGGAGCACAAATGGGGCGTAGAGGCGCGTTATCTCTCCAATTATGCGCATTATCGAATGCGTGTCAAATCGCGAGTTTTATTTTGCTCCGTCCGTTAAAGCGCATTTTGACTGTGTGAATATGCGCTTCGGCGCCTCTTGGCTCCTCTCGTGCAGAGGGATTAGGCATAAATGCGCTTCTGCGATTATGTGCATAATCGGCTAACCGGGCGCAAAAGCGAATCCTTGTAGAGGGGACCTATGAGAGCAAACTTTTCGTGAACTTGAGTTCAGGAGAAAGGGGGCTAGATTTATTAAGCTCCCAGGTTAGCTTATCTTTCAAGCTACTCCCAAATGTGCTTTTGAGGGCTCTGCCATTCTTCTCTTAGGACAGAGAGAGAGAGAAAAGCCAACAGTTATTTCTGCCTGGACTGAATTGCAGGCAAACCTGGATAACACAATTATCTACATGTGGTATTATACTACAGTTTATATATCTAGATTGTTTGTAGTAGTAACACATAGTGTCGGAGGAGTAGAAAAGGAACTTTTACTCACATATGGTGGTACTGGTTAGACAATATTGGAATGAGATTATACGTAGTATAAAGGAAATTACAGTTTTTGAATTACAATTACTTTGTTACTGTACTTTTGGGAAATACTAACATCAGATGATTAGGGATATATGGTGATGTATATACTAATAGTAGCACAGTTGGCAAAAGCTTGGTGAACAGCTCATATACCATCAATATTACCAACAGAAGATACAGAATTTCATGTCCATGAACAACATTAGCAGTTATAAATTGTTATGGAATGGACAGATAAACTGAATGCACGGTTTAAAAAACAACACAAGGATTCCGGTTATTAGTCATTGGAACTACTAACTCTGGATACACTGACATAAATGCTCAGTACTAGAATATTAATGAGAACAAATGTACATTAGAATGTATAGTAACTTACAAAATAAAAATGGAGATTGTTTCCAGTAAAAAGTGTATAGGATTGAACCTTTTTTGTAAGAAATTTACAAAACAGAGCTTGTTCACATTAATAGGTAGACAGATAGGATTGCAATACTTTAATTAAATGAATTAAAAGATAATGGGGAGCACAATCTTATGGCCTCTAAACAAAGTCTGGAAGGCCATAGGACAGTTCAGATCCAGACAACACTCCGACCTTGGACCAAGGAGCCTGAGCTCTCTGCCTCTCCCCCTTGGAGCTGGCATGGAGAGAACTGCACCAGCTTGCCTCTCCAAGGTTGCAAAGGTGACTTCAGAGGGAAGGGGAAAGGGGCATGCCATTGGGCGGGATAGGGAGGGAAGGAGTGAGTTTATGCCATATCTCCAGGTCTCCCCAGCCCCCTTCCGTCCCCCCTCCCTGATGTCTCAGCTAGGTGGGTGAAAAGTCTCATCGAGCAAAAATGCAGACTGGGGGGGGGGTATGGAGGGAAAGATTGCCTCGACAGCTCCTCCTGATCTGTATAACCCTCCAAATTGTTCCATAGGATTGCACCTTTAATCCCTTTAATTCAGGGATTAAATCTCCAAATATTAAGCACAACTTGGAGTTGTAACAAAATGTTCTAGTGTGGAGTCCTTCTGTTCAGTGTTTCAGCCAGATAGCCATGGCTTCCTTCAGGATACTCCATTCCTCCCTGCACCCGTCAGTCAGCATTCCGTAGCTCCTGAGCACATTCAGGGTGTGTTCGGACAACACTTTAGTCTACAGAGTGTGAACAGTCCACTCCACTAATGACTATCTGCATGCCGCACTTGGGCGACATGGAAGTAGTGCTCTGTGGAGTAGAGTATTCACATTCCATTGTGTAGTCATCTGCCCCTCCCCCCTCATCGAATGGTAGCACTGGTTCCTGCTTACCTTATTGGGGCACCGCCATTCCATGGGGAGGGGCATAAGGGAACGAGAGATACAGCATGCAGAGACACGCCACAGCCGTTGCCAGAGCAATGGTAGAGGCGGTGCATTGTCAGGAGGAGCAATGGCTCTGGCACCACTTCTTTCTCCGGTGATGGCTACGGTGCATCTTTCACAGTGGCCGTTGCTGGAGAAAGAAGCAGTGGTGGAGGCAATGCACCTTCTAACCGAAGGCGGAATCAATGTCCCGTCACTCCAGCGGGTGCACAGCCTCCTCTGTCACTGGAGGTGATGCGCCTGTAGGTTCTCACTGCAGAGGCCACACATGGACAGGCAAAGGGGGCAACACGGGCGCTGACCTGTCCATCACTGGTGGCTGGATCCCATATCGACACATGAGAAGATCCTTCTGCAGCACATATGTGTGGAGGAACACACGCCACCGCAGCCACAGAAGCAAGAAGCTGCAGAACCCCACCCCCCCATCAGGGCCATAGCAACAGGGAAATGGGTGGCTATAACGAGTGGCAGAAGAGTTGCTTGCGCGTCCTGTGCCCATCTCTTGTGGCGAACGGGGACGGGAGTCAGAGGAAACTGTCCTGGTCATCACAGCTGCAGGACAGATCCTTGCACCCCCCTGCCCTGATATTGGTGGATGAATTTCTCCTGCGGTTTGACATTATATGTCCAGCTGCAGGAGACATCCTTTGCCCTCCACTCCGCAATCCATTTGGGGATCGGCTTGAGGGGATAGAAGGAACTCCTTCTATCCCCTTGAGCTGATCTCCAGATGGATTGCTGAGTGGGGACAAGGGACATGCTTGTAGCTGGGAACACGTGGGGCCCCACAATCAGCGATGCCCAACGCAGAGACAGCATGTCCCTCTCCTGGGAAGCATGTGGGACTTCTTGATTGCTCCACCCCATTAAGGGACAGGACAATTGGCGCCTCTCCAAGAGCTTCCCGGGATAGGATTATTTCCCATGCCGATAGAGGCATGCTAGTCAAAAGCGTCAGGGGCTTCTGCCACTCTTTCCTCGCAACCCTGTAAGCATGTGAAACAATCCATGGAGCCCGCCATATGACATAAGCAACACTTGTGCAGAGAAACAGCTCTGCAAGCCATTGGATATCTCCATTGGTTATTTTTGGAAAATAGCTAATTGTGGCGTGTTTCCCCCCCGACAGATGACACGGTTGCTTAAATAGCCTACCATTGACTAAAGTGTTGTCTGAACTGACCCTTTGTCTTCATTATGCTGTATTTGAAGGAGGGGGGTTGGCTCTTTATATTCTTTTTCCTAAATATATTTCCTAATTCTGCAAACTTTGGGTTTCCCCCAAGCATGCTGATACTTCCCTCTTCTTTCTCAGTAGCCACATTTTGGCTATATAGCCATCTTAACCACCAACTATGTTTAATATTCATATAAACAAATGGGAACTGCAACAAAATGTTGATAAATATTTCAGGCTTCCAGTCAGCCAGCATGGCCTTTTCTGGGATACTTTATTCCTATGTCCCTCCTGCTGGGTTTCTGTCCTGTCCCTTTCCAGTCAGTCAGTGTCCTATAGTCACACAGCATGCTCAGTCCACACTGGGATGTTTGGAAGATTTAGGGTTTTTCTTAAAGGTCTTCTTGTACTTCTACAAAGCTTGGGATTCACCCAAGCATGCTATCTTCCTGTTGTGGCGTGAGTTGTGTCACTTTGGCTACATAAGCAAAGGCAATCATATCTGAACATGGGAAATAGAGGGGATGATAATGTATGATTACTGTGTGCTGCTTCACATATTGTGAGATTACTAGAGACATTTAAGCAATACGGAACTAAGTAGCAAAGTATCTGGCCCCTATTTTGTCAAGAATGAGAAAATACTGAAGGGCTGAATCCAATGGTGTCTTTCCATTCATGGAATAGTCTTTGATCAAGCAGAGGCCTGCTAATGGAAGAGAAAGTGATTATTTCAGATTCCCCCTCCTACCAATCATGCCACCTTCCATGCTGTTCTGGTGGATCCCCAACCCTCTGGAACAGTTTTTCAAAAGCACAGAAGGCTGTATGGGAAAGGAGGAAGGTAACAATGTGTTGGATCAAAAGCTTCTTCACAAATGGAAGAGCACCACTGTACTCAAAGATAGGGGGTTATTGGCCTCCCTCTAGATATTATCATACACTTGAAAATGAAAAGGGCTGTGGTAGTGTCTACCATCACTGAGACTGCTTTCCTCCCTGTATATCAAACAGATGAAATGGCTGAGATTATGTAGCTCCAAGAATTGGTACCCGAATATGCTTTTTTCCCTCCCTATTTATTTTTCGTTTTGTGTCATTTTAGATTGTGAGCCTGTGATCCCAGACAGTCTTATCTTTTCATCTCTGGATGCTAGTTAGAAAATTTTCAGCGGTTTATAAATAATAAGAACATCATTATCAATAGTCTGTGGTCCACAGGTATAAACCTATTGAGTGCCAGCTTCTGTTCATCAAATGTAGATTACAAGACAGTACCCTCAATTTTCCTTTCCCTGGAGATCTTTCAAAGTTTGATCATAAGCAATGTTATAACTATTCTTTGAATCTTAATATATTCTTGAGAAACAGCCTTGAAAAACAATAAATGAATTGGATTTTCTCTTACTTATCTCCCTGTCTTTGAGATTTCTATGATAGGTATAATGTAGAATTTCATCAGCTTGCTGACAAGTTTAGTTGGTTTGATCTAGCACAGCACAGAACAGCTAAATATCTGTTCTCAGAGATAAATTCTCACCTTAACTAGCAA
This sequence comes from Anniella stebbinsi, assembly GCA_029215795.1. Classification (NCBI taxonomy): domain Eukaryota; kingdom Metazoa; phylum Chordata; class Lepidosauria; order Squamata; family Anniellidae; genus Anniella; species Anniella stebbinsi. Next base: position 64,100,955 of record JARDYH010000001.1, on the reverse strand, counting down.
AATATCAACAACCATTCTGCTACCACCCTAGAAAATCTGGCTGAAAGTAAAGGGAAGCTCTTCTTACAGATATGCTACATTTTCACCTCTCTCCATTTTTACTCATATGATGTCTGTTTCCCCAGATAACAGAAATAGAAATAATAATCAAAAGAAGAGATCAGACTTGCCAATTTTCACCTACTGCCAGATAATGCTTTATGCTCACACATTTCCAGCAAGTATTTTTCCATTTTCATATTTAAACTATTTGTGATGCATAAATTGGGATGGGGAATGCCACTAGGAGATGGAAAGGGAAATGAAAAACTCCTTTTCGGTAAGCAAAGAGCCATTTTAAAAGTGCCATCTTGTAAGTGCCAAAAGAAGACTATTATGAAATCTCATTCTGCAATAAAAGAGGAAAGCTGCTTTAAACATATCTTTTGAAACAAATAAGCTGCTTCCATTCATTGAAATATTTTAAAAGCTTTCTATTAAATTCTTATGTTAAGTCACTGCAAAGATAGTATTTATTTATTTATTTGCATATATCCTGTTGAAGCTCAGAGTACCTTAACATGGGTCTCTCAAAGAGTTTCCCATCCAGGTGCTGACCTCTTTAAGACCTACTTAGCTTTTAATGACATAGCAGCACAAATGTGTCCTCAGACTACAGATAGATAACTTTATTTGCATATGGCCAATGGCCTTTACAATTTTACACATCAAAACATCCATGCCCCCCTCCTCCCACTATACCCCAGGCATTTTCCATTCTGGGCTCTAAGTAACAGGCAATCCCGCCGATTTGGCTATTATGTTAACTCATCCCCTTTACACTCTATACCGTTTTGTAACAAAAAATTTTGATGTTTTTTTTTAGCTGCTAATGCGAAATTGGCCACCAATCTTGAGTTTGCTGCATTATAGTCTGCTAGTAGGTCCAGGATGAGGTCCTTTGGTGTCAGACCCCTTCTTTCTTTCAGGAGCTCTTTTAAAAAACGCTCCCTCGCTTCTTGATATAGAGGGCAGTTCAACAGATAATGGACTAAGTCTTCAACCTCCTCCGACCCACAAATACAAATCCGTTGCCCAAATGGTATCCCTTTATACTTTCCCTCCAAGTATTCCGTTGGCATTGTTTGGAACCGAAGGGCAGTGAATGCTTTCCTCAACATCGGGAATGTTAAATCCTGCAAATAATGTGCCCGATATTGTTCCCCCTTTATTTGGCTAAACCATGGTGAAAAGGCCTGTCGCTGACTGGTTTGTACATTACCAAGGGTATCAACCTCAAAAATTCTATTTCTAATATCCATGTTATCACACGCTAGCAGGTCTCGGTCCTCCGTGAAGTAGAGTTGCGACAACTCCCTCCAACTTCGGGCCCACCCTCCTTTCACAGACTGCTCAGCGAAACATAGTCTAGGTAAACTATTTTCTTCCCTACTTATTAGGTTTTTCCCATATAGAATAATTTTCTTATGTATTCTAGCCTTAATGGAGGGGAGATCCACTTCCATTCTTAAGAGGGCAGACGGCACCCCTCAGACTATTTTCTAGTATACTGAAACTACAGAAGCCCATAAAGCCATTTTTTTTCTTTCCAGTTCAGTCATAGCACAACTCTAACATAAATACAATGCCAGTCCAGTCAACATGTCTCAGGTGGCTGATTTTCCTTCCTGTATTATATTTAAAGCACCATGCACCACATACTCAGTGTTCACCATCACCAACAACAGATCAAGTTGTAGATCTCTGTTGAAAACAGCGTGATGTCAGTGCACCAGATGAGTTAGATGAAGGAAAGAATCAATTCACAACACAATTTTTAGAAGCCTAATGAAACAAAAGTATTAACAAGTTGTCTAAAATTGGACAATCAAACAACCTGACAAGTCTCTCTGGGAGGACGTCTTATTTGATGTTCTGGCACAACAGGGGAGGGGAACTATTTAGCCCCAAGAGGCCAGATTGCTCTCCAGCTCATCTACTGGGAGCCAGGTGACATCAGAAGGCGGACTATCCTCAAAAGCTCCAATCCCTGGCATCATTGTGGATATTCTCCATGCAAAGAAAGGCATGGATGTGCTTCGCTGCATGTAGAAACTGCTTTTGTTCTGTGCGCAATGAAGCAGGAGCCATCACTACAGGAATATAGCCACCCTGGGAAAATCTTTTTGAAAGGAGGGATATAAATATTATTAAATAAATTAACTGTGACACCACTACTGAGACTTCACCACCAGCTCTTCTACACCTTGGTGTTGATTGTCAGTACTAGAGACCCAATATGGCAAACACTTTCTTTAATTACTTTTTATTATTATTTAAGCATGCATGCCCAACTCCCTTTTCTTCTGGTGTACCTAGAGATAGGGCAATGCTGCCACATAGACTCTCCAAATATAGCAATTACTTTCTTAATTTAAGAAAGAAATGTGGCCAAGTTTGAGAATGCCAATAGAAAAACTCTTCATTTGCAGACAATTTTCTTCCCTGCAAGGAGTCAGGCTAGTTGTTATTACAGTGTATTTGCTCCAAAGCTTTCATTCCTTTTTCCCATAACTGGCATTTTGACTTTTACAAGAGCAATCATGAGAGATTCCATATATGTATTGTTTAATCAAAACATCTGCCTGCCCAGTATTATATTTTTAATCTACTTTCACCACACTCTAAACCTATTACTGATACATTTCAAGAATTTACTTTTTTCTGTTATTATTCAGAAAGTTCAGGATTTTTGATACAGAGGCAGGCAGGCACAATAAAATCAATCAGTCTTTTTCCCCTGCTGTGAAGCTTTTATATCAATTCTCTTGACTGCTGCTGCACATAACAGGAACAGACCTATGACATAAAACTAAACAAGGTTTGCTAGTGTTAGAGTTTTGAGAATTAAGCTGAAAAATCTAAATATTATGTCATGATATTTATATGACACATTTAAATGTCATAGATTACTAACATATAGATTCTCCGTGACTAGCATATCTTGGGTGGTGGGGGAAGTAATCAATTGATGCCATGATTTTCATTTCAGCACCTAGGACAAGAGTTGACTTGGTGCTCCCTGAAACAGACTTAAGATCTCAACTTGCACACGCCCTGGTGTCAGTCCTTCATGCCCAGTGTTTATAAACAGTGAATGAGGTTCTCTTCTGCTCCATTTTCCCTAAGACAGTGAGCTTCCTGTAATATAGCAATTAATGTGCACTATTTCACTGACATCAAATATGCTACCAGATAAAATGCAGATCAAGCAGGGGAAAAGTGGGAAATTACCATATATCAAAGGTAGACAATGTGGGGCCCGCAGGCACCACTGTACCTCTGGACACCTTTCCTGGCATTCCCCAAGGTGCCCTACCCCTCCAACGTTTGTTTATTTAAAATATAAACACATTTTCTTAGCAGTTGTTTAGTGTGCCAGACCCCACCTCTGCTGTGTACTCATTTGGGGGGGGGCAGGTTACTGGGGTTACTTGTCCTTTCTGACCAGTCATGCCTCCCATGGCCATCATTTTGTGGTGGTGCCCATGACAGTTTCTCAAATTTTCAAATCTGCCCATAGGTCCAAAACAGGTTGCCTAACCCTGCCATATTCAGTCCCTTCCCCCCCCAAAAGGAGCTAAATGCCCACAATATATCTGGTGAGTCAAAATAACCATGGTTCTGGTTACTGAGCAAACTAGTTCAAGCTGTTAACTAATTGTGGTTCCTGATCAATCAAATGAAGACCAATGCTTTAAAATGACCAACCACGTGGGCAGAGCACAGCTGTGCAAGTCCTGGCCATGGAATCTGCATTCTGCCAAGAAGGGCCACTTCTCTGAGGAAATGCCCCTTTAACCACCCCTTTTAAAAAAGAAACCTACTCAGTGCAATCCTACATGCTTACTTATTAGTAAATCCCCATGTATTCAATGGAGCTTAGAGTGATGCAATTAGGTAATTTTTGACCCTGGACCTAATGCTTGTCGGGGGGGGGGGGGGCTTTAGAAGGCCTTGTGTATTATTTTAGTTGTGGAGCACATATCTAACATTTCTCCCCCCCCCCCGCATTACACCATCCCATGCTTTACAACTGCTTCTTATATATTAAAATGCTTGCCAACCCTGATTTAAAAACAAGCAAACAACAACTTTGAGCAGGTGCTGTTTTGCATTTTCAGCTCATTTAAATAACAGCACAATCATGACTACAGGAATACAATAAAGTTTGCTTCTGGTACTCTGATGCCCATCACCTGGCGCTTCCAGGGTGGTCATTTGTTCTTCCCGGGGTGGGGGTGCTGGGCCCTGGACGTTGGCCCCAAGGTCCAACCCTAGTGGTACCACTGGGAGCTCATTCTCTAATAAATGCATTCAGCATTGCAGCCTTAAACCACCCTGTCATGTTTGGACCCCGGAGAGCTGGGCCAGATCTACAATTCAAATCATATGGCTAAGATCCCATCCTGATGAGGCTATATCCCTCTTGCACTTTTATGCCCGGTAGCACACACACAATGACAAATGTTGCGATATGTCAGATAATACGAAACAAAAAGCAGGTAATAATGCTAGAAAAGCGGCATAAGAAATGCATAATGAGCACCACCAACTGTTATCAGCGAACTTCAATAGTAATAAAAAGCGCTCCTGTAGATCTAGACCTGGATTTTCCCCTACCCTACCCAATGCAAGCTCACAGGTGGAGTCAAGCAGCTGAATTGAATTAATAACCGAATCGGGAACTGCTTGGCCGCTGCTCTGGACTAATCCTCGTGAAGCAGAAGGTGGCGATCTTAGGCTCTGTGGCGTCTGTTATGGGCGCTCAACCTCTCAAAAATAACTCACAGATTGTGTGTGTCAGAAGCGTTCGTGGGCTTAAGGGAAATCCGTTCCCTCAGGCGAAACATCCGAACAAGCAGGCTTCTGCCCTCGAAAAGCTTCTACACAATATAAAATGCGTTCATCTTCCAGGTGCCGCACAGGACTCTCTCTCTTCTCCCCCCCCCCCCCCCAATCTGCCGCCACGGACTGACTGACACGGCTACCCCGCCGGAGTTTGTCCACACAGCGGCGACTCTTGCTTGCTCAGACCCTTCCCGGGACCCCAAATAATCGTCTCCCGCCTCAGGAAAAACCAAAAGCTTCGCGTTGGGACTCTCTGGCGGCAGCGGCACCTCGGTTCAGCCTGGCGGGCTTAAATCCTGACGGGAGAGAGACAGGGACGGACGCCAGGTTGGGGAAGCGGCGGCCGCTCGACGCTGCCGAGGGGACGAAGGGGAGGTGGCTTCGCTCCACTCTTCGCCAGCCACCCCGCCGGCCCATCCCACTAACAAACTTCAAGGGGGAAAAGCTCCCGCTGTATCCGGTTCCCCTCACGGGCAGGCAGAGGGCGACTTGCTGCTGCAGCTCTTCGACTTCTTCTTTTCCCGCCAGGGAAGCGAAAGAGACGGAGACTCTCAACCCCCACCCCCAGCAGCAGAGAGCAACAAAATGTCCCCGGTCCACCCAAGCTGCTGCTACTCACCCCGGGTGCAAAGCGACAGGAGGAAAAAGCAGGCGGCGAAAGGGGGGGACGTCGGGAGGGAGCCGCGCTGCTGCTGCTGCTGCTCCTCGCGCGCCATTCTGGCTGCGCTCCTCCTGCCGGCCACTTCACAACTGCGAGGAAGGGAAACGACGCCCGTTCTAGACGCCTCTGTTGCCGGAGCGGAGCCGATTCCGAGCGGCCTCAGGTTGGGATCGCCGCTCAACAGCAGCCACCGGGCGCCGGGTAGCCTGTGAGGGAGAGAGAGGAGGAAGAGTCGCGGAGGTAGCGGCGCCATCTAGCGGGAGAAACGGCCGCTCGCAGCTCTCCTCAGAGAGAAAACAGATCCGACGCAAACCTTCTGGAGTAGCGCCTCTCACGCCTCAAATCAATGCCTCTTTAGCGGCTACGGATTCCCTTTCTTTCTCTCCCCCGCCCCCCTCCCCCCAGTTCAACTTTGGCTGTTTTAAAAACCGAAACACGCGCTATATATAGTACACTTGTGTTGACCGGCGTAATGCCTTCCCGCTTCTCCGCTGCATACTCGCAACCACTAACAGAAAAGTAGTAACTTCTCTTTTCTCCCCGAAAACCCATTAATGCTCAAATTAAGTGAGGTTGAACAGAACATGACAGGGAAAGCGGATTTGGGGGGGGGGGGGGTTCTTGGCCCAGTTATGGGTTAGCTTCAGTAGTGGGTGCTCTACTTTTTCTTTTTTTAACGAGTTCCCAAGATCTATCGACTGATTTTAATGTACAAAGCGAAAAAATGCATACTCAGGATCTCTTAACAGTTAAGGCATAACTAAACAGGGTTAAGCATTCTTTGCAAGAATCCAAGCAAGCATCAGGCCATAGGTAGTCCACTGAAAATTGTTCAGCGCTCCAGTTGTAGACCTATTTTTGTGTGAGCTCCTAGTCAAATTCATAACGCTTTAAAATGGACCCTATTTCCTTTTTTGCTCCTGTTCCTTCCCCCCAAAACTCTAGCCCTAAACTAGAGCAAATATTGTGAAACTTGTAAGGAGAGCCATGCTGGGTCAGACTAAAGGCACTGACATTGACTGGCAGTTGTTCTCCAGAGTTTCAGGGAGGAATCTTTTCCAGCTCTACCTGGAAATGCTGAGGATTAAACCTAGGGCCTTCTGCATGCAAAATATGTGCTCTACTACTAAACTACAGCCCTTCCCCACATTCCTTTTACTCTCAATCACTGATTTCCGTGAAACCCTATGAACTATGGCATCTCACCTAGTGAGGCACAACCGGTGGCCATGACAGAAAGGAACTTTTCACCAGTGGCCCCTCTGTTGTGGAAATGCCCTCCCTGAAAGAAGACCGCCTGGTGCCATAGCTTTCCCAGGTGGCAATATGATAATGTGTATGTATGCAACTCCACAAGTGCATCTGTACTAATATTAAGAGCAGCAAGGGAATTCTTGGAAAATAAGGCAGGTTTTTCCTGAACCTCACCAAGAAAGCTTGGAAATACTGAGCCATTTTCAAATTAAACTAAGGAGAGTTCATCTACCAGTAGAAATTTCTTTAAATTAATCAGCCCAGAATATGACACAAGAGGTAATCTGTTTTAAAATTATCCTATGTTTACACTTATATTATCTATCCAACACACACACACACACACAGGACATTAAAATGAGTAATATAGAGAACCAGAGTTGGGCCATAATCCAACAGATTTAAATGCATTAGACCTGTTAATTTCAATCATGCAATGTCCTCTCTGCACATCTGAGTGAGGGGTAGTTCTGCCAAAGATGCATAGTTCACCTTCACTGTTGTTTTTATCACCAGAGAGAGATGGTTCAGCACAGCTGGCCTTACTGTAGGGATGCATCTCTATGTGCCATTTTAAAAAAGTACTGGGGGGAAATTACCACGTTTTGACTGTTTCTTCAGGTGCAAGTATAAACTAAAACATCAGGGAGAAAAAGCAAAAGGCAGCTGAAACTTTGAATCCATTAAATGGCCAGGGATTTCTTTGAGGAAAGGATGTAGCCTTGCTTGTGTTCATGCATGCACTCTTGAGAATACGTATGTGAGAGCCGTTATGAGCGTTTCTGCAGTTGAGTAGTACAGCAAGGGAGCATTTAGCAGTATTTTAATAAAATGAAACAAAACTACATTTTAAAATCTTCACAGATTGGAATTGTACTGCTCACTTCGTCAAATATTATAAGCAATTATGTGTCTCACAGTGCTAGCAATTGTGATAGACATGGTAGCTGGGAGGCAGAGGGAAATCACGGGTTCTCAGTGGCAAAACATTACCATTTGAGACAGCAGTACTGAGAAAATGTGTTATTCACACAATATTCAGGGAAGAAAAATATAAAGATTCCCTGTGAGTAACAAATGTGCATTTATTGCATGTATAAACTTATTAAGAAGGATCCAAAAAGAGTCTTCTTAAATCCTACTGTAACGATTGCATACAGAACCAGGGGTGATAGTTATTTCACATCACTCCATTTAGAAAAGTCATTCATACGTACACACTCCAGAGTTCAAGTTATTCTGATACTTAAACACTACACCTGCTTTCCAAACACAGCAGACTACAGTAATAATAAATTTCCTCAGGCTATCCAATTCTTCTAAGGGGAACCATGGAATATGTTGTTTGCTTTTACTACCACCTACAGGAAAATAATTCACAGATTCTAAACATACTATAGTCTCACTGAAAGTTCAGAAAATTAAAGAGAAAACTACAGTACTTAACACAATCAACTGCATAGAACCATGACAGTTCAGTTAATGGTTGATAAAAGTTAATAAGCTACAACAGGCAGATAGTGTTGCTCCTTAAAGCAACGTAACAAATGGGTTATGATACTGATGCAGACTTATACATATTATATGCACTTTTATGCAGTTAGAACTCCGATCTTATACATACTTATCTGGGAAAAAGTCACACTGAGGATAGGATTTCTAAGACAACATGTATAGGATTACACTGTAAGGCTGCAATCCCATGCATACCTTGGATGCCTTGGATTATGTCCCACTGAATACCATAGGACATACATTTAAATAGACATGGACAGGATTGTGCTCTAAGACTTGAGAGTTTCTTTTGAAAAGCCAAATTTCTTTTAACATGCAGTGTCATAGGAAGCTCTCTTATAATGAGTCAGACCACTGGCCCATCTAAGCCAGTATTGTTGATGACTGGCTCTCCAGGGTTTCAAGTAGAGTTCCTTCACCACACAGTGCATAGTTAAACTATGGAATTCATTATCACAAGATGTAGTGATGGCCACCAATTTGGATGGCTTTAAAAGATGCTTGGATAAATTCCTGGAGTGGCTATCTCCAGTAGCAGAAGCAGTAAGCCTATATACACCAGTTGCTGGGGTGTGTGGGTGGAAGGGTTCTGTTGCGTCTGTGTCCTTCTTGTGGGTTCCTGGTCAACAGCTGGACTAGGTGGACCTCTAGTCTGATACAGCATGGTTCTTCTTATGTACCTTCCTAGCCCTACCTAGAGATACCAGGGATTGAACCTGGGCAATTTTGCATGCAACACATGTGCTCTACCACTGAACTATGGTCCTTGAGCTACAGTCCTATCCCTAAACTGTCCTTTAATTTCAGTTTTAATGAACAGATTGCAGAAGAATTATTTATTAAGGTGCATCAACAAATACAACAGTCCTGCATGTGAAGAAAGGGGCCAGAAAGGCTACAGTTTAGTTGGAATGGCCAGCGTTGGCCTACCTTGCAGGACTGGGGCCTTGGAGGGGGAAGGGGAGAATTCTGAGGAGAAACGTTATAAGACTTCAAGCTACTGGTTCCCAGCACTCACACCTGGCCCTCTCATTCTTATCTTGGGAGGCCCAAGCTTCAAGGTCAGAGTTAATTGGAAGTGAGCTGCAAGAGCTTCAGCTGTGGGAAACGGCCATTCGCAGGGAGGGGGGCTCGTGGTGTGAGCAGGACGGCCGAGGACTGGTTTCGGCTGGTCACGGTACCAGCTAACCCAAAAAGGGATAAAGGGAAAACCCAATGGGTGGAAGCTATCTTCTCCTGGACCGGTGCATGGAAGGAGGGATCCCTATTCAGCAAGTTGATGCTGGGGAATAGATTTATTGCTTTCAGGTCTGGCGCATTCCAGGGAAAGACTTGTCGCCCTTTGGGTGTGATTTAGAGTGAGTTAAACTGTTTTATTGTTTTACTGCTGCTAATTTCTACATCAAACCTCATTCTACCTCCCCGCTACCTCTCCCTTCCTTTCCCAGCTTGCATTTTGACGGCTTATTGGACCGACTGGAGCCTTACGTGGTTAGACATTAGGATCTCAATAAATTGCTTCAGTCCTTAAACTTGTGTGGTTATTTCTAACAGCTGGCTTGGGGCTACTTGACCTTGAAATAGGGAGGTGGGCTTTGGGGGAACTCTGCTAAAGAGTTCTGCACCTACCTGGAAAGAAAGGGGTCTCTTTCCTTCACACTGCATCTAAGAGATTATTCATTTGCTTAATGTGAACTTTTTATGGAACAGGGTCAGCATGCATCCCTTACCCTCTTTGTTACAACCTTCAATACCATTCCTTTCTTAGGCATTTCCGGCCCCCAGAAAATAACATGCTGTTAGCTGTCAAGCAATAGCTTGCAAACAGAAAAGTAGATGTTCAAATATTAATGAAAAATCTATCACTAGTAAAAAGAGCAATCAAATTTTACATTGGTAAGTAGTGCATTAGTGGCTTTTAAGACAAATTCTAATGATATACCAATTTCTACTTTTCTATTGTAAACATTTCTGTGACAATGAAGTAAGGCATTAAAGAACAAGTACAACGACACAGTCCAGCCAAATTCAACATTTTAAAGCTGCAAACCTTAGACTTACTGGCAGGTACCCTTGAGCTAAGTGAGGCTTACTTCTAAATAAGTAGGTTAAAGATTGAACTGTTCAGTCCCATTCATTTCAGTGGAAAAGATTTAAGCACTGGATTTATTTTCCTATTGAAATCAATAGTACAGAAAAATTGTGACTTTGGCTGGATCTTTCCTATAGTTTGAGGATGGGGGGGAAATCTTAATATCTTTTAGAAGGTTTTGTATTTGTAAACACACAACAACATGACAGTGCAATACACCATACATTATTTTTCCTGTTTCATTCCTTGGAATTAAGCATAAGGGGCATCTTGAATTATCATAGTCTGATCACTATGTTAGAAGTGTGTTGAAACACTCACACTAATCCCTGCTTCAACCTTCTTTTTAAGTCACAGTTTGTCACCATTTTATAGAATAATACAGGAAGAAGACATCCTTCCTACCTGATGCAAGTTGGTCTGCCGCACAAAATCCATCTTCCAATTGAAACTGTTTATAGCCCAAAGGGATGTGCACAGATACTTCATATAGCTCACTGTTTTTGAAGTGCATTGAACCAGGGGTTTCCATCCAGGAACTTAGCTGTAGTTGGAATGACATGTACAAAATAGCTGGTGATATCAGTGTACTTCATTGAAACATTACCCCACATACTTTGAACTCCACATGTAAACATTTTATATGGAGGTATATATTCAATTGTATTCACTGCCTAATAATTTAGAAAAACTACACCTACAACTACTGTTTCAGTCAAGTAGACCAGGGCTCAGAAAGACTTCTAACTTGGAGCTACTGCCAGTCACAGTTGAGCAGGAGTGCAGAACCTCAGACTTGGGGGGCAAATCCAGCCCTCTGAGGGTTCCCCAGATGGCCATGACCTCTTCCCTAGCCACACATCCTTAGCCCCAGCCACCAATCATTTGGTGGTTTCCTGATGTTGGGATAGTTTTTCCTCCATTCGTAAAGCTTCATTACTGGCAGTGAGAGATTTACACTAAAATATCATGGTATTTTTTGGAGGTTTTGGCCCCATCCACCACTAAGAACATAAGAAGAGCCATGCTGGATCAGACCAGGGGCACATCTAGTCCAGCACTCTGTTCACACAGTGGCTAGCCGGCTGTCAATCAGGAACCCACAAGCAGGATACAGGTGCAACAGCACCGTTGCACCCATGTTCCCCAGCAACTGGTGTCCATAGGCATACTGCCTCTGATACTGGAGGTAGCACATAGCCATTAGTAGCCATTGATAATCTAATCTTCTCCAGGAATTTGTTTATCTCCCCCCCACACACACTTAAAGCTATTCAAACTGGTGGCCATCACTACATCTGGTGGTTATTATTTCCTAGTGGGAAAACGTCAAGGTGTGCTAGTATTACAGTGGCTCTCAAACCTCCTTCAGTAGACTTTCCCTTCTAAACACCCCCTTCCGAGTGTAAAATTCAAGAAATTTAGTATATCACCATAAGAACATGTTGGATCAGACCAAGGGTCCACCTAGTTCACACAGTGACCAACCAGCTGTCAAGCAGGAACCCACAAGCAAGACACAGGTGCAAACAGCAGCCTATCACCCATGTTCCCCAGCAACTGGTGTATGTATATAGGCATGCTGCCTTAGATACTGGAGGTGGCGCATAGCCATTGATAGCTTTCTCATCCAGGAATGTATCCAAGCCCCTTTTTTTAAGCCATCTAAATTCATGGTTATCAGTACATCTTGCAGTAGTGAGTTCCATAGTTTAACTATACACTGGAATATAGCCTGAGAGCGTCTCTGAAATGGAATTTGGCCCTCGGGCTGAAAGAGATTCAACACCTTTGCAGTAGGCAATACTGGGCTAGATAGACCAATGTTCTGACACCATAGGCAAATTTATATTATTTCTGTGTCCAATGCAACTTCCATCTCACGTGGAATTTCATGTACATAAAATATCTAGTTTTGCCAATAAATTGTAATATATTTTAGAGTAGTTTATATTTTAATCCCAAAATCCTAGATAATGCACATCTATTATAAATGCTTCTTACAAATTCAGAGTAATATAAGAATACTTTAACAACTCAATGGCACATAATAATGCCTTATCAGAATTGTTCGGTACAGGCATCTTTTTTATCTTCTTTTGACCCTTCACTCAGCACACACATTAACCGGAAATCAATTAGAAGTATAACTAATTAAAACACAATGACACTGAAAACAAAGCAGGCAAGTTTACTTAATTGAATTTCTTTTGTCCATTCTAAAACAACGGCAATTGGTTTTTTTCTTCTATATTTCACAAACTTTCCCCTGAAAGATAGATTCCCATTTCAAGAATCTATCGGGAGCCACTTGCAAAAGGGGTGGAGCCAAGAACACCACGATAGTTTAGCTTAAAGCTCTTAGTGCCAGTAACTAAGCCTTAGCAGAGCCTTTCAGAATGGAAAAAACCTCTGTGCAAAAGCCATGGAACCACCAATCCGTGATGAAAGTGGGTGGGGCCTAGGGAAGGAGGCATGGCCATTTGAGGAATTCGGAAGGGACAGACTGAGACCCCAGGAGAGCCAGATTTAGCCCATTTCCCCAGCCCTGTTTCAATGGAGCAATCTAATGGGCCTGTTCAGACAGCACTGAGGGCTCTGGTTAGCTTAACCATGCTTCTCTGTGGTTAGCACTAACCACAAGCCATATACTCGCACACAACACTGTTAACCCTGTCTGGTTCCCAGTTTCGTTAACCACACGCTAACCACAAAGCAGTTAGATGAGCACCTCCGAATGCTCCGCCCTATATCCCATCAGCCTTCACGCTAAGAGAGCTGGCAATTGCGTGACTTAGGCTATTTAGGCTGCTCTATACTGCTAGCTCTTTGGTTTCAGCCCCTTAACCACAGCTGCATTCCATAAGACACCTTAAGCCAAAGTTAGTGCCGCTAACCCTGCTGCAGAACGGGGTTAGTGAAGCTGACCACAATGTGGTTAGCAGAGGCACTTGGTTAATGAAAATGCATGTCAGACGACACCGTTAAACCTGCTGCTTAACCAAAAACTCTTAACCAGCATGGTTAATGGTGTTGTCTGAACGGAGCCAATGTCCAAGATGTTAAGCATAGCAGCCATTTAGCCCTGCAGTTAGGAGAAAGCTACTCTTGATACTCAGCACCATATTAGGTCCAAACTAGACATAAGGCTAAATGCATACACAATTATTCATTATTAGTAAATAAATTAATAATTATTAGCATAATAAAAATGCAAAAAGCTCAGCCGTTTGCTGTTTTAATAAATAGCAGAGGTAAATGTGTGCATGGGGGAACTGCAAAGCATGGAGAGGGAAAGCTTAACCATTTCCATCCCTGCCATGATCCCAATGAAAATTACACTTCCTGTGCTTCTATGACTTCCAGGGGAAAAAGAAAACGCTCCCATTGGTACCAGGAAACTTAAGAAATTATTTACCATGTCAGAATGAATGGTTCTCACATAGTGAGACAGGTTCTTGGTGAGCCTCAGAACTAAGGTCCCTTAGGATCCTTAAAGTTCCCTCAAAATAAAGATGCATTAGATCAAATACAGGTCTACATAACTCAAGCTATGATGTGCCATAGTATTTTACAAAGGGCCCCCAGGTTCAATATTATACACCGGTTTTGTCTCCAATATGTATTTGTTTTTTATTCTATGGCTAGATCTAGAGCGTTATTACACAGGGGAAATTGCGTTTCCTTACCATCGCTTCTCCGCCCCTGCTTTTGTCCCTCGTTACTTTCGCTTTCTGCCCAGAGGTAAAAGAGGAAGTAAACAAAGACCACGTGGCCCATTCAGGGGCTGTTTTTATTGGGCTGCTTCCCCTGCACATTCCAATTTTTAAAAAAAGTTGAATTGAAAGGGGTCTATTTTGCAAAGAGAAAACAAGCTGAAGGAGTAGGAGCCGCGCAGGAAGTGGACATCGTCTAAAAGTCGTGCTCACCTCTGTAATTGGGCAGTAGCGAGCATGCGGTGAAACACTCGTCTGATGAACCTCCTACACTACAGTTTTATAGTGGGATTGAGGTGCACTGATAACTGCTGGGGCACATTACACATTCCATATACCATTTTCATCATATTATTTCCTACTTTTTATTCCACGTTATCCAAAATTCTGCAACAAAAGTCATTGTGTGTCCTACAAGATATAAATACACAAGAGGGATATAGCACTACCATGATGGGATCATAATGATCTGATCCCCGGTGTAAATCTAGCCTTAGTTAGCAACCAATGATGGGGCTCTGTTTTCTACTTAGATGCCATCAGAATTCTGGCAGCCAATAAAAGATTGCTGATCAATCACAATCTTACACAGTTTTAACTGCATATAACTTTAGCCCATATTTTCCGTATTAAAGGTGTGGGCAGATTCCTTGGGGAACTATTCTATCTCCTTCAGCTAGGATTAAGAAGCAGTGTCCTCTCTGCATGCTATTTCTTGATGTTTGTGGCATCTGAGCTTGTGGCTAGTCACATACAGGAGGAGAGGAGGCTCCAGGATCATTGTGGTTGTGCTAGGAATCCTAAAAGCCAGATGCTGCTTCCAACCTAACCAGCTCCAAACAAAGGGAGAGCAAACAGGGTGATACTGAATCGTGTGCAGGTGGTGGTGAGGCTCTAATATATCTGGACCTCAGCAAGTGCCTAACTTGTCAACTTGTCTGTGTTCTTTGATAATGAGATGAAGTACGTTTAAGGGTCTCAAGGCATAATCTGATGGCACACGAGGCAGCCATCTTGTTGCAGCTAATCAGGCCTGGGTCTGGTCAGTGCTTGGAGGGGGGAATCACCTGGGAGGCAAGCATGTCTTTCCTGGGCTTTCAAATCCACAACCAGGAAGCCTTTTTGAGATAACCATTCTTCCAGAGCTAAGGAAAGCACCCCTTGTTTAATTATCACCTTCCGAGTTTGATCTCCCAGCTCAGGTGGTGAGAGAAAGCACTTTTCTGCCTGTGCCATGCACCAGATTGCTGAACTCAGCTGGTAGCGTTCTTGCCTTCCCTCCTTTGGCCAAAGCTAATAAAATAGAACAAATTCATTTGTTCCAATGTCACTGTCTTTTCCTGTCACCTGGGCATGCTGTCGTCCTGAATTCCCCAGTGTGCCTCTTCCAACCAAGTATGTTGGGTGCATTTCAAGATCCTGTGACTCCTACATAGAAGTAAGTACTCCCAAGAGTTGGCATAAGACAGTGAGTGCTTTCTATGAGTTTTTTTTACCTTATTTTTAAAATATCCTTCCCTTCCCTATCCAGTCCAAATTCCCTCTTCATTTGGACTGGATGTGCAGAGTATAGGTTTCTGATCAAGGTCCAAGAGGAGAGGTTCTTCTTTCGCCACATCTCCTAACCACTGAACAACACTACCAGAGCTGTACCTACAAGGAAGGAGGAAGGGAGTGGGCTATTGGCACACACAGACAAGCATAGTGGGCTTCCTCCATCCCAAGCAGATAACTGGCTTGTAGCTCTTGGGTAAATGACAAGAAAGGTGGTGGTGGAAAAATGACCACTCAGTCTCGAACTATGAGCAGCCTGCCCTGGGAGGGAACAGGGGTACAAGCAGCCACCCATTCCAACAGCTCTCTGCTGCTTAAGATGTCATGATTTCTTGTCAAATCCCTTATCTATATCCAGTTGCCTTTTCCTGTTTTCACTCTCTGTGAAGATAATTATTCTTGTCTCATCTTCCTAATGCTGGCCTCCCTAAAGACAAGATGCACCAGAGATTTGCAGAGCTTGTACATGCTGGGACTCCATTTATTTATTTATTTATTACATTTTTATATCGCCCAATAGCCGAACCTCCCTGGGCAGTTTACAACAATTGCATCGATAAAATATGAAACAATAAAATATAGATAAAATACAATACAAAAGTTTTAAATTACCAGCTAACAGCAAGCTAGCAGCAAGAAATTTAGAATTTAGTACCAGAGTAAAAACAAACTAAAAAGCTAAACTGCATGGGAAAATAAAAAGATCTTCACCTGGCACCAAAATGAGCACAACATAGGTACCAAGTGAACTTCTCTGGGAAGCTCATTCCACAACTGGGGTGCCATAGCAGAAAAGGCCCTTTTTCTAGTAGCCACCTACCTCACTTCTTTTGGCTGGGGCTCCTGGAGGACTGCTTGTCATGCCCCCACTGGATGTGTCTTCCTCAGAGGAAGAGCTAGAGGCCCCAGAAACCCCAGGCACCCCAAACCAAGTTCTGCCACCAGACCCCCTGACTCCTGGGAACGTTGTTGCCTCAAGCGACAGGCTTGCCAGGCTCCTGTGAGGAGTGCCTGCCTCCAAAGAAGGTATCCTTGGGAGAAAGTGATTCCTTCATGGAAAACCCAGCTAGTTGGAACAACTTGGCCCATCCTGCCTGTGCCATGTATCTTGTCTCCTGAACTGTGCCCTGTGATTGATGCTCTGTTTCCTGACTTTTTGAACTGCCTGAAGATCTTGCTTCTGGACTGCACAACATACCTGACTGATTTACTGTGTTCGATCTCTTGCTTGTTACTGGGACCACTCCTGTTGTTGCCTGATCTACTTTGTCTACCTGCCTGCTGTGTTCTGACTTCTGCCTGAATCTAGACCATCTCTGATATAGCCTGAACCCCATTGGATAACCATTGGTAGGCTGTGAGATTTGCAGACCTCACTGCAATTAGAATCTGCTACAGCCAAAGCGGACACTGCTGAGGCTCTATTTATACCTCTATTATGTGCAAGAGGGCTGCATTCCCATCCTGGACCTTCTGATCATTTTGCCCAATGGTTTGCAATCGAGTGCAACCACACTTCCATATAATTATGAGACAGGCCGTGGAAGACCAGCAACCAATGCCCCCTCCTTCTACAACAAAAGAATTATGCAGTTTCAGGAAAGAAACATTGATTCGCTATTCATAAGCTGCCTAGCAAATTGACACAGCAGAAACCTACTCACCTTTCTGCCAAACACACACAGACTCTCTCTGGACATGAAATACCACCATACTGCTTTCTGTGGCAATCAAGCTCTCAAGCTTGAAGCATTATCTACACTCAGCTCTGTCTGCAAGAGATAAAGGTAATGCATTACTTTTGAATAGGAAGGTCTTTCTGCAAAGTGCAAACCCGGCAGTCTGTGACGTGCAAGGACAAGAGCATACATTACAACCATCCAAAAATGCAGTGGCGTTTAAATTGTTTAAGGACTGCATGCAGCAATTGCAACAAAAAGGCAATGAAGATGTAGGGAATACAGTTTTCAGTAGTTTCCATAAACATGTACAGTTGAAAATCTATGCTGTAAGCATCATTATAGCCTGAAAAAATTTAGTACTGTAGCTATACAGAAAAAAATACACAAAATCACAACAACTTTGAGAGAGCAAGAAAAACTAAACACACTATCAGAAAAGCCATTTCTCATGTCCCACAGGGTGCTGCTGATATATTTTGTAGTAATGTCACAGGCACTCATATCTTCTGGCTTGAAAATATGAATCTTGGTGGCTCATAATGCTTGCCTCAAATATGAAGAACACATTACAGCCCCCTAAGTTCTTCTCTGGCGCAGATTCAAACCGGAAAATGCACTTCCTTCCATCTATCTCCAAACGTCTTCCTCTTCTCAGCCAGGTGCCAAGAGCACTACAACATGCAGTTTTCCAGCACTGCTAAGAAACTTCCCTCACTTACTCCATCTTGCTGCACTGACATCAGAGCAGCAAACCAAGTAAAGGTCAATGGGAGTGAGGGTTTGGAGAAAGGAAAGGAGGTAACCAAGCTGAGAGATGGGTGGACTGAAGGGCAGGAAGTTAGTGGCCCAAACTCTGTCATACACCCAAATGACATCAGGGATCCGATGGGGCCCAATTTGGTATGGAATTGGGCCTGGAGTAAACTAAGCTATTTCCCACACTTTGAGCAAAGTAGGTTTTTGATGTTTGAATGGAGGTGTTTACCCCACCACTGTTTTCTTTAAAGTTTGAAGAAACATTCGTGCAAACCTGCAGGAATTACTTGCATGGGAGCCACAACTTTCAAAGCTTCAGTGTATCTTTTTTCTGCCTATTTACAGGTTTATGCCGCCTGTTTAATGCTATAGAATGTTTTCTATCAATGCAAGAATGCACACACAGCCCACAAAAAAAACCCCACCCCGTCACAGTTTTAGAAAAAGTCTAAATCACAATTTTTGTTATCTGCTTTAGGAAATTGCATAAGGAGTTAAGTCCAGTACAGACCACATTTCATTATTGTGAATGCTTATGCTTCATTTCTTACTAGTTTTGCTAAAAGACTTAAACCTTATTGAGGTAGAAGCTTTTCTATAACTGGTCTGGGCTGAAGTCTCATGCTATTCTTTCACCTTACCCTGTTTTTGCCCCAAACTGTATCAACTTTTCAACTTGGAGAACATGGTGCAATGACCCATCTACCCACCACAACCGAATGCACTGCATTCTACTTCAGGAAGAGAAAATGCATGTGTACATGAAAGCGGAAAAGACTATTTCCGGGATAGCAAGGGGTAAAACTGAAATATAATGCAACAAGGATATTAGTGTCGACATGGCAATTCCAAGAGTAGGAAACACAAAAAGATTAGTACAAAAGCAGTGAGGACAAGAGTGAAATTAAATTCTTACAGAATTCTAGTCTAGATGGAGCTTAAATACTTTTGGCAACCAGGGTCCCAAGGGTCGCACGTCAGGGATGGGGAATAAAGTAAGGTAGAAACTGCAGAGCACTCAATGTGATGCATAAGGCAGGGGGACATCCCAAGGGCATCTTGCCCAGGGCTCCCTCAAACCTAACAGAGCAGCTGTATAGCAGCAAGGAATATGACGTTAAAAGGGAAAACCCAAATGGGTAGCAATGTACTTCCGCATTACTGCACCTCTGCCATTAAAGTATAAGTTAATTAGCGTCTAATTTTTTTTTTTAAGATTCAAGTCTCCTGGCAGCCACATTCTGATCTGGAAGATCTGTCCTCATATCCCAGATATTTGTGCACCTTCAATGAATATTCAAGTTGCAGAACAAGGGCACTCTGCACTTGCTCAAAGACATTAATAGTTAATTTCAGGCTGCAGGCTGAAAGCAGATTTTACAGCTTAGATCCGATGAAATATTGGTGTTTATCCGAGGAATATGTTCATCTAAACATCTTAGGAAACAGGGATAAATTCATTAATTCAGTACTGTTGCATTTTTATAAAAGTGCAGAATGCTTGAGTCTTCCATGTGCTTAGAGCTCCCCCTAGTATGCAATTATGCTGTAAAAGTTTTTTTTTTTCTGGGAGGGGGCAGGAGCATTAATTTTTTATAAACAAAAAATTAAGAATTACACAGTAAACAAGGTTCCAATGGAAACTTATAAAAAATCATAAAGTTATTTTAAGATGTTCATCAATACTTGGTAAACAATACCTTCAATACAAAGAATCACTAACTTGTCTATTGGGAAAAGAATTTTCAGAATTCATTTTTGTTGCTATTTTTATCTTGCATTATTAAGCTAAAATAAATCCCTTTTTGTTAGTTGATAAACACAGTGATGTATCATACAAGTAATTGACATGGCCCAAAATTTTGTATTCAGTGTAAAAACAGAGATGAACAAGTTTACAAAATGTCAATCTAATTAAGCAGCTACTTAACTTTGAGCATTTGGACCAGAGTCAAAAACATGTTACTTGAAAGCAGAACTTTAAATCAATAGGACTTACATCATTAAGATTATCACAGATAAGTGGTGGAATCATAGGGTAGTATCCAATGTTAGTCCTATGTCAATTAGACTAATGGAAATGAGCGGAATTTAAGTTAGCAGTGACTAAGTTAAGTCTCTTTTATTGTAACGAGTCTACTCCTAGATAGGACTAACATTGGATATTACCTATATTCTCATATGGGGAAGCAGCAAAAAAATCCAACGTAAGAAGAGTCATGGTGGAACAGGCCAAAGGCAAATCTAGTCCAGCATTCTGTTTGCAAGGTGGCCAACCAGATGCCTACAGAAAGCCCCCACAGGCAGGACATGAATGCAACAGCAGCCTCCCGCTCACAAGACCAAATACTTTTCCATAGGAAAAAGAAAGTCCTGCAATAGGGCCTATTCTTTAGTAAGTGTGCTTAGTACAGTAGTCTCAGGATTTAATCATATGAACGTTTATGAGGGAGTAAATGCCGTTGAATCCAGCTCGATTTACTTCTAAGTAAACATGGATAGGGCTGACACACCTGTAAAGCATGAAGGAAGGATGATACTGCAGGTACAGGGGGGAAAGGGTGCAACCTATCAGGTTAAAAAAGATATAAAAACAGCACTCTAAAGACACCTATTATGGAAACAAAATTAAACAGAATTAAAGTTAAACAGAAGCCAGAATGATGCTTTTTTTTAAAGTAACAATAATAATAATGAACCTGGAACAAAGGAAACGAAGAAATGTATACAGTGGCAATATTTTAACGAATATTAATCAGCGTTCTACTCAAAATATACAGGAATACCCAGAGAGAAGCTGAGCGGCCCTTTTACAACCCCAAATAATTTTACCTCCCAGCCCATATTCCAAAAAATAATACCCCCCAAAAGCCAAAAATATACTGCGCATGCCCTTATTTGAACACCCTTGTCCACGCCTCTTACCTGCGTCAGGCTGCAACGTCGAAAGATTAGGAATGCGAGGCGTCCGCCGTCGCCCCGGCAACGACAGACGTCTCCAGATTCCAGGCTTTGCCATTGGCTGGGAGGGTTCTAGAACGCCCGAGAAGGCGGAAGCGGAAGCCACACGTGGAGCCGGCGACTAGCTGTCGCAGTTTCTGGAAACTTCTGCCTATTGTCGTATTTAAACCTTTTGGCTGGAGGCGGTGATTTCCGCGCGTGCGGGAGGGCGCGGTTGTACCTGAGGGTGGATCGTCCCTGCAGCGGGTGAGAGCCGCTTCCACCTGCTACCTTCAGCCGGGTGCAGTTCTAAGGCTGCGAACGATTTACCTCCGGGAGTGGCCGGTGCAGGAATCCAGGCATGGCTGTGGTGGGCATTGACCTCGGCTCGCAGAGTTGCTACATTGCGGTGGCCAGAGCCGGCGGCATAGAGACGGTGGCCAACGAATTCAGCGACCGATGCACTCCGTAAGTAGCAGGCGGATGGGGGGCGGATGGGGGGGGGAGGTTCCGGATGAGAAGCTAGGATGGAGTGGCGGAATCTCCCAGGCGTGGGCCCTTATAGGTGGGGTGCTCAGTCATGAAAGTGGTGGGCTGTGGATTTCAAAAATTAAAGTGCATACGTATATATTACATTGTCTGTGATTATTGGGTTTTTAACAGGGTTTACTTGTAAGTAAGTGTGGTCCTAGCTTAACAATCTTTGTTTTTAAGGAATGTGTCTAATGTTACTCCCACTAAGAGGAGACCCATTGAAATAAATAGACCAACATTGGATACATTCCTGGGGGATTCCTCAGTATCTTTCCCTAATTTCTCCACCCACGTGAAAATCGTGCTGTCCGCGATCTTTTGCTTCTCGCGGCCCTAACCGTGACTACATTGATTTCAGTGGCGTTTGCTTCCAAGTAAGCCTATAAACATGTTTCCTCAGAAGTAAGCCCCATTAAGTTCAGTGAGGCTTTCTCTCGAGTAACTGTGCACAGGATCACAGCCTTAAGATAGCAGTTGTGTAGCATCCTGACAGGTGCTTATGGGGGGGGGGGGGATCAAGTTGAATTAAACTGGGACTTACTCCCAAATCCGTGTGTTTAGGAGTACAGCCCAAGAGCGATCTTTCTTCTTTCCAGGATTTGACAGTTGCACAGAGTGTGATTGATGTTCTTTATTTCTAGCACATGTATTCCATCCACTAGAGCTCTGCTTTGCAGCATTTTCACTATTGCTGCTTCCTATTTTAAGCTTCAGCTGCCATTCCTACCTACATCTCATGGATGAGAAATACAAGGGGGCATCCTAGAAACAAATTATCCCCACACCTATCTAGCAGCAGTGGTGGGTATTGGTCTATAGGGGAGGAGAGTTGATCATTATCTTTGCTCTGGTGTCTTGATTAAAGAGGGAGGGGCAAAGGTGATACTGCAGTGCTTTCTCACAATTCATTGCTCTCCTCTGGCATGTGATTTTCCTTCAGCTTCTTGATGCTCAGGAGAAGGAAGAGGGAGGGCAGGACAATGATGCAGTTTGAAGGCGGGGCCCTATTGGATCTTGAACAGCTGTGATAGGGCTTGGTCTTACAGAGGCTAGGACCTGGAAGCTTCTGGAGATTTCCCAGATTATGGTAGAGGATGCAAAACAAGTGAATATCTGGTTCGGATGGGGTGAGCAGCAGCCGCCCAGGGCATTTGAGAATCTTTTGAGAGAAAGGTTGTACTGACATATCCACAAGATTGGGATGCTCATACACATGGGAGACTAAGAACACCAGCTTCTTTCCACACTCAAAGCTTGTTGAGGTATCCTTTATTTGGAAGGGACATCCCAAGATACTTAAATCATCATATTGCATCTGATACTCTAGCATATGAAAGCGTATTTTTTATTTATTTATTCCAACTGATACTACGCCATACTCAAATTTATTATGCCATAATTAAATGTGTATGTCTTTAAGGTGCCACAAGACTCTTCGCTCTTTTAGCTTCATTTTCTGTGGCTGATTTTTTGACACTTAAATGTGGATGCTTGTTCAGGTCTGCAGATCGCTACTCCTAACTGTTTTTTGACTTTACGTTTGCATCCCACTCTTCCTGCCAGGAGCTTAGGGTTCCATAGTAGAGTGGATAAGAGTTGCTGATTATTATTATTATTATTTTAAAAAATCATCTTTCTATAGTCATTGTTTTTATTTAAATTGACTTATTAATTTTTAAAATGCCAGTGATAGTCTCTAAAATAATCTGGCATAAATATGAATTTAATACAATCATATTAAATGTACACTTCTAAACTTTTAAAATAGAATCCATGACCTTCTATTGGATGGGTTGACGTAAACCAAAGTTATTTAAATCAGCAATTTCACCCATCAAGAAAAAAGGCTGGTTTCAATTAGCAATTTCACCCACCAAGAAAAAAGGCTGGTTTCAATTATTTAAATCAAGTCTCCTGTTGGTATTTCCTCTTTCCTAAGCTGATGAATGCTGCTCTCTTAATTTACCTATTGAAATATATCTACAGCTAAATAGATCATTAATGCTATCTAGGGGGGCTTGATTTGCATAATTTGTATATAACGATATTTTTACTAACTTAGAAATTATTATGCTACACACTATTTTGTAGGTGACTGCTTGTTATGTATGTAAGGAGCAAAGGCTTATTGTTACTGGGCAGAACAGTTTATTCTCATAAGATAAAAGGGAGTGTACTTGTTTGTTTGTAGATCATACATATTCATAGTTTGAGGACTGAGCAAATTTCAGACGTTTAAAGAGCATAAAAACAGGAGTATAAAGAGCATTAAAATAGCGGCATGCAAGATGGTATTTCCTGGAATCAGAGGTTGAATTTCATTGCCTTTGATGACTTGACAACCCCTGGTACACAGTATCATGTTCATAATAACAGTACTGGCCCTGTTCAGAAGACACCTTAAACCACGTCTTTAACCACGGTGAATCAGGCAAAAAGCCTTATTCGCTGTGGTTTAAGGTGTCTTCTGAACAGAGCCACTGTGTCTGACCTGTTGTGTCAGATTTGTAATTCCTGATCTTGAAAATATATTTCCCATTGCTTTTTATAGACACAGAAAAACAGCTTTTAACTTGGATGCAATGGTTCAGTTGCAACAATACTGGTCCAATAAACCATTCTTGAGCGCTCCTTCTTTGTGCTGTTCTAATATCGTGGTTTAGTGGTACTTCCCTCATTCAGCTGCTACACAAAACTGTTGTTTAAGAAACCAGGAAATCTTCACCAAAGCCAGGTGCACGAGGGGAAGAGGGAAATTGATAAAGATTGTGCGTTTATGGCACATTTCCAGTCTGATCAACCTGGGTTCATTGGCCTGAGTCATTGTGTCTCAACTGAAATTGTGTATCTGAAAGAGTTAATTTTTCAGAGATTATAAACATAAATTTAGCATACCTGTTTTAGATTTTCTTTTAACCAAACTATTTTAAAAAATCAGCTTACAATATTAATGTATTTTAAATCCCATATTTTCTTTAAAAAACAAAACATCAAAGTCATCATGTGGCTTGTTTCCCCAACCCAGCTTCACATTATTCACTGTCACAGGTGAGGGAGGGAAATGCAGAACATGGTGGCATCGGGACATGGGTAAGTTTCACTTCAAGTTATGGAAGGGACAAATTCAACCCAAACCAGCTGTGTGCAGTGCCAACCCTGTGCTGTTCTATAGCAAATGCAGTTCAGTATAAAGAAGTGTAAAGTGATGAGTGTTGGGGCAAAAAATCCTAACTTCAAGTATAAGTTGATGGGATCTAAACTAAGTGACAGTTCAAGAAAGATCTTACAGTTCTGGACAGCTCTATGAAAATGTCAACTCAGTGTGCGGCTGTTGTGAAGAAGAAAATCTCCATGTTAGGCATAATTAGGAAAGGAATTGAAAATAAAACTGCCACTATCATACTGCCCATATATGAATCTATGGTACGACTATACTTAGAATATTGTGTACAGTTCTGGTCACCACTTCTAAAAAGGACATTGTAGAGTTGGGAAAAGGGCAGAAAAGGGCAATTAAAAAGAGCAAGGGGCTGGAACAGTTCCCCTCTGAGGAAAGGTTACAACGGCTGGGATTGTTAGCTTAGGGGGAAAAAAGGCAAGGGGAGACATGATAGAGGTGTAAAAATTATGCATGGTGTGGAGAATGTGGATAGGCAGACATTATTCTCCCTCTCCTAATACTAGAACTTGGGGTCATCCCATGAAGTTGATTGGTGGAAGATTCAGAACAGACATAGTTAAACCATGGAATTCACTTCTACAAGATCTAGTGATAGCCACCAATTGGGATGGAACATCAGTGGGAGGGTGCTGTTGCCCTGTGTCCTGCTTGTGCGTTCCTGGTCAAGAGCTGGCTGGCCACTGTGTGAACAGAATGCTAGTCTAGATGGACCCTTACTCTGATTCCTCATGGCTCTTCCTGTATTATGTTCCTATAATATCTAGTTCTGCCATTTGCATTATCCAGAGTTCAGTTCTTTGAGTTTTGTTTTTACTCTGATTAAATTTCCAGATTTGCACAGCTCTTCTTTTCTTAGCAGGCTCAGATGCCTTTGGGATTTCTTCAAACAGTCCTGACCAATTTCCTTTTGAGTCAAGATCAAATGTGAAAAATTCCAGTCCTTGCGTATTTTAAATTCATAATATTGTCAAATTTAGAGTTGTTCTCAACTGTGCTGTTCGTTGGAACTCTTTAGTAGTTTTAACACATGTACATCCAGTTAATGATCATGTAAACGGTTGTTGAAAGGAAATGTGTGAACTGTTGGGGATGAAAGTAATTTTCTGCTATCTCAAGAGTAGTGATACAGACAGTAAATTAGTACTGTTGGCATAAAGCATTGGTATAAATGTTCATATCCTAGTCACGAAAGCATTTACAAGTGCATGTCTTTACAACCACTACCAGGTGATATCAGAGAAGTCCCAACTATAGCAACTTCTAGGTGTTTAGGAGCCTTTTGCATGTCATTTTTTATAAAGCTACCAATAACAATTGTCCTTGTATTTTTTTTGTAATCATTGGTGAATCAATCTCTTTTCAGGGCAGTGGTGTCATTTGGGTCCAAAAACAGAGCAATTGGAGTCTCTGCTAAAAATCATGTAAGTTGTCTTCTGAAAAGGAGCAAGACAAATGGCATTTAAAGTAGTAAAGTAGCTGCTCAGAAATGATATTGTGAATTTAAAAAAATACCTGTGGTGTCTCTCAATTGTGGGTTGCTGAAATGATAGTGGACAGAGAGGCAAATGCAGAATAGGTCCTTCACTAGAGATGTGAAGGCCTGGAAAAAATTCTTTAAAAACCTTTTCCGCCATCACCTGAGACTTTTTGTCTTTGGAAAAAAAGTCTCCCCCCCCTTAATGTTTCAGGGTTTTTTCCTGGCCCTTCACATGGCTGTTTTCTGCATGGATTTGACTATTGGATGACTGAAAACCCTATCTCAGACGGGGCAATGACCTGTCATCTTTTGGTTGTTATCTTTTTAAAACATCAGGTAAACTGCTGATGCTATATAAACTCCCTAAATCAGTTCTTCGCATTCCATAATATCCTAGTGTATCCAATAATCCGAATGTAGGATGGGGCTAGGCAGACAGAAACAAATTTGGATTATTTTCTTATCTTGCTTATTTATTATACTTGTATCTCACCTTTTTTCATCATGGAACTCATTGCATGGATATGGAGATATGGAATTAAAGACTAAACATCTTTATCTTTTCCTCTACCTCTGCCCCCAGCAAATATGTTATACCTTTAATTAGTAATGGTAAATGGAATTTGAATAAATATCTGTACTTCATTCATGGCTGACATTAGATTTGCTTGTGTAGTTACTGGGCTTTTTTTTTTTATCAAGGTGGCCATTGTCATTAATTTTCTCTCTCGTAGCTAATTACACATGCCAACAACACAGTGTTTAACTTCAAGAGATTCCTTGGTCGTACATATAATGATCCTTTTATTCAAAAGGAGAAAGAGCTTGTGAGCTACTGTGTAGTTCCAATGAAAAATGGAAGTGTCGGAATAAAAGTAAGTATGTAATTATTATATTTATAACTTCCTGGTTTCTGTAATTAAGCTGAAAAGCATTGTGTTCCAGAAGAAGAATGAAAAACTTGTATTACTCAAAAAAACTGCCTCCCCCAAAGATTATGATTGTTGTTATTATTATTATTATTATTATTTACATTTATATACTGCTCCATAACCGAACCTCTTTTGGCGGTTTACAAAGATTAAAAACATTGAACATTTAAAATCAACATACAAAATTTTAACCCAAAAAAACCATACCAACTATCCAGGGGCCCGTTAAAAAAACTCAACATATCCTGTTAAATGCTTGGGAAAAGTGAAAAGTCTTGACCTGGCACTGAAAAGATAACAGTGTTGGCGCCAGGCGAAACTCATCGGGGAGATAGTTCCATAGGTGGGGGAACACCCAACAGATGATCCTGAAGGTTGGGGGACCTCTGGGAAAGCATGGGATGGGGTGATGATGAAGGGGCTGCTGAAAGCGGGGCAAAGCTAGTTTTCATCAGGGAAAATGTTTGGGAGAACTCTGCCTTTCGATTGTGCAGTCTTGAGAGAGACATTATTATGGTAACTAAATTCAAAACTTAATTGATTTGAATTAATACAATATCCTGTGCTGTGCAGTACTATGTGTGTGTTTACTCAGAAATAAATCCTATTGAATTGAACTATGCTTTCTCCCATGTAATTCTTCATGGGATTGCAGCCTTAATAATGAAGGTTTTAAATTGCTGTTCTTTACTTATGTGCATTAGTTATCTGTCAGTAAAAAAGCAGTGACACAGGAGAATCTTTGTATTGTTATTGGTACGTATATCAGGTTTTTTTGGGTGGGTGGGTAATCCAGATAGCAATACAGAGAAGGATCAGAGCACATCCTTTGTATGTGGTCCCAAGTTCATTCCTGGCGCCAACATTGTTATCTTTTTGGTGCCAGGTCAAGACTTTCCTCTTCAATCAGGCATTTAGCAATGTCTGATGAACCTGGGTCTGTTTTGTTGTTTTAGGCTTATGGCTTTTTAAGTTATCGTGGTTTGAAATGTATGTATGATGATGTTGTTCCCCGCCTCGATCCGGAGGGAGAGGCGGGTAATAAATAAATATATTTTAAAAATTATTATTAATTATTATTATATGTGTATTGTATGGTTTTTGCATTTTTAATTTTTGTGTATTGTTTTTAAATGTTTTAATCTTATGTAAATCGCCCAGAGAGCTTCAGCTATGGGGCAGTATACAAATGCAATAAATAATAATAATAATAATAATAATACAATAATTATTCCCCATAATAATAATACAATAATAATTCCCCAGCATCTCTAGGCATGCTTGCTGGGGAAGACCCATGTGTAAAACCTGGGAGAGCTGGTGCCAGTCAGAATGACAAGGGTATGCAGCTTCCTATAGTCCAAATGTTGTGACACTTTTGAGTTTTTATCCTGGGACAGGAAGATAATATTCTAGCGTGGAGTTGCTTGATAGACATCATATCTACAGGCTGCAGTCCTATCCTCCCTACCCATTCCTTTTTCCTTGTGTGTCGTGACTTTTCAGATTGTCAGCCTATGGGAAGGGACTATCATGTTTAACGAATTGACTAAATTGTTTGCAAACTATCCCAGGGGGCTTTTTGGCTGAGGGTCAGGATAAAAATAAAATAAATAAACAAAGAAAGAGTGCCTGCAGGGATTTTTCGAGAAAGGGGTAAAACTGTACAGTCATATGCAATTGTAATTTGTGCTCGTAGTGTGTACCGCATCTATGCATTTTCCCTGTGTGTGTGCTTTGGCATCACATTCCTTGACATTTAGAAGCCTTCATAGAGTAGCAAAAATCCTGGGAATTTGGTAGCACTTGTGCAGAAGAGGATTGTATTCCAGCTTCACACAAGAAGAATTCATGAGCAGCAAAACTTTATTTGGAGCAAGGGATCTTAAAAAGCAAACTAGGAACAAGTGAAAAAAATACTGATGCACCAGCATAGTTCTCAAGCATGTCATCCTTATTGTTGGTGAACGCTCTGTGGACAGTAGCGGGAGTGTCTTGGCAGGTGTCGTGACACAAGCCCACCCCAGGCTTCTGCTCACGAACTTTAGGCAAACTGACACACTCCAAAAATGGTGAGACTTCTTTTATTGTAAAATCACACGGAATTCAAGCATAACGGTTTCATTTCTGCACACACACACTTGAAGCTGAAGACGGACCAGATAGCTTTCAGGTACAATGGCTTAATGCGAACAGCAAATCACTCAGGGGGAGACATTTAGAGTTAGCCCCTGTCCCATGCAGTCAGGAGTGGCCACACACACCGACTCATCAGGAACACGAACAAAACTCAAAGGAGAAACCCCAGCACAGAAGTGCATGAAGTCTGACAGTAGACAAGATCATCTTGCACCAAACCAAACTCAAACTCAGCCTGCCAGGAACACTGAGCTGATCACATAAGCAAGATGTCAGGGGACGAACCTCTTCGACCTAGGAAACCTTCCCTGCTTGTAGCTTTGGCTCTGAGGAAGGCTCTCTCGCAGGTCACACACACACACACAATTCCAGAACAGCAGCGATCAGCCTCAGAGTTACCCTGTGCCCGTACTTTGGCTCCATGCAGGGAAAACATGCTATAGAACACGAATCCAGAACAGTAATCTGCAAGTCCAAATCTATGAAAAGCCACAGAGCACTTTTCATGGTATAGTTCTTAGAAATTCCAAGTCCAAATAGCAACAGAACATGTACAGAGTGCATCCAACATCTCCAAACCAGATAGAATCCCAAACACAAGTTTATTGGCAAGCGTAGAACCAGATGGTAACCGTAGAACAGGCGAACAGATGATTCCTAGCAAAGGGCCTCCCCTTTGCTCGTTCCTCTTATAGGATCGAGGCTGGCTAATTCCAAGCCACTTTGACAGACAGGGCTTCAGGCCTGTAATCCAAACTCATGTGCCAACAGGGTGGCACAGTTCAACCTCCTCTTGATGACGACACTATGTGAGAGACAGCTTGCAAGATAGCCCCCACCTTTTCAAAACATATTTGTTCTCAAGGAAACTCAAGGCCTCGGCTAGCAGCCACAGATAAGCACAGAACAGAGACAGACTTTCTCACAGCAATTGCCAAGCTTTCAACTCACAATTCACTAGGCCAGCCTAGTGAATTGGTCATGAAGCACCTGACATCCGATAGCAGGGGGAACAGAAATGGGTAGGCTTGCTCTGGTTTTAGGGTTGTAGATGAGCCTGGACTGTCGCTTTATTTGTCGGGGGTTGTGGAGGTTATAGGGAGAGGAATCCTCGTTATCTCTGATCAGAGATAACTGGGGATGTTCCTGCGCTGCTTCTTTCCTGTGTGGGGGGCTTCCATTACTGGCAAACCCCATGCACAGCAGAGTAGGCCAAGTCCCTTTCACTCCTCCGTTGTAGGAGTGAGTGGGATTCAGTTGACTCAGTTTCACTACTTTGTAATGCTTAGCTGTGATTAGTTGAAATTGGAAGCAAAAGCTTCCTCTCTCCTGTCGCGGCTGCACTGGAAGAGCAATGGGGGGAGTATGCAAGTCTGGAGATATACTACACTTGTTCCCATCATGATGAGCCGTGGTTTTGTCAAGACGTCCAAATGCAAGCACTGTAGTATAAACTCTGTGTGTGTGTATGTGTATGTGTATGCCTTTCCCTTGGGTTTCAGTGGTTTCCTACCCTTTTTTTTATTTATTAAAATATTTATGAATTGCTTTTCTGCCCAACAGGGTCCCCCAGGCAATATAAAATGTTTTAAACGGTACTGTATCATTGCGGGCGCTTACATTCTCAGGAGACCTTGCTTGTTTACACCAACTGGGCGATGCTAACAAATAGATTTCTTTAACTTTCAGAAAATAAGATTTAGAGAAAGGGAAGTTGGCAACTAGCATCCAAAAGTTGTTATTAACGTTTGACTTTTATTAACATAGGGCGCTCTTCTATCGGAGTGATTGTGAGCCTCTGAACTCGGAGGCTTGTGGTTGTCCAGTGCAGAGAAGGAGGAGTGGCAGAGGCCATCTTTGCCTCCTCGCTCCTCCTGCTCTGAATTTTCACTAGACAGGCTTTTTGGTTCATCTAGTTCAAGTGCTTTGGATGGGGAGGGAAGGACGGTGGAGGGGCTTTGGGGTAGCTCGTATCCCGGCCTCTCCAGTCCCCTCCCTGCCCACAGGAATGTCCCCTACATCCCCTTTCTGAGGTTGTATTCCCGACCACGGATAGGCAGCTGGCCCGGTTCTTTCCACTCTGGCTGCAAGGGGGATTGGAGTGCAGATTCCTGGATCTGAAGTCGCATCCAGAAATCCAAAATATCCTATTCCCCCCCTCCCCCCCGATGCATAGGGACAATAGGATTGCTCCCCCCAATATTACAAGTGTTCACTTGAAATTCTATAATATTTGCCTTTTTGTTGATTTATTTCTGCAGGTAATGTACATGGAAGAGGAACATTTATTCAGTGTGGAACAGATAATGGCTATGCTGCTGACTAAACTGAAGGAGACTGCTGAAAATAATCTCAAAAAGCCTGTAACAGATTGTGTTGTTTCTGTAAGTAGTTATGTTTATCCTTGGATGTATTCAGATTTGTCTCATCTTTTGCAGGCACTGTATGCTGCAGTAGAAGTTTTATTTGTCTAGATTTTTGTTGAGCAAGCTTTTAAACAATTTTGAATATTGGTGAGGTTTAATCTGAAAACAGAGCTGGACCCATTGCATGGTCTGGGAGTATCTGAGTAGATGCAAAACAAATCAGAAATCTGGATGGAAGACCTCTAGAGACCCCCAGGTAAGAGCACAATCCTTAAAGATAGCCACTCTTCATCTGCTCATCCAATACCCTGTTGACAGGAGCCGTATAGGGTGAGAAGTATGGCTATATATGTGAAGGCCTTGAAAAACCCTGGAAAAATAGTGGGGAAAACGTTTTTTTCCAAGTACCATTTTTCTTTTTTTCTGAAAAATTGAACGGTTTTGAATTATTAAATCTTTTCTTTCAGAATTTAGGACAAAGTATTTATATATTGTTATCCATCCTTTACTCCTCCCAGAATGATTTCTAAAAACTATGTAATAAAAACACTATAATTGAAAGACTAGAGATGTAAAATGTCTAGAAATAATGAAACCATGGGAAAAAATTTAAATCCTCTCTGTAAGATTCTCAGAATAGTTATTTCTTTCATTTATTATTAAAATCATAGATCTAAAGTATATTTTACTGATAGACATTTATACTCAGGCTGAATTCGGACAACACGATAGTCAATGGTGGGGTAATAATCAACTTTACAGTTGTTCATCTAGGAGATACTCCCCACACAACATGGTAATAAATAATCAACTGTGGTGTGGATTAGGATCAGTGCTGAGATGGCTATGGCAGCATTCAGATGACACGATAGGCAATACAACTGACGATTGTTTCCCCACCCCCAGCTGCTTATTGTGTCGTCCGAATGCAGCCTTAGTTTCCCAAATGTGAGCAGAGACACCGTTGTGCATTTGTGACAGTTTGGGTTTTGTTTTATAGAGTCCTGAGTTTCTGATGCTGTAGCAGTCATTTAATGTAGTTCTACTGTATTCAGACAAAAATTACAAATTTACTGAGTTCACTTTTTAAAGTTTTTTTTAATGATAATTTTATGAGCAAGCTAAGTTATACATAAAATAACTTTAGGAATTGAAAGTTTGCTTTATGTTCCTAAAGCAGCCCTCCTCAGCCTGGTTCCTCTAGATGTTTTGGACTACAGTTCCCAGCATTCCTGACCATTGGTCATGCTGCCTGAGGTTGATGGGAGTGAAGTCCAAAATATCTGGAGGGCACCAGGCTGTGGGAGGCTGTCTTATAGCAACAAAGTGATTTTAGATATGTAAAGAGCACCAAAAAAAAAAAGAAAATAAAAAAAGTTTTGATTATTTTTCTATTTACCTCTGAATTTTCATTTTTTCTCCAAAATCTCCCCCAAAACGTCTGTTTTTTTCCTGGGGAAAAGACTTGGTTCCCCCCCCCCCCCATGTCCTCAAAAGTTCCAAAAAATTTACATCTCTAGGAATGCGAGGGGTTTTTACAGCCTCACCATCCTCCTTTGCAAAGATCTCTGTGCTACCAGGGCCTCGGAGGCCTTTGGAAGAGGTGGATCCTTGGCCTCTCCCCTCCCCATCCTGCCCACTGGCATGCCCCTC
Source organism: Anniella stebbinsi (assembly GCA_029215795.1). Lineage (NCBI taxonomy): Eukaryota > Metazoa > Chordata > Lepidosauria > Squamata > Anniellidae > Anniella > Anniella stebbinsi. The sequence goes on along the minus strand of JARDYH010000001.1, from coordinate 64,067,613 downwards.
CCTCCCTTTCTGTGTTCTTCCCAAGGTTAGACCTCCAACCATGGGTAAGGAGCCACCATGGAGCTTTTTGAAGTGGCTGCGGGGTGGGCAAGGGAGAGTTATGATCGGATCACCCCAAGGCTGGAGCTCTATCTCTGGCTTTGGAGGAGAGGATCTGCAGAATCCTGTGGTGTCCCAAAAGCTGTCTAGGAACCATTGGATTGCTCTGTAATAAGTGTTGGGATACAATGGAAAAGAACAAAAAGTCAAATGACAAATGTACAATAGAATAGGTCATACATATCGATGTAAATTAATAGCACATCCGCCATGTGCTGGTTACAAAATAGTTTAACATGCAATAACACATAAATCAAATAGTGAATGTTTACACTATAATTATGAATTTGCAAGTTAATTCAGTTCTTTTACATAATAAATTCACATGATATATAACTGCCAAAAATCCATTTCAGTTAAGTCTTCCTCATAAACCATGTCTTTATAACACATCGATGGTTTATGATGAAGACTTTAATCAAAACGGAGTTTTGTCGGCTATCCATCATGGAAATTTATAGTTCTGTAAAACTGCTATGTGAACTTGGACATTCATAATTATAACGTAAATTCTTTGTGCTTTTATACTGTACGTGCTAAATTTCCTCTAGTGGATGTGCTAAATTCCTTCTGTAATTGGTCTTTTTGGTTGGTTTTCTGTTCTTGTTTGATATTAAAACATTTTTAAAGCCTAAGAATAGAGCTTGGTGAACAGTAATGCATTGCTGGGTTATGCTGCCATGAGATTTGCTGTACTACCCTCCTTTTTTCTCATTGTTCTTCCCCCCCCCCCCCCCGTTCTTGACTACCTTGAGGTTATTGTAGCCACCAAGTGGCATTTCAAGGAATATGTGACTCTTACCTCTTTTGTTGTCTATATTATTTCTTTTCCTATGTCTTTACCAAGGGTGAATTCGCACATGCAGTTTTCATCATCCCACCATACAGAGAGATGCATGTATGAGGCTTAAGTGGCCCTATATTCTCATCTTGGCTCTTGATACTACACCAGTAAAAAGAAGCCTGCCAGGGAGCAAAAGTGTGAACGTGTAATTCACCTGTGGTTTTCCTGTTCATTCCTGCATGGAATTATTTTCCATGTAGGAATTCTATAATGTGAGAAGCAGCCCTACTATAGGTAAATGCTAATATAGCTCCAACTCAATTCCCTTTCCAAGAATTTGTCTTTGTCCCCGTTCAGACAACACACTAAGCCATGATGGTTAAGCATTTTTTAGTTAAATATTATGGCTTGGCGTGTCGTGTGAACTATTCCTAACCATGGTGGCTGAATAACCACGGTTTAAATACCCTCACTAACCATTTGCTGCAAAAGGGTTAACGGTCTAACCATGGCTTACCATGTTGTCTGAACAAGCCCTTCATCTCCTGACGTCAGTTTGCTCCATTTAAATGGCTGTTGAATCATGCTCCTGGATCTTAGTTGCTCACAGGTTATAGTTGAAATGTGTAATTAATTTTTAAGCCGTTTTCAATATGCAGGAAGTTGTGCTTTAAGCTTTCATTATTATTTATACCCCAGCTTCCCAGTATGTCGCTTGTGGCAATTTAATTGCTCAGACCCATCCCTAAAATTGTATTGGAAGTGTTTCAGAAGCCAGTTTCTTCATTTGCGCTGAAATCTTGTGGCATTTATCTAGAAAATGGGAGAGATAAGCTCAAAGAGATTGGGTTTGTATAACAAAATAGCTTTGGTATTGAAAACAAGATTTTTCCTCATGGTAATCAGATATGTAATTGCTTCCTTCAGGTTCCATCATTTTTCACCGATGCAGAACGGAGGTCTCTGCTGGATGCTGCTCAGGTTGTTGGATTGAATTGTCTCAGACTGATGAATGATACGACAGCAGGTGAACAAATGAAGCTTATTTCAGACATAGATAGAATGAGGGTCTATCCTCTCACATTTTGCAGCTGTAGCATGGTTGCATTGATGTAAAAGCATAAAGTTGTACTGTTCAGGCATGTATGTTCTCCCACAGGTATGCAAGTTCATAAAACTGTTTTTGGAGTTTATAAGTGCATTTCAGGTTAATGGGTTACTTGGTATCGTGGTGGCCAATTTGCAGCCCCAGGGACACATACAGCCCTCAATCTAATTTCAAAAGCCTGCAAGTGATCAGTCTAGGGCTCTGGCAAGAGCAGTCTGCCCCTCTCCCAGTGGATGAATGGGGAGAGAAAAAGGGGGTGGTAGAAAGAGAGAGAAAGGGGGTGGCTCCACCCATTCCTGGCTCTGGCCCTGCCCACTGCTGTCTTTGATCTCAAAGGAATGCAATGCTCCACAGAAAAAAGATGCCCGAACTCTGTTTTATATCAAGGCTGCATGGCTGGGGATGCTGGAGGAAAGGGCAGACTGGATCCACCTTTTCTTTTATACTTTTCTTTTATAAAATTAACCACACTACCCAACTATGAGCCATTGTTTAGTGCAACGTTGCCTAGCTGCCACACCACTGTTAAAAAAAAAAACCCATTATGCTTTCCCCTCTGAAATGGCCGCTGACATTCTAGTTCTAGCTCAGGTAAAGTAGCTGTAAGCAACCTAACATCTGTGGATGATTTGTCTTTTACAGTGGCTCTGAATTATGGGATTTACAAGCAGGACCTTCCAGCTCCAGAAGAGAAACCACGATTAGTGCTGTTCATAGATATGGGCCACTCGGCATTTCAAGTATCAGCCTGTGCTTTTAACAAGGGTAAACTGAAGGTAGGCAGAGCCTAGGAGGCAATACATAGTATACCTGTTTGTAAGGTTCCTTCTGAGCATGTTGATGCAGAAGGATCAAAGCTGGGGCGGGAGGAGGGTCTGCAAACCCGTTTGTCCAAGCATCACACATGCAACAGGAAGCAAGTAGCCCATAGCCATCTGGGGCTGGAAGTTCAGGTGGCTCCGCCAAAGAGAGCATTTCTCTTATGTATTTAAAATTCAGAAATGGTTTGAGAACTTTTAAACTGACAAAGGTATGCCAAAGGAGGTAAATGGAAATATAACGGAATAGAAACGAAACTGTTTCTGCCTGTATTGACTGCCATGTCCTGGAAGCTTTGTGTGTATTTGTCTACAGGTACTGGCCTTATGATCAGTGCATTGATGGCTCAGTGGTAGAGCATCTGCTTTGCATACAGAAGGTCCCACTTTCAATCCCTGGTAACTCCAGGTAGGGCTGGAAAAACTCCTGCCCGAGAGCAGAGCTGCTGCCATTCAGGGACTTGGTTCACACATAAGGGCAATCATGAGTTAATTAACTCACGAATTGCCAAAATCTAATTGGAGCAATTGAGCACGCTGCTTCTGGTGCGCTCATCGCTTCTACTTTCAGTTCACAATCTATGACTGCCATTACATGCAACCCAGATCATAGTCAACAATACTGGGCTAGATGGGCTGATGACCTGACTTAGTATATGGAAACTTCCTATGTTCCTAATGTCAGTAGTGTTATCGTTTAGCCTTTGCACGAATAACTGTAATATTTTAGTAATTAATGATAATGCTTTGTAGGGCAACTAAAATTGCATTCTTTTCTTCAAACCAGGTGCTTGGTACAGCTTTTGATCCCTGCCTAGGAGGAAAAGAATTTGATGAAAAATTAGTGGATCACTTTTGTGCTGAAATAATCGCCAAGTACAAATTGGACCCAAAATCAAAAATACGACCCCTTCTTCGTTTATATCAGGAATGTGAAAAGTTGAAAAAGCTAATGAGCTCAAACAGCACAGATATTCCCCTTAATATTGAATGCTTCATGAATGATACAGATGTGTCTGCAAAGATGAATAGGTAAGAGATCTGTTTGATACAGTCCAATTGTATTGGAATGAAGTAGATTATAAGAAGGTTTCCATGAGAACTGAAGAACATTAGAAGAGCTATGCTGGATTAGACCAAAGGCCTATCTAGGTCACCATTCTGTTCACACAGTAGCCAACCCAGATACCTATGGGAAGTCTACAAGCAAGACCTGAGCACCACAGCATCATCCTGCTCATGTTCCCCAACAACTGGTATTAAGAGACATTCCACCTCTGTTATTGGAGGCTATATATATGTATATATATATATATTCTGACTAGTAGCTATTGAAGGCCTTATTTAAAGTCATTCAAGTTAGTGGCCATCATTATATCTTAAGGTAGCAAATTCCATTATTTTAACTATGTGCTTTTAGCTGTCCCAAATCTTCCACCATTCAGCTTCATTGCATAATCCCAGGTTCTAGTAGAATGAGGAAAACAAGTGGGGGAAGATTGATGCTCCATAGGAAGTTAGATTTGTTGGAAGTTTGAGGTGGCCTTCCCTGGTAACTGCTGTGCATTCCTAGTAGAGAGACACTAGCGCCTTCCTTAACCTTGCCCAAAGTGTGTCTTGACTGACCAGGAGATAAGTCATCCTTCTCCCCTTCCCATGACTTGTGCCATGCTGTAAGCTCTCTGCCCAACCTCTGCATTAAAATTAATGTTTTTTGTAAGCTTGTGTTTCCATATTGTCGCTCTTTCATGAGTGCAGGAGGAGAGGGGGGGAATCTCTTCATTTTTGACCAACAAAGACTTCAAGGTTGAGCATTGCCATGCTCCAAAGGCGCTTCAGACCTTGTTTTTGTGATGTTTTCTGTCTTAGGGCCCAGTTTGAAGAATTGTGTGCTGATCTCCTGCAAAGAATAGAGATTCCTCTTCGTTCTTTGATGGACCAAATCCAACTCAAAGTGGATGATGTGCATGCTGTTGAAATTGTAGGTGGAGCCACTCGCATCCCAGCTGTGAAAGAGAAGATTAGGAAGTTCTTTGGCAAGGATGTCAGCACGACACTGAATGCAGATGAAGCCGTCGCAAGAGGCTGTGCATTGCAGGTATGTCAATGGTGAGTGTGTCTTTCTTGGAGGTCGGGCCTTTTTAGACTTGATTCAGCTATCCAAAGACATCACTGGATTACTCAGCACTGCATTCACACAGAACAACCCACCCTACGATTCAACAACAACCCATGGTTCAACGACAACCCATACTCAACCTGTACTTTGGCTTGTCATGTTGTGAGAACCCAGATATTGCCAGTGCTAGGTTTTTAAAAGGAAAGCAGCTTTGGGAGGAGGAGTTTAGAGTGGAGAAATGGCTGGTGGTGGTGGTGGTGCTTAAACCCTTCCCCAACCAACATTTCTCTGCTGTAAATTTCACACATCCACTTAATAGCTTTCCCCCTCAGGTTAAAAAGATGCACTTGCTAAGTAAATGTTCATTTGTAACTACCGTGGGAAGGAGCCGCCTATGCCAAGTGATTACAGTGGAGAACTAGTGGGTAGGGAAATTGTTGAGCATCCTTTCTTCCCCTTACCATTTGCTTGCTCTAAATTCCCTCCTCCTGAAACGGCTTTGTTTTTTTTTTTTAAAAAAAGGAAAGGAAAAGGAAATAATAATAATAATAATAATAATAATAATAATAATACATTTATTTATTTCCCGCCTCTACCTTTGGATCAAGGTGCAACATTAGTACAACAATACAATATAAATCAAATGCATAAAACTGATTAAAAGAGCATATAAAACCAATACAGTATTAAAATAACGATCAGGACATCTTAAAATTCTTAGATTTAAATTCATCTGGGTAGGCTTGCCGGAAGAGACTAGTCTTTATAGCTGTCTTAAACCCGGAAAGACTGTTAAGTTGACGAATCTCTTCCGGCAGGCCGTCCCACAGTCTGGGAGCGGCAGAAGAGAAGGTCCTCTGGGTAATGGTCGTCAGCCTAGTTTGGCTGACTGAAGTCTCCTTAGATCACCTGAGTAAGGGTGGGAAAGTCTCCTGACACGTGCTAGCTTGTAAATGTACAGTTATCCTTGAGCTGCATGGCTAATCCATAGCTTCCAGGTTGTCTTCATGGGAATAGAGAGAAATATGCAATGGCAACTGAGGTCCACTTCATGCGTCCATGAAAAATTACACCATAATAAATTGTTTTGTCTTTAAACATGGCTACCTCTCTGGACATTTGTTCCTTCATGAAGATGGCTGTGAGGATAAATGGCAGAACACTGAAATAATATTTTTCATGTCAGTAAATGGAAGTTATTTCCAAGTAAGCGTGTCTTTAGCATTATGTCATAAACTGATGTTAATTAAAAATGCAACTTCTGCATGTTAGCTTATCTCTTTGTCTTATCGTATTAGGTGTTGTAGTGCAGTTTTAGTGCCCTTCAGATGTTTGGACTGCAATTCCCAGTATTCCTCACAATAAGCCATACTATCTGGGCCTGATGGGAATTGAATTCCAAAATATTTGGAAGGCTGTTGTGAATAGTTAGCCAAATCTGTTTGGCTAAACCAATACCTTATACATGGTTTTATTCAAGCTATTGGTAAGGCAATAACTCGTTTGTTGGGTTTTTTGTATTTTGTTTTTTTAGTGTGCAATTCTGTCTCCAGCGTTTAAAGTTAGAGAAATCTCTATCACAGATGCAGTTCCATACCCAATATCACTACAATGGAATACAGAATCTGAAGATGCTGACGGGTAAGTGAAAACCTGAAGTTGCATGCTTTTACACAATTAACGCATAAACTGTGACCAATTTTCCAGGCATTACTGTAGTAATCCAGCCTAAACAAAGGTGTTATCCTTAACCAAAAACTATACAGTTTATATCCAGAAAAAGTTAAGGTAGAATATATAAATGAGTTTAATACAATTTGTTATATATATGTACATAGAAATAGTTGCAAGCACTTAAAATATGAGATACAATTAAAATAGTATAATAAAAATAATGCTCCAACAATCTTCCCTGTTATGGCCAGACGCGTTTCGACATGTATGTCCTCCTCAGTGGCCACTTCACACAGTTGGTTTAAAGCTGAATTTTGGCTTATTGTTTTTACTAATCTTGCACTCTGCTGGGGCTGACTAAAAACTTTTTCAACAAGTACAAGTATGATAAAGAGCATCACTCCCCTGTTTACAGCGTTTTTGATATGGAGCACCCACCAAGGCTATCCAATGCTTACACGAGTGGTGGGTGCTCCATAACATGTTTCCATGTTCCCCAGCAACTGGTGTATGCAGGCATATTGCCTCTGTTACTGAAGATAGTATATAGATATCAGGACTGTTGATATCCTTCTCCTCCATGAATTTGTCTAACCACCTTTTAAAGCCATCCAAATTGGTGGCCATCACTACATCTTGTGGAAGTGAATTCCATAGTTTCAACTATATGCTGTGTAAAATACTTCTTTTTATCTGTCCTGAATCTGCTTCATGGGATGAATCTGCTTCATGGGATGAAATAATACTCTTTCTCTTTCATAATACTCTTTCTAGTATTATGAAAGAAACACACACACACACACACAGAAATGTCTCCCTATACACTTTCTCGACACCATGCATAATTTGGTACACCTCTATCATGTCTCCCCTTACTCCCCTTTTTTCGTCCCTAGACAGTCCCAGCGCTTGTAACTTTACCTCGTAGGGGAGTTAGCCCCTTTTAGTTGCCCTTTTCTCCTCCTCTTCCTCTCTCCCTTGCAATTTTACCACACATGTGAATGATTTGGTAGATGAGATCAAAAAGTTCAGTTCTTAATTGCCTCATTATCTGTCAGTTAGTCACTTGCATCATTTGTGTGCCGATAGATAGATAGATAGATAGATAGATAGATAGATTGCAACAGAAAACATAGAAGGTTGCAGAATCTATCAGGGTTGGGGTTGTTGTTGTTTTGTGCAGCATCTATTGAAATGAATGGGAATTGTGTTTTCTCTAGTGCTCTTATAAAGCTCCTATTGTTTCAGAGGTATTTGCATAGAAGAACCTCCCAATAGGTGGGCCCCATTAACTTCCGAAGTTATTCAAAGGAAGAATAGTATTGTATTGAAATATTGTAGCTATAGGCAGGAGATCAGATGTTGATTGCAGACAGGGTTGAATGATTCCTCTCCTTGGTCCAGCCAATAGATGTGGTGGAGAACGTGCCTTCCTTCCATGACCACCCAATAAGCCTGCTTTGTCTCTGATGTCCATTAGGTGATAACACATACACAGCTTACATTTGTAGGCTGATATCATGTAGGCAATTCTCATATTTTACCAGGGAAATCAACTGCACAATCTAGGCCTGTGCACAGTAGGCCATATTTTAGTGTAGATAGCTATTTAGTGTAGATAGCTAGAGGTGGGAGAGGCTGCCAGGTTGACAGGGAGGGAAGGTGTGCTTCAGATTATATCAGGAAGAGATAGTTTCATCTGGCTGAATAAATTCCTGCAAATCGTTGAATGCCAATAAATAACTCTTTTGCATTTACGTCTATGTACAACATATATTTTTACAGTTGGTAGGATGTGGTAGATCAATTGCAATCTAATGTGAGGCTGCTTCAGTTCAGATTCATTGCTAACACATTCCCCCCCCACCCACCTCTCCCCACCTCGCTTTGTTTTGTTCGTAGAATTCATGAAGTTTTCATCAGGCATCATGCAGCACCTTTCTCCAAAGTCTTGACTTTTTACCGAAAAGGCCCATTTGAACTCCAAGCTTTCTATTCTGATCCCAGTGGTGTCCCTTACCCTGAAAGAAATATCGGTAAGTGGCTGTCCATGTAAGAAGAGACCCTGCCTTCTTACAGATTTAAATTTCTTGGTGTTGTTTAATATTGGCATGTTGGACTGATATTGGCTGATCTGCAGCTCTGCCTTACATACAGTGTTTTTGGGCTAGTGCACTCTAGCAATGTCACCCACAGTTTTATTTGAAATTAAGAAAGCACCTTGGGATTTGTGTGCTCATACTATATTCTTCTGAATATTACCATGTATGGTGATGTGTTATGTCGGTGTTACTGAGGTAAAACAGAAGAGGTTACTAACCAGAACAGAAGAATCAAAAGGTGCCAATGATACATAAAATACCTATTGTGATAAGAAACAAATATTTATGATACAATGGTGTGAACATATAAATACAATGATAAATGCCAAACGCTAAAGGCACCTTTTGATTCTTCTGTTCTGGTTAATGACCTCTTTCATTTTACAGTATTGGGTGGAACTCTTCTCTTTTTTTCTTGGCTTTTAGTGTTATTGAGGTAGACACTGTAATTGCAAAGGAGTTTAACTGTTTTCAGTAGAGTGGGAATATCTAATTAATTCATTTTTATTTAATTAACTAAAACTTGCCTCCTGGTTAATAGATCAGCAGACTTCTAGCTTTTGAAAATTATTTTTTAACATAAGTATTCATAAAATCCCGCAAGAGCTGCTTGCCACGAAGACAGATGTGCTGCTTGCCACAAAGACTGATGTACTGCAGTCTCTCCTGCTGCTTCAAGGCATCTGCAGCACAGTTGCAAGTAGGGATGGCAGGAGTACATAAGGGAAGAAGGATTTCTGGCCCAGAAAGGCAGTGGAGAGTCAAGAGCCTCCTTATTCTTTAAGCCCTTTGGCTAATTGTACTATCAGTGAAATTAAGAACCAGTCTTTTAATACAAATTTGATGAATCTGTCTTTTTCAAAAGATGCATGCATCAGATTTGTCTGAAAATAATGGTTTGCTGCTAAACAACAGAATGGGAGCATTGTGAAATTCATGCCTCCAGACTTACGACTAACATGAATTAATTCTGGACATATTCCGCAAAGATGCCCTTTTCACAGTTTTCTGATATTTTGGGGCATGCAGGAGTAAAAACGTTGACTGCCCACAATAACAAATTGCAAGCGCAATTTAAAGATCACGATTGTGGTTAGTGTGAGATTTCTCTGACCTTTTTACTGTTTGCGTTGCACAATCTTATTTTAGCATATTCAAATGACATTCTAAAAATGCCATGATTTGATAAATAACCTTAAGATTTCAGTGTTCACTTTAGGATCATTTTCCTGTTTGTAGGCAAATATGTTATCCAGAATATTGCAGCTCCGAAGGATGGAGAGAAAACTAAAGTTAAGGTCAAAGTCTGTATCAATAGTCATGGTATTTTTAGTGTCTCAACTGCATCTATGGTGGAGCAGATGAAAATAGAAGAGAGTGAAGATCCCAGTGTTGAAGCTGAAGTAGATTCTCAGAACCCAACACATCCTGAGAACTCTGAAGTAAGTTGGTCTTCTCACCTGGACTATCCAGAATGACCTCTTAACAAAGATAGCTTAGTTGGTGCTTCAGGATAGGATAGGAAAAAACCGTGTTAGGTTTGGGGGTGGATAAGTAGGAATGATCCTGTTCAGATAACATGCTAAGCCACTGTAGTTAAGAATTTTGATCTAAACATTACGGCTTAGCATGTTGTGTGAACCATTCCTAACCATGGTGGCTACATAACCATGGTTTAAGTATGCTCACTAACCATTTGCTGCAAAAGGGTTAGCTGCCTAACCATGGCTTAGCTTGTTGCCTGAAGAGGCCCACAATTTCTGTATTAATTCTAGATTGTTCTGATACCAGATGTATGATCTGCTTAATGTAGAATTCCATTCTGCGGTGGTGGGTTGTTTCTAATTTAGCCACAGAGAGATGTATATGAGCCAGCAGTAGGCACTGTCTCTAGTGAGGGAGGAACTGTAGCTCAGCATCTCCACTTAAACAGGGTCAGGTAGCAGATGAAGTGAAAGACGTGCCTGAGACTTTGTGTAGAACTGCTGCTGATCACGCTGGCCTAAATGACTGAATAGTCTGACCTGGCATAAGATGAATTCCCGTGTAGCCATGTTTGGAATATTTCAAAAAGTAATTTCACAATAATACTGGCATATGAAATATCTTACTCCTGAGGAACAGTCTCCTCTCATATATACCTACCTGAACCCTAAGATCATCTCCAGAGGCCCTTTTCTGGGTGCCCCCATCAAATGAGGTGAGGCAAGTGACTGCTAAGGAGAGGGACTTTTCAGTGGTGATACCCTAGTTGTGGAATGCCCTCCTCAGAGAGGCTCATCTGGTACCTTCATTGTAGTCATATTGGTACCAGTTCCCCCCCACCAGACTTCTTTGTCCTTCAGCTTTGTTTTTTTTAATGTGTTCTTGTGTTTTTGATCTTATTGTAGTTTGAACGTTCTAATATTTTATTTTACTTTTTTCATGTTATATATTTATTTTTGTCAACTGCCCAAAGAGCTTTGGCTGTTAGGCAGTGCAGAAAAGTAACAAATAATCTAAATAAATAAATAAAGTACAATACTGCATTTTCTACTAGACTCTGAGAAGAGAGGTAATTCTGCAGCCTCAAGGGGACAGTTAGAGGTTGTGATATATTATACAATTTGCTTGATTAGAATGGCTCATCTCTCTGGGAGTGCCGGGGAGATAACTAATATGACTGTGCTCTCAAGTGACAAATGGGCATCCATTTTATAATGCCAATATGTAAGGAGAGCTTCTCAAGGTAAGGTTTTGTAGCCTAGGTGTATCAAACATTAAACCTGTTGTAGATCATGAATGGTTTCTAATGAAACATCTCACATCTTTTGTGCCTGGGCTCCCATTTCAGAAGAATTTCCAGCAAGGCAACAATGAGGCTGGAGCTCAGTCCCAGGTACAAACAGATGGTCAGCAAACATCACAGTCTCCCCTTTCCCCTGAGGCTCCCTCTGAAGAAAACAAAACCCCAGATGCCGAAAAAGTGAGTGACCCTTTACATGCATTCTGCTGAAAGAAAAATCAGTTTAACTGTATATAAAAGTAATCTCCCATCAAAGGAGTACGCAACTTGTTCTCTGGCAACGTATATTGGCCAGATTGTTTAAAAGTCGCTCAAGCCCAGCGAAATTTTAAGATTGCACCAAGAAAATGGGATGTGAAGCGTTGTCTTCCATAGAAGAGCTTTCTGAGAAAATGCCTATCGTTTGCTCTTTGATGTAATGTTCTTCTCTACTATCCACCCCAGGGAAATGGAAAGAAAAGCGATCAGCCTCCGGAAGCTAAAAAGCCCAAGATAAAAGTGAAGAATGTCGAGCTGCCTATTGAAGCTAACTTAGTCTGGCAGCTTGGAAAAGACCTGCTCAACTTGTATATTGAAACAGAGGTGTGAATATTGATCGACTAGTACTTGAGATGCATCTTAATGGGATCGTAACGTTAGTGGGATCTCTTGATAGCGGAAAGATATTTGAATGCATGAATCCCACATTTAAATAGTATTAGTAAAACATTAGCGTAAGTGTATTTTTTACTGTGGTCAAGAGATCAAAATTAGAAACATGTAAAATCAATCGCCTTACTTACACAACATCACATAAAACCTAGACATCCTCAACCCAAGCATAAATATCACCCCACTATCAAGTCACTAATTGCTTCCTCATTTGCATTGCCACTGACAAAAAATTGACCGCAGGAAGTGATAGCAAGGGAATGTTCTTTGAACAAATATTTAACATAAAATTGGGCTGGCCTACCTGATAATATGTCCAAAAATGGATTATTTGTTGCTGAACTCCATCATAATAAAAGGACATGCTCCCTCTCTTGAATGTTATGTGGACATACCCAGGGAACACCACCATATCTGCCCCACTGTATCTTGAGGACGATAATGTAGACCGTCTTTGTGTGAACAAGGCCACCTCCTTCTTCTGGTCAAGTGTAATTCTGTACTTGTTTCAAAATCTGATACTTAGTTTAATGTGCCTCTTTCTGGGAGGAGGTTCTAGTAAGGATAAACTTTGTACTGAAACAATCTTTAATATGGAACGATGTGCATGTCCTCCTAAACTACTTACCAGCTTCTTGGAAGGTAACACATGATCAGCGCAAATGGATTTTCAGAGCCCTTATGACAGCTAAAAGACTTACATTATCACGTTGGAAGGACAAATGCTCACCTTCCATAATGCAATGGATTGAGGACTTAACAATGCTATCAACATTTAAACAGGTGTTATATAGGTGTGACTTGCGAGTGGATAAATACATGGTTATATGGTCTGCTTTTCTTGAAACCTATGCATAACTCCCCTTTTAAAAAATGAATGGTATACCTGATGAAAAAAATGATGATATTCCTATATATGTAATGTTTATCTTTGTTTTTCTTTTTCACAATTTTGTTTTTGTTCTGTTTTGTTAATATTCACAATAAGAGAGAAAAAATACTTAGACAAATGTAATAAATTGCTTGTTTTGGGTAACCAAACAGGGCAAGATGATCATGCAAGACAAATTGGAGAAGGAAAGGAATGATGCAAAGAATGCAGTTGAAGAATATGTTTATGATTTCAGGGACAAGCTGTCTGGACCCTATGAGAAGTTTGTGTGTGAAAAGGTATTTATTTTACTTAAAATATTTCTATACTCCTTCATTGGGAATGTCTCCAGGGCTCTTTACGTAAGTTAAATGCTGTAATTATTTCTCAAGCAATGTTTTGCTTTCCTGTTCTATAGTTAAATTCTATTTCACATTCCAGATAGTTTCAAGATAGTATAAAATAAGCTTATTGTGACAGCTTCCAAAAAATTCCACAGCAAAACCCAGATGGATGCCCTCCATCTGATAGTGAGTCCCACTATCTATGTGCTGTGTGAAGAAATGCTTCCTTTTATCTGTCCTGAATCTCCCATCAATAAGCTTCATGGGATGACCCCAGGTTCTAGGATTATGAGAGAGGGAGAAAAATGTCTTTCTATCCACATTCTCCACACCATGTATAATTTTGTACACCTCTATCATGTCCTCCCTTACCTTCCTCTTTTCCACACTAAACAATCCCAGATGTTGTAACCTTTCCTAATAGGAAAGATGCTGTAGCCCCTTGATCATTTACCTCCTGTATCAGAGGCAAAATGTCTGTGTACACCACTTGCTGGGGAACATGGGCAGGAGGGTGCTGTTGCACTCGTGTCCTGCTTGTGAGTTTCCAGTCGACAGCTGCTTGGCCACCGTGAGAACAGAGTGCTGGACTGCACAGGCCCTTGGTCTGATCCAGCATGACTCTTCTTATGTTCTAAGTCGGGTAAATTCCATAAATGGGATGAAATCCAGCAATTTCATGGTATATTAGAATGTATTAAAGGTAATAGGAAGATTAGTTGATATCGGTGCTGAAAAAGGCAGTATTAGCACCAGAAATCTTGCGGATCCTCTGTCCCGAGTTTCCTTCAAATCAAAGTTCTTGAAGGATCATATAACTTGGCAAGCAAGCAGGATGCCCTTGACATTAGTTTCTTCGGCCGCCTCTAGAGCACCAAATAGTGTTCAAGGTTGTGCTGTTAGTTTCTAAGGCCATCTTGAGCATAGGGAGGGTATCAGCATTTGAAGCCCCCAGTGCCAAACCCAAGTCCTTAAGGCAGGAATGCAGAACTTCAGCCCCAGGGCCAAATCCAGACCTCTGGGGTTTCGGAGAAGGCCCTGCACCCTTCCCCTGGCCCCGCCCCTTTCCCGCAAGCACTAGTCATTTAGTGTAATTTGGCTTTTGTGCAACTCCCCACCCTTTCTAAAAAGTTGAAATGCTTCTCCTAAGGCTTAGTTACTGCCAGGAAGAGCTTCAAGCTGCAATGTGCTGGTATTTTTGGCCCTGCCCCTTTTGCTTTTGGCTCCACCCACCACTGGAATGAGGCCCCCAAGACCTTCTCTGAATGGAATTCAGCCCTTGAGCTAAAAGAGTTTCTGCATCCCTGCCTTAAGGTATGTCACCTTGCTGGCCTCCAGTTGCTAATCCAGAGGCAAGAGGGGTATGCAAAAGGAGATGTGGCTGTGACAACAGCACTTACTGGGAGCCTGCTTTGCGAGATGGGAGAGGCTCAGCCCACTACCCTCTATTTCCTGCCAAAGTAATCAGCCTGTGAAACTAGTTATGGATGGGTACTACACCTCGATGTTCTTTGCTTAATGTTCTTACCTGCTGTTGTGAGGGTGGGAGGTGCACCATCATACTTCAAGCCATTGAGCAATCAGGCCTCTGGGGTGGTTATTAGTATTATGATTATTTATTGCATTTATATACTGCCCCATAGCCGAAGTTCTCTGGGCGGTTTACAAAGATAATAATAATAATAATAATAATAATAATAATAATAATAATAATAAATAAGTTGCTTCCTCCAGGTTGCCATCTTGGTTCCTTACTCTCCACTTGTGCCTAATAGCTTCTTAAGGTGCAATCCTATGCATGTTAAACAGGAAAAAATGGCTGGGGCATGCTGGGAGTTGACAACTTTTTTCTGTCTTAACAACATGCATAGGAGTGTGCTCTTAAGAACAGAAGAGGAGTCCTGCAGGATCAGACCGAAAGCCTATCTAGTCCAATATTTGGTTCCCAGATGGGCTGGCCAGATGCCTGTGGGGAGTCTACAACCAGGCAACAGCTGGTTTTCGGAGGCACACTACCTCTGACTCCGGTTAATACCACTGATACCTTTATCCTCCATGAATTTGTTAAATCCCTTTTGTAACAGTCAGTGACTATCACCAAAATTAAGGTAGTAAATCCTTAATTTTCCAGGAGCATTTAGGATTCCGTTGTTGGTTTCCATGTAGTGTGTTCCTTTATAGCGTTCCCATCTACCCCTTTAATAATTGGTGACTTAATTTTACAAAAAGTTGAGGACATTAATACCTTTTGCGTTTTGCAAAGCTTCCCGAGCAGCAAGGGGTGAGGTAGCACTGTATAACTACACATATTGTTCAACTTGCTTAGGATCGCCAGAGTTTCTCCACGCAGCTATCAGAGATAGAAGACTGGCTGTATGAAGAGGGAGAGGATCAACCTAAACAAGTCTATATGGACAAACTGGCTGACTTAAAGGTATGGCTACTTTCAAATTGGATGGAAATTAATGTCATACAAGCGGATGTCCACTCGCACAATGGGACATCCACTCCCTCTCCCTTCCCCCCTGTGTCCCCCAGTCTGCTCTAGATGGTCCCCCAAGCTTCAGGGGAAGGTTTTAAGGGCATGCAGGGTGATGCATGGGAAAGGGGGAATAACACCCTTCCCAAGAGCAGTTCCTTTAATGGAGAAACTGAATTAGATTTCACTCACTGTGCACAGCGTTAAAGAAATATTTATTGACAGCATCTTGGGGGGGGGCATAGCGTAGTTTGGATTCCTGGTTCTGAGATTGGAGACAGGGCTCTGACTTCGGACACAGGAGTCTGATCCCCCTGCTGAACAGAGAGAGGAGAGAGAGGTTACCTCGGAGAGGAGGGGAAGGGTGCCGTGCTGTGAGTGGGGAAGGGGGGCACTGGGGAGGCTGGCTTTTGAAGAATCCTCTGGCCTCCCCAGCTTCCTTCCCTTCCACTCTACAGAGCCCCAGTTAGGTGGGCGAAAAAGCCCATCTAGCTGAATGCAGAGCTGAAGATGCATGGAGGTGATGATCGGAGTTTGGAGGCTTACGGCTATCCCCTTAGGATTGCCCCCTAAGATTACAATCCTATACCAATTTAGAGTAAGTCCCATGGAACTCACCGTGGCTTACTTCTGAGTACACATGTATACATTCCGCTCTAAAAGTATAGTGATTCGACTTCCGGTGGGGACTATGGCGGATTGAAGGCTCTCGTTTTCTGGCAGAGCGATGATACGGTTCGTAAACCAACTGAGAGGGCTCTCTCAGTCAGGAATTTTTACCCTAGATGAAAGGGTAAACGAAGAGATACCTATAAACAGATCATCGACCTTTTGTGTGGCGCAGCCATCGAGATTTTATCTAGCCGGCAGAACCGCTGGCGGTATGAGAGTTTTATGGGGTAATTATCTCTCCAAACCGTCTCGGAGTCTCTTAGGGGGCAGAAGATTTGTCAGTCCTCATCTCCAAAAAGCTTTGTAAAAGAAATTTGCTTATTAACACGGAGATTTTCTTTACAACAGAAACATAGGAAACGAAACCTCTTGCGTCATCATTTGGGTGAGCTATCTCACTTTCTGTGTAATAGAGAATATAAGAGGATCAAAGAGAGCTTGGCAAGGAATCACAGATGTAACACCTTTGGATAAAGAGTTTACATAAGACTTTAAAAGGATTTTTGTTATGAGTCCGTCTGAAGAATCTTCCTCTGAGGAGGAAGAAGTTGCAGAGACTGCAGCTTCACCCATTCCCCAGGACTTACCAGAGGAGGAGGAACCGCAGGGAGGTTCCTCAGAAGAGCCCCAGGGAAGCCACCTTCTTCCACCCCCTGTCTCCAACGAGAAAGATTCTGGGCCTGAAGAGGTTTGTCCTTTAACTCCCCAGCAGAGGCGGCGGCTGAAGCGTGCGGAGCAAGTTCGCCCCACAAGACGCAGCATGAGATTGCAAAAACAGAGCACAGCTGAGGCAAGCCTTAAATAAGATTGCGAAGGAATAGGAAACAGCTGGGGGAAGGGGCGAGGACAAGCTCAGGCAAGAATAAAAGGCCTGAATGAGGAAGCAAGGATTCGTTGGGAACAATTGACGTAATCGGCTCCTGACACCCCTGCGTACTTCTGGCTTGTAACCTGTGGACTGAACACCTGGCTTGACCGTTGACTCTGGACCCTGGACTTCTTTGATACCTGGTTTGACCTTCGGCTTCGACAATTGGACTAACTGAATCTCTGGCAAGATCCCTGGCTTTGGTAACTGGACTTTATGGACTTTCTAGTGTGATTTTGAATTCGGTAACGGAACTGAAGATTTATCTGCCTTGCATTGTAAGTTCGGCACTCTATGCAGACTGGGGGGTTAATCTCTGGAATATAAATAAAAACCTTCAGACAATTAAGTGCTGGCGTCCTTCCCGGACATTCTTTGATAAGGGGGTTGGCTGGATTCCCAGACAGTAGACTGGTGAATTACGACAATTTTTTTCCCCTCGGGACGAAAGCGTAACTGAGGTTTGGGAGACAGAACTGCCTCTTCCGCTCTGACTGTAACAGGAGCTCCAATTAAGGCTGCCATAGAGATATAAAGTCATAGAGATACAACGGCTTTTGCAATGGAAACAACTAGAAGAAAAATAAAGGTTGTAATTGAGCAACTACAAATACAAATGCAAAAGTTTTTTTCAAATAATGTGTAATAAATTGGACCAGATTGCAGCTAAATGGAATTAGTGTGAAACCAATCTTGGAACTAAGATGAAATTACTGGGAAAAACTATGGATGAGGAACCCACAGAAATAGAATGAGAAAAGATTAAAGAAGGGGAAAAAATGATATTTCTATAATACAAATGATTAATGATGTCAAAGGCGTTGTTGATATCAAAGGCAAAGGGGACGATGGGAAGATGATTGTTCTGAAAGAGATGAGCAACGGAGTATTGAGTGTAAAGAAAGTCTATGTGTCATTGACAGCAAGTTGGAAGCAGAGCATCTTCAAACAAGAGGCCCCGAGAGGTGGGGTTTCTGTCTTCAGAAGGAAGAGTAATGAGCTGGGCCATATGCAAAGAATAAAGCAGAAGAAGAGGATTCTTCGATGGCGCACCCCAGAGGGTGTGAGCCTTGCTGTCAAGGGGAGGAGATGTAAGTGGAGCCCGGACTGACAATCAAAAGAATTGGCTGAAAAACTTAAAAACAAAGTCCCTTTTGAAACTGGCTAAAATATACAAGAGGGCCTCGTAACTCTGATCGATATGTGAAGAACAAGAAGGACACTCCACTATGGACTGGAGAATTGTAAAAAAAAAAAAAAAAGATGGGATTGAAGCTGGAATATCTTTTTTCAGGAATTTAATGGATGATTAGCTGGAAAGAAATTGTGGAACTTTAATATATACACATAACAGAATAAGCTTAATATTACCTAAAAAGATTATTGGAAGCTGGAGTTATTGAAATAGGGGGAGAGGGGTGGGGGTTGAAAAAACTAATAATGCTAATAATGAAAGAAAGGATAATATCTATGTTTAAACTTTATATAAAACGAGCTGTTTATCTGTGGATTCAGCCAATAAGAAAAGGTTTGCATAAAAGAAAGAGGGAAAACCTATTTACCTTTTTTTTAGCAAGAGAAAAAATTGTTACTTGCTTCTGTTATGGAGAAAATTGGAAGTCTATCTTAACTTTGTTTGTATACTCTTTTACTATTTCTTTCTTCGTGTTCTTCTTCCTTTCTTTTTCTTCTTCTTTCTTTTTCTTGCTTTCTCTCTTCTTCTCTTTCTTATTTTGCTATTTCGTTCTTTGTGTTTTTTCTTTCTTCTCTCTTTCTTTTTCTTTTTCTTTTTCTTCTTCCTCTTTCTTTCTTCTTTCCTCTCTTTTTTGCTTTCTGTCTGTCTGTCTTTTTCTTTCTTTTTTCTTTTTTCTTTTTTTTCTTATGTTGTACTGTATGCTTCATAGTTTTATAGTTTGTTTATGTTTATGTTTAAAAAATAAAAAACATTAAAACATGAATCATTCTGATCTCTTTAGAAATTTGGGACTCCCATTGAAATCAGATATCAAGAAGCAGCAGAACGGCCAAAGTTGCTGGATGAGCTAGGGCATAAGGCTCAAAACTATGCCATGATTACAGAAGAATACAGGAACAAGGTATGTAATCTCACTCCCATTGGACATGACTTTCTTTTCCTACTGTGTCTTACAACTAAGCTTTTTCACTAATTCGAAGATTGGACAAAGGCTTTCTACATTTTTTTGCCTAAAACTATACAGAAATAGGGTCTGCACAAAATATATTCTATAAAGCAGGTTCTGAAAGTTACATTGTTGTTGGATAATTTATCAGTTTTTGTACTGTTGTGGTATCAAATATAACAAAGCACTGCACGAGCATCAATATTAAACGGTAAGAAACTCCTCATCACTGTTGCTATTCTGATAATAACAATATTATCAGAATAGCCGCAATTTTAATCTGGCCAGATAATCATTTTTATCTGATCTCGCGCAACATAATTTTCCAGCTTTGTGGGATCTATGGGGACATCCTGTTTCCTCCTAAGGCATTTTCCTCTATCTCCACTTTAAAAATGCTGCTGTCATAAACCACAGTCTTGATGTAGTAACCATTCTTTTAAATTTCAAAGTTCTAGGGCAGAATCCAGTGGGGGCATTTATGCCCGTGCGAAATCTCTTACACCCTACAGATTCTGTTGCACAAGCAGTGGGGTTCTGCCAATTCCATTGCGCAAGTGGAACCCACTACTTACAAATTGGAGATTTGTCAGGGAGCCCCAAAATGAGTATTTTTGCTTGGTTCTCCTTTGTGCAAGTGGTGGGTACCGCTAGCATGCAGGAATTAGCAGGGCGCAAGAACGTTGGCAGGCGAATAAGCATCCGTTGGATACTGTTCAGTGAATTAAAGAATTTTTGCAAACAGAATCCTTCCCCTTCACCTGATCCCCCGGAAAAAAAGGATTTCACAAGAATTGTTTGAAGCCAATACTGCTACACTTCCAGTTTTAGCTGCACATGAACATGTGTGTGTAGTGACTAAAGTATTGGAGTGGGAGCCGGGAGATTCGGGACCTAATCTCCACTCGGCCATGGAAACCCACGGGGTGACTTTGGGCCAGTCACAGACTCACAGGGTTGTTGTGGTGAGGATAAAATGGAGAGGAAAAAAGGTGGGATATAAATTCAATAATAAATAAATAAAATCCTCATCCTTTTTCGAATTTGAAGTTTGTCGGCCCACTGTGACTCAGCATAACTTCAGAACACCCCATATTGACTGATCATTTCAGTTACATTAACATAGCTACTGTATCTTCCATGATTTTGAGCTGAGTGAAGAACTCAGGTATGGTTTTTCAACTTCCTTATATGTAACCAATAATTACTCATTTGTATCTGAGCATTAAGTGGCTTCTGGCCTAGCCCAGTCTTCTCTCTTACACAAGGGACAGTAATAATGGGTCCAGTAGAGAGGTAAGATGTAACAAACTTTGCAGGAGTGATTGTGTAACAAATAGCTTTAGCGAGGCTGATCTCAAATTGGGCTTCTCAAAAATTTCAACTCAAGGCTGATAAGCAAATATTTGCCAAATTCTACAGTTGTTTCACGGAATGTACATTCTCCCAATATAGGGACAGGTCACAAATCCTTTGCAGAGGGAGAGGGAAGGGGACGAACCACACATTACTCACACTTCCTGTTTTGTCACTTTAATGTAAATATGCAAAGTATCTCTTAGCTGATGAATGGGAATAGTTAGACCTACCTTATATTTAGTGCTTGAGTAACACATGAAAAGTCTTACTAGTATGATAACCATTAATACACCTCCCTGTTTCAGGATGAGAAGTACATCCATATTGATGAAAGTGAAATGAACAAAGTAGAGAAGTATGTCAGTGACACATTGGAATGGATTAACAACATTCTGAATGGCCAAGCAAAACAGAGCCTTGATCAGGACCCTGTTGTTCGTGTTAATGAAATCAAAGGAAAGTTGAGGGTAGGTGTTCATCATGGTGCAGGTTTAATCACTGGTGGAAAATCTAAAATGAATGTGTGTTCTGATGGTTTATCCCGCCAGTTGGAAGATCTAGTTTTGTCCATTTTGAAGGCGAACAGTCAGAGCAGGGCAAATTAATACAAGCATAGATGCCTGTATCTAGTAGGGAAGTCTGGAAAGTCATTTGTTTCTCAATTCAGAGCAAACGTACCAAATTTGGACTCCGTAAACCAGAATGTTGAAATCCATGCTTTCTTGAAGTTTGCAGTGCAATTTAAAATGTTTGCATAAAATGTGTACAAAAATGGGAATATTTATTAAAAATGTGCATTAAAATGTCAGAATTTCATGCAGATTTTTTTTAAAAAAAATGTTTATTCGAAATCTGATAGAGAAACAGGACAGAACTAATTTAAAAGGAAAATGAGAACCTGCATGAAGTAGAGTTTGAGAGATTTACCCATCCTTCATACCTAGCATAAAATTTAAGAGTTCCCTCTCCCAATCCATCTCATGTGAGGGTGGGAAAAGTTTGCACTTGATGATAGCTGTGATACATTTTCTCTTACCAGACATTAATGGAGAGAGAAGATGAGGGGTTGCTCTTTTTGTCAACAGCCATGCTTGTGCTGTAATTAGTTCTGGCCTTTCAAAATCATAACATATTGTTCCAGCCTAAGTGGAGCAATTGCTTTTCAGAGTACAGAGCTAATCACTGCTGAACCAGCTCAGGAAATCAGCTGTTACCTTTCGTTAGTTCCCAAAATGCATTCAGTATGTATATTTTCTGTTGCAGGAACTACACAGTGTGTGTGAGCCCATCGTAACCCAGCCAAAGCCAAAAGTAGACTCTCCTAAACGGGAAGAGTCGCTGGATTCACCTTCTATTCATAAAAATGAAGATTTAGAAGAAGAAACTAAAAACATCGACACAGCACAACAAAATGGCGACTGTCACATGAATGAGAGCCCGGTGAACATGGACTTGGACTAGGCCATTCGTTGCATTTCAGTGCATAGTTTCATCGTGGAAAACTACTGCCGTTGTATTATGGGATATGGAAGAAATGTAATGTTTGGGGGAGCTATTTATATTTTAGAGTTTTGTTGTATTATGTGAGGAATGAATATATTGGGAAAGGTAGAAGTTGAGACCATGATAATCCTAAAAGGAAAATTGCCTTGGTAACTTTCAGATTCCTGTGGAATTGTGAACACTTACTAAAATCTTCTGTGCAGGAATTTAACCTTTTGTATCAGTTAAGGCTATAATATCAAGGGATTGTTACAAAAGGTACTGCTCCTTCAAAAGGGTTGCACCTAGAGCTTTTGTAGATGCCAAGGTAGTTTTTCTTTCTTCTCCATTGTTATGTTCCTTCCATTGACAATGGCGTTCAATCAAAAGCCTACCTGAAAACCAACTTTAAAAAAGTGTTCTTTGTTTCATTGTCCCAAACGTTTGCTAGAAGAGAAGAGATATGTGCAGCAGCATTAGAATTGTTTTACGTTTTAGTCTCTTGCTCAGTATGTTCTCATGTGTAGAAAGCCAAATGAAGGGAATACACTGATCCTGTTTTATGTTCCTGTGATGCCTTTAGTGAGCTTTAATAAAGTTCATCGAAATGGTTATGGTTCTTAAAATGTTGGCTTTGTGTGTGGTTGTAATACTCAGTTTTTACTGCAGCTGTTTGCTTTGGGCTTAAAAGCCAACAGTTAATAGCTCATAGTACTCTTTGGACTCTTCCTCATTTGGCATAAGGACTGAGCCCAGCCAAAGTTAAATGCTTACACCCCATTGATTTCAATGGGAAAATTAAGTACATGAATTTTAAAACTCTGAGTCTGAACTGTGAGTTGCATCCAGATTTAATTAGTTGCACTTAGTTCCCATTGAAGCCTTCAGAGATTTAAGTTACGTCATGATTAATTTGCCCCATTGGGAAATTCTGGGACTTCAGTGCTAACCTCTAGTTTGATTGGCAGTGCTAAGTGGAATGATGTGAAGAGTGATCTGAAGGGTATCAGGTTGGCGAAGGCAAATTTAGTTAGGGTTCCTTTCCGTAGTTAGGCCTAAAGGGATAAACCAGTCTTTGATGTTCTGAAGAGGAATTTAAAGGAAGAATGGTGGCTCTTCAAAGAGTGGGCCTGTTCAGACAACACACTAAGCCATGGTTAGCCACTGACCCTTTTACAGTAAATGCTTAGTGAGCATGTTTAAACCATGGTTATGCAGCCACAATGGTTAGGAATGGTTCACATGACACCTTAAGCCATAATGTATAGCTCAAAATGCTTAACCACTGTGGCTTCACATGTCATCTGAACAGGGTCAGTGAGGGAGACTGTGAGGGAGAATGTAAGGTGTCATTTAAGAAAAAGCAGTTGAAGATGCTAAGAGTTGGAGGATGAAAAATCACAGGCAGGTTTATAATGAGCAAAACAGAATCAAAAGCAGGGCTGATTGTAAGAGTTGAGAGAAATATTTTTGTGATAGGAGCATTGAGGTGGGTCAAGGAAAAGCTGGGAAGAAGGTTGCAGTAAATATGGCAGGAGCATGAATCAGTTTCAGCTGAGTAGGTAAAGAGGAAGGAGCGGATGTTTGCAACATGACTTGGTGTCAGGCTAAAAATGTGGAGCAAAAAAAGAAGTGAAATAAAGAAAAGGTGGAGTTTCACTCTTGTGCAATAGTCTGGATAACCATGTCAATATAGAGGTTTGCTGAAAAGTGAAAGACTTTGCTAAGACGGATGAAGATTCCATTCTTGTTTCAGATACAGAAGCAGCAGTAGATTGCCCCTCATACAGTTGGCTCATCAAACTAGAGGGAAATGCAAAAAATTAAAACTACCGAATCAGAAAGCTCATACCAGCTTGCTACATAGGCTTTTGATGGCATGTCTGCAAACAAACATCTACACATAAAAATCTTATTTTTATTTATTTTCCCAATCCTTGTACCCCACTTTTCAAGGCAGCCAGCAATAGTCAGTACAAATGTCACAGTAAAACCACAATATTGTGCATCTGTTTCATTTAACAAAACACAAAAGGTGTATTGTTTAAGGCACTCACTCCGTAACAGCAGCAACAAATCTAAGAGCAATGTCCTCAAAAGCCAATTAGAAAAGAACTTTCTTGCCTACCAAAAAGCAAGTGATGGGGACAGGCAAACCTCTATTGGAACACTATGCCAGATTCTAAGCCCTGCAATAGAAAAAGTGATTTCTCAGAAATGTTAGGGTAGGTTCATATAGGAGAAAGCCATTTGCAATCCGAATCTCCCACACAGGCCCAGTGTCGGATCAGCATAGGAGAAATGGACTTTCGATAGCCCAGCAAGCAGGGGGAGCAACAGTGAAAGCCCATCGGCAGCACTGTGTCAAGGGCCCACTAGAATCTGGTGCGGGCCCTGCTCCCTCACATAGCAAAACTGTATAGGGATGGGCAACTCGTGCCCCTCCAGATTTTGCTGGACAACCACTCCCATCAATGCTGGCTGAGGCTCACGAAGTTGGTCTCCAACATCACCAGGAAAGGCCACAGGATGGAGGTGAATTTTGTTTGGTCAACAATTTTAAGAAAACCAACCAAATTTGCGCTTCCCAGACCAATGTGCAGATCAGAGCCACAAGTTAACTTTCGGAATGTGCACTTCTCCAAATGTTGCGATCCAGTTTTGGGCTCAAAAACTGTACAAAAAGCAATATATGGTGTATAAAAATGTACACAGTATGGAAAATTGCATACAAAATGTGTATGTTAGGGAAAATTAAGTACAAAAATGGTTTAAAAAATACGCAGATTGATGTGGAAATTGGATGGAACAAGAGTTATGGCTGAATACCAGATCTAGACAATGATTTATCCATCCTTAGCCACAGATTTCCCTTTCCTGCTGTATGAGATACTTTGTAAGGGATACCATTTAGGGCAAAAAGGAGCCACCCTTATTTTTTGCTCCATTTTTTAGACTCCATGAGATTATGCTCAACAGCAGCTGCATCTTAGGCCAACTCACTCACTAGTTGTATATACTAAATGGCTATAGTTTGGATGTGTGCCAAAGGAACAAATCCCTTAACTTCATTTTTTTAAAGGGTGGCTCCTTTGTAGATAACATTGCCATAGTGCAGAACCTTGGCCCCAGGGACCAAATCCAGCCTTCTAGAGGTCCCCACCCCCTTCCCCCAACCACTGATGGTTTTGTGGTTTCCCAGCTATAGTGCAACTTTACCCCCATTCTAATTGGTTAAAATGGCTCCTCTAACGCTTAATTACTGGCAGTAGGGAACAGCCCTATGCCTGTTTAGAATGTTTAAACATGCATAGAATCGTATTCTTAAACTACAATATGCTGGTGTTTAGTGTGTGTGGATTTTTTGGCTCCACCCACCACTGGAATGCAGCCCCCAAGATCTTCTCTAAAATAGAATTCGGCCCTCAGACTGAAAGAGATTCTGCACACCTACTTTAATAGTTATGAGGAAGGCAAAAGAAAATCAATGCAATTGAAATACTGTCTTTTTTAAATGTAACTTTGAACAGAGCTGAGAGCTGGCTTGGACTTTGCTGAATCTCCTCTCTTTCTGCAGTCCCACAACTCACCCAATGTGCACACACTTACAGTAAAAACCCAAAATGACACCTCTGCTTGTGAAGAGCTTTGGCCTTAAGTTCAATAAGAACCTCTGTGAGATTAAACCTGCAAAACAATGCCATGATTAGCTTTCAAAAGGAGGATTAGCTGCCAGGGAAATTCTTTCAAACTTCAAATTCTTTAAGCACCGTTTCATTTAGAGAAGAGGAAAAAGAAAACAATAGGAGAAATGACACCAGGACTTTAGCACAGGTCTTGTGGCG
Source organism: Anniella stebbinsi (assembly GCA_029215795.1). Lineage (NCBI taxonomy): Eukaryota > Metazoa > Chordata > Lepidosauria > Squamata > Anniellidae > Anniella > Anniella stebbinsi. Next base: position 64,041,412 of record JARDYH010000001.1, on the reverse strand, counting down.
AATGATGGTCTCCGTGCCTCACTGCTCAGCTGTTCCTTGATAATGAGCACTGAAAATGTCTGTACCAAGAACGGACAAATCGGGCTTCTCACAGTTTCCCAGGAAACTGTCAATTTCATAATAGTTGATTGTGCGGTAAGTGTTTGGTCCCCCATGGTTAACCCGTCTGTTTAAAAGCTTGGATCGCTCATGCTTCAGCCTAGAAAAAGGAAATTGCAGGTGGGAACAGTAAACTCCGAGAATGCATAAAATTGTTTGCTGACCTAGGTTTCCGCTTACCTCCTGCTTGAACCTTGTGCATAAAAGCGCTTGTTAATTTCTTCTTTAATATCTTCATCAGTAACTTGGAAGGGCCAGGTATTATAGCTCGTTTCCTGATGAAAAAAGGACAGCTGCTACATTATACATAAATCTTCTTGTCTATGCTGCTGTTACACCTTCCACCATGGAAGTTTGGGGAGCTATTATGGTGAAGAACCCATTGCTGAAGCAGATGGCAAATGATGAGTACCCAAAAAGAGAGTGGCTATTTGCATTCTGTACTTTCTAATCATTACACTTGCTAAGTTGTTATCCATTTCTTAAGGTTTCATTTACATGCATATTCATTGCAAGAATCCTACTTAACAAGTTGTAATTTTAGCAGGATGCACATGTAACTGTTTAACAGAATGCAATTTTTTCCCCTTCCAGGATTTGCGTATTGATTTGAATATTCTGGAAAGGTACATTTGGCATCCACTGAATGCAGATGGCGCACGTGTGTGTGTGTGTATGTGTGTGTGTGTGTGTGTGTAGCTGCTGCTGCTGCTGCTGATTTTCAGGCATGAATTACAACACTGTGTTTTGCTGGTATCTTATCTTGTTTGTATATATTTTATTTATTTTATTTGTAACATTTATATACCGCTGAATACAGTAGAATCTCTCAGCAGTTCACAACGTTAATATATGTTGTCACCCTGAAAGTTCTTGCTTGTAACCCACTCGGGTTCTAATCAATTTTGCTCCGTTCCGTAGCGCAGTAGCAGCAGAAGGCAGAGTTCACGCACTACTGGATTCAAGAGCACCAATCCGCTGGGAATTACTTCTTCAAAAGTAGGAAACACACAAGAGTACAGTAGTACTTCCTAGTGGATGTAATTTTAAGAATTCACACACACAAATACACACACCACTCTCTGTCTGTCTGTCTCTCTAGCCATTTCTACACCAGCCTTTCCCCCCAGGAATGGTCCTGACTGTTCCCCGGGTGTCCAACTGATGTACCGGGTGTCCCGGGGCAGGGGGGACTGGCACGGGCTTTCCCAGGGATAAAGAATCCCTGGGAAAGCCTGATTCTTCTTGCGGTCCCAGGAACGTCCCGAGACCATGGGAGGTGTGGGCACCCACCCTGTCTGGTGCCCGCTTACTTGTGAGTAAGTGGGCACCAGAAACGGGCACGGAGCCACACAGGGTGGCGCTGTGCCCATCACAGGAATGGGGGAAGCAAGTCTGCCATCCCCAGGATGGCAGTGGCCCCCCCGATTTCAGGGGGTATTTTTTTATCTTACATTTTCAATGGAGCGCAACTGCGCTCGTCCGATACTTTTAACAAAAAAAAATGGTGGGCACAAAGGCACGATATCCCTGTTTACTTCCAGGACATTGTGCTTGCAGTGTAGAAAGTGGCCGACGATCCCGGAAGCAGGTACGTCCGAGATCACCCCCCTCCCTCCCTCTATACCCATAGGTGTAGAAAGAACCTCTCTCTCTCTTTCTCTCTCTTTCTCTCTCTCTCTCTACCCCACTACCCTCAAATCCAGCTCCTGCTGAAGAGCATTTCAGAGGCCTGGCACCTGCTTTGATTAGATAAAACCAATAGTCGTCCCAGAAACTTTTGTTCTCAGACCACCCCACCATTCAGGAATCCTGTCTCCTATTCTTCTCCCTCTTCCAACCCACTCCCTTGCTGAAGGATCCTGACATCCCATACTCTGTTACCTGAAACCAGAGATGGAAAAGGAAACACACACACACACACGAGAAACAGGCTATATGGTTCCTGCCACAGAAGCCCAATTCCTACAGCAGAGATGAAGAACTTTGGGAAATCCAGGGATTTTCACCCCGGAAACATCCCACCCCCGAAAAACATTATATGTATATTGGGGGGAAACTGCATCCATAGCTGCTATGAAATGCCAAAAGGGTCAAACAAGCTAAATTTGAGCCTTTAGGGGCTTCCACTGCAGCTACAGATGCCATTTTTTCATTAAAAATAATAATTCAAAATCCCCTGTGGAGGTGACAGAAGCTGCATTTGGCCCTGCATTGTGCACATCTTGCCCTAGATCACCCTATGGAGCAGGCAGGAGTCTTCTAGCATTGCTTCCTAGGTTCCTCCGGGGACGTTCAAGGAATGGGGCTTCTATGGAAGGAACTGTGGAACCTATTCCTAGAGCATTTCCCCCTTTTTCCTGTGAGGCTGCCAGACAGGGCTTGGGGAGTGACTGCAGCCTGTGGGCCACACGTTTGGCACCCCTGATTTAGAGTTTTAAATGATTCTTTTTCTAATGCACTTCATGGAAACATAGCCTGAAACAATAAAAGCTGGAGAAGGGGGAAACTAAAATGAGTCAATCGGTTCATCCATTCGTATTGCACTTACTTTTGGCCATGGGAAGGCATGCATTAAAAACTGGTGGGTAAGGATGTAATCCGGGGTGGGGGGGAACTATGGCCCTCTAGATGGTCTCGGGCTACAACTCCCACCATCCCTGACTATGGGCCATGCTGGCTGGGGCTGATTGGAGTTGGAGTCAAACAGTATCTTGAGAGCAACTGGTTCCCCCCCCCCCCCATATACTTCTTGGCTCCCTCTACAACCTGCACCATACCACAAGTTTAATAGGTTTGCAGTTGACATACAGACCTTAGGTGTGGAAGCATCCTCAGTCGTATTATCTTGGTCTGTGATTTGTGAATCAGAGGACTTGTCTTCCAGCACAGGGTGAATGGGCATACTTTGTGGATCTATCAGAATTTCATAAGGAACCATGGGATGCTTCCAGGAGGATGGAGTAAATATTTCCCAAGGCTCTGTTTGGCCAAAGGTTCCTATGGAGAAATGAAGGGAGTGAATCTCTAAATACATATATTGAAGAGACAGCATTCCATGGAAACAGATCTTTCAATAATTGTAGTGACCACAAACAGCCATAGCCGCAGAGAATGTTTCTAAAAGGAAATAGTACCTAGGAACCCATGTCAAGCCGCTATCTTCCATATGTGGAGCCCTTCCATCCATAGAAGGCAGATTCTGGATCCAACCCCTTACTGCAGGAGAATGTGTTATTTTTCCTAACAGGAGCCCCTAGGCATTCAATTATCAGTGACAGATTGGATGTTGCCTATTTACACTCAATTGTGGTGTGAATAACAATTGCTGTAGGGCAGTTTATCAAGCAACCTGTTGCAATACTTAGCATGTGGACATTTGAGGAGCACAAGTGTGTGTGTGTATGTCTGTATGGAGCTGGAGTGATCAGGTTTCAAGTAATGCCACATACAGGAATGCATTTAAGGCTGCAATCCTATACCCACTTACCTGGAAATAAGACCTACTGAAGCCAGAGGGACTTACTTCTGAGAAGACATGTATAGGATTGCATTGTAACTGTTTACAATTTGGTCTCATCCACATTGTAAAAAGGATTCATGAATTCCATGAATGGAAAGAGCTTCTGATCAAGGAAGGAGAGCTGTGCTCACAGAAGAAACCCTTCTGTGACCAGAATTCCTTTTCTGTGAACAGAAGCTCCTTTCCTTCATGGAGCTAAAACACTGGATCCAACCCAACGGTTAATTGCAATTTACTTCCCTTGAAATCAATTGGACTTTATTTATGAACAATCAACTTGTTCTATTGATTTCAGTGGGACATAAATGCAACTATTTTAGTCTGGATCTAACCCATTATTTTCAAGAAGCTCACTGAGAAAAATAAAAACAACCCCATTTAGTGGCTTCAAAATCAAGTCACTGGATTGCAAGTGACAATTACAATTCAATTTTAGCTTTTTTCAGTGCTTAGCTGGAGGTACAATAAAAAGTGAGGATTAGGAAAAGGAAGTGAAACATCTCTGGCATTGTGTTCAAATTCCAGAGAAGCAAAGGTATTATTCTATTATGACTAAACCAACTGTACTGCTTGGCCTTTATATAAATTTATATAGCATAAGGTAGGATAAAATAGCATAGCATGATATAGTTGGATCCAGGATCTACCTTCCACTGATGGAAAGCGCCTCCACTGATTTTTGAGTCCACTTTATGCATTTGATGTAAAGCCTGTGCTACAATACATATGTTAATCTTTAAAATGCCACAAGGCCAAGCAGTAGAAGTCACCCTCAAAACACCCCTTTGTCAGTGCTGTGAAAATGCACTGATTGATAACAACGCATAATTGTATATGTTTAAATCCACCCTATTATTACTGCTGTCAGATTTCTCTCCCATTAAATGTCAGTTCCACGTAAGCTGTAACACGGTCCTCACGTTCTGTGAATGTATCATTTACCGATGAATTCTCCATCAAGGCTCCACATACGAACAGTTCGATCAATGGAACAGGATAACAGGATGTTATCTTCATCTATAATCTCTAATCTATTTGTCAACCAAAGATAACAATCAGTTAGATGAGTTTATTTCTACTTTTATTAGTAATACTTGTATATCACTTAAACTTGTAAAATCTTGGTATGGGTTACATACAAAAATATTAAAAATTGCAGTTCAAAATACATACATAATATAACACTAAAATGTTTTGACTTTCAACAACAAATATAAATTAAAAAGAAATTGAGCAGCATTACGATGATCAATAATAAGCCAAGGAAAGTTTGCATGTATAAGTATGTTTTCAGGAGGTGTTGAAAACACACCATATTTTCTGCCTCCCAAACCATACTGGGAGGGTGTTCCAGAGGGTGGACAATACTACTGAGAAGGCCCGCTTTTGAGATGATACGGAGCGACATTCTGTTGATCGTGGAATGGCCTGCAAGGTCTTCTCTGAAGATCTTAAGGTTGGCTGTGTGTATATATAGCGCAGGGATAGGCAACCTTTTCAGCCTGTGGGTATATTTGGAAATTTAAGATACTATCCTGGGCACAACCATAAAATGGCTCCTTGGGCTACGGGGCTTGGTGGGAGGCCATGAATAGTCACAAACGACAAGTAACCTGCCCAGAGCATTCATGGGAAATTAAGATGGCAGCAGATAGAGGCTCCCACTTCAATTTGAAGCAATCCCAGCAGACAGTAAGCAAATATAAGAATAGATTCAAATAAAAATGGGAGGAGTAAGATGTCTTGGCGGGCACCAAAGAAGTTGCCTACCCCAGTATAGGGGAAGGTGGTATACTAGTTATATGCACAAATCATTGTTTTGTTAAAGGTTAATACTTACGATAGAACTAGAGTTAGATGAGCTCTCCAGTGATTTACATCTGCAGCAACATAATGGGAAAAAAACGTATGCATAGACTGTTCACAGGTTTATGCAGTAATATGCAAAACCATTGAAGTGTATGTTAAGAATTGACAATCTGTAACGTAAAAACGAAGATGCTAAATTTCTCTACTAGAAGAACACAATAGAATTCATACCAAACATGTCTGGAAGTAAAGAATTGTGCTGGGATTTCTCCTGAAAATGGACAAATCCCAACAAACAACAATGGGAGGCTAGAAAGATAAAGAAACTTGGCTTTTTAAAATGGGTGGCCTTGAGTGGCCCCACTGAAATCAACAGAACTTGAGTTAATCAAAACTATCTTAAAACCCATTGATTTCAATGGGTCTACTCTAAGTATGACTATATCTGGATCTAACCCCATATATTTATTTATTGAAAAACATTATAAATCACTTCTCTACCCTACAGAGTCCTCAAAGGAATGCCCAATATCAAACAATAATATAATAAAATCACAACAGAATAAAAGCAAAAACAAAGAATTATTTAAAACAAGTCAGAGCAATATTAAAATCCATCAAAAGTCCAATAAAATAGAACTGTTTTTACTTCCCATATAAAACTGGTAGGGATGACACCAACCTGACCTCCCTTGGGAGAGAGTTCCATAGTCGGCCGTTGCTGCACAATATTTATTTAATAAAAGCATTTATTTTGTGAATGACTTCATCCTGTTCTAGTTACAAAGCTATCATTTACAGTACACACACACACACACACACATACATTTTGGTGCATCTTGTTCTGGATCCTGGAGAGCATAATCTTTGATGTCATGTATGTACACATATCCATCCTCATCTGCTGCATATAGATACGAGTCATCTGCAGTCACAGCAATGCTGCTGATCAGAGATTTCCCTCTAGACTGGAACACATATCAAGATGGGCAACATTATTAGCTAATCATTTGCCCAAAGAATGACCAACATCTGTACGCTTAGAGGCACTCCAGTCTCTAGAACGGGGTGGGTAACTTGTGGCCCTCCAGATGTTTTGGCCTACAATTCTCATCACTATTGTCTATGCTCGCTAGGGCTGGTGGGAGCTGTAGAAGATATTCTGGTGGGTGCAGTTTTTTTTATCCCTGCATATCAAGATGCCCTGAAAAAAATCCCTCTTCTATATAACTATTAAAAATACAGCAGTACAATTCTGCTTTACATCTCGGCATCCTAAACAGCCAGTGTGATTTGGTGGTTGGAATGTTGAACTAGAGAAATTCAAGAGAGAATTTAAACCTTGGCTGCAATTAAACAACAGAACCTCCCCCAACACAGAGTTCTACGAACGGGCTAGAGGTTGGGGGCGGGGACATCATTAAATGCAATGACTCTTTCTGCCAAACTTACAGGTGTAAAACTTGCTATAAGAGGATCTTCAGTGAACAGGCTCCAGAAATGCAGATAGCCTGAAAAAGATGTAATAATAGGGGAAGAAAGATTTGGTAGCAACCCCCTCCCCCAAAGCATATGCTTGTAGTAACCAAGCATTCATGGGAGTTGAACTGTCTGAAGGCCCAGTCACATGACTATAGACAACACAGTGAACATATGGGTTGACTTATGCAGAGATAAAGGTACATCATGAAACTATTATGGGGTTGCTTCAGCTCACATCCCAGATCCAGAAAGCTTCTCAATTATCCACAGTATTTCACCACCATAAGTCTGTCAAAACCTGGCCGGGAGTGGTAAATGGGACTAAGCTGTTAGCTGGTTCTGTGAAAAGCAACCAACCAACTATTGGACTGTGTTGAATTTTGCACAGATCAGCATGCTACTTCGACAGTGTGAATGGCTTCTCACATTTTAGTAATCATCCTGCAACCAGAAGGCCTTGTAGAGAATACAAGTAGTCTAATCTGAAAGGTCTTCAAATCATAGGTGTCTGATTATTGGCCACAATGCCCTCACTGGTGACTTGTAGAGAGTGGTAATTCACTCAGACTGGAAATGAGACAGAAAATCCATTCTATCAGTCTTTGTTGCATTAAGACTGAATTAGAAGCCTGTCACTAAAGAACTGGCCAGTTAATTCAAATCAAAGTGTGAAAGTCAGCACTAGGCCAGGGTGGTCATGTGTCCTCTTTTATAGTGGATGGCTCCCTGTTGGAGGGCTGTCCTGTCAATTCTAGTTTAAAGATAAAGAACCATCAGAAGGAAGATCTGGGTCTTGCATTTGCCCATCTACAATTAGCAACTGGACAGCAGACTGACCAGGCAGATTCACAAGTCGTTTACTCTCTGCTTACTGTTCTTTAACTAGTTATTGATACATAAAAGAAACCTTCTTTTTATTCCATGACTGCTAAGTTTGCTCAGGAGTCTTTCATGTGAGACTTTGTCAAAGGCCTTTTGGAAGTTCAAGTAAACAAAGTTTACCAGATCATTTCTGTCCACATGTTTATTGATACTCTCAAATAACTCTAAAAGTTTAATGAGGCATGACTTACCTTTGCAGAAGCCGTGATTCTTTTTCAGCAGGGCTTGCCCTTCTGTATGCCTACTAATTTTATCTTGGTTGCTCTTCATCCTCTTTCTCATCATTGCTACCAGTTGCTTACTTGGAAGGCAGGGAGGCAGGGAGCAATTAGGCTTTGGCATCTACTGCTCCCTTTTCTCATCACTACCATTGTCTGGGCCAGAATGACAGGCAGATGAACACCCAGATTGCAGTGGAGAAGTCTAGGGACTTTTGTCAATGGGCCCCTACTGGGCTTTAGGCCCTTGGCAAGTGCCCAATTATGCCTACCCCTGATGCCAGCCCTGCCTTGAATTCATGGTATCCAAAGCCCCATCATCCCCCAGGAGGCCCCAACTTTAGGCTAGTAACTAGGTCAACCTGGAGCTGGCATTTTTCTCCCCTGTTGGATTCAACAGGAGTGGCGAGAATTCAAAGCAGTACAGCTCCACGGGGCATTTTCCCCCCAGAAAAAAAATTGCCCCTCCACCTCCTGCGCTAGCCAGCAGAAGCTAGCAGGGCTTTGAAAGTGGCGGACCATCTGCCACTCCAATTCCTCTTCCCAACACATAGGATTGCTCTTCTTGTTATTGTCTAGAGTTGGCAACACTAACCACATTTCATTCTCCTACCTTGCGGTCCATTAGAAACCAGAGAGGCTGTGGCCGATTCAAATTTCACCACACGAGTCTTTAGAAAGATTACTCGAGTAACGCTTGCATCTACAACTGGGGAAGGCAAAGACAGAATATGCATTCATTCAAAGGAAACTCCATTAAACCCTAAAACACTTTTATTTTGCTACAGTAAACTGCACCCAAGCATTCACATCGTCAACTTTTCCAAAGTTAAATTTAATTTCCATCATTCATGAATTTCAGATGCTGAAATTCCCAACTCCCTTTTTCTGTGTATAGATAAAAGGTGTTCCGCAATGTGAATTTTGTACCTCTTTTAAGAGATTTGCCTCCCTTGCTGTTTTGTACCCCCTTTTTATATAAGTATACCTATGTAGAAATTAAATTCTTTATTTGAATTGCATTTGGTTGGATGGAGAAGGTCTTCCCAATTGCTTCGCCTAGACTTGGGAACTGCCCTCCAAGGGTGTCTGGTCTCACTCCCTTGCTATTAGCCTTCCTACACAACATAAATACCTGGTTGTTTCATCAGGCATTCAATCTATCAAAGGGCTACAAAATTAATCTGCTGAGTTTTTATCTCCTGATTTTTCCTGCATCATTGTGGCCTGCTATTTTATTCTTTTGTTATACCTGCAATTAGTATTGTCATTGTATCTAGTTGTGTGAGCCACTTTGCACATTTTTATGGAAATGTGGGTTGTTGTTGCTTTTTTAAAAAGTAAATAAAAAGGGGGGGGGGAAGGATGGCAAATGAGTGAAATGGGATTTTTACCAGATGATTAGCACCAGATCACTCTTTTTCTCAGTTTAAGACTGGATTGCTAAAGAACTCTCCAGAAGCATGGGGCTAATCAAGGCTGTACAGATAGTAAGATGAACAGATCGTACAAAAACACATGCCAAAGGGCCTGCGTGAGCATACCCTTCTCACAACAATTCCATTGAAGAGAGAGTGGATAGGGAAAGGTTTTTCTCTTTTTCTCATAATACCAGAACCCGGGGTCATTCCATGAAAATGAATGGTGGGAGATTCAGGACAGATAAAAGGAAATGCCTTTTTTACATAGCACTTAAGCAATGGAATTGGCTACCACAAGATATAGTGATGGCCACCAACTTGGATGACTTTAAAAGGGGACTCGACAGATAAATGCAGGCTAAAGCTATCAATGGCTACTATCTCCAGTATCAGAGGCAGTATTCTTCTGAATGCCAATTGCATGAGAAGGAATGTGGAACATGTGAACAAGAGAGGGGATGTGCTATTGTGCGCATGTCCTGTTTGTGGGCTTCGCATGGGCATCTAGTTGGCCACTGTACAAATAAAATGCTGGAGTAGATAGGGCTTTGGTTTAATCTAATATGGGCTCTTCTTATCTCCTTATGAGCCTTGGTCTATACATGCAGTGGGATGAGGTGGGAGAATTCGGAGATGGTAGAGGGGAACGTATCCCTTCAGACTGTAGGTGAGTTATTATATTTGTGAATGGTACCTTACATCAAAAGCTTCTTGCAAACAGAAAGCCAGTGGCAGGCAAAGAGCTGTGAGCTTTATCCTTGAGGTGCTAGTCTTCTCCTTGCATATGTTTTTGTATTGGAAACTGGAATGTACTCACCCACAGTTTGAAGTGGGGTAAGTCCACCTCAGCATTTTATTTACTTATATAAGGCATCTTTACTCTGCTCTTCAGCTACAAAGGCTTACATAAAATCAATAAAAACAAGATAGTCCAGGCTTGTAAACTAAAAGATACAGTACAAAAGGGAAAAGGGAAACAAGTGATTTTAAGGAGCCAATTCTTAAAGTTACATAGTAGTCTGTATAACAACCAGCTGGAATTGCAACAGTGTCAGAGAGGGAAGGAGCCAATGAGCTATTTCCGTCTCCCCCTCTGCAGCAGCCTAATGGAATGGCTGCTGCCAGGTGACAGCTGTGAGAGGGAAGAGCCTGATGGAGCTGGTCTTTTAGCACATCCAATAAAGTAGCCCCTTTCCCAACTTTCCGTTTGCTGACATTCTATTATTTCATTCTTGTGTATGTGTAAGACCAGGCTTGAGTCACGTTATTAAACTATATATTAGGAACACAGGAAGCTGCCCAGACTTTGGTCCATCAAGCCCAGTATTGTCAACACTGGCAGGCAGCAGCTCTCCAGGGATTCAGGCAGGTTTTTTTTCCAGCCCTACCTGGAGATGCCAGGCGTTGGACCTTCTACATGCAAAGCATGTGCTCAGCCACTGAGCTACAGCCCATCTCTGAAATGCCCTAGGTCACTTTTCTAAGCCAGATTTTTCTAGGTTCCTTTTCTAAGTTCCTTTTTTGGGCCAGACTTTTTGATTCAGTTCTAAGTTTCTTGTCTTAACCAGACTTTTAACCTAGTTCTCCACTGCCAAAACCCAGCACCCCTAATCAGTGCAACCCAGCAAGCATTTCAGTTATGATTACGCCTGCATGGCTTGCAGCTTGAACCTATGTTTGTCGCATAGCTGCCTCAACCCAGGAAATGTTTGTGCTACAGCAGCAAATGGCATCTGTATGATAAGCTGGGCAGATATGTTATTTAAAAGTCCTTACTCCTAGTCATGAACTGTAAACCAAAGCTTGCTTTTACAATCTTCTCAGAATATTATTTGGAAGGGCTGCCTTTGGACAAATAACTTAGATGTCTAGATTTAAGTGACCAAATGGAAGGTCATTTCCAGCCCACCCACCTGTAAATTGGGAGATGACTAATAATTACATAAGGGAAGTATAAAAACCAATAACACAACAATAATGATACACCCTTGTGTGGGAGAAACTGGTGTGTCTTAACCACACCAGACCTATTCAGACTGTAAAGCAACCAGGGAGGGGCTTCACCTTTGAACTTTCCCAGACATTTCCCATTTCTATTCAATTCCACATGCAATGATTCATACAGAATGATTCCTACTGATGTGGTGATTGTATCCTGACACTCTAAGATTGTTGAACTTACTTTGGGTACCAGCAATGGCAGTGGCAAGAGGAGTATGGAATTTATGGCATATGTGACCGGAGATCACATTCCAAACAATAATTTCACCATCATAACTTGAGGTGGCAAGGAAAGTTGGTGGACACTGAGCAATGCACAGAATATCTTCCTTGTGTCCCCGGTTCTAGTTAAGAAAAGAAAGAGGTAGTGAAAGAAACCATGATGTTCCACATGCTTTGTGTTTTCTTGTTGTCTTTTGGTTGTACTTTGGTTGCAGTTCAAGGCATGGAAACCGACACCACAGAAGACTGAACTGTGGTCAACTGCTAGGCTTAAAATGTCTGAATGGTAACTACGGGTTGTATGCAATGTTAATCCTACTTAGATTAGACCCATTGCAATGAATGACTTAAATCCAGTTAATTGCAATGGGTCTACTCTAAGTAGGACTAATATTAGATACAACCCTATCTGTGTCCTTGAGAACAAGCCTACCTTATAATAGATAAGGTGGTCACTTTTAGTGGACCAACTTTTACCAATGAGAAGGTACAGGACCTCTAAGCTCTACTGAGTTCACTTGGTTATTGGGCAGCCTAAAAGTGTAATAAATATATAACTCAGCTGGGATGGATTAAGTTAGAAAACTTCTGAATTCACCAACTATTAGGAATTGGGTTGCTATGTGATACGATAAAACAAATGAATTTGGACTGCCTAATTCTGGGCGTATTGTTAATCTAGCAATGTCTGTATTATATCCAATCCATCACTAAACTTTATTTCCTGGAATATGGCACGATGGTGTAGACAGTGCAATGATCCATTTTTTCTTCTTCTTTTCTAATCAGTTTTTAAATTGTTTGCTTACAAGAGACTTAGTTACCAAAGAATGAATTTCCCCAGGTCCATGGATATAGAACTTTTTTGCATCTTCCATTAAGTGAAAATGGGTGGGTTAGCTACTCTGATCTCTGCTGATATTATTTGTATTACATGGTTAAACTTGCAAGGATGCTTTTCTTTAAATTTGGATAACCAACACTGTAATGTCCAAAATATTTAAAATAATATTTATATTTGAAGCAGTCTGAGATGGAGCCTTACTATATCATCCTGCCAGTGGGCTTGGGGTTTCTGAAAGTGATGGAAGTTGTCTGTGGAATCCTGTAACAAACATCCAAACAAAAGGATACAAAATCAGACTTATAACAGCTTAACTGTTACGGCGAGGGTTCTGGTTCTGTGTGCTTCCTCTCTTTTGTCTCTGATATGGCTATTGCTGGCCAGATATACAAAAGGGGAGTTTGGCCTTAAGTCTGCTGTTCCCTTGTCAGCACTCAAACCTGCTTCACCTGTTCCCCACACCAGAGCTCTATTCATGAATGACCACCAATTGTTCCTATGAGAGAGGCAGTTGTGGCTAGGGGGAGAAATGTGTTCCGTTTGCATTTTAATGCAAACATAATTTCACACTGTTGTACCATTACGTGAACCAAAACTCAGTTATCCTTTGAAATTCGTACTTCTCCGAATTTTGTAATGGAGCTCTCGAATCAAATGATGTGTACAAAAATGCATATGTTCGGGGAAATTTATTAATAAATATGTGTATTACGCAAAATGCATATAAAAAGGCTTATGAATTTTCAAGCAAACATTAAAAAAATTCTCAACGTTTAGGAGGAATCGAATCTAAGATTGGAAAAATGAGAAACGGACAAAGACTGAAATTGACAGAGTCCTCCATCAATAGCTTGTGGCTTGCCCTGTTGCTTGTCTTAATTCATCCTTTTCCTTTCCTGACAAAAGAATCCTTGTCCTTTGATGGTTATTGTTCCTTCACTAGAATTTGAATCACCATCTTAGCAATACCATCATATTTACTTTACATTTGTCCTCTGAGCAAGGTCTCTCGGTACTATCTTCACTGTGTATTTGTCATTCAAAAGTGATTATTAGCAGTCTGTGTTTATGTGAGTAGTTTAAGGGGATTTGAACTGCTGTGTGCAGGGATCCCATGAGCCTCTCTGTTTCTGGGCTTTTACTGCCTGTGCCACAACGGTTGCTAACACAGAAGACACTGTGGTATCCAAGTGTCTGATAAGTTGTGTCATGTGTATGTGCTGGAATAGGATGATGTTGTGAGTGGATTGGCTCTATCCATGTATGGCTAACATAGGGGCATCATTGGCATGCTGCTACGTGATTAGCCGGTGTTGGTGGTGTTACCCTGTTTGCTGGGGAAATGGATAGCACTATTGCTATATTCTTGTATTTTGGAATGCTGTTGTTTTCTTCTTAACTTTGCTACTGGGAGTTCAAAGGATCCTAAGTATGACATCCCAATGTTATACTGGGGAACACAAGTTGGAGGGTGCTGTTGTAGTCCTTGTTATGGACTTCCCACAGACATCTGGTTGGCCACAGTGGGAACAGAATGTTGGGCCAGAAGGACTCTTGGTCTGATCCAGCTGGGGTCCTCTATGTTCTTATGCACTTACTCATATAAGCTGCCCACCAGGTTGCTGGAACAATAAGATTGCCAAGTCAACTATAGAATGTGATTGTGCTCATTGGTCACAATCCAACACAGTCATGCAGATATAAAACTGCACCCTCAAAGGCAAGACTGGTCCCCAGGGGAGGGTGGGAAACTCTCACATCATAGGGCCGGGCAGTGTCTTTTTGTACAACATCACATTTCAATAATTAAATGTGATCTACTAAGATGCTTTATGCATACAGTTTTGCTACTTACATAAAACATGTTTATCCTTCTGTCCCATCCAACACCTATGATATAACTGGAAGAGAAATAAATAAATATTAACCAAGGTCAGATAAGGTTTTAGGTGATGCACAACAAGTAACCCAATTGGGTGGGGGTTGTTTAAAGACAGAATTTACAAAATGAGATTGGAGAAATTACATGATGCAGGAAATCAAAGAGATAGTGAAGCCAAATCCAGACCTTCTGCGGTCCTAATCCATGCCTTTTCCCTCGTCCCAAGTGCTTTCCCACAATCACTCATAGCTTGATGGTTTCCCAACTTTGGTGCCATTTTTCCCCATTCTATTGGTGCAGCAGCAAACAGCACACAGGACAGGTGTCAGGACCTGGGCCAGCATGGACATGCCAAGTCCCAGTAGAACTGATGCTGGTCACTGCAGCATCCTTTCATTATTCTTATATTCAAGAACATTTTATAGTCAGAGGCCAGCTGGCCAGGAATGTACCTGGTTAGAATCGGACATTTTCTTATTTTTACTTTTGAGATACATTTTTCCTTTCTACAACAAAATGGTGCTTTTCATCATGGTAGCAGATGCCACAATTTAAGTGAGTTTAAAATGCAAAACTGCACATGCTCAGAGTATTTGTTTTTTTAAAAATCAGGGTCAGCAAAACAGGGTTTTTAAAATTTGTTTGGTTTTTTGCTCTAACGTATCAGGAATGTTGAAACAGTTGTAAAGCAGGATGGTGAGAGAGAAGAGAAATGTGTGCTTCACAATGAAAAATAAGACATGGCCCTCAAAAAGGGGCCTTCTGCAAAACCATTAAAGGCACGATCCTATGCATGTTTAGAAAAAAGTACTACAACTCCCAGCATTCCTCACCCAGCTATGCTGGCTAGGGAATGCTGGGAGTTGTAGGGTTTTTATCTGTCTAAACATGCATAGGATTGCTCCTGGCCTAAGTCAGCTTCTGAAATTACCTAGCTGTAACACTGCATCTAGCAGCTCTCAGATTTGTCATCTGGAGAACTGAGTAGCTCCTGATTGTACAGAAGTTAACTATCCCTGCCCTAAAATGTCACCTCTTATGGCAAGGCCTGGTTATGGTGTGGATCGCTTACTTGTTTCTGTTGACCTCCACATAGGTGCAGTCACATACTTCGTCCCATTTGTCTTCTGCAGGGAAGAGAAGTGCAGCAGAATTGAAACATCCAAGCAGTACAATTTTTCTGGTGACCTGATATTTCTGACTCTCTGCCAGCATAATAATAATAATAATAATAATAATAATAATAATAATAATTTATTTATTGCATTGTTATACCGCCCCATAGCGAATCTCTCTGGGTGGTTCACAAAAATTAAAACCATGAAATCATTTTAAAAATATAAAACAAGCCACAATCTAAAAACACAAAATAACATACAATATAAAAACACAACCAGAATAAAACCAAGCAGCAGCAATTAATACAGATTAAAATACAAATTTAAAACAGCAAGGATTAAAATTGAGTTAATTTAACTGTTAAAATACTGGGAGAATAAAAAGGTCTTCACCTGGCGACGAAAAGAGTACAAAGTAGGCGCCAGGCGAACCTCTCTGGGGAGCTCATTCCACAGCCGAGGTGCCACAGCGGAGAAAGCCCTCCTCCTAGTGGCCACCTGCCTCACTTCCTTTGGCAGGGGCTCATGGAGAAGGACCCCTGTAGATGATCTTAGGGTCCGGGCAGGTACATATGGGAGGAGGCGTTCCTTTAGATAACCTGGCCCCAAGCCGTTTAGGGCTTTAAATGTTAGTACCAGCACTTTGAATTGGGCCCAGACCTGGATCGGCAGCCAGTGAAGTTGGAAAAGGACTGGCGTAATATGGTCTCGTTGGCCAGTCCCCGTTAACAATCTGGCTGCCCTGTTTTGTACCAGCTGAAGTTTCCGGACCATTTTCAAAGGCAGCTCCATGTATAACGCATTGCAGTAATCCAAACGAGAGGTTATGAGAGCATGGATAACTGTAGCTAGGCTATCTCTGTCCAGATAAGGGCGCAGTTAGTATATCAGCCGAAGCTGGTAAAAGATGCTCTTTGCCACCGAGTTCACCTGTGCCTCAAGTGACAGTTCACTTCTTACCCGCCTCTCCGTTTGGATTGAGACGGGGAACAACAATATGATAAAATATATAAAACTGATTAAAACATGACACACATTATTAAAATTGCATTAAAACATCCTAAAAACATCCTAAAAACATCCTAAAAAAATCCTAAAAACATTCTAAAATTCCACTGGATATGCTTGCCGGAAGAGAACAGTCTTTATAGCTTTCTTGAATTCTAAAAGGCTGTTAAGTTGACGAGTCTCCTCCGGCAGGTCATTCCCCAGCCTGGGAGCGGCAGAAGAGAAGGTCCTCTGGGTAATAGTTGTCAGCCTAGTTTTGGCCAACTATAGTAAGTTTTTCCCAGAGGACCTGAGCGTGCGGGGCTGATTGTATGGGAGAAGGCGATCCCACAGGTAACCTGGACCCAAACCATGTAGGACTTTAAAGGTAATGACCAACACTTTATACTTCACCCGGAAACTAATTGGCAGCCAGTGGAGCGATTTTAAAGCTGGTGTAATATGGTCAACCATAGGTGTACCAGTGACCAAGCTGGCTGCCATATTTTGAACTAGTTGAAGTTTCCGGACTAGGCACAGAGGTAGCCCTATGTACAGCACATTGCAGAAGTCAAGCCTCGAAGTTACCAGCGCATGCACTACCATCTTTAAGTCTTCCTACTCTAGGAAGGGGCACAGCTGGCATATCAGCCAAAGCTGATAGTAGGCACTCCTGGACATCACATCTATCTGGGCTGTCATTTGGAGTGATGGATCCAGGAGCACCCCCAAGCTGCGAACACAGTCTTTCAGGGGGAGTGTAACTCCATCCATAACTGGTTGACATACCTCCAAACCCAGGTTGCTTACCCCTTTTCAAAGTGTGCAAGCAATGCCCGTTATTGTAATTCCATATTTTCAAACAGCCATCTCTTCCTCCAGTAACAAGTCTGGAATGTAATTAAAATGCACCATTATTCCTCCTGCATGAATGGGGTGGGGGGTGGGGAGGACATACCTAATGTACATCAGATCATTTAAAAGGCACATGGAGGAACATACCTTCTTCCGCTAGAATCAAATGTGAGGCACGTGATTGCAGAACTGCCGTGAGCATCAACAAATTCGAACAAGTGCTTTCCGCTGTCAAAATCCCACACCTTCACCACCTTTAAAACACAACCACAATACATAGAAAAACATCTAAATCAACATTATAGCCAGAATCCAAGAGCCCATATCTGAAAGAGAAATTGGTGCTGTCCTAGGTCCCCTCTACAAGGATTCGCTTTTGCGCCCGGTTAGGCGATTATGCACATAATTTACACCTAATACCTCTGCACGAGAGGCGGCGAAGCACATTAACGGATGACCAAAATGCGCTTTGCAAGTAGTTAATGCGCATAAGCGCTTGTTCACATAGTCAAAAATGCGCTTTAACGGCCGGAGCAAAATAAAACTCGCGATTTAACGCGCATTCGATAATGCGCATAATCGGAGAGATAACACGCCTCTACGCCCGATTTGCGCTCCGTTCTTGTAGAGGTAAATTTTTTAAAGCGCCTTGAAAGAGCTTTAAACCTCTCTTGTAGAGGCAGCCCTAGTTCTATGCACAGATCAACCAGCCCAAACAATCCAGCCAGGCAATGAAACAGCTGTGCCTAGACACATGGAGTTCACTGTGCATGAGGAAGAGCTTGCATTGGTGAAGGATGAGGTTGTATTTTCCCTCTGCATGTTCGATTAGTCTGCTTATGCAGGTAGGTGGGTGAGTGGGGGACACTTACCCTCCAGTAGCAGACAACTGCTACAAGCACATCTTGAAATTGCAGCCCATTGTGTATTATGAGAACATGGGCGGGAGGGTGCTGTTGCACCCATGTCCTGCTTGTGGGTTCCTGGTCAACAGCCGGTTGGCCACTGTGTGAACAGAATGCTGGACTAGATGGACCCTTGATCTGACCCAACGTGACTCTTATGTTCTTATCCAATGCTGCAACTGATAACTATAAACATGTTGCACTACTAGTGGGAATGACCACCAGATAACAGGAAACTAATGCTTGCTAGGTTGTTAGTACAATCCCAGAAACTTTCCGAAACTACTGCTTCTGGAATAGAATAAATCAGTGGAACTCTCTTCACAACCTCCACTGTCATGTCGCATCATGGAAATGGTAGTTTCAGGAAGTTTGAGGTTGTGCTGGCAAGCACTATTTTCCTGTTGTGCTAGCAATTATTCCTGCTAGCGCAACAGCAGTATTGGATACTGCCCTATATGTATATCCATTTTTCCTCTAGGGAGCTGAAAGTGGTATATATAGGGATCCTAAGCAATTTCTTGTCAGTGACCAAGTCAGACCGCTTGCATTAAAGGCTGACCATTGCAGACCATGAACATTTGCTTTCTAGTTCACCTCTCTCTGGCTTCTTTCAGGCATTCTCTCTGCCCATTGCCTCTACACATGTAGAGGGAAGTTTCCTGGCTGTCCCATTGCCCTTGATGTCCATGCATTTGACGGAACATCTAAAAAGGAGGGCCTATATGCTTTATGATGGTAGGTGAGTAGGCAGCCCTTTTCAGACATACCACTGACCTCTTGGATATCAGAGGATGGGTCTGAGGGTTGGGCATAATAATGGAGGGGTCAGTGTGTGTTGTCCTACATCCGCCTCCACATGTGGAGTACATGTACAGTGGGAACATCTGAAAGGAGCTTCTGCCATACTTTGCATCTTGGCTGCATTAGTGGGAACCCTGGGCCATTGCAGAAATTTCTTATAGTTTGGTGAGGTCAGCAATGTATTTAACCAAACAATGCTGCAATTAAAAAAATAAAAAAAACAAAACAGCAAGCACATTTTGCCTATAAAAATAACTGCTGTAAGGTGCGAATGAAACTTGTGAATACTTAACTTTGGATGCATCATGCCCGTAGTCTGTTGTTGTTATTATTATTAATTATTATTATTATTATTATTATTATTATTATTATTGTTATTCCTTAAGGCAGCCTTCCCCAACCTGGGGTCCTTGGATGTATTTGAATACAAACTCAAATCATTGAAGAGCCATGCTGGATCAGACCAAAGGCCTATCCAATCCCCAGCAACTGGAATATGGAGGGATATTGCCTCTAGTCCTGGAGGTAGCATACTAATAGCCATCTTCCATGAATTTGTCTTTTTTAAAGTCATCCAAGTTAGTAGCTATCACTACATGTTATGTTAGCAAATTCCATAGTTAAACTATTTGTGAAGAAGTACTTCCTTTTATCTGTCCCGAGTCTTCCAAAATTCAGCTTCATGGAATGACCCTGGGTCCTAGTATTATGAGAAAGACAAACAAGGGAAGTTTGATGCTCCCTAGGAAGTTTGTTTTATTGAAGTGTGAGGCGGCCCTCCCTGGTAACTGCTAGTGGAGAGATACACAATTTTATAGTTTAAATGATGTACTGAGAATGCCCTATTACATCACCATCAATCTTGCCTGCAAAGGTAGAGGGACTCAAAAGGAAGGCCTCCAAGGATTGCAATGGATCATATCCAGTCTTAATCTAATTTAGGTCCTATTCATTTCAATGTGTCTACTCTAAGTAGAGCCAACATTAGTTACAACCCAATTTACTGATTAAACAGCACCATTCAAAGCTGGGAACTATATGGAAAACTGTCACAGTATTGTTTCACTTACAGAACCTTCAGAGCAGCTCACAACGTGCCTGAACACTTTGTTGAATTTGCAACACAAAACTGGTTTCTTATGAGACGTCACCAAGTAAGGATCTGGAGCTGATCTGCCTCATGGAGAAAATTTTAAAAAGTAAAAGCAGTGATTGAATATCAACATGGCACAAGTGCCCACTTCTCAGTTAGAACATATCTGGATGACAGCTTCCCCATGATGGATTTTACTTCGTGTTACCTTACTGGAAATGTAGTTGGGGGGCATTCCAAAGAAAGGAGGCAGCAATTAACATAGAGACGACAAACAACAGTCTCTTTTGTTTGCGTCATATTTCTACCATTTGTACTGATCCTGATCATCCCTGGTCAGCCATTTAGACCAGTAGAGTTCTACATGAGTATTGGCACATTCTCCATGTGTTCTCAAAACAAAATTACACGTTATGCTAATCACATAGCGTGTAGCTGAGACTAATCTCTCTTTTTTTTTTTTACTCTTGCATAAGAGTGTGTGGTCCTGATTTGGATTGGGACCAACATTTTCCGGGAGGACAGGATTGAACCTCTCGCCATTTTCCCCTTGAAATCCCACCCTGCCCCCATGAGGGGATTAAAGAAAAAGGGAGGGAAAGCCTCCAATGGAGTCATTGGAAGAATTTCCCTTTTAAAAAAATCCCCGCTGTGTGTTAAATTTTGACAAAAAATAGGTGGAGAGAAGATGAACTCTCCTTCCAGAGTGCAGTGCTCCCAATCTGAATCAGGGCTGCACATGCTCACGGGAGTAAATAAAAAGTATCAGGATCAGCTACATCAGTGTAATGTGTAGTTTGGCCCTTAGTGAGGCTGGCATTTGAAATATTCTGCCTGGAGTAGCCTTTCAATATACCTGGAAGCAACCTTTCAACAATAATCGTTTTGTCAGCCCCCGACTCACAGAGATTTGCAGAATCTTTGATAACTGTATGACAACTAATGGCTGCAGTTGAGGATATGTAGCCTCAGCAGACACATCTTTGAAGTTCAGTGGGGCCAGATACGAATCAGAATGCACCTTTACATCAGCTGTGCCCCTATATCAGGGCAAAGGTGTCAAAGACTGCATTCTTGCATCATACGAAAATGTATTCTAGAATAAATGTGATCGCCTGTAAGGTACTACAAGATTCTTGTTGTTTTAATATTAGGTAGTAAGACTTAAGATTTAGGTCCAGGATTGTTGTTTTCTGAAGATCCCTCCAAGCTGAATTTCAAAAGGAAAATTAAAAAAACATTTGAAATGAAATGCCAAAGTTACATTTTCACAAAATGCTGGATTTTTATTAATGTTTTATTTCAGCACTATAAATGACCCCTTGTTTGCAGAAGAGATGGTAATAAATATACTCAATGTTTCAAGCATTCCATTCCTTTGTTGTGCTCAAGTCTCAAAATGTTCATTACACTTTTTTCATAAACCAAAGATTTCCTTGTGCAATTTTCAGTGTGATTGTCTAAGATCATGACTTCTGGCTATTTGGGGGGGGGGGGTACCGTAATCTTAGATGGAGAACAGCCAGTGTATCCGTAGCAACACAGAGTGATCTGGTGCCTGATATGTAGTGGCAAGCACTAATCTCTCCTTTAATTCCGTTGTTTTTTGAGCAAGCTGTAAATAAGCACGTCTGGTCTTCAATATCCCATATCTGCAAAGAAAGAACTGTGACACACTAAAAACATACTAAAAACATACTAAAACATACTAAAAACAAAAGCATCAGAGATGGGACAAGCATAACTAAGCACATGCAAAACACAAACAGACCTTAATTGTGTTGTCAGTTGACATGGAAAATATTTTATCTTCTTCAGATATGTAGACATAGAAGATCGGAGCCATGTGACTTCTGAGCATGCCTGTTGGTCTTCTGCAATTTGATCAAAAAGTTAGATAATGAGCTGCTTCAAACATATAATGTAATAATATAGGAATGAATTAAAATGGACACTTCTGTCATTAAAAAGCACACACTAAAATGAACAAAGATGGCCATAGTGTGTGAGAAGCATGAGTGAAACCAATGTGATTCTGTCTTGTTTTTGCCTCAACATCTCAGGTTTTTATATACTGCTGTGGACACCATGGGTTCAAACATTGTAAATGTCAATAACCCTCTGCCAGCCATGCCTTGATGTCAACACAAGGATTGCCATTTTGGTCAAAAGCACTGATTGCTAGAAATCGAGGTGAAGAGCCCAGATCTTCACTTGAGCCTCAAATTCATCATCATCATCATCATCATCATCATCATCATCATCATCATCATCTTTGTATATTGCTTAATATAATAAAATTTCTAAGCAGTTAACATATACAAATATCAAAAATTACTGTATAAAATACACTATTAATAAAAATTATAGCTATAATTTAAAAATTAATTAAGGAAACATTCCTATGGCCCCTAGACAGCATCTGGGGAGGCCATAGGGTATTTCAGATTCCTAGATCCAAGGTTGGAGACAGTGCTCCAACCTCAAAACCAGGAATCTGTTCTCCCTGTCCTCTCGTTCTTGCAGGTGGTACAATGTGAACCACGCTGGCTGCCTCTCCAAGGTCACAAAAGCAACCTCAGAGAGGGGGTACAGGAGTCGTTATGGTGGGCAGGGAGGGGAGGGGATTGGAGAGGCTGGGATGAGAGCTATCCCAAGGCCTCTCCAGCCTTCTTCCCTCTCTGTCTGATGCACCCCTGCTAGACGGGCGAAAAAGCCTGTCTCACTAAAATAGGCTGTCCATATGAAAAGGAGGACAGGGCTCATGTAACTTTAACTGTTGCAGAGAAAAGGGAATTTCAGCCGGCATCATTTGTATGCAATTTGTACCTGGTGAAATTCCCTCTTCATTACAACAGTTAAAGCTGCAGGGGCCCTGCCCTCTTTTGTATCTGGTCACTCTAGTATAGTGCATACAACTTTGCATACAGCTTTAATTGTTGTGATAAAGAGAGAATTTCACCAGGTACTAACTGCATACAAATGATGCCGGTTGAAATTTCCTTTTCTCTGCAACTGTTAAAGTTACATGAGCCCTGTCCTCCTTTTCATATGGTCACCCTAACTAAAATGCAAAGCAGGAGGAAAGGCAGAGGTGACCTCTCGCTCTGCACTAGATGTTTGTAAGCCTCTGAGTTTGGAGGCTTATGAGCATCAGGCATAGAAGTTATAGGATTGCACCCTAAATAAAAGCAGCAATACAAACTGTAAAATAACGGTAGAGAAAGAACGCATAAACAAGTAACGTCTTCAGGAAATGTTTAAAACACACCACATTTTCTGCCTCCCAAACGGCATGGGGGAATGGTGTTCCAGAGGGACTACTGAGAAGGCCTACTTTTGAGATGTTACATAGCATCATTGCACCATGATATACCTAATATTCATACATCAGCAGAGCTGTACCTTCTGAAAGAGGAACTGTAGTTCCTTCAGTTTTTTAAAGAGCAAGCATGAATCTATGAGACTTTAAAAACTAGAAAACTGGACTGGCCAGGACTCCTCAGGCATTCCTGTGGTGAGGTGGAGTAGTGGTGATAAAGGCACAATTTATTCAAAGATAAGAACACTGATATATCCCATTGATTTCAGTGCTTAGCTCTCTGTCACTGAAATCAATGTGATTTTAAAATGCTTATGTTTAGGTGATTCACGCCCATTAAATACAGGCACACCAGGACATGCACACACAGTAACGTTGCACTCAGCTACAGCTTGGGGCTGTTGGTGTATCTAAAGAAGCAGCAGTCATCAGGATACCAAAGGTGAAGAGTTAAGAGGCAGAGAGTTGATAATCAGCCAAAGTGATCCAAAGAAAACTATTACGGCAAAAGACATACCAGAACTCAGGGATAGAGCAGAAGTTTTGCCTATAGAAGGCATCTCCAGTGAAAAGGGTCAGGAGACAGTGATGGCATAGACCTCTGCCTGAGCCCCTGGAGATTTGCTACCAGTCAATGTAGATCAGGTGTGTGTGCCTGCGAGCACTTCCAATGCTGCCCACACAGCTTATCACTCCCGGCCCCCTTCAAAAAATGTTTTTAAAGAAACATTTAAACACCCTTAGGGTGCCTGGTTCTCCTTCCTGTTTCCGAACCTGCTTCTGATCAGCTGTTTAACAGGCAAGAAGAGAAGGCAAGGCAAAGGGGCAGAGGAGAGAGAAAGATCAAGGTTAGGAGTGGGGAGAAACTGTGAGGTAAAGAGGCAGAGGGGAGAGAAAGAGCAAGGCTGGGGCTAGGAAGGGAGAGAAAGAACAAGGAAAGGGTTTGGGAGAGAAATAGAGAGGCTAGAGGCTACGAGTGGAGAGCGAGAGCAAAGGAAAAATGTCTGTGTGGACGGAAGATTGGTATTGCTATTTATCTCCTCCCACCTCCTTCACTAGCCAAGCCCCATGGCAGCCATTATGTGCCTAGCCACACCCTCACTGGGAGCCATTTTGTGATTATGCCCACAAGAATTTCTCAAATTCCCAAATGTGCCCACTGTTCCAAAAAGGTTGGGATCCCTGAAGTAGACAATACTGGGCTAAATGGACAAATAGTCCAACCTAGTATAAGGCAGCCTAACAGGAGGTGCTACCACAAATTAATTTGTACCACTAATAACAGCAGAAAAATTCTGCTCCCACCAATTACAGTGTTCTAGAATTCATTTATCTTAAAACAGCATTTCTCTAACTGTGGTTTATAGATTAATCTTTCATTATAGATTTAAAAAAATTGCAGCGATCAATCTTTCCTAAATAAATAAAACAGGCACCTTGTGCATGATTTGAAAGTTAATGGATGGGCTAAAAGACTAACATTTTACCCAGGCATATATGGATTCCACATCCGAATGATTCGATCCATCCCTCCAGTTATTATGAGGTTGTTCTTTTTATTGAGTGCAAATGTTTTTACTCCTTTGTGGACTCGAAAAACAATCTGATCCCCCTTGGATCTATGAGAGGGTGCTCCTAGGATAGCCTGCAGTTTCTTTGTCTTTGAATGTTTTCTGGATTCTTTTATTTCTTTCATCTGCTGCTCAACGTTGGTAGCTCCCACAACACAACCTGTAGAAAGACACAAGCGCTCATTAAACTGTCAGTTTTAGGCCTCAAGTTGACTGTGACACTGTTATCTCTACCTATCAAGCTCAAAGTATGTGTGTGGGATGTATGTCCGGAAATGTTTACCCAATTCCAGATGAGTTAGAAACTTGAAATTTGGCATGCTGATAGGTGTGGCTATACAATGTACCAGGAAAATCTAAAAACATGAATTTTGTAGTTTTAAGTATTTTTAAAGGATTTAATTTTTAAAAAAAATCTAGGCTTACACATACAACTTCCAGCATGCCTTGGGTGGAACTCCCAGCATACCTTGTGTGGGAGGTCAGACCTACCAGCCTTGGGCAGCCATTGTGAGTGTTCGGGCGGGTTGCTGTTGCATGCCTTTCACAACCCAGACTCCTAAGGTTGGTCTTGACCAATTCCACATAAACGGAAACAATCCGCATAAATAGGCTGTGTCCATTTGCAGTGCCTCCTCCTGCCCACTGTGCATGGTTTTTAAAATCATAACTAGATAAAACAGAGTGACTTTGAGTGGCTGAACTCTGAACATGCTCCAAGGTCCCCTGTCCTGATATCACTGTTTTCTCAGATTATAGGGGAACTGCACGCATGCAGGCTTCACCCTTAAGCAGGAGAGAGGAAGAGGAGGCACTCTGTGCATGCACACAAACAGGCCTGACGAAGGGAGCAAGTGCCTGGCCTAGTCCCAGCCCTTCAGTACAGGCTCCTGATAGAGCATTTGGTGGACAAGAAGCATGGGCTGAGGCAATTACAGCAGGACTTGGCCAGAACTGGGTGGGTCCACTGACAGCCACTTACCTCCTCTCCTCAGCAATGCTACTCCTGGATGCTCTATCGAGGAGCAGCATCAGCAACGAGAGGAAGGAAGTGCCTTTCAGAGGATGCGGGCACCTACAGACCGCAAAAGGCATGCTAAGTAAGATGTGTAGTATTGGCTTGTAGAGTGGCTGATTTTAAATAAAGCATGGGTTAGCAAACCAGGTCACTATCTCTCAGTCCTAACTCAGCTCCCACTTTCCTGATCTCTGCCTTTGTTCTCCTTCTACCTGACTTTCTCTAACTGCCACTTACCCTGTCCACCATCCCATTCTAGCCTCAGCTATGAGTCATTCCTCCATTCACACTTCTGTTTCAATGGGATAGTCAGGCTTTTACATAAAAAATCATAAACTTTATTCAGCAATTCCTTATCTTTGAGAGAGATTCCTGTAGTGCTTGGATTTGTGCAATTCCTCTCTGCCCTACCTTTCCTGGACATACCCTGGGCTTCAATCTGCCCTCAGGAATGCCCACTAGCTCAACCTGAAGAAAGGCCACCACCAACAGACAGAGGAAAGAACATGGTGACCTTGGAGCGACTTCAAAAATCAGGGTAAATCGACACCGCGAGAAAGGTTTGTTTCGTGGAGAGAAGTCCAATATGGCTGTGAGTTGGTGGCTGCGTCATAAACAATGCAGTGCCACTCTGCAGCCAGAATGGGCTAAACAGGGCACATAGACAAGCCCTAGGTTTCAGTCTCTCCCCCTGGTGAGATGTATTGCATATTTGTTTAAAATACAGGAAGTTTTTCTAAATTTGCATCTATACATAAGGGATACCTTTTATTTCAAAATACTGCGCAGCCGCCATGGAACTCATGTGGCAGCTTTTTACATATCCCTTACTTTGAAATTATTAATCAGATATAAACTCATCGAAGAAACACAGGATCAGCTTCTCCTAGAAATATTAATAGAGTAATGCACAACAGTTGTACAAAACTACCACCCACTAACCAAAGTATTACTCATATTGCACATTCTTTGACAAAGAATAGTATAATTTTTACAGCTGATGTCTTCATAAAACAATAGTTAAGGAACATTCCGAAATGCTTAAAATATACCAGAGTAAAGGTGGTCTATCACCCACTTAGTGTCTCTATACTGTTCCTGACAGATAACTAACTGATCAGCTGGTGGGAGAAATGTGATTACGGCCCCCTCCACAAGGATGCACTTTTGCGCCCGGTTCCGCGATTATGAGCATTATCGCGGAGGCGCTTTTACTCCTAATCCCTCTGCACCGGAGGCGGCGAGAGGCGGCGAAGCGCATTAATTCATGTCCAAAAAGCGCTTTACAAGCAGTTAATGCGCGTAATCGCTTGTTCACACCGCGAAAATGCGCTTTAACGGCCGAAGCAAAATAAAAGTCGCTATTTAACGCGCGTTCGAAAATGCGCATTATCAGGGAGATAATGCGCCTGTACGCCCGTTTTGCGCTCCGTGCTTGTGGAGGTAAATTTTTTAATGAGCCTTCAAGGCTCATTAAACATCTCGTGTGGAGGAGGCTTAGAACACTGTAACATAGGAAGCAAGAGGAGAAACTGCATACAAGCTAATAAGCAAACAACAACAACCTTCTGGATTTAAAAGCAGTGATATAATTACCTATTACTAAGGCTGTGGGTTCATGGCTTGAAGAGGAAATGACTGCTTTAATAGAATCATAGTAATTCAACTAAAAAGACGGAAGAAAATAATATTGATTATCAAAACGCCACAACATACTGGTTAGAAAAAAAGTGCTCTCTATTGAGGTTATGTTACTCCTTTGTTGGCCTCATGGAGCAGTTTTATTCACAAAGAGGAAGGAAGTACCGAGATTGCTGTTGTCCTAATTAACTTTATCATCAGTATTAGCAGCACTTTGTTTAATGTAAAGGTTTACTGGTTTACAATATAACATATAAAAATCTACACTACATTCAATAATAGCAGATTAACTTCAAAAGTGAAAAGGAAGAGAAGATACATGGGCATACAAAAATGCTTACAACATTCTGGGTGGTAGCTCAAGCCAAGAGTTAGTAATCGAGCCAAGGTGACCTGCTAACTGAGCCATAGTTTAGTGTTATTGTAAATGACCCTGGGCAAGTCTCAGGCTCACACACTCCCCCCTCCCCTCCCCTCCCCTCCCCTCCGCCAGTGCGGCTGGCAGGAGATCAGTAACATTCATATCAGGGTTTGAACTAACTATGGCTTGTTGTTATGACCAACAAGAGCAAACTGTGGTTAGTTTAATTATGGATTATTGAAAGAAGCTGAGATCAAACCCAAGGTTCTGGATGACTCTAATAAACCAGAGTTTAAACTAACTGTAATTCCCAGTTCTTAAATAATGATAAACCATGGTTAGCTTAAACCCAGATGCAGAAGCTTCCAATCTCTTCATGGCCATATCTGAGGAGGGGAAGAGAGGTGGGAACACGCAAATTCAAGTCAAATTTTTCAAATTCAAATTAAATTTTATTTGCATCGAGCGAATAGCCATTGCAATTGATAACAGTAAAATAAACATGATACAAAAAGCATACAGTAAAATGTCCCATATTCAGGGGTGGAAATCCTCAACATAAATATACTCAGTGGCACCAAGCAAATAAAAGCATTAAATGCAGTTGGAACTGGATTTATTCAATTCGGAGCTCCGGATGTGATTGCTTCCCTCATTTTGATAGCAGTTGCTAAAAATTTTGCAGTTTGTGCTGTGACCAATCTATTAGAATCCTCAAGGAGGAAGTTCACATAATAATCAGTTGAACGCCCTGGATATGGCAGTAGTAAGGGGGTAATTAACTCTTCACGATTATGTCTATACAAAGAACAAAATAGCAGCACATGGGCAACGGTTTCAATATTTCCATCTCCACAAACCAAATTCAAGTCTCACCACGGCTCATTTACGTATTGCTAAACTGCAGTTTCATGTGACATACAAATCAGGCCAGATATGTTGCCCAGCTGAGCAAGGATTTGGATTTGGGCCTCCACAATGTAAGACTAACACTCTAGCTGCACTGGTTCTTGTACAAATAACATTTTAAAATCTATGTCTCTATCTGATGGATGATGAAGTTGTTATTCCTTAATGGCGCATATGCATATTTTTTTTAAATGGGCACAGAACCTCAAAACCAACCTTCCTGGGATCCCAGTCTAGTCCTCCGTAGTTTCCTAGGTGGACTGTACCCCTTTTCCCCAATCACCGACTATTGGGTGGTTTCTCAGCTTTTGTACATTTCCCTGCCCCAGCCTAAAAGGCTGAAATACCTTTCCTAAGACATGCTTACTGACAGTAAGAACTTTAAGATAAACTATGGTGGCATATTTGGCCCCACCTCTTCCCTTCAGCCCTGCCCACCACTGGAATGCAGCCTCCAAGAGATTCTCCAAAATGGAATTCGGTGCTTGGGCTGAAAGATGTTCTCAACACCCCTAACTTAAATGGTCCTCAAACCATTTCCCATGCTCAATAGGAACATCCCCTGCTCATTCCCTCCCTGGCCCTGTCATCCCTTCCCCTGCTTGCAGTGCCGCACATCTGGATACATTACTGCAGGTAAGGAAGTGGGTGGCTAACAGGGCCAGGAAGGGAATGGGCAGGAGAAGTTTTAAAGGTATACAAATGTTCTCTGGCTTTGAATCTGGCATCCCTGAAGAAAAAAATAAACAGTGCCATGGGAGTACTTCTGTACCTGATTTTGGTGTTTTACCAGCCCTACTATTTAGTGCTATTGATAGACACAGAAGGAATTTCAACTTGGAAAAAGTAATGTTCCCTTAAGGTGTCTGTGTGTCTGCATTTGCCTCTGTGTGATGGAAGGGGTTAACTCTACTACCTGTCAGGATTAATTAATGGCTATGCCGTGAAGAGGACAAAGAGAAGAGTTTTGAAGCCAATGAAACGTCGAGTGTGGTCAGCGTGACTGGCACATAGCCAATTAGATGAAGTAGATCCTATAACTTACTCATATATGCATATCTTATCTATGCACTTGAAACATAATCCCTTGAGCACAAACCTATAATGGTCAGTGTTATTAGACTGTAGAGGTGTTTGACCAATGAAAATGTTTTTTACTTCTGTGATCAAAGTTTATATAAGTGTGTGAAATCCTTTGTTCGCTGGACTCTTGATTTGCTACGGCCGAGGTCCCTTCATTGCAATGAAGCCATTAAACGGTTAAATTGAATTCTCCAGTCTCTGGGTCTTTATTGGGTAAGAGATCCCAGAGGCCATAAACCTCCCACCCGTTGAGGGACAACAAATTGGCGAGCGTCAGCCAGGAGGCGAAGTGCAGCCTGGCCCTGATCCATACTCGCGCGGTGCCCTTTCCAGGAGCGACAATCGTGGCCTGCGCGCCCTGGAACTTTTTTATCCGGGGGCCACATTCTCTCTCTGGTTCGGGCGACGCAGTGGAGCGGAGCAGGAACACGCTGGGAGAATTAATTTAACCAGAAGAGGGAAGAGGGAAGCCTTCGAAACTGGTGAGTGTCCCATTCATTTTGGAGTAAGACAAGCAACTGTAACAGATTTCACTGTGTTGATGCTATAGGGAAAAAGGCGGGTTTGAGTCCCCCCTTCTTCACCTTTAACCAGGCTGTGGGAAAGAGCCGGAGCAGAGCAGGAAACCACGTAGACGCTGGAGGCGGAGGAGGGGGCACTGGTTCGAGTCCAGGGTTGCCTCCCATTAGGAGAGGGAAAGATACAGTCTCCAGCCGAGTGGCGGTTGCAATTGGGAAAGGAAGCAAACAATGGGAACTTCGCAATCAAAGGCTCCCCTCACGTCACCCCTCGGTTGTGTGTTAAAAAATTGGACTATATTTGGGAGCGCTCCTATGTCAAAAAAGCAGATGAATTTTTTGTGTACAAAGGTCTGGCCGAAATACCATTTGCCAGAGGGAAAAGTTTGGCCAGTCCATGGCAGTTTGAATTATGATGTGATTTTGCAATTGAGTCTGTATTGTGAGAGGGAGGAAAAATGGTGTGAGCTCCCATACGTTTCAGCTTTTATCTCTTTGTTCCAAAATGAATCAGCCCAGAAATTATGTGGGCTGAAAAGGGGGTCTGAAATAATGACTTTGCAAAATGTGGGGAGGGTAGAGAAGGAGAAACAGTATTTGGTCGCGCCGCAAGAAGAAGAAGATGTAACTTTTTTAATGCCTCCGCCCACCGCCCCCGCTCCTCTCCCTCCCCCTCCCCTCCCTCGTCCAGCTTCCCCTCCCCCTTATGGTAATCATGTGAACCCTGCGTCACGGAAGTTGGAGGAGATGAGAGACGCACAGCTCTTTGAGCCGGCTGCGGGTTCCTCATCTTCTCCAACTTCAGGATTAACGGATGAGTTAATGATGAATTTGGAAGGGTTGCAAAGAATTGCACATGAGTTAGGGGAGGCTCTGACTCCCAAGAAAGAGGCTTGGAATAGGATGACTCAAAGATTGGGAGATGCACGCCCTGTTTCAGCTGGTGTTAGGAGTAAAGACACTGAGAAGAATGTGGTGCTGGCTCCTTTAAGACAGGCCGTAGGTCCAACAGGAGAAGCACTTTTCCTTCATGTTCCATTTTCCACGAATGATTTTCTCAATTGGAAAATGTCTGTTGGCCCCTTTCGCCAAAACCCCCATGGAATGGAACAGCTGTTTAGCACGATATTTCTCACGCATGAGCCAAATTGGCCAGACGTGCAGGCTTTGTTATCAGTGCTACTTGCACCAGAGGAGAAGAGGCTGGTTTTGGAGAAAGCGCGCGCTATAAGTTTGGTCCGCCACCCACAGGGAAATCAAAATGATTTGTGCCCAAGGGAGAATCCAAACTGGGACCCCAATGACCAAGTTGGTCAAGAGAGGCTTAATAATTATAGAGGACTGATATTGGCTGCACTTAAAGAGGCAATCCGAAAGCAGAAAAATTTATCTAAGCTATATGAAGTACGCCAGGGGCCAGAAGAGGATCCATCTGCCTTTTATGAGAGATTGTGTGACACAGCCAGACGGTGGACTGACTTAGATCCAGAACAACAGGAGAACCATAGGCTTTTTGTAACGCTTTTTGTGGGTCAGGCCAGTCAGGACATTAGGCGAAAACTGCAAAAACTGGAGGGCGTGGCAGGCATGAACATAAGTCAAGTCATAGAAGTGGCTTATAAGGTCTTTTCCAATAGAGAGCAGGCGAAAAGTGAGAAGGAAGATAAGCGGGTGAAAATGCAAGCATCGCTTTTAGCAGTTGCCCTTGTTGAACAGAGAGGAAGAGGAAGAGGCAGAGGGGCATCTCGTGCGCGGAGAGGAAGAGGACGGAATGTCAGATTAGGGCGCGACGAGTGTGCTCTGTGTGGCCTAAGGGTGCACTGGCAGAGGGAATGCCCCCAGAGAAAAGAACGAAAGGAAGAGAATGTCATGGCTTTGAATGAGTCTGATCAGGAATGACTGGAAAAGAAAGAGAATGAGAATCGAATATTTGCCTCCGCCCGTGAGCCCTTGGTCAGAATGCAAGTGGGCCAAGAGCTTATAGATTTCTTATTGGACTGTGGTGCTACACATTCTGTGCTGACTATCAGCTAGCACTAAGGAGCAGTGCCACTTACTGACTATAAGCCTATTGAACTTCCTGGGGCAAGCTGGCTACCGAGTGTCCAAAAGGAAGGCACAAATTGAAAAGCAACAAGTCAGATACCTAGGATTTGATATTTCGCAGGGCCAAAGGGCTTTGGGGCCCGAAAGGAAGGAGGCTATCTGTCGGATAGCAGTACCCAAGACTAAGAGACAGTTAAGGGGTTTCCTGGGAATGGCCGGATTCTGTAGAGTGTGGATTCCTAATTATGCCCTGAAGACGAAACCTCTGTATGAGGCCACTGCAGGCAGAGAAGGAGTATTAGAATGGACAGCAGAATGTCGGAAGGGCTTTGATGACCTCAAGGAGGCCCTGATGACAGCTCCTGCTCTTGGCCTGCCAGATCTGGAAAAGCCATTCCAACTTTATGTGCACGAACGCCAAGGGGTTGCGTCTGGAGTTTTGACTCAGCTGCTGGGAAGCTGGAAGAGACCGGTGGCTTACTTCTCCAAGCAATTGGATGCACCCAGTCGAGGATGGCCAGCATGCTTGAAGGCCGTGGCCGCAACGGCAATGTTGGTGAGAGAAGCTCAGAAGCTCACCTTGGGACAGACAATGGTTGTGTACACTCCCCATGCAGTGATGGCCGTGATGGATGCCAAAGGAGGAAATTGGCTCTCACCAAGTCGCATGGCCAGATACCAGGTCATCCTTCTGGATCAAGGGGATGTTAACCTGCAGGTCTCCAATAGCTTGAACCCAGCTACATTGTTGCCCTTGGAACAAGAAGAGGGAACGCAGCATGATTGTATCCAAACTATAGAGAGCGTGTATGCCAGTCGGCCGGACCTCAAAGACACCCCGCTACCCAACGCGGAATTGGAATATTATACTGATGGAAGTAGTTTTATGGAAGATGGAATCAGAAAATCAGGGTATGCGGTGGTTACGTTGTGGGACACCGTGGAAGCAAGAGCCTTGCCCGCCAACACATCAGCGCAAAAGGCAGAGCTAATAGCTCTGACAAGAGCTCTTCAACTAGCAGAAGGGAAGACAGCTTCAATATTCACAGACTCCAAATTCGCCTTTGCAACGTTGCATGCCCATGGAGCGATATGGAAGGAGAGAGGATTGCTGACCGCCAACAACAGTCCCGTAAAGCATGGGACCGAGATTCTGAATTTGCTTGAGGCCGTCAATAGACCAACGCAAGTGGCAGTGGTGCATTGTAGAGCCCATCAGAAAGGTGACGGTGAAGTCATCAGAGGGAATCGAAGAGCCGATGCAGCAGCCAAGAAAGCAGCTCGAGAAGGAACTATAGACACCGCAGTGCTGGCTCTCGTACCTCAGTTGAAGTTGCCAAGAGAACCTCCAAAGTATAGCGCCAAAGAGAATCAACTGGCAGAGAAACTAGGAGCAAGAGAGAAGAAGGATGGATGGTGGATACTGCCAGAAGGACAAGTGTTGGTGCCACAATGGACCCTCAGCCACGTAATCCAGGGATATCACCAGAGTACTCATTTGGGGGCGGACGCCATGACCCAAGGACTTCAAAGAGTCATGGTGGGACCCAAGATGCGAAAGATGGCCGAACAGATAGTTCGGAGATGTTCTGTTTGTTGTGCCAACAACCCCAAGATTGCCCCAAGGCCCCCTCCAGGGACTGGGAAGCATGGACTTTTAGCAGGAGAATCTTGGCAAGTGGATTTCTCAGAGGTCCCCAGACAAGGACATTTCAAATACCTGTTGGTATTGGTGGACACTTTGACGGCTTGGACTGAAGCATTTCCTTGTCGAACGAACCAGGCCAAAGAAGTGGTTCGCGTAATGCTCAAGGAGGTGGTCCCACGGTTCGGGATACCAGAGGGTTTGGCCTCAGATAGAGGACCCCATTTTGTTTCAGCAGTGACTCAGGGGGTTGCTAAGGCGTTGGGAATACAATGGGACCTCCACACGGCTTGGAGGCCACAATCTAGTGGACAAGTTGAAAGAATGAATCAGACTCTAAAAAGGCAATTAGCGAAAATTTGCCAAGAGACTCATTTGAAATGGCCAGAAGCTTTGCCTCTTGCCCTACTCAGAGTTCGCATTGCCCCTAGAGCCAAATTGGGAGTGAGCCCATTTGAATTGATGTATGGGAAGCCCTATCCTAAGAATCCAGTGGTGACGCATGGGAGTCAAATGCATGTAAGGGGGGAGGCATGGATAAAGGGTTATTTGCAGTCTCTCTCTGGTGTTTTGTCTTCTCTCCACAGATATATCCACGAACGGCTTCCTTTGACATTGGACACGCCGGTCCATAAGTTTCGGGTCGGAGACCAGGTCCTAATCCGATCGTGGAAGGATGAGCCATTAGAGCCAAAGTGGAAGGGGCCGCATAGTGTCATCCTCACTACTCATTCAGCCGTGAAGGTTGAAGGCGTGAAACCGTGGATCCACTATACTCGAGTAAAGGCAGCCCCGGAGGAAACAAGGGAGAAAGAAGTTGCTGTGAGAGTCACACCGGAAGCTGACTCAAACGGACAACGTTGGGAAGCTCAACCTATAGAAGGACTAAGGTTTCTGTTTAAAAGGCAAAAGAATGTGGAAAGTAATTGTTCTCCTGGGCCTAGTAGGAGGAGGGCCGTGGGTTCAGAAGTCTGTAACAGGTCAAAATGAATTGATTAAGAAGTTTGAAGCAAATGATAATGTGTGGGTACATATAGCCAAACATATAGTGAACACGACATACTTTTGTTTGAAAGGGGGGAACTCAGCACAAGATGTCCTTGCCTCATGTATGATAGGAGTTCCCACACCTGTGAAACGTTCTAAGCTATTTCTTCAGTATAAGACCAACCTCAACAAACCTGCTACGTTTGGAGATTTCGCACATTGGAGACCAGGGGTGACCCAGCTCAATAGAGAGATGTTTCACATCCAAGTTTTAAAGGTGACGTCACTCGGTAACACGGAGTGCGTTCGATTTGTGGGTTGTACCAAAGATTGTGCAGAGGTTGCCAAAAAGGGAGATCCGCCACTGTGGTGCTTTGAAGTTACTGATTACCCATCTTGCCATGCTTACAGAGTCTTACCTCCAGGATGGTTTTTACTTTGTGGGAGGCAAGCCTATTCATACATTCCTGCTAATTCCACTGGGGGGCCTTGTACAATAGGTAGGCTGGCAGTGTGGTTGCCTAAGAAACCCCAATCTAGTCTCCAGAGGGTGACATCGTCTCCTCGCCAAAAGAGAGGAGTTGTTTTGGATGAGACATGCAATAGTAACGTGGATTTGTTGAGCAAAGCTGAAACCGTATCTTTGGCTGTATCCCTAGTGGGTGTTCCAGGTTTAGCTGTGGCTGACAGTGTGGAAGTGAATCAAGTGGCTTGTGCTCTAGCCAAGGGTCTGAATTATACATCACAAGCCATGGCAGCTCTTAACAGTGAAATCCAAGAGTTGCGAACAGCTACATTGCAAAATCGAGCAGCCATTGATTATCTTTTACTAAGACACAACCATGGGTGCGAAGAATTTGAAGGGATGTGTTGTTTTAACTTGTCTGACAAGTCAGAATTGGTGGAATCAAGAGTGAAAAAATTGCATGACATTGTTGCCAATATAACACAAGATCAATGACTGGATCTCTCAGGGCTAACCTCATGGTTGACTTCGTGGCTTCCTAACTTTTCATGGTTAAAGCAGGCATTTCTTTGTCTCATAATTTTAGTGTGCATCTTTCTTGTAGTTTGTTGCGGGATACAATGTGTGCCTTTATGTTGTAATGTTTTCAAGAATGTGTTGCCAACTTCATCTAATCGTGTAATGCTTGTGAAGTCAACAGACCCGGATCCGATCCAAAGGAGCCAAGAGGAGGTGAAGAAATTCCTTGAGATGCGCAGTATGGTCGAGGGACATAAGTCTGTTTTGTAGCCAGACATATTCTCAACAGGGGGGATTTGATAGACACAGAAGGAATTTCAACTTGGAAAAAGTAATGTTCCCTTAAGGTGTCTGTGTGTCTGCATTTGCCTCTGTGTGATGGAAGGGGTTAACTCTACTACCTGTCAGGATTAATTAATGGCTATGCCGTGAAGAGGACAAAGAGAAGAGTTTTGAAGCCAATGAAACGTCGAGTGTGGTCAGCGTGACTGGCACATAGCCAATTAGATGAAGTAGATCCTATAACTTACTCATATATGCATATCTTATCTATGCACTTGAAACATAATCCCTTGAGCACAAACCTATAATGGTCAGTGTTATTAGACTGTAGAGGTGTTTGACCAATGAAAATGTTTTTTACTTCTGTGATCAAAGTTTATATAAGTGTGTGAAATCCTTTGTTCGCTGGACTCTTGATTTGCTACGGCCGAGGTCCCTTCATTGCAATGAAGCCATTAAACGGTTAAATTGAATTCTCCAGTCTCTGGGTCTTTATTGGGTAAGAGATCCCAGAGGCCATAAACCTCCCACCCGTTGAGGGACAACACTATGACAATGAAATTGCAACAATTCAATCATGATACAGGGGAAAGTTGATTAAGGGTCCTCAACTGTTTTAGGTGAATGTACACTGTCAGAATTTTTAGAGTGTTGTGGGAACTCTCACAAACTGGTGGCCATGGAAGGGCCTGTCCATTCTCAAAATGGCTGCCATACTGGATGTAGCCAATCACAAAATAGCCATTTCCTAAAAGGCAAACTGGTGAGGCTCAGAGATGAGCAACTTATTATTATTATTATTATTATTAATTATTATTATTATTATTTACATTTATATACCGCCCCATAGTTGAAGCTCTCTGGGTGGTTTACAAAAATTAAAAACATTGAACATTTAAAAACCAATGTACAAAATTTAAAACGATAAAAGCCTAAAAACAAACTACATATAACTTGACAAAGAAAATGAGGCAGAGACATGGTCTCAGTTAGGGTGACCAGATAAAATCCAGGTCAGGGCTCATGTAACTTTAACAGTTGTAGAAAAAAGGGAATTTCATCCAGTGTCATTTGTATGCAGTTAGTTCCTGGTGAAATGCCCTCTTCATCACAACCGTTAAAGTTGCAGGGGCCCTGCCTTCATTTGTATATGGTCACTCTAGTATAGTGCCTGCAACTTTAACGGTTGTGATGAAGAGGGAATTTCACCAGGAACTAATTGCATACAAATAACACTGGCTGAAATTCCCTTTTCTCTACAACTGTTAAAGTTACATGAGCCCTGACCTGGATTTTATCTGGTCACCCTATCTCAGTCCCAAATGCCAAATCACAATTTGTCCAATGTGGGGCTCAGAGGTATTACTGGAAATAAAGATGGCGGGGGGGGGGGGCAGCACTTTGCTTTGTAGCTTACCAGCCTCGCACTTAAAATATTTTTTAATTTAAAAATCTAAAGCAAATAAAAATCAGGAGGGTTAGGGAGCTTGGTGGGTGCCAAGAGAGGTATTTGTAGTCACAAGGGTCCCCATACCATTGGATTTTCAGGCCTCTTAACTGTGGGTGATGATGGCTACCATATATATATATATATATATATATATATATATATATTCCAAAGGACAAATACACTAAAACAGTCTTTCCCATTGCCCTCCAGATGTGTAGGACTGCAATTCCCATCATTCCCAACCAGAAAGGGCATTGCTGGGGAGGGTTGAGTAAGACTGCACTAAAAGCATACAATGGAGATTGTCAATTTCAGAGATTCTTAAGACAATCCAAGGCAATCCCAAACCTACAACGAAGGGAATTAGCAGTCAGTGATGTCAGATGAGATAGTTTTGGTCTTGTACAGTGGCAAAAGTGGCCTGGAAAAGACAGGTACAGAGTAGCAGCAGCAGCAGCAGCAACAACAGCAGCAAAGCATTATGCAGTTGTGGGAAAACACGCCATCTGCTTTCATCATTGAATTTAAAGAACCGGAAAGACATTATAGGAACTGAAGAAAAACATGAACTCCATGTTCATCACTGAACCATTCTTTCGGTCTAGGAGCAAATGTACAGTGTGATTGCTTGGCACTGTTCTTAGATGTGAAAAACATGAAATGTTGTGTTTAAGAAGTGTTAAACTTGATTTTAACTCAGAGCTCCATCACACCTAATTCCCCCCCACCGTTTGCCTCCACATTTTTTTTTACCTCTGATGTATAAGCATGACAAGCTTATGATCCCTTTCACCTGAATAGCTGCTCTTTTGCTCCTTCGATGATTTGCTCTTTCACTCCACTCCACTCCACCCTGCCCCTTCTCTTTCTCCCTCCAGTCAGGTCCTGTCAGATGAGCACTTCAACCAGACCACCTTTCTGCCGGGCAAAAATGGAACGACCCTTTAGTCTGGCTCTTTGGAGGCACCGAGGGAGTACAATCCTGTCTCTGCAGAGATTCAGGTGTTATATGATTTTAAAAAATGCTTTCGAGCCTGGGATGCAAGGTTTGGGTTTTATATTGAGGCTTGGAGCCGGCTGCTGGGAGAGATTGCTTTTCCCTGCCAAGACCTGATGCAATCCATCCAAGCCAACAGCAAGACTCCCGTCACAGCACTCGCCCCCAATTCCTTTAAAACTACACGGAGCACTAAATGCGCATTAAACATGCTTAGGGAAAACAATCCAGACTTTAGGTGTTCTAGGAAAAAACAGAAAATGTTGGGGAAGAGGTGGGGTGTCAACAGGACAGACACAGCATCATGTGAGTACTGTGCTGCAAATCCGCACACCAGGCATGGCAAGAGTGCACTATATCGCTGGTGTGATGGAGCTCTCAGACAGATTAAATATAATCCCTTGTTCTCTCTTGTAGTATATTGATTTGTGGAGAAACCATTTCCCCCCCTGTTAAACATGACTCTTAATATAGACAGCCCAAATATAATCCCTTATTTTCTCTGTAAGGTATTGATTTGTAGTGAAACTACTTTTTCTTTTACCTGAGTAATCCAATCTTCATGAACCTTCCAACGGATGTAAGTAACATTTGGAGAAAGAGCAGCATTCTCAAGGCCAATATTAGGAAGGTTTTCTAATTTGGGGAGCTTCTTCCATGTTCTGAAACATATAGAGAGAAGATAACAGAATGTCCATGCTACTCGATATTTAAGTTAGCAATTTATCCCTGTATAAAATACCTGATCTTTGTTCTACAATCTGTGAAAACTATAATATTTATTGAACATTTGATGGTATTGAAACTTGAGATTCCTAAGAAAAAACTACTTGCATATATTGCAGCAGGAGAGCAATTGGCTTGGCTCTCCAAAGTAGCTGCCTGCCCATTCTCTGCCTTACTCTGAGAGGTTCTCAGAGTGAGGGATAGGGCGGGTGATGGGGGCCACTCAGGAGAACTGCACCAGCAGATTAACAGCTGTGGCATTTGCTTCTGCAAGAGAGTGGCCTGTGGGGTTCTCCACAGCAGCTGCCTGCCCTACAGGCACAGGTTAGTGGTGGGATATTCTACCCTCCCAGTGCAGGGCTGGGGGCTGATCTACAACCCTTCTGGATCCTCCACCTGGGGTGGTAGGTTTGCCCTGCCTCATGGTAGGGCATGTCCTGCAACCAGATTCCAAAAGGACTTTTAAATTGTTCTGAAGGCAACATTCAGTAAGAACAAGGCTGTACAGAGGGGGGGGGGCAGTGGGGCCAGTTGGCCCGGGGCCCACGATTTTGAGGAGGCACTCCGACGAGGAAGTCCCCCCCCAGCTTATGCTACTGCTTCCATAGCATAAGCGGCCCATTGAGAAGCGAGGAGCCCACCTTGTGGAAACAGCACAGAAGCCGTCCATCGTGAATAGTTACCACGGTCAGACTACATGCTCCAGAGGGCCATGCCGCATGCGGGGCAGGGATATATGTGCCTAAGTTGCGATGGTTGTCCTTACTGCGTCTCTTTCCTTAATCTTCTCCATGGCATATAATCTCTGGAGTGGAGGGTGAGGTAATGATGATGATAGTTACTAATGATAATAATGATGATGATACCTTGAGGGTGATGATGATGTTTGATAACAATGAAGGACTGTTCTATTGTTGTTGTTTCTATTTGTACAGCAACTAAAAATAAATGTTAATTTCTGATTCAACATTGAGGTGTTGTAGAACAGGTTTAATATGAAAGTGTTATGTAGAACGGACTTGTTAGTGGGCATTAAAAAAAACATTTAAAAATTCTTAATGAGCAGTTTGAAATGGCGGGGGGGGGGGGGCACACACTTCCCATCTGGCCTGGGCATAGTACCAGCTCTGTACGACCCTGAGTAAGAACAGCTTCTCTACTGCCTATGACACTTTGATGGGAGAAGTTACACACTTGGAACTCATGCCTTCCTCAAATCTCTAAGACAAAGGCCTCTTCTACACCAAGCAGAGTATTGCACCATGAAAGCAGGATATAAAAGGCAGGAGCCACACTACTGCTTTATAGCGGTTTTGAAGTGCACTGACAACTGTTGGGGTCTATTGACACATGCCATATACCGCTTTCATACCGCTATATCCTGCTTGGTGTAGATGAGGCCAAAGAAGCACTGTGCCTTTTTAGAATGTGGTTGCCCTACACGTGTGTGTGTGTGTGTGTGTGTGTGTGTGACCAAGTACAACAGCCAGAATATTTAAAGATGTGTATTTTTCCAGGACATATTCAACTGACACAGAAAAAAGCAAACTAATAGCAAATGAATCAGAAGCATCTAAAGAGGCAAGCCCCATTGAGTCAGAATGGGTAATTCTTACTCACTGAGTAATTTTTGTGAACCACCTAGGCAGCCTCAGCTATGGCGCAGTATAGAAATAAAATAAATGAAATGAATGTTTTGGATAAGCAAATTTAATGCATTTAGGATAGTAGCTTCAGGACAATGCACTTCCTGCCAATCAGCTCATTGCTATCCATCCATACTTATCATCATCACATAGCAAACAGCTCTAATGGTGCTGAAGCAGTGACAGTCGCTCCGAACAGGTGTATCTTTTATTCATGACTTACTGTTTCATTTCCAGGTTTGTGACCAACACCATTGCTTAGGAACGTTTGGCATCTGGAAGTGCACTTCTTCATATCCTTGCTACACAGTAATTTGGCATGATTAACTGAGTGCCTACTTTTATTTTCAATTTTAAAAATGTAAGTACTTGCCTTAGGAGCTCACCCACTGAGCATAAGAGCAAGATATTGGCACATCCCTGCAATAACAAAAAGAAAAAAGGGCATTCAACATTTGTAGGAACAAGTGGTGTGATTCTGTTCAGTTTCTGAAAACAAACTGCAATGAAGGTCTCAACTGTGCATCTTAGTGAGTAAAATCTGGAGAGGGATCTGGTCGTAGGAGGGTTTATTGAAAAAGGCTTGGATTTTCTCCCTCTTGTGACAAAAAGAGGTCACAGCTGTCATGATTCCAAGCCCCCCACCACCACCAAAATGTGCAAGATTCTCTGTGCAATCTACAAAGTCTTTATTCACGGGGGAGGGAGGGGGGAGGGAACCCATCTCTTCACACCTGAAGTGACTGTGAAGGCTAGGAGCTATCCTCTAAGTTTAATTAGCCAAACAAAGCAAGGCAGTTGCCTATCAACTAAATGGACTGTTTCCCAGGGTGCCCAACAGGCTTTTACTGGATTTCTCCTTCAGGAAGTGTCCTCTTGACTCAACTTCTGATGTGTAGCTAGTCTAGTGGACCACCTCCCACCTCCTGTCAACCCTGCCCACTTGACCCTGAGGTGGACTCTGGAATCTGTCTATTCTGATGCTCCCTCCCCCTCTGACAAAGGCTGAGTTCTCAGGGCTGGAGTGGGAGACAATCTCTGAACCTGGACCTTCTGTTTGATAAGCTCCTGAGAGGATTCCTCCTTGACTCCTGGAGAGTTTTGGGGAATTTCCTCCCCCTCCCCCTGTCTTGGCTGGGCTTCTTTTAGTTCTGCCTCAGAGTTTGACTCAGCATCTGAAACCAATCCCGGAAGCCCTGGCCCCATCCTGACAACAACTATGTTTGGCAGGGAAAAAGGAAGTATTGTGGACTTACGCTCTTCCTCATTTTCCTCCTGCCAGCTAGTCTTGTTCTTATCATTCTGATGCTGACTGAACATTACACACACCGTACTTCTCAGTTTACATCACCAAAACCTTGGATGCATCTAGGCAGTAACTCCTCGTCAAAAATAGCTCAGGGCGTTTACCAGAAAGGACTTTGCAATGTCAAAAATTCTGGGATGCAACTCTTGGAACACCTGAGCAATTCCAAACCAGCATCTTTTCTAACATTCTAACACCTCTTAAAGCATATACTACTTCACTGGTCCTCTTAAAAATGTTGTCACTTGCACTGTGCAATACTATCAGCTCTGCTTTGCATATTCCCAATTGGGTTCTACAGCACAAAGCTGTACAGCAGGAAGTATATTTGATTTAAAGGAAATGTCCCTTTAAATCAGGGGTAGACAACCTGGTGCCCTCCAGACCACTGAATTTGAAGCTAAACCTCCCTTCTCTGTGATGCAGTTGATTTAATAATAATAATAATAATAATAATAATAATAATAATAATAAGATTGCTAATTGCTTCATTAGCATCAGGTGTACGTAGTTAGCCCAAAACAACAGCTGTTGCAGGTTGGTTCCCCTTCCCCAGTAAGTTTTAAGACCTAAACTTTTAAAATGTATTTAAAATACATACCTGGTCATCACCATAAAGGATAGTACATTCATCGTGATCTGTGTAGCTGAATTGGACAGTGGAGGAAGAAAAAATAAGTAAGCTGTAAAATCAGTGTCTTGTTCCAAGATTACTGTTCCAAGATCCAAGGTCTTCCAGGAAAAAAACTGAACACATATCTCAACAAGACTCTGTAATCATGCCTGAGGTTTAAGCACAAGCTAAAACGTGCATATCCTATTTTATATGAATAGATGCAAATTCAGAGGTAGCCTATACTGCTGGCCTGTCACAAAATGTTATTTTCATATGTTTTCTGGATCCTGAGGTTTTCTGAAGTCTAACCATGGAAGAAAGTGAGGACTGATTCACATACTTATTCTTTATGCCATCAGTAGTCAGCACTCTTGGGCAGCTGTGGGAGCTGTAATGCTCTGGCAGGGTTCACCAGCAATGGCCTTCCCATACCAGGTGGCTGGGTCTGAGATGCTGCCATTTTAATTTCCCACAGCGCTTTGGAGTGGCTAGTGTAGCATTGCTCAAAGGCATTGTGAGAAATTTCTAAGGCAGTTCTCCAGATGCCTGCCACCCCCTCCCCTAGATAAACCCATGGCTGGATGGGCAGAGTCTCTCTGACATAGGAGGGGCCCCACCAGATGACACTTTGCCAAGGGCTCGTCAATTCTAGAGTGCTCCAAAGCAAAGTCTGGATTGCATCTCCAAACCTTCATGTCCTGGTTCTTTCAACTTTCCAAAGATTATTTCCAAGATTTAGTGAGCCATAACCAGAATATGTCAAGAGCATTTACAAGCTTAGTTCAACATGGCAAAATATACAAACTGAGGTTGTCTTCCTTAAACTGGGTTTTTTTCTGAATCAGGATCCCAAGTCCACCTGTCACTCCTGGGCAGCACTGCACATTGTTTCACTCAGTCACAAGCCCCACCTTTGCTCAATTCTAAATATGGGAATTCAAGAGGGCCAGTTTTTTATATTTATTATTTATTAAAAATAATTGTACCCTGCTGATTCAC
Source organism: Anniella stebbinsi (assembly GCA_029215795.1). Lineage (NCBI taxonomy): Eukaryota > Metazoa > Chordata > Lepidosauria > Squamata > Anniellidae > Anniella > Anniella stebbinsi. The sequence continues at coordinate 63,997,159 of JARDYH010000001.1, read as the reverse complement.
CATAAAGGGCCCAAGTAAGCTAACAACACAAAAAAGTAAAAACAAACTAAGGATGCAATCCTATTGGATTCATCCTCAATATTCATAAGCCTTATGAGTATCCAGTGCAGAGTGGGAAGTGTGGTGGAGGCGATCATTGCCTCCACAACGCCTCCTGCTCTTTAAGTTAGCTAGATGGGCTTTTCGCCCATTTCGTTGAGGCATCAGGGAGGGAGGCTGGGGAGGCCTGGGGATATGGCAAAAGCCGTCCCCTCCCCTCTCCTCCCACAGAACCGACCCCTTTCCCTTCCCTCTGAGGTTGCCTTTGTGACCTCAGAGAGGTAGACAGTGAGGTTCTCTCCACACCAGCTGCAAGTGGAAGGGAGACCTCAGTCTTCTGAGGGTGCCTCTACAAGAGAGGTTTAATGCTCTTTGAAGTCTCATTAAAAAATTTACCTCTACACCAGCGGAGCGCAAATGGGGCGTAGAGGCGCGTTATCTCCCCGATTGTGCGCGTTATCGAATGCGCGTTAAATAGCGAGGTTTTTTTTGCTCCGTCCATTAAAGCGCATTTTGATGGGAGGGGGCTGCTGCTCCGGCGAGCGGAAGGAAAAGGCTGGTGCCTGTGGAGGTGGCTCCTCCTCCTCCCTCTATTGTCAGATCTCACCCCCTTCTCCGCCTTTGGTCGCCTCAATTTCAGGCAAAGCCGGGTGCCTGCTTTTTCCCGTTCTCTCTCCCCTCCATTCCTCTTGACTGCCAAGAAGCCTGGCAGCATCCAGTAGCTCTCACCCACCCCTCTCTCTCCACTGTCCTCCGGCTCCTGCTGAGGGGATCAGGCTGTCAAAAGGCGCTTGCGGGGAAGGAGTCGCAGGTGGGTGGGCGGGAGCCCAGAGACGAAGCAGCTGCGCCCGCCCGCCTGCCTGTGACTCCTTCCCCGCAAGAGGGGCGCCTCCTGCTCGGCACCCGTGGCGGGGGGCCCGGCGGGAGGAGGAGGAGGAAGAAGAGGGGGTAAAGGAAGGCGAGGAGGAAAAGGAGCGCTCGCCTGCTGCCCACAGCCTACCAGCCAGCCAGCTGGGGAGCGGCGGGGAGGGAAGGGGAGGGGAGGGAAGCGCCTTTTGTTGCCGCCTCTCGTGCAGAGGTATTAGGCGTAAAGGCGCTTCAGCGATAGTGCGCATAATTGCCTAACCGGGCGCAAAAGCGAATCCTTGTGGAGGGGATCTGAGTCAGAGGTTGGAATGCTGTCTCTGACCTTGGATGCAGGAATCTGAAGTATCCAGTGCCCCCCCCCCCCCGACTCTCTCTAGGGGCCATGGAATTGCTCTCTAAAACAATGTAACATACTTTAAAATGTAGCTGAACATAAACAAACAAACAATGATAGGAAACATAGCAGCAAGTACAATCAGCAGTACATCAGTCAATGATCTCCCCATCAACAGACAATACACAATTTCTGCTCAGCACAAAAACCCTCCAAATTAGTCAGGATTTTGCCAGCTACTGAAAGGAGAGCAGTGACAGGACCAGATAAGACTCCCTCAGACTAAGTGCCATGACCAAAAAGGTACATGACATACTTTAGACAGTGAGGGACATAGAGTAGGGTGGCCACGTGTCCTACTGTACAGAGGACAGATTCCTATTTGAAGGGCTATTGGAGGACGGTGCTCCATTTCAAGGTGTCCTCTATTTGATGGGCTGCTCAGGCCACAGGCCACATCTGGTTTAAAGTCAAAGAACCATCAGGAGGGACAGCTGCTGGGCCTTGAAGCTGCCTATCAATAGCACCTGGACAGCAGGCTGAGCAGGTCACCTGGTTACAATCTCTCCCCATTATGGTGAAATGTATCATACTCCTGTTCAAATTATAGTAATTATCTCAAAATGTGCATCTATACAAATAAAGTAGGATATGAAAATTTTATGCAAATCTCTGTCCTTTTTTTTGGGTGATACATTTTCACTTTTTTGGCAATGCATAAGTGGCCATCTTTGTGTACAGAGCCTCTGTATTTGGATAGATCAGAAGGAAGAAATCTTAAAGATAAATTTTCTGGGACCAGGTAAGGGCTTTAAGGTCAAAGGCAGCACTGTAAATTGACTGCAGAAGCAAAGAGGCAATCAATGAAGATGAAACACTATCAGAGTCATTAAGATTGCTTTGAGACATAGCAGGAAAATTAAAATGGCAACTTCTAGTAGGCAACCAACCAATTCAAGGAGGCCCAGGCTAGGCATCAGTACAGTGCAGCTGAATGAGAGTTGGAGATACTAATGCCAGTCTTGCTTAGAAGTCCATTATAAACTAATCTGAAGAGGGGAATGGGATATACATGTAATATAGGTATCGCATGTCAATGGGGCGGTGAATCCACTGTGGGTTCCAGATAGAACTCTAAGGAGCTTGGACAGATCCTTTAGAGTTCTGGCTGGTTCTGACTGAAACCTGGAGTGGATTCACCACCTCATTGACATCAGAGCCTCCAGCCTCCACTGAGGTATAGCCACATACATAAAAGCGTGCAATTATTATTTGCAGTTAATTGACATATGACATGAATTTGGAATGGCTTACCAGTAATCCAGGTTCAAAGGTATAGCTTCCAAACCACTAATCTGAAGGTAGGGTTCAAAGTTGGAGCTCTCATAGAGCTGAAGTTCACGATCCCTGTCACAAAATTAAAATATATTATCTTTTACCACCAAGTACATTTCTCATAATGGGTCGAATCATGGTGTGCAGTAGATGTGGAAAAGGTGAATTCCATGCTAATAATCATTAGGAAAGGTATTGGAAATTTAAATGCCAATATCTTAATGCCTTTATGCAAATCTATGGTTTGATCACACTTGGAATATTGTGTACAGTTCTGGTCAATGCACCTCAAAAACGATATTGTAGAGCTGGGGTGAGGGAAGTGCAGGAAAGAGCGACCAAAATGAGCTGGGTCACTGGAGCAATTCTCTATGAAGAACAGTTGCAATGTTTGGGGCTTTTTTAGTTAAGGGAAAAAAGTGAGTAAGAGGGGAGATGAGGTGCTTTGTAAAATTATGGATGGTGTGGAGGAATCTAGATATTTCTCATAGTACTAGAAGCCGGAGTCATTCAGTGAAGTGAATGGTGGGATATTCAGGACTGACAAAAAGATGGATCGCGAATGGGGTAAAGTCGTAGATCACCCGAGCTCCTTAAAAAAGCATTGAATTAAGCACTAATTCCTTATCTTGGAATGGTTGGAGAGCTAATGAAAGGCATGAAATATTGACTGGAAGCAGTAAATTATTTGAGTGAGAGTTGAAACACGGCAGTGTTTATCTTGACTGTGAAACTGGAAATGACGGAGACGAGGACGAAGACGAGGAGCGGCCATTACTGAAGGTAATTTATGGACTTATAATTGAAGATATAAGGCGGACTGGCCGGCTGACAGCGTACTGGGGGAGAGACGAAGATAAAATATATGTGAATATATGTGAAGAGGAAGAACGTTAATCCCCAGTAAAAGCTGAAGTATAGTGCTGTCTGGCTGTCGTAAGAGCAAAGAGTGAGTCGCCAGGCAGATGGGGGGGGGTAATATCTTATGAGCAAAAAGAGGCAGAAGAGGCCCCCTTTATCCACCCCCGCCTGGGTTAGACCCTCTAAAGAGCGTGGATCGGACAGAACTTGGCAGAGATTGACACGTTTAGAGACGCAAACAATGCCAGATAAGCAGCCTAGCAAGAAAACTTCGCCGGTAAAAGGATCTGCGTCACAACCAGCAGAGCCGGCTGTAATTCCAAAGATCACCAGAGGAGGTCAGCCAGACCCAATGTATGAACTAAAGGAAGATATTAAAAAAATGATCAGGCTTGAGTTGGTGGATCTTGAGGAAAGGTTAGCAAAACGTATTAATGATACACAAACTGAGTTAATGGCGGGTTTAAAGCAAGTGGTGAAGGATGTGGAGGTGCTGCAGACAGCGACTAAAGCTTTGACTGGAGTTTGCAAGAAGCAGGAAGAGCAGCTGTCTCAACATGACTTACGCTTAATCACCATTGAAGATCGAGACCGACATGCAAACATTCGCATAAGAGATTATGGGGAACAAGAAGGAGAGACTCCAAAAGATTTAAGAGATACAATTTTGGCGTGGACAAGACTTCAGGTTCCGAACGAGACTTGGGAGTTACTGGATTTTGAGAGAGTTCATAGAGTTGGATATAAGCGGAAAGGTTTGCTCCCAAGGGACATAATTGTCAAATTTGCTAATTATTATAAAAAAGAAATGCTTATGCAAGCAATTAGACGACAAGGTCAACCAATGATTCAAGCAACAGCAGTTCAAATATACCAGGATCTTTCGCCTCAGACCGTGCAGTGGAGGAAGAGCGTCAAGATGTGCACAGCTGCATTGAGGATGAAATCGATAACCTACAGCTGGGGATATCCAGTGTTTTTAAGATTTATGTGGAAAGGGAAGCAAGAAAGAATAACATCATGGGAACAAGGAATGGAGCTGTTGGAGAAGCTGGGCATAATCGATGCCAAGGATGGTGGAGAAATAGAGCAAGAAGAAGGAGCGGTTGGAGGATCCAGTCAAGGATAAGGGATTAGAAAGAAAAAAATAAAAAGGAGGGGAGGATTAGACTTTACTCTGGAGGTTGGGCCGGGTTTCCCCCCCCGAAGAGTTCTAAAAATAATTGGGACCAGTGCCCAGATGTCTGGTGAGGAGAGGGGTAAAAATGGGGGTGTATGTGGGGGGAGGGTAAGGGAGGGGGGGTATGTGTATCACTGAGCAAGACCAATTTAAAGATATGTGTGAAAGTAAGAAATGGAAAATAAATTAAGAATGGCAACTTTAAATGTTAAAGGGCTAGGAACACTTATTAAAAGGCGAAGAATAGAAACGTTAAAAAGAAAAAAATAGATATTTTTTTTTTGCAGGAAACTCATCAAATAAAAGAGGGGGTTAATGAGTTACGAATGAGGGATGTAGGAGTGTATGAAAAGTCATTTGGTACTTCTAAAGCGAGAGGTGTGGCAATAATAATATCGAAGAAATGTGGTATTAATATTCAAAGGGTTAAGAAAGATAAGAATGGAAGGATCCTTATAATCTACTGCACGATGGAAGAGGAGGAATTTGTTTTGATTAATGTCTATGCTCCAAATGGGAAACAAATTGAATTCTTTGAAGAAGTATTCGAAATGGTGGGAGAAATGGGGAAAAAGAATATTGTGATGGCAGGAGATTTTAATATGGTACTCGATAAAGGGAAAGATAGGGATAACATTATAAGAGATGTTAGAGGGGAGAGGAAGACGGAGTTAGGTAAATTAATGGAGCGGAAGGAATTAATGGATGTATGGAGAGCTTTAAAAGGGGAAGAAAGAAAATATACTTTCTACTCACCTAGATTTAAGAGTTATTCAAGGATTGATTTTATTTTTATATCAAAGAATATGGTACCTAAACTAATAGATTGTGATATTGGAGTAATTAAGGTCACTGACCATGCATTAATGATGATGGATATTAAAATGAAGAAGGATTATAAACAAGCAAAGAGATGGAGACTGGATGGAAGAATTTTTAAAAATAAAAATACAGTGGATAAAATAAAAAAGGAAATACAGGAAATATGGCAGATAAATGAAAAAGAGGTTAAATCGCAGGGGTTATTATGGGATACTATGAAAGCGGTAATAAGAGGGATTTGTATTAGGGAAATGTCCACACTTAAAAAGCAACAGGAAGTACATTATAAAAAGGCTGAAGAAGAGATAAAGAGTTTAGAGGAGAGATTAAGAGAGACAAAAGATAAGCGGTTATATGCCCAAATTCAAGCAAAAAAAAAAGGAATTGGAGAAAGAAGATATAGAACAAGTTCAAAAGAATTTGTTATATTTAAAGAGAGATTTTTTTGAATATAATAATAGAAATTCAAAGATGCTGGCCAGATCCACGCAGTCAGAGAAGGCTAAGAATATGATAGGGACAATAAGAGATAAGTTAGGGAATAGATGTAATTTAATGAAAGATAAATTAATTATTTTTCAGGAATTTTACAAAGAATTATATACAACAGATGCGGTATCACAAGACAAGATTCAGGAATATGTAGAAAGAAATTGGAAAATAAGACTGGATGAGCAAGATAGAGATTATATGGAAGGCTTGGTCACTGAGAAAGAAATTGAGGGAATTGTTGATAAACTAAAAGGAGGTAAATCTCCGGGGATTGATGGTTTGGGGCCGGAATTTTATAAAATATTTAAGGATATTTTAATACCAAGATTAAAAAAATTATATAATAATATAATAGAAGGAGGAATGACTCCGCCATCGTGGGATCAGTCCTTGGTTATTTTAATACAGAAGCCAGGTAAGGATTTGACAGATCCAGCATCATATAGACCAATATCTTTAATAAACCAGGATGCAAAAATATTTACAGCAATAATGGCAAAAAGAATGGGTACATTTATTTTTAAATATATCAAAAAAGATCAATGTGGATTTATCTTTGGTAGGAAAATGCCTAATTTAATTGGGAGAGTTATAAATATAATTAATATTATTTAAAAAAGGAATTTAAAAGCAGGATTATTAGCATTGGATATATTCAAAGCCTTTGATTGCGTGGAGTGGCCAGCGTTAAAAATTATATTAAAAACATTTGGGTTTGGACATAAATTTATGGGAGTGATTAACCAGCTGTATAAAAATAATAAAGCGGAAATAATGGTTAATGATGGGTTAATGCAACAAATCACACTAGCTCGAGGAACTAGGCAAGGATGTCCACTTTCACCGATCTTATTTGCAATAGTGATAGAAATTTTAGCAAATGTAATAAGGGAAGATGGAAGATTAAAGGGGATAGGAAGAAACCACAAGATTAAAATGAATATGTTTGCGGATGATGTTAAGATTTTATTTGGTTTAATGTAAAAGCAAATGTATTTTTTCTGCAACTAAGTAAAAAGAGAGAGACATGAGATGACTTGATATCTCAAGTACTCTGTACAGTTGCCAAATCAAGTGCAGCTGGTAAGCACCTAAAGACCAAGGTCATTTAGTTCTCTTCCCTGTGTGCTGGAAGGCATAGCAATACATGGGGAGATATGCAGCCAACGCTGTGATAGGTCCACAGTGCTATAAATGTACAGCATGTGGAGAAACAGTGTGGGTGATGATGTGGGTGATGCTAGATGAGACGTTGTAGAAGTTGTGGTTGGTGCTGGTTAATACTGTGTAAAGAGATTAGATGAATGTATATACTTGTACAGTAAAACTTAGTATAGTAGTTTAAAACACTGCTGTGTCTGAGTGTTTTCTGACTACCAGGATATCTGTCTGCTACCAGTGAGTTCTGCTGTCATTCCGCTGCTGTGTGCTTGCACTCTGTACATGCTCAGAGAGTGCAGTGCATCACAAACTCTGACAGATGATACATTATTAACACTAGAAGATCCCCTAGAAAGTGGGGAGATGATTCAGAAGCATTTGAGAGAATTTGGGGAAATTACGGGATTACAAGTTAACTGGGGGAAGTCAGAAATGATGTTGTATAATTATAACAAGGAAGAGATGGAGAAATGTAAAGCTAAGTTAGGATTAAGGCTTAAAAATATAATACGATATTTAGGAGTTAATATAGATAAAGAATTAGAAAGAATAGAGGAACTTAACTTTGTAAGGTTAAGAAAAGAGGTAGGGGAGAAATTACAGATATATAGAAAATTAAAACATTCCTGGTTTGGTAGAATAGCGGTTATTAAAATGAAGATTTTACCTAAGGTTCATTTTTTGTTCAGAATGTTACCGATTAGAATTTCAGTAGCGGAGATTAAAAGTTGGCAAAATATGATTAATGCTTATTGTAATGGGGATAAAAAAGCTAGGATAAATAAAGGGTTATGGTATAAGGCTCAAAAGAAAGGAGGTTTAGGATTTCCGAATATTAAGAATTATTATATTGCTAATCAGTTAAGATATATTATTAATGGTATTTTAGGGGAGGAAGATTTGGAATGGTTGGAACCGCAAACAGCAGAGATAGATTGTAAATTGGGAAATATATTCTTTACTAAAATGCAAAAGAAAGAATTGAAGGTACTGGACAACCCATTGTTGGAAAATATATTAGAGATCTGGGAGAAGTTCAGAGGGAAGTTGATACCAGGAGACTCTCCAATCGCCCTAGTTGTAGTAGTGGGAAACTTCCCAAGGGTATTAAAAGCAGAGATAGAAGCGAGACTGAAAGATCAAGATATAATTAAGCTAAGGAATTGGATGGAAAAGATGAAGGATAGTGAGCATATTAAAGAGTTGTTTAAAGGACAAAAGATAGCATGGTTCAAATGTTTACAATTGGGAAAATGGACTCAGGAATGGAGGTTGAAAAATAAGAAATGTAGAAATAATACTAAATTTGAAGATTTAATTGAACTAAAAGGAAAAAAAGAAGAAGCTGGAGCTAAGAAAGGGCTGATTAGTGAGATATATAAAATATTGATAGAGGAGGAATTTCAGGACTCACTTAATGTTATAAAAGAGATTTGGGAAGAAGACGTAAAGGGTAAAATTAATGATGATAACTGGGAGAGGATATGGAAAGTAAGAATGTTAAAGTTGCTGTCGATTAGAATTAAGGAGAATTACTATAAGACAGTTTGGAGATGGTATCTAACACCTGTAAGATTTCACCAGATTGATAAAAAAGTGTCTAAGAATTGTTGGAGGGGATGTCAGGAGGTTGGGACCTATTTTCATATATGGTGGATCTGTGAACATGTACAAAACTTTTGGGAAAGGGTTTTTAAAGAAATAAGTGATATAATTGGAAGTAAATTGGAACTAAACCCAAAGTTAGCTCTACTAGCAATATGGGATAGAGGGAATGAGAATATAACTAATAGAGAATTGGTAAACAACCTCCTGGCACCGGTTAGAATAATCATTGCTAAAAATTGGAAAGGGCAAGGAAGCTACACAATAGAAGTTTGGTATAAAGAAATTTGGGATATGGCCTTGAATGATATGTTGACTTGTAAAATGAAAATAAAGAGGGGAATGTCCAGTAAGAGTGATTTTGGAGAAATATGGAGTCCCTTTTTGGAATATGTTTTAAGATCGGGAAAGGGACAAATACCTTCAAAAGAGTCGTTAAAATTTTGGAAGGAGGAAGAATGATCATGAGAAGGTCTCGGGGGGGTGCACGGGGGGATTGTTGAGGGTTGTAGTTTGTTTTATATTGTGTATGTTTTATATTGTGTATGTTTATTGTGTTGAAATTAATAAAAATTATTAAACGATGGGATTTGCTTCCACCATATGTGGTGATGGACACTAACCTGGACAACTGTAAAAAGGGATTAGATAGGCTAACCATATGAAAAGGAGGACAGGGCTCCTGTAACTTTAACAGTTGTAGAGAAAAGGGAATTTCAGCCAGTGTCATTTGTATGCAATTAGTTCCTGGTGAAATTCCCTCTTCATCACAACGGTTAAAGTTGCAGGGGCCCTGCCTTCTTTTGTATATGGTCACTCTAATATAGTGCCTGCAACTTGAACTGTTGTGATGAAGAGGGAATTTCACCAGGAACTAATTGCATACAAATGACACTGGCTGAAATGCCCTTTTCTCTACAACTGTTAAAGTTACAGGAGCCCTGTCCTCCTTTTCATATGGTCAGCCTAGATTAGACAGACTCATGGAAGATCTGAATACCAGATGCTGAAGAACAACTGGAGAAGGCTATTGCCCTTTCATGCCCTACTTGTGGGCATCCCAGAGACATCTGGTTGTCCACTGTGGGGAACAGGATGCTTATCAAGAGAGAACTTTGATCTGATCCATCAAAACTCTTCTTATGTTAACTTAGGGGAGACACTTTTTAGTGAGAAAATGGTTTCAGGGTTAAAATTTCTCCCCCAACATCAAGGGCCTGAGCCAAACTGAGGGGTCGCTGTAGCTGTTATTTGCTAAACTGTAAACAGACAGTAGTTCTGATCATAGAAATCGGTGATCTCCAGTTAGGCCTTGAGTCATAGCTCAGAACCGTAGGGTGCAATCCTATGCTGGGGCATGCTGGGAATTGTTGGCCCTTTTTCTGTCTAAAGATGCATAGGATTGCACCTTTTGTTACTGCACCAACTTTCCAAAGTCAGTCAAGGCCCCAGACTATTTTGCTTATGTACCTTTTCCCTGTGAATACCAACCTCAAAAGAAATCCTGATAAAAGGCTTTAATTTTATTTTGTGTGTGTATGATACTTACCCAGTTCCCATTATTAGTTTATTGTATGGTGTCATGACAGTGAAATCCATCAACCACTTAGATTTTTTGTGAGTTTTCTCCTAAAAACAAACCAACAGAAACAGTTACTGGTCCACATTTCTGAATCACAAATTCCACAAATTAGGATCACATCTTATGAAAAGAAAATTTGACCCCCCCCCCCCCAAAATAACTTGAGTACAGGAAGATGGAGAGGACAGGAGGAGTGAAAGAGCTTATATTTTAAGACTAGTGAATGGACCCAGTTTGCACAAGTTGGAATAGCCCATAGTTTGATAAAGGAAAGCCTTCAAGTAAACTTAGGCTTGTTTCGGATGACATGCTAATCAACGGAGTGGAGGGGGAAACAATTGTCCGTTATGTTGCTCGTCGGCAGCATTCGGACACCATTTTTAGGCAACAGAGGCAGCATTTGGATGACACGATAATCAACACAACTGACTATTGTTCCCCCCCTTCTGATTTATTTATTTATTTATTACATTTGTATATCGCCCTATAGCCGAAGCTCTCTGGGCGGTTTACATAGGATTAAAAACAATTAAAAACAATATACAAAAATTAAAACAGCAAAAACATACACCATACACACAATCTGTACATTTAAAACCACTACAACACTTCAAAAAGCTACAAAAAACAAAACAAACCCAGGCTCCTCAGATATTGCCAAATGCCTGAGAGAAGAGGAAAGTCTTGACCTGGCGCCAAAAAGATAACAATGTTGGCGCCAGGCGGGCCTCGTCAGGGAGATTGTTCCACAATTGGGGGGGCCACCACAGAGAAGGCCCTCTTTCTTGTTGCCGACCTCCGAGCTTCCCTCAGAGGAGGCACTCGGAGGAGGGCCTTAGATGTTGAACGTAGTGTTCGGGTAGGTTCATGTCGGGAAAGGCGTTCCATCAGGTATTGTGGTCCCAAGCCGTGTAAGGCTTTATAGGTTAAAACCAGCACCTTGAATCGGGCTCGGAAACATACTGGCAGCCAATGCAAGCGGGCCAGAGTAGGTCTTATATGCTCGAACCTACTGGTTCCGGTTATCAATCTGGCCGCTGCATTTTGCACAAGCTGCAGCTTCCTTTTGCACAAGCTGCAGCAGGTCGTCTGAAACAGGCCTTACAGTTGTCAGAGTTGGATATATTGTTCCCACCCCACCTGAGTGAAGCCACATCTGCTGCCACTCCTAGGCATGGTCCCTGCCATGGTGCAACCTGTGGTGTTTTACTGTTTATTGCCAGTTATTAACAGACTCACAGTTGTGAGCCTGTTGTTAAGGTCAGTCAGTGAATAACACATTCCACCATGTTATATATTGTAAGTGTTTGCAATGTTTAATGATTATTGCCATTTAAGATGTAAGTGCTGTGCTGACTTCAAATATAAGGTTGGTAAGTGGTTAAATCTGGTGGGAGGGAGAGAGTGAATAGAATGTGAAGTGAATGCTGATTGGCTGGTGGTTCAAAGGTCTGGATTGGCAGTTAGGAGAGGGAGGAGTTAAGAGAAGCAATAGAGATTGTATGTGGAGAGTGAGGCAGTTAGAGCCTGGGGGTTGTCTGTGAAAGTATCTAGAGAGAGAGTAGGAACAGTGTATTTTATTATTTTGGGAACTGCCCAGAGAGCTATGTAAACCATTCAGAGAGCTTTGGCTATAGGGCAGTATACAAATGCAAATAATAATAATAATAATAATAATAATAATAATAATGAAACCATAAGCTTTGTAAACTGCATAACCTTACTTATTGTTAATTAGAAGTTATTTCTGTTTCATAAACTGGAGTGGATTCTTAGGGTACCTGAGGTAAGGGTACAGTGTTCAATGGTGGCAGTGGTGAAGGAAAAGAGTAAACAGAGAGTTCTGGGCTGGTTGCCTTGAGGCCCAAAAGGGTCAATGAGTCACAGGCTGAATTCGGACGACACAATAAGCAACTGGGGGTGAGGAAACAATCGTCAGTTGTATTGACTATCGTGTCGTCCGAATGCTGCCATAGTCAACTCAGCGCTGATCCTAATCCACACCACAGTTGATTATTTATTACCATGTTGTGTGGGGAGTACCCCCTAGATGAACAACTGTAAAGTTGATTATTACCCCACCGTTGACTGTCGTGTTGTCCAAATTCAGCCACAGAGTCAGTGAGCAGCATTCTGATGTCTGTTCCATAGTTGGGATCCTTTGATTTATAAAGCGAAATAAAGGAGGACCAAAGGGGTCTATCCAATCCATTCCCCTGAGTGGGGGCTGTTTCATAGTGTGGGGGAGAGGGCAGGTTTATAACTGTCCCTAGGCCTACTAATATCCCTGGCTTAAAACTGAATGGACAGCAAAATTAAGTGTGGGTTAGGGTAGTCTGCCCCTACTGGCTGAAGGTGTTAATGTAGACTTCAACCACATGGACACATTTAAATGAATTTAAATTAATGCATTTTAAAAACAAAAGAACCCTGAGGAGCACACCTCTAGGATCTCTTTAGTATGCATGTCAAGTTTTAAGTTTATAGGTTTACAATTCTGGTGTCATGGTGTTGATGAGCAGATGGACAGACAGACACACATCCTCTTATTATAGAAGAGGGAACTCTTAGTGAGTCATATAGGAAAGGAGATATATTTGGGGTGTCTAAAATAGTTATATATCGTAAACAATATATCAGTTAGGACAAGATGGCTTAGGGGATGAGGGGGTCCTTTTGAATGATTGGGGAGGGGCATCCCTAAAATAAATAACGCCCTGGGTGAGAAGCATCTTTCATGCCACTCCCATCCAGTCATTTTGCAGCTTTCTATTTTCTTAATTACTGACTTTACAGTAATTGTTATACTTGTAGTGCTTGGCAATGTTACTCAGTGTAAAGACTTGTTCCTCTGTTTTTTATCCAGAACAAATGACATCAAACTGGAAATAAAAAAAGAAACATACTTGAAAGCTAAATGATGAAAGTTCCATTTTGTAGAAAGCAACCAAACAATCTGTGGAACTGTGAAAATAAGGTTTAGGGTGCAATCCTATGCATGTTTAGACAGAAATAAGTCCTACCACTCCCAACATTCACCAGACAGCATAATTTCTGTCTAAACATGCATAGGATTATGTCCTTAAGATACTTAACTGGGGTGGGGGATTCACCCTAGCTCATTGCAAACAATACACGGAAAAACATGAAACCATCAAGTGCAATTCGACACAGGGTATGCACCCAGCTCACCACCACTCAGACCAGGCCTGACTGGAGAATTCAAGTGAAATAGGAGGAACTTCTAAAATGTCAGCTTGCCTGAAACTAAGGAACAGGGAGCAGTTCAAACTGAGATAAATAGATCAATAACCCTGAAAACTACAAAATGAGAAAATGTGACATACAAACACCATCTTGCTTCGTTTCAACTTGAGCTGCGGTGACCAGAAGGAAATATTTCCATCTTCTCGGGCTGTTATTAATGTGCTATCAGACAGTGAACAGATGCGCAGCACAGGATCTCCATGTGGAATCTCTTGGATCGTAGCAGGAAGGGAAAAGGCCACCTCTTTCAATCGGGCAGATGCCCCATCCTGCTCAGCACATTCCAGCTGCATATACGTGCAGAAGTCATGCTAGTTGCAGAGGGAAAAAGAGCCAGGTGATAGCACACTAATGTAAAGCCCATGTCGCCAGGAATGCTAGTAACTCCTTTCCCATTTTTTTGCTTTCAGTCCCTTCATCACAGTGGGGATCATGAATAATGCAAATGTGGCTCATGCGCAGTGAATCCCCCCTCCAAAATTTGCATGAAGTGTGGCTCTACCCCCTCCCTCACATGCCCCAATTGGCTGCCTCCATCCCCTTCTAGCTCCCCATTGGTGGCGACAGCCTAACTGTGTGGCTGTGCCCAAGGTCCACCTTCATGCCACACTGATTGGCAAAGCAGGGCTGTCCATCATACTGCTAGCGAAGGGCCTGGCCTGCCTGTTTGGCATGGATGAAATTAATTGCTATTAAACCTCAAGCTTTGAACTTTTTTGAACTTTCAAAATTTTCTGCATGTCTACACTGCTAAAGTGTCAGTTTAAAACAAAAACAAGCAAAATCAGCCTTACACTATCACATTCTTATATAAAATGGGCAGTCTAATCCCATGTATGACCCCGTTCACACATCACAACCACCTATGGGGGGGCGTGGCTATGAACGCGACGGGGTAAAGTCATAGATCCTCATTGCTCCTTATAAAAGCTTTGAATTAAGCACTAATTCCTTACGGAAGAGTCTCAAGAGAGGCATAAAGACATGTTATGTTGACAGGGAAAGGCTGGAAGTGATTAATTATCCGACCGGGAGCTGAAAAGCGACAGAGCTTGATGGTTGTTAAAGTGAAACCAGGCGCTTCGAGCTAACAACAAAGAAGGAAGACGTCGGTGAGGTAATTTATTGACTTTACGAATGATATAAGGAAGACCACTTGAATAGTTTACTGGGGGAGAGTTTTGGACTTGAAATAGAACAGTAAACTGGCAGTTTGGGCTGACTGGCTGTGGCAAAAAAAAAAAAGAAAAAGTAAAGGAGAACCCAGACGGACGGAGAGAGGGGATAATTTACGAGCAACAAGGAGTGATGTTATAAGAAGCTTTATTCCCACTCCAGCCTGGGTTAAACTTGTTAAAAGAAAGTCTGTTAGTGTCTCTGGAACTGATTGATCTCTGGAGGGACAGAGGAGGGGTTGTAAGAGTCGTCAGCTCTTGAAGGAGAAACGAAAGTGAAGCGGCCATATTTGAGGCGATTTATGGACTTATAAATGAGGATTTAAGGCAGACTGGCTGAGTAGGTTACTGGGGGAGAGACTGTTGGAAATAAAACTGATTATTGAGAAGATGATTAAAGTCAATCCCCAGTGAACTTGTAATCCAGTCTGACGTAAACAAGAGGAACAAGCAGACAGGGTGGGGGATAATTCATGAGAAAGAAGGAGGGACGACAGAAGAAATCTTCTGCTCCCACCCCAGCCTGGGTAAGATCCTCAAAAGAGCGCGGTTCGGATCGTACCTGGCAGAGATTGACGCGTCTGGAGGAGCAAAACATGCCAGACATTCCAGATAAGAAGACAGCAAAGAAGTCGCCAGTAAAAATTCCATCTGCAGACCCAGTTGTAATTCCAAAGACTACCAGAGGAGGGCAGCCAGACCCAATGGAAGAGTTAAAGGTGGATATAAAGAAAATGCTTGTTGGGCTTGAAGAGCGCTTGGCCAAGCGCATTAAAGACATGCAAGAGGAACTTATGGAGGGCTTAACACAAGTGGTGAAGGATGTTGGAGTGCTGCAGACAGACACAAGAGCTCTGGCTGAAACTTGCAAGAAGCATGAGGACCAAATTTCTCAACATGAACAACGCATTATCGCTATGGAGGATCGGGACAGACGAGCAAATCTGCGCATAAGAAAATACCCGGAACAAGAAAGAGAGAATTTAAAAGATTTAAGAGATACAATTCTGTCGTGGTTAAAAACACAATTTCCGGAGGGGGCCTGGGAGGAAGATGATCTTGAACGGGTGCATCGAGTTGGTTTTAAAGGCAGAGGAGTGCTTCCAAGAGACATAATTGTTAAATTTGCAAATTATTATAAAAAAGAAAAATTGATGCAAGCAATCAGGAAACAACCTCAACCAATGATTCAAGCAACAGCAATTGAGATTTTTCAGGATCTTTCCCCGCAGACCATCCAGTGGAGGAAGAGTGTCAAGATATGTACAGCAGCATTGAGGAAGAAATCGATAATGTACAATTGGGGATATCCAGTATTTCTGAGATTTGCTTGGTGTGGGAAGCAAGAAAGAATAACATCGTGTGAGCAAGGAATTCAGCTGTTGGAGAAGTTGGGCATAATCGATCCCAACGACCCGGGAGAAGTAGTCCAAGAAGAAGGAGCGGTTGGAGGGGCTAGTCAATGAAATGGGATCAGTGGGGAAAGGGTAAAGGAGTGGAGGATCGGACTTTGCTCGGAGGGTTGGGCCGGTTCCCCCCCCCTGAAGAGTTCTAAAATAATTGGGACCAGTGCCCAGAGGTCTGGTGAGCAGGGGGGTAAAAGGAGGGTAAGTGTAGGGGGAGGGAAGGGAGGGGGGGTGGGGGGGGGATACTGAGGGTCTGTGTGGGGGGAGGGAGGGGAAGGGGGGTATGGGGTTCACCGACCGAGATCAATGGATACATATGGTTGAAATTAAGAGATGGAAAATAAATTGAGATGGGCAACGTTGAATGTTAAGGGGCTAGGAACGGTGGTTAAAAGACGAAGAATTGAAACAATGTTGAAAAGGGAAAAAATTGATATAATCTTCTTGCAGGAAACTCATCAGACAAAGGAGGGGGTTAATGAGTTGCGAATGAGGGAAATAGGAGTGTATGAAAAGTCATGTGGTACTTCCAAAGCGAGAGGTGTGGCAACCATAATCTCGAAGAAATGTGGTATTGACATTCAAAGTGTAAAGAAAGATAAGAATGGAAGGATCCTTATAATCTACTGTACGATGGAAGGGGAAGAATTTGTGTTGATTAATGTCTACGCTCCAAATGGGAATCAAATGGAATTCCTTAAAGAAGTGTTTGATATGGGGGGAGATTTAGGGAACAAAAATATTGTGATGGCAGGAGATTTTAATATGGTAATTCATAAAGGGAAAGATAGGGATAATATTATTAGAGATGCTAGAGGTGGGGGGAAGACGGAATTAGCTAAATTAATGGAGGGGAAAGAATTAAGGGATGTATGGAGAGTATTAAAAGGAGAAGAGAGGAAATATACCTTTTATTCACCTAGATTTAAGAGTTATTCAAGGATTGATTATATATTTATATCAAAGAATATGCTATCAAATTTAATAGATTGCGATATAGGAGTAATAAAGATCACTGACCATGCATTAATGTCGATGGAGATGAAGAGGAAGAAGGATTATAAACAAGCAAAGAGATGGAGAATGGATGGAAGAATTTTTAAAAATAAAAATATAGTAGAGAAATTTAAAAAGGAAGTACAGGAAATATGGCAGATAAATGAAAAAGGAGTTAATGCGCAAGGATTATTATGGGATACAATGAAAGCAGTAATAAGAGGGATGTGTATTAGGGAAATGTCCACACTTAAAAAGCAACAGGAAGTACGTAATAAAAACGTTGAAGAAGAGATAAGGAGACTAGAGGACAGATTAAGGGAGACTAAAGATAAGCGGTTATATGCCTTAATTCAAGCTAAGAAAAAGGAATTGGAGACAGAAGAATTAGAACAGGTTCAGAAGAACTTGTTGTATTTAAAGAGAGATTTTTTTGAATATAATAACAGAAATTCCAAAATGCTGGCTAGATCCACGCGGTCAGAGAAGGCTAAGAATATGATAGGGACAATTAGAGATAAATTAGGGAATAGATGTAATTTAATGAAAGATAAATTAAAAATTTTTCAGGAATTTTATAAAGAACTATATGCATCAGAGGCGGTTACAAATGATAAGATACAGGAATATGTAGAAAGAAATTGGAAAATAAGACTGGATGATCAAGATAAAGAGAGTATGGAAGCCTTGGTTACTGAGAAAGAAATAGAGGGAATTATTGCAAAACTAAAAGGAGGTAAGTCTCCGGGGATTGATGGACTGGGGCCGGAATTTTATAAAATATTTAAGGATATTTTAATACCTAGATTATTAAAATTATATAATAATATAACAGAAGGAGGAAGGACCCCGCCATCTTGGGATCAGTCCATGGTTATTTTAATACAGAAGCCAGGCAAGGATATGACGGATCCAGCATCTTATAGACCAATATCTTTAATAAATCAGGATGCAAAAATATTTTCAGCAATAATGGCTAAAAGAATGGGTTCATTTATTTTTAAATATATAAAAAATGATCAATGTGGATTTATTGTTGGTAGGAAAATGCCAAATTTAATTGGGAGGGTTATAAATACAATAAATATTATAAAAAGAAGAAAGTTAAAAGCAGGATTAGTAGCTTTGGATATTTTCAAAGCCTTTGATTGCGTGGAATGGCCAGCGTTAAAAATAATAATAAAAACGTTTGGGTTTGGAAATAAATTTATGGGAGTGATTAATCAGATGTATAAAAATAATAAAGCGGAAATAATGGTTAATGATGGGTTAACGCAACAAATAAATCTAGCCCGAGGAACTAGGCAAGGATGTCCACTTTCGCCGATTTTATTTGCAGTAGTTATAGAAATTTTAGCAAATGTAATTAGGGAAGATGATAGATTAAAGGGGATAGGTAGTAATGATAAGATTAAAGTAAATATGTTTGCGGATGATACGTTGCTGACATTAGAAGATCCCCTTGAAAGCGGGGATCTGATTCAGAAACATCTGAGAGAATTTGGGGAAATTACAGGATTACAAGTTAATTGGGGAAAGTCAGAAATGATGTTGTATAATTATAACAAGGAAGAGATGGAGAAATGTAAAGCTAATTTAGGATTAGGATATAAAAATATAATACGATATTTAGGAGTTAATATAGATAGAGAATTAAATAGACTAGAGGAACTTAACTTAGTAAGGTTAAGGAAAGAGGTAGGGGAGAAGTTACAGATATATAGAAAATTAAAACATTCTTGGTTTGGTAGAATAGCGGTTATTAAAATGAATATATTACCTAAGATTAATTTTTTGTTTAGAATGTTACCTATTAGAATATCAGCGGCTGAGATTAAAAGTTGGCAAAATATGATTAATGCTTATTGTAATGGGGATAAAAGAGCTAGGATAAATAAGGGGTTATGGTATAAGGCTCAAAAGAAAGGAGGTCTAGGACTTCCGAATATTAAGAATTATTATATTGCGAACCAGTTAAGATATGTTATTCATGCTATTTTAGGGGAACAAGACATGGAATGGTTAGAATCGCAAACAGTAAAGGTGGAGTATAAATTACGAAATATATTTTTTACTAAAATGCAAAAGAAAGAATTCAAAGTACTGGACAACCCATTGTTGGAAAATATATTAATGATCTGGGAGAAGTATAGAGGGAAGTTGATACCAGGGGAGTCTCCGCTTGCCCCAGTTGTAGTAGTGAGTAACTTCCCAAGTGTATTAAAATCAGAGATAGAAGGGAGTCTGAAAGAACTAGATATTATTAAATTAAGGAATTGGATGGAAAAGATGAAGGATAGTGAGCATATTAAAAATTTATTTAAAGGACAAAAGCTAGCGTGGTTCAAGTGTTTGCAGCTGTTAAAATGGACACAGGATTGGACCACAAAGAATAAGGAATGTAGAAACAATACTAGATTTGAAGATTTAATTGAACAATCGTGGGATAAAGAAGAAGCTAGAGCTAAGAAAGGACTCACTAGTGAGATATATAAAATATTAATAGAGGAAGAAATTCAGGACTCACTTAAGGTCATAAAAGAGGTTTGGGAAGAAGATATAAGGGGGAAAATTAATGAAGATAATTGGGGGAGGATATGGAATGGAAGAATGTTAAAGGTATTGTCGATTAGAATTAAGGAGAATTATTATAAGACAGTTTGGAGATGGTATTTAACACCTGTTAGATTTCACCAGATTGATAAAAAATTGCCCAAGAATTGCTGGAGGGGGTGTCAGGAGGTTGGGACATATTTTCATATGTGGTGGAGCTGTGAACAAGTACAAAAATTTTGGGTAAGGGTTTGTAAAGAAATAAGTGATATAATTGGAAGTAGGTTGGAATTAAACCCGAAGCTAGCTCTACTAGCAATATGGGATAGTAGGAATAAGGATGTAATAAATAAAGAATTGGTAAACAACCTCCTGGCACCTGTTAGAATACTGATTGCGAAAAATTGGAAAGGGCAACGAAGTTATACAATAGAAGAGTGGTATAAAGAAATTTGGGATTTAGCTTTGAATGATATGTTGACGTGTAAAATGAAAATAAAGAGGGGAATGTCCAGGAAGAGTGATTTTGGGGAAATATGGACGCCCCTTTTGAATTACGTTTTAAGATCGGGGAAGGGACAATTGCCTTCAAAAGAATCATTAAAATTTTGGAAAGAGGATGAAGGATAATGAGACGGTCTCGGAAGGGGGGGGGACCACGGGGGGTAGTTGAGGGGGGAATTGGTTTTATGTTATTGTATGTTATATTATTGTTTATTTGTGTATGTGTTTGTTGGAAAAATTAATAAAAATATTAATCAAAAAAAAAAAAAAAAAAACAACCACCTATGGTTAACAAACCATGGATTGTTGAAAATGAAGTGGGAGCAAGCAAGCACACTGGTTCCTGGCCACTCACCTGCTCCTGCTGCAGTCAGGTGGAGCTAAACAACCAGGTACGTTCTGCCCCTGGTTTGTTTATCATAACATCTGAATCCAGAACTCTTAAATTGTTGGGGGAGAGACAACTCAGAGTTCCAGGTCTGAATGTCACAAGCAAGCAGGGACAGAGTGCCCCTGGGTTGTTTATCTCAGGGGGAGCTGGAAGACAGCTGGGAGACAACGTGCTTGCCTGCTCCGACTCATTCAGGGCTACCCAGGGTTTGTTTAAGCCCTGGGTAGCCATGATATATGAACTGGGCCACTGTATTCAATAAAGCTTTTTCCCAAGTAAGTGTGCACAGAAAAAACTCAATTAAGGAGGAAAAGATGGGATAACTCTGCACAGTGCCTTCTGGCTGGTCGTGTTAGGAACTCTATGTCTGGAAGCACCCTAAGTTAGTCATCCCCAACCTTGTGCCTTCTAAATGTTTTGGATGGCAACTCCCATCATCACCAATGATCGCCCATTCTGGCTGGGGCTGATGGGCCTAGTACTCCAAACATCTAGAGGGCACCAGGCTGGAGAAGGCTACCCTAAGCCATTTTCCCATCATAAATACAGCAGTGCGAAGTAGGGTCCACCTAGTGTTGGTACCTTATGGGGCAGGGGTGTGGCACAAACTATAGAAACATGGCCCTTATCTTACCACTAAGAATTTCAGTGTCCAGAGCTGAAGGATGGTGCAATCCTATATATGTTTGCTCTGATGTTCAATGGGGTTTACTCCCAGGTAAGTGCAGATTGCATAGTAGCCTCAACATCTGAATAGACATGTACCGGATTGGGCTGTAATGGTTCTTCGATTATTATTTTCCTTTGAGGGCTTTCTTTTATCAGGTAAATAACCTATGGATGGCCTTGGGCAGAAAAAAGGACTATTGCAAGTGGGAGCATGGGAGATAAAAAGACTGTTTAACCTTTTCTTTACTGCTCAGGATCCCCCCCACCCAGTTACTTTTCTCCCCTTTTTTACCTTTCTATATAAGGTTCTGAAAAGTAAAAGATACAGTGAAATGCATTTCAATGTCTCCTTGAGCCCCAGAAGCCTGGAGAACCTGGATTTGGCATCCTCTTTTTAGCTTTCCAACTAGTACTGTGCTTTATTTATCTCCAACAGACCCTTCTTCATTTCTTGCTTCTTCACAGACACATCTTAGCAATTCATCATATATATTTTTTTCCTTCGATCTGCTTGTCCCACTGGTTCCAAAATACACACTTACCCACTGAATCCTGCCAGTTGCAGAATAGTCTATTTTCATGAAAAGCTTTTCTATTTGTTCATCATTCTGTGGGTGCAAAAGAACATGCATAACAAACCTTCCCCATGCCAAGGGTCAAGATTTCATGAGACACCTTTTCTCAAGGCCAATACCTGGAAACGATCGATGGGTTCAATTTAGTAAATCGGAACTGCAAAAAAGGGTGACAGCAACAAAGATAAAGGATGCAATCCTATGCATGTGTAGACAGTAAAAAAAAGTCCTACAACTCCCAGCATTCCCCAGCCAGACATGGGATAGCTGGGGGATGCTGGGAATTGTAGGCCTTTTTTTTCCCAAGCATGCATAGGATTGTGTCCTAAGAGCCAATAGGGCTGTGCTTGGGAAGCAGAGCCTAAATGTAAGATAGGAAGCAAAAGCTGGAAGAACTTCACCCACCCCATCCCTTCGCGCTGCCATTAAGCTATTGCCATACAATTTTCCAATAGTGGTTCACTTACTGCATTATGTGATCCCATGCATTTCTTTAATATGCGTTTGAAGTTTTCCACATCCAGAGATTTATGCCCATTAATTTCTAACTCCTGGAAGCAGATACAGCAACAAGAAAACATAACGTGGTGTTATAAAGCTGTAGACTTGACAAGATAGTAGCCCAGCTTTTCAAAGCATGGTTTCATTGTGCTGCCATTTCTCTCTCCCTGAATAGTTCTTAAGTCTAAGCAAAGATGAATGCAAAAATAAAGCATAGACATTTTCTTATTCCCTGTCTTCACCATAAATGGGTCAGGAGTTCAAGGGGACTCTCTATTCCTTTCATCACCGCAAGGCAGGTCTATTTCACTCATAGGATTACCTGTTTTTGATTCTTCCCTGTAGCTGTCTCTTAATGGCAGTTTGATGTGGAGCAGATGGCACATGACAATTGTTAGCTCCATATCATGAAAAGCTTCACCTGCTGATTTCTGCTTCTCTCACTTAAATCAAGTTAAGGGGACAATTGATGGCCAGCTCATTATTTCTAGTCAGTTGGCAACCCTGTTCTCTCCTCACATAATTTAATCTCACTCACTCAGAAGTGGCTAGTAGTGAGTTCAGCCAACTTTGCTAAAAGACTTCCCTTCACCCCATGTCCAAGCCAAACACACTCAAGAGGAACAATTAGAAGCCCATGAGGCTAGAACTCCCAAGGGATCTACCATGTTTGATGATGTGGAACTGTGTCAGATGCCGAGCATGTGCATGGGCCTTAGGAGAAGTGGGTGGCTTTTGCAACAGTTGGATAAGTACAAAAAGGGAGTATGAAGTGGTATCCAAGGCAGTATGCCTGTATACACCAGTTGCTGAGGAATATGGCTGAGAGGGTGCTGTTGCACCATGTCCTGCTTTGTTGGTCCCTGGTCGACAGCTTATTGGCCACTGTGTGAACAGAGTGCTGGAGTAGGTGGACCCTCGGTCTGATCCAGCATGGCACTTCTTATGTTCTTATGAGGGCTGGTAGGTGGCCTGGCCATGTGCTACCTAGAATATTTTGTATATAGGTGGGATATAAATTGAATAAATAAATAAATAAATAAATAAATCAACAACATATAGAAGACAGTACTCTGTCTGAACTGTTCTCAGGGGACAGCCCTCTGTTTGAAGGTTTGTCCAGTCCAAACCCTAAGAAAGAAGAGTACAGTCCTTGAAGTTGGCCATCAACCATTAGCACCTGGACAGCACAGTGAGCAGACACACAGGTCAGCTGGTCACAGTCTTCACTGGGGTGAGATGCATTATAGTTAATTTATTGTAATTATTTCTAAACTTACATCTAAACCTATGAAACAGCAAGTGCAAAATGAATGCAGCAATCAGAGGCAGTATGCTTACGTACACCAAGGGCTGGGGAACATGTGTGGGAGGGTGCTTTTGCATTTGTGTCCTGCCTGTGGGTTTCCTGTTGACAGTCGTTTGGCCAGTATGTGAACAGAATGCTGGACTAGATGGACCCATCATCTGATCTAGTGTGGATCTTCTTATGTACTTAATGCAAATCTATGTCTTCTTTTGTCTTTTTTTTTGACAATGTGTTTTCTCTTTTTTGGCTGTGTGAAAGTGGCCTGTCTCTATATTATTGAGCTTAGAAAATCTTGTCAAGGATCATTTCTGTCTTAGGTATATCCAATCTACTAGTATTTATCTCATCTTATGCTGCATCAGCAATGATTGCATTGCCCTCTGGCTAACACAAATCTCTAAATAATGTGCATGAGTTTGAACATGAACATCCTCACTCAAATGCAAAACAATTCTGAGCTGTAAATTCAAAGCATAATTGCAAGTTAAAAAGAAGTTGTTGTGTAACTGCAATTAGAAAAAAGCTTCTTTCCAGTGAAATAATACACACCAATACATATGATTACATTAGGATGATCATACCTGAAAGGCTGCATATAGCTTCTGAAGCTGTTCAAGAGTTACCTGCTGCTCAAGCTTGACAAGACAAAAAGCAACATGGAATCATTAAAATCATTTAGGGCTCTGAGGCACCCAAGAATTGGGCATTCTTTTAAGTTCTCCTTCCACTCTCTACCATTTGTCAATGTCATTTTTTTGGGCAACTTAGCGGTTTCCCCCATTAAATTTGAAGAAAGGGGTATAATTTTACTGTGTTTGGTGTCAAGACTTACAATCTGGAGTGGTGTAGTGGTAAATTTTGAAGTCGAGCCACTCCTCATGACAGTCCCCACACCCACAACCCATAATATTTGGAGCACATATTATTAGGATAGTGCACAAATAGCCCCCTCCCCCATTCCAAATGATTTCTGTCCCCGCCAAAATGTTTACAAATATTTGGGACAATTATGTAAGAGCCTCCACAGCTTCATTTCATAGTCCCAGTAGTCATTTGTGTTTGCAAGGCCATTTTTGTGTCATCCCCTTGGTGATGGTAATGTGTCCTATAGTTCTAACTAACCTGATACAGGGAGCTGGTCTCTGACATAATGCACTTATTTTCATCTGACAAAAAATGTGGAAGGTAAGCAATTTCCCAGTAGATTCTCTCTATATGTATACTATTACTATCACTACTAATGCTACTACTACCACCATACTTTCTCACACAATCCCTCACAGCAGTATTTCAAAAGCCCTTCAGAGCCCAGCAAGAGAATTCACTATACCTTTCCTTTCCATTGACTTCTAGAAGGGTCAACATGGTAATGAACACTTTCGCTCTCCAATATGTTTTCCATGAGTCCAATGGAGTGACTCCTCTGCTGCCCTTTTAGCAGCTCCTTCATCAGCCATTCCGGAAGCTGGGGTATCTCCTCCCGAGCTTCTGCAAAGCTGCTGGTGGAAATGGGAGATGCAGTTTGCAGCCGGAAGCCTCCTAATGAAGTCTGAGCCCGTTGGAACAAAGGGTCTGTTGTAGCTGTCGACTCTTGTAGCTCATTCAGAATGCTGTCGGAGTGCAAACACCAGAAGGTAGCCATGTGGGCATTGCTATTATTGTTCATTAATTATTAGTTGCTGGCAGTAGTAATAGGAACAGGAGAAGCAACAGTAGCTCTGGTCCAAACTGAGGTAAAACTTTTTTTACAAGACACAATGATATAGATCTTTCCAGCCATATTCCGCACATTTTTCTATTACTGTATTATAAAATGGGGGGAAACTGAGGCACAAAAAGTGGTCTGCTCCAATTTCCAAAGGAACTGCCTAACAGCAACACACACACACAAAAGCAATCATACAAGCAAATCACATGGCTCCATTGTGGACATTTTCAATATTAGAATATACTGCGGGCCATGATCTGGAGATAAGGCCACATATATGTTTCCACTTAATTTCAGCCTTCATAACATGCACTGGAGAAGATTAAATCTCCATGTATTTAAGTGAAATAATAAGTGCACATGAAGGGTTAGTCCCCTCCTTTTCCCACTTAACAGAAGTCAATATTCTTTCATTATACAGTGAAGTAAAGCAAGTTGAAATATTGTTTCCTGTTTTGTGCTTCTGCATCTTGCTGTTTATAAGAGAGAGAGAGAGAGAGAGAGAGAGAGAGAGAGAGGTGGTGAATAAAGAAAGAAGGCAACCATGCAGACCAGCTGCTTGGGGATGGAGGGAAATAACCTTCCTCTTCTCTGCACGGAAAACCAGGCATCTGAATCAGTGCTTAGCAAATGTTTTGAAATTATTTTGCAGCAAGACAAAGCACATTTCTCTACTGTGTCATGATATCTCAGATTCTCCCCTACAGTATTCCAACAAGATGTCCTACTGATACGAGACCTAGAGCGCCATCAGATGAGTGTTTTATTGCACGCTCGTTACTGGGCACTCAAGGATTTTTGCAGGGTCCCTCTCATAGTGTCATCTGCCTCCCGCCCCTTCTTGCCTTCTTTGCACCACAAAAAAACACCCCAGTAAGTCCGACTTAAAATAAAGATGGAAGTTGCTGCTATCTCTTGCTGTGTGCAGGAGAAGCAGTGGGATCAAAAAGGCCCACTGAATGGGCCACATGCACATTGTTTACTTCCTCTTTCAAAAGAGAAAGTAATGAGGGACAACCGTGGGGGCGGAAAAGCGATGGTAAGGAAACACGATTTCCCCCTGTATGATGACACTCCTATTCTAGCATTAAAACCCTTACATGATTAGAATTGCATGAGGGGAGCGCAAAGACACATTAGCTGCTTCCAACCTCTCTGGTACAGTCCATACATTGGAGAAGTTCAGCCAGGATAGGCATCAATGATGAGGGCCCACTCCTCAGCAGAGGCTTATTGACAAGAGCCCCCTGGACTTGTTCCTCCTCATCACCATTGCAACTTGTTTGCTCACTTGCCCCTCATTCTGGCCCAGACAACGCTGGTGGTGAAAAGGAGAAGTAATGGTTCCCACTGCCTACTTGTGCACTGGCTGTCTGCCTGTCAAGCAAGCAAGTGGTAACAATGATGAGAAAGAGGATGAGGAGGAATAGCAGCTGATGACAATGGTGGTGAAAAGGTAGACTCAGTGGCCCTGTTCAGACAGCGCATTAAGCCATGATGGTTAAGCGCTTTGAGCTAAGCATGATGGCTTAACGTGTCCTGTGAACAGCATTTTTCCTAACCATGGTGGCTACATAATACGGTTTAGCCATGCTCACTAACCACTTCCTGCAAAAGGGTTAGCAGCCCTAAGCATGAACAGGCCCATTGAGGGAAAGTAGCCATTGAGGGTGTGTCACCCAAGGGCCTTTAAAAACCTGGAGCTGGCCCTATTGCTCCACTCACTTTTCCTTGACCACTGAATCTTAAATCTTTGAAATGCCTCTCCTAAGGCTTAGTTACTAGCCATAAGAGAGTTGAGCTCTATGGTGCAACCACACTTAGAATACTGTGTAAAGTTTTGGTCACCACACCTAAAAAAAAGATATTGTAGAGCTGTTAGTAAGTGCAGAAAAGGACAACTAAAATGATCAAGGGACTGGAGGGAAGGTTACAACAGCTGGGATTGTTTATCTTGGGAGGTTAAGGGGAGACCTGATAGAGGTATACAAAATGATGTGTGGTGTGGAGAATGTGGATAAGGAGACATTTCTCTCTCTCTCCCATAATAATAGAATCCAGTGTCATCCCATGAAGCAGATTGATGGAAGATTTAGGACAGATAAAAGGAAGGACTTTTTCACACAGCGCATAATTAAACTATAGAATTCACTACCACAAGATGTGGTGATGGCTTTAAAAGGGGATTGGATAAATTCCTGGAAGAGAAGGCTATCAATGGCTACTAGTCCTGATAGCTGAGTGCAACCTCCAGTATCAGAGGCAGTAAGCCTGTATACACTAATTGCTGTGGAACATGGGTGGGAAGGTGCTATTGCACTGTGTCCTTCTTGTAGGATCCTGGTTGACAACTGATTGGCCACTGTGTAAACAGAGAGCTGGATTAGATGGACCCTTGGTCTGATACAGCATGGCTCTTCTTATGGTCTTATGAGATACAATATGCTGGTATTTTTTGCCATATCCCTTTTGCCTTTGGCCCCACCCACCATTGGAATGCGGCCCCTGAGTGCTTCTCCAAACTAGAATTTGGCCCTTGGGCTGAAAGAGGTTCAGCAGTCCTGATTTATAAAACAACAGTATGGACCTTCTCTGATTTTGACCATGTCTAGTATCTTCTGTGCTCCTAGTTTTAAAAAAACATACCAGGTTATTCAGCTGAAGACCAAACCAAAAGCAAATCTATTCTACAAGTACCTGGTGAATAGTATAGTTGGTTGTCCCACTCATTTTATGTTTACACTTAAATGTTGCTGGGATACAGTTATACCTACTGGAGAGCACAAGAGTCTTTGCTGTAGGAGTCCCCTCCTCCATGATTTTTTTATAGTGGAAATTATTATTCAGATAAACAGTAGAGTAAAACAGTTCATACATGATGCAGATGTCTGCAGCAACAATAACTAATAATATGGTGGGGAAAATCACTCATAGAAGCTCAAGTAGAATGTACCTTGGACAGAGCACTAACAAGATTTGGGAGGCATAATCTGCATGCACATGGGACAGCAACCATGCTGAACCTAAGCATATCTGTGTCTTGTCAGCACCTGGATGGGAAACTGCCTGGGTGGGAAGGAACCTAATGTATGCTGTATGTTGAGTTCCAAGGGGCAAAGGTATGATATGCATATAATAAACAAATCATAAAGAAGATCTTGCTGCATGTTAATATGCTTATCTTAGAACAGACTAGGGGGCTGTCTAAACATTCAGAAAGCCCCAAGATGGGTGCACGGTGGCATGGCATTGATTATACAATGCTGCTGCAATTGTGTACCCACCCCAGGGCTTTCTACCAAAGCTGAGGAGAAAAAAAGTCAGGGACTTATCCCGACTATTTTCTCCAGATCGAGGCAAGGATGAGCAAGACATGTCAAGGCAGCCCCTCACCTTGCTCCGGAGTCACAGAGGAGGTGTGGCAGGGCAGTGCTTGGTGGAAGGCGATCTGTGATTGGTCACTTTCCATCAGGAAGAGGGAGGGGGCAGCTCTGTGTGGAGATGGTAGTACTGTCTCTTTAAGAGACTAAACATTAGACTCAGCTGAAGGCTGAGGTAATCTATAAGAGGAGTTGTGGATAGTAACGCAGGAAGGTTTAGTCAGTTATATGCCTGTGTTGTTAGCCTTGCAAGGCATGTTTTAAATAAAGGATTTGTACTTATACTTTTACCCTGCCTCTTCTTGGATACAACATATTGGCGACGAGGTTGGGATGGCTCTTTTGTCATTGAGCCCACCAGCATTTTTTCTTCAGAGTCCAGGAAAGCCTCCAATTGCATTTGGATGTTTGAAAATTACTTGTTGGCAGTTAGCGACAAAGAACTTTCTCAAGCAAGAAAATGTGCGTTGCTTATTCATTGCCTGGGAGTTGAAGGACAACAGATATTTTACAATCTTCCACTTGCTGATGATAAATATGAGACTGCATGTAATGCTTTAAAGAACTTTTTTGTGCCAAAAGTGAATGTGATAGCTAACAGCTACAAATTTCGTCAGCGTGAGCAGAAACTGGGGGAGTCAGTGCTACAGTATACTGCTGCTTTGAGAGACTTAATGAGCTCGTGTAACTTTGGAGATATGGCAGAAGAGATGATTAAGGACCAGCTAATTGAGAAAACACATTTGCCTCATATACGAGAACGCTTACTCTTAGAGACAAACCTTACATTAGACAAAGCTATAACAATTGCAACTCAAATTGAGGCAGCCCTGGCAGAAGCTAAACTAATGAGTTTAGACAAAGGAGGCGTGGTGCAAGCAGCGGATCCATGGCATAAGCGTTTAAACAGAAGACAGACAGACGATGATGATGATAAAAAGAAAGCTGGTCAAAAGCAGTTTAATCAGCCGAGTCAAAGTCTAATTAAATACTGTTTCCATTGTGGGTCTTCAGAACATCTCGCCAGCCATACAGGATGTCCAGCTAAGAATGTTCAGTGTAATTATTGTAAAAAAACTGGACATTTTGCTAAAGTATGTCGTCGTAATAACCAGCAAGTGCATGTAGTTACAATACCAGATGTTATTATTTTGAGTGTGGACAGGATTAGTCCTACATATGCAGTAGAAAAAATTATGTGTACTGTGAATATTTCTGCTATAGGAGTATCAAAAGATGTTGAATTAATGGTGGATACTGGCTCAGCAGTTTCTATATTGCCTGAGTATTGTATCGCCATTGTTTCAGGGATATACCACTCATAAAACCAAAAATACAGTTAGTGTGTTATTTGAAGAACCAAATTCCTGTATGTGGATGTCTACCTGTAAAAGTAACTTTTGGACAATGTTGTGCAACTGCAGAGATTTACATTGTCCCTAATGGTACTTCTATTTTGGGGAGGGATGTATTTGCTGCATTGAACCTTGGAATAGTTGATGGGAGTGTTGTTCCCCCCCAGCTGAGTACTTTTGGAGAGCAAACACCAGTTTCAGCTGTGTTAAAAGACCAAACTGAATGGAAACTTGGTTGTGCACATGGGTTTGTTCATAAAGTTAAAATGAAGTCAAATATGATACCTGTACGCCAGAAGTTACGGCGTTTACCATTTGTAGTTAGAGATGCTGTTTCTGAAGAGATTAATAAATTAGTACAACAAGATGTTATTGAGGAGGTAGACTCATCTGAATGGGTTTCACCCATAGTAGTGGCAAAGAAGAAAAATTGTGACGTTCGTGTTTGTATAGATTTGAGGGAGCCAAATAAAGCTATAGTAATTGATAGCCAACCTCTTCCACATACAGAAGAAGCTTTTGCAGAACTTCAGGGAGCAAGGATGTTTTCGACTCTTGATTTGCAGAGTGCATACCATCAAGTTATGTTGCATGAAGATAGTAGAGATCTTACAGCATTTATTACACATGATGGATTATTCCATTTTAAACGTGTCCCCTATGGACTTGCATCAGCACCTAGTGCTTTTCAAAAGATGATGTCAATAATTCTTAAGAACCAAAAGGGGGTCCAATGTTACCCGGATGATATTATAGTGTTTGGAAATACCCCTGAGGAACATGAAAGTAATTTACAATCTGTATTGGGCTGTATTAGCGCAGCAGGCTTGAAGCTTAATGTAGATTAATGTAAATTTAGACAGATTGAGCTTTCTTTTCTTGGACATACAATTTCATCACAGGGATTGAAACCTGATCCTGAGCATGTCTTGGCAATGCTAGAGGCACCTTCCC
This sequence comes from Anniella stebbinsi, assembly GCA_029215795.1. Lineage (NCBI taxonomy): Eukaryota > Metazoa > Chordata > Lepidosauria > Squamata > Anniellidae > Anniella > Anniella stebbinsi. The sequence goes on along the minus strand of JARDYH010000001.1, from coordinate 63,966,138 downwards.
CAAGTGATGTACAAACCTTACGTTCTTTTCTGGGTCTTACTTCTTGGTATGCTAAATTTATTCCTAATTATGCATCTATTGTTGAGCCTCTTCCTGAACTGCTAAGAGAAACATCAAATTTTAGTTGGACAAATGCTGCACAGTCTAGTTTTAAGAATGTAAAAGTGTTGATTGTAAATAGTCCTGCACTTGCATTGTTTAATCCTGCATTACCAATAATTTTGACAACAGATGCTTCGGATTATGGGCTTGGCGCAGTACTGACACAGCTTCATGAGGATAATATAGAAAGGACTGTTGCATTTGCGTCAAGAACACTTACTGAAGCTGAAAGGAAATATTCAACTATTGAAAAAGAAGCGCTTGCTTGTGTTTGGACTACAGAAAAGTGGAGAACATATTTATGGGGCCATGTATTTAAACTGCGCACTGATCATAAGCCCTTGGCAACATTGTTAACCATAAAGGGTGTGGGTCGAGTAGGAAATCGCATTGCAAGATGGTCAACAAAATTACTGTCTTTTACAAATGAAATGGAATATAGACCAGGGATTCAAAATGTGACAGCTGATTATCCCGTTTGCCTTTGTCATCATCTGGGAATCCATTGGAGAGTGATGAAGAAGTAGTCGCTATCATTACTAGTGCACTTACTGCAGTTACAAAAGAGCAATTCTTAGCTGCATGTTTGGCATGTCCAATTCAACAAAAGTTACGAAATTTTTTGACAAGTAGATGGCCTAGTAATAAGAAAACGCTTGAATCTGTTTTGTTGCCTTATTTTAGAATACGTGACGAACTCTCTTTCCATGATGGATATGTGTTACGGGGAACACACCGTTTACTTGTGCCAGAGGAATTGCAGTCTATATTTATATGTTTGGCTCATGATACCCATCAAGGGATTGTTAGAACTAAGCAAAGATTGAGAGATCTGTATTGGTGGCCAGGGATGGACTCTCAGACGGAAACAGCCATAAAATCATGTGTTACTTGTCAATTGCACGATAAGACAGCAGTAACACGTGTAACACCATTACAGCCAGTTCCGCTTCCAGATGCTGCATGGGAGAAAGTTGCAATTGATATTGTAGGACCTTTTGATGCTGCTCCAATTGAGTGTCGTTATGCTATTACCTTAATTGATTACTACAGTAAATGGCCAGAAGTAGCATTTACATCTCAAGCTACCTCAGCTACAATTATTAGCTTCCTCTCTACTATTTTTAGTAGAGAAGGAAACCCAAAAGAACTGGTTTCAGATAATGGAGCTCAGTTCACTTCAGTGGATTTTGAAACCTTTCTAGAAGAACGTAATATTACTCATTAGAGATCATCTGTGTATTACCCCCAAGCTAACGGGGAGATTGAAAGGTTTAATAGAAGCTTGAAAGAGAGCTTACAAACAGCTAAGTTAGAAGGGAAAGAATGGAAAATATTCACTACTGACTTTTTGCAAGTATATAGAGCTACACACCATGCAACAACTCAGAGATCACCTGCAGAGTTGTTGCATACTAAATTGAACGTGGCTGGAGTTCTGAAACCTAGACTAAATATATCTTTGGAACCTGAGATGAGAGAGAAAGTTAAATAAAAACAAAGGAAATCTAAAGTATATACAGATGGACGTTGTGGCGCTAAGGAACAAACATTTCAGTGTAACTCTTTTGTTCGAGTTAGGAAACTGGGGATTTTACGAAAGGGAGAACAGAGATTTACATCCCCTCAAAAAATTATTGAAAAAAAAGGACCTTATACTTATAAACTTTCTGATGGACGTGTGTGGAATGCTTCTTATCTTGCTCCAGTGGATTGCCAAAATGATGAAGATACTCATTTTGGGCTAGAGGATTTGCCCTTCTCACCTACACTACAGACTATGCCAGCAGCTGGATCTGACCAACAGGGAAGTGAATCAGGAAGACGGCCAGTCCGCATCAGACACCCACCTGCTTGGACTAAAGATTATGTTATGTAGTGTTGGGATTATGGAGGTTTCTTAAGAGGGGGAGAAATGTGGAGATGGTAGTACTGTCTCTTTAAGAGACTAAAGATTAGACTCAACTGAAGGCTGAGGTAATCTATAAGAGGAGTTGTGGATAGTAACGCGGGAAGGTTTAGTCAGGTATATGCCTGTGTTGTTAGCCTTGCAAGGCATGTTTTAAATAAAGGATTTGTACTTATACTTTTACCCTGCCTCTTCTTGGATACAACACTCCAGTCCCTGGATAGCTGCCCAGAAACCATTTGCTCCCTCCTCGGTGTCAGGATTGCCCGATTCTACCCCGGGAGAGAAAAGCCACGGGGTTTCTGAGGGAAATGGCACCAACCTGGCTCCATGAAGACACCCCCTAGTTTACTAAAGCAATTGAGGATGCAACCTTATGCATGTTTAGACAGAAAAGATGTTCTACATTTCCTAGCATGCTCCAGCCAGCCAACCAGCCATAGTAGCATCTATGGGAACTAACCTTCTTGAGTCAGAATATTACTCTTGCTCAAGAGAGAGGGGAGAATTTGGATTCTCCCCCTTTTCACAAGGGTGCTTTTGTTAGGCTGCCTGTTTGCAGGGTGTTGGGTGATATGATCCCTTCAGTGCTATAAATCTAATCCTTGTAAGGAACCACTAATACAACAATTATTCTATTAAAAACTACAATATAATTTTTTTGCAATCACTGCAGCAAAAAATATTATATTCTTAAATTTCTCTTCTCTCTTCTTGCATGTTTTTAAACGTGTGTGTGTGTGTGTGTGTGTGTGTAAAGAAACAACTTCAAGAAACTCTCCCTTGTCAGCCAATACTCAGGGGGCTGATGCTAATTATCATCCACTGCACGTTCCCAAGCAAAGCAAGCTGAGCAAACAAAGTAAAAAAAAAAGTGTGTTTTTCACAGAAACATCATCAGCAAGTGAAATATACACACCGAGGAGAGAGAAATGTGACAGGATCATTGCTAAGAGAAGAAACTGAGCAGTCTGCTATAGAAAATTAACGTTTCAACAGAAAGAAAAACGACCGCTTTAGTTCCCTGACAACAGCATGTAGCTTCCAAACAATACTGATTAGCAGCCACTCTTGGCCTTGATCTGCAACAAAACTTTTATTAAAAAACAAAAATAAAAGCCAGCAATCTATGGATACGTACACACACACACACACACACACACACGATCACACACACACAGAAACACAAAACACTTTCTTTCCCAGTTTTCCACCTCTTACCTGCTAAGCGTGGATGTTTCTAACTTCCCTGAAGCAGAACTCGGCCGCCCTTTTTTCCTCAGAGGCATGATGGTACCAAACCGCCACCCCCCCCACCCCCACTTTAAACTACTGAATCGTACAATTCCTCTACTGTTCCCAGTTCCCTAAGGCAGCTGCTTGTACCCACTTTGTTCATAAGATTGGCGTCTGCTGGGTAGGACTGCCTGTTCAGAATGTGCTGCAACAGCTCAGGTTACTTACTGCATTCTTTGCACCTCCCTCAAGTCACAAAGCATCACAGATATGACTGGCAATGCACATAGCAAGGCCACTCAGCACCTTCCCAAGGGATGCACGGTGCATCCCTTGGGAATCCAGTAGGGTTCCACTTATGGATGACACTAGTTTTCCGACCACATTAGTTCTCGAGAACACATCTCAGATTATCATGCGTAGCAAAAGTAAACACAGCAAATATCCTTAAAATGAATTTTTTTTTTTTACAGTTTCTCATGCATTCAGTGGGACTTGCTCCCAAATAAGTGTGCATAGGATCACGATCTTGATTATATCTAAGAGCAGGCCTTTGAACCTTACTCTCAAAGAATCATAGAATCATAGAATAGTAGAGTTGGAAGGGGCCTATAAGGCCATCGAGCCCAACCCCCTGCTCAATGCAGGAATCTACCTTAAAGCATACCTGACAGATGGTTGTCCAGCTGCCTCTTGAATGCCTCTAATGTGGGAGAGCCCACCACCTCCCTAAGTAATTGGTTCCATTGTTGTATTGCTCTAACAGTCAGGAATTTTTTCCTGATGTCCAGCTGGAATCTGGCTTCCTGTAACTTGAGCCCATTATTCCGTGTCCTGCACTCTGGGATGATCGAGAAGAGATCCTGGCCCTCTTCTGTGTGACAACCTTTCAAGTACTTGAAGAATGCTATCATGTCTCACCTCAATCTTCTCTTCTCCAGGCTAAACATGCCCAGTTCTTTCAGTCTCTCCTCATAGGGCTTTGTTTCCAGACCTCTGATCATCCTTGTTGTCTGCATCCTTCTTGAAGTGTGGTGACTAAAACTGCATGCAATACTCAAGATGGGGCCTAACCAGTGCTGAATATAAGGGAACCAGTACCTCGCGCAATTTGGAAGCTATACTTCTTTTAATGCAGCCTAAAATAGCTTTTTTTTTTTTGCAGCCATATCACACTGTTGGCTCATCTTCAGCTTGTGATCTACAACAATTCCAAGATCCTTCTCGCTTGTAGTATTGCTGAGCCAAGTATCCCCCATCTTGTAACTGTGCATTTGGTTCCTTTTTCCTAGGTGTAGAACTTGGCATTTATCCCTATTAAATTTCATTCTGTTGTTTTCAGCCCAGCGCTCTAGTCTATCAAGATCACTTTGGAGTTTGTTTCTGTCTTCCAGGGTATTAGTGATCCCACCCAATTTTGTGTCGTTCACAAATTTGATAAACATTCCCTGCACCTTCTCGTCCAAATCATTAATAAAAACGTTGATGAGCACTGGGCCCAGGACTGAGCCCTGCGGTACCCCATTCATTACCTCCCTTCAGTGTGAAAAGGTACCAATGATAAGTACTCTGTAGCCAGCTGTGGATCCACCTAGTAATTGTTCCATCTAGCCCACTTTTCACTAGTTTGTGAATCAGAATGCCATGGGACACTTAGTCAAAAGCTTTGCTGAAGTCAAGATATACTATGTCCACAGCATTCCCACAGTCCACAAGGGAGGTTACCAGATAAAAAAATGAGATCAGTTTAGTCTGACAGGATTTGTTCTTGATAAATCCATGCTGGCTTCTAGTCATCACTACATAGTTTTCAAGGTGTTTACAGGTTGACTTCTTTATAATTTGCTCCAAAATTTTCCCAGGGATGGATGTCAGACTGACTGGTCTGTAGTTCCCAGATTCCTCATTTTTGCCCTTTTTGAAGATAGGGACAACATTAGCCCTCCTCCAGTCGTCCGGCACTTCACCCGTCTTCCATGATTTCGCGAAGATAATAGACAGTGGTTCTGAGAGTTCTTCTGCCAGCTCCTTTATTACTCTAGGATGCAGTTTGTCGGGCCCTGGAGATTTGAGCTTGTTCAAACAAATCAGGTGTTCCTTGACCATTTGTTTATCAATCTCAAACTGCAATCCTGCCCCTTCAGCTTGTACTTCACTTTTTCCGGGGGGGGGGGGGGGTCATAGACCCGCTTTTGAGAGAAGACTGAGCCAAAGTAGGAATTGAGCACTTCGGCCTTTTCTTTGTCATCTGTTACCAATTTGCCATCCTCATGAAGCAGTTGAACCACCATTTCTTTCCTCTGTCTTTTACTATTCACGTATCTGAAGGAAGCCTTTTTATTGCTTTGGCATCCCTCGCTAGCCTCAGCTCCTTCTCAGCTTTAGCCTTCCTGATACTATTCCGGCACTTCTGTGCTACTTGTTTGTACTCTTCTTTTGTAGCCTGGCCTTCCTTCCACTTCTTATATGTATCCTTTTTTTATTTTCAGGTCATCTCTAAGCTTTTTGTGGAGCCACATTGGTTTCTTCTGTTGTCTTCTATCTTTTTTCCTTGTTGGAATTGTTTGTAATTGTGCCTTCAAATTTTCCTTTTTAAAAAACTCCCACCCATCTTGGACTCCTTTTCTCATTAGGGTCACTTGTAATGGGACCTTACTTATCATAGTTCTGAGTTTATTAAAATTGGCTTTCCTGAGATCCAGAGTACGCATATGGCTACATTCAGCTTTTGCTTCTTTTAAAATCAAGAACTCAAGTATGACGTGGTCACTTCCCCCAGAGTTCCCATAACTGCCACTTTATCCACTAAGTCATCCCTGTTGGTCAGTATCAAGTCAAGGATAGCAGTTCCTCTAGTTCTTCTTCGTGGTCTCTGTGCATCACACATATGGGCTCTCCAGAAATCCTTCAAAAGCTGAAGTCGTTGGGCGGGAACCCCTCCCCCACTGTCTCTCGTGCGTACCCAGCAGGGGTTCCCGCCCACTCCCCTCAGTTCCTTTCAACCGCCTCTTTAGGTGCCTCAACGGAAACTTCCTCTCTCAGAGAGTTAATTTGAGATTGCTATATTTAGGATGGAGTTGTTTATTTCGTTATTTAATCTTCTATAGTTTATTAGTTTTCATTTCACTTTTGGCAGAATTTATCTCCCAACAGATATCGGGGTAACTGAAGTCCCCCATTACTATTACATTGGATTTCCTTGAAACACTATCAATTTGCTTTTCAAAAGTTTCGTCTTCATCTTCTCCTTGATTGAGTGGTTGGTAGTAGACTCCGGCTATCATGCTCCTTTTATTCCTTTCTCCATTTATTTTAATCCAGATGATCTCGATGGGGCTCCCAGGCTCATCCTCTTGAATTTCTGTGCAAGGATAAGTATTTTTAACATATAATGCGACTCTGCCTCCCAGCTCCCAAATCTCTTTCAATCCCCCCTCTGGAGTGGCACGCTGGGAACCAGATAATTTCTCTACCGTCCCTCCTTCCCTGCAATGTAGTACATCTGTTGCACAAAAAATATGTTTTCACAGCACTCCAACCAAACACAATATTTTGTTGTTGAGAAAATTTGATTTTTCCCGGCAGCTTTTATGTCCATTACAATTCAGAGTGCAGTATGTGTGCTTTGGTTGTACAAGTGTCACATGGCAGGCGTATATTGGCTTAAGCCTGTGAGAAAACTCTGTCTCACCAACCACTGCAACACACTCTGCCCCCACCCTCTAGCTCAGGGGTGCAGAATCTCTTTCAGCCTAAGGGCCAAATTCCATTTTGGAGAAGTTCCTGGGGGGCCTCATTCCAGTGGTGGGTGGAGCCAAAGGCAAAAGGGGCAGGGGTGGGGCCAAAGGCATAGGGGGTGGGGCCAACACACACAAAACACCAGCATATTTGAGTTTAAAGCTTTTACTGGTAGTATCTAAACCTTAAGAGAGTCCTTTCAACCATTTAGAATGGGTGGAAAATGGCACACCAACTAGGAAACTATCAAATGACCAGTGTTTGGGGGAAGATGGTGGAGCCAGAGGAAGGAGTATGACCTTCTGCAGATTCATAGAAATCTGAACATATTTGCTTCCATTGCAGATTTCTCCAACATCCCTCGGCTCAAGTCAGACCAAGTTGGCCTGATTTCCAAATCCCTGAAGTGCGGTATCTTGTGATTAATGCACATCCTGACAGCAGAAAAAGGAGATCAAGAAAATGACTGGGAACTTCTTTATTACTAGAGAAAAGAATTATTTTCCTGCACTGTCTGCTTTAATCTATTTTTCTTCTATTGCTGAAAAATGGAGGTATGGTGTAAAATAAAATAAAAAACACATGACATTCCACTTTGCACAATAACTTCTCTGCCTCATGAACAAATGTGCAAAACAACCCTAAGTGAACCCAGAATGTCCTGTTCTGTTTTGTATTACTCAGGAAATCTGGCTTATAGACTTTTTCAGTCTCAACTATTTTTAGTCCTGTATCTCTTGTTAAAAGAAAATATGGACACGGACCACCCGCCAACACATTCCAGAATGATTCACAGAGGGGATTACTCAGAAATGTTTTTAAAAGTCTACTTCTCAGCCACAAGTACCTCAAGCTAAAGGCTTGTTGTACATGTTTCAAATCTAAGGAATTTAAATTTGGACAATAATTTCAAGAATTGGGCAGGAACTGTGTTTGGCCTTTTTGCAGCCAGAATAATGGCAAATGGTAGAGCTGAGAGGAATTTTCTCCCCCCCCCCCCAAAAAAAAAACCTTGAAAATTCTTTGCTGTGACTTTTAAAAAAACATTTTCTAGATGTTTCCTGAACATTTGCTGAATGTTAGTTTTGTTATCTCTTGTTACCAATAGGAGTAAAGAAGAATTTTAAATTACTCACACAAACACAATTACACACAGTTAAACTATAGGACTAAAGTTATTGAAAATTGTAGGAGTCTTCAAGACATCTCCTGTGCTGACCAAGTGCAAGGATGGGCAACATGTAGCCCTCTGGATGTTTTGGCCTGAAGCTTCCATCATGCCTCACCATTGGCTATGCTAGCTAGGGCTGCTGGCAGGTGTAGACTAAAACATCTAGAAAGCCACAAATTGCCCAGCACTAAAGTAAAGAGGAGGGATGGCAAATTATGTTGTGGTGTTTTCAAAGGATGCTGTGAATTCAAAGCAACTGGCTTCACACCTGTAGTTAATGAATTCCTTGCATTGGGGAGGAGGGGTCACGACTTCTTAAGCCATTTTTGTCCCTCCCAAGACATACCTGCCTCCTAATTTGGATCGCTTCTGGTTAGGATGTTAGGGAGTATTGTTGACATATTTTGAGTGCCGTTCCATTATGACCTCTGCATGACTGCCAGGCTGAAGTGGCACACACTCTGGCCTCTGCCACTGGCTAGGAGACCAATGGCCGTTGGAAGGCTACTTCCCATGCTTCCCAGGAAGAACTCATGGCAAAGGGGATACCATCTGTAGCTCAGTAGCAGAGCACATGCTTTGTGCGCAGACGGTCCCAGGTCCCCAGCATCTTCAGCTAGGGTAAGAAACACCAGTTGAAATTTTGTAGAGCCGCTGCTAGTCAGTGTCGACAATATTGGGCTAGATGGATCAATAGCCTGGCTCAGTATAAGGCAGCTTCCTATGTTGTTTTTGTTGTTGTTGATCATGATTATGATTAATAATCATAATAATTCCATACCGCCTCATAGCTGAAGCTCTCTGGACAATTTACAATGATTAAAACCATTAAAACAAGGTGTAAAACTATTTACATAAAAACACATAAACTAGAGTGACCATATTTTGGAAACAAAAAAGAGGGCACCCCAACATGGCTGCCCCCCAAGTGAGCATGTCCACTCCAACTTGGCCATCCCCCAAGGGGGCATGCCCACACTAACATAGCCTTGGTCATATGTCTGATTCTACTGCTCATAATTAAGACAAACCTGTTCTACATATGTTAATGTTAAAATCACTGATATAAAGAACAAGTGAGACATTCAATGTATCTGGAAAAGAACATGTATTTATAGTTGCTGTAGAAATTTCTTTGTGGTAGTTTAGGTTGTTCTTTTTGCTGTCCTGGCACACTGAAAATGAAAGCACAGACTCCTTTCCTTTGTCCACTGGCTTTGCATTAAGAGAGAAAACATGCTCCACATTAGCATTGTGGGAGGAAATAGCAAAAAAGAACTGTGTGATCTTCAACAGTTCTGAGTGGAGTCAATGTTTTTGTGGGAATGGGATAGGAGGGTGTTCTAGCTAGCTCTGGCTGCTGGTGCTGGAGTATAATTTGGAGAACTGCCAAGTTTAAGCATCGGGTTTTAAGTGTGATGCAGTTATGAGCAGATTGTGACAGACCCTACTTATTGAAAGCAAAGGGAGGTGGGAAAGGACAAAGCCCATTTCACACACAGGCAAACTGAGGCAGCAGGCAAATAAGGGTCAATGAATGCAAGACAGAATTTGGGTTACATAATTGCAGCATACTAAGTTCCCAGTACCAACAGAGAGCAGGCTTTGTTTTTTAAGTGTCTTTAAAAAACACCCCAATTTATCCAGGGTATGTCACAACACAGAGAAAGGCATTTATAGCCAAGCCCACTTCTCCAAGATTTAAACTAAAGGGAGATGGAAGACCAGGAAACACATTTCACACATAGGCAAACTGAGACAGCAGGCAAATAAAAGTCAATGGCTGCAAGTGAGGCTGCCTCTACAAGAGGCATTTAAAGCTCTTTCAAGGCGCATTTAAAAAATTACCTTTACAACAAGAGCGATTTAAAGCTCTTTCAAGTCTCATTAAAAATTACCTCTACAAGAGAGGAGTGCAAATCAGGAGTACAGGCGGGTTTTAGCTCCTTTTATTCGCATTTTCACATTCGCATTAAATAGCGAGGTTTTTTTTCCTCCGGAGTTACGCCGCCTTATCCTACGGGCGGGGAAGGGGGGAGGGAGGCAAGGAAAGCGGGGAGAGGGGCATTGAAAACTTTTCTTTTGCTGCCTAGGAAAGGGGTGAACACGGGAGGCGGAATATCCAAATGCCCAGGAGGAGAGAGGGCGCCCGGCCCCGAATCCCTTCGTGGGGGGGGGGAGGCTGTACCTACCAGTTCCTCCCAATCCGGGCTGCTGCAGCAGTGGGCTCAGCAGGCGGAAAGCCCTCCGCGTTGCTCCATCGCCGCAGAAGGAAGGCGCCCACCCCTCACCGCTCCCCTCGCCAACTCCTGCAAGCGCCCACACCGCTCTCTTTCCCGCCCTTCCTCCCGAGGAGGAGGAGGAGGAAGAGGAGGGAGAAGGGAAGAGGGAAGGAAGGGCACGCTCAGCCGCCGCTGCCGCCACGGCGCTCGCAGAGATATGTGTAGGTATTAGGCGTAAACGCGTGTGCAAGGTAATTCGCATAATCGAGGAATCGGGCATCAAAGCGACTGCTTGTAGAGGGGACCTGAGTTTAGGGTCCCCTCCACAAGGATTCGCTTTTGTGCCCAGTTAGGCAATTATGCGCACTATCGCTGAAGTGCATTTACGCCTAATAACTCTGCACGAGAGGCGGCGACAAAAGGCGCTTCCCTCCCCTCCCCTTCCCTCCCCGCCGCTCCCCAGCTGGCTGGCTGGTAGGCTGTGGGCAGCAGGCGAGCGCTCCTCCTCCTCCTCGCCTTCCTTTACCCCCTCTTCTTCCTCCTCCTCCTCCCGCCGGGCCCCCCGCCGCGGGTGCCGAGCAGGAGGCGCCCCTCTTGCGGGGAAGGAGTCGCAGGCAGGCGGGCGGGCGCAGCTGCTTCGTCTCTGGGCTCCCGCCCGCCCGCCTGCGACTCCTTCCCTGCAAGAGGGGCGCCTCCTGCTCGGCACCCACGGCGGGGGACCCGGCGGGAGGAGGAGGAGGAAGAAGAGGGGGTAAAGGAAGGCGAGGAGGAGGAGCGCTCGCCTGCTGCCCACAGCCTACCAGCCAGCCAGCTGGGGAGCGGCGGGGAGGGGAGGGAAGCTCCTTTTGACAGCCTGATCCCCTCAGCAGGAGCCAGAGGACAGTGGAGAGAGAGGGGTGCGTGAGAGCTACTGGACGCTGCCAGGCACCTTGGCTGCCTTGGAAATGTGGCTGCTTTCGTGACTGGAGGGAAACTGGCTGGCGACTGGGGGCTGAGGCGGTGGAGGAGGAGATGCAAACGGCAATACCACTCGAGAGGGGATGGGAAGCTGCCGCCGCCGCCGCCACTCCTCGCGAGTCGCGGCGGGCTCGAGCTGCCGAACTGTCCCTTCCACTCGCCGGAGCAGCAGCCCCCTCCTCATGCTGCTCCGGCGAGCGGAAGGGACAGTTCGGCAGCTCGAGCCCGCCGCGACTCGCGAGGAGCGGCGGCGGCGGCAGCAGCTTCCCATCAAAATGCGCTTTAATGGACGGAGCAAAAAAAACTCGCTATTTAACGCACATTCGATAATGTGCGCAATCGGGGAGATAACGCGCCTCTACGCCCCATTTGCGCTCCGCTGGTGTAGAGGTAATTTTTTTAATGAGACTTCAAAGAGCATTAAACCTCTCTTGTAGAGGCACCCTAGGTTACATAATCACAAGTTTAAGGTGTGTGTGTGTGTGGGGGGGGGAAGTGTGCCCCATCAAACAGGAGGAATTTAGCCAGAAGTGAGAAACTGTACCACTTAGGGTGACCAGGACTCCTGTACCTTTAACAGTTGTATAGAAAAGGGAATTTTAGTAGGTGTCATTTGTATGCATGCAGGACTGGGTGAAATTCCCTCTTCATCACAGCAATTAAAACTGCAGCAGCCCTGCCCTCTTTTGTATCCGGTCACTCTAGTCTAGGTAGTTGCACAATAGGTCCCATCCTTCTTAGAAGAAAGAATGTTCATTTCAGAAAATGGCTAATGCTTGTTTCAGACCTTGGCAAACAGACTGCTTATGAGTATCACTCTATTTCATATCTAGGATTTATTTAGTGATCAAATATTAAAGTCAAAATCTGTTATATTTTATATGTAAATCTGAAGCCTAATACAATGTGTGTATATCTCATTTACATATCTACCTATCTATCCACAGAGGGTGTGTGTGTAAAGCAGCACAACAGCAAAGCAACAAGGAGGCTCTGGATCCACTATGGAAGCCATCAGGCTTAAGGTAATATATATAAGAAAGATAGAAAGAGTATTTTAAAAAAACATATTTTGAACAAGTGGTTAGAGTGTTGAATTGGGAGTCGGGAGATCCAGGTTCTAGTCCCCACTCAGCCATGGAAGCTCACTGGGTGATTTTAGACCCATCACAGACTCAGTTCAACCTACCTCACAGGATTGTTGTGAGAATAAAAATGGAGAAGAGGATTTGTATGCTACCTTGGATTCCTTGAAGGAAAAATGCTGAGATATAAATGCAATAAAAATAAACATTTCGATTCTGGCCCTCGTTAAGAGCAGAGCCCAAAACATTTAGATCAAGTAGATTTTTAAAAAATACTCTATTGTTAGTCTTTGTGTGTGTCATATATAAAATAAAATAATCAAACACTGAAACCAATAGTAGACAACTGATACTCAACAGTATTTGATAGCATGTTAACATGGCTACCTTTGTTGTCTTTCAAGGAATGATAGTTTTAGGAAAGGTTTGAGAATGAAGATATTAGTGATTCTCCAAGTAGCAGATGGAATAGTTCTGTTTTGTGTAAATCACTGTGAGACAGCTTTATATATACACATATTTTTAACTCTGAACAACACACACACACACACACACACACACACACACACATTCCTATCCTATCCCCACCTCTTACAAAATCAAGCACTGAATCATCTCTACTTTTACTTACAGGCTTGCAAATAAATGATGTTCTATCTGAAAAATAAAGCATCTGTACCACCACACTCTGCAATAAGTCATACTAACAAGCCCTTATTTTAGTTTTTGTGTGCTGTTTCCATTCTTCCATTGACATGATTTCTCTTATTGCCAAGTGTAAATTGTAAGCCATATTTCTTTTGACATACACTCATCTCAATGTCAAACAGCACAATCCGGTGCATGTGTACTTAAGAGGCAAGTCCCACCATATTTAGAGGGTCTTTCTCCCAAGAAGCTATGCCTTGGACTGTAGCCTAAATAAGCTCTCCCACTTTACTTATTTTTATGTTGTTGGATATATTACTACTTTGCTTGTAGCCGAGTTCTGAATAGATTGAATATACTAGAAAACGTCAACGTTCACAATGCAAACATTTGGCAATGGGGATTAATTTATTTGGCTTTTCTCCCCAAATAGATCCACAAACATTATGACTATATAATAGAGTACAGCCTTTTATCTGACCCAAGGGCAGAATCCATCCATGACTGATTTAACTGCGAGAGGCCAGCTCCGCTGACTCTGTTCCCCAAGGGTTGCCCACCGGTTTCACAATGGAGATCTAGCGCTTCCGAAGGCGACCTGCAATGAGCAGAAGCACTCATTTCTGGAATGTAGCAGGCCAGCGGTGTTCATTCCCCCATTCCGGAAATGAGTGTTTCCACTCGTTTGGAGCTTGTCCTGGAAGCGTTAAATCTCTGATGTGCAAGCAATGGTTACCACTTGCACAATGGAAGTGGCAGGGCTGGCCACTCGCAGAACAGACATGGCAGCAGGCCCTATTTGTGGACAGGCAACATTGGATACTGGCCCAAAGTGGGAAGTTGTAACCTCAGGGGGAAAAAGAAGCATTTTTTTTTGAGGAAGAGGTATCGAAACTAGGGCTGCAGTGATTGACTAAAAATGTTATGCTTAATCAGACAACAGCCTTTTAAAGTATTCTTTTGAATTCAGCAACGGTGGGAAACCTGCTGTATTCATGTCATAGGACAAGAACGTCCATCATCCCTCACCATTGCCATGAGTGCTCTGCTTTTGGAATGCAGGTAATGGTAAATGCTGCATATAGGAGGCATCCTTAAAAGAGGCATTCCACTTTCTCTCACATAGAGGTGGAGATGCCTTTTCATTAAAAACAAAGTATGCTTTTACCCTCAAAAATATAATTTTTACTCCCATCAAATTTAATTGCTTAGTTTATTGAGTAAAACTCATACAATTAATTGACTTACTGAATTGGGTCACAGTCGTAATTAAAATATGTGATGTTCAGAAATCAGTTTGATATTGCAAGATGGCAAAATTAAAACCAGAATGAATGTTCTCTTCATATTAAAAGAAAAGTTAGATTCATTTCATCTTTTTATTTAAATCAGTTTCTCAAAATTGCAGTGTAACAAGGAGAAAATAACAGGGTGGCGAAATCAAATCTTCAATGCAACAGGAACTAGGTCAAGAGGGATTTGATTTGTAATATATAAACATGCAGTATCTTCTATGATAGAAAGTTCCAGAATCCATACTATTTTTCCAAGGTCAGTGAAATTTGCAGTTTATAATTACAAAAGAAACCCTGGAGTAGAACAAAACTGGCTGAAGCCCTTCAAGTGGTTTTACTTTTAAGAGGGTTTGTAAGGGTATTTGATTGTGATTCAGCCACCTTGAGTATTGCTGAATTTTCTCCGGAAAACTGTAAGGTGCATTTGACTGGATTTTCTTCTGGCTTCTTTGCAGAAGAAGGCCTCTGGGATGCCATCTGCCCACTGACTTTGTCAAGGAAGTTCTGAAGGATTGATTTTTCTGCACAAACAATGGAAGAAAGGTTATCACTAAGTGTGAACATCCGGACAAACTGAACTCCAAGAATTATTTCATAATAGAACAGGAAAAGGGTGCCTTGTCAATGGGCCACACTAGATGTGACATTAAGGACACAATCTTATGCATGTTTAAACAAAAAGCGTCCTACAATTCCCAGCATGCCCCAATTTCCAGCATGGCTGGTTGGGGCATGCTGGAAATTGTAGGACACTTTTCTGTCTAAACATGCATAGGATTCCCCCCTTTCATTGCTAGAAAGCTAGTCTGTTCTAAGATAAGCCTATTCCCATGCACCAAGATCTTCTTTACCATTTGTTACATGTATATCCTAACTTTCCCCCATGGAATTCCCATGCTGGGAGCTGCAGAACTTTTTTCTGTCTAAATATGCATAGGATTGCACCCTAAATGGATACTTGCATTTAACCTGCATTTTTTTAAAAAAATAGAAATAGCTGGAACTGATCATTGTTGGGATCACAGGAGGTGGGGAGAGGGAGAATAAAATTATTTCCTCCCCTACTGTGGTCCTCATGAAAATAGCCCCTCTCCAAAGTTGCCATTTGTCCCACCTGGACA
This sequence comes from Anniella stebbinsi, assembly GCA_029215795.1. NCBI lineage: Eukaryota > Metazoa > Chordata > Lepidosauria > Squamata > Anniellidae > Anniella > Anniella stebbinsi. The sequence continues at coordinate 63,950,654 of JARDYH010000001.1, read as the reverse complement.
TTTCCTCCCAATGCAAATAGCTGTTTCAGAGAGGCAATTTTCATCAAAACCACAACAGGGGAGGAAGGGGTTAAATTCACCTCCCCCCCCTCCCCAACCTGTCCTCACCTGCTGCAATCCTGATAAGCACAATTGGCCCCTGCAGCAGCTGATATTGCCAGTAGAAGCCTATAACAAGAGCAATCCTTCTGATTTAACCAGGCAATCCTTTGGTCATAGATGCTTCAAGGCTGGTGTTGGGGGTTGGCATCATTAGGCACCTGTCAATGTCCCTGTCTCAGAAGGAGGTTCACTGTCAACCCCTAGAGCCTTCTGACCTTGCTTGCTGCTCCCCCTCCTTGCCGTTGTTGCCTGTTCCCTTGCCCCGTCCAAGTGAATGAGCAGTGAGCGGAGCAAGGAGAAGAAGCAGTAACCTTCGCACACCTTGTCTTTTCCCTGGCAAGGAGGTGGGAATACTTAGGAAGTGAGGGCTCAGTGAGAGCCAAAGCACATGCTACTTTACAGATGTGGCCAGCTGCAACATACTTTTCTTTTTGGCTTTAGAGGAAGTGAATCTCAGGTCCCTGGTCCCAATCCAACATCCCTGGCGTTCCAACCCCACCCCCAAGTCTCTGGGGGTGTCTATACAGGGCCGCTTTGTAGCTGATTCCCTCAAAACCCCGCAACCGCTGCTATGAGGCAGAAATGATAAATTTAGATGGCAGGAGGGAGCGCAGGCTATCTGGCCAGGAAAACTGCACTGCTGGTGGCCATTCGGCTCATCAAGCACGCCCCCTGCCCTGTGTTCTCACATTTACCCTGGACTTGGATCCGCCCCCAGCAGTGCCCACTGGCAATAAACCAGAACTGAGGCCACCACTGACAGATGGAGAAAGAACGTGGTGACCTCAGAGCAACTAACATTTGCGGTAAAAAGTGCAGTTTGGGTGGTAAAAGCTTGTTGTGGCTGTGAGTTGGTGGTTGCATCATATAAACCATGCAGCATGCACCACTGCACAGCCACAATGGGGCAAATAGGCCATATAGTCACCCCTTTAGTTATTGGCCATAAGAGCTTTAAACTAAAACATGCTGGTGTTTGGGGGTTCTGACTCCATCCACACTGAAATGTGAGCCCCTGAGAGCTGCTTTGAAATTGAATTTGGCGCTCAGGATAAAAGAGGCTCAATGTCCCTACTCTGGAGTAAGCACAGGGGTCCGTAGGTGGGTTGGACTCTTAGCGTGGAAGGTAAGGGGGCTTTAATTCTTTCCCCTCTTCTGCCGGCTGATCTAGAACAATCCCCACACCTGATATATATATATATATATATATATAGCCAAATAGATAATCTATTTTCTTAATGCATCACAATTTGACAATATAAATTGCAGATGTGGGGGGACGCCACCAAGTCCTGCTTAGAATAGACACCTTGAAATGAATGTAATTCAAGTTTGTCATGACTAACTTATATCCCATTTATTTCAATGAGTCTACTCTAAGTAGGACTTACATTGGATTTTAGCCCATCTAGGGTTGCCTCTACAAGAGAGGTTTAAAGCTCTTTCAATTCTCATTAAAAAATTTACCTCTACATGAGCGGAGCGCAAATCAGGAGTTGAGGTGCGTTATCTATTCGATTATGCGCATTATTGAATGCTCGTTAAATAGCGAGTTTTATTTTGCTACGGCCCGTTAAAGCGCATTTTGACTATGTAAACAAGCGATTCTCCGCATTAATTTCTTGTAAAGCGCATTTCAAACAACCGGTAAGGCCACCAGTTGTGCGCTCAATTACCTCCAGCGTACAGTCATTTACCATAAACCGCTTCCGAGAAGATGCGCATAATCGGAGAACCAGGCGTCAAACCGAATTCTTGTAGAGGGGGTCTTTATTAGAATTGTAGCAGATGAGAAAGGGGTAAAGCCCCCTACCCAACATACTAGGGTCCCAATCCAGATTGGAACTCCAGTACTTCCTCTAGAGTAGAAAAGATAAAAAGAGGAATGTGCTTGCTCCATCTGTGAAGAACAACTTGCCCCAGGGCAAACCAAAACATGGTAGATGCATCCAGAAAAGGAGTTGCTTTAAAATTTTCTGCTGCAGGGTGAGCTGTAGTCATCCGCCATGGCCACCCTGCTCTAGGGACACACGGACAGCTTCTGGATTGAACACTGTGCTTCTCACCCTTCCCAGCATGCTTCAAGGGGACGGTCTGCTTTGCTTTCGTTTTCAAGCACCTTCCATGTTTATCTGCTCTAACGTTTATTCAACATATTAGTGTAGGGCTAGCCAACATGATGCCCATGGGCACAGTGCTCCCCGGGGCACAGTGCTCCCCGGGACACCTTCCCTGGTATCTGCTGAGGAGCCCTTTGCCTCCCACATTTCTCCCCCTTTATGGTAACACATTTTCTTACTGGCAGGTGGGATTGCTTCAGAGAGAACTGGGAAGAGAGAATGTGTGAAAGAAAAGGATATGGGTGAAGGAATGAGTTGTCTAGTGGGGAAGAGAAATTCACCTTTTGTGCAAAGGGTTTCCGTAAGTGCTGAATACTTGGTTTTTGAAGGAGATATTCAGGGCGCAATCCTATGCATATTTAGACAGAAAAAAGTCCTACAACTTCCACCATTCCCCAGCCAGCATAGCTGGACCTTTTCTGTCTAAATATGCATAGCATTGCACCCTTAGTGTGTTGGGGCTCAAATCCCACCTCTGCCTTGTACTCAGTCTTTTGGGCAAGTTACTTGTCCTTTGTGACTAACCACATATCTCATGGCAGCCATTTTGTGGTAGTGCCCAGGACAGTTTCTCAAATTGCCAAATGTGCCCCCAGGCCCAAAAAGGTTGCCTACCCATGCTTTTGTGTGTGTGTGTGTGTGTGTGTGTGTGTGTGTGTGTGTGCGTACATGAAAGAGAGTTGCTCCAAATCAGTGGGGAGGTGGTTTTGTAGCTGACACGATTAGCCAATCAGTAATTTGCACAGCCCTGCTTTGTTACTGATGCAACAGCAATCATCAGATCATCACTGTGCAAATCTGGCTTCTGCTGAAAACTAGATAATGTTTCACATGGCGAAGGTTACATCAGCCTTCCCCAACCTGGTGCCCTCCAGTTATGATGGGCAACAACACAACCAGCATGGCCAATGGACAAAAAAAGAGGTGAGGGAGCATTTAGCAGGCTTGCTGCTGAAATTATGTACGACTACAACCACTTTTAGCAGCTCCATAATTTCTCCTGTCTTCCTCCTTACTTCCCAGGCCCTGTCATCCTGGGAGGAGCAGGGAAGGAGACAACAGCCGTGAAAATCATTACATCAGCATTGGTCATTACATACATTTTTCCAGGAAAAATCCTTGTGAGCTTCCTACGGGAAAGACCTGGAAAAATAAAACATAAGGTTGCAACATTTCGCCCCTTTGACAGAGGCTGTGTGCCTTTACACAGGGGTGAAAAATCTGTGGCCTTCCAGATCTTGTTTTACTCCAACTCCCATCAGTCCCAGCCAGTGTGACCAACAGCATCTGGAGGGCCTCAGGTTCTCCACCCCTACAGCTGCATGACAGGTAGAAGTCAAAAAGATAGAGCTTTGCACCTATTACTGCATCTCCATGCTGGGGTAAATGCAGCATGCGGAATTACTGCCACACAACTGTTAAAGGCACAGAACCTCTTTCAGGACAGAAAGAGAAGAAGGCAACCAGCGCAGAACAAAGAAAGAGAGAAAGAGCAGTGCCATATAATCCTATGAGAGAGAACCTCAAAATGACTAAAAATTCTACAAAGGGGGGTGGGGGAAGTTCCTCATTGGCTCCACATGCAGAGGAGGGGGGATCACGGTTCCCTCACTTCTCTGCTCTTGCTTTTGTTGCTCAATACTTCCTCTTTTGCATGGAGAAAAAAGAGGAAGTAAACAACGTCCACATTGCCTTTTTTATCACACTGCTTCTCCTGCACACAGCAGGAGATTGCAGCAAGTTCCATCTCTAAAAATAACTCTGACTTACTGGGGCGTTGTTGTTATTTTGGTCATGGGAAGACCGCTAGAAGGGGCGGAAGACATGCGGGAGGTGGATAATAGGACCCACGAAAATCCATGAGTGGCCAATGACAAGCATGCAATAAAATGCTCCTCTGATGACAATCATCAAAGCAATTCAGCTACCTTATCACACTGAATAAGAGAAAATGGGGACAGCTGATGTGGTTCTGTTGCAAAGTGGATCTGGACCTAGCCGGCCACCTGGATGGCAACAACTAGGATATCATTCTAGGGATGTCTTATCCTATATTGTAATTCTGATTCAATTCCCCAATTGCCATCACTTATCTACCAAAATGGTAACAGCTGTTCACGGGAGGGAAGGAGGGAGGGAGGTGACCCTGAGGTTCGCAGGAGTTCAAAAATCTTGAGGGGGAAAATAACCCCCTAAGGAGGAGCTCCCAGAAACAGTCCAATGAGGGCTGAGCAAGCACAATGTCCACAGAACGCTGACTTAACTGCAGAGAGGGGGGAAAACTGGAAACCAGGTGGGAGGCAGAAGGAAAGGAGGATGGAGGAAGAAACACATATGCTGAGTTCGGATGACACTTTAGGCAATGGGGGGAATAGGCAACTCACAATGTGTTCTGTTGCCAGTACTCCCCACACAGCATGTTGTCCCGGGGCTGAAAGTCTCGTCGTCCTGCCAGGAGACTGGTGCTCCTCCCTCAGTCCTCCCAGCCTCATCCCATCATGCACTGCAAGTTCTGCCGGCTGTACAAGAGCGGCCGGGGCGCTTTTGGCCGCTCCTGCTGGAGAACGTAAGGTACACACAACGGAGCCCACAACATGACATTTTAATCAACGGGTCTCCGGATAAGCAACGGAGCAGCCCGTTGTTCTTCTCCGTGGGTTAAATGGAAAAAATAGCGTAGTGTGAGTTGTATGCCCATTGTGTGTCCCCCCCGACAACATGATAAGCAACACAACGGCCGATTGACTCTTTACCCCCCCTTCACCAGCCGACATCTGCATGTTCAGTCACTCTCACCAGCCAGTGTTCGCCCATTCACCCACCCACTCACTTGCCAGCCAGCACCAGCTTTGTTCAGCTGCTCTCTTGCCATCCATTCCCTAGCTTTCTCACCATCTGCCACCTGCTTATTCACTCGCTCCTCACTAGCTGGTGTTTTCCCTTTCGCTCACTTTCACCAGCTGCTGCTCAGGATTTGCACAACACACTCACTCAGGGGTTGAGTGTGGGTTGTTTGTTGAATTGTGTGTTAGAGTGTTGTCTGAACCCAGGATATTTCCCGTAGGGTGGCTTGTTAATCATGCAGTGTGGATGGTTTTTCTTGAACAAGCCACCTTGAGAATCCATGGTTTGTTGTTGGGTTGCTCAGTGTGGTTAACAAGCCACCCTGTAGAAAATGTAAAGTGTTCAGAGAATACAGTAATCCAGGGTGTGAAAACAACCCTGAGTGTGGGTTAGTGTGTTGTGTGAACAGCCCCAATCTCTTGCCAGCCATTCACTAGCTCTCTTGCCACTAGCCCTCTTCTTTCTCACCAGCTAGGGCCCATACATGCACTAACTCTCTCAGTAGGTGAAGCCTGCCCATTGACTTGCTCTGGGAAGCTAAGGAGAGCTCTGAAGGCTCCCCCCCACCCCACAATCAGGACTCACAAACATGCAACATCTTGTTTCGGGGCCCACCACCTGTTCAATCTACTTCCCATCTTCAATCAAGACTTCTTGCCCTTATGTAGTCAAACTAGCAACACACATGCACAAGAGGTGGTTATGAGCAGAATCAGGGGAACCCAGAGGTTTGCAAGGTTATAAAGGCTCTTTAGCGTGCATGGGAGGAACCTAAGAACCCCCCCCCCCAAAAAAAAAACCTAATGAGGACTGAGCATGTTCAGTGACCAAAAAAAACCCACAATTGATTGTTGGGAGGGGGGAAACAGAAAACCAGATGGAAGGGAAATTGAATGGAGGACAGCGGAAGAGGTCTATAGAGGGAACCCTCTTATTGTCTAGATAAGTCATTTCCTGTTTTGCATTCAGAACCTATTTTTACATGTCCCCAGGGATGGATAGAAATTGATTGAGAAATCCAAGGTTGCAATGTAGCTGGGATTGGGCACCTAAAGGTTATTAGCAAAGAAAAGAGCTTCTCCAGACTATAGCTTAGTTCTTGTTTAATGTGAAACATTTAAAGAAGTAGCCCTGTTAATGAAAATTCCTAAGTAAATGCATGCCATTGTTCCCATATTGCAAGTTGGAAGTGGCTGTAGTTGGGAGAGTGTGGCTTATGACATCCCGGCAGCACGGTTTACCCTGAATACTGAAGGTCAGGCTCTAAGCGGTTGACAATAATCCAGCAGCCTTGTCCAGAGCTATAAAATTCCTACTGCAGGATAAAATACGGTGACCTTATGGAAAGGAGGACAGGGCTCCTGTATCTTTAACAGTTGAATAGTAAAGGGAATTTCAGCAGGTGTCATTTGGATGCATGCAAAACCTGGTGAAATTCCCTCTCCATCACAACAGTTAAGGCTGCAGGAACCCTGCCTAGCATCACCAGATATAAAAGAGGACAGGGCTCCTGAAGCTTTAACTGTTAAGATAAAGAGGGAATTTCACCAGGTGCTGCATGCATACAAATGACCCCTGCTAAAATTCCCCTTTCAATACAACTGTTAAAGATACAGGAGCCCTGTCCTCCTTTCCATAAGGTCACTCTAGGTTAGGAGTTGGGCTGAAGGTGGAAAGAGTGGTTTTATTTCCAAATGTTCAAAAACTAAAACCAAAAAACATATAACACATTTGCACATGTAGTAAAGTTAGCATTGACAGTCCTGTCTTTGAAGCTAATGTTTGTTTACAACTCCCTCAGCCACAGTAATACACATGTCAGGGATACACTGCAACACTTCGTTGCAGGGCACCACCTATACCATTCTAATCTCCTTGGAGACAGGAGAGCATGCAAATATAATGAGTAACTTGTGTTGGTTTATTGACCGTAAATAAACAATTCAATTTTAATGAGTAACTGGATCACGTCAGCTGTTCAACTTACGCTGGTCCTGCCGTCTTCCCTGTTTACAGTGCAGGTAGTCAAACACCCAGGATCAATAGCGCTTGAAAACTGCATCTTGTATGCCTCAGAGCTGTTGAGTAATTCCTTTAACCGGGCAATGCAGAGGCAACAAGAACTTTGTGAATGCAAAGATTACAATGCTTGCCACACATATAAAATGAAGTTTGACACCCAGGAACTCTTACAGTTTTTAGCATCGCCAATGCTTGGGGATAATTCACTCACTGTTCCTCTCTCTCTCTTTCTCTCACCTACCTGGATTAGGGGCTCTGTCCACATATGCTTTAACTTCTTCTGGGTCTAGAGAATTCAAAACTGATATGATATCAGGATAGTCTGTCCCAAAATCTCTTTGGTATGTGGACATCTGTTTAGTGTGTTCATGATTCCAGATTTGAGCAAGTGACACCGAAGGAACTGTGAAGACAAGCCAGGAAGGGACAAGTGAAGCTAGGAAATAATGAAACCAAGTAGGAGCGGTTCATTTTCTATCTTTTCCTTTCCCCCATGCCCCACGGATTCTTCTGCTCCTTGTTTGGAAAGCTCTGGCTCACAGGCCCCCAAAGTGGTGCCTGCAGAGAAGAGCAGGTTGTCCACCTGAAGATCTCTGCTTGGTGCACCTGACTCCCCTGCTGCCATCACAACCCCCAGGCATTGACATTTGGGGAATCTGAGATGGATGCTGCCCACTGCAAAATGGAGAAAGGAGTGGATTCTCCCCCATAACTATTGCCGACCACTAGGTAAACGTGTTCTGGGGGACACTGCAGCAAGCAGGAGTAGCACTGGACAGGGGGCTCAGATGGCAACAAGAGAGGCAGCATTGCCAGGTACCAGGCCCTAGCGGAGGGGAGCAGAGATCCCTGTGCCATACAGCTCATCCATGCTAGCTCAGCCCTTTAGCTACCAGGATGCAAACTTGTGAGATTAGTGGGAGAAATAAGGGAAGGCAGCATACAATTTGGAAAGCCTTGGTCTTTTTCCATACAGAGTCAGCAGGAGCTGTGAGAGGCAGGCCAGGACAAGCAGAAGCATCTGAGTGGGAGAAAGCCTGGCATCTCCTCTCCCATATTATTGTATTCATTTAAAATATTTTTAAACCAACTTTCAGGGCACGCATCCATCACAAAGCAGCTCACAATATTACAAAATCATAAGCATAGAAAACACAATGAACACCCACAGGAGTAGCAGCAGCTAAATGCAGACTGGAATACATGTCTTCAGGTTGTCATTTTTAAAAGCCAGCAGTCATGAGGTTGTACATGTCTCCCTGGAGAGGGTGTTCCAAAATTGTGGGACCACCACTGACAAAGCCCTATCCCTAGTACCCACTAGCCTAACGGCTCTTGCTGGTGGGCGAGAGACTAGGGCCTCTGACACCGATCTTAATGTTTGGGCAGGCTCATACAGATGTTGGTATTCCTTCATATATATCACAGCCTTTTTTCCTCAATGAGCGTCATGGCCAAGCAAGGATTAGAACTCGGATCTCCCAAGTCACAGTCCAACACTCTAACCACTACGCCAGACTGGCTCTCAGATAATGTGGTCCCAAACCATTAGGGTTTTAAAGGCCAAAATCAGCATCTTGAATTGGGCCTGGAAACTAACAGGCAGCCAATGTAAATGATACAGAATATATGAACCAGATCAAAGAAAAGCAAAGAGAAGCAAGGAGAGAGCAAGCTCTAGAAGATGCCTTTGTGGGGAGTGGGACGTGTCTGCTTATTTCTGGAGATCTGCTATGGGGTAGTGGATTTGACCGTCCGTAGAAATGTCAGGCTGTGCCTCTACCTATGCTAATGAGTCCTCCAAATCCCCCCTGTAGGTTAGACACCTTGCTGATGGAGCGCTCTGATGTCAGAGTGCTCCAAGCATCCAACACTCTGTCGGCAAGGATCTGGCAGGGCTGGAGGCTTTTGTAGCCTCTTTGTTCTCCCAAAAGCGTTTTTGTGTTAGATGGGCCTTTGATTCCATTAACACACTGACCTTGCTGGGGGCATTGATTGCGGCTGGAAGGCCTTTGGATCTAGCAGATCTATGGCCTCTCCTCACCCCTCTGCCCCACTCACCGACACACCCCGTCCCTCCGTATCTGTCCTCTTTCCACAGTCAGAACTCAGAGCTCAGGAGAGCCAGCCATCGCGGACACGGAGCTCTCCACAGCAGCAGGGAGAAGCGGGCTGAGTTAGGAGAGGAATTCCCACTCAGATTTCCCCCTCTTCACCCTTAGAGGGGGAAATCCCCAGCATTCCATGGCAGGGATGTATGAGAATTCATTTTTGCTTGCAAAACACAGTAGCATGCCCTGTTCAAAGCCCCAAACGCGAGCACGTGTCTGCCAAACATTTTCACAAATTGTCGAACACATGCTTACATGCGTCTCATTCCTGATTCCCAGTTCAATTCAAATTCACTCAGTAGGCTGAATCAGCACTGCTTTAGTCTACAGAGGAAATTCATGCAAACTTTGGAAAATTTGCGCAAATCTCCCATTTGCAGAAAGCAAGCAGCAATCGCAAACAAGAATTGGGCATAAGATGTTCAGCAAGGTGATATTCGGAGATTCCTAGTGAATTCAAACATCGCTTGTTTGCCCATCCCTATTCCATTGTCTGTCCATCTAGGGACCATAGAATTGCACTCTAATTTCCACACACTCTCCACTAGGTCAAAGTGACCCTTCGAGCATCAGACTGCTTTTCCTCATTTTCTTGGGAAACCTCAGCATCCCTAACAGAATACGTAAGCAGAGGTGACCTTGAGAGTATTGAATGCCTAGGTTGGCAAGGAAATGGGGTTCAATGAACCAAATTCCAAAAGTTGCACCCAGGCTTCAAACTCAAAGTTTCACAAGTTGTCATGCCCAAAGGTAATGCTCACCAGCGCCTTTCACTGGAACATGGCGCTTTGCATTACATCCATATTTCCAAGTAAAGTCCATTAAGTCAGGAGCAAGGGCTTGGGGCCCGTAATGACGCCTGGACTCAGTATCTGGAGGCCTTGGGACTAACTTCTTCCAATCTGGAGGTGCAGGTACACTATCTTTTACAGCACCTGTAAATGTTAAACAGTAATGTCATGGTAAATATAAGGATCTAATAAATTCTTTCCAGGGCATTGGGGTGGGGGGAGTATCAGGTGAAAAAATGGGCATAAACCCATATAGGCTGCAATCTGATACACATGTACCTGAGAGTAAGTCCCATTAAACACAACAGGGATTACTTCTCGTGTCCTGCTTGTGGTTCCCTGGTCAACAGCTGGTTGGCCACTGTGTGAACAGAGTGCTGGACTAGATGGACCCTCGGTCTCATCTAGCATGGCTCTTTTTGTGTTCTTATATTCTTAGCACACACACATAGGATAGCTCTGTTAGTCCTATGTGTTCCAAGTCACCAACAGGACTGCAGTCTACATGTAAAGCTCCTATAGTCCTGGCAGACTACATAAGGATCACGTTGTATCTCAGAGATAGATGAATGAACTGGTTGACAAATGCCAGATGAGATCAAGGAGACAGGGGTACCACCTTCACAAAACGAACTTAGCATGTTGAAACTACAGGCTGTATGACTTCTGCTTACCACTGATATTGCTCAAACTACATTGACCATGCCACAAATTACTTATTTATTAAATTTTTATCCAACCCTTCTTCCAAGGAGCTAAGGGCATCATCACAATAGGTGATGTGTGAATGTGATTGAGCAAAACATTGGTAGTAGGATCCTGGTTCCATGATGTGACTAATAATTGATGTTCAAGAGACTGTGTGGGAGTGATAAATAGTGTGCCTTATATTTACATTTCTTTACCTGAACAAGAATTGAGCTAGCCGAACCAGTTACTGAACCATTATTAGCCTAAAGTGGAACAGCTTCAGTTGTAGCTAAATTTGATTCAGAACCCGAGTTCAGGGATGGGCCACAAATGCCCCCCCCCCCCTTGCCTTCAGTGCAGCCCCACTGTATTTTGGCGCCCAGACCCCACCTTTACCTTGTACTTAGGTTCTTGGGAAAGTTACTTTTCCTATAGTCTCACCAGTTTGCCTTCTGGCAAATGGCAGCTATTTTATGAATGGACAAGCTGCCATGGCAGCCACTTTGTGAGAATGCTCACAATACTCTGTCAAAATTCCAAATGTGGCCACTGACCCAAGAAGGTTGGGGACTCCTAGGCCAGATCTACACCAAGCAGGATATAACATTTTGAAAACGTTATATGGAATGTGTCCTGGGCCTGAACAGTTGTCAAAACCAATAATAAAGCAGTAGCGTAGATCCTACCCAGATCTAACTTGTTAGGAAGTGGGAATGCAGACTGTTTGCTTACCACTGCAGTGATACTGTTCATAGATGGAGGGAACGGGAAAGGACATATGCAACCTAAGCTAAAAGCTGCCTTTCACGCCACAAAATAGGCTGGGGTATGTCTCTGGATGAAACATGAAACAGCCATGAACCTCAACACGATCCTTATTACATTACTTCAAAAGAAGGAGGGGAAGCTAAAGTCCTTACTTGGTTGTATCCCTAAATAATCTCTCGCATACGCTGTTTTGTACTGCTTTTTTAGTACTTCCTCAATCTCTTGCTTAGTAATAGGTTTTGTCCAAGGTGAAAAGCTGTCTGTAGATAATGGTGTTTCTTCTCGAGGCATTTGCCAAATCAGGAAACGCTAAGAATACAGAGAAGAAAAAGACTACACATTAAAATTTACATTTTGATATAAAATAATGTATTTCACATAAGCAGATCTTCAACTCAAATATATATATATATTTTTAACAAGCTGATTTTTCTGTCTTTAGAAAATACCCATGAACATGAGCGCTTCCCCCTTTTGGCCACTTTATTACTTCCATTACATATTCATTCCTTGCTTTGATATTTTTAACCCTGATTTTATAGGTATTTACCTTTGCAGCAATCTCTTGCAATAGACACCACTTTCCTTTCCTTGGGCAGAGAGTTTTGCTTCCAACTCTGCAAATCCTAGCTACTTTCCTACTCCACTTGAGGTCCCTCCTGCTCTAGTACTGTTGAACTGCAGAGGTGGGGGATACCTCAGGCTTATGGGATCTACTACATTTTTATTTTAAAACTAGAACCCTGAAATTCACCAACCAGAGCCTCAGGCAAAAGACATTAACTTTGAATTAAAACATTCTGAGCCCAGGAATTTGGTCTGAGTATCAGAACTGAACACAGCTTACAGTCCTTCCACACAAGCATCCACTCCTGATTACAAAAGCTTTCTTCATTTCAGCAGTATAATTTAAGGAGCGGGGGTCATTTGATTCATGCTATTGTGAGGCAATTGAGAATCAGAAATCTTTACTGATTACCCAAAAGTCTACAATACATTGAGATCTATCTTCCGCTCATCCCTGTTGTACACTAATAGCCATGTAGAATAAACATATGCAATATTGTACATTGCTAGCATGTGTACAATAAACATGGGCACAATTTTGTACATCGATAGCATAGCAGGGCATACAGTCACCTGTGCACGTATTCAGCACTACAGCTGCCTTGATTGTTTGACTAAGAGCTTCTTTAAATGAGTGTTTTATAGCACGCAGGTGACTGGCCACTCACAGATGTATACGGTTCATTTTGACGACGACATCAGCTCCTGCGAGCTTCCCACTACATTTCCCTGTTTGAGTGTCATAAATTAAGCCACAGAAAACCCAACTCTTCTGAAATAAGTTGGTATTTGTAGGGAATTCCTGCTGTATGCGGGAGAAGTTGCGCTATAAAATGCCCACTAGAGGATGCTGTTCCCATTGAACTGTATAGGCCATGTGGTCGCTGCTATCTTCCTCGTGTAATTTCAGCTCGTTGCAATTTCAGAAGAGAAGCAGGAAGCAAAGCGACGGTAAGGAAATGTGATTTCCTCCCATCTGAAGGAGCTCTAAGAGCAGCAATCCTTTGCCAAGGAAAGTCATGACATGTACTACTGCAAAAATGAAACATTAAGAACTGCAGCAAGGATGCTGGTGTGGATTACACACGCATATGCAATACAACTCCCGGGAAGGTAGCAACAGCATTAGCAATGATATGTTAAGGAGCATCAGGAGTCAGCAAATATGTACAGGATCTTGGAAGGAAAACAAGGCGATAGACAAAGGGCTGCAGCAACAAATCCTTACCCTACCAGGTCTACTTGAAACCGTGCCATGCATGTTTCAATCCAAATCCTACTAAGGGCCAAGCTAGATGTGATGTTAAGCACATGATTGACACTTGCATGCTTGGTTTTTGTTAAGTAGCAGCTGCTGCTCCCTCTGCCCCATTTTCGAAGGGGCCTATGGCTTGACGGGAAAGGGAATTTAACCTTTTGCCCCAGGAAGAACACCACCACTGGTGCATTTACTTAGAGCAGGGGCATGCAACCTCAGGCCCAGGGGCCAAATCTGGCCTTCCGGGGGTTCTCAGATGGTCATGCCTTCTTCCATTGGCCCCGAGCCCTTTCCCCCAAACCATTGATCCTTTGGTGGTTTCTCAGCTTTTCAGTTTTTCCCCATTCAAAAAGGTTGAAATGCCTCTCCTAAGGCTTAGTGACCAGCAGTAAGAACTTCAAGCTAAAATATGCTGGCATTTTTGGCATTTTAGCCCCACCCACCACTGGAACATAGTCCCCAAGAGTTTCCCCAAAATGGAATTTGGGATGAAAGAAGTTTCCCACCTTTTAGAGTCTCATTGGACTCATTGAGGATTGAGCTGAGTATTCCTTGCTGCTAAGTCTTTCCTTTCTTCCTCCCTTTTAGGGACAGGCCATGGCTCAGCGATAGAGCACCTGCTTTGCATGCAGAAGGTCCCAGGTTTGGTTCCTGGCATCTCCAGGTAGGGCAGCAAAAATCCTGCCTGAAACCCTGGAGAATTGCTGCTGCCAGTCAGTATTGACAATACTGGGCTAGATGGACCAATGGTCTGACTCAGTACAACACAACTTCCTATGTTCCTATCCTCTCTGAGGAGCAGTTCCAAAACAAAACTGCAATACAGTATGGAATACGAAGCACATGTAAAATGTACATGTGTCAAAAATAGGTGAAATTACAAATGAGTGATGGCAACAACTGCATTTCTTACATCTCCAGGCTGAGGATTGTTTCTCCTTATTTCTGATGCGGATCCGCTCCTTATAGGCTGTGCCTTGGAATAAGACTTCCAACAGAACTCATCTCTGTAGATATTCCTTCCAGTTGGTTCATCTACGTGAAAGGGAATGACGTGTCCTCTCCCTGCTCTGGCACTGCAAGAAGCCATATAAACAATCACATCCAGCACTTTTAAACAAATTAAACTTGCACTTATCTCCCAACCTATTCTGCTCCTGTTTTAAGTACAGTACAGACAAATGCAATGAAGCTTCAATTATCAAAATCAGGGGTAGGCAACTGGTGGTCTCTAAAAGTCTGACTACAAATCCCATAAACCTTGATTTTTGGCCATGCTGGATGGGACTGATGGGACATATAGCCCAAAACATATGGAGGGCATAAGGTTGGCTGCCTACTCCTGATTTAAATAGATAGCAACATGAGCTGAGTCAGAATATTGCCTATGCTGGCTCAGCAGGGTCTCTCTAAGGTTTCTGGCAGAGGTTATTCCCAACTCTGTTTGGAGATGTCGAGGATTGAACCTGGGACCTTCTGCATGCAAAGCAGTTCCTCTGCCACTGAGCTATGGCCTTTGCCCCATAAGGAAGGATTGGGGGAAGCACATGTGACTGAACTAGAGTTAAGGGAGAGCTATGGGCAGGGACCATAGCTCAGGGGTGAAAAACACATGCTTTACATGTGGAAGGTCCCAGGGTCAGTTCTTGGAAACTCCAGTTTAATGGAGCAGGTGGGGTCAAAAACGGAGACCCTGGAGAGCAGTCACCGCAGTAGACTAATACTGGGCTAAATGGACCAACAGTCAGACCAGGAGGCTTCCTATGTTCCCTATGACTAGTGCCACCTCCACGTTGTTGAGGGTCCCTGAGCAAGACTCCTTCCGTGCGCCTACGTTCTCATCACCCCTGTCGCCAGCTGCTATTGCTCCTCTTCCTCTTCATTGCTGCCACTTGCTAGCTTGACACATAGAGAGTCAGTGAACAAGTAGGTAGTGGCATCTCCTCCTCTTCCTCTTCTTCACCACCATTGCCTGGGCCAGATAGGTGAACAAGCACGTTGTAACGGTGAAAAGGAGGAGAACTCCAGGGGGCTGTTGTCAGTGGGCCCATGCTGTGATGTGGGCCCTTAGAAGTTGCCCGGCCATGCCTACCCTTGATGCCCATAATATTACTCCCAATGACTGCTAATATATTATTAGAAGAAAGTCCAGGGGGAGGGAGATAAGTGACCCCAGAATAAGTTTATAAACTGGGGAAAATAATGGGTTTGTTTTCTTTTGCTGACCTTTAAGACTCATCAAGGACTAAACGAGTGATGAGTGCTGACTCTAGCTTTTTTTAGTGGGGGGCTTTTGCAAGACACCCTCAATGCCCCCCCCCACCATGAGTCTGCCTCCTGACTGCCACTGCCACCATCTGCTCTTGCTCCTCATCTTCTTTCTGGTCATTGCTACCTCTTGCTTGCTTGATGGGCAGAGAGCCAGTGAGCAAGCAGGCCATGGCATCTACTGCTTCTCCTTCTCACTGCCACCGTTGTCTGGGCTGGAGTGAGAGGCCGGTGAAAAAGCAGGCTGCAATGGTGAAGAGAAGGGGCACATCCAGGGGGCTTTCGTCAGGGCCCTCCCTGCTGGGGTGTGGCACTCTGGGCAGGTGTCTGACTTTACCTACCACTGATGCCAGCTCTGGGCAGAGGACTAATTCACATGATCACCGGAGACCACCATGGCTTAAATAAAACACAGTGGTTTGCAGCACGTGCAGGCCACCATTGTGAATATTTAATCCATGACAGGTGGTTGCTGCAGCAAACCGAGGCAGGGTGGCTTGTTGCCATGGGTAACAGGTCACCTCAGGCCCTTCTGCAGCCCATGGGTTCTGGGTGGCTTGTTATCCACAACAACAAGCCACTCTGCCTGGGTCTGCACGTCATGATAAACCATGGCCGCAGCTTAAATTTTCACAATGGAGGCCAGCACACAGTGCAACCCACCGTAGCTTATTTAAGGTTGAGGGAGTAGAACCCATACAGCATCTTGGGGTGCAGTGTGCCATTCTTTGGAGATCACACAGGCTCTCCACTCTTCCTCCTTATGGTTCTCTATCTTTGAGCCGGACTTGGGTTGGAGAGCCCCTCAAATAGAGGGCTTTTTTTGACAGCCCGTCAAACAAAGGACTTTCTTCTGTAAAGCAGGAAACATGGCCACTCTAACCCTCATGCTGGTTTCCCACCAAAAATCACCCCCCGGCTGCTATTTACTTCCATTTCTGAATGAGCTGTTTGCAGTAAACTACAACTTTGAGGGCAAATAGCAATTGTGGGGTAGAGATTCTCAGCAGGAAAATGGCACAGGGACCAGATACAGCTCAGAAGCTCATTCTGGATCAGAGGGGCTCATGTGGCCACTTTTCCTTCAAATAAGAGAGGCCTGCTGAAGCACAGACTTTTAAACGGGTGAATAACTTAATAGTAGTTTTTGGCCTATACATTATTGTGCAGACAAAGCTATATTTTCAACCTACTTTGCAAGCTTTTGATGTTGAAAGTGCCACTATAGAACTAGTTTGGTAGCAAACCAATGGGGAAATATATGCCAATAGAAAGGGGGCAAAGCAGTCATTCTCAATTTAAACAACATTTAGTTTGAATAAAACCTAAACAAACATTCTTAAAAGCTGCTGTTTTCTTTCTAGTTGTGCTTGGTGCAACATTGGGGGCAGGGAGGGCGAGATTTAGGACACACAATGACCCTGTTCAGACAACACGCTGATCCATGGTTAAGCATTTTGAGCAAAATAATGGGCCTGTTCAGAAGACACCTTAAACCCTGCTGGTTAAGATTTTTGGTTAAGCAGCAGAGTTAAGTTGTCTTGTGTGGTGCGTTTTGCTAAACTCTGATCACTCACTAACCACAGTTAAACCGCCTGCAGCAGGGTTAGCGGCTCTAACCGTGTGTGACAGCATGGCTTGTGGTTAGTGCTAACCCCAGAGAACCACAGTTTCGCTAACCACAAAGCCTGAAGTGACATCTGAACAGGTCCATTATGGCTTAGCATGTTGTGTGGACCATGATTTAGTGTGTCATGTGAACCATTCCTTACCATGGTGGCTACATAATCACGGTTTAAACACACTCACTAACCATTTGCTGCAAAACAGTTAGTGGCCTAACCATGGTTTAGCATGTTGTCTGAACAGACCCAATCATAAAAGGAGCTAAAGAGCAAAGGTGTTTTAAGATGTCAACAAAAAAACAAAAAACAACAACAACAACCACCTCCAAATATGATGGAAAGGTTTAAATTAATTAAATCGGTGTCATCTTACCAATCTGCATCAGGGTCTGTTGCAGGTTTAAAGACAAAATCGTGTTTCGTGGTCGATTCATAAGGATCCCACTTTATGCTACCTACTGAAAACAGTACCTGTAAGTTCTGTAAATTCTAAACACTCCCTAGTTGATTTTTTATGTTTACTAAGCAGTAATGAGAAAAATGACAGTTCAGTTATTTCTCCAAAACTTTTCCAAGTCTCTTGGCACCAATGAGAACTTTCTTCCCAAAGCAAACAGCAGCCCCCAGAGAGTAGGGCCCAGATCAGCACTGCTAGTGGGGCAAAACCTTCCTCCCACACACATCATGCTCCTTATCTGAATATCCCCCCCTTGCAGGGTACTGTTTGCTTAAAATAATGACCAGTTAGTTGCATGATTAACATGATATCGCATTTATCCCTCCATTAAGGATACAGAAAACACCCTTACAGTTTAGCCATTTCATGAAATTTCCTGTTCTGTATTTTCTTTCCTCTCTCAGAGGCCACCAACTGGCACTTATAGAACTTTTACAAAGCAACATTCAGGATTCATTCTGATTTGGTTTAAAGAGACAACACCCCAATAATTGTTATATTCTTTATCAACATGGCAGGAGCCCATTCACATTATTCCAGTTATGGAATTATAGCAACAATCCCCATAACTGCAAAAATGAACTGCAAGAGTGGCTTAAAAGACGCCATAAAAATGTGTTAACCTTTAAGGTCCCACAAGGGTCCTTGCTGTTTTTGCTGCAGCTGCCTCTGGAGGCTTCCAAACAGATGGCTCCAAAGTGTTAACAGTCCAAGGACATTGTGCAGCTATTCCGTCTTTTCTCCCTTAGGGTGCAATCCTTTACCTGTTTAGACTGAAACAAAGCCCTACAACTCCCAGCATTCCCTGGCCAGCCATGCTTGCTGGGGAATGCTGGGAGTTGTAGTTTTTTCTATCTAAACATGCATAGGGTTGCACCTTTAATGGATTTTTTTCCTGGTTAAAAAAAAAAAAGATGGAAGAAGCAATGGGAATACACAGGCTAAAAATTGAAGACAATGATGTCTGGACCCCCTGTAAAATTCCATGTGTGTGTGATTGATTGCACATTAAAAGTCGCCCTAACATGGCAATCCCTCTAGAAACTTTCCTTCACCTATGCTTCAAAAAAATTACAGTAAAATTAAGTTTTGTTCTGTGAATCAAATGGATTTAGAAGTTCTTAATACTGAGTGGATTACACCTATAGACAGACTGTGCACCAAGTCCATGATGAAAAAGAAATACATTTGGTCAAAATTAAGCATTTTCATTTAAAGTTTAGCCTGCAGTGTTCTTGTCTAAAAGGCAAGATTTGCAAATGGGTAGACAAATATCCTAGATTAGTAGCCCATTTGTCCTAAAATGGTTACAAACTTTTCCTAGCCTATAACAGGTACCTGAGAGGCAGAAATTCAATTGGTACAACTTTTCCAAGCATAAGACACTGTTGGCTCCAGGTTTCAGGGAACCCATGGACAAGACCCTGAGCGGGTCACTTCCTCTTTGCCACTGGCACTGCTACCCACTTGGTTTATTCCCTCCATTTGCACTCAGTTTGCACCACAGCACATACGGAGAGCACAAGACGAACGGAAGACGCTGCTCCTTTCCCTTGCCACTGCTGCATGCTCAGGGAGGGCAGTGAACCAACGGCAACAGCAAGAAAGGTAGCAAGGCCAGGAAACTCTGGGAGTTGGCGGAAGGCTTCCTGCTGGGGTGTGGGCCTCAGCAGACGCCTCCGCAATATACTGGCTTCTGGCACCGGCATTGAATGTAGCTATTACAAGCACTGGAAATCTGTCAGAAAAAGCTGGCAATCCTAGCTGCTCTGGTGACCCAGCCCACCCATCTGCAAATGGATACTCCATTGGGGGTTACATTGGCCATATCTCATTCCTTTCACAGACTGTAGAGGATATATTGCTGGGGTAGGCAACCCGGTGCCCTCCAGATGCTTTTGGACTACAATACCCATAGTCCCCGATCATTCGCCATGCTGGCTGGGATTTCTAAGTGCTGTAGTCCAAAAGATCTAGAGGGTATCAGGTTACTTACCCCTGACATATTTCATGCTGTAGTCATACCAGTTTACAGAGCTTTCTATCTTTGAAAAGAATTTGCACATTTGTTTGGGTTGCTGATTTAGGGCTTATAGGGATTCGAGACTCCTTCTCAAATTACTCATGACATTAATCATGTGCTATGTGTGTCCCCCCCCCCCCCCCCCCACCACCACATACACTCCTGTATGTTTTCTTTGCCTGATTTAAAGCCACCCAGGATGTAATCTGCAAAGGGAGATTAATGTAAGGAAACACATATTTACCCTTTACCCTTCTGCTGGTTTTTCACCACCCAGTTTAGTCCCCCGAGCTGATTTATGGAATAAGGAATTCTCTGATTGGCTTCGATTTTATAAACAACCACAAGACAAATTTTAAAGAGTGAAACAGTGAAGGTTAATTAATAAGAAGAGGTCACCCCCTTGCTGACTCTGATATGTCTTATTTAAAGTGCTTTGTGTACCCTTAAATTTCAGGGTTCAGACTTGCGACACAGGCACAAGCAATACGCTGGAAGCTATTTGCATATATTTATATTAGTTAAATACACAAAGATGTGTTTTTAAGGGTACAATCCTATGCATGTTTAGACGTTTAAAAAGTCCTACAATTCCCAGCATGCCCCAGCCAGTGATGCTGGCTAAGGCATGCTGGGAGTTATAGATTTTTTTTTTCTGTTTAAACATGCATAGGATTACGCCCTGAAGATTTCCAGATTTGCACTCCACCCTGGCCTTCATCTAAGGAGCTTATAGCGGCCTTCTCCACCCTATTTTATCTTTACAACAGTCCTGTGAGGCAGGTTAGTCAGAGGGAAAGTAAGGCTCAAAGTCATCCAGTGAGCTTCATGGCTGGGGTTGAATTTGAACTTGGGTCTTGCAGGTCCTAGTCCAGCAGTGAGAAAACTGTACAAATGTTGCTGAAGTCATGCTCTTAACAGTACCAACTAGTGTGGGCAGTCAGGGATGGTGGGAGTTGGAGTCCAACAACACCTGGAGCGCCAAAGATTCCCCAGCACTGAACTAGTCCAACACTGTAACCACAGCGGCTCTCATCGGTCTGAATTTAGTTAGAACAATACTCTGTCCCAAAAAGCCTGGCCATTCCTAGCTTGTATAAAACATCCCAAACATTCCAACCGTATTATGAAAATATACGAAACATTCCAACTATGCGTTGCAAATCAAACCCCTCCCCCCCCCCCGCCTTGGATAATTTCATTCCAACCCAACCCCTTCCCTGAGTTTTGCACGGTTCTCTGGCAAAGTGAAAACAGGGCAAACAATCTTCATGACGGCCAACGCGCCCGCTGTTTGCGCCTTTGCGCGCTATGGCCATTCGAGATTGCGCTTCTTCCCTCAGAGCAAGGCGCGGAAAGGGTTCTTACCAGCAGGCGGTGCCATTCGAGCTGACCTGGGTCTCCAGCGGGGAGGGACAATGGGGACCGAGGCGGGAGCTGCCGCCGCCGCCGTCCCATAAATCGGGGGGAGGAGAGACCTTTGTTCACGCTCCGACCACTCCATGCCCAGGCCAAGTGCTCCCCAAACGCAGTGTCCGTGTCGCAATCCCTCTCCTGCCGGCGTGTAAAAGCTGCAGCCCCGGGGAAGAAGCCAGACCCGAGGCAGAGCCGCTTGGAAATGAGGGGTTCATAGACTCTGCTGCCGCTACCGCCGCCCTCCCTTCCTGGTTGCCCCGGTACCAGGCTGTTATTATGACCAAAGGAGAGAACAAGTTACACCCTTTCTGCCTCAGCGAGGCAGAAAGGGTTTCACACGAAGGCGGCTCTTGCCTTGTCCATAAGCGGTTGTAGCCGTATTAAGGCGCAATCCTAGGCACATTAAGATAGGCTGACCAGATAAAATCCAGGTCAGGGCTCATGGAACTTTAACAGTTGTAGAGAAAGGGAATTTCAGCCAGTGTCATTTGTATGCAATTAGTTCCTGGTGATATTCCTTCTTCATCACAACAGTTAAAGGTGCATGCACTATAGTAGAGTGACCATATACAAAAGAAGGCAGGGCCCCTGCAACTTTAACTGTTGTGATGAAGAGGGAATTTCACCAGGAACTAATTGCATACAAATGACACTGGCTGAAATTCCCTTTTCTCTACAACTGTTAAAGTTACATGAGCCCTGATGACCTGGATTTTATCTGGTCACCCTATGACTGGCTGGAATGCTGAACTCCAGACTGCAATGTTTTGTTGCAGGTCCCATTGGTATTCTTCAAAGTGTCTTGGTTTCAAGAAATCACTCCAACAGCATGACTGGTTTTTATATGTGGATTATAGGAATCTTTAGATTTCTCTGGTGTTGTGTATCTTATAGCGAGATTCAGGGCATGGATACTCTCAGATATAAGTCCTATGGAGTTTCAAGTATTTATAATCCTGATTCATTGTGTCTTATTTATAGCAGAGAACATGGTTCAGATCAATGTTCAACATGCTTTTCCTGATCTTCAAAAGGCTCAGGGTTTTCTCAGAACTCTCAGTTGGAGACGTGTATGTGCAGTTGTGGTAGAATGACAGGAAAAAATTCAGTTGTAGCTTCTTCCTCCATTCCCTTCATTCTCTCAAGCCACAACATAGACCACTTCACATTAAAAAAGTGGCTTGGTGGAATAAAGCTGCCACATCCTCAGCAATTTCCCCTCTTCACCTAGACGCAAGCAACACCAGGTGTATCTGCTGTCCCTCACAGCACACCTTATTTGAGAGGACGAGGATGATCAGGGGTCTGAAAACAAAGCCCTATGAGGAGAGACTGAAAGAACTGGGCATATTCAGATTGGAGAAGAGAAGATTGAGGGGAGACATGATCACACCCTTCAAGTACTTGAAAGGTTGTCACACAGGAGGGCCAGGATCTCTTCTCGATTATCCCAGAGTGCAGGACATGGAATAATGGGCTCAAGTTACAGGAAGCCAGATTCCGGCTGGACATCAGGAAACACTTCCTATTAGAACAGTACAACAATGGAACCAATTATCTAGGGAGGTCATGGGCTCTTCCACACTAGAAGCATTCAAGCAGCAGCTGGACAACCATCTGTCAGGTATGCTTTAAGGTGGATTCCTGCACTGAGCAAGGGGTTGGACTCGATGGCCTTACAGGCCCTTCCAACTCTACTATTCTATGATTCTATGAGGTGTAGGATTTCACTTTCTTTGCTGTCTCCATTCCATTCAACTTCCCCAATTGCCTTTTGGAAGCAGCCTACAATTTCCCCAGACACAATAAAAGAGGCCCTCTTCCGCTTATTCTGCGGATGTTGGAGAATCACAATGGCCTTAGAAAAGAAGTCACATTTTGCCAGAGTGGAATTCCTCAGATTCTTGTACAGATGATATATTTGGTAACACTGCTTTTATCTTAAGATTGTTAGATCTGGAAAATAATTTCATGTTGGGCAATAGCCATCAAAGCACTAATGTTCAGAAGCCTCTATGGTACAAGTTAACAGTAATGGAATATAGCAATGGAATTGATAGTTCTAGGCATTTGGTCAGAAAGCATGATTAATATCTGAGTAATCTCCCTTTGAAGCAGTGGTTCTGCCAGCTATTGCAATATTTCATTGCATCATGGTGAAAACATGTTTTTGAAGGTCTACAGTGTGTCGGATTACCATCTCTGTTGAACAGTACAGTGTACTTAGTTACATAATGGAGTCAATCAGTTACTCCATTAATCTTGAAACACTCTTAACATATTTTTTTCAAGGATTTTTCTTCTTTTGCCCAGTACTGATGGATACAAGCTGTGAATCTGAGATCATGCAGACAGAATTGAATCAGTTACTTAAATTTAGCTTTTGGTGTCATGGTCGCTATTCATCTGCTAGAACAGTGGAATATGATGCAACTAAATGAAAGAAATCTTACTGAAAATGTTTTAGGAAAAGGTTAGCATTTTGTACTTTGCTGAAGCGTCCCAGATAAATCTGGACTTAATGTTCACCACTCTGCCACTAACAGCCTGGATCCAGTTCCGAGACAATGGTGGAAAACTGGAAGCCTAGATAACTCATCTGTTAAGAACATGGCCCTTAACAGCAATAACTTCCCGGCAATTTGAAACTTGAGTGAACATGGAAACCCCTTAAAATTGTAAAACCATTTTTTGGGGGGCTAATTGAATTTGATTACATTTTGATTAAGAGTTAATGTAGGCTGACCATATGAAAAGGAGGACAAGGCTCATGTAACTTTAACAGTTGTAGAGAAAAGGGCATTTCAGCCAGTGTCATTTGTATGCAATTAGTTCCTGGTGAAATTCCTTCTTCATCACAACAGTTAAAGTTGCAGGGGCCCTGCCTTCTTTTGTATATGGTCACTCTAGTATAGTGCCTGCAACTTTAACTGTTGTGATGAAGAGGGAATTTCACCAGGAACTAATTGCATACAAATGACACTGGCTGAAATGCCCTTTTCTCTACAACTGTTAAAGTTACATGAGCCCTGTCCTGCTTTTCATATGGTCAGCCTAGTTAATGAATAAACTCCACTTCTTACTACTTTGTATGTGGTATCTACAGATACCTGAGGAGGGGGAAGAAATTGAGACATCCATTAAAATCTTCCTTTATTGTAAAACAAAGACATACAAAAGCACTGAATAGGTAATATATAAAGAGAGACTGATGAGTATTATTTAAAACATCCTTTGCATGCAGACATTCAATATAATGCTGCCAAAAGCCAAGGGATGTATGTGGAGATCTTTCAGGGCTCTTCCATTCCAATCACATAGAATTCCATTCTCTAGACAAGGCGAAAATGGTCTTACACAGTACAAGCGTAATACAGTTAAGATATATAAGGCCAGCATTTCCATGTTGAAGAAAGACATTACACTTTCGCAATATAAAAATGGTGTTCAGATATCATGGCACAGAGAAAAGGTAAACTAGTCACCACATAGTCCCAAAATGATGTATCATGTTGCTCACTCAAGTTTGCTAGTTGAAAATATATAATTGTTGTTGTTTTTTCTCTGGAGTGTTTGGGATTAAAGACGCAATCCTATGCATATTTAGGCAGGGGAAAAGTCCTACAATTCCCAGCATTGTCCAGCCAGCTAGGGAATGCTGGGAGTTGTAGGGCTTTTCCCCTGCCTAAACATGCACAGGATTGCACCCATAAACATTCTTTAGACTCCAAGGTCATTAATCTCCGAATCATAGCCTCCATGTATAAATTATGTTCACAAGTTCTATTAGTGTCTGAAGACAACAGACATTTCTCTCAGTCTTCTATGCAGACACTGCCCATTTTGATTTGATGGAGGGCAGCTCTGTGCACAAAGTGATGCCCCAGCAGCAGTAGTAAACAGGGCAGCCCTTCCAATGAAGGAACAACCTGCTTAGGCCAGTCATCAGAAATTCTAGCAGTAGGGGGCAACTGAGTTTCTGTTTTTAAGAATAAAATTCACAATTCTCAGCAAAAATGTACAACAATAAAAGTGTCCATGTACAACAAATGAGAAGGGGCAGCTGGGATATTCTCTGCCAGGTAAGCATTTGCCAGTGTGACTGTGTAGTCACACCCACACTGCCACATGGTATTATATACACCGGCAGCATTAATTTCATTGAAAACAAATGGGAAATTTCATGAATGGTTGATGGGGCCTTTTCTATCCTCCATCATACAGTGTCATGTAGCAGTGTGGATAGATGACCAAACTAACTTCGCCTTGGCTGAAAGCCTACCCATCTCTCGCACATACATCAACCCTGCATGGGTAAGTGGCTTTTTCCATTAACTAACGAGTTGGAGCAACAGGCGTGTTCCATTTCCAGGTAACTTGTGAAGAATTCTGAAGAGCCACCAATGCTGTGACAATTTCTTTAATGCACCTCTGACAGGAAGTTAAAGACTGGGTAGAAATGATAAAATATAAGGTTAGAACTATATTTAATCATACTTAAGAGGCCAATTTGAGTAACTTCAGACTCATTTATTCCAATGGGTCTACTCTAAGTATGACTAAATCTGGATCTAATCCATAATCCAATGACTGAAATGTGCTAATGGGTAAAGCTTTAATGAAGAATGCAATGCATCTTCCATCTGCCTCTAAAAGTTAATGCTAATTTCATTATAAGTTACTTCAAAGCAATAATAGGTACTTATCCCCAAGAAGTGATACAGGAATGTTGTTTTGTTTTGTTTTGAATAAAGAAACCCTACCATGATTAGCACATTATGTTAAAAATTAAAATTAACACTGATACAAACAGTAGTACCAAGGAAATGTGGCATTTTACCAAGGCATGACTTGCAGTATCAAAACCTCCCAACTCCATTGATCATTACCTCAGAGAACACAAGAAAAAAACATTAAAAATATAAGTCCAGATTCTCCCAGATCCTCTCACTAGACTTCCAAAGTGCTTTGAAAGAAAGAAGGAAACATCCTATCAAGTATATTTGTTTTCCTTTGGTCATACTTTTCCCTACAGGAGTGGGCAACTCCTGGCCTTTTAGGTGTTTGGGCCTCTAACTTTCATCAGCTCTAGCCATTATGGCCAATAAGGAGGGATCATGGGAGCTGTGGCCCTCCATATGTTTTTGCCTACAAGTTGGCCACCCCTGGCCTATGAAAAGCAGCAGCAGCACAAAAAAAAAGATTTTTACTTTGGAAGTTTGTAATGAAGCTTAGATGACCCTCCAGATGTTTTGGACTACAACTCCTAGCATTCCTGATCGTTGGCCATGCTGACTGGAGCTAGTGGGAGTTGAAGTCCAAAACATCTAGAGTGGACTAGGTTGGAGAAGTCTGATCTAGAGCCACATATTAAAACTTTCCAAGCCAGAACGGAACTGGAAAACTGGTAAAAAGTTGTTTGGTTACCATATAAAAGCGCATGAGTTCAAGCAGTCCCTCTGCCAATTTTTCAGGGCCATCGTTGGGCATTTTAAAAAAAAACGCAGCAGGTTTAGTTTAATACTATTTGATCTACATTTTGAGCTTTAAAAGCAATTTTGAATTCCTTTAGACTTGACATCAAAAATAGCGACAAGCACTGGAGCAATTATAAAAACATTTCAGTGACCTTTAAAACCTTAGGGAGTTATTATTTAAAACCACTCTAATAATCTAGGTTTAAAATCGTTCTATCACTCTAGCTATATGCTTAAGTGTAACAGAAACAACAAGAAAGCCCTATGCTTTAAAAAGTTCTTTACCAACTCTCCAAGTACCACTTCAAGGCTCAGAAGAGGCTTCTCCTGAATCAAAGGAAGCAGAAGAATAGCCCACTATTTAAAGCAAGATGCAAAAGAGAACATCTTCCTTTCAGTAACTCCTTGCATTCCGCGATAAGGAATGATTTCATTACAGGGCAACTCCTCCTTTTCCATGTATCTTTCTCCAACTTATGAAAGTCAGATTATAGTATTTGATCTGCTTTCAGACTCCTGAACTGCTGAAATTGTCCAAATTGTTAAAGGGGACTCCGTCCAAGATGACTGTGGTGTCAGGTTGCCATTAAACACGTCATCTATTGAAGCTGTAAGACAGCGGAAGAAACAAAGTTACAACATGTAAGGAAAAAGAGACAGTCATGTATGTCTGTACATTTTATTCTTAGTATTTTTACTGAAGATCGCCTAATGTGCTCATTGAGTGGAAGGACGAACCAAAAATATACTAAATTAATAAATAAATGCGTATGATATTTGGCTACAAGACTGAAAAATCTGAGAATTCTAATGAAAAACAAAACCAAGCTGGCATGAAAACACTGAATATTGAATATCTGTTACCTCCCAAGAATCACAGCTTTTTTACTTTTTAAAGATTTTAGCACTGAAAAACAGGGAGTCTTGAAATTGTATTTACAAGCAACAATTGTGGAAATAAAAAGGAACACTGAGGAAATGTCTGTTCCCAAAGAAAGGGAGACCGGGGTGGGGGCGGGGGGTGACTTTAGTGAAGAGTCAGAGCAACCCACAGGGCCAAAGCTTTCAAAGACAAGTAGTTTTCTGATGCTGCAAGAAGGCAAAGGTCCCCTCTACAAGGATTCGCTTTTGCACCTGGTTAGGCGATTATGCGCATAATCGCAGAAGCGCATTTACGCCTAATCCCTCTGCACGAGAGGCGGCGAAGCGCATTAAAGGATGTCCAAAATGTGGTTTACAAGTAATTAATGCGCATAAGCGCATATTCACACAGTCAAAATGCGCTTTAATGGACGGAGCAAAATAAAACTCGTGATTTAACGCGCATTCGATAATGCGCATAATCGGAGAGATAACGCGCCTCTACGCCCCATTTGCGCTCCGCTGGTGTGGAGGTAATTTTTTTAATGAGACTTCAAAGAGCATTAAACCTCTCGTGAAGAGGCACCCGAAGAGAAAGTAGTATCTTGAGATGTTCAAGGTAAAGGGTAAAAGGGTGAAAATAGCAAATAGAGGAAAGAGGAGATTAAGGTTGATCATGACAGCATATATTCAGGGGTGACAGCAGAGTTTTTCAATGGCAAGTTGAATGCTGAGGGCTGTGGATATGTGGGCCAGGAAAAAGTGATTAAATATGAAGGAGGGCTTTAAGATTTAAGTGGATTCTTGAACATGCAAAAGTCAAGAGAGAAAAGCATGACAGAGAAGTACGGAGTGTTTCTGTCTCTGCCTTCACTGGAGAAAAGAATTGATTTCAAAAGCACACATCAAACTCTTATGCTCTATAAGTTTTCTACTGTTCAACCTGCTTGTATTTCTATCACAATAAAGGGTTAGAAGAAAAGGTTTAACCAACTTTGCTGACAGTGAACAACATACTGTTTTTTTAAATCTACTTAACAGGTCACCAACTTACCTCTGGAGGTAACACTGAACTTTCGGTCTGAAAAACTGTTTGAACGTAGATTTGGTTCACTCATTTTATCCAGAAATTTGGTTATCAATTCTTTCTTCTCTGGATTGTTACTGGACAAGTTAAGAACTTTCCCATTTACCGAAACTGTTTTTTTGCTGATCCCAAACCAATAAAAGAAATCAAATAAAGCATCAGATTTGAACTCATAGGAGAAACTCAAACTTTCTTCATTAACCAGATGGGCTCCTGAAGGAAAAAAACTCTTTACAACGTCTTGAAAATCAAACTGTACAAAGAAAAAAGAGAGGGGGGGGGTCTTTATTAAAGCATGTTAACATGTTGTATACCAACAGAAAGCTTCCAATAATCCTAGTTATTAAATTCAAGGGATTTGTGTCTCAAACTACAATAATTGCTATATCTTTAAAGCAGCAGATATACAATTCTTGTTTTAACGATGTGGCATTGAGAAGGAACCTGGTGCAGAATCCGGCTACCTTAATTTGCACGACAGTTTTAGCACTGGATTACAATCCTAACAAGGACAGACCATTTGCCAGACAAAAAGTTTACCAAAAATTGGAGTGATCCCATTTGGCTGCTGCCATCAGCATCAGCATGCAAAAGTGGTAATCAGAAAAAACAAATAAACCTCTTTCTTGAATACATAGTTTATAGGTGTTTTTTTTTAAAAAAGCATAAAACCAGCATTCCAGGAGAGCTTTGCACAACATTAGAACTGCTAGAACTCAAGAGGTTTTATGCTTACAAAAATGCATGTACGAGGTCATGCTCTGCCCCCCACAGACATGTTTAAGCAGCTCCAAGTTTAACTAAATGCCACTTTTGAAGCAAGATTAACCCCAAGTACTGTCAAATCCCAAAGCAAAGCACACATTATGCTTTGCTCTGTTAGCTATCATGGTACTAGCAGCAACTTTGTACTGCTGACTCTGGTTCCAGTGCCTGGCAAGCAAAACAGAACTAGCATATATTCATCAAATACAATATAGTCTTCCTAATTATGCTACTTGTTTTTCCTAAACATTAGATTGACCCTGTTCAGACAACACGCTAAGCTACAGTGGTTAAGCATTTTGAGCTAAATATTATGGCTTAGCATGTCATGTGAAACACACCCTAGCGTATCGTGTGGACCATTACTAACCATGGTGGCTACATAACCATGGTTTAAACACGCTCACTAACCTGCAAAAGGGTTAGTAGCCTAACCATGGCTTAGCATGTTGTCTGAACAGGCCCACTAAAAGATTTTGCAGACTCAAGGCTGCCTCAAGAGCAAAGTATTTTTTGTAATTGCAGGGAAAAGAGCTAACAAAAAGCAAAGTGTTGCAAAACGTTTACATTTATATTATATTTTGGAGTTTATGGTGGTATAGAGAGGCTTGCTTGGCAAATTTTGTCCAGACAGTGGAATTCTAACTTGAGAAGAAGGTATGTCTCCCACAGATGATATGATATAATGTTCTTCCCTTGCCATTACAGACTTGCTTGCTGAATTCCTTCTCTTCAAAGTGAATAGAGTGATAATTCAGAAATGTAATCCAATACACTGGGTTGTATTTATTTATTTAAACATTAGTATCCTGTCCTATATCATTGGGATCTGAGGGCAGTGTACTGATAAAATCAAACAGTATAAAACAATAAATAATGTTTTTAAAGTAATTAAAAACAATTAAAACTACATGCAGCTTTAGCCCTCAAAGGCTTTGATAAAAAAAACATATTTTAACTTGGCACCGAAACAAAGTCAGGGCCAGTCGGGCCTCCAAGGGGAGGGCATTCCACAACTGAGAAAAAGCCCTCTCCCATGTCCCACCATAATGTATGTCTCGCATTGGTCAGCAGTGTAGCTGATGCATTTTGCACTAGCTGCACTTTCCGAGTTGTCTTCAAGGGCAGCCCCACATAGAGTGCATTGCAGTATTCTAATCGGGAAGTTACCAGCGCATGCACTATTGTGGCTAGGTTGTCCCTGTCCAGGAAAGGCCATAGCTGGCAGATCAGACAAAGCTGGCCCCAAGTACTCCAGGCCATGGAGACCACCTGAGCCTCCAGTGACAAGGATGGATCTAGGAGTACTCCCAAGCTATGCACCTATGCCTTCAGAGGGAGTTCAACCCCCATCCAGGACAGGTCGCTTACCCAATTCCCAGACTTGGGAACCACCAATTCACACGCTTCCATCTTACCAGCATTCAGCTTCAGTTTATTGGCCCTCACCCAGCCCATTACAGGCTCCAATGTTAGTCCTACTTAAATGGAACTTAAGTTAGACTATCATTGGATACAACCCAATACATCAATTTTTGGCTCCTTGCAGGTCATCGTTCAGCACTAAGCACCCAGACCAAGAAGTAAGCCACGCAAAAGTACAATAAAATGCCTGATGTGTTCTGGAGCTTGGTGTGTGTGTGTGTGTGTATTGGTATATATATATATCTCCTTTTGATTAAAAAAAACTTAATAAACTGAAATTTTAATTTGTAATTATTTCTATTTTCTGTTAACCCAACAAAAGGGTTAAATGCTGAGAACACAAGAAAAAAGATTAAATACCAATACGATAAAGTGGAAGGGAGAAGGATTATGTACGCCTTGGGTTCCTTGGAGGAAAAAAATGCGGGATATAAATGCAAAAAATAAATAATTAAAAAAACCACTAGAGAGGCCACTCTCTAAAGGAAGTCGCTAGATTTTATTTATTTATTTATTTATTTATTTACATTTGTATATCGCCCCATGGCCGAAGCTCTCTGGGCAGTATATATAAGATTAAAACAATTAAAACAATATACAAAAATTAAAACAGCAAAACCATACAATATACACATAATATACACATACATTTAAAACTACTGTAATAACTTTAAAAAGCTGTAAACCTAAAAATAAAACAAACCCAGGCTCATCAGATATTGCTAAATGCCTGAGAGAAGAGGAAAGTCTTGACCTGGCGCTGAAAAGATAACAATTTTGGCGCCAGGCAAGCCTCATCAGGGAGATTGTTCCACAGTTGGGGGGGCCACCACAGAGAAGGCCCTCTCCCTTGTTGCTGACCTCCGAGCTTCCCTCGGAGGAGGCACTCGGAGAGGGGCTTAGATGTTGAACGTAGTGTTTGGGTACGTTCATGTCGGGAAAGGTGTTCCGTCAGGTATTGTGGTCCCAAGCCGTTTAAGGCTTTATAGGTTAAAACCAGCACCTTGAATTGGGCTCAGAAACATATAGGCAGCCAATGCAAGTGGGCCAGAGTAGGTCTTATATGCTCGAACCTTCTGGTCCCAGTTATCAATCTGGCCACTGCATTTTGCACAAGCTGCAGCTTCCGAACAGCTTTCAAAGGCAGCCCCACGTAGAGTTCATTGCAGTAATCTAACTTGGAGGTTACAAGAGCATAGACAACTGAAGCCAGGTTATCCCTGTCCAGATAGGGGCGTAGCTGGGCCACCAGCAGAAGTTGGTAGAAGGCACTCTGTGCCACTGAGGCCACCTGAGTCTAAAGTGACAAAGATTGTTCTAGGAGAACCCCCAAGCTACGAAACTGCTCCTTCAAGGGGAGTGCAACCCCATCCAGAACAGGATAGTTGCCCTTCCTCCTTCAAATTCCACCCCTGATATTGTCCTTTGCCCCTTACAATTAACCAAACCAGGTAACAAGCTTCCGCAGGTGAAAAAAAATCTGTCTAACTCACCCGAAGTTTATAGCTTTCTCCAATCACAGAAGATATTATCTTGTTCATGCTATTTTCAATCTGTCTTCTCATCTTCGGATGCCGAGTATTCACAACCAAAGCATATGTTTTTTCTAATAAAGGATTGGAAAGTATCACTACTGTATATAACCTGACATTAGCATAATATTTCAGATGCTATTCTCATCTAATTAGATAGATCATTCCCCTCCCCTGAATTCCATCCCAGATAGATATTGTCTTTTGCCCCTTACAACTGCACGCAAAATTGTTTTGCCAGAGTTTTCTTCTCTCTAATGGGTTGCTGTACCCATTGCAAAGTTAGCAAGTGTTACAAAGTTATGCATCTTTTTTTATTTGTGAATTTCTTGAATGAAGGCACTCTTACAGTTTGGACTATATTAGAGACCATAGTTGTCTGCTTGAAAATGATATAATCTGGCCTTTGATCTGAATTCATTCATGCCACTTTACACCAACTATCGATTTAATTCTTTACTGTAAGTTATGCAGTCCAATATCTACACGTTAAAGATAGGTGTAGCCACACATACCTCTTGAAAAATTATATTTCATTCTGATGTTTATGAAGAACACCAGTGGCCGACCCAGTATAGCTTCTCTGTAGTTTTTATAGTCATAATGGGTGTTCAGTTCCACATGCCTGTTCAGGAGAAGAAAGTTGTGTGTTAGACATTCGGATTGCAAGTAGATGGCTGCAACAGAGAAAGGAGAATCAGTAGAAACACTAGTAGGGAGAAGATATAGTCCTCCTCCCCAAAAGAATTGCAGATCCTTCTTCTTATTCCAGAAAAATATAAATGCAGCAAGAACAATTGTGTGGAGGAAGGGGAAGACGCATCAACAGGGAGCCAATTTGTATTAGGGAATAGCGAGGCTGTGTCATGTTACCTTTGTCCTGCCACACAAGTTCAACCAAAATCCATCGCCTTAACTTTCCACCACCCACTAGTGCAAGGGGTATAGCTGCAAGAGGGGACCTCTCCAAACATCACTCAGGGCAGTATCCAACTCTGTCATTCCGTTAATGCAAATCACATTGCGCTAGCAGAAACTAGGTTCTGAACTATGCGCAAGAGAAAATTCAACTAAAGTCGTGCTTGCGCAAGCACAGTTGCACAAGTAGTTGTGCATTATGCTTGTGCAAGCTATTGTGCAACTGCTTGCAAAACCAGTTGCGCAAGCATAACAGGCAACAGCTTGCACAATGGAAAGATTCAGCAGAGCTCCATTAGTGCTATTTGAATTTGTGGAATGACACCATTGGATACTGCCCTCAGTGTTTTAGTAGCAGTCTGCACATCTTATGTCCACCACAGGACAGCAATGAGTAAAATGTGGATGTAAGTGTTGATTTGATTTGCTCATATAATAATATAGAAGGTTGGTTTCCTTTGCGACCTAATGTTGGGCAATGGAATATTATGCTGAAGATAGCATATTTTCTTGGCGACCATGTTGAATATTGTGTTTTCAAGCAGTTCTTTAACATGATCTGTGAAAAATACTGCTTCTATGCTACTTTGGATTTTGCCCTAAATGTACAAGGATGTATTGTGCATACATGCTCTAGTTGCTAGATGTGTGTGGGGAGGAAGGGGTGCGTGTGTGAGAGAGAGACACACACACACTAGCCAGCCCTGTCTTTATAGTCCACTCCACGGGTGACTTGGGCAACATGCTAATAGTCATCCATGGAGTAGGCTATAAAGGCAGGGTTGGCTATTGCTCTCTCCCCACACTCCACCCCAGCAAGGGAAAACAAATTGGAGACTTCCAAAGCGCTTCCCAGATGGGATTATTTCCCCGGCCTATAGAGCCCCACTGGGCAAGAGCGGCAGGGATTTCTGTCACTCTTACCTCACGACTGTGTAGGCATAGGAAATAATCAACGGAGCCCTCAACACAACACAGTGATCAACAGTTGGTCAGATAATCAACTCTGCACACCATTGATTATTTATGTTGTTTATTTCTAGAAAATAATCAACTGTGGTGTGTTTTTTTCCTGGCAGATGACACAATAGTCAATGGTGGACTATTTAGTCTACCGTGGACTATTTAATCAACTGTTGACTATTGTGTCATCCGAACCCAGTCAGAGAGAGAGAAAGAAACACACACACCTACATGTGTGTCCACCAACCCACCACTGCATTTGGCTTTCAACACCAAAAGGCTTGCTTGTTATAGTATATTTACTAAGTTCTTTAAAAAAATATTCAGAATTTTTTAAAATACTGCTCATTAGTAGTGTTGCCAAAACCTTTAAAACAAAACATGGGCTGCCTCTACAAGAGAGGTTTAATGCTCTTTCAAGGCGCTTAAATTTTTTTACCTCTACAAGAACGGAGCGCAAATCGGGCGTAGAGGCGCGTTATCTGTCCAATTATGCGCATTACCGAATGCGCGTTAAACAGCGAGTTTTATTTTGCTCCGGCCGTTAAAGCGCATTTTGCCTATGTGAACAAGCGCTTATGCGCATTAACTACTTGTAAAGCGCATTTTGGTCATCCCTTAATGCGCTTCGCCGCCTCTCGCTGCCTCTCGTGCAGAGGTATTAGGCGTAAATGCGCTTCAGCGATTATGCGCATAATCGCCTAACCAGGTGCAAAAGTGAATCCTTGTAGAGGGGACCTAAGTCATTTATAGCACATCAGCTCAGGACTTCCCAATCATAATTGATTGGCTGCAATTGTTTTGCTACAGTTGTTTTAAGGCCATTTTGGAGTGGACCTCAAGTTATACCCAACTACCAGAGACAATATCCATTTTTTGCCTCATCTGGCAGAGAACAAGAATTAGACAGCAATAGGTTTCAGTTTTAGATTGCAAGAATTTGACTGATATAGCCATGATTCCAGTACTGTCAATATGCTTGTTTCTGAAGTGCCTTAATCAACATATGTCTTTATAGATCAACAGATTATTCCTATAAATCTTTCCAGAGCAAACTACCATTTAAACAATGGCCCACAGCTTATGGTATAAGCCAAGTAAAAGTACTGAGTTTCAAAAACTGAAGTTTTCCTCCTTTCCCTCTAGAAAGGACAGAGAGAATAATTGCTGTCATGAAAGAAACACCACAAGAATGTTCTAGTCAATAGGTAGGCAACCCAATGCCCTCCAGAGGTTTTAGACTACAACTCCCACCATCCCTGCCCATTGGCTGTGCTGGGTGGGATACCAGATCCCCTCTGTTCTAGTTTATTCACATTTTTCATCTGTGACTTTTATATATAATGGTCTCAGTAAGCCAGCCTTTTGCAGAACATAGAAACAGACTTCGCAATGTCAAGAAATCCAATTCTAAAATTAGTTTGTGGCCTGATTAAATGTTAAATTTTAAATCAAATTTTCTTACTATTTTGCTTGTTTTTCAGCCTGTGCATGGAATTAGCTTGACTGTTGAAATAGAGCCAATCTTTATCTAGGACAGCCTTTGACAACCTTATGCCCTCCAGATGTTTTAGATTACAACTCCTAGCATTCTTGACCACTGGCCAGGCTGGCTGGGGCTGATGGGAGTTGAAATCCCAAACATCAGGAGGGCACTAGGTTGGAGAGGGCTGATCTAGGATGTTCAGCCACACTATTATTTTTGAAGGGCCCAGTTTGCGTCATGAGGCAGGAATTACCACATCTCCTGTTTTGAAGACTATCCCTTTTCAGTTTTGCAGTTTGTTAAAACAAAAACAGCATAATAAAAAGGGTATTACATGTGGTTAAGGATGTGTCAAAATTTCCCTTTCATAAATCCATGTGTTCTGGAATTTTAGGTTTCTGCTTCTACTGAGAGTTTAATTTAAACTTTATTCCAAGAACAATCTTCAAACCACTTACTTAGGCATAGGCCCAGTGAAGTAAAGTGGACAGGTCAACAGCAAGCTGGAGAAGCACAGATTTATGAGTCGCTGAAAATGTAATCCATGGCTTGGCTTATACAGTAAGCCAATCTTCTCCAACCTGATGCCCTCCATATGTTTTGGACTACATCTTCCATCATCCCCACTGGCCATGCTGGCTGTTTTATCATTGCATGGGATATTATTGTGTGGATTTTATCATGCATGCGGCCTTGGGAGGGCTTTTTGCTCTTAAAGGCAGCCTAAAATATTCTAATTCCTGAGTGGGCAACTTTGGGTGGCCCAGGGTCCATTTTTAACCCCCTACCCCCATGTGGTGTACTCTGAGGTACCACAAGACGCCCCCCAAAAATGGTCTCAGTGCTTCAGAGAACGAAACAGGCCAATTTTAGCTTGTTTTGAAGCTAAATTTGACCCATTTTACACTCTGTAATGTTAATGTGGCCATTTTTTGGTGTAAAAAAGAGAGAGAAAACATTGGCCATGGAAGAGGCCTCACTGAGGGCTGCACATATGGCCTACAGGCTGCTTGTTGCCCACCCGTTCTAAATCAATAAAGAGTGGCTGGAGCCAGGAGTAGGGGATGTGGTGTCCTCTAGATGTTTTGGACTCCAACTCCCATTATGCCTGACCACTAGCCAGGCTGGCTGGGGCTTATGGGAGTTGGAGTCCAAAACATCTAGAGGGCACCACAACTCCTACCCCTGGCTTAAGCTAATGCCAAGTCTCTCTCATGATTTCAGACACCAGAACTTTAACAAAAGTCATCGCTCACATCCTGTGTGTCTTCTACATAATTTGTGCACCAAGCTGAATCTTGATTAGCCTGACCGAGCTAGTTTTGTGTTATCTTTCAAAAGAGATTACACAGACATTTAAGACTCCTGGACTATATAGAGGTAACAGAACATGTGTGGGGTGGTGGTGGAGGAAAGTGAATGCAAGAATGTGTTATTATTAGAACGTATATTGATCAATCTGTTTATTTATTTACTGCATTTCTATACTGCCCAATAGCTGAAGCTCATTAAACACAAATGAAATTATGCCCCATATATGAAAATGCCCTTAGCACCATGGAAGTTAAGTAAATCAGTTTGAAGTTCAAATGCTCATCTTTTATTTCACCCAAAAGCTTAAACCAGCATAAGGTAGATCTGTGCAGCTCTCCTCCATGGACACTGTGGCTCAGGCACATTTACTTCGTTAATAATCCCCCAAACTGGAGTAAAGATAATGCAGAGAAAATATGCATATGCTAGATCAGCCTTCCCTAACCTGACACTCTCCAGATGTGTTGGACTACAAATCCCATAATCTTCTAACTAGATAGCTGTGGATTATGGGAGTTTTAGTCCAATATATCTGAAAGGCACCATGTTGGGGAAGGCTGCCCTACCATACATCTAAAGTAATTCTTTGGATCCCAGCCTATATAAACATAAACCAACAGTTTACCATAGTCATTTATAAGCTCTCTTTAAAATATTATAAGCAAACCGCCAGAGGCTGAGCCCTTCAGGAAGTTTTAAAAAATAAGTAATAATAATAATAATAATAATAATTATTATTATTTATAACCAGCCTCTCCCTCTGGATCGAGGCAGGGAACAACAAAAAATAGAAACACAAGGACCACAAAATAGATCAAATATTTAAACAAATAAAAACTAATACATCAAATAAAAACATTTTAAAATTCAACTGGGTAGGCCTGCAGGAAGAGTTCAGTCTTCACGGCTCTCTTAAATTCATGAAGACTGCTAATTTGTTGAATCTCCTCCGGCAGGCCATTCCACAGTCTGGGAGCAGCAGAGGAGAAGGTCCTCTGGGTAACACTCGTCAGCCTAGTTCTGGCTGATTGGAGTAAATTCTTCGCAGAGGACCTGAGTGTGTGGGGCGGATTATATGAGAGAAGGCGATCCCGCAGGTAACCTGGACCAAACCATGTGGGGCTTTAAAGGTAATAACCAACACTTTATACTTTGCCTGGAAACTGATTGGCAGCCAATGAAGTGATTTTAAAATCGGTGTAATGTGGTCACCCCTAGGTGTACCCGGTGACCAAACTGGCCACCATATTTTGAACTAGTTTAAGTTTCCGGACTAGGCACAAAGGTAGCCCTATGTACAGTGCACTGCAGAAGTCGAGCCTTGAAGTTACCAGTGTACAAAGTAGTGAACAAAGAGACATATACAATTGGTTTCATTTTGCTTATCAGCCTTTTAATCAGAGTATGTTCTTTAACAAAGGACTGGCATGAGACGCTGACAGAAGCAAACTAAATGTTGCATAAAAAGCAACATTATTCTGCTTACATAAGTAAATCAGTTCAGACACAATGTGGTTACAGTTACTTCTTTAAAAATTGCCTGCTAAGGTTTAGACTTATAGCAGCTTTTTCCCCACTGCAAAGGTAGGGGACCTATTAAGATGGTCTCCCCCAGAGGGTAATGGATCCAGATGGTTGCCAGAGGACTCTGAGGAGGTTTCCGGCTGCTATGGCTGGCAGTCCTGTCAAAACCCTGGTTGATCTGTGGAATGCAGAAATGACCTGGGTGGTTGAGATGATTGCTCCTGAGCCCCCTCACTAGAGTAGACCTCAAATTGCTCTGTGATATACCCCAGAGCTGAGAGTGGTGACACAGAACAGGACACGGCTTGAGTGCCGATGGACAAAAACTCCTAGTGGATGCAATCAAACACTGGTATGTGCCTTTCAGGAGGTAGATTCAGGAGCAGCGTTAACTCAGTGTGGGTTGTTGTTGGACCATGGGTGATTGAGTTGTTGAACCATAGGTGGTCATACATGCTTTCTGCAGTGTGGGTTATTGTGTTGTCTGAACGCAGCACATTTTCCACAGCTTGTTAATAATGGAGTATGGTTTCCCCCCCCCCCCCCAAACAAGCCACCTTGAGAACCCATGGCTTGTTGTTGAATTGTTCAGGGTGGCTTGTTAACATAGTTAACATAGTTAACGAGCAACCCTACAGAACCCACACAGTGTTCAGACATAACATGATAACCCATCCTGCAGAAAATGTGCTGCATTCAATCAACACGATAGCTCATAGTAGGTTAGCATGTTGTGTAAACCCAGCCAATATCTTGCTGCCTGTATTGAATCCTCTATCTGCCAGGCAGTGAAGATTCTCAAAGTCAACTTGGGGTTATTACATGCCAGCCCCCATCTGAGGCCTGCTGTAATACATTTGCTAGGGACTTCCAAGATAAAATCTCTTGCATCCATCGGGACTCAGACTCCAGTGTTATAGCAGGTGAATGAGGTGAGATATCCAGAATACAGCCTTGTTTCAGTTGGTACAGCTCAAGGATGTTGATAAGGTGGTTGGACAGGTTCGTATAACCATTTCTGTACTGAATCCTTGCCTCTCTTGACTTAAAAAAAACCAGCAGGAAGAGAATAGCTGGTTGGGCCAAGGAGGTGATTAATGCCTCCTTGTGAGAGGGAATGGTCCGGGTCACCTTAAAGAAGTGGTGGTAAGACCACTCCTGAAGAAATCACCCCTAGACCTGGAAAATCTTAATAATTATAGGCCAGTGGCAAATGTTCCATTCCTGGGCATGGTCCTTGAGTGGGTGGATGCAAACCAGCTCCAGACACTCTTGTGTGAGACTGATAATCTGGATCCATGTCAGTCAAGGTTCAGGCCTGGTTTAGACACGGAAAAAGCCTTGGTCACCCTATATGATGACCTATAAGACAGGGGGAATGTGACCCTGTTGATTCTCTTTGAGCTCTTGACAGCTTTTAATACCATCAGCCATGGTATCCTTCTGGGACAACTGTCTAAACTGGGAGTGGAAGGCATTGCATTGCAGTGGTTTCACTCCTACTTGGAGGGTCAGCTACAGCAGATGGTGTTTGGGCAACATTGCTCAGCCCCATAGATTCTCCAGTATGGTGTTCCACAGGGGTCAGCTCTGTCCCTCATGCTGTCCAACATCTGCATGAAACAGCTGAGTGCGGTCATCCAGAGTTTTGGGGTGTGTTGTCATCATTCTGCTGATAACATGCAGCTCTACTTCTCCTTTTCATCTTCATCAGGTAAAGCTGTGGACGTGCTAGATCAGTGTGTGGCTGCAATAATGGACTGGATAATAAACTGAAGCTCAATTCAGACAAGACTGAGATGCTGTTAGTGGGTGGTCCTTCTGACTGAATGGAGGGTGCTCAACCTGTTCTGGATGGGGTTGCACTCCCCCTGAAGGAGCTTGGGGGTTCCAAGGAGCTTGGGGGTTCCCCTGGAGCCACTTGTAGGTCAGGTGGCCTCAGTGTCATAGAGTGCCTTCTACCAACTTCAATTGGTGGCCCAGTATGCCCCTATCTGGACAGGGATAATCTTGCTCCAGTTGTCTATGTTCTGGTGACGTCCAACTAAGATTAAGCAATGCGCTCTATGTGGGACTGCCTTTGAAGATGGTTCCGAAGCTGCAGCTCATGCAAAACATGGTGGCCAGACTGATAATAGAGATTAGAAGGTCCAAACATATAAGACCAACTCTGGCCCATTTGCACTAGCTGCCTGTATGTTTCCAAGCCCAATTCAAGGTGTTAATTTTAACATACGAAACCTTACACAGTTTGGGACTGCAATACCTGATGGAGCACCTCTCCCGACTTGAACCTACTCATACACTACATTCAGCATCTAAGGTCCTTCTTTGGGTACCTCCTACAATGGAGGCTTGGAAGACAGAAACAAGGAAGAGGTC
The DNA here is from genome assembly GCA_029215795.1 of Anniella stebbinsi. Classification (NCBI taxonomy): domain Eukaryota; kingdom Metazoa; phylum Chordata; class Lepidosauria; order Squamata; family Anniellidae; genus Anniella; species Anniella stebbinsi. The sequence continues at coordinate 63,909,858 of JARDYH010000001.1, read as the reverse complement.
CTTATCAGTGGTGCCCCCCCCATCTGTGGAATGATATTCCTGATGAGGCCCACCTGGCTCCAGCATTGTTATCTTTTCGGCACTAGATTAAAAGCTTTCTCTTTTATCAGGCATTTAGCCTGAGATAATCAGGTCCTGGATTTGTCTTATGGCTGACCGCTTAGAGGTTTTCTTTTAGATATATGTTGTCTCTGTGTCTACTGTCTGTTTGTTTTTATGCAAATGGTTTTTAATCTTTGTAAATGGCCCAGACAGCTTCGGCTATGAGGCAGTATAGAAATGTAATAAATCATCATCATATCATTTGTTAAGACAAAGCTGTTTTTTCTAGCAGAACAAATTTACTCCATTCCACAACATATGACATGACTTCAGCCATTCAGAGAAATATGTTTCACTGAATGGCTGAACACACTACATAGCCCCTAAACGAGAAGTGATTTACCACTAAAATTGCTAGTATCTTGCATGAACACAGGCAAGTAAGAAAGAAAAGCCAGATTCATCTTCCTACCTAATGTGGTGGTTGGAATATGTAAGCTGGTGTTGCAGGATGGTAGGCATACACATGAAAAATTGGATGGGTGGTACACATGCTTCCATGAATCATTGTTCTGGCTGAACCAGTCATGCTATTTATTTGCTGAAAGTGATTAATTTGTAATGTGCTAGCCATGAGTTAGCCTATGCTAAGATTATGCAATTTCTTAAATGGTAGCTGCAAGGCAATGGACAACCCAAATTACTACTTGCTTTTTAAAATGCTACCTAGGAAGACAGAAGGTCTAATTTTTCAGCATTATCACCAGTAACCAAGCATGAATTTCTAACCTGTTTTATTTTAATGAAAGCCCTTCCTCCCGAATAGACAAGTTTGCCTATAAAAATATGCATATACATCTGAAGCCTCATCTTCCCAAATGGGTAGCTCAGGGCGGCTTTGGGTTTTGTTAATTTTATTTATTTAAAAACATTTTTATAGAGCCACCTCGCCATTTCTGGCATCGTGGCACTTTACAATAATACATAAAACAATTTTGATTAAGAACCTTAAAGCCATATTAAAATTTAAACCATCCCTCCCCCAAACTCTTGTGAAAATAAGAACTCCTTACAAGCATATATCTAAATTAATCTCTTCCTACACCCGTACTCCATCCCTTTGCACTACTTTGGATGACAAAAGCAATTAAGGATTTTGATGAAATAACTCTCCTCCTCCACTCATTCTTCATCTCCTGTTCCCAATCCACTAAGGTAAATATTTATACTGCAGCAATATAAATTAGATCTGCAGGGGCATTACTATACAGCACCTACGCAGATCAGTGGACGATTCAGGATGGAGAGGAGAGGGAGAGACACATTATGTATAGCCATGCAAATACTGAACAAGCCCATTTGTGGCAAGGAAGTTGAAATTACATAGGGTGCATTCAGTTTTATATTGTGGTTTTAAGCTTTGATATTGAGCTCCATCATATGGGGGGAAATCATGTTTCCCTACAACCTAGTACCGTTGCTCTCTCCCCGCTTCACTTCCACATTAGGAATGAGCTCCAATTACACGGGAAAGTGTGCAGAGACCACATGGCCCCAATAGAACAATGGAAACAGTGCCCTTTATAGCAGAACTTTCCTGCACACAGCAGGAAATCCCAAAAAATCTCAACTTATTAAAAAAAAAGTCGGGTTTTCTGAGGCTATTTTAAAATGGGAAAACTGGCAAATGGAGTGGGAGATGCAGGGCAGGATCGGTGCAAAGAACTGTGAGTGGCCAGTCATGAGCGTGCAATAAACCGCTCGTCTGATGATCCTCATTACAGTTTGTGCTGTACTTATGGTTTTAACTTTATGAACTGCCCAGAGCGCTTCGGCTATTGGACGGTATAGAAATGAAATAAATAAACAAACCAGGGAGAAATAGGGCAGGCTGTGAAATAGATGGGTGTGTTTTATGTGCCAGTTTTCACTTTCTATCCATCTTCTAGGAAATGCTAGAAAGATTATGCTCAGTACATCATACATTTAAATCAGAGGTGCTGAACTTCTTTCAGCCTGAGGGCCGAATTCCATGTGAAAGAACTCTTGGGAGCCACATTCCAACAGTGGGTGGGGCCAAAGGCAAAAGGAGCAGGACCAAAATACAAGCCTGTTCTAACTTAAGGCTCTTACTGCCAGTCACTAAACCTTAGGAGAGGCATTTTAATCTTTTAGAATGAGGGAAAAACTGCACAAAAGCTGGGAAACAACCAGTCATTGGAAAGGGAGTGAGGTGGGGGGGGGGGGGGCGATCTTGCTGGCCAGATTGGGCTGCAGGCATTCCAGATATGACCCCAAACCTGACATTCTGAATCTCTGATCTAAGTAATAGTGGAAGTCCAATTAGTGTTTTTTTAAAAAAAATACAGAGCCAGGAAAATTGCCCAATTACTTTACTTTACATTACTTTTTTTCTCATGCTATAAAAGGAATTTGGGATGTTACCAAACAGTCCCTGCAAAAAATATTAGATTTCCCTAAAATGTAAGCATAACCCCATTTTGGATGGGGTTTTCTTTTTTTAAAAAAAATGGTATACAGACACACACAGGGTTTCAGCCAAACCCAGCAACCAGCTTTTAAATAAGCATTCAGATCAGATGAGTTTCCTTAGAGTAAAAGGTAACTGCACAGTTATATCACAGAGACGCCAAACCCTCTCTAGATAACATTCCAGACATTGCCCCACACCCAGTTCAAATCAGTTTTGTTCCTATACCTTAGGACAAACTACATGTTACGTTAGTGATACGGTTTGGCCTTGAGTGCAAATAGCTAGCTTGAAAAAATTAGGACCCTAGCATGGGGGGTTTAGGGGACTTTAACCCTTTACACCCCTCTGCAGTCTAGATTAGGCCTCTGTGTCTACTATCTGCATTGGGGGTGGGGGGAAGAAAGAGCCCACCATTCAGATCACAAGTTGGAACACTGCATCTACAACAGAACATTCCTGGAGGCTGGGATGCGCTCTCTGAAGGGCAGTTTCACATAGCTACTACCTGCGCCTTTACAGAGGAGTCAAAGCTCAGAGATACAGAATGTCTCTTTGCATGGAGAAGGGCTCATGTCTCTTATTACAAAATGAAGAACTTGATGGCAGAAGGAATCATATAAAATGAATACATAGATCAGTAGATATGCTTACTACAACTCCCATCAGCTCTGCCATGGTGGCTGCGGCTGATGGGAGTTGTAGTTCAAATAATCCGGAGGGTGCTGGGTCAAGGGAAAACTGAAATAAATAAATAATTCCAGCAATCAACTTGCTTGCTGTAGTGTTGGAATCCTATCTGCACCAAGTGTTGTACCACTATAAATAAAACTTGGGTAGCTTCTTTTTTCTTTCTCTCTACTTTACTATATGGTATGTGGAAAGGTCCTAGTATAACTGAATATCAAGAGCTGGTGAAAGTACCAAGGTTACACAGCAACTCTATGCACAACTCTATGCATAGGAAACATGCATAAGACTGAGCTGTAATAGAACAGCGCAACCCTATACATATCTGCTCAGACAGGTAAAGATGTATAGGACTTCAGCCCTAGCCAACAGCCCAGAAGTGCCTGGTTTTTATTTCACTTTGGCCAGGATCTTAGTAGGAAGCCTTATGAAAGCCACTTTCATTCAATCGCCCCGTCAGTTCCTTCGCTCTCCAGCATAACAACTCGCAGGGACCTGCCTTAAGGAGACAGGCGCCCGCCCTCCCTCCCTCCCTCCCCCCTCCCTGCCTGCCTCTCGTGCAGAGGTATTAGGCGTAAATGCGCTTCAGCGATGAAGCGCATAATCACTTAACCAGGCGCAAAAGCGAATCCTTGTGGAGGGGACCCCTGGCTGCATCAGAGGCGAGACAGTTCCACCACACTTCTCCTCCCATAAATATCTCATCCAGCAGATGTGGTACCTCAATTTGCTTATTTTGCTTTTCCTTTTACTATAATCACTATTAAAAATTAGAAGTATTTTTTTTTAAAAAAACCACAATAAACAGAACTACCTTAAATGCATTGGCAGAGAATCTGTAAGTGTCGTATTTTTCTTTTTAAAAATTGACCAAAAATGCAATAGATGCTCTCCCAGGGCTTCAAGTCTTGAGCTAACATTTTTGTTTTTAGTCGTCTTTCTCACTTGGCAGTCATCTAGTTGTGCTCATTTTGTGCACTTCCAAGGTTGGTTTTGTTCCAGAGTTTCAGAAACAGGCACCATGAACCACTACAAATACACAAGGCAGAGTTAGAGAGACAAGTCCTCTACTCTTTGGGATTACTTCTTCCCCATACTTTTACCAACTTTTCCACTTCAGACACACCATAGCTTCTCACCTCAATTCATCATCAGGGGGAAAATGTTTGAGAGACAGAGCATAGAAAATGTCTTTTGACGCAAAGCTTACGCAGCAAAAACGTTGGTAAATCTTTAAGGTGGTACAAGATCCTTCCTTGTTTTTAGCATGAGACACTGCCTCCCTACCCATGCGGGAGCAAAGTTTCATCTAGTCCAGAATTCTGTTTCCAATGACAGCCTCCGAGTCGTGCTTAAACAAGGCATGGGGAAAAATGCCATTCTGTGTTTGCCCTCAGCATCTGTTAATCCAGGGAGATAATACCGCTGAACAGGGAAGTTACCATTCAGCTATGACGGCTAAAGCTTTTGTTACTGTAGGATTCCACTTGACTTGCTAAGCATGACGTTACGCTACTATTGGAAAATCCTGAAACATTGGGTTGAGCAGAGATGAGCAGAAGGTGAATCAGGATCTACTGGATGAACCCTGGGTGCTAGGTCTGGGGTGGAACTCAGTGGAAAAGCACATGCTTTGCATGCAGAAGGGCCCAAGTTCAATTCTCAGCATCTCCAGATAGGACTGGAAAAATTCCTGTCCTGAAACACTGGCTGGTAACAGACTGTAAAGCTGACAGACTGACTGGCAACAGACTGGGAATTAATATGAGTATTAACTGGTTGCTTTGGATTAGTCGTTGTGCAGGTCTGCTGGCCAGTTTTAGAATTGTGGGTCTCTGATCTCTAGAAATGCAAACGTAAATGTGTCTAATAGGCCCATCAAAATGTACAGAATGCTGTGGGTAATTTGGCTATGTCCCCATAGCCAGTATTTTGCACTTACTTTCAGCAAATGAACTTCAGGATTCTAGTAACAAATAAATAAACGAGATTCCCACAAACACAACATTCTTTTCAAAGATAATAGCTTCCTTCTCCCTTACCTAATGCAGGGGAATAACTGATAGGCCTTCCCAATGCTTCAATTTCTAAGAAGGGAGCTGCTGAGACTCCAACCTACAGGAGATGCTATAGCTCACCACCCAGCAATCACAGCTAGCCTTCATATGTTTATATGTGTTGGGACGGGGAGAAGAGAAAGAAGACGCAAATCGCACATGCTCAAATGTACCCCTTTATTTTCTCTTCACGTGTTCCAACCTTCAGAACTGAAAAAGTAGTTCGGTGCTGCCCTGTGGAATTACAGCCTGGCAAAAAAACAGCAAAATAGCATTACCTCCCCAGTCAGGTGACAACATGAATAGTATGGAAATGAAGTTCTTTTACTACTGAAATTAGTTCAGAAGTAATTTACTTCTGATGCTTAAAGGAAAAAAGCAAGAGAGGACAAACTGGCCTCCTCCACACGAGACGTTTAATGAGCCACGAGACGTTTAATGAGCCTTGAAGGCTCATTATAAATTTTACCTCCACACCAGCGGAGCGCAAAACGGGCGTACAGGCGCGTTATCTCCCCGATAATGCGCATTTTCGAATGCGCGTTAAATAGCGACTTTTATTTTTCTCCGGCCGTTAAAGCGCATTTTCGCCGTGTGAACAAGCGATTATGCGCATTAACGTCTTCTAAAGCGCTTTTTGGACATCAATTAATGCGCTTCGCCGCCTCTCGCCGCCTCCCGTGCAGAGGGATTAGGCGTAAATGCGCCTCCGCGAAAATGCGCATAATCCCCGAACCGGGCGCAAAAGCGCATCCTTGTGGAGGGGGCCGTAGGCATCAACTGCTTAATCTCTTTTCCAATCCACCTCCATAACAAAGCATCCCACCTGCAGGAGCCAAAAGGTAACGATTTGCCCCCCTCCACCACCATGCACACACACCACACACTGACACTCACGGTTTCCTAACAGGCTACTTTGCTTCTGTAGTTTCATCAATCCAGAGCTCTTATATATTTGATACCAGTTCTGGTAGCTGGAAAAGTACTAGTCCTGCTTCTGATCTAAGATTAGTGATCGGGGTTTGGGCCCAAAATGAAGGTTGGTTCACCTTTATTTTCCCCGGCAGGGCTCCAATGCCTTGGCCAGCCACATGACAGGCAGCAATTCAGCAGGTGCAGTTTTTCCCCCTAGATGCAAAGATCTGCATCTGCCAAACCCACAAAAGGGGGATTGAGCCCCCTACCCCAGTATCCCCCGGCAAGTCATTTAAAGTCTGCCACCTCGCAATGGAAGGGCGGGAAGAGCTCCGTTACCTCTTGAAGTAGCCGGTGACCCTGCAATGCTGCTGGCCGTCCACGTGGAGGGAGCCGTCACTGATCAGCGTGAAGCCGCCGCCGGGCTGGCTGCTCGGCGGGCTCAGCACGGCCACGGTATCCCCTTGCAGCTGGAACAAGTCGGGCTGCAGGAGCAGCAGCTGGCGCAGCGGCAACACCGCCATCTCGCAATTGCATGTCCGAAGGCTCTGCAGCTCCCTCGAAGAGACGGAGGTCAAACTAGGCCGGACCGAGCCGGCCGGGCTAGGATCGGAGCCGCTCCAGACTGCCATGACGGCGGCGAACGCGGAGCAAAGCTAGAGGAGCAGCAGCAATTGCAACGCAGGAGGCAAAAGTCAGGGTTGGAAAGCGGCGGCCGCCGGGCCGAGGAGAAAAACACCACGGCGTAGCTCCGCCTCTGAGCCGCAAGGGAGGAGAAAAGGCGGAGAGAAGGCAACACGGCAGCAGCTACTCGCCTTTATAGATTACTTCGCGCAGGGGATGTGACTACCTAAGGGCCGCCGCAGAGCTGGCCATGGGCCTTCACCTACAAACCCAGCAATGAGCCATTTGGCATGGATCGTCCCAGTCGCCTCCACCCTCTGTGGTTTTTCCCGCTCTCTTAAGTCATTGGTCCCATGGGCGCCTCCAGATGGAGGGCGCCTTAGCGTCAGCGCGACCAACTCGATGGCACACCATATGGCTTATGCCGCCTTGACATCCCGTGCTGAACTCAGGGCCTAAGAGCCAAGGTACACGTTACGCTAACCGCGCAGCGTGTCGCTGAAACTTGTCTTTCTTTTTTTTAACTCCAGTGTAAGCGTGCATGGCCCCGTTTTCCTCCGAAATACCGCCCTTCCCGTGTGAAATTTTTTTCCCATTGGATTCCAGCCTTAGTTATATGCGCCATTAACGTAATATGTAGTTTGGGCCTAATGCTGCGTGTTAACATGTATGGGGGGGGGGGGCATTGGGAAGGCCCTTCACACTTTTATTTAGTTTGAATAAAAAGTCAGTTGGGTGAGAAAACAGTTAACAGCAATCTTTCCCCCCTGTTCTTCAGTCTGGAAAAGACCAGCCTCAGGAACCTACATGGAACACGGTGAGGCAACCTACTGGGACAAAGCACAAAAGGAAACTTTCTGTCAAACTATGTCCATTATTATCAATAATAATAAAAGAGTGTGTACATCTGCCTGTCCATCTGCAACAAAGCCAAGAAACCCAGACATCTTAAACTTGCTATCTATACTTAGCGGACCTGAGGGGTGTGAACCTCCAGGGTTTTTGTTTTTGTTTTTTTAAGCACATTATTTAATTTATATTAATTTAAATGTGTCCATGTAGTTGAAGCCTGCAGTAACATCTTCACCCACTAGGGAGAAACACCTCTAACCAGCACGTATCTTTGTAGTCCATACAACCTGGGGAGATTAGTAGGCTGAGGGACAGAGGTCCCCTCTACAATGATTCGCTTTTGCGCCTGGTTAGGCGATTATGCGCATAATCGCAGAAGCGCATTTACACCTAATCCCTCTGCACGAGAGGCGGCGAAGCGCATTAACAGATGTCCAAAATGCGCTTTACAAGTAGCTAATGCGCATAAGCGCTTATTCACACAGTCAAAATGCGCTTTAACGGACGGAGCAAAATAAACCTTGCGATTTAACGCGCATTCGATAATGCGCATAATCGGGGAGATAACGCGCCTCTACGCCCGATTTGCGCTCTGTTCTTGTAGAGGTAATTTTTTTAATGCGCCTTGAAAGAGCTTTAAATGCCTCTTGTAGAGGCACCCAGAGTTACATGGCTGCCCACTGCTGTGGGGCTGCCCCACCTTTGGAAAATGGAGTAAATAGATGTCTCCTTCAGGGGGCTTTAAGGGTGCACCATGGCAGTGGTGCGTCTAGGGATATCAACAGGCATAGCTTTACTTGGAGGAGGCAAGCACAATGACCTGGTTGCACAATGCAGATGGATCATTGTGGGCTTATTGCACATAACCCACAGTAAGTAGCACAGTTATGTGAAGATTGTTTAACCCTTGAATAACCCATGATGATCAGGTTTACATGACACTGCTCAACCCTGATCACCCCAGTCAGGGGGCGGGGGGGGGGGGGGAAAGAGGTACATATTCAAAATGGTGACTGCACATGCCTGGCATGCATCAGGGCTCATTGTGGATTCACATGATATAGCTGGCTCATTGTGGGTTAAATAACCAGCTCAAGTTATCCAACTCTGACAGTGATGTAAATTTCCTTGTATCAAACTATGGGATTCTCCAACCCATATGAGGCTAATTCACTAATTCACTTTCACTAATACTTTACATCACTTGAAGCTTTAGTGAGCCATAAATATCTACAATGTCTAATTTTTATGAATTAGTGACTGTGAAATAGTCATGAATAAACTCTGGATCAGCTTTCCCCAGCCTAATGCTCTTCAGATGTGTTGGACAGCAACTCCCAATATTCCAAGCCAACATGGCCATCTTGTCTGGGAATGATGGGAGTTTCAGTCCAACACATCTGGAGGACTGAAACTGGGGAAGGCTGCTGGGCTATAATCAGAGATTGATCTAACCATTTTTTGCTTGGCGTATCACGGGCTCTGATGCTGCTCTGGATTGGTTTGTCTAAACATTCCGGTTGAATGTACCCTACAAAATGTGTGCCAGCTGCCTGTGTAAGGGGCAGGACTCCATACGGTGGCGCAGTATGGAGTCTTTTCACAGCATACGCTGGGTCTCAGCACTGCAAGCAGAGCTACCAGTAACATTTTAGTGTGAAGTGTATGCTATGATAATGGACGCGTGCACACCAACAGCCAAAGAAGGTTGTTGAAAAAGGGTAATGGTAGTTCTGTCATGGCCTACTCTACCAATCTTAGGTTGCTCACTTCACATCTTAGGGTTCCCTCCTTATCGAAAGTACATAGGCATACATTAGGAGTGCAGGACCTTTAAAATTGCCTGTCGCGAGGCCCACTGCAGGCCCGATGACATCATGCCAGGGTCACAGCCACTGATGTCATCACCCACCCCTACTTTTCCCCCTCTCTCTCCCCTTGCTGCCTCTCCCAGCATGGAGGAGCAGCTGCTACTCCCAGCTTGGGCTGAATCCCTGGCTTTACGTGGCATCTTGTATCCCCATGGTTACCATGCACCAGATCAAGCTTCTCAACTGACACCAGGATGAGCAGATGTTCTTCTTGCTACCAGCAGAATTCCAATCATCATTATGTTATCCTCCCAGCTTTTTTTCATGCCTGATATGTGGCAGTAATTTTTAGTTTAAAGGACTGTTAAAACATAAGTGCAGCACCAGCCTATCCAGTATGGACTTGCAAAGCACTATTGAGGTTTTCCAGGGCTGCTGTGCCTCTTATTAGAAACTTCCTTCCTGATCAGTGCTACCCATCGTTACCATTGAATTACTGATGAATTCCCTGCATGTTCCCTGCATGAGGGGGTTGAGTGTTAGACCTTTCCTCTCGTGAGTGTTTTTATTTTATAGGAAAAAATAGAGCAATTTCACTACAAAAGAAAGCCAGTCTGATGTAGTGGTTAGAATGTAGAGCTAAGTCCATGAAGACCCAGTTTCAAATCGACCTGTTAGGGACAAAGCTCACTGGGTAACCTTGGGTCAGTCACCATCTTGTAGCCTAGCCTACCTCACAGGGTTCTTGTGAAGATGCCATTGGTGGGAAAGAATAATGTATGCTACCCTGAGTTCCTTGGAGGGTGGGATAAGAATAGAATTATTACAATCAGTTGCAAGGACTCTTACAATAGACATGTGTAACAAATAAGTCTTATGAAAGCAGTTACTGAATCTGCAAAGTTGTTTTGCCAATCCATAGAACTTTTATTGCAAAACTTTCTGCAGGCAGAACAGAAAGTTTTTTAGTGTGACCTCTGCTTGACTTCAGTTTGAAAAATGAAATGAATGCATCGCCTTTAGATTTGAATTCCCCTTTGGGCTCTTTTAGTATTCGAGATATAGAAATGTGTGCCCTTGTTGCAGCTCTGATTTTAAATTACCACGGATACTTTTATAGTGCAACTGATCTCATCTATTTGACTGTGCTCCATTTATGGATGAAACATTCACAGATATAACCAAATTGTGCTAATGAACGTGTGTGTGTTGGGGGGGGTACAAGCTGTGCTTTGAAGACCATTAAAATTTCTGTTTGAGATAACATGCTCCAAAGACAGAGTACATACATACCTGAGAAATCCTAAAAGAGTAGTACAGGTACATATATCTCTATGACCTAATCATTCTTTAATGATTTGTGACTCCCCCCCCGTCTAAACATGCATAGGACTGCACCTTTACACAACTACTAAAAGTGCAAGAGCCCTGTGCTATTTTGTATCTGTCCACCCTCTCCCTCAAATCTCCTTGCACAATTTAAGTCCAATCTATTTGTTATAAAACAGAAGAGAGGTCAGAGTACTGAATTAAAGTCTCGTGCTTAATTGTGCATCTGCAATAGAGCACCCAAACCAGTGTACAGGACACTCATGGCTTGCACAGTAAAAGCCTTTGGCTTGAACGTCATCTAACTCCTGCACATGGTTAAATTCAGGGAATATGGAGTTGGCTTAAGAACATACGAAAAGTCATGTTGGATCAGACCAAGGGTCCATCTAGTCAAACATTCTATTCACACAATGGCCAACCAGCTGCCCATGAGAAAACTGCAAGCAGAATATGAGTGCAGCAGCACCCTCCCACCCATGTTCCCCAGCAATCGGTAAACATAGGCTTACTGCCTCTGATTTCTGGAAGTAGCATAAAGCCATCAGGACTAGTAGCAATTGATAGGCTTTTCCTCCAATATCAGAGACAGTAAGCCTATATACACCTGTTGCTGGGGAACATGGGTGGGAGGGTGCTGTTGCATCATGTCCTACTTGTGGGTCCCTGGTCAACAGCTGGTTGGCCACTGTGTGAACAGAATGATAGACTAGATGGACCCTTAGTCTGATCCAGCATTGCTCTTCTTGTGTGTTCTTATGTTATCCAGGAATTTGTCCAACCTCCTTTTAGAGCCATCCAAATTGGTGCCCATCACTGAGTTTTTGGCTCAGATGATGTGGCTGCCATTGATGAGACATCATCATCATCATCATCATCATCATCATCATCATCGTCACATCATGGACTTCCTTGCTTCTCTAATTCAACTTCATCTCAGCAAAACATAATCACAAGGAGGGCTTCTACCTTGAAATGCAGCCTAGAAATATTTTAAATAAATAAAATAGATTTTAGGGAGAGGGTTGACAGATATAAAAGAGGACTGGGCTCCTGCACCTGTAGTAGTTGTGTAAGGCGCAATCCTATGCATGTTTAGACTGAAAAAAGTCCTACAACAATTGGCTGGGGAATGCTGGGTGTTGTAGGACTTTTTTTGGTCTAAATATGCATAGGATTGCACCTTAAAGATGGAATTTTAGAAGGTGTCGCTTGTTAGGTAACAACCTCAGAGCCTGCTCCAAAATGACTGTACCCACCTGCTACATTACCACCAACTGCTCTGTGGGTAAGATTGCAGAAGATTGAGGCAGGCAGGCAAAGACAATCTCAGGGCCTGCTCCAGCCAGATTATCTCTCTCTGGATCATCTACCACCATCTGCCTTGTGGCAAGGAAGGATCCCAGAGGACAAGGAACCAGGCAAGCAAAGTCTACAGATGACACAAATAGAAAATGTTGAGCATTCTATTGTCAGTTGACTCCAAAAACCACCTGTGGTTTTTGTGTCATCTGAACGCAGCGTATCTCAAGCCTCCTCCAGCTGGATTCTCCCCTCCTGCTAGGGGGGGCATTACCAGTACTGCTCTGTGGGTAGGATTCCAGGAAGGCAAACACCACCTCAGAGCCTGCTCCGACCAGACTATCCCTCTCTCCAACATGGCCAACTGTCACCATCGGTTGTGACTTCTAAAAAATTGTTTGTTGTGATTTTATTAATGATTGTGGATGTTACTTGTAAGCTGCCTCAGAAGGATTGGCATCCTGAAAGATGGGATATAAATAATTGAGAGTCAGTGTGGTGCAGTGGCTGAAGTGTTGGACTGGGAGTCGGGTGATCCGGGTTCTAGTCTCCACTCGTCTATGGAAACCCACTGAGTGACTTTGGGCCAGTAACACACTCTCAGCCCACAGAGTTGTTGTTGTGAGGATAAAATGGAGAGGCAGAGGATTATGTGTGCCACCTTGAGTTCCTTGGAGGAAAAAAGTCAGGATATAAATGCAATAAATAAATAATATCAAGGCTGGCCCTACCATTAGGCAGAGTGAAGCAGTCACCTCAGGCAGCAGACGCTAGGAGATGGCAGCAAGATGTCAAATGAGAAACCAGTATGTCATGTGGAGGAGGCGGGCCTTCTCTGCTGTGGCACCCTGGCTGTGGAATGAGCTTCCCAGAGAGGTTCACCTGGCATCCACATTATATGCCTTTAGATTAGGGTGACCAGATAAAATCCAGGTCAGGGCTCATGTAACTTTAACAGTTGTAGAGAAAAGGGAATTTCAGCCAGTGTTATTTGTTTGCAGTTAGTTCCTGGTGAAATTCCCTCTTCATCACAACAGTTAAAGTTGCATGCATGATACGAGAGTGCTCATATACAAAAGAAGGCAGGGCCCCTGCAACTCTAACTGTTGTGATGAAGAGGGAATTTCACCAGGAACTAATTGCATACAAATGACACTGGCTGAAATTCCCTTTTCTCTACAACTGTTAAATTTCATGAGCCCTGACCTGGATTTTATCTGGTCACCCTATTAGCTTGCATCAGGTGCAATGGAGGATGCTGCCCCAAAATCCTTGTTGAAAACAGATTCATCTGCCAGTCCAGTCAGCTTTTGTACATGCAGTGGGAGGGAGCACCATCTTGTTTTTCACTTCAGACATTAAAATGTCTTGGGTCAACTCCGATAAATATAAATAAATATGCATTTCCTCTTTTTTGGCAATGTGTAAGTGCCATTGTACCAATCAGCTTAGGGGAGGAGGTAGGAGGGAGGGGCCCTAGCTCAATGGCAGAGCATCTGCTTTGCATGCAGAAGGTCCCTGGTTCAATCCTCAGCATCTCTAGGTAGGGCTGGAAAAACTTCTGCCTGAAATCCTGGAAAGCCACTACCAGTCAGAGTTGGCAGCACTGGGCTTAGATGAACCAAGGGTCTGACTCAGTATAGAGCAGCTTCCTATGTTCCTAAGAATCCCTCAACTATGATCTGAATGGTGGTCCTAAAGGATCTGCTTGCCAACATGCCTCATTGCTTTAGTTCAGCAGTGCAGGATTTCAGGCCCAAGGGGGTGGGAGGGAAACCTGGCCCTCCTCCTGACTCCCCTTCCCCTGGCCCCACTCCCCTTAACCTGGCCACTGATTGTTTGGCTTGTCCATGTTTTTTCTGCAGTATTTCTCCCATTCCAAAAGCTGAGAAGTGTTTCCTAAAACCTAGTTACTGGAACTAGGAAGTTTAAGCTAAAATATGCTTGTATTTTGGCCCTGCCCCATTTGCCTTTGTTCCCTCCCTGAATTGGAATGTAGCCCCCAACAGCTTCTCCACGGTCCCCTCTACAAGGATTCGCTTTTGCACCTGGTTAGCGGATTATGCGCATAATCACAGAAGCGCATTTACGCCTAATACCTCTGCACGAGAGGCGGCGAAGCGCATTAAAGGATGACCAAAATGCGCTTTGCAAGTAGTTAATGCACATAATCGCTTGTTCACATAGTCAAAATGCGCTTTAATGGCCGGAGCAAAATAAAACTCGCTGTTTAACGCGCATTCGATAATGCGCATAATCGGAGAGATAACGCGCCTCGACGCCCAATTTGCGCTCTGTTCTTGTAGAGGTAAATTTTTTAAAGCGCCTTGAAAGAGCCTTAAACCTCTCTGGTAGAGGCAGCCCACATTGGAGTTTGGCCCTTGTGCTGAAAGAGGTTCAAACACCCTGATTTAGTTTGTAGTCGTGAAGGCGCTACAGTAGAGACTCTTCCTGAGGAAAGTGTCAGACAAAAACAACAGCTTTTTCCACCACGGAAATTCTTGCATGGGGTGAGTCTGCTGGAGCTTATGTTAGTTTAACCTATTTGATGGGCTTTTAGGAGATCCTTGGTTGTGGTTTATGACAGATGTTGAGTAGGGATTATGGTGCTCTAGCATAGGGAGGTCGTTTATTTACACTGAACATTCAGCTACAGGGGTGGGGAAAGTGGAGAAATTGTCCAGTAATTCTCCCCAAACTGAGCTTTGTCAAAACAGGATGTGAAAAATGGTTGAATGTGGAGAATATGGTGGTTTTACTCACCCCCCCTGCCCTCCCACTATCCCACAGGAATTAGTCACCATGGAGACATGCTTATTTTCTTCCTGACTGACTCACAAACTGAGCTTGCAACATGCCTAAGAATTTAGACTGGAGATACTTTACAAAATAAGGATTTAACTTTTAAAATGTCTTGTTCATTATTCTGCTGCCTGTTGTTGTTGTTGTTGTTGTTTTATTCCGTTTTATACACCTCTTTGAATGTTTTCAATAAAAAAGGTGATTATGTGGGGTAAAAAATAAAAACAAATTGAGAACTGATGTTATGCTCACAATATTAAAGTGTTACAAGGTCCAAGCAAACAAAATTTATTTAGGTCTAATCCTATGCCTGTCTAGAAAGAAGGAAGACTTATTTCTGTCTAAACATATATTGGATTGCACCCTTTAGGTTTCCTTCTTAACCCCCATGCTGTTTAACATACACAGGAAACTGCTGGGAAAGAGCTGTGGGATTTGGTGCCACCAGTATGCTGATGACACCCAACTCTATCTCTTCTTTCTAGCTAAATCCAAGGAAGCTGCTGTGGTTCTAAATCGGTGCCAAATGTTGGTAACAGACTGGATGAAGGCAAACAAATTGATGCTTAATCCAGGCATGGCACGGGTGCTTTTAGTCAGTCGAAAGGCAGATCAAGGAACAGGGATTCAACCTGTGCACTCCTCCTGAAGACACAGGTTCACAATTTGGGTATAACCTTGGACTCTTCCCTAAACTCATCCCTAAACCTGGGCTAGATCTACACAACAGCTTTATAGCGGTATTGACGTGCACTGATAATAGTTGGGGCCCATGACACATTCCAGATACTGCTTTCATTTTCTGCTTTTTATTCCACATTATCCAAAATACTGCAACAAATGTCATTGTGTGTCCTACGAGGTATAAATGCGCAAGAGGGATATAGTGTTACCATGATGGGACTGAAATTCTTTCACACAAGGTGTAGATTTGGCCTAGTTTTTGGCAGTGGCCAGGAGTGCTGAGGCTACTGTGCCAATTGTGCCTGTTCTTAGCGATGTCTGATCTGACCATGGTTACACAAGCCTTAGTTACATCCCATCTGGACAGGAACATACTCTGTGTGGGACTGCCTTCGAAAACTGTTCAGAAACTTCTGCTGGTCCAGAATACTGCAGACGGACTATTGACTGGGGTTGGTTACAGCCAGGAGCACACAACATCTTTGTTACAGCAGATTCACTCACTACCAGCCTGTTTCTGGACAGAATTCAAAGTGCTGTTTATAACCTCTAAAGCTGGGACCAGGCTACTTAAACACTCACCTTCTCCCATATGAGCCAGCCTGGTTCCTACAATCTTCTGGAGAGGCCCTTCTTTCAAGGTCACTGTCTCAGAGACACATTTGGTAGTGATCTGAAACAGGGCCTATTCAGTGGCTGCTCACAGACTGTGGAACATCCTCCTGAGGGAGACTAGGTTTGCTTCCTCATTGGAAGGAAGGACAACAATGAGGGAGTAGGCAAAGGACAACAATGAGGGAGTAGGCAAAGGCCACTTTGTTTAAGAAGACCTTTAGTCTGTAAGTGAGTCTTCTGGATTGGGTGCTGTTTGTAATTTGTATTCCCCCCCCATAATTGTTGTGATTTATTGCATTTTAATGTATTAATAAAACAATACATTAAAAGGCAATAAATCACAACAATTACAGGAAAAAATACAAATTACGAAGAACACCCAATCCAACAGACTCACTTACAGACTAACAATAAGTTTTAATCAATTTAAATGCGTAAACCGCTTTGAGTGCCATTTTTGGTAGAAAGGCAGGGCACAAATAAAATAAAAACTGAGGTCCTAATCTGTTCCTCCAATGTTCTCCAGATGGTCATGTCCCCTTCCTAAAGCCCCATCCCATTTCCCCCAATCACTAATTGTTTGTGCAGTTTCCTCATTCTAAAATGTTGAAACACCTCTCCTAAGACTTAGTTAGTGGCAGTAAGAGCCAAGTTAAAACAGGCTGGTATTCTTTGTATTTTAGCTCCACACCCTTTGGCCCCACCCATCAATAGAACGTGGCCCCAGAAAGAGCTTCAACATCCCTGCTCTAGTGCTTTCTCTGCTATCTTTTGGAAAGCCATTCAAAGTTTGTCCTGTTTACCCTGGCTCTAGTTCAGTTTGCTGTATTCTTGGGTTTCGTGGTTATCTATGGCTGTCTAGCTGGATATACTGGCTATTGGAATGGTTTCAACTGCTGCGTTTTTATCTGACTCTGTTGTGCAATGGTGTCTTTGTATTGTACCTGCTGGGTTTTTTTTTTAATGGATGTTATTTCAATGAATTTATTGTTAAGATATTTGGAATGCCATTTTATTTATTTGCAGAAAGGTGACATACAGCTCTTGAATGAATAAAGATACTGACCTACACAGCGAGGATTGCTTTAAAGGAGGGGGCGGTGTTATGAGCTCTGATTGCATATTCCCTGCATCAAATGAGTATTTTTGTCTTCTTTCTCATTGTAGCATTCAAACTGGGGAGGATGAGTATCCAGTTCAAACTATTTTTCTGTTCTCTCCCACTAGCTGAAGGATGCCACGTTTGCAAATTCTGATATGTATTGCATTCCAAGACTGGAGAGGGATTTCCAGCCATCAGGGCCCTGCAGAGCTGGTAATATGCCCAGGCCAGATGGGAAGTGTGTGCCCCCCCCCCCATTTCAAACTGCTCATTAAGTATTTTTTAATCAGTGGCACTGATTCAGTGCTAAATACATATATGAACTAGAACGATTTATTAAAAAGGTAATGGGAAGCACTTTTATTCAAGATGTAAGACCTCACATTCAAAATTTCATGACGGATGGCTTCTGCACTGTTTCCGCAAGGCGGGCTCCTCGCTTCTCGATGGTCCGCTTACTCTACAGAAGCAGTAGCGTAAGCTGCGGGGGACCTCCTTGTCGGAGTGCCCCCTCAAAATCGTCCCACCCCCTGCACGGCCCTGCCAGCCATCAGGGAACATTTGTGTTCTTTTGTTAAATCCCTGACACACCCATCAAGCCAGACTTGGGTAAAGCAGTAACAATAGAGCTATTCACAGTAATTGAGACATTATTTTGAGTAAGAATATCGCGTTTGCAAAAGTTACTATATTGCTCTTGCTATCCATTATGTAAACTTAATTATTTTCTGACCTTAACTAGACTTAAGTAGAAATCCTGGAAAACAGATTGACTTCTTCATGTATGGCTGGTATTTTGGCCCCTCCGCTTTTGGCTTTGGTCCCAGCCACCACTGGAATGCAACACACACACACACACACACACACACACACACAGCTTCTCTGAAATGGAATTTGCTCCTTGGGCTGAAAGAAATTTCGCTGGGGAACATGGGTTGGAAGGTATTGTTGCACCCACGTTCTGCTTGTGGGTTTCTCATTGACAGCTGGTTGGCCACTGTGTGAACAGAGTGCTGGACCAGATTGACCCTTGATCTAATTCAGCAGGGCTCTTACGTTCTTATGACACCCCTAGTTTATATACTAATGTTTCTCTGTCTTCCTGTTCCATTTACTCCATTCTATTTCACCTTCCCCACTTCTTTTCTCAACAAGGGAGAGGGCCTTCATGGTGACGGCCCCCCAATTATGGAATGATCTCCCCAACGAGACCCACTTGGCACCGACATTGGTATCTTTTCTGTGCCAGGTCAAGACTTTTCTCTTTCCCAAAACATTTAGAAGCATGTGATGAGATTTTAATCAATTCTGGATGTTTTTTAGGTTTGGCTGATTGCTCAAAGTTGGTTTTAGATGTATGTTGCCTTTATGTATACTGTCTGTTGTATGTTTTTATGTTTTTAAATTTTGTATATCTTTTTTCATGTTTTAATCTTTTGTAAACCACCCAGAGAGCTTTGCCTATGGGGCAGTATAGAAATGTAATAATAATTAGGGAGACCATATGGAAAGGAGGACAGGGGCCTTGTATCTTTAACAGTTGTACAGAAAAGGGAATTTCAGCAGTTGTCATTTGTATGCATGTAGCACCTAGTGAAATTCCCTCTTTATCACAACAATTAAAGCTGCTGGAGCCCTGCCCTCTTTTGTATCTGGTCACTCTAGTATGGACAGCTACTGAAATTCCCTTTTCAATACAACTGTTAAAGATACAGAAGCCCTGTCCTGCTTTTCATATGGTCATCCTAATCATCAACTCAACATACTGTGCCACTGAGTTCCAACGGAACTGTTGCTGGGCGGTGCAGATGTATCCCTCCTTGTTTTTGTTTTTATTTTTTTATTTTTTTTAATCTAAAGCTTTTTTTGAGCACCTGTAAATCTTGGCATTGCCCTGAGTCTGCCAATAACTCTCTGTTGTGGTACAGTTCTGGCTGCATGAGCTTGAGCAAGCTGACCTGTCAGAGAAGCTTCTATTTCAGAGAAACTTTCTGGAGCTGCATTCCAATTGTGGGTAGAGCTCAAGACAAAAGGGGCTGGGCCAAATCAGCATATTTTAGTTTCAAGCTAATAATAATAATAATACATTTATTTTTTACCCGTCTCTCCCTCAGGATTGAGGCGGGGAACAACATCAGTACAAATAACATAAAATACATAAAACTAATAAAAAACATATAAAATTAATACATTATTAAAATACCAATAAAACTCTTAAAATTTGACTGGGTAGGCCTGCCGGAAGAGATCAGTCTTTATGGCTTTCTTAAAGTCAAAGGCACTATCAAGTTGACGAATCTCTTCCGGCAGGCCATTCCACAGTCTGGGAGCGGCAGAAGAGAAGGTCCTCTGGGTAACAGTTGTCAGCGTGGTTTTGGCTGACTGTAGCAAATTCTTCCCAGAGGACCTGAGCGTGTGGGGCGGATTGTATGGGAGAAGGCGATCTTGCAGGTAACCTGGACCCAAGCCATGTAGGGCTTTAAAGGTAATAACCAACACTTTGTACTTTGCCCGGAAACTAATTGGCAGCCAGTGGAGTGAGCTAGGTGTACTGGTGATCAATCTGGCTGCCATATTTTGAACTAGTTGAAGTTTCCATACTAGGCACAGGAACTAAATTTTAGGAGAAGCATTTCAACCTTTTAGAACAGGGTTGGAGGGAACTGCACAAAAGCTAAGAAGCCAAAAATGACTGGTGGTTGGGAAAAAGGGTGGAGCCAGGTGAAGGGCCT
The DNA here is from genome assembly GCA_029215795.1 of Anniella stebbinsi. NCBI lineage: Eukaryota > Metazoa > Chordata > Lepidosauria > Squamata > Anniellidae > Anniella > Anniella stebbinsi. The sequence goes on along the minus strand of JARDYH010000001.1, from coordinate 63,889,810 downwards.
GTTGCCATTTGGGGAACAATGGAGGGCTGGATTTGGTCCCTGATAAGGTGACCAGATAAAATCCAGGTCAGGGCTCATGTAACTTTAACAGTTGTAGAGAAAAGGGAATTTCAGCCAGTGTCATTTGTATGCAATTAGTTCCTGGTGAAATTCCCTCTTCATCACAACAGTTAAAGTTGCAGGGGCCCTGCCTTCTTTTGTACATGAGCCCTGACCTGGATTTTATTTGGTTAGCCTAGTCCCTGGGGCTCAGTTTCTGCACCCCTTTTTTAATTTGAAGACAGCCTAAACTAAAAGAGCAATACGTGGAGTAAAAGTGGGTGACTTCAGCTCTTTTTATATTAGCTGTGTAACTGTTATCTCTAGGAATGCAGTAGGGTTTACATTCTTGAACACCATAAATATTTGCTTCTCCAAACCTTGTTGTTAGAAGAGGCAACGCAAGCACACAGCGCATAGTTAAACAATGGAATTTGCTACCACAAAATGTAGTGAGGCCACCAATTTGGATGGCTTTAAGAGGGGTCTACAGAAATTACTGGAGGAGAAGGCTATCAGCGGCTACTAGTCCTGATGGCTGTGTACCTACATACACCAGTTGCTGGGGAACATGGGCCATAGGGTGTTGTTGCACTCGTGTCCTGATTGTAGGTTCCTGGTCCACAGCTGGTCGGCCACTGTGTGAACAGAGGGTTGGGCTAGATTAGGCTGACCAGATAAAATCCAGGTCAGGGCTCGTGTAACTTTAACAGTTGTAGAGAAAAGGGAATTTCAGCAAGTGTCATTTGTATGCAATTAGTTCCTGGTGAAATTCCCTCTTCATCACAACAGTTAAAGGTGCATGCACTATACTAGACTCACCATATACAAAAGAAGGCAGGGCCCCTGCAACTTTCATTGTTGTGATGAAGAGGGAATTTCACCAGGAACTAATTGCATACAAATTACCCTGGCTGAAATTCCCTTTTCTCTACAACTGTTAAAGTGACATGAGCCCTGACCTGGATTTTATCTGGTCACCCTAGGCTAGATACACCCTTGGTCTGATCCAGCATGGCTCTCCTTATGTTCTTACACCTTTCTGTATTTAGGGATAGTTAGGCTGACCATATGAAAAGGAGGACAGGGCTCATGTAACTTTAACAGTTGTAGAGAAAAGGGAATTTCAGCAGGTGTCATGTGTATATAAGCAGAACCTGGTGAAATTCCCTTTTCATCACAAAGTTAAAGCTGCAGAAGCCCTGCCCTCTTTTGTACATCGTCAAGAGACAGGGCTCCAGCAGCTTTAACTGTTGTGATGAAGAGGGAATTTCACCAGGTTATGTATGCATACAAACAACACCTGCTGAAATGCCCTGTCCTTTGCAACTGTTAAAGATACAGGAGCCCTGTCCTCCTTTTCATATGGTCACCCTAGAGAGCAATCCTATGCCTCCTAGAGAGCGTTGGGGGGACGGATGGACATAGGATTGTTTGGTTTCAGGGAACCAAGGTCGGAAGCAGGGCTCTGACCTTGGAACCCAGAAACCATGCTCCTCAGTACCGCCCCCCTCGTAGCCAGCACAGGAGCCATCTCTGCACTCGGAAATGGAGTACCAAGATGAGAGGAAAGAAGCGCTCTCAGGGGTAGGGAGGGGGGGAGACTGTGGAAGCTGCTTTACGCAGCTTCCTCTCAGGTCTCCAGGCTCCTTCCCTACCAGAAGCTGCAACTAGACACGTGAAATCACTCATGTAGGCAAAATGCAGGGTGGTTGGAGCACGGAGGAGAGGATTCCCCCTGTGCTCCAGCTGCCCTGCACAGAATAGTCAGCAGCCTCTGATTTTGGAGTGGTGACTGTCCCGATAAGATTACACCCTTAACCACCCTAAGTAGGGCATTTCATCTTCACAGGGGAGGCCTGGTAGACCCAATGACTGAGAGGAACATGGTCCCCATGAAGCTCCTTGGAGTTCCTGATTGTCTCTTTTTAACAGGCCTCTCTGTAATCTCTGTAGCAGGCCTCTACTTTCTCACTGCCATTATCCCCAACTGCTCCTCCTCCTCCTCTTTCTCGGCAGTGATGCCACTTGCTTGCTTGATGGACAGAGAGTCAATGAGCAAGTAGGTGGTGCCATCTCCTGCTCCTCCTTCTCATCATCACAATTGTCTAGGTCAGAGTGAGAGGCAGGTGAACATGCGGGTTGCAAGGAGCAGCAACTCCAGGAGGCTCTTGTCAGTGGGCCCCTACTGGGGTGCCCAACCATACCTACTTTTGATGCTGGCCCTGAGTATACTTCTGAATATCAAAGATTAAAAGCTACAAAGAATGGGGTGGGCTGTTGACTTCATGCCCCACCTGTGAGCTTCCCAGTGAGACCAAGTAGGCCACTGGTGGAAAAAATAAGATGTTGGATTAGGTGGATCATTGGTCTGATCCAGGAAAAGAAGAACATTTCTGGCTCTTAAATGGTCGTCCATATATCCACACCACTCCATTGATCTGAATTTTTATTTAGCAGGCCTCTCTTTGAACAGCATTGACTCCATGGGGAAGATGGGGCTAGCACACTAGTCTAGCATGTTTACTTATTTACTCAAACACTTTGTCAGTGACCATCTGTGGTCTTTCATATATGACAGTGTTAGAAGCTCTCCTCCAGTTCTTCAAAAACATCACCCTTTATGAGACGTAACTACATTACCACTTGACGGAAATGTCAAGCCAACAATAGCCTACAAAGGAGTAATAAAATTCCAGTGACTCATATATTATTCTTGCCTTTCATTCCTGCCAGGGAAAATTGGGTTTTTAACTTTAATTTGAAAAGGGGTCAAGCCAAACTCTGTGCTATTATTTTCTTAAATGTGTAGCAACACTTACCACAGGTACTTGAACGAAAGTCATGCAGTCTGTAATTGCTGTTTGCAGAACTGTAGCAGAGAGAGAGAAAGAGAGAATGAACATGCTGACCCAGTAAGCTTTCATTTATTTCTGGTGGATCTTTGTAGATTTGATTACACCCTCTGATTTAAGGGAAACACAGTGGTTAAGAATTTTGAACTAAACGTTATGGCTAAGCGTGTCAAGTGAACCATGACTTAGTGTGTTGTGTGAACCATTCCTAACTATGGTGGATACACAACCACAGTTTAAACACACTCACTAACCATTTGCTGCAATAGGGTTAGTGGCCTAACCATGGCTTGCTGTGTTGTCTGAACAGGCACCATGTGTTGCATGAAGATGTACTTCTTTTTATCTGTCCTGGATCTTCCACCATTCAGCTTGGGAGAGGGCTTTTCTCTCTATCCACTTTCATCACGCTATGCAAAGCAGGTCCTAACCTTGCATGTAGGGAGGAGTGAAGTTGGTTCTATTTTAATGAATCTTTTGGCTCCTTTTATTGAAATATATTACTGAGTTGGTTGTCTTATTTTTAAAAAGTCTGTTTTAATGTTTTATATTAGATTGTAGTTACTATTCTAAACAATGGTATCCTCTCTGAAAAGGGGGATAAAATATTGTCTAGAAATAAACACAGACACAGGAATTGAAATGTATATGTCAATTTATTGTCACTTGTGAAAATCGAATGAATGTCTTCTGGGCCATATCATATGAACCCCATTCAAGGCCATGTGTACCTATTACGTGTGCAGCTCATACAAGTGTCTGTTTTGTCAGGTGTGTGCTTATTGAGAAACCCTTTGCCCAATGGAGGCTGGAAACTCTGATATGAGTAGGGTGGTGAATCCACTCCTGGTTGCAGTCAGAACCAGTCAGAACTCTAAAGGAGCTACCCAAGATGGCTCCTTTAGAAATCTGACTGGTCCTAACTGAAACCCAGAGCAGATTCACTACTCCACTGACATCGGAGCCTCCAGCCTCCACTGCCTTTGCTAAATGAAGGTTCCCAAAAAGTGTACACCCAGTCAAATAGACACTTGAGAGTATACACATTTCCTCCTCCCACCCACCTAACCAGTGTACACCCAAGTTGGAAAAATGTGAGTGAAGTAGCTCAGAGATTACTCCAGAGCAAGTGGCAAATGCATCTGAATCCAACCCTGTCAAACTGAAACACTTCTATTTAAGCCATTTTTGTCCTGCCAGCCAGTTTAGCAGAGCTATGTGAATTGGGCAATTTTATGGAATTGATTTATAACCTTCTCTATCCTATGACTCTAAGTGACTACAGCAGCTTTTCTAAGTATTAGTAAATGAACACTTAGGATAATTAAAAATGTTCTTTTTGCAATGGAAGATTCTTGAAAGGGCTTCAAAGAGAAAGTTACACTTTCGGTCATTTAGACTTGGCAGCTCTGCACTCACGTAAACCATACCACATTGAGCAGCAAGAACCATAGTTCACATAAAACCATAGCTGCCTAGCGTTTTGTTTGAAGATATGTGTTTCCTCCCCATTCCACCCCCATCCAACTGCTTTGCAGCTCTTTTGGCTTCTTGTCTCCCTTGTGTATCAAGCAAAATAAATCTGACAGCCATATGCTTTCCATTTTAAGTGGAGGGAAAGGGAAGAAATGACACAATGCTCCTGCCATTAGTAATAGCATTGCCATCTGCTGGTTGGAATTATGCTGACCTTCTTCTGCTAAGGGTGCCTTCTCCTCTTGGAGATTAGCTCTCAATACAGCTGTTTTTGTTTTTGACGCCACTGCTTCGAATAATTGCATAGCAGTATAGTTATACCATTCCCTCAAGTTTTTTAGCCATGATGTTTGTCTTCTTCCCACTGATCTTTTCCCTTCAATTTCCCTTTTTATAATAAGTTGAATTGTGTATTTTTCTGCTCAAATAATATGACCAAGATAGTGCAATTTTCTTCTTTTGATGGTATTTATTAATTCTGTTGGTTTGTTTACCCTACATAGTACATCTTCATTTGTTATTTGGTCGGTCCATGGTATCTTCAACATACGTCAGTATATCCATGTTTCAAAAGATTCGATTTTATTCAAATTGTTTTTCTTAAGTGTCCAAGCCTCCACTCCCTAAATAATATTGAAAATACATAGCATCTGACCATCCGAGTCCATAGTGTAAGATTATGCTGACCACAGAAGTGGAAACAGAAGCAAAAGAAAAAGACGTGATCCCAAAAATGATTCAAAGAGAAGCCGTTGTGGGATTTAAGGCACGCTGCTATGCATAGCTGGCTGGAGAATGCTAGGAGTTGTAGAATATTTTGCTGTCTAAACATGCATAGGATTGCACTATTATAAAATGTATTTATTTGGTCTATATTTACACCCTGGAACCTGTGTTGCAGGCAGCTCCTACTGCTTCCAGATAGGTGCTGATACAGGGAAAGAATATAAGAATTCTCTTGCTAGATCAGGCCAAGGTCAATTCTGCCTTCAACAACCAGAGAATGATGACAATATCTTGTGCCTGCCTCCAGCTTCAGCTAATTTAGGCTGACCATATGAAAAGGAGAACAGGGCTCATGTCACTTTAACAATTTTAGAGAAAAGGGAATTTCAACCAGTGTCATTTGTATGCAATTAGTTCCTGATGAAATTCCCTCTTCATCACAACTGATAAAGTTGCAGGGGCCCTGCCTTCTTTTGTATATGGTCACACTAGTATAGTGCCTGCAACTTTAACTGTTGTAATGAAGAGGGAATTTCACCAGGAACTAATTGCATACAGATGACACTGGCTGAAATTCCCCTTTCTCTACAACTGTTAAAGTTGCATGAGCCCTGTCCTCCTTTTCATATGGTCAGCCTAGCTAATTGGAAGTATAGAGCTTTTGAGATGGAGGCTCAGTTTAGCTGTCTAATCTGCCCTCCTCTCTCTCTCTCTCTCTCTCTCTCTCTCTCTCTCTCTGTGAGCTTGTCTGTATGCCCTATATACACACTGCCATGGCTGTGCAGTTGTGCTGTGTTGTTTATATGACGTGGCTGCAACTCGCAGCCACATCAGGCTTTTCTTTCTGATAGCCATCATCACGTGTTATTCCTTAAATTAACTGAACACAAGTAGAATAGGTAGGCCCCATTGCATGTCCTGGGCAGCAGTGCAGCTAGGGCTGAAGCTTGGGGCCACGATCCAGGGCCCCACTGTCCATGGGGGCCCAAATGACCCAAATCTTGTGACCCGCCCAGAGAGTTTCAGCTATTGGGCAGTATAGAAATAAAATACATAAAGAACAGAAGGTGCAGAAGCAAGCATTTGATTCTTGTCGTCGTGATGGTGCTATGATTTAAGTAAGGGTAAAATGTGAAACTGCACATGTTCAGAGTGTTGTTGTTGTTTTAAATAAAGTTGGTGACCAGCTTTATTGTTTTCCTAACATATCAGTAATGTAGAAACAGTTTTAAAGCATGGAATGTTAGTGTGTGTGTGTGTGTGTGTGTGTGTGTAGGGAGTGGGACGCATCACAGGACAGTGGGGGGGGGCAGTAAATTCAGGGTTAATATTAGCTAGCTGCAGCACAGGAAACCTTGACTTGTCTTAGGAACATAAGAAGAGCCCTGTTGGATCAGACCAAGGGTCCATCTAGTCCAGCATTCTGTTCACACAATGGCCAACCATGTGTTGACAGGAAACCCACAAGCAGGACATGAGTACAACAACAACCTACCACCTAGGCACACTGCCTCTGCATATAGCCATCAGGACTGGTTGCCATTGATAGCTTTTTCCTCCTGGAATTTGTCTTGCATCTGCTGTGTCTGGATCATTGTCTCCCGCTACAGGCTCACAAGGCAAAGTGTTGCTTTAGCCCTAGAGGATCCCAAGGAAGGGGTGAGTGATTGGTGTGATTGGGATCCCACAAAAATAGACACAGTCCAAGGCACAGAATACCACAAAGCAAAGAAACAGTTGAACACGGTCCTCCGTGCCAGGAATGATAATCACATAATTCTGGATGACTTGAGCAAGTGAGCCAAGCCACATCCTGCTCTTTTTCCCACTCTTTTTAGTAGAATGGAGGCTGTGATACATGCATAAGACTAAGGATGAGTAGCACCCCCTGTCCTGTCAGCAAATGCACACTACTGATTTCTCTAACAAGGCCTCCTCCACACGAGACGTTTAATGAGCCTTGAAGGCTCATTATAAATTTTACCTACACACGAGCGGAGCGCAAAACGGGCGTACAGGCGCGTTATCTCCCCGATAATGCGCATTTTCGAACGCGCGTTAAATAGCGACTTTTATTTTGCTCCGGCCGTTAAAGCGCATTTTCGCTGTGTGAACAAGCGATTATGCGCATTAACTACCTGTAAAGTGCTTTTTGGGCATCTTTTAATGCGCTTCGCCGCTTCTCGCCGCCTCCCGTGCAGAGGGATTAGGCGTAAATGCGCCTCCGCGAAAATGCGCATAATCCCCGAACCGGGCGCAAAAGCGCATCCTTGTGGAGGGGGCCCAAGTCTCCTGGAATCTGGACTGTCTTGTCTTTTATTCTGAACAATCAGTAGAAATCTTCATGAATTAATCTTTGTCTCATTCAGACATGCAGCATAAACTTAAGTATATTTGCTTAGAAATAAGTCCTGCTGATTTCAATGAAATTTAGCATGGAATGATGTGAGGGAAACACTGGGTTCCCAGCTGCATGTTTACCTTCTGATGCAAATGCTGGGATGGGAGAAGAGATTTGCAAGGGAGAATTTGCAATTGGCGATACTGACTCCTTCCCCCTTCACTCTTTCTTCTCAGCAAGTTCAGCTCTCCTTTGTTGGCCGTTTTTAAGCTACTTTTTCTCCATCTAGGAATAAGCCCGCTTGTGCTAGATTTGCAGGGGAGAATTACCCCCGCCTACAATTCCACCCTGCAATGCCCCCCCTTCTCCTCTGCATTTGTGTAACATCAGCAAACAGGAATTTGGGGATATGTATTTGCTGATGTAACTCAAATTCTGTCCTCCTTAGTGCCTAGTAAATGCGCTCTTTACAGTGCAACTCAAGCAGGCTTACTTTGAAGCAAGTCTCATGAGCTTCTGGAGGATTTACTCCCATATAAAGCTCTATTCAGAAGCCCCCCACCCCATAATTAGAATTGCATAAAAGGGAAAGTGGGAATAGCCCGTTGGATCTGTCCACTCTGTAGGGTGACCACTTACGAATCACCAAATAAGAGGAAATGCATCACAGCAATTTGCTTAAAAATGCTAACTGTATAGGTGCAGATTTATAAATAATTATTATAATTTAAATAAAAATACAGCAATCTCACCATAGTGTTGACAACTGTGACCAGATGACATGTGTGCCTGCCTGCTAACTGTTGATGGGCAACTTCAAGGCCTAGCATTTCCTTCCAGTGGTTCTTTAAACCAGAATTGAACAGGACAGCCCTTCAAACAGAGAACAGTCCTCTGTAAAAGAGGACACATGGCCACCTGCCTGTTCCATCCTTGTCGCCCATCCCTGTAGCCCTTCCACACATTGGAAAGGGATCTTCTGCAGTGGGAAGGTTTCTCGGCTTGTGTAGACTTCTGGCTGGCCCAGTTTTGAACCCTGGTTTTCCAAGGTTCTAAATCACACGGGGGCATCTACCTGGGTAGGGCTGTCTACTTGGTGCAGGCATTCAGCCCCCAATGCATAGAGGACTGGAGAAAGAGACAACAAAGAAGACATGATGGAAGCTGACCATCTCACCCCTATTCACCCCACTGCTGTGTGATCCGAATTGTGCAAGGGGTGAAAGGGTTTACACATGCATAGGATTACAGCTTACATTGTTCTCTTGGTAAATTTATACTTATCCTTTCTTCTTTTTAAATATGCCCGTCTTTTCAGTTTTGTCTTTTAAAATGTGTAGCTTTTAATGTTTAAATGATTTTTGTTGGTTTTGGTTTTATTGTTGCAGTGTTTTATTGTTTTACATTGTTATACACTACTGCTGTGCACGGTCCCCCCTATTTGCCCCAGGACCTGTTTTGGAGCCCCCGAAATAGCCCCGATTTGCCTTGGGGTGCTTTGGGGGTTGCCGAACTACCTCACCATAGTTTGTGGCCATAGATGTACTAGGCCATGTGATATTGTGGCCTGGTTCTAAGGAGTGATGGTGATGCGGCGGCAGGCGGCAGGCGGCGATGCGGCGGTGGCAGCAGCAATGCAGCAGGTGGTGATGGCGGTGGCTGCGGTAGCAGCAATCCAGCAGTGGTGGGCAGCAATGGCGGCAGCAGCGATCCGTCAGTGGGGGGCGGCAATGGCAGCAGGCGGTGATGGAGGAGGGCGGCGATGGCAGCGGGCAGCAGTGTTGTGGGCGGCAATGTGGTGGGCGGCAATGGTGGCAGCAGATAAGCAGGGAGAGCTGGGAGAGGGAGGTGAGTCCAATAGACTCACGGCCGGCCTTGTGCTGGCTTCCTGGGATGGCAGGAGGGAGGGCCCAGCCCCACTCCGAAGTGGCCCAAGATGCCCCGAAGCTTCGGTACCAATCTGCTTCGGGGCGCCTCAGGCTGACCCAGAATCGACTCAGAACCAAAGTATGGCGGGCCGAATCAGCCCGCCTCGCCTCGGTTTTGGGGATTCGGCCCGAGGCAGTGCACAGCCCTATTGTACACCGTCTTGATAGCCTTTTAGCTGATAACTTTTATATACCATCTTATGTGCTAACAATAACCAACCAACCAAATAAACTTGTACTATGGGTGGACATCCTCCGGTCCACAGATGTAATCTGGCCCAGAGAAGTTGCCCATCTGGGCCTGGTGGCTTGGATTCTTTCTGTGAGCCCCTCCCCCAGCCTCAACCCATGGCCTGGAGGCTACCGGGCGGGGGCTGGGAGGAAGTGTGATGAAGAATCCCCTACCACTTATCTCTGATCTGTGATCGGAGATTACAAGCAAATTGGGGAAAGCGGTGGCTGCGCACCTACCCAGTACTCGCAGAAGCTCCTGCAAGTGTTGCATAAGTGAGCGTCGCTTGTCCTGTGCCTTCTCCACATGGGGAAAGTGAAGCCAGGCTGAGCAGCTTCATCTACCCTGTGCCCTCTTCCTGATGGAAGGAGCGGAGCTGGTTCCACTGTATTCACCAGGGTGACATCAGGGGGTGTGGCCACTCCCCTTGGATGTCATTCAGTCATCAGCTGGGCGTACTCTGGGTGTCTGCCCCTGACTTACACGGATTAAACAAAGACACAGTAGGTACACTTGGCTGCACCCCTATACACACCTATCTGAGAGTTACTCTCATTTAACTCCTTGGGGCTTTCTTTGAGTAGACACATACAGGATTGCACTGTCAGGGTGGTTCCAGATTATGCTTTTGTTGTTCAATCTCCCTGCCTCCAGCATGGAATTTTACAGGGGGTTCAGATGTCATTATCTTCCATTTGTAGCACTACTATATTGTCCAACCACTTTTCCTATCTTTTTTCTTCCCACAAAAATGTTAAGGAGGAAAAGGCAGAATAGCTGCACATTGGGCCACTTTGCATGACATAACAGTCCATCATGGGTTAACACAAAAACAGACCATGCATTATATGAGGGTTGTTTAACCATCAAATAACTAGTGCACACACACACACTTAGCCTTTCGGGGCCGATTCGGAGGTTCTGAATCCAAAGCAGGTCAGCTGTTGTGGTTTCCTGGGTGCCCATAGGACTCCCCTCCCCTCCTGCTCATCCCTTCCCTCCCACTGTAGTTTGCAACAGTAGAACTTCCTTAAAGATGGCGGCTCTCCTGGAGGATGGGCAGCTTGCTGGCATGAGTAGAGGCTTCAGGTAAGTCCCATGGGCAGGCGCAAGGCAACAGCTGACCATCGGGCTGGGTCAGCCCGAAGCGCTTCACTAGGCTGACCATATGAAAAGGAGGACAGGGCTCCTGTAACTTTAACAGTTGCAGAGAAAAGGGCATTTCAGCCAGTGTCATTTGTATGCAATTAGTACCTGGTGAAATTTCCTCTTCATTACAACAGTTAAAGCTGCAGGGGCCCTGCCCTCTTTTGTATCTGGTCACTCTAGTATAGTGCCTGCAACTTTAACTGTTGTGATGAAGAGGGAATTTCACCAGGAACTAATTACATACAAATGACGCCGGCTGAAATTCCCTTTTCTCTGCAACTGTTAAAGTTACATGAGCGCTGTCCTCCTTTTCATATGGTCAGCCTAGCTTCACTTGCTTTGGATAGAGGTGGCTCAATCCAGTCCCAACTCAGATTCAGGGTTCAGGATCGAGGCAGTACACATCCCTACAAATAACTCCCACTGGCTAGATTTGCCCAGCACAACAACCCACAACAACTCCCGGTCAGGAGTTGCATATTCATAATGGTGGCTGGCATGTACCACAGCTTTTTGAGGGTAAATTAACCCACAATGGGCTGTTATGTCATGCATTTTAATATTGTGAACTGCTGAGAGGTTTTATTATATTCAGTGGTATAAAAATGTCATAAAGAAATAAACCAGGTCACTGTCTTTTGATTGGTAGCACTAGGGGTCCATCTGTCTCCCTACCCCTTGCCCCAGTCTGGAAGCCCCACTAGGAAGGAAGATAATTACATCTGCACATCATATACATAAACTACTGCTGACCATTCTGTTGAAGATAAAAGGCTAATTTGTGAGGGTGTGGTAAGTGTTTAAGCAAAGACAGAAAAGCTCCAAAACAGGTTGCTTAACTCCGCGGAGCAATCAGTGGTCATAAATCTCCCCAAAAGGCCAACTCTGAGGGATGCCTTATCTGTCATCTGTACTAGAAGTTGTTACAGCCTGGTTGACTTACACGATGAAAACGGTATTTTATGTTCAAAGCTATGGTGGAGTTACAGACTTCTAAAATATCAATTTTACTGCAGTAGGAGTGAGCTAAAAATGCATTTGACAGTTATAGAAGTAGCAGGGGAAAGAAGGTCCATGGATAAATGTCCGAAGAATTCTTTCCAAACAAGGGGCAACGATCATTCTTACAAACCTGATTACTCATTTTACTGCAGTAGGAGTGAGCTAAAAATGCATTTGACAGTTATAGAAGTAGCAGGGTTGAAGGAGTTCCATGTATAAATGTCCAAATAATTCTTTCTAAACAAGGGGCAACGATCATTCTTACAACCCTGATGACTCATAGCATATCGCTTCTTTAAACAAGCGTTTTGTAGCATGCTCATGACTGGCCACTCACAGATGTTGGTGAGTCATTTTGACGACGCAGTGATCCTCTTGCGCATCTCCTGCTCCATTTCCCAGTTTTAGCAACAAAAAAAAAGCTCTGAAAACTTGACTCTTCTGAAAAATGTCTGTATTTATCGATATTTCCTGCCGTGTGCAAGAGAAGTTGTGCTATAAAATGTCCACTAGAGGGCGCTGTCCCATTAAACCTCATTGAGGCTGTACAAGCCATGAGGTCGCTGCTCTCTTTCTGCTCTCTGTCTTATGTAATTACAGCTCATTGCAGAAGCGGAAGAGTTGCAGGAAGCAGAGCCATGGTAAGGGAATGCGATTTTCCCCATCTGAAGGAGCTCTTTGAGGAAGGCTGACTACTGACTACCCAGCTGTTGGTTTTGCACTGGTTCCAGTAGGTGGGTAGGGTGGCCACTTATAAATGGCAGAAATTCATAACAAAAAAAGAGATCAAAAGATGGTGGCGATTTGCATAAAATTTGCATAGTATATGCAAATTTAGAAATAATAATTTGGATTTAAACAGAAATATAGTAAATCTCATAGTGTGGAAGACTGTAACCAGGTGACCTGTGTGCCTGCCTCTTCTGCCTAACATTCAGGTGCTACGTTGTTGATGGACAACAACTCTTATGGTTCTTTATCTTTAAACCAGAATTGGACAGGACAGCCCTTCAAATAGAAGACTGTTCCCTGTAAAAGAGGACACATGGCCACCCTACCATACAATAAGTCTTTATTCAGTGGCCTGCAGCCTAATTCTCATTCAGTGACTATGAAGTTTTGTTCAATGAAGTTGTGTTAATGTTTGTAATAACTAAAGGTACCTGAATGATTACTTGGGAGCAGCAGTATAACTGCCTAATTAAGCTGCTCATAGAAATGTATAATTTACTCTGGATTAATACAGACCAGAGGCCGCACAGAGTAAATTTAAATAATCTAGAGATTCCTGAGATTTCTGTAACGAGATCTCTATTGTATTAGGGAGCTGCACGATCTTCATAGAAATATAGATCTGCTGATCTTCTAGTGCCCTTTAAAAGTCATCTGCCATGAGGCACAAGGAATTACGTTACATCTAAATCATTGTTGTTGTTGTTTTGATGTTTGAGCACACAGGTTGGGTTCAGACAATCGTGTGGCGAAAGAACCCATCATGGATTCTTCTCCCACCCTTGCGTGTACATAATTATCCATGATACAGCTTGGTTTGCCATGTTGTCCAAATCTGGCGCATGACATGTTGGGAGTAGTTTCTTCCCCACTTTATAACCGATGGCTTGCAGTAGGGATTGTGGGATGGGTAAGAAGGAACTCCTGCTGTGCCATACACTGGGTTCAGGTGACACAGCAACCTGCGCTTTATCGTGGGTCATGATCATGTGTGCAGCATGCACAGGGGCAGGATTGAGAAGCCAGAACGGGTTCTTTCACTCCCGTGATCGTCCAAAAATGGGCACTGTGGAGGGACACCATAACTTGCTCTGCTCATTTATTCCACTTTCTCATTAGTGCTAGGATTAGATTCCCATACCCCAGTAACTTTAAGCTATTATTTCTTGACTTCCTCTTAGGATAGGACTCATTTAGCGTGCAGTCCTATGCATGTTTAGACAGGAAAAAATCCTACAACTCCCAGCATTCTCCAGCCAGCTAGGCCAGAAGTTGGAGGAGTTTTTTTCTGTCTAAGCATGCATAGAATTGTGCCCTAAATGTCTATTTGTAACTGTGTCCTGAATTGCAGGAAACTGCATTGCATTTCGGACAAATAAGGAACGGCCCACTACCGATCAGTTACTCCTGTGAGTCAGCAACAGAGGGCAGTGCACTTCCACCATACATCAGGTACAACGCAACTCAGTCAGCTCCAGAAAGTGTAATGGGCCGGGCACACACAAAGCTTTGGAATTAGACCTGAACAGGGGTAACAAAATGTTGCCTTCCTCTTAAAATGCTTCCGTTCCCTATTCCTTCCTAAGAATGTTTTACTCTCCCACCCCTTCTTCAACTTGTCTCTCATTGTTTTTCTTATCTTCGTTTCATGGCTACTGAGCATCTTCACTGGGCTATTTGGGGGATTTCCCCACACCTTACTTGTTTTCTTAGTACTCCCTGCCCTACTTCTGCAAACCTCAGGACTCTCTTGAGCATGCTGATACCTCCCTCCTTTCCCATAGAGACCTGATCAATTAAAGCAAGCAGGGTAAGAGGGTAGACAATTAGGCCAGGGAGGGAATGGGCAGAGGAAGCCATAGCTGCCTTATTTATTTTCTGCCACAGCTGGAAATGTAAAAGTATACGAATGTCTCTGGCCTTGAATCAGTCAAGCCTGCTTAGAAATCATAATGTTTTCCTGGGGGCTGTCGTGATGATGTTGCATTGGTGCCGCGAGCTCCCAAAACCCCATGGTTTCAGTCCTGCGGGCTGCGCCACATTATCCGTATGCCAAGGAGCGAGCGCGGGGTTTATATGGATCATGGGGGGGGGGGGGGGGGAGAGGAGCCACTGCCATTGCCTGTCCCTCCTTGGCTTTTACCCCCTTCCTCACGAGGATTGAAGCCAAGGGAAGGAAGAACTTTCCTCCCAGCAAAAGGGAGGTTCTTCTCCCCACCTGGAGGCAGCACAGGGGCATTCCCGTGGCCATTCAGCTCTCCAGCTTACCCCCTCTCCTCTGCCCGAGTAGGCAGCAACCAATCAAGGGTCACCATCCGCCTGGCCATGCCTCTGCTGCGACCCAGGAGCGTGGTGGGTGACAGACAGTAATGCACCATCCTCGCTGAGCTCCAGACAAAAAAGTCGGGATAAGTCCCCAACTTTTTTGCTTCAGAACTCTGGGGCGAAGTCTTGGGATGCCTGTGCGGTGGCTTCTGCATCATATAATCAACACAATGCCACCGCACACCCACCCCGGGACTTTCATTGCTTATAGACAGCCCCTTGATCATGGCTAGTTAAAGGATACTATAAGGTCTCTTGTTGAGGAGGAGCCATGGGTCAGTGGAAAAAACTTCCCTTGCATGTAGAAGGTCCCAGGTTCAAAGCCAGGCATTTCCAGTTTAAAACGAATCTGGGGGCACATGATTGAAAGACATGGGACCTTGAGGAGCTGCAGACAAGGTGCTTCCAAATGGAAGCCTTTCCGTGGGTGCAGATTGCACTTTTCCATATTTTTATAAATTCAGAATTATAATAGGTTCTTCAGACCACCGCAGGAGGCATGAATCTTTTTTTGGGGTGTGTGTGAATCTTGTTTTTGCCCCATATCCTGCAATCCCTCATCCACACATGTGGGTGGAGTGAGACATGATGTAGCGATAGCCAGGGGAAGGACTGTGGCTCAATGGTAGAGCCCCAGGTTTGGATGCTGAAGGTCCCAGGTTCGATTTACAGCATCTCTGGCTAGGACTGGAAAAATGCCTGCCTAAAACCCTGGAGAGCTGCTGCCAGTCAGTGTCAACAGTACTAGGCTAGATGGACCAGGGATCTGACTCAGGACCTGTCTAAACACTCAGAAAACCCAGGGTGGGTGCAATCGTGCACCCACCCTGGGGCTTTCTGCCGAAGCTGCAGAGAAAAAAAGGAGGGAACTTATCCTGACTTTTTGCTCCAGAAACCCTGCACTCCCACATTTGGGATTACCTGATGCCACCCCGGGGGAGGGAAAGCACAATGTTTTCGAGGGACACAGGGCCAACCCAGTGCTGTGAAGACACCCCCTCAGCAACTGGATTTGCATGACACGCTAACCCATGATTGCGTTTTGGAACAATCTATGATGGGTTAGCTTGTCAATCAATCAATCAATCAATCAATCACATTTATTGCATTAGACCTTGGTCCATAGCAGCCACAACCAAGAAACAAAGATTACAACAGTTTGTGATACAGTGATCATCAATTAGAATTAATCATTAAAATAATTAAGGTTAAAACATAAGGGTTAATTAAGGTTAAAGCATATACTGCTGGTTAAAATCAGTCATTAAAATTGAAATTAAAACATATTCCTAAAATAAGAAACTTTACTTATAAAATACATAACATTATAAACATATCGGAATGCATTGCTCATATTTCAGAATCTTCCTGCCAATTTTCAGCAATGGAGTTTACATACTTCTGCCTTTGTTTAGCGGCCCTTACTGCAAAAGAAGCAACCCTCCAAACCACTTATTGGTTAGTTCCTTGCAGCAAAAACAGTCTATGATGGGTTAGTGTGACATCTTTGAACTGTTTTTCCCACCCATGGTGGCTAGTTTCTGCCAAACAACCCATCCTGAGAACCCACAGTCTGCAGTAGGGCTGTTTTTACCTATGGCGGGTTAGCATGTTGTTCATCACTCCAGCGTGGGTTACAGAGATCACCTACAGAGCCACTCGGTAAGAGCGGCCAAAAATGCTGCCGCTGCTTCTCGTGTGATCTTGGGTCCCAAACACCTGTGCTTAAATCCTCGCTTTTCCATGGAAAAGCAAAGTCTTGCAATTACCTGGTAGTGCATCTTGTGCCTCCCCATAAGAGAAAGCTGTATATTAAATTTCATCCCGTTCTTGCAAAGTTTCCAGGAGTTGAAGCCACCTACTTCTTTTTGGTGCAATGTTCTCACCATGTAAGCATCCCTCCTTTCCGGTCAGGCCATCCCTTCCCAGTCCAACAGATGCGTCTTCCCCTCCCAACAACCTATGAGACTGAACTTCCCCTCACAACTTTTCACTGCCACCCTCAACCCCCAAGGTAGCCATTAAACACCTTGCCCAATCCAGAACTGATGCCAAAGAGTGCCTTAGTAGATTCAAAGCAATGTTAAGCAGCCCAGTATTAAATGAGCCTAATAAGCCACTTTGCATGCCAATAAAAAAAATCTTTTTATTTTGCGTTGTTGGTTTGCCGCTGGTCTTGGAAACTGGAGCAGTGGGCAAGGAATAGGGAGTGGGGAAGAGGACATAGGAGTGAGAAGGGAAGCAAAATGAAATGGAGGGGAGCAAATGTTTGGTTTCAGCTTGTGGTTAAATCCTCACTTTTCCATGAAAAAAGCAAAGTCGAAAAATTATCCAGTAGTGCATGTGGTGGCTCCTCATAAGGGGAACCCATTTAATAAATTTTGTACCATTTCTACAAAGTTTCAAGGAGTTGCCTCCTCTTTCTGGGGTAGAATGTTCCCATGGGTAGATTCAAGGCAGTATTAAGAAAGACCAAAAAGCAAGCCAAATAAGCCGCTTTGTATACCAATAAAAGTTCCTTTTGATTTCTTTTTATTCTGGGTTGCAGGTTTGTTGCTGTTGACGAAGGGGGCGTCAAAGGCTTGGAAAGGCACCCCTTCTCAAGCCAAGCGCCACCACTTGAATAAGCCTGAGGGCAAAATAACACTACCTTTCCCCTCTCTGTGAGGGAACAAGGCGAAGACGTTGGGAAATAAGTTCTGCTGTGAATATACTGGGCTAAAGGTTTAATTTAATTTGTGAATTTAGGAACCAATAGAGCAGGTGACAAAGCCAAGCTGACGCGTAGTTTATGATAGCAAAATAAAGATAATGTTTATTGTCGTTTACAGTTCTTAGTTTCTTCAAATTCAATTTAAATCCTGCCTATTCTTAATAATACTAGTAATAACAATCTTAATACTAATAATCCTAAATCTCTACAGTCTTATATCTGTTCCTTTCTCACACAGTCTTCTCACACTCAGCCACCTACAAACCCCAACTAACCACCACAGACAGACTCCCAACCAACTGACAGACTGACTGCCCACAGACCACCTGACAAACTCCACCCCCTGCTCCCTTATCTAGCATCACTAGCCACACCCACTCAGTCTAACATTCTGAGCTCTCTAAACATACTCACTCAGACATACCTAAGGGAACAGAAATGTAGGGTATTGCCACACGGACCAATTGGAGACAGGCTGCTGACAGAGTGGCAGCACAAGGGATGGCGGGATATGGCTTCCACTGCAAGGAAATCTGGGATACCTGGCCGGCTGAGCAGGAAAACTACAGGAGGAGGGGGGCATGGCATTTAGATGGTTTGCCGGATCGTCTGATGTGAGCACAGTAGGTTGTTTGCAAAACAACCTACTCTGCACAGCTTATTAACCACCATAGGTTAGTGTGATGTGTGAACAGACCCAGTCTAAGGCAGCATCCTATGTTCCTACTATGTTTTCCTCCCACCCTTTTATTCTTTAGTGAGTCTGCACACAGGCAATCTCTCCTGCATGCATACCATGTATAGATAAAGATAAAGATATAGATATTATAGAATATCCGGTGCACAACCACAATAGACAATAGACTGTCGGTTTGTTTTCCTCACCCCAAAATGGGACCTGCCTACTTTATTCCTTTTACTGAGGTTCTGTTTTTATTAGGGGTGTGCACGGACCCCCCGGATCGGATCGGGACCCGGATCGGGACCTCCAATTTTGTCCCGGACCGGTTCGGACAAAATCGGAGGCCCCCCGGACCGGATCGAGTCCGATCCCAATCCAAAAATCGGAAATTTTTGGATCGGCCGCCATTTTTTTCCCCATAGACTTGCATTGCAATGCAAGTCTATGAGGAAAAAATGGCGGCGGGTGGGTAAGGGGGGGCCTAACTCCCTCCCCCCCCCCCGGGGCCGTCCGCTGTGGACGGCCCCGGCAGGTAAACCCCCTCCCCCGCGCTCCCTACCCCCCCTGGGGCCGCCTGCTTCCATCCGCTGGCGCCCGCGGGCGCCAGCGGATAGAAGCGGACGGCTCCGGGGGGGGGGGTAAGCCCCCTTCCCCGCCACTTACCTTCTCGGCACGTCCGGCGCCGGCGGCTACTACCAGCGGGCTCCGCGGCCTACTCTCGAGTAGCGCGCCGGGTGATGACATCACCCGGCGCGCCACCCTGGAGCAGGCCGCGGAGCCTGCTGGTAGTAGTAGGCGCCGGCGCCGGACGGGAGCCGCCGGGCCGGGCAGGTAAGGGCCCCCCTCCCCCCTCCCCCCTCCGCGCGCCCCCTCCTCCCCCCTCCCCCCTCCGCGCGCCCCCTCCTCCCCTCCACGCACCCCCTCCTTACCTTTCCGGCCCGGCGGCTCCCGTCCGGCGCCGGCGCCTACTACTTCCAGCAGGCTCCGCGGCCTGCTCTAGAGTAGCGCGCTGGGTGATGACATCACCCGGCGCGCCATCCTAGAGCAGGCCGCGGAGCCTGCTGGGAATAGTAGGCGCCGGCGCCGGACGGGAGCCGCCGGGCCGGAAAGGTAAGGGCCCCCCTCCCCCCTCCGCGCGCCCCCTCCTCCCCTCCACGCACCCCCTCCTTACCTTTCCGGCCCGGCGGCTCCCGTCCGGCGCCGGCGCCTACTACTCCCAGCAGGCTCCGCGGCCTGCTCTAGAGTAGCGCGCCGGGTGATGACATCACCCGGCGCGCCATCCTAGAGCAGGCCGCGGAGCCTGCTGGGAATAGTAGGCGCCGGCGCCGGACGGGAGCCGCCGGGCCGGAAAGGTAAGGGCCCCCCTCCCCCCTCCGCGCGCCCCCTCCTCCCCTCCACGCACCCCCTCCTTACCTTTCCGGCCCGGCGGCTCCCGTCCGGCGCCGGCGCCTACTACTTCCAGCAGGCTCCGCGGCCTGCTCTAGAGTAGCGCGCCGGGTGATGACATCACCCGGCGCGCCATCCTAGAGCAGGCCGCGGAGCCTGCTGGGAATAGTAGGCGCCGGCGCCGGACGGGAGCCGCCGGGCCGGAAAGGTAAGGGCCCCCCTCCCCCCTCCGCGCGCCCCCTCCTCCCCTCCACGCACCCCCTCCTTACCTTTCCGGCCCGGCGGCTCCCGTCCGGCGCCGGCGCCTACTACTACCAGCAGGCTCCGCGGCCTGCTCTAGAGTAGCGCGCCGGGTGATGACATCACCCGGCGCGCCACCCTAGAGCAGGCCGCGGAGCCTGCTGGGAATAGTAGGCGCCGGCGCCGGACGGGAGCCGCCGGGCCGGAAAGGTAAGGGCCCCCCTCCCCCCTCCCCCCTCCACGCGCCCCCTCCTCCCCTCCACGCACCCCCTCCTTACCTTCCCGGCCCGGTGGCTCCCGTCCGGCGCCGGCGCCTACTACTACCAGCAGGCTCCGCGGCCTGCTCTAGAGTAGCGCGCCGGGTGATGACATCACCCGGCGCACCACCCTAGAGCAGGCCGCGGAGCCTGCTAGTAGTAGTAGGCGCCGGCGCCGGACGGGAGCCACCGGGCCGAGAAGGTAAGTGCCCCCCTCCTCCCCCCCCCGCTGTCCACTTTCATCGGCGGGCGCCCGCTGGCGCCCGCCAATGGAAGCGGCGGTGGGCGCCAGTGGGCGCCCGCCGATCCGCCGATCCGCCGAACCGGTTCGGAGCTTTTTCGGACCGGTTCGGATTGGATCGGCCGATCCAGCTGCGGGATCGGAAATCGGATAATTTATCCGATTTCCCACTGGACCGGACTCGGATCGTGGATCGGGTCCGATCCAGTGCACATCCCTAGTTTTATTGTACAATCATCCTGAAACGACACATAGGCAACGAACACTTGCCCACAAAGAACTGTCCTCCATTTTGCACTGTTCTTAGGTGGGAAGCGGAAGCATTTCCTTTGAAATAAATGCCAAAATGTATTGAAATTCGAAATGATGAAACAATGGAATATTTCCAGTTTACCATGCAGGTATGATAGAGTTGTGCAAGTACTCCTTTTTTAAAAAAATGTGAACAAAAAATTAGAAAAGGCACTTTCCTGCGGAATGGTTCTAAATATAGCAGAAGCAGGAGATATCAAAGCAGTTTTCTTCCATTTTGTGTGCCCCCCCCCCAAATTCTCAGCCCTTAGAGCTCTTTCAGCAGGTATACCGGAAACAAAAATGGCACATCTACGGAGGAATACTCTTGCGGTGTGTTCTTGGAACACAACCCTTCATAACATCACAGCACATGTCATAATCCAGATGAATTTTAAGATGTCTGATTGTTATTTTAATATTGTATCAGTTTTACATGTTTTTAATCAGTTTTATGCATTTTATGGTATTTTTGTATTTAAATGTTGTTCCCCGCCTCAATCCAGAGGGAGAGGCAGGTAAGAAATAATTTTATTATTATCATTATTATTAACCACTCCCCAGTAAAATGCTGAGAAGTTGCAAATGTAAAACATCCACACCTGTTTGATATTTTCGTTGTTATTGCACATCTTGAAAAATTAATGTTCCCTGAGAAAAGTTTGGAAAAGCGGGGGTGGATTAGTGGTGGAAACCACAGGATTAGAGAATAATGACGACATTGTGGTGAATATGTGTAAAATCCCATAAATAAAGCAAGCTGATCACACATTAAAAGACTCATCTGGAAGCAGCTCCAGTCAGAGCAGACAAGAGTGAGGTGTTTGAACAAGCAGCCGGAGCTGATATAAGGTAGCTCCGTATGTTCCTAGGGTTTTTTAAGGGAAGACTGTAAGCATCTGTTGGGGTGATTTAAGATCAGAGTATCCTGCAGTGGCAGGACTAGACTAAACAATTTGCTCTCACCAGGTGGGTTGTGAGTGACACCCAGTTAGGTTGTCTCCTGATTTAAGGGTAGGAGGTCTTACTAGGACCAAATACCACAGTATATGGAGGAGGAGGAGGAGGAGGAGGAGGAGGAGGAGGAGGAGGAGGAGGAGGAGGACAAAGGCAGATATAGAGATTGAGAAAAATGGAGAGATACAATTTAATAAAGTGCATTCCATGTCACAGGTAGGGTTAAATGGGGTCCTGGGATTGAACGTTGAATAATTTTGGAGTAGGTGATGAAAGATCATGTCCTACACATATCAAATATATTAATAGCAAATGTAGTTTTCTGAATGCCAATACTTACGTTGCCAAAGCAGCTCCATCCACACACAAGAGGAAGGTGTCAGCTGGCTTGGAAAACCTCCAAGTTCCAAACAAAACGTTGTGTGGGGGACTCTAAAGGGGGGGGACCAGAAAAACAGCCCAGTTCGAACCAAGTGTGTACAACTGTCCACAGAATGCTGACTGACTGTTGGAGGGAGAGAAATGGAATAGAAAATGTAACATGTCGTGTAGCCAGCACTTTTGGGATGCCTTCAGAGACTGCCATTGTTCCATATGCTGGACATATTTGAAAAAGCATGGAAAGAAATGCAAATTATGGAACAATTTACATAGTGCAATGCTTTCTGAAGAGCTTCTTTAGGGTCAATCAAGGCATTGTGGATTTATCTGTTGTTGTTTTAAGTGATTTCATACATAGAGGGAATGTGAGAGAAGTTGTTAATGACAATGGTTTGTCTGATCACACTTCCTTTTTATTCTCTGCTGAGAATAAGTTCCTTTTCATCAGAGGCCAAAGTGCAGCATGTTGGGGTCCCAGAGACAGTTCAAGTATAGCTTGTTGTGTGAAACCTCTACTTACACAAAGTGCATAGTTAAACTATGGGATTCACTACCACAAGACGTGGTGATGGGAACCTATTTGGATGGCTTTGAAAGGGATTTAGAGCCTCATCAGATGGGGGGAATCGCATTTCCCTACCATCACTTTGAATCCTGCTTCTGTCCTACAATAGAGAAGAGCAGCTTCCTCTTTCTTCACATGGAGCCAATTCAGTGGGCTATTTATGGCACAACTTCTTCTGCACACAGCAGGAAATGGCAACAAGTTTCGCTATAGCCAAAAAAAACCCCATGGATTTTCTGTCTTATTTTATGATGGAAAAAAGACCAGAAGGAGTGGGAGACATGCGGGAGGCACGGATAGCATCGTCAAAAGGACCCGCAAACATATTTTATAGCCAGTAGCGTGTGCTATAAAATGCCCATCTGATGACACTCTTAGGTCCCCTCTACAAGATTTTGCTTTGACGCCCGGTTGCCCGATTATGCGCATATACGGATAAGTGCATTCACTCCTAATACCTATTCACGAGAGGCGGTGAAGCGCATAACGGGTTGTATGAAACACGCTTTAAAGTTGTTTACATGCGGAGAATCACATGTTTACATGGCCATAAGGCGCTTTAACTCCCGTGGTAAATTTTAAGTCGCTATTTAACGCGCATTCGATAATGCGAATAATCGGAGATAAAAAGCGCCTCAACCCCCGATTTGCGCTCCGCTCTTGTAGAGGTAAAATCTGTAATGCACCTTGAAAGAGCTTTAAATCGCTCTTGTAGAGGCATCCTTAGATAAATTCCTGGAGGAGAAAGCTATCAATGGCTACTAGTACTGGTGGTTATGTGCTATCTCCAGTATGAGAGACAGTAAGCCTTTATATACCTGTTGCTGGGGAACATAGGTAGGAGGATGTGGTTGCACTCGTGTCCTGCTTGTGGTTTCTTGGTCAACAGCAGGGTGGCCACTGTGAGCAGAATGAGCATGAGATCCTGCTGCATGTTTACTTGCATTAAATCCCATTGACTTCAGTGGGGCTTTCTCCCAAGTAAGCTTAGCAATCCCTTGGTCCCTAGACATTGTCTGAGGAACCATAGGATAGTGCTCTGCACCCTGGATAGCTGCTTTAGAGTTCTGACTGGTTTTGACTGAAACCCGGAGCGGATACACCACCCCACTGGCACTGGAGCCACCAACCTCCACTGTATACCTGGCAAACATATCCTAACACATTCATGGATAAGACATGTTGATTTATACATGTATTTATTTCTTTACTTATAAATATTTTGGCCCCATACTTACAAATCCTTTTTGGCCCCATACTTCCCCAACCTGGTGCCCTTCAGATGTTTTGGACTACAACTCCCATCCTCCCTTACCATTACCCATACTGCCTGGGGTGATGGGAATTGTAGTTCAAAACATCTGTGGGCGCCTATTTAGGGAAGACTGTCACAGAGGCTCTCCCCACCACTCCCCACATTAAGCAGTTGCATGTCATTTCCTGCACGCAAGTCCTCTCCGCGTAGGAAAAAGCAGTGCAAAGTAAGAGGCAAGCAGGATGCATTCAGCTGTCTTGATTTTGTGCAGAGGTTTTGATTAGACAGCTGAAAGGGTGTGGAGCTCTCTCAAAGGGACCGTTTCTGAGTAGATGTCCCACTTGAGGCCACTGCAAAAAGTATCTTTGATGGCGGTGAAAGAAAGAAAGAAAAAGTGGGTTTTGTGAAAACTAGCTGAGAATGAAAGAAATCTATTTAACGAATCATAAAGGACACCTTCTTGTAGCTTGTTATTGTTCCTTGGACGTCCTCTCTGCCTCTGAAGCACGGAGCAGGTCTGACACTTAACATCAGTTATATGTTAAATGGAATGGGATTGCTTCCTGCAATAGTGCCAACCCACGGCTGAGATAATTAGATTGGAAGGGGCAGAGAAGCAGCATGTGAGTCACCTAAAGACAAGCAGGCTGGGAATAGTCAGATGGTAACAGGATATTCATTTATGCTTTAAGGCTGCCACACATTCCTAATAGCAAAGGACATCTCTTATTTAACGGATCCTCCATTATTCCTTTGAGGACTTCACAGAAAGTCCCCCCCCCCCATTTCAAAATGCTTCAGCTCCACAATGCTTCACAGAACAGACATTGTGGCCCCCTCCACAAGGATGCGCTTTTGCGCCCGGTTCGGGGATTATGCGCATTTTCGCGGAGGCGCATTTACGCCTAATCCCTCTGCACGGGAGGCGGCGAGAAGCGGCGAAGCGCATTAAAAGATGCCCAAAAAGCACTTTCCAGGTAGTTAATGCGCATAATCGCTTGTTCACACAGCGAAAATGCGCTTTAACGGCCGGAGCAAAATAAAAGTCGCTATTTAACGCGCGTTCGAAAATGCGCATTATCGGGGAGATAACGCGCCTGTACGCCCGTTTTGCGCTCCGCTCGTGTGTAGGTAAAATTTATAATGAGCCTTCAAGGCTCATTAAACGCCCCGTGTGGAGGAGGCCTGTGACTCCACAGGTCCAATTCGATCCGGAAACCTTGCAGCTGTGACTAGAAAAGGCAATCTGAATTGAATTACACAAGATGATCAATGTTTATATGTCCTGTTATGCTAGGCGGGCCGAAGGTTGTAAAGCAATGATTAATGCTATCCATTACATCACTGGTGGTGGGTTTCTTTCGTCCTTTGTTTTTGTGTGATCTTCCTGCACTGGAAGGGAGATGAAATGTCACCAGTGACTTGCCACTCCAAAAGGTTAGCTGCTGACATATCATACATTGCCTGACATTAAAGGCAATCAGAAAATGCTTTATGAGAAATATGGACCCTGATGCAAAGATGGGCATGGGAGAGAATGGTGCTTATTTACTTTTATGAGCCAAAAAGCCCTCTGCGTGCTGCATTGCAGGTTGCTTTTCAAAACTCCCCAACATAAAAAAGACCTGGTTTGGGGGGGGGGGGGGATAAGCAGAGCTCTTCAAAAAAACAACAACCCAAAGAGGAAGAAGTCCTGGTCAGTATGTTTTTGACACAAGTCCATGCATGGTGGACATTACTGAAGAGCAGCCTTCCCCAGCTTGGTGCCCTCCAGATGTGTTGGACTACAACTTCCATAATATCCAGACAGCATAACCAATGACCGTGTTGGCTGGGGTTGATACGAGTTATAATCCAACACATCTAAAAGGCACCAGGGTGGGGAAGGAAGGTGTAGAGGTGTGGACAACCTTGTTTCCCCCCTCCCTTTACAACGGGCTACACGAGTGATCTTGTCAATAAGCATCCATCTTTTCACTTCCTTTCCCCCCCCCCCAAAAGAAACAATTTCATGTGAACAGTTGGGTACTGAGCGACGTAACATCCACAAAAAGTATTTATTCCCTCACCAACATTACCAAGGTTTGTCACATAACATTTTACATGTATTTTTTTTTTGCTTTAAACTTTTGTGCCTGAAAAAGAATCTTGTGTCAACTCTAAAGCTCACATCCTGTATTTTGGACATTATTTGGTCTAATAAAAATAATTGCCTCACTTAGTCTGCATTTAATTTGCAGACTTCAGAAACCGTTAGGACCAAGCAGTATAGTAAATAATTTCCTCATTGTAAATAATTTTATTTTTGAAACCAGAATGCTCCAAAACTAACCAAAGAGAGAAAGATATGACATATGCTTTATTCTTATGTATACTAAGCTAACATGATAGTGGTAACAACTGCCAAGCACCTGACCCTATATCTATATATAGATATATCTGCCCAGATGAGAATCTGAGTTCCATAGACTGCAGCAGAAATTCAAAATTCATGAAGATTACAAAATCAGGCACTTGTAAAAAAACATATTTGGTGGAGGTGGATGACAAAGTAATTGTTTCCCTTGCACTTAAGAATTGTGTGACCAAACCCATTTATAAACATTTACAGAAACATAGAACATATTACTCTTCTTCCCAAGACATGCCAATGGTGCACCATAAATCATTTTCTTGCAGGGAAAAAAACCTGTGTTGAATCAGAATTACAAAATTCCTAGAAGCATTAGATTTATGGCAATCTAAAAGGGGCTTTGTAGGTTCCTTTCAAACATCAGCTTCTGGATATTGATTGGCTAAGCACTCTGACCTCCTCCGTTCCCTCCCACCTCTCTTTCTGCAGAGATTTAAGGAATAAGTAGCAGCGGGGAGATGGTACTGGTGATGGTTTTTATATACATTTGAAAGTCACTCCCAAAAAATAGGCCCAGATAATAGTTGAGGACTCCAGCAACAGACATAAGGAACAGGAATGAGATGATGCGTTTTCCAAAAATGTAACCAGGAGTGCTAAGAGAGAGAGAGAGAGAGAGAGAGAGAGAGAGAAGGGAAAAGCAATAAATAAGAACATATCGATTCACTGGAAAAGAACTAAACCTCTCTATCTCTCACCAAGGTCAACCTCTACTTAAATAGCACTCAGATGTTCAGATTAATGGGGTCAAATTCTGCATGGATGTATGTCTCTGCAGCACAATTAATTTCATCTGAGCCACACAGGCATAAATCAGCAGAGAAATTTGGTGCACAGGGCAAAATGTATGCATTTTAATAAAAAGAGTGTCTTCCATTATATACACACACTTATTTGTGGCTTGAAACAAATTTCAATAGCCTTGCATTTGTAATACCAACACCTAGGGTGACCATATGGAAAAGAGGACAGGACTCCTATATCTTTAACAGTTGTATAGAAACGGGAATTTCAGGAGGTGTCATTTGTATGCATGCAGCTCCTGATGAAATTCCCTCTTCATCATAATAATTAAAGCTGCAGGAGCCCTGCCGTCTCGACCAGATACAAAAGAGGGCAGGGATCCTGCGGCTTTAATTGTTGTGATGAAGAGGGAATTTCAGCAGGTGCTGCATGCATACAGATGACACCTGCTGGAATTAGCAAAGTCCAACCAGTAGACCCAATCTAGTATCGGCTCACCCATGATCATACAGAAGATCAAACAGCATGTGGTTGAGCCCACAACCAATCATCACTGAAGTGACACTATGGATCAAATTATATGTCAAAATTCTGTACTACCTCCAGCAGACCCTGAAATGGGGGGTTTGGGGGATGGGGTAGGAAGGAGGTGGCCTTGGATCTGCTGGGTCCAATGCCCCATAGTTTGCCAGACTAGGATGTATACTGTACTCCAGAAAGGAGCTGGGGTTAACTAATTTCTCCTCTATTGGAACCAATATGTGCATTTCTAGGAAATAAAAAAATGCAAAGAAATTGTGTGGGACACCTCCTGCCCAGCTCAGCCCAAACCAGCCCAGCCTGAGCAAACAGGGCTTTGGAAGTATGGACAAATTTAGAAAGAATAACTATAATTTCAATAGAAATACATCTCAATAACCCTTTTCAGATAACACACTAAGCCACAGTGGTTAAGCATTTTGAATTTATCATTATGGCTTAGTGTTTTATGTGAACCATGACTTAGCATGTTGTGTGAACCAGTGCTAAACATGGTGGCTACATAACCATGGCTTAAACATGCTTACTAACCTATTTGCTGCAAAAGGGTTAGCGGCCTAACCATGGCTTAGCGTGTTGTCTGAACAGACCCTATCTCTGCCTGCTCAGCCTGCTGTTCAGGTGCTAACTGTTGATGGGCAATTCCAAAGCCCAACGCATCCTTTTTAGGGTTCTTTGTCTTTAAAATGGTCTTGGGCCCAGCAGTCTTTCAAATAGAGGACTGTCCTCTGTAAAGTAGGCCACCAGGTCACTCGAGGCCACCCACTATACCACAGTCAGAAGAGGATATGGATTTTTTGTTCCACATAGGGAAAGCCTGTAAAAAAATGCACAAGAAATTCTATTTTCTTATCCTTTTATTCCTGCAAAATCTGCAGGGACATCCCAGCATTTTCCACATGCATTTCTCTTCAGGTGTTCCTCTGTGTGAGAAGAAAATACGATGCCAAAGGTAGCCCAACAAACCGAGCAGGAAAATCTAGAACAGTCTTCCCCAATGTGGTGCCCTCCAGATGATTTGAACTCCAACTCCCATTAGCCCCAACCAGCATGGCCAATAGTCTGGGATGATATGGGAGTTAAATGTCATGATATCTGGAAGGCACCAGGTTGGAGAAGACTAATCCAGAACTTGGGTTATTATTATGTTGGGGACCAAGGAGTGTATAAGTGAATGCCCATTAGCAACTTCTGAGAAGATGAAAGTGGGGTTACCTCTGGGTCCTTTCTCCCATGTAGCCCACAAAGTACTTCTGTCTCACAAACAAGTACATCAGTCCAGCAAAAGCAGCAGGAGCTGAAGGAAAGGGGGAAAAGGAAGTCATTTTAGACAAAAACACTTAATTAACGTGGACTATACTTCTTTTGCTTTCATAACTAAAGGCTGCATTTTCGCTGCTCTAAAAAAAACTTGTGGAAAGTGCTGGTTAGATATAAAAGTGAAAATGGAGGATCATGACATCGTCTGAAGAACCCGTAAAAAACCAGCATGACCAATGACGAGCGCATGATAAAAAAAACTTATTAGAAAAAGGCCTTTCTTGTAACTGCCTGGGCCAGACAGGTGTCTGTAACATAAAGGTCCAGTTCACACAAGTGGTTAGTGATGGTTGAAATTTGAACTCAAACTGAGGTTGGAGAAATGGACAGAAGTTGCTCCATCTTGCAAGCCATTCCCTGTGTGATTTGAGCAATTTTAACCAGGCAGCTGCAAATGTTTGCAAGTACCATACCCAAGGCAAATGTCATCTGGGCATGCTGGATATTCCTTAAAACAGGGTTGGGCAGAAGGTAGAGTAGGATCTACTGGTGATTTGCCATAGATGGGCAAGGATTTCCACCTTCCAGTTGTTTAACAACAGCAACCACAAAGTGAGCTCTCCAGCCTAAATTGGGAAACCTTGGGGTAACCAGGAGTGGACGTTTGTGCGACAGGGACTGTCAGCTAAGTTCAGTTCTAATTCTGGAAACAATTTCCTATGCTCAGTATCAGAGGCACCCTGTTCTTGCATGCTAAGTGCATGTCTTTTGCACCTGACTCTGTTGGTAGATCTTGGGGTTCTCATAAAATGGAAAGTAAATCGGACAAGCCTGAATTCTGCTCACCCCTGCTTTAAAAGGGGCCTCGGAATAGTATTTCAGTAGGAAAAGAATATATTGAGCACTGAGAAGGAGATATTGTTATTGTTACCCATCCTTAGAAGTAGGGTGGATTATTAAACATGGGGCTGTCTTCATGGTGCAGAGTTTGTGCCATCTTGCCCCCAAACCCCATAGTTTTATTGACCCGGGGTGGCATTGGGTAACCCTAACACCAAGGAGGGAGTGCGGGGTTTCTGGTGGTCATCCGGGTACCAGAGTCACCCCCCCCCCATCTTCCTGGTTTTGGGTGAACAATCACCAGTTGCCTTCCACCAAGACCGCCCCCTCGCATCAGCCGCAGAACGAGGTCAGATGGTGGAAGAACCATACTGACCTTGCTGCCACCAAAAAAGTCAGGGTAAGTCCCCAACTTTTTCTCTGTGCAGCTTCGTGGGAAGGCCCTGCGGTGGCTGCGAATCTGCAGTTGTATCATATAAGTGACGCAGTGCAGATCCACAGCCACCACAGGGCTTTGGCTGCATTTAGACAGCCCCTGGGCTTGGGTTGCCCATGGGTCACATTCACCCTCCACTCATATCCTTTTTTTGCAGCCTCCCCACACCCACATGGTTGCTGCATTGCAGAATTGCTGCTGAATTTGGGTGGCAGTGGCAAGAAAAAAAGTTTTGTGTTTCTCTTTGAAATAAGCTGCTGGGGGAGCATGCAGCTAATTTTAATGCAAAACAGCACTCCGCCAGGGCTTCAGGAACATGATTTTGCATTAAAACAAGGCAAGCCCCTTTTTAAAAAGTGAAAATGATACTTTTTAAAATTGTTGCTGAATTATTGCCAAAATTTAGTGAAGCTTGCAGTTCCCAGTTTCTGGTGGGTGGAAATTTGTCCCTGGACCTTCTGAAGTCGCTCACCTCTGGCCTAGATTCTGGATGTTTCCAGATGAGGTTCTTATCACGCCACTGTTCAGAATCATTCACAGAATTTTATGTGTGGGTGGGTGTCCAGACCTTGTCGTCTTCCACTCCTAACCCTCCTATATTCTCTCACTGCTTTTCACATCTTTTTACTTACTGTGAAAATGCATTACAGAGAAAAAGGTGGCATAGCTGCATGGTGCCCTCTAATTGGTTGCACTAGCAGTTGCCTAACTGGAAGTACCCTCTTTCGTTTTAATCCATTTTAATCCTTAGCCAGGGCTCCTGTGCAACTATGTGACGGGCAAGCAGAAACAGAAACATTTTCTCCAATATGCAGATGCACAGATGGGAAAAGATTCACCTGATGAATGTTTGCAAGTCACATAGCTGCTAAAGGTCCAGCAGCACTATCAGAAAGACAAGTTGGCAGCCTTAAATCCATTACACTTTCATTTTGTAAAGTAACAACTTTGTGTGGACGTCTATCCATGTTAGCAGTACTGCTTTTCCTGCAGCTTTTAAGTAGAATCTCCTTGGTTCCTTCGCTTGACATCAAGGCAAGAGTCTTTCAAAAGGAAAATGCAGTATTGCCATTTGCCCTGAACAGTAAAAAGATATGGGAAGGGATGTGAAGAAGTGATCTGAATATATTACCTTGGCTACACAGCAAGCCAGCACACCAAAGCACGGCAAGGAATGTTGGATAGGCATCTCTGCAGTTTTGGCTAGGAAAACATAATTTTTTAAAGACAAGGGATAGCATCATATCGATAACAAGGAAACAGTTCCCCAAACCCCAGCACTTCTACTCCTCTCCCAATTCACAGGTACAAAATTATTACATAGGGAACTCATAATTTTTCTTTTAACAGCATCTCAACTTACAATTGCAGGGGGTTTGGAAATCTTCAGATTTTTTTTTGAGATCTGGGGGCTGTCTATACGCCCTGTATACCCCATGGTGGCTGCACAGTGGTGCTGCATTATTTATACAATGCAGCTGCCAACTCACAGCCAACATGGTTTTTTTCAATGAAACTGCACACTTTAAAAGTAGTCGACTGACCACAGCTTTTCCCTTGCTGTGGAAAGTGAGTTCACCACCTTCTTTTTGCTGTCTGTTGGTAGTGAACTCACTTTGAGTTCAAGCTGGGGCATTTCCAGGGGCGAATCGAGGCCCAGGATAGGATACAGTAAGTCGGGAAGGCAGGGCAGAGGGCAGAGGGAAGGGGGCAGGCTCGACAAACCGAATGGCTGCCATGCTGTAGCTTTTTCAGCCAGACAGCCCGTGCTCCCTCCTGCAACGAAGACTTAGTGTTCCCATCCCACAGCTGCGATGCTGCGGAGTTTCGAGGGAATGAGAGACAAAGGCACTGTTGTCAAGACACGGCCCTGGTATAGTCATGTATGGATGCTTGCCCTGATGGAAAAGCTAACTTACAACTTACATGTGGCAAAGGGGCATATTAATTCTGAGGCCTTTTATACAACCTGCCTTCCTTTTGTCACTCATGTATCTGAAATCCTCTTCTCCCAGACATTTAACAGCATATGATGAGGGTTTTGTGTTGTTGTTGTGCTTTGACCCAGATATATTGTTTTAAAGGATATTGTAATTATAACTTGTTTTTATGCTTTATGGTTTTAAATTTTGTATATCGGTGTTTTTAATGTTCAGTGTTTTTAATTTTTGTAAACCGCCCAGAGAGCTTCGGCTATGGGGCAGTATATAAATGGAATAAAAGAAAAGAAAATTAAAAGAAAAAGGGGGGGAAAGGGGGCAAAAGAAAGAAAACATATCCATACCATTTAAACCAAGAAATGAACAAGTTGCATGAGGAAAGGCCGGAAGTTTAAAGCAAAAATCAGAAAGATAGCAATCTCAGAGAGATGCTGGCATAAAAATAAACCCTATCTCCCATTACAATTGTTAATCACTTTATCTATGACATAAGTATCAATTATACAAGGCTTAATTTGAACTAGCGCTCTTCCCTCTTTCATATGCCAGACTCAGCCCTGGAATGCATTATCAGGTATTAATGTATTTGCCTGGATTATCAATTGTCTGAGAAAGAAATGTTTCCTCAAGCCATCTAGCATCTTTCTCAAACATAATGAGCTCATCTGGATGTAACACTAAACCATGGTTTAGCGCACAAGAGGGCAACATCTAGCCCACAGAGGTGCCTAATCCTCTGGTATCTCTGCAAATCCCTTCCCTTCCCCTCCCTAAGTCCCACCTCCTGGGCTGAAGGCTTGGGGAGGAGGAATCCCCATTTTATCTCTGTATGGAGAGATAACCTCTCTGTATTCAGTCTAATAAGAGGCTGGTGTCTGAGCATATGCAGAGTGCTCTTCCTTCACCACTGAGTTAACCATAGCCAATTTACTATCTCAAGCAGTAGTAGAAGGTCAGCCTTCCAGGGTTGGTGTGATGTATAGGAATAGTGTCTATCAGCAGAATCCTATGCAGAGTTACTCAGAGGTAATGTATTCATTCAATGAGGCTTACTCCCTAGGATTGCAGCCTTATTTATCTTACCTTGTTTATTTAAAATTATTTTTAGGCTGCCTTTAAGGGTGAAACCTCAGCCTTACCAGATCTGAGCTCTAGAATGTCTCTTTAAGAATGGGAATTTTTATATCTGCAACAGTTATTGTGTCCAGCTTCACTACTCTTTATTAAAATCATGTGGGAATACTCACCTGGCAGTAAAGACACGCTCAAAGGCAGATGAACCACCCCGCTGAATAACTTTGCCTGTATTGCTCTTGCTTTCCTGTTCAACTTTGCTTGCAAAAAAGGCTATTGAATTTAAAAAGAAAAACATGGTTCCTTTTCATTTCAATATTTATATCCTACTGTTTCCTTTCTGTGGAAAGCCCACAGTTGCCAAGAAACACAAAAAGAACAATATCAAAAAGAGCAATACAAACCATTGAGTAACCCTGCTGAATTCATATTAATTTATCAGAACAGTTAAATCATAAATGGCAATCTTTCAATAACATAATAACTACCTACCTAACAAATTGTCAGCATTAACTCCAACTGAACTCAAAATATTTTGAATAAACATAAAAAAAAATAACTGAAAACATCAGCAAATAAATACAACAAATATAAGACACAATAAAATAAAATCACTCAAATATATCAAAACCAGCAGCACTAGAATGAAATAAGACAATTATATTAAACACTTTCAATGTGAACACCCCCCCAATGATCTATACAAGAAGGTGGTCACTTATCACAAAAAATATGACATGCATCACCCCAAAAGAAGATAAATCTGCATAAAATTTGCATGTGATAATTTATATGTATAGATGCAAATTTAGAAATGATTATTGTAATTTAAATAGGAATACAGCACATCTAACCACAGCATGGAAAACTGTGACTGGGTGGCCCATGGGCTTTCCTGCTCATTTCAGGTGCTAATTGTTGATGCGTTCTTACGATTCTTTATTTTCAAACCAGAATTGGACCGGACAGCCCTTGAGATAGAGGACACCTTCAAATAGAAGACAGTTCTCTGTAAAAGAGGACACATGGATATCCCTAAGGCTTGCCCTGTGACGAGGTGGGTGATCACCCGGGGTGCTGAGCTGAGGGGGGTGCCAAACTGAGCTGAGGGGGGTGCTGAGCTGAGGGGGCGCCAAGCTGAGCTGAGGGGGGCGCCAAGCTGAGCTGAGGGGGTGCCAAACGGAGCCAAAGGGGGCACCAAGCGAAGCTGAGGGAGGCACCAAGCTGAGCTAAAGGGAGTGCAAAGCGATGCTGAGGAGGTGCTAATATTACGGCAGTACCAAGCTCCATAAACCGACTGGTGGCCGTGCAAAAGTTACTGGGGGGCACCAAAGGCCCTCCTTGTCTGGGTCACTATTTATACTAAGGCTGGCCCTGTCTACCGCATCATAAAATAAGTCTTCACTCAGTGCCTTGCAGCCTAACTCTCACTTGGGCCCCCTCCACAAGGATGCGCTTTTGCGCCCGGTTCGGGGATTATGCGCATTATCGCGGAGGCGCATTTACGCCTAATCCCTCTGCACGGGAGGCGGCGAGAGGTGGCGAAGCGCATTAATTGATGTCCAAAAAGCGCTTTAGAAGACGTTAATGCGCATAATCACTTGTTCACACGGCGAAAATGCGCTTTAACGGCCGGAGAAAAATAAAAGTCGCTATTTAACGCGCATTCGAAAATGCGCATTATCGGGGAGATAACGCGCCTGTACGCCCGTTTTGCGCTCCGCTGGTGTGGAGGTAAAATTTATAATGAGCCTTCAAGGCTCATTAAACGTCTCGTGTGGAGGAGGCCTTGGTGAGACTGTCCTCATAGTTCCTACCAAGGGGCTTTAAACCTCTCCTCCCCCTGAGCCAAACAGGTTGGCACCTTCTCACCCACCATCCCTGAAATGATAACCCCAAAAGACTATCCCCCTTGGGGCTACCCCCACTGGGTCTGTCCCCATTGGAGACACCACGCTGCCTGCAACATGGAAGACCATGGGTAGAAGCAGGTTAATGGGGAAATTTGGCTTTTGGATTAGGTCTGTGCATCTCTATTTTTGATATGCCAAAGCACAGTCACAGTCTGATGTTTACCTAGGGCTGTGAAATTGTACTCTTACTTTACTTTCAGACTTGAGCTATCCATTGATCTTCCCCATATTTGAATTGCTTAATGAGTTCAGCTCACAAATCTAGAACCTCTTTCAGCCCAAGGGCCGAATTCAAATTTGGAGAAGCTCAGGTGGGGGGGCGGCATTCCAGTGGTGGGTGAGGTTGTAGCTTAAAGCTCTTACTGGCAGGGGAAGGGCCATAGTTCAGTGGTTGAGCATCTGCTTTGCATGCAGAAGGTCACAGGTTCAATCCCAGATATCTCTGGATGGGGCTAGGAAAGAATCCTGCCTGAAACTGTGGAGAGCTGCTGCCAGTCAGTGTTGACAATACTGGGCTAGATGGACCAGTGGTCTGACTCAGTATATAAGGCAGCTTCCTATGTTCCAAGTAACAAAGTCATAGGAGAAGCATGGGAAACTTTTAGAATGCAGGAAAAATGCAAAAACAACAACAAATAGCTGGGAAAGCAACAAAATGAATAGTGGCTGAGGAAATGGGGTTTGGGCCAGGGGATGGGGGCCTAGCTATCTGGAGAACCCTGGAATGCAGGATTTGGCCCTGAGGTCCCCCACCCCTGATCTAGAGGTTGAACACATTGGCAGAATTCAGACAACACATTAAGCACTGAGGGGTGGGGGAAACAATTGTCAGTTGTGTTGCTTATTGTGTTGTGTGGAGAATAACACGCCGCTCACAAACTTCTGATGGTATGCTATTCTGCCCAGATAAGCAACTGAGAGAAACAACTGGCTCGCAAGTTGTTTAGCTCGAAGCCAGTTGTCTAAAGTGTTGTGTGGAGGGGTGAACGTGTTAATGGCGTGTGGTGAGTGGGTTAAAACACAAGCCCATAGAGGCAGGCAGCAAGAGCGACCAAAGCGGCGGCTGCCACTCTGCTACAACTGGTGCAACTTGCAGAGGCTGCTAGGATAGAACTGGGAGGACGGAGGGAGGAGAGAGGGTGGGGAGAGGGGCGGGGGCTGTGTCAGTCAAATGCTGGGTTGACTATTAGTCCACTCAGTGCCAGCCCCAACCACCCACAGTTGTGTAGGAATATGTTGTGTGGGGAGTACCCACAAAATAACCAACTGTGAGTTGGCTACTCAACCCACCATTGACTAATGTGTTGTCCGAATGCAGCCATCGACTGCAAGCAGAGTTTTCAAACAGTGCTCCTAACAACCCTGGCATTCCTTGGAGACTTGTGAAGAAGAAATCACTAATGGCGGGCAACAAGTACGGCCACCACTACCATTTGCAATGCACAGCTTCTAGGCTACAGATGGTTGCACATGTTCCAGGCCAGGTTCTTTATTGGTAGGGAATTTGAAAACCACCACCCTAGAGGCTACCAGCTCATGATTAGATATCTACAAGCAAAGGCACATGTTGAAGAAGAGGAAGGAAGAAAACCACTAGCCTGTCTATCTTGGGGGTGGGGGGAGGTGATGACTAAGGCTTTTGCATTCAGCTTCTTCCCGCCTTAAAGGGCCATGACCCATTCAAAGGGTTGAGTCACAGCTTTCTGAAAATAAATCCCAATCTCCCCCCACCCTCTCGATGCAATCTGTATGCAATCACATAATCAAAAGGTTAGGTGAAACTCCACTGCTGTCATCTGCTGGGCATGCACCTGAGTTTACCTTAGAACAGCTTTTGGTACTCTGAGCTGCACATGATGCACAGATGCATTTCAATACATGTGATGGAGCTCTGACACCACGGCACTGTGCATCCATTCTGTCTTTCGCTCCTTAATGGATTTTCTGTGATGAGCAAGACGGAAGAAGTAGCGGGAACACATGGGAGGGTTAAGTGTGGCAGCTGTCATCATCTTGACCCTCTGTCAAATTCCATGCAGAAGTTGGGTGATGGCATAACAAAAGCCTCACCTGGAAGCGCCCGTGGAGGCGGAGCTCCATTACAGATCGACATACACAGCTGTATATATACATGTCTAATAAGACAGAGTAAAGTCTAGACTAAGGTCTGAGCACAAAAGGTTTGAGAAACACTGTGGACTTGTTGGAACAATATTTTTATCTAGTCGTTCATTTCATCAATGGGATGGGAGCAGGGCCCTAGCCGGTCTACATGTTCTATGGGGGGCGGGGGAGACGGAGGAAGGGCAGTTCATCTAGTTTGCAGGCCTTTTAAAAGATAACGTTTTAAACTTTTAAAAAATGATTTATAAAAAAGAATTAGGGGGCAGAGAAAATTTAGGGGGCAGCCTGGCCACCTCCCAGCTACATGCCAGGATGGGAGTAACTTGGCTAGTAGCTCTATTTTTTTTTTTCTCTCTCTCTCTCATCCAATGGTGAGCACCGAATTCACTCCAGGCAAACATATTGGGGGTGGGAGCGGATACCAGTAGTGTGGGGGGCACCCTACTGCTGAGATGTGGCCCCAATGCAATTGCCCAGACCTAATTCACTCACATACTTATATACACATGCATGCCCATTCTCATATACACACTCACAGACATATAAACTCAGTCATATACACACACACACCTCACTCATTCATCTTCACACACCATCCCTCACAACACTGCAACTGCAGCAGGGAAGGGGCCGTTTTTCCAGGGAGGGTCAACCCTTCACTTCCCAGCAGTAACATCCCAAAATGCCCCCCTATTTGGTGAGAAGGCCCTGTAGTTTGCACCTAGGGCCTTTCAAACTGTTCCCTCACCTGAGCCAAACAGGTTGGCAATCCTGTCCTTCTTCCCTCTACCCAAAGTATGACCCCTGAAGGACTATCCTACTTGGGACTGTCCCCACTGCAATCACCGCCATTAGAGACGCCATGCCACCCACAACTGTGTAGAACCAAGATTATGGGGCAAATCCTACTTTTGGTGTATACCTGTAACATGGGGGATGTCTATTTGTGGGGGGAAATCTGGGGTGGCTCCGCAGTGGTGCTGTGTTGTTTATACGATGCAGGAGCCACTGCAGAGCCATCCTATAGCTTTTCCCCGAAGCTCCGAAATAAAAAAATGGGGGGGGCACTTACCCCAACTTTTTTCTCTGGAGCGAGGTGATGACAGCACATCTGCTGTCTGTCGCCGCTCTGGAGTCACGGTGGAGGTGTGGCTGGGCAGATGGCAACCCCTGATTGGTCACCATCTGCCCGGACAGGGGGGAGGGGGGGCCAGCAAGCGGAATGACTGCTGGAATGCCTCCGCGCTTCCTCCGGCATGGGAAGAAGGAAACACTTGGCGGGGAAAGGTAAGATAAAAAAACAAAACAGGGAAGGACGTGCAGATCTGCAGCAGTGCTCGTGTGGCACCACACAGTGGCACGGCGGTGCACAGGGTGGCAGTGCACAGGGTGGCAGTGCACAGGTCGGTGGCGCACCTCCTCCAATTGATGGATGTAAACCCCACGCTTGCTCCTTGGCGTGGGGACAACCTCACAGGAGCTCAAGCATGGGGTTTTGGGGGCTCGCGGTGCCAATGTGTCGTCGCCAAGACAGCCCCTTGGACTAAATGGGAATTAAAGTCTTTAAAAATAAAAAGCACCTTCACCCTTTCTCCTGTCACTCACATTCTTTCCCTAGCTGCTACCATCCACCAAGTCCAGCCAGCAGGGAGCAAAGGAATGCGATTGATAGGCCACAGCTCACAGGTGGCACACATGCTTTGCATGCAAGAGGTCCCCAATTCGATTGCCAGCATCTCCAGATGGGACTGGGAACCAATCCTGCCTGAAACCCTGGAGAGTTGCTGCCAGTCAATGGTGACAATACTGGGCTAGATGGACCAGTGGCCTGACTAAGTATAAGTCAGCATCCTATGCTAACCTCATGCTGGTACTGATGTTAGGTGAGGTGTTACCCAGACTGCTCAGTGTTTCCTTAAAAGGTATGGCTGTCTCTCACACATCTGCAGGTGTGTCTCATGCCCCACAATGGGGGTCACATCACTCCTTCAAGAACCTAGACATTAACAACTAGGTTAGGGTGACCAGATAAAATCCAGGTCAGGGCTCCTGTAACTTTAACAGTTGTAGAGAAAAGGGAATTTCAGCCAGTGACATTTGTATACAAATTCGTTCCTGGTGAAATTCCCTCTTCATCCCAACAGTTAAAGTTGCAGGCACTATACTATAGTGGCCATATACAAAAGAAGGCAGGGCCCCTTCACCTTTAACTGTTGTGATGAAGAGGGAATTTCACCAGGAACGAATTGCATACAAATGACACTGGCTGAAATGCCCTTTTCTCTACAACTGTTAAAGTTACATGAGCCCTGACCTGGATTTTATCTGGTCAGCCTAAACTAGGTCAATTCCTGTGAATCATTCCATTAAATAACTCTTTCTGCTTTACATAAAAGAGGAACAAACAATTTCCATCACAGCCCTATAACTTGCCACATCTGGACTTCTACTACTGCAATTCTGTTCATGTGAATTTAATATTAAGGTTTATGCTGTTAGTCCGGACTAACGGTGCAATCCAATGCATGTTTAGACAGAAGAAAAGTCTTACAACTCCCAGCATTCCCCAGCCAGCTATGTTGGGAGTTGTAGAAGGCTTTTTCTGTCTAAGCATGCACAGGATTGTGCCCTAAGTTGCTTGAAACATAACCCCACAAGTCCTGAATTCAAACCAGAAGGGATTCTGAGAATAACTCAGAAGTGACATGGATATGCCTAAGCACAGGATCAAAAATGAGTGCATGAAAGCAGAGTCAATCCTATTGGCCATCCTCAACCCCTGATGCGCCAATTTGTCCCCTCCTGCTTTCACCTCTCTCTTCCCAAATGCGCTGCCCTCTCTTACCATTTTGGACGACGCTTAAAAGAGTGACAATGACCAGAAGGACAATGTAGCCCACCACTTCTTGGTCCATGTTAGCAGCAGGCTTGTCAGGAAATTCTGCCCAACCTTTCTAGCAGCTCAGCCAGACAAACCACAGAGGGAGGAAGTGATAGTTTCTTTATCTTGCATCATGGAACATTTCATTTGTCCTCTCAGCTAAACCACGACGTGATAGTAGCGTATTATATTTATATATCTTATCACTTATGTGTACATTAAATTTATCAGCTGCAAGCCAACCTTCTCAATTGTTTTTTTTTTTTTTAGCAGGGGAGAGAGGGGCTTTCTTAAATCTGTAAACCTATCTTAAGTGTACATGAACAGAACTAGAGTGGCCAGATTCGTAGGCCAAACCCATGCATGCAGCTGGGAAAAAAACCTGAGTTAACAATGCAATTCTATGCTTTAACTCAGGAGTAAAGGTGCTTCCAGAGGCTGGAGGGCTCCTAATACTACCCAGTCAAAAGACATTGTGCAGCTCTTCCAACTTTACCTCTTTAGTGGATTTTTGGAGGAAAGAAAAAAGATGGAAGAAGCAATGGAAAAACACAGGAGGGCTACAAATGGAAGGTGATGTTGTCTGGAATCTGCCCCTCTCACATGGATCCCCTCTAAGAGCGTTATCAGATGGGGTGGGTAGGAAAATCACGTTTCCCTACCATTGCTTTGCCTCCAGCTGCTATCCCACAATAGGACGAACAGCTTTCTCTTTCTTCACACGGGGAAGAAAAAGGAAGCAAGCAAAGACCACAAGGGCCATTCTTTTATCATGCTGCTTCTCCTTCACACAGCAGGAAATAGTGGCACGTTTCATCACAACCCCACAAAATCGGATTTTCCGGGTCTTTTTTTGTGACGGAAAAACGAGCAGAAGGAGCGGGAGATGCCCGGGAGGCGGATGACGTTACTGTGAGTGGGCAGTAACAAGCATGCTATAAAACGCTCATCTGATGACACTCTAAATTTCCATGAACGAGGCAGGGTGACTGCATGATCCCTACTGTGCCCCAGGTACATTTCAGTCTAAATTTATGAAACCGTCTGCTAAAACCTGTATAGTTACCCTTCAATAATCAGAATAAAACCCTGCAGAGGTTTTCCATTATGCCCACAATATCTATGTTCTCCTCTGAACCTAAAAACCTCAACTCTCCCATCTTGGCTCGAAAGCTTCTAGCATTAGCATCAAAACATCTATATATGGTGACCTTCTCCAGGGCAGGATCTACACTACTGCTGTATAATGGTTTATAACGGTTTTGACAACTGTTCGGGCCCAGGACACGTTCCATATACTGTTTTCAAAGTGTTATATCCTCCAGATGTTTCTGCTGTGTAACTTTCCTGCTATGGTCCTTAGGCCTCTTTTGCCATTTCTACACCTGCCTTTTTACCTGGGACTGTCCCTGGGTGGTCCCTCTGCATGCAAATGATGCACAGAGACTCCTGGGGGCTGGGGGGAAGGGCATGGGGTTTCCCTGGGATAAGGGATCCTTGAGAAAACCCAATTCTCGCCAGGTACCCACTTACTCGCAAGTAAGTGGGCACCAGAAATGGGCATGGAGCTGCGCCGCATGGCTCTGTGCCCATCAAGGGGGGGAAGCAAGTCCGCCATCCCCAGGATGGCGGGGTGGGGTGGAGGGGAAATTTCAGGGGTTATTTTTTTAAAAAAGGACTTACTTTTTCGTTGGAGCGCAAGTGCGCTCTTCAAATGGCGGGCACGACTGTGCGACGGCCCGGGAGGAAGCCGGGTCATCGCACTTGTTATGTGGATTACCACGACGATCCCAGAAGGAGGTATTTCCAGGATTGTCCCCCCTCCCTCCTTCTACACCCGCATGGTGTAGAAAGGCCCTTTGACTGGCTATCATGTTTGACTGCATACTGCATGAAGCCCTCCTGGTCTTTTTGTTGTCTCATCTCCACTATCCCGTTCCCACCCCCACTGTTGAATTTGCCACTGTAGTGACAGTGGCAGCTGATAAAGTGGTGGTTTTTGCTTAAAAACAAGGTGCATAGGGAGCACACGCCTTGTAATGGAGCAGAATCATGGTCCTGGAAGCCTCCTGGAAGCACAATTTTGCTTCCATGCTGCCTCTGTGCCTTGTTTTCAAGCACATTGCCACCTTTTTTGCCACTACCGCGTCACTTAGTTTCAGTGGCAAATTCAGTGGTGGCGGTGGGCAGAGGTGGGGCCCAGGTAGGTGGCAATACAGCTCACCCCTGCTGTATGCTCACAGGGCTCTTTGTGAGTTAAATGTTGCTTTTCGCATCACTTATGAAAGCCCTCTTAAATCGCTCCAGTTGAAGGCGCTTAAAAGTAATTGTTGTTCATGATCAGAGTGTTGAAGAATGAAATCAGCTTCTCTTATTCTGTGAACATTACACATTATAAAGTAGGAACCCAGGATATGAAATAATTTCAGACCTATGATGGTGCAATCAGTAGATTGGGTAAAAAGAAATTAGTGAAATATTCCCTGCTCAAAGTACATGCCCTTCAGCACTTTTAGACTGGTAAATATCAGTTCTAGCTTTAAGAAATGGCTGAGGAGTCATCTGCATTTGATAGAACCAAGAGATCTAAGATAAACAACCATTTACAGAGAAGTTGAACAAGGGCCCCTTTGCATACTATATTTGTGCTTTTTCATGTAGCTTTGAAAGGGAAGTTACTCTCAGATCTATGTGCCTAACAGCTTTGCAACATGTGGTGCAATATCAAGGAACATAGGAAGCAACCTTCTACTGAGTCAGACCATTGGTCTGTACAGCCTGGTTTGGGATACACTGACTGGCAGCAGCTCTCTAGATTTTTATATGGGAGTCTTTCGCAGCCTTATAGTGGTGGGAGATGACAAGGGATTGAACCTGGGACCCTTGGCATGCAAAACATGTGCTCTACAACTGAGCTACTGCCCTTCATACAGCTCAGATGCAGATATGCATGTCAGATATAAGTAAGACAAGAATTCCACACATCTTTCTGCAGTTATGTGTAACAATGAAGTGGTTCTCTCTATATCCTATTGTGCTATTATTTGCATGGGCAAATATACAGAGCAGAAGATGATTATTCAGTTTAAGTCTGTTCTTTGCTAAACAGTGCCTACAGTATACTGTCTCTTTCTTCTCTCCAGATCC
This sequence comes from Anniella stebbinsi, assembly GCA_029215795.1. NCBI lineage: Eukaryota > Metazoa > Chordata > Lepidosauria > Squamata > Anniellidae > Anniella > Anniella stebbinsi. The sequence goes on along the minus strand of JARDYH010000001.1, from coordinate 63,846,725 downwards.
ATTTCCCTCTAGATTTCTCTGAATGGTTCTAATTTATAGAGCTTTCCTATACAAGGCTGTGAATCATTGTACTTGCTTTTGGTTTTGTCGCAGAATTGAGTTCTGAGCTCTACACAAAGAGTGTTTCCTTTCTTGCTTTTCTCTAGGTGGCACTGTGCTACAGCAGAATAGCACAAACACACAAGTAGTTCTTTCGCTTTCAGAAATAATACCCCATTTCCTCCGCTTTAAACCCCCACCCCGGGAAAAGTTCTCTTAAAAAACAAAAGTGAAACAGGAGAATAACAATGCTGTCTAAAGAACCCATAAACAGCTGTAAGTAAGGAATCATGAGCATACAATAAATATCTTGTGTAGAACAGCTCATAATAAGGGATGTACTACTGGCTTATTCTTACAACTCTGTCAAGGGGAAGTATCTAACAGTGTCATTCCACAAACACACATTATGTTACGCTATCAGAAGCTAGGTTCTGAACTATGTACAAGATGAGAATCCAATTAAAATTATGTTTGTGTAAGCACGGTTGCATAACCAATTGTGCAAATGTAATGTGCAACTACTTGTACAACATAAAGTTCCTGCAGAGCTCCACTAGTGCTATTTGAGTTTGCAGAATGACACCATTGGATACTGCCCACTGAATGGTGTTGGTCACAGGAAGAAGCCAACCTGTGTTGACTCCTCCCACCATATTCCACATGGCAAATCAGCCATGTTCACCTTTCACTTTGTGCTATGAGTGGCTTTTGGAATTCAACTGCTAAGTCACATTTCAGGTAGTTTTAAGTAATGTGCTGAAAATTGAACACAATGTGTAGTGTCAGATGTGCATGATGGACTCATTGTTAACTAGGGAACAAATAAATAACACTTTTTCATGAAGCCCTGATTATGAGAATAGGTCCTTAGCATGATCTCTTGAATAAGACTTGGGTGGGGCTGTCCCTATGATAAATTGCGGCCTGGGCGAAGAGTACCTTTGGTGCCACCCACCTCCCATGGTCAACTTTGCTGGGGCACTCAGAGGGTTTTTAGAGCCTGGTGCACGTGTGATGTTTGGGGGGGGGCCTTCCTGCTGCCCCCTACAAGGACCTATGCATACAAACCTGAGAGTATTATTGCATGCCACATGAGAGTATTATTGCATGGACCATCTGAGAATTCGCGTCTGCAGTTCTTCCTTGGCCTGGGATCAAGCAGAACAAGAGATGTGCTACATTTTTTCTTACATGGGGATAAGGGAATAGGGATTGAGTTGTGCTACCTCCTCCAAATTCCAAACCCATTCTAGTAGAACTTCCTTTTGCTCAGTCTCACAGGTCTTCTGACCACACACCACTCTTATGCCTTTCCAGGCTGTAAGTGCTACAGAAAATTGCTCACCAGTGGCCGCAAGCCTGGAAATCTTAGGTAGCGTTCACTCCTTGAACTCTTTCCCTGGTGGGCCTGGAGTTCTTCCTGTGACCAAACAGGCCACCTTCTCTGCCACAGAATCCCTCCTAAACGCCTTTCCTGTTCCTTTTCTCCGTACAACAAACTCTGCAAAATGGGCTACCTGGCCTGCGTGACCAATTTTATTTCTATTGCTGCTTAGATGTAAAGAAAGGTTGGGTTCAAACTCCCTTAGGGCTGGGCTGCAGGCCTAGCTAATAAGCAGGAGCTTCTTTCAATGAGCAATTTATAGCATGCTCGTTACTGGCCCACTCACAGATGTTCACGGGTCATTTTGACAACCCCGTCAGCCTCCTGCGCATCTCCTGCTCCTTTTCTCAGTTTTAGCATCACAAAATAAACCTCAGAAAACCCGGCTCTTCTGAGATATGTCAAATTTGTCAGGATTTCCTGCCATGTGCAGGGGAGGTTGTGCTATTAAAATGCCCATTAGAGGGCACTGTCCCATTGAAATGTACAGGCCCAGTGGTTGCTGCTATCTCTTCTCTGTGTAATTCTGCTCCTTTCAAACATGGAAAAGAACCAGGAAGAGAGCCACGGTAAGGAAATGCGATTCCCCCACCCCGTCTGAAAGTCCTCCAGGTCCCTCCCTTCCAGTCACGGAAGAATACATTTCTCAGCCAGCTTAAGCCTAAAATTATCATCTATTCCATTTCATGCACAACTATGTAAAATATTTATTTCATCATGGCCGGGGAGGAATCCCATGACATCACAATTACCATACTATTAAGTGTTTTATTGGTGTTTTATTGGTATTTTAATGATATATTGGTTTTATGTATTTTTAATCAGTTTTGTGTGTTTTATGATGATGTTGTTCCCCGCCTCGATCCGGAGGGAGAGGCGGGTAATAAATAAATATATTATTATTATATTATTATTTTTATTAAAACTTTGAACAAAATACCAAGAATTCTGCTGAGCAATGTGGCAGGGTCAGGGCAGGGTCAGGGCAGGGGGCCAGTGGTATGCGCAGGGACTGAGGCTGATGTTCCCAGTTGCTGCCCCCTTCTGGATTTGGGCAGCCCTACAGCTTTGCATTGTTACCAAGTTGTATGGCTTGCCCAAGATTGCAAACCATAGAAGTGTAACAGAATATCCATTTTTAATCTTTAAAAATAATACAAGCTATAAATAAAAAAGGTATATAACTGACCTCCTACAGTTTACGGCTTTAGTATTATTTATATAGTACTTATAATATCACTGTATTTGAAGTGGTAAATGTTTGGTAATGTTGCCTCAAAGTATAGCTGTGTTCCACTGATGTTTAGCGCAAATGACATTGAGTGGAAATTGAAATAGAAACATACTGAAAAGCTAATGGAAGGAAAACCATTTTTGTAGTTAGTGCCCAAACAACCTGTAGAATCTTGAATGAAAGGTTACAGACATTTGCTTTTTGCCAACCTAGCTCATTGTAGACAGTACATTAAACACATACACACAGAGCCACTAAGGTCAGTTTGACGCTCCTCTCAGCTCATAATAATAATAATATAATATTTATTTATAACCTGCCTCTCCCTCCGGATCGGTTAGCTCAGCTGCGACCACCTATCCTACCCACCCCTAAGGCGCGTTAGACTACATAACACCATTCAATCCAGAGATTTAGGGTACAATCCTTTGGATGGCTAGACAGAAAAAAGGTCCTACACCTCCCAGCATTCCCCAGTCAGTATGGCTGGTTGAGGAATGCTGGGAGTTGTAGGACCTTTTTTCTGTCCAGCCATCCATAGGATTGTGCCTTAAAATTGCCTAATTGCTCCAAAGACTGAATGGTGCGCTCGAAATCCACACTTTTAATTTATCTTTTTTTCTTCCCGTTAATTTGGGGTGGGCGATCATGGAGGAAGGATCAATTAGACGACTATTGTGTACAAGTTCGCGTTTAGCTCTCTCCCAATTCACTGACGCTATTTCTTGCTTTCAAGCGCCTTCCTTTAGTTATTGTTCTAGTCTTCTCTCCCACCCATTAGGAAGGGAATTCCTTTCCAGTTCCTTAATTGCAACACTTACATTGGTGATACATTCCAAGAAATTATACTAATGTTAAAAAAAAAATAGCACGGGTTTGAAACTATTAGTACTTTCCTGGCAGAAAGTAGTACCGAGTGGAGTCTCTGTGGCGCAATCGGTTAGCGCGTTCGGCTGTTAACCGAAAGGTTGGTGGTTCGAGCCCACCCAGGGACGAAATTGGTATTTTTATTCTCTTACTATAAAAAGTTTATCGGATAGTTCTGAACAGATATACCTCATTCTGCAATTCAATTCTACACAGCGGCTCATGTTGAAGAAAGGAAGTGCCTCATTTTTAATTAGGGGAATACATTCTGATCTCTAGAATTTTACCAGGACCTGGATGTAGCTAAGCAAGGAGTGTGCAGAAAGTATTATGAAGATTCCACATTTTGCTCTGTGTCTTTTGCAATGTATGGAAGTGTGCTTAGAATAGGAATTTGCACATCCCAAATGAGATTTATCAGTACTATAAATCAACAGATATATAGATGAATAGACAGATTAGCAAGATTAGTATCATGCAAAAATGGGCAGCGTTATCCTCTTACAATACAACAAAGTGCAGGCTCAAATTACAGAAGATTTCGATATACTGTTTTAAATGCATCTGTCTAATCTGCTATAAGGATCATGTATGGCAACAGGACTTCCATGTCAGTTTCCGTAGTGTAGTGGTTATCACGTTCGCCTAACACGCGAAAGGTCCCCGGTTCGAAACCGGGCGGAAACAATTTTTTTAAAAAATCTGCAATGAGGAAACTGTTCACGCCACAAACCAGCTAGGTTTATGTCCTTTTATAGCAAATAGCTTCTCTTCCTTGCAAATTATGAATACTTCTTCAGTGAATCTCAATCTTACTTTCATATCCCTTGCACCGTATGTCAATAAAAAGGATTCGGATTAAACAGCTTTTTACGAGAGTTATGAGAATAGAATTCACACTCTGAATACACATATCAAGTTTATAATATTTCTGGGTATAACTGCGTTGAAAATCTGTACTTTCAGCTCTGTATTTGCGAAAGCAAATCCCCAAATGCAAGGAAGGTTTCAGAGTGAGGCTGATCACATAAGGTGAAAGTCACACGCTAGGGAAACCCTGAAAAAGCACCCTTATAATAATGTACTGCTATATATTATTGGCTCTACTCGAAGATGCACCAACAAATCACACCTAAAAGTTTGTATTTAGCAGCATCAGCTGCTGAAACGTTATAGTGATAATCTCTGTACTGATTTGAGACCATTAATTTTCCATTTGTTTTTATACACCTCAACAATGGGATTTGAGCTCTGGAAACATGATAGCCAATTTGCTAAACACTTTTTAAATTTTACAGTGACAGAAAGGTATGGCTTTAATATACTCAGAAGACTTGGGGGGGGGGGGAAGCTTAGGAAAAGGCAAATAAGGTGAGGTATAACAGGGGACTACAAAGCCATGCATGGTGTGGAGAAATTGAATAGGGAGACATTTTTCTCCCTCTCTCATAATACTAGAACCCAGGATCATTCTATGATGCTGATTGGTGGGAGATTCAAGGCAGGAAAAAGGAAGTACTTCTTCCCACAGCGCTTAAACTATGGAATTCACTTCCACAAGATGCAGTGATGGCCACCAATTTTGATGGCTTTAACAGGACAAATCGGAAAACAAATTCATGGAGAAAACTATCAATGGCTACTAGTCTTAATGGCTACATGTTATCTCCAGCATCAGAGGCAGTATGCCTAAGTACACCAGTTGCTGGGGAACATGGGTGGGAGAGTGTTATTGCTTGTGTGTTTCCCATCAGCAGGTGATTAGCCAGCGTTTGAACAGAATGCTGGGCTAGGACGTTGGTATGATCCAGACCGGCCCTTCTTACATTCTTTTGACTCTCTAAAGACACTGAAAAATATAAATAAAAATAATATATCCAAAGCAAATGGCTCAATACAGACCTGTGAGCTTCTAGAATTTACAGACTCCAGTTAAACTGACATGGATAAGCAAACAAATAGTCATTTGAAGGGCTGCCTTTACTCATATAACCCTGCCTATACATTAAGATCTGGAGTGCCCACTGTTACGAATGACTAGGCTGAATGCACAACAGACAGGATCTTCTTGGTGGGCTCAAAAATGTAGAACTATCTTCTTTTGACTTGCATCTTGCCCTTTTTGTACAGCTGTCCAGGTAGCTTGAGGACCTTCCTCTTCATGTTGCCTTTAACGGAGGTAATAAATAGCTTTTGTTTTAGAGCAGCCTTTCAATGTATTATGAAAAAGCTTGAGAATCTGGCAATTCTACATTTTGTTTGTTCCATTTAGTCCTGTTTTTATGTTGCAAAGCATTGCCCTAAAAAGTGACGTTAAAACCACTACATAGAAACCAACAAACAAATCCCATTAGCTGAGGTGGAACTTCCAAGCTCACAATGAGTACGCCAGAAAGAGGAAGCCAGTCTTTGCACTACCTCTTGTTTTGGGCAGAGCAGAAATGATGATGCCCCAGTGACAGCAACATTAAAATCTTGGATTTCTCCATCATTTTCTATTGGTACCACTAGCAAAATGGTTTAAAGAAAGCAGAAGTCAGTCTTAGACTCCGTTCAGACAACACGTTAGTCGATGCAGTGTAAAAACTCCACTCAACAGTTGAGTTTTTACGGGGTACTCCCCACACTACATGTTCTAACTCCACTATTGTGTGACTGTGGGCTACCATGGGGTTGAGTAAAAGTCAATGTGATGTTTGATTGACAGTTCTTCTGCCTTGACCTCCCCTGGACCTCCCGCTGGTATCCCATCAGCCATTGCTGCGAAAAACAATCCCGGTGGCTCTCCTAGAGCAGCACTCCTGCCTTTCACCACTCTTGCCAGAGAACTCTATAGCCAGTGGGAAAAGTCAATGCAATGCAACGGAAAACTCCATGAAGCTCTCCACACAAGTTGTGCAGGAACTCTTCTCTGCACAGGGTTGATATTCTGTGTGTTTTCCCAAAAAAAACACCTCCACTGTTGCGTGTTTTCTTACCGGACAACATGTTTCTCAACGGTGGTGTAAAAACTCCACCGTAAAGTTCTAAAACCACTGTTGAGAAATGTGTTTCTGAACTGAGCCTTAGAGTCCACCAATTAAAACTACAATTACTAGCGAATTGATCTGGCTTTGCACAAATTGGAATAGCCCTTAGTCTGATACAAAGAACCCTTCAAGCAAACTCACCAGGTACCAGGGTTTGACACATTGCCATACTTGTGTGATTGTAAGTGTGTGGCTCCTGCCATGCTGCTTTGAGGATAAAATGGAGAAGAGGATCATATAGGCCGCCTTGGGCTCCTTGGAGGAAAGGCGGGATATAAATGAAACAAATTAACTATATGGACACCTTTATGTTGATTAAAAATGTTTTAAAAAACAAAACAAATAAACCCTGAGGTGCACACTCTTAGGGGTTCCCTTAGTATGCATACCTAGTTTCAGGGGTCTAGGTTTCATGGTCTTGGAGTTATGTTGCTGACAGGAGGACAGACATTATTATAGATCTACTTAGAATCAATATTTAATAAAGGGTTGGATCTAGCTTCTCTCTCAGCAGTCCTCAGCGCTACCTCTCTCACTGTTCCAGAGAGTGTCCCTACCCTGCCCACCACTAGTATGTGGGCTCTGCAAGGCTGGCCATAAGGGAACATGGCCCTTGGGTTGGAAAAGTTTCTCCACCCATGTTTTAGGATGTATATATTGATTCTATTATTACTTTCTTGAAGAAACCCGCTTCCTACTTGATTAGGTTTTGCATGACATGCCTTGGTTCCTCTGGGGAAAATGTCTAGGAGAGAAGCCACCATACTAGTGATTATGGAAGAGAGGTGGAAGGAATATGATAGGACACTTGATGGGAAGGGGTACAGAATTATTTAAGGTCTGTTCACTTTCTGGTTCTTCCCTCAACCACAGTATTTTGATTAGTTGAGCCAATTTGCCCTCAAGCCTTAAGTTGCTAAATAATACCAGGTCAGAAGACATCAATCATGCTTCATTTGGTCATGGATGATGAGGCTAATTGGGCCCATGTCACTGAGGGTTGACAGGGTGAAGTAGAGTTGGTTTCTCCCACACTTACCCACCTGGATATCCAGTACACAGCACAATAGGCTCCAGCATCAAGGTGGAAGTATCACTATGGTCTAATGGGATTCCAGATTTTTTTCCAGGCTTCGTTTCTGGTCAAATGCTGATATTGAGTGCTTGTACTTACTGTTAGTGTATCTACCACCTCATTGCCCAACAGTCATCCTGCCGGTGCTGCTGGTTATACCATTTTTGATGCCAAGGCCCCTCAGACTGATTGTCCTAGGGGACATCAACATCCATACATCCAAGGCAGCCTTCTTAGGAGCAGCTCCGGACTTCACAGCCACCACAACCACCATGCAACTAATGCGACACCAGCTCAACCCATGTGGCAAGTCACGCTCTAGACTTGGTGTTTAGATGGAATGGGGAAATGGTGAGATGGAGGTGGGAAACACAGATTTTATGTTGCAGTTATGGGATAAAATTCTGCATATAAAAACATACGCTCATGCAGTGTGAATTTATTAAATGGGCATGTGGATAGCCTGAGGAATGAGTCTGCACTCCAAAAGATTCTCTGTGAAAGCAGCTTGGCAGTGGTCATCTGTCCAGAACAGTACAGCAAAGCCAGGGCTCACAGGATTGCAGCACCAGCACTTTCTAATTAGCAGGGACACTGATGTCATCTGCCACCCTCTCAGAGGTCTCTGTTTCCTATGAGTTTAGCTACAATCTCCACAGAAGTTGGAGGAGAAATGAATATATATATATATATATATATATATATATATATATCCATCCCTATCCAATAGGAGGTTGCCTGGTCTTGAATGGGCAATTATACCCATTCACTTTACAAAAGACCTGCTCCTAGTGGAGATGAAAACTGCTAGAACTGTTTTGGTGATATGGATCAACACAGCTGCCTGTGGTTATAGGGACTGTCACGATGAGAACCTGCACATCACATGAACTTCACATGGTGCTTTCTCACTACGCCAAGTAGTGATTGGATAGGGTGTTTAAAACATAGAACCCAAAAAGAGATGTAGAACTAAATTGCAGACTCATCGATTTTGAATACATTTTCCCCTCATGATTCCAACTGTGGGCAGAAATGTTTTTAACTTGCATCCATTGAGTTAGCAAGATTGGTAGGACTCTTGCTTTAGCAGAACTATTGTAGGAATAACTATATCTCATAGCTGAATGTTAACCTTGTCATTCTTCTGCATGGGATATGATATCGAAGAACTATTCTTTAACCAGAAAGCACAGGCAATAAAGATGGCCATTGATCCTAAACTATTTGCAGATTACCAGTTTGGATGGAACATAAGTTTCAATTAAGTATCTCCTGGGAACAGAAATCTATTTCTCAACTATAAAAATGGGTTTTATCCAATAGTATCACACTAGTACAAAGCTTCTACTGCTTCTGAGAACCCTGCTTTTATCCAAGCGCAAGTGTCAAATCCAAAGTTCTACTTGCACAAGGTGTTGCACAACTCATAATGACTACACTAGACTAGATGTTGCATGCACTAGTTCTGGTAGCAGTTGTGCAACTACTAGCAGATGGGTGGGCAACTTTGGGGGGCCCAGGGACCAACTGCAACATACCCCACTATACATGCATCCATCCCCATATAGATGATGATGATGATGATGATGATGATGATTTCTTACCCGCCTCTCCGTTTGGATCAAGGCAGGGAATAGCAATAAATAAAACATGGTTAAAAACATGGTACACATTATGAAAATAGCAATAAAACATCCTAAAAACATCCTAAAAACATTCTAAAATTCCACTGGATATGCTCACTGGATATGCCTGCCGGAAGAGACTAGTCTTTATAGCTTTCTTAAATTCTAAAAGACTGTTAGGGCGACAAGTCTCCTCCGGCAGGCTATTCCACAGTCTGGGAGCGGCAGAAGAGAAGGTCCTCTGGGTAACACTCATCAGCCTAGTCTAGGCTGACTATAGTAAGTTCTTCCCAGAGGACCTGACAGTGTGGGGCGGATTGTACGGGAGAAGGCGATTCCGCAGGTAACCTGGACCCAAACCATGTAGGGCTTTAAAGGTAATGACCAACATTTTGTACTTCGCTCGGAAACTAATTGGCAGCCAGTGGAGCGATTTTAAAGCTGGTGTAATATGGTCACCCCTAGGTGTACCGGTAAGCAACCTGGCCGCCATATTTTGAACTAGTTGAAGTTTCTGGACTAGGCACATTGCAGAAGTTGAGCCTCGAAGTTACCAGAATGTGCACTACCGTTTTTAGGTCTTCCAACTCTAGGAAGGGACGCAGCTGGCGTATCAGCCAAAGCTGATAGTAGGCACTCCTGGCAGTCACATCTATCTGGGCTGTCATTTGGAGCGAAGAATCCAGGAGCACCCCCAAACTGCGAACACAGTCTTTCAGGGAGAGTGTAACCCCATCCAGAACTTGTTGACACACCTCCAAACCCAGGTTGGGGCCTTTGACAGCAAGCACCTCCGTCTTGTCTGGATTCAGCTTCAGTTTGTTTTTCCTCATCCAGCCCATTACCACCTCCAAGCATTCATTCAGAGGAGACATGCTATCCTTAGCTGACGTTGTTGTCGAAGGTATAGAGAAATATATTTGGGTGTCATCAGCATACTGATAGCACCCCATCCCATACCTCCGGATGATCTCTCCCAGCGGTTTCATATAAATGTTAAACAGCATTGAGGAAAGGATGGCACCTTGTGGTACGCCACATAGCAGCCCCTTCTTTGCAGAGCAGCTATCCCCAAGCATCACCATCTGGAACCTGCCCGAGAGGTATGACCAGAACCACTGAAGCATAGTGCCCCTGATTCCCAATCCCCTCAGGCGTTCCAGAAGGATACCATGGTCAATGGTATCGAAAGCTGCTGAGAGGTCCAGAAGTACCAACAGGGACACACTCCCCTTGTCAAGCGTAGATCATCCACTAAGGCGACCATAGCAGTCTCAACTCCGTATCCCACTCTGAAGCCACTTTGAAATAGGTCTAGAAAATCAGTGTCATCCAAAACTGCTTTGAGTTGGAAGGCAACCGCCCTCTCAATCACCTTGCCCAAAAATTTAAGATTTGATACTGGCCTGTAGTTATTAAGGTCCAGGGGGTGCAGGGAGGGCATTTTTTTAGAAGCGGCCTTACCACCACTTCTTTTAAACATGATGGAAAACTCCCCTCCCTGGGAGATGCATTAATAATATATTGTAATTGTGATCTAACTGCATCTCCTCCCTGGGCGACCAGCCAAGAAGGACAGGGATCGAGAGGGCAAGTCGTCTTCCTCACTGGTCCAAGCAGCTTGTCCACGTCCTCGGTACTCACTAACCGAAACTGATCCAGTGTAATCCTACTTGCGGAGTTGCTGGACACTCCATTGTCAGCCTCTGCTATAATGACAGCATATAAGTCGGCTCTTATCCAAGAGATTTTATCTGTGAAATCACAGTGAACTACCGAACTACCGAAGGCTTTAAGGTCGGGTTCAGGGGTGAAGGTGCCTGGGTTAGACCCCTCACCACTCTGAACAGTTCTGCTGGACGTGAATTCGCACATGCAATGCGTACAGAGAAGAAAGCTTTCTTCACTGCACATATTACCACCACATAGGAATGGAAATGTTCTGTATGTTGTGTCTTATCGGATATAAGTCGAGTTTTCCGCCATCGGTGCTCCAGTCATCGTCCTTCCCGTTTCAACTCCCTGAGATCTTTTGTATACCAGGGTGCCCAGTTAGAAGCGGGTTGGAGGACATTTGGGGGCGATCGTGTCGATAGCCCTAGTTAGGTCTTGATTCCATCTATTGACCAGGGCTTCTACAGGATCGTCAACAATACCAGCCACAGAACCCTATAAGGCTTTCTGGAATCCAGAAGGATCCATCAGCCTTCGAGGGCGGACCATCTTAATAGATGTAGATATAGACACAAACACACATGCACACCTTCCTCCCAGCAACTTGAATCATGATCACGGAGAGCAGGCAGAGGTTTAAGCCTTTCCCCCATTCCAACAGTCATAATTGAAGTCACTGGGATTGGGGGCTGTTTTAGGATGTTTTAATGTAGTTTTAAAAATGTGTGTCATGTTTTAATCAGTTTTATGTATTTTATCATATTGTTGTTCCCCGCCTTGATCCAAACGGAGAGGCGGGTAAGAAATAAATTATATTATTATTATTATTATTTATTATTATTTATTATTATTATTATTATTATTATTAATTATTACTGGGAAACACACAGGAGGGTTCTTGCGTACCCATTTCACAGCAGAATTGGGTTTTTGCTGGCCTAACAAACAGCAGATTCGCCAGAGTCAAGTTTTGCTGCTAAACAGAGCACATAGAGAAGAAGGCTCTCCGCCTCACACACCCTGTGTAACAAGGCACAAGGGCACAGGGAAGGAATTAGGATAGCAAGGCACAGATGACCTCTACAGGCTGCATGCAGCCCAAAGACCACAGATTGCTCACCCATGCACTAGTAGAACAGCAACTCTTATTATTGTTCCACTAGCATAACATTAGATATACTCCAGAACTAGCATGACTAGTGCAAACCCCTAATCTAATAAAGTCATATGGAGTTATGCAACAGCTTGCAGAAGCTGAATCAAAGTACTGACACACACAAGAGTAAAAACAGGGTTTCCGCAAGAAGTAGCTTTAAGCTAGTGGAATGATACCAATAGGTTTAACCCACACAATGGTAGAAAAGAAGTGCAACAGCTCCTTTTTCAATCTCTTGACTATGCCAGGGTGCAAAAGACTTAGATTTGCCAGCAATACCACCACACTATCATGAAATACGGCAATCACTTTTAGTGATTGCTTCCACAATTTTGTAGTTCAGCAGTTGCATATGTGAGTTCTTTAAGAGACTTTGGGTGAATGAAATTGTGTTTCAATTACTTTTGTCAATTAATTCCAGATTCTGTCATCACCTCTATTTGACATGAGATTCAGAATCTCATTTCTTCCAGCTAATACTTATTTAGAGAAAAACACAAACCCAATTTGTTAAGCAAGAAAAGCATCTCATAATAAAAAAACAACATTTCAAATATTCAAAGTTGAACCATGTGCAAATTAACTTGAAATATAAGTTATGGTTGGCTTTAAAGACAACTAACAGAAGACTCTGAAATTGTTAGAACACAATTCACCAAGTTAACAGAGTTTCATCAAAGTGATGCAAGTCATCAGTGTCAGCCATTATTGAATTCAACATCAAACTAGATAGTAGATCGTCCAGAATATCTTGTTTTGCAGAACTTTCAAAGTTGAGTTTCTTCAGTGGTGATTTCACTGTTAACAAGTCTGTATGACCCTCATATTCATTTTCCTTTATTGGACTATAATAATTGTGGTCATGTGTTGTGTCCTGGGCCCCAACAGGTTTCTCATTAGGTACTGGAGATTTTGGACTGCTAACTCCCATTTCCAGATATCTACATTCTTCTTCTTGTGGAATTTCTAAGGAAGCAATAGTTGTAGCCGGAGACAGTAACTCAGATAAAATATCATCGTAACTTGAACTGCTGCACTGGGACATATTGGTGCTTGGAGAATTCACAGATTTGCTGTCTTCAACATCAATCTGATGCTGCAGTGCATTTAACAAGTTCTGCAGGGATTCATTTTCCTTTTGGGATCCAAGCTGTGACTGGTCTTTCTTGGTTTTCTTGGGAGAGCATCTGTTTTTCACCTCAGTCTTTGCCAGCTTATCTAGTGAAGCTAGTTTCTCCTTTTTAGCTTTAAGCTGTTGAAGTAGTTTTAGGCGTAGTTGATGTGCTTTATCAACAGTTGATGTCTCAACGTTTTCAAAAGATACAGAGCTTTGATTTTCATTGTGGCTTTGTTGGGGCTGAATTTGTTTATCAAAAATACCCAATGGGTCTGCTTTCTTATTTACAGCAACTCCGTATCCATTAATAGTCTGCGTTTTGATTGGCATGCTCTCAAAAAGAGAAGTGGAAGAGGATGCCGCAGGTAAAGATTTATGCAAAGAATCCAATGCTGTTACCTTTTTGATAGATTTTTTTGAACATTTAGGTTGGAAGCCACGAAAATGGACTGCGTGTTTAACAAGAGAATTGGAGCTAGTTTCTTTTTTAATGGGCTTTTCAGAGCTCTCTGCTTTATTATAAGTTGAGATACTTTTAGGCATAAAAGAAGGATATTTTCCAAGTAAGCCTTTCACCCAACTGGCTCCAGAAGATTTCATTTCATTCTTATACAGTGACTGAGAGGTATTACTTGGTGTAGATGGAGCAGAGAACTGTGAATTTACTGCTGTGTTCTCTACAGTAGTAGGTGTTTTCTGTATACTATTACCTGAATTTGTTTGGTGATTCTCTAAGTGCAAGCTGCTGTCTTTACAGAGACCTGGATTAACTTCATGTGCTGCCCTTTGAACTAGTAATGTTTCTGGTGAATAACTACTATTGGTTAGAGGAATTGCTGGCATAATTAATATATTATTTGCTGTGTTTGGCTGACATTGATGCACGGAAGCACTGGTCTTTTTTAGCAATTTGCACTCATTTCCAGCAATGTCTCCTCCAGAAGTAACTGTAAGCACATCAAGCTGACCTGGATCTTGTAGCTGTGATGTGCCTGTTTGGGCTATCAGTTTATTTTCCACAGTGTGACAGTTTTCTTGTGGTTTACCTTCTGAGTCCAGTGGAACACTTACAAGATTCAAGGTTATAACATCATCATCGGCCAGGCTTTCCAAGCCCCAAAGCAAATTACTTTTGTAATTGCTATTTAGGTTTTGTGCCTCACTTGTATGTTCATTCAACATATCCTCATTGTAACAAATGAAGGATGTATTGTCTATAGCCTCATCATTCAGAGTCTTCACTGGAGATTTTGGCCTTGCTTTCAGAAGAGCAACATTCACCACTTCTCCACTTTGTAGCTGCAAATCCAGTTCACTGGTCTCTTGTGGTGGCTTTCTTTCCCAGATGACAATGTGAACCTCTGCAGGAGGAACTCCAAAGCTCTTGTGCCTTCTACAATATGGACTTTTTAAGTCATCACACTCAAGCCACGTTTCTGAAAATAAGATACGAAGAGTTCTGATCATTAGATAGATAATCCTTCATCACAGCTCTACAGAGATCACTATTCTATTCATTTCAGAGAACACATAAACTTTCAGCACTTACTGTGCAAGCCAGCATTGCAATTATGTCCACAAAAATTAGGAGCCTAACTTTTATTTTTTTAACTAGACTGCTGACTTATATAAACCTAACTAAATCAATCATGGCTCACTTATAGTCTCAAAGGAAGAACCAATTCTCTTCCAGTTTACAATAACTTTCCTCCCTGATTGTCTGGGAGCAATTCTATTCACTACAGAAGTTCAAGAAAGTGGTTATTTACAAGTCTGATGTAAGCATCCATTGAGCAACTGAGAGAGTGAGAAGCACAGCTTATTTTTCTTAGACCTAATTCACATGATCTAGTGAAGCTATTTATTTATTTAATGATATTTATGAATTGCTTAGATTAAAATAAATTTTGAAGTGATGTACAAAAACAAAACAATATAAGATGATGATCACCATCATCATCATCTGTATATTATTACAGTATATTAAAGATAGGATGCTTGTTGAAACAAGTACATTTTCAGTGGGCACCAAAATCTGGTTAATTGTACTGGTAGAGAGTTCCAGAGAGCAGGCACTTTGATACTAAAGGCCCTATTATGAACTGTCATGGATCGGATCTCCAAAATCTTAGGCAGCACCAGGAGGGAATCTCCTGATAAATGTAGCACTCAAATAGGCAGCTCCGGAATCTGGCAATTTCTTAACTATCCTGTTCCTGAGTTGTTCAAGGATTTGTGATTAAGTACCAAAACCTTAAACTGGACATCATACCATAGAGGCAGCCAGTGTGGTTCATTCCATATAGTTATAAGCTGGGAATAAGCTACTCCTGTTACTAAACCGGCTGTGGCATTCTTCACCAACCACAGCTTTTGGACCAACCTTAAGGACAGTCCCACATAAAGTGCACTGCAGTAATCCACTTTTGAGGTTACCAATGCATGGACCACATTAGTCAAGCTAGCCCTATTCAGGAATGCTCATAACCATCTTACCCACTAGAGCTGGTAAAAAAGCACTTCTAGCCATCAAAGAACATTTGTGCCCCTAGTGACAATGCTAGAGCAATGAGTACCTCCGAAGTACAGACTGCTCCTTCAAGGGGAGCATAATCCTATCCCGAGTAGGCAACCGATCCAATTCCTGTACCCAGGAACCACTCACCCACAGAGCCTCCATCTTGTCAGGACTCAGACTCAATTTACTGGCCCTTATCCAAACCACCACTGCATCCAGGTACTGGTCTGAGGCTTGCACAGCCTCCCAATTCAGATGTCACAGAGAAACAGAGCTGGGGATCATCAGCATATTTATAGCACCTTGCTTCAAATCCCCTAATGACTGCTCCCAACAGTTTCATATAGATGTTAAATAGCATTGTGGACAAAATAGTGCCTTCTGGCATCCACCAGCCTAAACGCCAGGAGGCTGATGAGCACACCCCCAAAACTACTCTCTGAAACCAAGATGGCAAACAGGACCGTAATCACTGAAGAATGGTGCTCCAATATCCATCTCATGAGGTCAGTCCAGGAAGACACCAAAAGCCTCTGAAAGATCCAGTAAGAGCAACAGGGTAGCACCCCCCTAGACCTCTCCTGGAAATGGTCATCCATCAGGGCAACCAAGGCTAATTCATTCCCAAAACTGAGCTCAAACCTATACTGGAATGGGTGAAGATAACGTATCCTCCAAGAACATCTGCCTCTGCCTGCCATGATCCCACTGAAAACCTTTTCCATAAAAGGGGGAGTTGTGACTGGACAATAGTTGTTGAGTATCATGAGGCCCAGGGTGGATTTCTTAAGGAGAGATCACATTGCTTCCTCTTTCATGGTGGCAGGTACCATTCCCTCCTAACAAGAGCACTCCGTGTTCTACAGCCAGTGAGCATTCCCAGTCCTCATTGGACTGTTTTGAGTCTCCACCCCCATTTTTTTCTGCAAACCTTGGTGTACTTCCAAGTCTACTTAAACTACCCCCTTCTCCATGGACAGGACTGTTTTGGCTATGTAAAGATTAGCACTTGGAGAATGAGTTTGCTATTGGTATATAGGATTGATATCCTATAGCAATTCCTACTGCTACTGGAAAGAGAAAAGTTTGAGGATACCAGCCAGTACAAACAGATAGCTGCTTAAAAAGGATATAGATATAACAGACTGCACTGTACTTACCATCTGAATTCAAGATCCATGTTATGAAGTGTTTTGCATCCTTCTGATATTGAATAACAGTTGTTATTTGGTAAGAATCTTCTTGAAAACGGAATGAGTAGGCCATCAAATCATTATGTGGCAAACCTTCGACGAAGTGCATCATAAGTATTGAGGGGATTCTACCAAAGAGTCACAATAATTTGTAACTTTAGAAATAACTTGTATTAATGTTAGTTCTAGCATCAGCACACAACAGATTTTGCAGCTAAATAAATCACTATTCTAATTGTGTTTCACACAAGTCTCAAAAGATCCAAGATTGTTTTATACAAATGAGACAGCACATACTGTTTTAGAGCTCAAAGAATACTATCACATAGGACGGGGCTTTCAGGCAGCTTCCCAGTTTGCATACTCATCTTTACACAATAGGATCAAATAAGGCTATTAACTTCTCCACACAGCACATAGTTAAACTATGTAATACACTATCATAAAATAGACACCAATTTGGATGGTTTTAAAAGGGGATTGGACATATTTATGGAAGATAAGGCTAACAGTGGTTACTAGTTTTGATAGCTATATGCCACCTCCAGTATCAGAGGCTGTATGCCTTTGTACAGCAGTTGTGGGGGAACATGGGCGGGAGGGTGCTGTTGCACTCATATCCTGCTTGAGGGTTTCCCATGGGGAGCTGGTCAGCCACTCTGTGAAAAGAACATTGGACTAGATGGACGCTTGATCTGATCCAGTACAGCTTTTTATGTTCTTAACGTTAACGTTTTTAACGTTATACTGAGAAGCAGGCTCTAGGACTAATCACTGAAAAGTGCACATTAGCTGTAGCTGCAACTCATTATTTGCCCATTCTTAAGGTAGTTTCACTTACTTCGGCTTAATACAGTTCACACTTACTTTTCTAAAACCATTTGTCTTCTCTGAAATGTGTGATTACAGTTATTACAGGAAGCAATATGAACTGCATTCAGTGGGTTCCATTCTGGGGTTATATTTGTAAATGTTGTCAATGTCTTCTGACACCTGAAAATAAGGGAAAGTATTGATGCACTGCGGCTGCAAAATGTTTACAAAGCAAAATATCAACACTAACTCAGAATGGCTGGAAGAGTAATTTGAACAAAAGGTCTAAATTCAGAATTGATTTGAATTTGGTGCAATCAAGATTGAAGTTAAAGTTCAGGGTAATATCAGCAGTAAATTGCACCTGTCCGCAGCTCTTGAACATCGAATCCTGTTTTAGGGATTGTCAAAGAGTGGGATAGTTACTTCCACTCACTGGCTGGCTACATTAGTTTTTGCAATTATGATTATAATTAATATTTTACATATTGAAGTTCTGAGTCAATATGTTGAAGTTGTAATGATTAAGAACAAAAGACATCATTACATAATGGAAAATGGAATGGAAGTAGAATCGGATATATCTGGGGGCCCATTTTATGAAGATTCTAAACATAATGCTTGGGGTACTGTTATATTTTATAGTGTTTACTTCTGAATGCACAGTTATTTATTTATTTTGACACTTATATACTGCTAAATATAATAAAATACCCCAGGTGTTTACAATTGGGAGAGAGTAGGATAAAACTTGGTTAACAATTAAAGCTCTGCAGTCCTCTGGTATTGCGCAGGGAGCTTGTCCTTCCCCGTTTTATGTTAAACTGTGAAACAAGATGCATAGAAAGTTAACAAACTGTAGGCACATAACACCCCATCAATCCTGCATCATGCACTGTTTGCAAAAAGAGAGAGAGAGAGAGAGAGAGAGAGAGAGAGAGAGAGAGAGACTGAAGAAATCTACAGTGAATTTAAGGTAAATATGAGCATGTACTAAAGAAGCAGGGCGGAAAACAAAATGTCTAAAGGAACCAACCTCTCACTGACTTGGTGGCCACACTGTAAACATTTAAACTTCCATGAGAAAGCATAGAGGAAAAGTTTCTCTATTCCCGGATCTTTCCGTAGAAGTAGAGGAAAAGCAAACACCGGACTTTCCTCCTCACCTTTGAAGAAAAACACACCACAAAAACATAACTATCTTATGCACTCTTAGCCTAACAGCTCTTCAAAATACGTATTTCAAGATTTCAAAATGCAGTCATAAGGGCCAATGCCTATAAAGTTTGTGTACAGGCTCCTACTAACATACACAGTATATTTTCAGCCCAGTTCATACAATGAAAGCATCAAGGCTAAAAATACATGTAGGTTCTTGTACTGATTTATGTACTTCTAAAATATGAATATGAATTTGTATAAACAATATATCTGAAGTTATACTCCCAGATTATTAAATCTGCTTCTTATATTCAAAACTAAAACATATTTTAGTGACTGACAGCAGAATCCTATGTATGTTTACTCAGAAGTAAGTCTCACATACCCAGGTATGTGTGTACAGGACTGCAGCCTAAGGTTGCTTGTACAAAAGTAAGGTGTTTATACTTCTGAAGCTTCAATCCTAGGCATACTTATCTGGGAGTAAGTTCTATTGAACTTACCTGTGTAGGATTGTGCTAAACATTATATGACATTGTGATCGCATTACATCCTTATTTTAGCAATGGGGAACTTAAGCCAGCCTTCCCACCCAATGCCACCTATCATCATGTCCATGACACAGCATGAGGCATCCTGAGCAGACAGTGGAGCGAGAAGAAAGCAGTGGCACATGGTTCACACAGGTTCAAGGTTCAATTCCAGGTAGGTCTGGGAAAGTCTGTTGCCAGAAAACCTGGAGAACCGCTCCCAGTCAGTGTAGATTGCACTGGGCTAGATAGATCAGTGGTGTGTCTCAGTATGAGGCTGTTTCTGATTCATTTACTTAAGATATTTCTTAACCGCTTTTTATTATAAAATAATCCCAAATGAGGATACAAGCAATAAAATGCAGTAAAATAATACAACATTGACAAAAAGTATAACCAAACAGGGAGAAAAGTAGCTGACAAATAGCACTTTATGTGATGTAGCAAAACAGAGGAAAATTCAATCAAAAGGCTTGGTAAAGAAATAGGACTTTAGCTGGCACTGAAAGCTTGTAAGCACTGCCTGGAAATGAGGTGGAGAGGGAGTTTTACACTTGGGGTGCTTATATTGAGAACATCCAGTCTCAGGTGCCATGTATTCAACTCTAGACAAAAGAGGCATCATCAAGAGGGCATCCTCTTTCCATCTTAATATCAGGGAACAATCTTAATATTCTTATGTCACTAAATTGTATCTCCATGTTCAGAGGCAACATACCATTAAATAATTCCAGCTTGAGAGCTATTCCTTTTACACTCAGTTTGAGGGCTTCCCCCTGGCATCCAGTTGACCACTGTGGGATGCAGGATGCTGGCCTAAATGTACCATTGGATTGATTCACCAATACTCTTATGCCTAACTGAGTAATCAATGGCACAGAAGACAGCTGGACTACATAAAGGCATTCGAGCATTGAAACCACGATCTCATCTGAAGCTAATGACAAAGAAATGTGGTTTCCAACTCATGGATAGACCAAGCTAAAGAACAGCAAGAGCACTGCAATATATTAGCACAACTCTGAGGAATGGCTCCCTTTGGACCCATAAATCAAGAAACTAGACAGAAAAGAAATATATGACACAGCAAACCAGTAAGTTAGTTTAGCAATGCACTAGTTTGCTGCCACATTTGGAAACATAGTTGTTATATTGCAAAACCCCACTATTTTATAACCCGCACCCTGCATCAATTACTTACCCAATTTGCACTTAAGGTGAGGCTGAAGCTGATCAAAAATTAGATTCCTGACTTCATTCAGGTGAGATTCAGCTCTTGATAGAACATCCAAAGGAACCTCTGAAACACATTTACCTGTATTAAACAGTTTGTTGTTTTATCAACACATGGTTCTCCAAAAATAGCTATTTTCTAATCTGTACCAAAAGTAACTGGACACAGCTTAAATAAATGAAATTCTGTAATTTGTTCTGTAGTAGATAATGGCAATATAAGGCTTGGATCCAATGGTGTCGTTCTACCAGTAGAAGGGAAACTGCTGGTATAATTGATTTGCCCTCCCCACTGCATTTGGATATTTGGACTGCTTCTGTTTAGGTTTACTAATTCTTAGAAACCTCTATTTTAATACACCTGCACCTGCACACTCACATTTCATATGTATGTACTGAAATTTATATATACAAAGCTATGTAGCTACATTTTTTCTCTTTATTTTTGTTAACATTTTATAATAAACATGTTTTTAAAAATCCCAAATATGCTCTGGAGGGGTTGGGGGATCCTCCGGAGCAGATTTGGGTGGTATGCGGGGGATTGCGGAGGGTGGGATGGGAAAAGAGGACCATGAAATCCTGTTGCGTGAGCAGACATCTGCTCGTGCACCATTGGATCCAAGTAACAGTAACAAAATCCCAGATAATCACAAGGAAAACAGACTGCTGCTTGATTGGATTGCTGCAGCCACCTTCAGAATAGCTGCCCAAAGCTAAATGCAAGTTGTATGAACTACTCAAACAGCTAGATCATCTGCGAAATCCAAACCTGTTTCCTGCCTCTCATGAAGTGGTTTTAAACTGCATTCTAGGGAACCTTGGGGTTCTTCAAAGGTTTACCAGAGGAGGAATGGCAAACAAGCATCACTTAAAGACAGCTTGCCAACACTACTGACCTTCCCCTGCAACATAAAGCTTGGGTCTAGGTTATCTGAAAGACCGTATTCTCCTATATGAGCCTGCCCATGCTCTGAGAACTTCTGGAGAGGCCTTCCTCTCAGTCCCACCAACATCCCAGGCATGCTTGGTGGGTAAGCGGGAGAGGGCCTTCTCAGTGGCTGCTAGTCTGACTCCCTCTGTTACACTTTTGGAGGCAAGCAAAAACTTTTTTATTCCGGCAAGCTTTTGGAAATACCCTGGACCTGGGGTTAATGTATTGGATTTTTTTTAAAAAAACCTGTTACTGCTTCTTACATTTAAAAAAAATGTTTTTAATTTTACTGTAGGTTTAATTCTATTTTAACTCTTGTAAAGTTATATTGATATGTTTTAACTGGCTACCATTACCCTGAGGACCTTCTCTTCTGCCGCTCCCAGACTGTGCAATAGCCTGCCGGGAGAGATTCATCAACTTAACAGTCTCTCTGACTTTAAGAAAGCCGTAAAGACTGATCTCTTCCGGCAGGCTTACCTAGTTGAATTTTAAGGTGTTTCATTGTTATTTTAATAAAGTATTCGTTTTGTATATTTTTAATCAGTTTTATGTATTTTATACTATTTTGTAGTTAACGTTGTTCCTGCCTCGATCCAGAGGGAGAGGCGGGTAAGAAATAAATATATCATCATCATCACGATTATATTTTAATCTTGTAAACCACCTTGAGTCCCAGTACTGGGAAAAAGGCAGGATATAAATTATTATTATTATTACTATGCAGGAGAACTGTATGTGTTCCAGTGTGCCCTCTTGCTTCAGGTAGGGCAACATTGCAGCCCTACAAACCTACCTAGCACCCTATCTGAGCCAGGTACGCCTGCTGGAACATGCCCTAGAATCCCCCTCCAGTGCACTAGGGGTTCCGTAACAAACATTGTGCAGTTTCTTAGCAGAGAAGTAGAAAAAAGTAAAAACTGTAAAAATTCATTGCACGCATGTCATCAAACTCAATGAAAGTGACCAATATCTTGAAAGGTTGCTGCCTGCTGTGGTAGGGATAGTTTAGCCTTCAAACCACGTGTTCTATCATCTTTTATTTATTTACAATATTTATATACTGCTCCAGATCTAAAATAGATTCTGGAGGAGTGAATGTAGGAATAAAACAATAAAAAAATTAAAACGGAATTATTAAAATTGTTCAATTTAAAACAGAATATCAATAAAAACAGTGGCTGGTCAGTTGAAGAATGTTTCTGGAAAAGAGTGGGTTTCAGGAGGTGCCAGAAGCAGCAAAGTGCTGGCACCTGCCTGACGTCCAGGGGTAGGGAGTTCGAGAGATAAGGGGCTACCATACTAAAGGCTCTTCTCCTGGTGGACTCCAACTGGGACACAGGTATGTCTCTCATTATATGCATGTAGCTCACTACAATGGCCAGATTTTAAGGTTAATCAAGGATGAAGGAAAGAGTGATCAACAGCTATGGGGCTATCCTAGCAAAAGCTGCTGGTTTCAGCATGACAGAGGTAGAAAAAGTAGCTTATGAAAGTGGAAACAGCAGAAGAGGGGGTGGGAGAAATGCTTCACATCTTCTAAATGGCCAGATTTCACTAGGGGTGGTTTTATAAAAGGTTGTTCTATAATCCCAGAACTTGTGTAACAATTTTTTAAAAAATCAATATAATATAATAGAAAATCCATTTCCCACGTTGAAGGCTAATGAACATGCCAAAAATATGGATCTGATTCCAGAGGGGGGAAAGGGAGAATGCAAGGCCTACATTAATGTTTCCTTCTTACACACACTGCAGTAAAATAATCTGAATTGTCAAAAAGTCAGAAATCTATAGATCCCATTGATTTTTGTAAACAAAAATTATTTTGATATGAAAAAAATACTCATGTTTGACTTACCCCTTTGACAACTATTTACAAGTGCCAACGCTTGGTTATATTTTGCAAACAGTCTCTTGATTATTGATGTGTTTTCTGAATCTGATCGGGTCCGAATCATTTTTAGTGTTTCTAAATGCACTAGTGCTGACATAATACAATCTAACCAGCAGAGAGCATGTGCATTCCTCCACTGAAGCACCAGTGGCTCTGACAGAGATTGTTTGTCTTGATGCAGAATTTGAGACACTGATAAAACAAATTCAGAATCGGAGAAAGGCTGTGTTTGCACACTGGACGTCTCTGGTAAACTTCCTTGAGCTTCCATTTCCATGCCCATTTTCTGTTCCACAGATTCAGCTGCACTATACAAGTTTGGGTGACTGGCTTGTGAAAAATCAGGTTGCTCTGACATGTCATTTTTATTGCACTTGGGAGTCTGCTCAATAACCATCAAATTATCGGTCCTAGTCAATTTTATGCATGGTTCAATGGGTGAAGGCACTGGGCTTGTGTCAAAGAACTTTCTTTTCTTAAAAGTGCCCGGAGATGGATAACCTTTTGGATCGGTGGGAATTATAATGTTGCTTAGTGGTTCAAATCCGAGAGGGTAGATGCACTGGAAGAGAAAAGAAAAACATACACTGGACATTAGGCCTACATACAGTATTTGACTGAATAATGTAATTTTCAGGGATTGGCATGGAAAACTGCCCATAGAAACTACAGCTATACAAGATAAGCACCCAACTAACTACCCACCCTAAGTTTTAAATAGTTATCTTCTGAGATAAGTTTTTCTGTTTTGAAAGGACTCCAAATGAAAGGACACTATAAATTAGTTCATTGAAATTGGAAAACCTTAAAAAAAAAAAAAAGCTCTGAAGAAGGTAACTCTTAAGAAGGCTGTTTTTTTACTCTCATGTTTGAAAGGATATTTTTTTAAAATACTGCTTTTCTGGACACCAATATGATTGTTGCTATTTTGCCTTTCTGTCAGTTTTGTGCTTACACAGATGAAGGCAATTTCAAGATTCATTTAATCAAAGCTAGATTAATTATGCAATGCTGATTGGAGTCCCACAGCCTTAACCACCATCGTTCCCCCCCACTCAAATACTTACTGATTAACCCATCTTTCCATAGCTGCCACCTTTCTCCACACTTTAATTCCCAAACACAATGGTAGTTCTATGACTAGGTGCTGTAAATGCTGCCTCTTTTTTCACAGCTTGGAAATAAAGAACCCATAGTCTTGAATTGAGCTTTAATATTTTTATTTAAAAATCAATGGGGTCACTGCAGCTTCAAATGGGCTTTAGTAGCTTGCCTAGAAAGTTATCCACCAGTTCAGGACCTGCTTTGGATCATGTAAAGGGGTGGGATAATTCACTTTCTACATCTGGGTTTGGTTGTTGCTGTTTTTGGCATATCACAAGACACAAAGTTTTCTTCAACATAACCTGTTCATGTATTCAGACTTAACATGCTTGTGGTTTAATGGAACTTGGATATCTGAGTTATTTTGTATGCCAAAAAACTACTCAGTTATGAAATGTTATGCCAACCACTGGGTAAAACATCACAAATGTACAAATTAAGAATGATGGGGTATAGCAATATTGGACAAATCCCAACTCAGCAATTTTGAAAAAATAGCAGTACCTGGGGATTTTCACACAGAAAAATAGATTCTTCAAAATTTATGCGATATGTTCGTAAAGCTTTTATTAGACCATTCTTTTTGCAAGCTGGGCAGCATTCATTTGAAGCGACTTCAGCAGAATTAGAGCCCTAAAGGGATGTAAAAACAAACAACATATGTATCATTCCTGAGAGACCTAATATCAAAATATAGAAAATGACTCTTATACCACACAAGTCATTATGTGTCTGAAGAGTTAAATCTGACAGCACAGAAACATAACAAAATATATGAGTGCCTCATATTAGAACAAACAATAATTTGATTTCTATACAGACCAAGTGTTCATTTATTTACACTGGACAAAACAGCCTTTTACTATCAATCCTGAACTTTATACCCAAGCATTAGAACAAACATGTTTGTAATAGCTAACAACCTTTGAAAATAGTAAATCTTTCGCCATTTCAGTAAGATTTCCGTGGAAAAATAATTTTACAAAATAATTTTACAAAAATTCAGAGGTCATAGAGCAAAACTAGCCCAATAGAAATTTTAAAAATCTCTCAAAATTGAGGAGGAAAAAAAAGAACTTTGCACAATGTGAAAGAGAACTGAACTGACTTTTCCCAAATACCCCACCACATGGAGTGCAGATGCCCCTATACCAGTCACTTGCAAACCATTTCCAATCTTCTGGTAATCCATCACTCTGAGGCATTGGCTAAATTATCATGTCACTTGTAACATTTTCAACAGTCCTAAGGATTTTTTTCACATATCCTGCAAAATAAGTGAACAGAAAAAGTTAAATAAGCATGTTTCCAATGGCAAGCCTTAGAATGCACACTAATGAAGAGAGGGGATACTTTTGGTGGGGTAAAAGGCGTAAAGGAATTTGTGAATGAGTGAATATGTATGGGTGGGTGGGGAGATGGGACTTAACACAGACACACATGCTGACCACAAAGATGTAAAGCAGGATATAGAACCTCTTTCAGCCTGATGGCCAAATTCCATTTTGGAGAAGCTTTCAAGAGTAGCATTCCGATCGTGGGTGTGCCTGAAGGCAAAAGGGGTGGGACCAAAGGCAAAAGGACTGGAGCCAAAACACCACCTTATTTTAACCTAAAGCTCTTACTACCACCCTTAGGGGAAGCATTTCAACCTTTTAGAATGGAGAAATGACTTCACAAAACCTGGGAAACTACCAAATGATGTCTGGTTGGGAGAAGGGAGTGGGGGAATGGGGTGTGACCACTTAGAGACTCCCAGAGGGTCAGTCTGGGACCCCCTGGAAGGCCAGATTTGGGCCCAGGGTCTAAGGTTCTGCACCCCTGATGTAAAGCAACTAAACTGAAAGTTTACATTTGTCATACAACAGATCCATTTATAGTCCCAACAAGTCTTGAAAATATTGTTGCTGTTCCACCTGAATAGTTGCTGAACAACAAGTGGTAGAAGCAAGAGAGGGTGGCAGAGGCTGCACCTATGGTCTGGGTGCTATATATTCATCTACACTGAGATTCAATACTGCGCTTAGCCCTGGAGACAAGGCTGCTGTCAAGGGTAGTCATGGTCAAGGCACTTGCCAAAGGCTACACCTCAGCAGGGACCCGCTGATAAGAGCATCCTGGACTTGCTCCTCCTCTTCACCATTGCAACCTGCTTGTTCACATGCCCAGACACTAGTGGTACAGAGGAAGAGCAGCAGCAGTAGATGCAACTGCATACTTGCTGTCTGGTTCTCTGCCTGACAGGGAAACAAATGTTAGCAATGCTGACAAAAAGGAGGAGCAAGAGCAGGTGGTGATAATTACGGCAAAAAGATAGACTCACTGAGAGAGGAGGCCAATTGAGGGTAACTTGCCCAAGGGTCCCCCAAACCCTAGAACTGGCACTGCCCGGAGAGCTCACATGGCCACCTTAAATGTATCCTAAAACAGATCTGGAACATTCAGGGCTAGTTATTCTCTTCCACTTGACTGATCATAAAGTCTGATTTGTGTGCAACCTAGGCCATGGGGTAGGTACTTACTTGTGTGCTTCATCCACTTGCCCCATGTTAAAATGCAGTTACCAAACCCTATGTGCATGGAGCAATAGCACTCTAGCAATCAATAGAATGGGTGGATCCATTGCCATGTTTGTTATGTTATACACATATGGGTTAGTAGTCATAATGCACATTCAAATATGATGGGGCAGCACATGTAACATGTTCATGAGTAAACACTTTTCCCATTATATAGGTCACACAGTTTAGATTTTTAATAAGCTAATCCAAATGGCAATTCAGTATTTAATTCAGTTAGCCAATACACATGTTTCTGACTATTCCTTTTGCTTCCATTGTACTTGGCCTTCCAATACATTTCTACAGAATACTTTCCCAGCATCCACTGCAGACACAAAAAGATAGAGAAGTAATAATTAAAAATACCACCTATTTGGTAGGGTTCTGCATGCAAATGATAAAAACTGGTTAGTACTATACTAAAAACAATTAATTCAGAATTGTTAACAACAAACAGTGACCAACAATTCAGGCTCTCCATGGAATTTGCCTTTTCCACCATCGCTATGTGCTGAGGTGACGTTATCAGTGAACTAATCCAAGATCTCTCTAGTTAGTGACTACCAGTTCAGACTATTGGCGTTGATGTGAAGTTGGATCTTTTTTGTCCCAAATGAGCATCACTTCACAGTTATTTACAATGTACCTTACTTGCCATTTTGTTGCCCATTCACCCAGTTTGGAGATATCCTCATGGAGCTCTTCACATGCTATGACCACTCTGAATAACATTGTGCCATCATTAACCCAGCCACCTCACTGCTCTCCTCCAACTCCAACAAGTAAAATAGTATTGATCCCAATAAATACCCATGGGTTCCCCAGTTTTTTTATATCCCTTCATTGAGAGAACTGCCCATGTATTCCTACTTTCTGTTCTTTTGACCAGTTAATGATCCACAAGACAACCTGTTCTCTTATCCAAAGACTGTTAAATTCTACTCAGAAGCCTTTGATGAAAGATATCAAAAGCTTTTTGGAATTTCAATCATATAGTGTCTATTGAACTGCTTCTATCCCCATATTTGCCAACCTGTTCAAAATACTCCAAAAGCCTGGAGAAACAGGACTTCCCTTTGCAAAACGCATGTTGACTCTTCCACAGCAAGGGCTTATTTTTAACTTTAAGATTTTATTTGTTTAAATATAAAAGCAAATGTATTTTTTCTGTTACTAAGAAGAAAAGTAAAAGAGAGATGACTTGATATCTCAAGTACTCTGAACAGTTGCCAAATCAAGTGCAGCTGGTAAGCACCTAAAGACCAAGGTCATTTGGTTTCTTCCCTGTGTGCTGGAAGGCATAGCAACACATGGGGAGATATGCAGCCAACGCTGTGATAGGTCCACAGTGCTATAAATGTACAGCATGTGGAGAAACAGTGTGGGTGATGATGATGGTGAATGTTAGTGGTAGGTTATGGTTGGTTGGAAGTATTGCTGAAGATATTAGAGGAATGTTTTGTTCTATGTAAATACTTGTAAGTAAACTTAGTATAGTAGTTTAAAACACTGCTGTGTCTGAGTGTTTACTGACTACCAGGACATCTGTCTGCTACCAGTGAGCTCTGCTGTTATTCCGCTGCTGTGTGCTTGCACTCTGTACATGCTCAGAGAGTGCAGTGCATCACAAACTCTGACAGGTTATGGGCCCAGCCTGCTAGGGCTGCTAGGGCTGTTAGAGCTGCTAGGCCAGCAAGCCTACTAGAGCTGCAAGGCTACCCAAGGTGTCCAGAGTGTCCAGACAGCCTAGAGGACTCCCTGCGTGGTGGCAGAGCGTTGTGAGAATCCTGGAAGTGAAAAGTGACTTCTCAAATCTGCAGTCCGGTGAGTGTCGTTGCTGAGTGCCTTGGAGGGGCTGAAAGCTGAAAAGCAAGCAAGACATCTGTGTGCAGTAATTTGAGATGGCAGCAAGTATGTCGGCAGCTAATCTACCACTCAATCGTCTAAATGAAAACAATTATCTGGCTTGGAGTATTAAGATGGAACAATATCTAAGGAGGGAAGGTTTATGGACGGTTGTCTGTGATCCTCCAGCTCAGCCAGATGAAGACGAGCAGAGAAACATAGAGAAAGCTTTGGCAAGCATTATCTTGTGTTTAGAAGATAACCAACTTGTTTATGTAAGGAGGCTGGTGTCCGCGCAGGAATGCTGGAAAACTCTCAGAGAGATTTATGTGAGAGAAACGGCAGCCAGCAAAGTTATGCTAACAAGAAAATTGTACAGAGCACAACTTGAACCAGGAGCCAGCATATCTGCACATTTAAGCATGATGAGGCAACTGTTTGCGGATCTGGAGGAGCACGGCATGTCTTTCACTGAGTCCCACAAAGTGTACGTCGTTCTCAGCTCCCTGGATGATTCGTGGGACAATCTTGTTTTGAGCCTGGAAGCAATGCAAGAATCCGAGCTCACGCTTCGTTTTCTGACCGGCCGATTGCTGGAAGAAGAAAAGAAGAGGCAAGAGAGGCAGACTGCCAAGCCTAGAGACACCCACGTTAAACAAGCAGCTTGTGAAGATAAGGAGAAAGTGTTTGCAGTTCGGCGCTGTTTTCGTTGTGGTTTGCCCGGGCATCTGCGGAGAGATTGTCCCAACCAAACGAAGGAGAAAGCAGCAACAAGCAAGAAAAAATCTGCTAAACCGAAGGTCTCCGTAGTTAAAGCTGCAGAGAACAACCCAGAATGTACCTGGTTGATGGACAGTGGTTCCAGTCAGCATATTGTGAACAACAAGAGTTTGTTTACAAGTCTACATTCTGCTAGCCGGGACCATGTTACATTAGCAGATGGCAAATCTTCAGCTGTGACTGCAGAAGGTTGTGTATATGTGCCATGTATTGATAAAACTGTAAGCAAGGTTCTGTGTGTGCCAAGTTTGGAACACAATTTGTTAAGTGTATCTTGTTTGGATAAGGAAGGATATTGTGTATCATTCTCAAACAGCAAGTGTGAAGTGAGCAAACAAAACAATGTTGTAGCTTTAGGTGTACTTAGGAACAATCTTTATGAAATGTTGCCTAAAGGTCTAGAAACATCTAGAAATGTAAATTCTGTTATGAATAACACACCTTTGCATAATGATTGTGTGCATTTGCTGCATAGGAGACTTGCACATGTTGGGTTCCAAATACTGAAAAAAATGCCTGAAATGTGTGTAGGACTGAATGTAAAAGCCTGTGACAAATATCTAGACTGTACTGCATGTAAGGTGGCTAAATCCAAGGTTGCTCCAATCTGTAAGAAGAGTAACAGAGTTGCCACGGCAGCATTTGAGATAATACATGCAGATTTAATTGGTCCTATGACTGCAACATTAGGAGGGGCAAAGTATGCTTTAATTCTGGTGGATGATTACACTAGATATGGTTTTTGTTATGTGATGAAAAACAAAAGTGAAACGTTTACTGTTTTCAAAGATTGGCTGAGTTGGGTGGAGCGGAAATTCTCTACCAAAGTAAAGCAATTGCAAACAGACAGAGGGGGGGAGTTTATGGCTGAAACGTTCCAAAAATGGCTTAGGCAGAAAGGAATTTCAGCAAGACGAACTGCTCCACACTCACCATGGCAAAATGGCGTTGCAGAAAGAAGGAATGGGGTTCTGCAAACAATGAAAGATGCCATGTTGACAGACTCTGGGTTGCATGCTCATTTTTGGGGAGAAGCAATGCTAACAGCTAATTACATTGCTAATAGGCTTTGGAGCTCAGCAATAGATAACACTCCATATTTCCTCATGTTTGGGAAGAAGCCATCCCTGGCTCATCTCAAAGTTTTTGGGAGTGATGCCTGGGTGAACATCCCCAAGGTAGCTAGGAGGAAAGGGCAGCCAAAAGCCAGGAAAATGAAATTCCTAGGCTATGCACCTGGTTCAAAAGCATACAGGTTTTATGCTGGAAATGGAAACATAGTAATTTCTAGATCAGCAAGTTTTCAGGAGCAGTGTGACTGGGAACGTTTGCACGGCAGTGAAGTGTGTTTGCCTATACAGGAAAACATAGGCAGAGCACCACAGCCAGTAGAGAGACAAACAAACAGTTCCACAACTCTTTCAAGTCCTAAGAAGGAGGAGGAAGAGGAGGAGGAGGGAGAGAACAGAAATGTTTTTATTCCCAGACGTTCAGAAAGGAGTACAAAGGGAATACCTCCTGAGAGATATACGGCTAATGAAGTACGAGTGTGTCAAATATCTTATGAACCAGAGAACTATGCAGATGTTCAAAGATTGTCAAATCCAGAGAAAAATCTATGGTATGAGGCTATGGATGAGGAAATGGAAGCCATGGCAAAATACAATGTGTTTACCCCTACAATGCTACCAAAAGGTAAAAAAGTGGTTGGTTGTAGGTGGGTGTTCAAAAAGAAATTGCTGATGTCAGGAGAGACAATGTATAAGGCTAGACTTGTGGCAAAAGGGTTCACACAGGAAAAGAATGTGCACTATGATGAAACCTTTGCACCTACTGTGAAGGCTGAGTCAATGAGAGTAATGCTAACTCTAGCTGCAAAATATGATTGTCAGGTGAATCATTTTGATATAAAGACAGCATATTTGAATGCACCATTACAGGAAGAGATTTACATGGCTCAAATTCCTGGTTATGAGTCAAATGTGCCAGGCTCTGTGTACAAATTAAACAGAGCTATCTATGGTTTGAAGCAGTCAGCAAGGAATTGGAACCAGTGTTTGCATGAAGCATTGGAGTCAATGGGTTTCAAAAATGGAATGGCTGACCCATGTTTATATACAAAAGGTGTCAACAGTGAACAAATGTGGTTGTTATCTTTTGTGGATGATATGTTTAATTTCAAAAACAAAAACTCAGGTTAAAGAATTTGCAGAGCAACTGAGTAAACATTTTGAATTAAAGGATTTGGGTCCAATCCATGACTACCTAGGAGTGGAAGTCACAAAGCAAAAAGGGGCTTATGTGTTAAGTCAAAAACAGAAAATCAAAAATCTGCTTGCAAAATTCCACATGGAGGAATGTAAAAGTGTTAAAACTCCCATGGTGGCTGGTTTTCAGTGTAATGACAGTGACACAGAATTTTGTGACAGAGACCTATACCAGTCAGCAATAGGAAGTCTACTCTATTTAGCTCAATGGTCTAGGCCAGATTTGGCTAATGCAGTTGGCATATTAAGCAGATTTGTGTCCAAACCAACGAATAGTGCCTGGCAAGCAGTTAAAAGAGTACTCAGGTACTTAAAAGGGACTATTGATGTGTCTTTAGAATTGAGACCATTGGACACATTATCACTAGAGTGTTACACAGACAGTGACTGGGCTGGTGACAGTCAAGACAGGAAATCCACCTCAGGAATTGTAATAAAACTGGGCAACAGTTTAGTGGGGTGGAAATCCAGAAAACAACGGTTAATTGCCCTGTCTACCTCAGAGGCTGAGTTCTCAGCATTGTCTGAGGCTTGTACAGAAATAATTTGGTTCATCCAGTTGCTGAAAGATATGAAATTGCAAGTGAAAACTCCAATTAAAGTTTTTGAAGACAATCAGACTTGCATTCATATGGCAAAGTCAGAAAGGGTGAACGCAAGGAGTAAACATGTTGATATTCGTTACTGCAACGTAAGACAAGCTGTACATGATGGATTGATTGAACTTGTGTATTGTAACACCGAGGTAAATGTGGCTGATGTATTCACAAAACCTTTGAATGTACAAAGACATGAACAATTGTCAAAACAGCTTGGAATGCTAGAATGTCAGACAGAATGAAAATGTTTGTTAGTTACAGAAAAAAGGAGGGGTGTTAAGATTTTATTTGTTTAAATATAAAAGCAAATGTATTTTTTCTGTTACTAAGAAGAAAAGTAAAAGAGAGATGACTTGATATCTCAAGTACTCTGAACAGTTGCCAAATCAAGTGCAGCTGGTAAGCACCTAAAGACCAAGGTCATTTGGTTTCTTCCCTGTGTGCTGGAAGGCATAGCAACACATGGGGAGATATGCAGCCAACGCTGTGATAGGTCCACAGTGCTATAAATGTACAGCATGTGGAGAAACAGTGTGGGTGATGATGATGGTGAATGTTAGTGGTAGGTTATGGTTGGTTGGAAGTATTGCTGAAGATATTAGAGGAATGTTTTGTTCTATGTAAATACTTGTAAGTAAACTTAGTATAGTAGTTTAAAACACTGCTGTGTCTGAGTGTTTACTGACTACCAGGACATCTGTCTGCTACCAGTGAGCTCTGCTGTTATTCCGCTGCTGTGTGCTTGCACTCTGTACATGCTCAGAGAGTGCAGTGCATCACAAACTCTGACATTTTCTACCAATTTACATTTGGGTAGATGTTAGACTAATTGGCCTGGAATGTCCTAACTTCCCCCAAATTTCCTTTTAAAAGAAGCCTGAGATTGTAAATCTGAGTAATCAGAGGTGGTCAAGACTACAATACTTTCTCCATATGTATGTAGTGCAGTTCTAACACAGATATGGAACACAGTTTGCCACCATGACCCTAGACATGCTTACAGTCAACTTATGAAATATTGTGCTAAAGATGATGTATTCTACAGTACCTTAATTGAATCATTTGTCACTGGTGAAAAACAACAGCACTATAAAAGTCTAACAACATACATACATTTTAACTTCAGCACTACCTATGGAAGTAACACTCAAGTGCTGTTCCAGTTAAACCAATGCCTAACAACCTTGATCCCTGGACGGGTTCTTTGAATAGCAGTAATTTTGAAAATGTTAGAACACAATTCCATCTCTTATATGCCACTGACTAAAACTGCACTAATGCATTGCAAGCAGGATTCCATGTGTAAAGTCAGAACCAGTAACACCACTTAAATGGCAATTAAGAAACTGTATTTTGTAATATCTTACTTAATTAAATGTATTACATTTATGAAAATCCTTTTCTTCAAGGACTTCAAGGCAATATACATGGTTCCCTCCCATTTTTATCCTCACAACAACACTGTGAGATAGGTTAGGCTGACAGAGTGTGTGACTGGCCCAAGATCATCCATTGAGCTTCATGGTTGAGTGTTTCTCAGTGCAGGTACTCCTAGTCCTAGTCTGATATTCAGACCACTGCACACACTGACAATCTGTTAAGATGAACTAAGTTGGCAGCATTTTCAGACAACGTCTGTCCCATGTCAACTCATTATAGAATGTATCTTTTGGCGGGGAGTGTGTGGGTGAGGGAACAGTCTTGTTGCACCTTAAAGACTAATAAATGTATTGTGTCACAAGCTTTTATAAGCCAGAACCCACTTCTTTCGTGAAAGTGTAGTTCACATCTTTGATCAAGTAGATGAATATACTTCTTCGGGGAAGAAATTGTAATTCAAGTGCAATTATGAACTCAATTGTTGTTAAACAATCTATAGAACTTCAATCACCACTTGCGCAAGTTATTATGAAAGGAAGCATCTGTTGGAAAATGTATTCATTTGCATAAATACAGGAACATTTATAAGATTTGTGTTATGGCATCTCATGTTTTCTAGCTTTAAAAATACTATTTATTTATTTTTTGCCAATGCTGCATTATTTTACTGGGTTTTAATGTTTGTGTCCCACCTTAGGATTATTTTATAATCAATGCAGGAAAGAAATTTCTTAAATAAACAAATCCAGACTAGCTATGAAATGTTGTAGTTTTATATAGAACCAGGTGTTTGCTGGAATTTCACAGTCAAGTAGTACTTATCTTGCAACTGAGAAGCCCCCTCCCAGGCTCTCTGTAAACCTCTTGAATTTGGAAACTCTGGATTATTATAGTGTCCTATTAGGTATTTTGGAAAAAGTAGTATCAGTATTGCTCCCCCCACTGTCTCTGTTCTAACAAAGGGTAGGGTATTTTCAGGGTTTCTCAGATCATGAGAGGGGTATACCTGGAAAACAGGTACAAGTAAGGTATTTTTTTCTATTTCTGATTGTTTTCGAAAACAACGATACTGAACTGGTTCAACACAATGCTAAAATGTAGTTTAGTTTTGTATTTAGAGAACGATCCTAGTCTTCCCCCAAGCCCCAGGCTCTGGGAGATCTCCATGTACTTATGACCTTTGCTGGACTGACGCACCCCCCCCCACCGCTCTGGCTTTTGCTTCCGTTTTTGATTAACTGCAGCTTTCCATGTCATCTGATTCCAAACAAACTGTGGCTAATCTTAACTAGGAGCATGGAAACAAGCCAACATCAAACGACCATTTATGAAGCTGTTTTGTTTTCACTAAATAAAGTTAAAAGTAACCACAGTTTAGATATGGATGATCCACTAAATATCAGTTGGTCTAAAAGGGAAGTGGAACTTTCTGATCTCCTTGGCTATGCCAGAGGAGGAGAGGGAGTGTGGGGGAGCAGTACTTCCAAGTGCAGTTGCGGAGTACAAATCCACCAGGTGCTGCTCACAATGCTTGAACAGTATATTGAAAGATATCCGATATGCCTGCCTTACTAAGTTGTTACATCTGTTGTTCCTGTACTGTAATTGCTTCCAGGGCAAGGCAAAGACATTATACCCCCTTATTAAGCTTTATTTTGAAAAGATATTTCAAAAGAAATCTTATACATTTGGCACATTTTTTTAAAAAAAGAAAACGTTTACTTAATGATAAACGTATAGGAGAAAATGCACAGTATTCATTGCAGGCCAGCATCTGTATCACTTATGCATGGAGATGTGAACTCATCCAGATTGGTTTCCAAATTCTTGCTTCATTTGGGAGATATACATATGCTTATCTTTGCTGGACATTAATGTATGCTTCAGGTCTAGATGAAGTTTTAAAAGATGCTCTGGGGTCTATCTGTGCTACAGTGCCCAGAAATAGGTTTCCACATTAGAGCATTATGTACAGGAGTGAAGAAAATACTTACACATTTGATGTATGAGAGTATGGCTGGTTTCAGATGACACGGTAATCAACGGAAGGGGGTCAGTTGTGTTGATTATCACGTCGTCCGAATGCTGCCAATAATGTACTGTCCATTGCCTCTTCCCTCCTCTGTTGCCTAAAATGTCATCCAAATGCTGCTGATCAGCAACACAACGGACGATTGTTCCCCCCCACCTCCGTTGATTATTGTGTCGTCCAAAACAGGCCTATGTGTCACTTTGTAAACCTGCTCTCACATGTACTGGCTAAACATTGCAAAGCATTACAACCTTTTTTGTATGTGCACAACATCAAGCGTCTAAGCGTCTATTGGTCATGGGCAATGGAAGTAATGCTGCCCAACGTCTTTGAAAGAAGACACTGAAACGGTGTGCATTATCCCTCACATTCCCTTAAGACCATAGAGCATCTGGAATCAGATGTTCATCGAAGACTCATTACAAAGCAGGAATCTGGACAAGGAAACAGTTATGCTGCCAGAAATTATATTCTAAAGTTTTGGGGAAAAGCCTTGAAGGTGTTATAGATATAATTGTGTAGCCATCAGCAGTACAGAGAAACCCCTTATCACTTTATGTATGTGGTCAACTGGTTCAAGATATGTGATGTGTTGGATAAGCATGAAACAGCAAAAGTGAAATTGCAGAAAGCTTTATAAAAGGAATCCTATAGATCTGCATGAGATTACTATCTCAATAATCTGACACATGTGATACACTGAAAGTACAAAGTGTCTAGTGATAATTATCAACAAGACAGGTAATGATCTGAGGACACTGGTTATTTCCACCATATGGTCACTAGATGTCAGAATATTATAGACTTATAACTAAGTAATGATGTTATAATTAACATTTCACTCCTTCTGTATATTTATGCTATATGTACATAGTTAGATAATGCATTGAAGGCTAAAAAAAATCTTTCAGAAGGACTTTGCAGTTCAAACTGAATGTTGATACCTTGGACTTGAAAGTGGATATAGTCCAGAAACACACACATGGTAACACAAAGGGGCAGCCCTATTAGATATCTATTAATAGATCAAATGTTCCAAGAGTTATGAGCCAGCATCTGATGGATTCCATTTCATCCCATTAAAAACATATGGAAATAAGCATAAAACATTACTTGTACTTGTTTTTCAGGTTCACTTAAAAATCAGCACTTTGTGTCCTGATGATAGTGTTCTAAAATAAGAGGCACCAAGTAGAAACCAATACCAAGGTCATGGTCAATTACATAAATACAGTAAGGGAGTTTACAAATCCCCTCACACACTGAAAGCATATGTGAGGAGGTTGCAGGGTTGGGTCAGCTAACTTTATCCCCAACCTTCCGCCAATATGTGTACTACCCATGCGAAAGAGCTCTACATGCACACCAATGCACATGCGTAAGACATTTCACGCAAAAGGAATCCTGGGTCAATCAGGAATACCTTCTTGTATGGAGGAGCATTACACATATATATCGGTATGCACACAGCGCCATTTCACATGGATGAATATGATGCCGGCATATCTGTTGTTAGCAGGGGGCAGGGTTCTCCAGTGGATCCCCACAACTCCCTTATGCATTGTTTCAACATATGAAGGGGTTCATGTGAAGCCCATTAGTATCACCCACTTAAATGCCTTGTTAATTAACCTGGGATAGCTACCACCACATGCTTCCCTATTCACAATCAATAACAAAACAGGATGCCCATGTCTCCCATGTATGATAATGCGCACTGAACAGATGGGAAAAGCGCCAGATTTTCATTTATGAACAACCCTGACTGCAAGTACAGAGGGCGGTAAATTTGGATTGATGGGTAACTAGTCTTTAAGTGATCTGGAAGACACACCTACATGGCACCCCTTTGGCCAAATCACATTGCTATACAGTTCTTTATTTATTTAAGAGACTTTATAGCCTACCCTTCCATCTTAGCTACAGTGCTCAGAGTTTGAAGAGAAGAAAGCCTAAAACACTCCAATAGTTTTAATTAAGGTTACATAGAGACCGTGAGATTGAAATTGATCCTTTACAAATTGCACAGAAAGTGGACTGTCACTAGGTGTAGGGGCTGCTTTCAAATCACACTGCAGTGACAGGAAAAGCAGCACTTAATGAAATTCTGCCTTCCATATAAATCAGGTACACAGATCCTACCACATATATATACTCAGAAGTAGGTTCTACAGAGTTCAATGGGGGTTGGGAATGTGCACAAGGGCTTCAGGATTACTCTCAGGATCTGGCCCTGCTATCTGATATCACAGTGACCACTGGTGGTTTGATGAATATGGTACACCCAATCCCGCCCAGAACCCCAACCCCGCGGCTTCTGTAGGAACGGATTCCCACGTTTCTAAGTTCCTACACAGAATTAACTTCCGTTTTGGGGTCAGCGCCCTGCATGGGGGGACAGCGCAATGAATATTATCATGTGCAAAGCCAACCACCCCGCCCGCCTCCCCACAACGCACACATGCAAAGCAGCTAGATCCTCACGTGCAGATAGTCAGCCATAAGTGCAGCAAATGTAAGGTCGTCACGCTTATAGATGGCGATCTACACCTCAAGCTCAGCAAAAAAAAACCTAACAGGTCGCCATGCGTGGAGCGACCCAGAGACCACGAGCAAAGGGAATTCGTCAGAGGCACCCCTACCTGACCATGCGGCGAAGAAAACACCGGGATACCCATTGCATGGTCCGCAAAAGGCGGGTGTCGGATACCCCCACCCCGAGAAATCTGTACCCGGGACGGTTAAGGCCGTTACTCACCCCCCGGCCCCCATTGCGCGAGGAAGGCAGAACTGGCGCCAGGTCAGACCGAGAACAGCCCCGCACCGACTCCTCAAGCCACGTTAGGTGCACGTCCGGGCCGGCCGAGGCCTTGCGCAGCTTCCGGTGCGTCCCCTTGCAACCGTTCCCCGCTAAAAGCGGTCCATGCTCCGGCTTGCTCCTCCTCCTCCTCGTCGCTGTGCGTCGAGGCGGGAATGTGGGAGGGTGCAGGGAATGGCGGCTGGGAGAGGTGGTGGTTATGCCTTGCAGTGTTCTTCCTTTTCGCTTAGGTCGGGTCCGACGAGGTTCTCTCGCTTACAGAAGGAAGGTGTACAAAAAACAAAACCCCTAAGGACGACGAGCATAAGGAGGCACTAAGCTGAGGGAAAACGGAAAAGCTCTTTTCTGTCGTGTGAAAATATTTTCGTTCTACGGCAGAAATAGTTTCAAATCCCCCCTCGTACAAATGCTTCCCTGGATAAGGGATGGCCCCGGGTAGATTTACTTGGGAGTAATTACTTCTGAAAGTTGTCCTTGCAGAATTGCTTGCTTGAGGCTGCAGGCCCGTACACATTTATTTCGGAGTGATTGCTTCGGAATTGACAATGTACAGACTGAGCTGTAACTCCTAAAACAACATTTCCTGCCAAATTTTCTCTTGTTTGCTGTTTTTCCTTGTTCGTTTTATAATCTGAAAGCTGTTTCATTCCTACACCGGTAATCATTCTGATTTTTAAAGTATGTACTGTTGTTATGTGCACAGTCCTTTATATAATTCTGTATAAATACGAATATAGAAACAATGTGCACAATATTGTTAATGTTTTTTATGTAAAAATACTAATGCATAAACCAGCTCATCTTAAACACAATGTGATTTAATGGCTAATTCCTTCTAGTCTTGTTCTCCATATCTCAGTTTACAGAATAACTGGAAAGGAAATACAAACCATTTAAGCCTTGCTCAGGAAATATTTTTCATTGGAAGATGGAAAGTTAAAGCATTTTATAGAAATCTTGAATGGAGATGGTAAATTGTGGAGTGTGAAATGTGACAAGGATCTTGGCATCTTACTTTTTAAACACTAGATAATTGCCTTCTTACTTCGAAATTTTAGTTCTTGTAGATGCTTGGATAATTTGTGTTCCATTGTTAAGCAACACATTAACTGGAACTCCAATTGTGAGGCTTGTCAGATGAGCGTTTTATCGCACTGCCCACTTACGGATGTGCGTGCGTCCTTTAGACAAGGATGACTGCTTCCTGCTCATTTTTCTGTCGCAAAATAGACCCCTTTTAATCTGACCTTTTTTTAAAAAAAACACAATGTACTACAATCTGCTGTGTGCAGGAAAAGCAACCTGATACAGCTCCTGAGTTTACTTCCTCTTTTCCCTCTGGGCAGAAAGAGGAAGTAATGAGGGACAAAAGTGGGGGTGGAGAAGCTATGGTAAGGAAATACAATTTCCCCCATGTGATGATGCTCTGTGTCTTAAGAATGATGCTGATTAGAAACAAATACTGGCTTCGGTTCAAACTAAGGCTGCAGTCCTATACCTATTTACCTAAGACTCATTGAACTTTATAGGGTTTAATTGCACTGCAAATTAGTTGAACTTGGGTCCGATTGAAAGCAATACGACGTTAGTCAGGGCTTAAATCCTATTGATTTAAATGGGAACTAACCATTGAATCCTATGTATTTCTGCGTGGAATTTTTATATAACATCCTGCTAAATGAAGGATTAAGTTAGCCACCTCTGAATAAGTTACTCTTTGTAAAATAGTATTCTGTACTTGTCTGCTCAGAAGTAAGTCCCATTGGTTCAGTGGGGCTTATTCTCCAGCAAGTAGGTATAGAATTGCAGCTCAGTCTACTTGCTTTCTGGAAATAAGGTTGGGAGTGCATTGACCATTCTGGGCTAAGGATTTAACCTGAATAAAAGCTATCTAACTTATTCAGGGATTTTAAAAAAATTGTTAGCAGGAAGGCTCTGACAACATGTGTTTTAATTTGTTGTGATGTAAAGCAGAGATTTTATTTTAAATATTTAAATCACTCTAACAATTAAGAAGATACACTATGCTTGATATACTAATTAAGTTACATCTTGCTGTGCCTTTGTTTATATTTCACCTTGTACAAATAAATTACACAGATATTTCACATACTTGCTTTTATTGATTCCCAGGCAGATAGGCGGTTCTTGTGGCCCATGCCTAAGATGTGGGGCTGTCCTTAAGACTTCTCCGGAAGTTGGAGCTAGTGCAGGATGCAGCAGCTTGACTGTTGTCAGGAGCTGCCTCCTTTCAGCATATTACTCCTTTACTGAAGGAATTGCACTGGCTACCTATTGGCTACTGGGCCAAGTTTAAGGTTTTGGTACTAGTGTACAAAGCCCTAAACAACTTGGGACCAGGATACCCGAGAGAGCGCCTTCTCCCTTACCAACCTGTCCGATCACTGAGGTCATTGGAGGGCATGCTCCTGGTGGTTCCACATGGACCTGTGGCTTGATTGGAATCCACCAGGAGAAGAGCCTTTAGTGTAGTGGCTCCTTCTCTGTGGAACTCTCTGCCCCTGGAGGTCAGGCAGGTGCCAACATTAGGCTGCTTCAGGCGACTTCTGAAAACAACTCAGTTTTGAGAAGCCTTCCTCAACTGACTAACTACTTTTTCTGGTTCCTTTGTTTTTAAATTTCACAATTTTAATTTTAATCTTTCTTTTACTGTTTATACCTATGTTCACCGCTCTGGGATCTGTGTTAGTTAATTGAGCAATATATAAAAGTTGTAAATAATATAATATTCTGTAAATAAACTTGACTGCATATATGCTAATTTATGACTCATATACGGCAGTGTTTATTTCTTTTTACCATGACCTCAAACTGTGTACTTCAGGGTTAGCTGTATTTCTTGAGTAACAACCACATAATATTCAGAACCCAATAGATGCTGCTACTCCCCCCGCCCCCCCGGATGCAGTGAGGGGAAAGTTGAATATATGCCTGTTGTGTAGTTGTAGGCATATATTATTTGTCAATGTGAAAAGGGGATTACCCTAGGGTGATCTTTGACTATTAGTGCACATACATGATATTGACCCTGTTCAGACAACATGCTAAGCCATGGGGGTTAAGCCTTTTGAGCTAAACATTATGGCTTAGCGTGTCATGTGAACCATTCCTAACAATGATGGCTACATAACCATAGTTTAAACACACTAACCATTTGCTGCAAAAGGGTTAGTGGCTAACCATGGCTTAGTGTGTTGTCTGAACAGGCCCAATGTGTAAATAGGCAACACCCATTACACATAATATGTCAATATTGAACTGTAGTTTGTTTTTGGATTTCCCATATTTTACGTCTTAGGGATACTTTTAAATACTCCAAACATCTAAATGGGCAGATTTTTTTCCGAGAAAGTTAGAAAAATTATTCTAGGGTCTCTTGAGGACATCCTTATGGATGAGTGCTAAGAAGAGGGATTTGTGCACTTCTTTGTATCAGGCCAAGGAAGTGGCGTATAGACTGGCATAGAAAAATATGTAGTCATTGCCTGGATTCCACATTTAGAAACACTGCTTCAGGATAATTTCAAATCAAATACCTGTGTAAAAGCGTTGATACTGTGAAGTAAACAAAAACAACCTAATCGCTGAACAATTCTAACACCCAGATCCAGCTTGCTGGAGGAGGTTAGGATTAAGCAAAGGTGCTTTTCCAGTAACCTTCACCAGTGGAGAGGAGCTCAACTGCTGCAGAGGACCCTGCAATGCCTGATGTAGAAAGCTGCCACTGGCAGTGTTCCAGCTAGCAGTAGCAAGTATAACGCTCAAAATGGGGTATTGTGAGGGCAGGAGGAGCCAGCTTTGAATTTGCTGGATCTACTCTGTTTCCCCGAGAGTCGCCCAATTTGGGGCCCTCGGCTATGCCAGCATGGAGCTGGCATAGTTAATTCTCTCACCCAATTGGGGTGAAATAAAAAGATCTGTTGAGCTTAAAAGTTTGGCAAAACCACCACTCCTGCTCTTTCTACCTTCACTTGCACAAGCTGGCAAGGCTTGGGACGAGGAGGTAAAGTTATTCCTCTTCATCACCACTTGGGATTGTACTGTAAATTTCTTCTGTGTTTGAAAATGGGGTTTTTAATTCTTTTTTTTTCTTGACTGCTATACCTACTTTCCTGGGATTAAGTCCCATTGAACTCAATGGGATTTGCTTCTCAGTAGATATGTATAGGATTGCACTCCAAATCATAAGTTGATCTCAACTTTAGGATGAAATGAAAAATGATTCCTCCTGACTAGGATTAAAGGCAGTGGAGGCAGCCTCTCCGGTGAGGTAGCCAGGCCAAAATGCCATGCTTTGGGTGCCTTTACAAGAGCGATTTAAAGCTCTTTCAAGGCGCATTAAAATTTTTACCTCTACAAGAGTGGAGCGCAAATCGGGGGTTGAGGCGCTTTTTATCTTCAATTATGCGCATTATTGAATGCGTGTTAAATAGCGAGTTTTAATTTTCCGCGGGAGTTAAAGCGCCTTATGACCATGTAAACAAGCGATTCTCTGCATTTCAACCACTTTAAAGCGTGTTTCATATTGCCGGTTATGCGCTTCACCGCCTGTCGTTTATAGGAATTAGGCGTAAA
The DNA here is from genome assembly GCA_029215795.1 of Anniella stebbinsi. NCBI lineage: Eukaryota > Metazoa > Chordata > Lepidosauria > Squamata > Anniellidae > Anniella > Anniella stebbinsi. The sequence goes on along the minus strand of JARDYH010000001.1, from coordinate 63,803,258 downwards.
AGCGATGGTGAGAAGATGCTCATAATCGGGCAACTGGGCGTCAAGCCAAATTCTTGTAGAGGGGGCCTTTGAGAGGTCCTTTCTCATAGCACAGCAGTGTGAGGTAGCTCTGGAGACTGCCTGAAAGGGCGACCTCTGTAAAGGCAGTCTCTAATGCCACCTTCAGTGCGTGCTTCGAAGAAGGACCCCTCAAAGTGCAGCATTTAGGCCTGGGAGCCTCTCCAGAGAGGTTGCTACCTGATCTCTCATCCAGGGGACTTACCCAGAGCATCCTGCCTGATCTTTCTCTGGGAAGTGTCCGGATGAGAGATCAGGCAGGTGACCTCTCTGGGGAGGCATGTCAGCTGCTGTGTGCTGCTGATGCAGCTATCCAGAGAGGCCACTCACCCACCTGATCTCTTGTTCGAGGATGCTCCTAGAACAAGAAATTGGGCAGGCAACCTCACCAGAGAGCCCATCCACCCAATCTCTTGCTCCGAGTCCTCTCCCCCCAAAAACGAGATCAGGCAGTCATCCTATCTGGACAACCCACCAGCATGATCTTTTGCTTTGTGAGAGAGTTCAGAGAGAGATTTAGGGGGAGCTGGCTGCTCCTCCAAGAAGCTCTGCTTGCCCTTCTGCTGTTGTGGCATTTGCAGCTGCAGTGCCCATAAGGGCCTTCCAATCCACCGCCTGAACAGAGAATTCACCCTGCCTCACAGGAGGGCTGGCCTTGGTTAAAGAACTTGGCTAGTTTGGTTGTCAGGATTTTCTGAAGTTCTCTGGACATGTTTCTTGCTGTCTTTCTCAGTAGCCCTACAATGCAAGCTGACTACATAGCTGCCTTGGGTGTATAAAACGAAACAGAAAGTTGGGGCATATTTTTTAAAAATAAAAGTAATAGATTTAATTAAATATAAGACTCCCTTGTCTCACTGAAAGAGGGTCTAGATTTTGAGGGACAGTGATGTGCATATTAAGTTTCATTTTGGCCCCCTCCACAAGGATGCGCTTTTGCACCCAGTTCGGCGATTATGCGCATTATCGCGGAGGCGCATTTACTCCTAATCCCTCTGCACGGGAGGCGGCGAGAGGCGGCGAAGCGCATTAATTGATGTCCAAAAAGCGCTTTACAAGAAGTTAATGCGCATAATCGCTTGTTCACACGGCGAAAATGCGCTTTAACGGCTGGAGCAAAATAAAAGTCGCTATTTAACGCGCATTCGATAATGCGCATAATCCAGGAGATAACGCGCCTCTACGCCCGTTTTGCGCTCCGCTGGTGTGGAGGTAAAATTTATAATGAGCCTTCAAAGAGCATTAAACCTCTCTTGTGGAGGTAGCCATAGATAGCTGAACAATCAAGGGAAATGTCACATTACAAACAAAGAGTGCTAAATGAGCAAATTAAATGAAGGCTTGATTTTGCTTAGCTAGAATACTAAATGTAATACAATCTGCTTTAATATGGGTTTACACAACTTAAAGGATACTTAAAAAATTATATTCTTTCAGTTGCCAGTAGTTTCTCTAATGTCACACTCATCATGCCATTCAGAGTACCTTATGCCATAGGGAAGGTCTGCAAAATTAAGGCATTTATAATTAACAGCTTTGCCAGGAAATAGTTTAGACAACAAAGCAGTTCTTGGTCAAGTTCAGGTAAGTCTCATTCCTTCCAGTAATTGTCTGATCCCAAGCCTATCAATTTGGTAATAAGGACTTAATGAAATTTCTGCAAATAGGCAGAGCAGTCCTAAGTGACACCCTTTTCAGGGGAATGGAACAACTTTAGCTCCAGCAGAAACAAAGCTGTCTCTGAACTGTCCCTGAAATGCCTTATTTTGGGACATCCCATTAGCTACTGCTGGTATTAGCTTCCCAACCACAGAGTGCTCTGGGGCCTTTGCTATTGTGGAACACACACACCCTTGTGGGCAGAGACCAATGGAGGGGAATCTCCATGGGATCCTAGTCCCCTATAGCAATCAGTATTGAAGGGGGGGATTGTATTCTAACCCCTCTCTCCAAATTACCAAACAAGAATTTATATTCAGTGACTTTCAGGACCTACAAAATTTTGAAAGTGTCACTTGAGGTAGGGGGGAAGATATTGATGGGAAGGAAATTGGTCTGCTTGAATCCTTAGCATTTCTCTAAACAGCTGCTGTCTGAAGCAGTGGTACAACTGAGTGACAGGCATGTTGAATGGAAGCAGTGCCAGTCCCTAGTAGATTCCCACTGCTACTTTGTTGGACTAACAAGATCTTACATTGCAATCCTATACATGTCTACTCAGAAGTAAGTCTTACTGAGTTCAGTAGGGCTTACTCCCTGCTACATGTGTATAGAACTGCTACCTTACTCAGTGATCCTGTTCAGACGACATGCTAAGTCATGGTGGTTAAGCATTTTGAGCTATGCATTATGACTTAGCATGTCATGTGAACCATTCCTAACCATGGTGGCTGCATAACCACGGTTTAAACACACTACCATTTGCTGAAAAAGGGTTAGCAGCCTAACCATGGCTTAGCATGTTGTCTAAACAGGCCCAATTATCACTTTTAATTGGTTAAAGTTGCTTAAATCAGCATATGAATAAAACAGTAGTTTTGAATAAAGAAAAATACTGTTTTTTATGTTCTGTAGCATCATACACTATTTTGGAGGCCTTCCTTCCTGTTTGTAAGAGAGAATGGGGAATTCTCCTAAAAATTGTGGCTGCCATTTCTAACTTTTATCATTACTCTAGGGTGACCAGATAAAATCCAGGTCAGGGCTCATGTAACTTTAACAGTTGTAGAGAAAAGGGAATTTCAGCCAGTGTCATTTGTATGCAATTAGTTCCTGGTGAAATTCCCTCTTCATCACAACTGTTAAAGTTGCAGGGGCCCTGCCTTCTTTTGTTTCTGGTCACTCTAGTATAGTGCCTGCAACTTCAACTGTTGTGATGAAGAGGGAATATCACCAGGAACTAATTGCATGCAAATGACACTGACTGAAATTCCCTTTTCTCTACAACTGTTAAAGTTACATGAGCCCTGACCTGGATTTTATCTGGTCAGCCTACATTACTCTTATTGATTAATTTTAAAATATTTTGTTGAATTATTCAGGGACAACTTTGGATCAATTAAACAGTCTTCTAGTCAATTAATCTGTGACAATAATTATTACGGCTGTAATTACTCATATATATTATTTAATTTTACTTTTCATTTTTGAGCTGAAATTCTGATTCTGCAGTATCAGGCCTCTGACAACTATGAGCCAAAGTCCTGAAAAATCTCATGAACCTGGAACAGGAGCTCAGAATAGAAGATGTGAACATAAGAAATGCCAGACTGAGGGTCCATCTAGTCCAGCACTCTGTTCACACAGTGGCTACCAAGCTGTGGGCCAGGGACCCACAAAGAAGGACACGGTGCAACAGCACCCTCCCACCCATTTTCCCCAGCAACTGGTGCATGTAAGCTTACTGCCTCGGATAGTTGAGGCAGCACATGCAGCACATAGCCATCAGGGCTAGTAGCCATTGATAGCCTTCTCCTCCAGGAATTTATCCAACCCCTTTTTAAAGCCATCCAAATTGGTGGCCATCACTACATCTTATGGTAGTGTATTCATGGTTTAACTATGCACTGTGTGAAGAAGTACTTCCTTTTATTTGTCCTGAACCTCCCACCAATCAGCTTCATGGGGTAACCCTAGTATTATGGCAGAGGGAGAAAAATGTCTCCCTATCCACAGTCTCCACGCCATGCATAATTTTGCACACCTTTATCATGTCTCCCCTTAGTCTCCTTTTTTCCAAGCAGAGTGGAGGACTGGTGAGTTCCCTTTCATGGTAGAAACAGGAAAAATATAAAACAGTAATGGGGAGAGTTGTGAAGTGCTAAACCTTCGTTTCACAAATGGTGGGTGCTGCTTGTGGACAGGAATTGGTAGGATGCAAGAGAATTGGCAGAGGTGTAAGTGCCCCATTGGATTCTGCCCAAGGTGTATATATATTGTTACATAATCTTTATTCCTTCCAAATGATTTCCAAAAAGTATGTAATTAGACTTTTATAGAAAGATTTAAAATGTAAAATTCCTGGAAATTTATTCGTTTATTTGATTTGTACCCTGTCCTTCTATCAAGAAAAATGTCACTCGAGAAATAATGAAGCCATGGAGGTTAATGTTTCTTAATCCTCTCTGTAAGATTCCCAGCATAGTTATTTATTCCATTCCTTATAATTATTGGTATATGTTGTTGTTTTTTACTGATACAAATTAGAGATGTTCCAAGTCATGCTCAGTTTCCCAGCATGGGAATAGAGTCAGCATATTATATTATGGAAGAAAATGTGCTTTCTTGGGTTTTATTCTGCTGAGTCCTGTGTTTCTGGACGTGCACTGGTTAGATGCTGTAGCGGTCAATTCATGTAGTTGTAATCTAAAACCCACATGTGAAAGAAACACTATGAGCTCCATCACATAAGTGGTTTAATGCAATATCACCGTGCCTGGTATCTGGTTTTTCAGCGCAGAACTCTCATGACGTTGTCCCTGTCCTGCACCCATTTTTCCTCTTTTCCTCAGTTTTGCATATGATATTGGTGTGGGGAAAGTCTGGATTATTTTCCTTCAGTGTGCCCTTAAGCCTCTGTCTAGTGCTGTTCCCTCGCTTTTTCCTTTGTTGGGGGCATGTGCTTTGAATGGAGTCTTGGGCCTCCTCCACACGAGACGTTTAATGAGCCTTGAAGGCTCATTATAAATTTTACCTACACACGAGCGGAGCGCAAAACGGGCGTACAGGCGCGTTATCTCCCCGATAATGCGCATTTTCGAACGCGCGTTAAATAGCGACTTTTATTTTGCTCCGGCCGTTAAAGCGCATTTTCGCTGTGTGAACAAGCGATTATGCGCATTAACTACCTGTAAAGTGCTTTTTGGGCATCTTTTAATGCGCTTCGCCGCTTCTCGCCGCCTCCCGTGCAGAGGGATTAGGCGTAAATGCGCCTCCGCGAAAATGCGCATAATCCCCGAACCGGGCGCAAAAGCGCATCCTTGTGGAGGGGGCCTTGCTGACGACAGGGGAGGGCGGGACACTTCTCCAATACTCCTCAATGTCAAACGTTCAAATGAATGGACTTTTTTTACTGCTTCAACCCCACTTTCTTTGCCCGCAGCTCCCTCATTTTTAAAGATAAAGAGATGAAACTTGGGGTCTTGGGAGACCTTAAATAGAGCTTTAGGTATGCCAAGTTTGAATCAGATAGGCCCATGCCTTCATTTTTAGGAATTTTTAAAATGCTAATTAACCAAAATGCTTACATCTGTGTAATTTTTATAGATAAAGAGATGAAACCCTGTATGGTGATAGGTCTCCAGGAGAGCTTTTGGCATGTCAAGTTTGAATCAGATTGGTTGATCCCTTGATTTTTAAAGAATTTTTTAGTTTCCTCCCCTTTAAAGCCTTTTCCTGACAGTTCACCAGTGTGAACTTCCACCTCTTTGCATTTGTGAAGGATCACTTTTTCTTTCCTTTGATCATGCGAAGCTGTGCATCCCATTGAATAGAGAGAGACTTACTTCTGAGTAAACAGGTACAGAACTAACTTTTAATAGTGTGGTCACTCAGAAACGTTTTTTAAAAGGCTAAAACAGCAAACTGGAAAGAAGTGGTCTGCAACCCTATGTTTACTTCTGAGGTCTTACTTCTGTTTACTCAGAAGTAAGTCTCTCTCTGTTCAATGGGGTTTACTCAAAGGTAAGCATGCATCAGATTTTAGTATGACTTGGATGTAAATACAGTTGAAATCAATAAGATTTACTCTGGAGTAAGGGAACCAGCAGTTCTCTATTTTATGAACTGGAGATGCGCAGCTTTGCGTGATCAAAGCAAAAAATAAGATGTTTATTAATGGAAATTATTTACAGAAGTAAATTAAATGTTATTCTTGAAATAATAGGTTGAGATTAATTAAAGCTTCTTAAATTAAATATGGATGCCTACCATTCCTAAGCCAAGTCTTTCCCAGATAAATAAAATCACAGCTTTTCCTTCAGACCAGATTTCCCTAAATTCCACCTGACAGGCAGAAACAAGTTTAGGAAGTTCCCTAAGTTTCCTTACATACCCAAACAGGTACTATATACATCAGTCTTCCTCTGCCTCCAGTTCTTCCTGCTTCTTCTGGCTTCTAGGATGATTCAGATGTTTTAGGGACTACTTTCTGAACTTCCTTCTAGTCAGACATAAACTAGGAACCTAAAATATGTTGTGTATAACCTCGTTTACCCATCAAATCATCATGTTTGGAATATTACATTTAAAAGTATAGTTTATTCAGGCAATGGCTCAGTTTGCACGACCACTGCAGCTTAAACAAGCCAGCGTGACTTGTTTAAGCCATGGTGCGTGCCAAGCGCCATTTGCCTAATTTAGGCTGACCATATGAAAAGGAGGACAGGGCTCCTGTAACTTTAACAGTTGTTGAGAAAAGGGAATTTCAGCCAGTGTCATTTGTATGCAATTAGTCCCTGGTGAAATTCCCTCTTCATCTCAACAGTTAAAATTGCAGGGGCCCCGCCTTCTTTTGTATATGGTCACTCTAGTATAGTGCCTGCAACTTTAACTGTTGTGATGAAGAGGGAATATCACCAGGGACTAATTGCATACAAATGACACTGGCTGAAATTCCCTTTTCTCTACAACTGTTAAAGTTACAGGAGCCCTGTCCTCCTTTTCATATGGTCAGCCTACCTAATTACCTGCCCAGGTCTGGCTTGTATTGTCTGAACCCAGGCAACATGGTTTGTTGGAGGGAGAAACAACCGTCAAACAATGCATGGCCTGTTGTTGCTTGTTTAAGCTGCAGTGATCATGTGCACCAGGCCACTAATTAAAAACTTGCTAACTGATTTTACTTTTAAACATTTTTAATTTTAATGATAATTTTATGAACAAACCAAGTTATACATAATATAATTTATGTTCTTAATATAGCCTTTTCCAACCTGGTGTCTTCCAGATGTTTGAACTACAGCACCCAGCATTTCTGACCATTGGACCTGCTGCCTGAAGCAGATGTGAACTGAAGTCCAAAACATCTGGAGGGCATGGGATTGGGGAAGGCTGCTCTAAAGCAATGAAATGACTTTAGATCTGTAAAGTGTGCTAAAAAAATAAATATTGCTTTTTTTACCCCCCCCTCCCAAAATCAGGGTTTTTTTTTCCACGGTTTCAAAATTTCCAGAAATTTTACATCTCTAGTAATGGGGAGGGAGCTAGACTTTGTCACCTTCTTCCATAGGATCTGCATTCTTCCTCAGATTAATAGCTGTTCTGGAATTGTTCAATCCTTGAACAAGCAAGTGTATTTTTCTGAAATTTGACTCTGGTTAAGGAAGCTTTCTGCAGATGTGTTTTCCTCAGCTCTCACGCTACTACACTCAGGCTGAAAGCCTTCCTGTAGCGTCTTCTTCAAGGGCTTGTCTGAACCTCTACAGAAAAGGGCAACAAAAATGATCAAGGGCTGGAGCATCTTTCCTATGAGGGAAGGTTACAGCAGTTGGGATTATTTAGCCTAGAAAAAAAGGAGGGTAAGGGGAGAAATGATAGAGGCGCATAAAATTATGCCTGGTGTGGAGAAAGTGGATAAGGGGGCATTTTTCTCCCTCTTTCATAATACTAGAGTCCTGGGTCATCCCATGAAGCTGATTGGTGGGAGGTTCAGGACAGATAAAAGGAGGTACTTCCTCACAAAGTGCATTGTTAAACTATGGCATTCGCTACCACAAGATGTGGTGATGGCTATCAATTTGGATGGATTGGAACAATTCTTGGAGGAGAACATGGCTATGTGCTACCTTCAGTATCTGCGGCAGTAAACCTGTATACACCAGGTGCTGGGGAACATGGGCAGGAGAGTGTTGTACTCATGTCCTGCTTATGAGTTTCCCACTGGCAGCCGATTAGCCACTATGCTGGATTAATTTGCCCATGAACATAAGAACAACCATGGTGGATAAGACCATGGGTCCAACTAGTCCAGCATTCTGTTCACACTGTGCCCAACCAGCTGCTAGTGGGAAACTCACAAGTAGGCAATAGCACCCTCATGCTCATGTTCCCCTGCATACTGCCTCGGATATTGGTAGTAAAATATAGCTGTCATGACAAGTAGCCTTAGCTTGAAATGTATTGCCTCCGCAATAAACTGATTTCTGGGCACCTTTGAGGTTTCCTCTTCTTTTTGTTTCCTGTACTAATGTGTTCCCTTAGTCCCTTGGCTTTTGAGGCCAAGGCTGAAGTCCGTTTCAGCTTTAAAACTCATAAGTTGTCTTCATGGGAAGGCAAAAGCTCCAAATACTTAAACTAAAAACAGCCTAAATTAGATCTGAACAATTCTGTGGGACCTATAGCAGAGCACTCTTATGTTTATGGCATGGGAATTTTTGGTTGCATTTTGGTTTTAATCCTTAAGGGTCAATTTATTCTTCATATGACAGACCACTTTACTCTTGGGTCCCATTTGTTCACTGGTGAGTACTGATAAAATTTGATGGGGAACCCTGACATAGTCAGGGAGTCATGGCCATTCATAACTCAAGTTCAATATTATGATGTTCCTGGGAGATGTGTGGTGATAAACACCTGCTGCTTAAAGTATATTTTGGCCCTTGGATACTTTTGTCTGTCCTGGATATGGTAGACCATTGACCTCTTTATTTGGTATGCTCAGGCCAATATTTACATGTGGTTAAATCAAATCATATGTAGCAAAAAAAGATTCATTATTAATTAATTTATATCTATTTGTATAATGAGATTCCTGGAGATGTAAATATTAATGTATGTATAATTTCTGCATGGTGACTTTCTGTTTCTGATGTTCTGCTTTTCAGGTGTGAATGTTATTGCAGAGAAATAGAAGCAGGCATGGGGGAACCTGAAGGTTTTCAAAAGTACAAAAAAATATTTAGGGAAAAAACTTGATGGGGACCAAAAAGACCCAATAAGGACTGAGTGTGTTCAGTGGGCATGGAATGCTGACTGACTGTTAGAGGGGTGAAAACAGAAAACTGAGGATGATTTGGATGGAGGGATCCTAATGCTAACTCTCAAAGACATTGTGCAGCTATTTTCTGGTAAGAAAAAGGATGGAAGACGCCATGGGAAAACACAGAGCGTTGCAAATCAAAGCCAATGTTGTCTGGACCCTCTGTAAAATTCTGTGTCTGTGGCAGGGTGAGTGTATGATAAAAGCTTCATTTGGAAGCACCCAGATTAGGAAAGGAAATGGAATGGAATGGAGTAACTTGGAGAAAGGCACAGAACAAGAACACTCCACCCTGCAAAATTTTGTTGTGGGTTCCATTTGTTTCACCTAAAGCACAATGGTTTCCAATTAAAATAATGCATGTGTTGACCTGCAAGCATTGAATGTTGAGTGGCATGTGTGTATAAATTGTTCCCATCATGCCTGTGTAGACTGCTAATTTCTGTTTTCTTTCAAGCTCTTGCATAAAGGACAGCAGCTTCAGTTGGTCTTGTCCACCTCTTCTTTGAGCAGCTTGCGAATTTCTCTGGAAGAACACTTGCATAACTTATGAGAGAGATTGATGCACAATAGGAATACCCACAACTGATACTAATATTTGTGGGGAGGGAAAATGTCAAAATAAGCTAAAAATTAAATGATAGTTGGTGACTAAATTTACTTCTGATGTCAACTTAGCCATTCATCTACCAGCCTAGCTTTTTATCTTTCATCTAATCACTGACTTTCCTTTACACAACACAAAATTGGCCCTACCAGATCCTTTCATAGACCTGATTTAAGCTGCAATCTGAAATGCACTTTAGATGAGTAAGCCCTACTGGGCACAGTGGAACTTACTTCTGAGTAAATATGCATAGGCTTGCACTGTAAAACATGAACTGTCCTAAGTGTGTTTACTATTGAATCCTTTAAATCTGTGACAAATAAATATGCTAAATAAATCTACTTCTAACTAAATATGCTAAGGGTAAGGATGTAAATCTTAATCACTGAAATGAGTACCAGGGGATGAATACTTTATTGCTTGTATATTCCTCTTATATTGAGCACTTCAAAAATAAAATACTGACTTAAAAGGGTTATGGCCAGAAACCAGGTTTCCTCAGCATTCATTTGTCACCCAAAGCTTTCCCCGGTATCTCATCCTAAAGACATTGTATTACATTATTTTCCATTCTGATTTCTGAATTCTCTTTAGTGTTAATCATCATTTACCGTATAGAACTTACATGAAAACCCACATGGCATAATACATGTCATGCATAAGGGCTTAGAAGTAAAGATTATGTGACCTTTAATTGTAGGGCAAACACAGAGTGTATTTGCATTGCGTGAGGAAATGGATTTATCTTGCCAGTTTAAGAAGAGGTATACTAAAACAGGCCAGTTTATTAAGTCATGTAGGCCTTAAGTTGTCTAATAAGGTTATAATGAGCCCTCAGCAGTTTGGTGATTTGTTGCCAGAGAGCTTGAGCTATTGGGTGGTATAGAAATGCAATAAATAAATAAATAGTGGGTTTAGTCCAGTTTGGATAAAATTCTAGCATTTGTACTTAATTAGCCTATACCTATGGGTGAAATCAGAACCCCATGATAATGGCACTGAACTCAAGGATCAGAGTGAAGCCAAATTTCATACCACCACATTTTGAATGTTTGAGATATGGGAAAAGGTCTCTTACTTTTTTAGGATAACCAAGGATGAGTAGTATTGTTAATAGTAATATAATTTCCCCCTTAATTTTCCTCTATGAACCAGGATTCAATATAGTCAACAGCTGGTCACTTTGTAGAGCTGTCAATGGCAGGAACTTGTTGAATCACCATAAGTATACAATCCATGTCATATAGTTACAAGTTAAAACCATCTCCAGGCAGGACTATACTGGAAGGAGGAAAATGCAAACATAGAATACAGATCTGTTCATGATTTGCTTCATAATTTCTTTCTAGTGAAGTAACTGGTGATCCTCTGTATGTCCTTATGTCAGATGTGAGAAAGAAAATGGAAAAGCTTTGAAGCTGTAATCTATATACACCCTCTGCTGCTTCCTGTGCAGTCCGCTGAGCCCCAGAAAACCCCACTCAGTTCCATCATTGCTATTAGCACCAATAAGGGGTGTTTATTGTGATAAATTTGCCACCTTTAGTACGGCCCTGCCTCTGGCTTGCTGGTAAACTCTGTCAACTGAGGATATGAGAGATTAATCCTTGTTCTGTTTGTTGGCTGAGCAAAGTGAGGCCTTTTCTAGTTTAATATTCACTCTCTATATGTGTGTCTTTGTTTTGTGCTATGGGTTGAGCTTTTCCCAGTTATACTTACAAGCTGGACACACTGGAAATCACAGTTGTGTTATGACTAAATCTCATTGATTTTGAAGTTGCTGAGAAGACCAAGGAGCTACTGTGATTCCCAGTGTCCAGTTTGTAAGCATGATTGGGAAAAGTTTATCATATAGCACAACTATTACACACAAGTTATCTTGGTTTTACGGAAAACTTAACCGTTACCACAGATGCAAAGACTTAAGGATACTAAAAAGTCTTATGAATTTTCTAGTACTAATTCTTATGAATTTTTACACCATAATCTACATCTATAGTTACTTGGCAGTATGTCTCACAAAGTACAATGGGATGTACTTTCTAGTATGTATGTTTAGGATTGCAGTCTAAGATGAGAACGAATCTACATCCTCAGGCAACAGATGGCCACCATGGTGGACATCCTGTTTTCAAAATACATAGGTTTTTAAAATATTATTGCAAAAACTATTGGCATTCTGCCTAGAGGTTATGATGTATTCCTAGCTATAGATGTATATTTCCCAAAGTCATGTATACCAACATGGGAGACTCAGGTGGCATATCTAGGAGGCTAATGTTTTGGAAGATATGCAGTGGGAAGGTTACACATTCTTATTTAGATGTGTGAGAGGTGACCAAGGGCTATTAATATCACATCAACATTGAATTGAGAGGTGGATCTTATCTCATAGTAACGGGGTTTCTCAATACCTGCCAGTTGTATATGAGTCAGATTATTTTTCACCATTTAGCCTTAGCTTTGGCTATGGGGCGGTATACAAATGTAATAAAATAAATAAATAAATAACTGTCTGGAAGCATGGCATCACTGATTTTAGCTGAAGGGTTAATTCTCAATTATGGTTATAGAGATTGTAATGTTTAGACTGTTCCAAATGTACCAACTCTATCAACACCATTGGCTCCTAAGAATGTGGGGCACTGGCATAGAGAGGGTGCTCCTAGTGCAATTAATCACCACCTGAAGGTGGCCATGAGATCACTCCTGAAGAAATCCTCTCTGGACCTAGAAAATCTTAAGCACTATAGTCCACTGGCAAATGTTCCTTTTCTGGGCAAGGTCCTTGAGCAGTGGTCGCCAAACAGCTCCATACACTCTTAAATGAGACTGATTATCTGGATCCATTTCAGTAGGTCTTCAGACTGAATTTTGGGATAGAAACAGCCTTGGTTGCCCAGTATGATGATCTATGTCAGGAGAGAGACTGTGGAAATGTGAACCTGTTGATACTCCTGGATCTCTCTGTGGCTTTTGATAACATTGACTATGGTATCCTTATGGGGCAATTGTCTGAGCTGGGAGTGCAGGTGGTGGTGGTACTGCATTGCAGTAGTTCCGCTTCTACTTGGATGGCCAGCTCCAGAAGGTGGTGCTTGGGGAATATTGCTTGGCCAGTGGGTTCTCCTGGATTGGGTTTCTCGGGTCGGTTTTATCCCCCATGTTATTTACAATCTACATGAAATCAATGAGTTGGGTCATGCAGAGTTTTGCAATGGGCTGCTATCAGTATGCTGATAACACACAGTTCTACTTCTTTTCATCTTCATCAGGTGAAGCTGTGGATGTGCTAAATCAGTGCCTGGCTGTGACAATGGACTGGATGAGAGCTAATAATTTGAAGCTCAATCTAAACAAGACAGATGCTCCTGTGCATGCTTCTTCTGATGAGATGGATGGTGCTCAACCTGTTCTGGATGGGGTTGTACCCTCTCTAAGAAGCCAATTTATAGCTTGGGAGTTCTGGATCCATCTTTATCACTTGAAACTCACTGGCACAGAGCGTTTTCTACCAGCTTCAGCTGGTAGCCCAGCTATGTCTTTATCTGGACAGGGATAACTTGGCTTCAGTAATTTGTGTTCTGGTAATATCCAAGTTAGATTACTGCAATGCAGTGTATGTGGGGCTACCCTTGAAGACTGTTCAGAAGCTCCAGCTTGTGCAAAATATGGCAGACAGATTAATAACTGGGACTGTAGGAACTGTGCTTATAACACCAATTTTGGCACGCTTGCATTGACTGCTTGTGTGTGTCCAAGCCTAATTCAAATTGTTGATTTTAATCTATAAAGCCCCACACAGCTCAGGACTGCAGTACCTGATAGAGAGCCTATACATGGACATTACAATGAACATCTGAGGCCTTCCTCCCAGAACCACCTTCAAGGGAGGCTCAGAAAGTGGTAATAAGGGAGAAATTCTTCTCACTGGTGGCCCTGCAATTATGGAACAGTTTCCCCACTGAGACCCACCTGGTGCCAACTTTGTAATGTTTTTGGTGTCAGTTTAAGACTGTCCTCTACTCTCAGGTATTTAATGGCATATGATGGGGCACATGATGGGGCATTTATGTCAGCTTTCTTGAACATGTCTGGTATCTTTATTGACATTGTTTTAAATGTTGTATGTTAAATTTATACTGTTTTATTACCTTATATCTGTGCTTTGTAATTTTTGTGAACAGCCCATAGAGCTATTGGGTGGGTGGTATAGAAATGAAAATTTAAAAATAAATAATAGTATCATGCTGCTCTTCCATCTTTTTCTTTTTAAGAGGTTTTTCTGGCAAGAAAAAATATGGAAGAAGCCACAGACTAGGGGCTTGTTCAGACAACATGCTAAACCATGGTTAGGCCGCTAGCCCTTCTGCAGCAAATGGTTAGTGAGCGTGTTTAAACTGTGGTTATGTAGCCACCATGGTTAGGAATTATTCATCCAACACACTAATTTATGGTTCACATGACATGCTAAGCCCTAATGTTTAGCTCAAAATGCTTAACCACCGTGGCTTAGTATATCATCTGAACAGGGTCTATGTTAATTGGACCCCCTGTAAAATTCCATGAATGGGGCAGAGCAATTGCACAATAAAAGCCTTGTCTGGAAGCATTCAGATTCTCCACATAGTCATGGTGATATACTAGTTTTTAATTAGTTTTTAAATGTTCGGCTGGATTTTTACATAGGAGCAAGGGGGAACTGAAGTTGGAAAAGTTAATCTTTCATATAATAAATATTATAGTTCATTTATTTTTAGTGCTTTGGGTAATCTGAAGCAATTTGAGTCCAGTCCAATTGCCAGGAATATTGAGCTGGGCTGTGCATAAAAGTACACTGGGAGTCAATGGGAATGGGAATGGTAAAACCCCAAATATTGAATAGTCTGATAAGTTTAAAGTAATTCAACATATTAACATTTAATAAAATAAATGGGAACCACTTGTAACTTGTAACACATCCTAGTGCAATTTGGAAGCTTTACTTCTATTAATGCAGCCCAAAATAGCATTTGCTTTTTTTGCAGCCACATCACACTGTTGGCTGATATTCAGCTTGTGATATACAACAATTCCAAGATTCTTCTCGCTTGATGTATTGATTAGCCAAGTATCCCCCATCTTGTAACTGTGCATCTGGTTTCTTTTTCCTAGGTGTAGAACTTGGCATTTATCCCTATTAAACTTCATTCTGTTGTTTTCAGTCCAGCACTCCAGTCTATCAAGATCACTTTGGAGTTTGTTTCTGTCTTCTAGGGTATTAGCGATCCCACCCAATTTTGTGTCATCTGCAAATTTGATAAGCATTCCCTGCACCTCCTCATCCAAATCATTAATAAAAATGTTGATGAGCACTGGGCCGAGGACTGAGCCCTGTGGTACCCCACTCGTTACCTCCCCCCAGTGTGAAAAGATACCATTGATAAGCACTCTTTGAGTCCAATTCTGTAGCTAACTCTGGATCCACCTAATAGTTGTTCCACCTAGCCCACTTTTCACTAGTTTGTTAATCAGGATGTCATGGGGCACTTTGTCAAAAGCTTTGCTGAAGTCAAGATATACTATATCCATAGCATTCTCACAGTCTACAAGGGAGGTTACCTGATTAGTCTGACAGGATTTGTTCTTGACAAATCCATGCTGGCTTCTAGTAATCACTGCATTGTTTTCAAGGTATTTACAGATTGACTTCTTTATTATCTGTTCCAGTAGGTTCCTGGTCAACAAGCATGGCTTTTCTTATGTTACATTCCTACTGTGGCTACAGCTCTACTACTGTGGCAGCAGTTTAAAACTTGTTTAAATTATTGGCCTATAATATATTTTAAAAGAAACTCGGTCCTGTGACCATGAGTATCCCCAATTCCTGAAATCCACACCTGAACTGCAAGCATGAGAGCAAATTGTGAAACTCCTCTAGAACTGAGGGATGTCAGTGTTTCCTCCATAGGTCACATTATATTTTTTTAGCTTGCTTCAATGTAAAAGCTCACTGTGGACTATTCTTGTAAACAGTGCAAAAGAAGAATTAAGAGAAGGGGGCTTTTAGCAACTATATTTAATTTGTAGAAGCTTCTCAATGAGTGCATAATTGGACCTCAGTTTATTCATATAGAAAACGGGACTAGCTGTTGCATGACTGTTGTGCTACATTCCTTAACTGTTGGGATAAAATATCGAATGTATTTAATTGGTAGGTTGTGTAGTTTTCAGATTCCAAGGTCGTTTAGTTAGTATAGGGGAGTAACGTTAAATAATTCTTTATTATTTTTTCTGCCCCTAACCGCACCGAATAGATCGGTATACGGGTTGGTTTCACAGCCCTTTATACAGGCTATGGGGGTGCTTACTTGGCGGTGGGAATGGCTGTGCGGCTAAGGCAACGCACCTCCCTTTGCCTATACTGAGAGTTATGCAATTGCCTATGAACCGCTCTCTTCATACACAGCACTACAGCAGTAGACTTAGCCTCAGAGCCGTACATCCCGCCTCAACCATCTCCCTTTCGCTCAGTTTTATATTTGCGCGCCCTTTCAATCCCTGGTGACGTGTCTCCCGCCGCGTCCAATCGGCAGCCTCCTCTGGTCAGGACAATGGAAGGCGTTCCTCCAACCAGCTTAGCTCCTGCCGCAGCCGCGGCCAATGGCAAGAGGGCTGTGTTGAGAGTAATGTTACCAGCGCCGAGAGAGTGAGGAGGCTGCGTATCGATCCCGCTCACAGCCATTGCAGTGCATTGGTCTACATACGAGATCCAGGCAGTCTTGGGTGGCCAGCGCGAGTGTTTGTGACTTGTGTGAACTGAGGTCTTTGAGTGCACGGGAGTGTGGCACAGGGTAAGTATCCTGCGGGGTCGAAGGGAGGCCAACCAGCTCCAAGCCGGAGGAACGGCGTAGGCTTTGGGGTGCGTGCGAGGGGCAAGATTCGCTCCTCACACAAAGCGGCGTCCGGGGGGGGGGGTGAGGCTGGGATTGAACACCCACTTTCCTCAGCCCCTCAGACGCGGAGGAGGGTGACGGAAAGGCAGCGAAATGTGCTTTGGAAAAAAAATACCCCCCCTTCAACTGGGGAGTTTCAGAAGTGGGCGAAGGGGACCATAAAAGCCGGGAAAGCCCCTCGTTATGCTCCAATAAATATATATATCTATATAGTCATGATTAGGATCGGTGCTGAAAATCCGTGTAAATGGGCGGCGGCGTGGGGGGGGGGCTTGATCCTGTTCGGCCGGGCAACCGGTGTAAAGCGGGCTGAGTGTGAATAAGCTGCTTACATAGCACAGCCTACATAGCCATTGCTGCAGAGTCTGTGAGAGAGTCTGTGCTGTGTGTGTGTGTGGGGGGGGGGGGAAGACGGTCGGTCTCTCAGCGCGGACGCCGTGACGGGGCTCGGCTGGTCTCGAGTGGGGGACAAGGAGAAGGGCGGCGGCGGGTGGATGGGGGGGTCTCGCCTGGGGGGGTCTTCCCGCGACGCTGAATCGCGGGAGCCTCTCTGGGCGTTGTTGGCCTCGGGGCGATAAATCACCTCGGGAGCTGCGCTTGCTGTAACATGGCTGACGAGAGCCGTGTGGGGGGAGAGAGAGAGAGAGAGAGAGAAAACAAGGCGAGAGGGAGACTTGACTGGCTGGAGCGCAGGCAGGCAGGCAGGGGGAGGCGCGGACGGGCGGGGGCGCAGTTCAGGGGAACTTTTTCAAGGCGCCTTTTCTCCCTGGGTGAGGAGATCGCCGGCGACCGTTTAAAAGTCCAGGCCGGCCGCTGACTGACTGACTGGACGGCCGGCGAAGGGTGATTTTTATTTTTTTGAGGGCCTTCGTCTGAGCTAAAAAAAGAAAAATAATTAAAGCTGGGAGGGGGGGGGCTGTGGCGGCCTTTAGTACAAACGAGACGGTTCCCCCCCTTCCCATTCCTTGTAATGGCTGAGTGTGTGCGCCAGAGTGCAGAGCGCACCGACACACACACACACACAAAGGGAAGGAAGGAGCCATATTCTCTACGAACAGCGGCCATTCCGAGAAGCGGCCTCTCTTCCTGCTAAGCGAATGCTGTAAAAGCCAAGGCAAAGGGGAGCGCTATTGGTTATAGCTGCTGTTGCTGGTGCCGCCGCCAAAGCACAGGCAAGCGGGGCTCGGGGTCCTGCGCACCCGCGGCCTTTCTGCCGCAGCGGAGCGCCCGCGGAGCGCATTTCAAGGGGACTTTCTCTCATCAGCAAGGCGTTTGCACAAAATGGAAGGAGAATCGCTGCTGCCGCTGGTGACCTTCTTTGGCAGAAGCCTGCGCCATTGTAAAATCTCCCCGCTCCCCCTTACGTATTGAAGCACACGACACAGAGGAGGATCCCTGAGCAAGCAGTACAGTTCTAGATATAGTTATATATTATCGAGCGTCCGGGTCCTTGGAGGCGAAGCACATCAGAGCAGCCTTTGCAGCTAGGACACTTGCAGTAATAAGCTTATGGCAGAGCATAACAAGATAGTTATTAGAAACAGATACAAAGCTGCTCCCTGGTATTTAATTTCTATTAGTGAAGACTTTGTTATGAACCCCCCCCCCCCCACCACCACAGCTGGAGATTTGTACTTTTTGGTACTATACCAAAAACTTTTTTCTCCCTCCCCCGATCCGTAATTAATCCAGATAAAACTGTCAATAAAGCATGGCTAAAGTACTTAGTACCGTGTGAAAGGTGTTTTTTAAAAGAAAAATATTAAAACATTTTTTTTAAAAAAAGGGCTTAAGTTTATCCTGTAATATGGGAAAGGCTTAAACGGTGATAAAATGCATTTGCAAATGAAATTATTTTAATTAGGGAGTTCTAAGGTAAATTACATAACTAAGGAACTCCATTTCTATTTATAAGGTCATCCATTTCTTTTTCTACTTTCTATTATCAAGTTAGCCCCAACACCCTTATTCAATTCTAGGAGCCCCTTCCCTGTTTCCAGCTTCTAGTATAGGCATGAGGAGCATTTGGCTTTTAAGTCTTGTTTACTTGACAGAAACTTTAGACCGGACGTGTTTAGTCAGAGAGTACAAATCTTTTTCTGTCCATATGCCAAACTGATAGGAAATAGTGCTTTCTGTGGCAATACCAGCTAGAAGTACACATTTCCTTAATCAGGTTGTGCAAACTAGAGTAGAGAAGTGCTTTCTTAGTCATGAATAAGCTTCGGAAAAGCTAGTCCACCCCTGGCAGTGTTTACTCCTCAGAAGAGAGACAACCTCAGCATAAATATGAGAAACTGGGCCTTTGAAATGGGACAGTCAACAGTGACCAACCAGGTGCCCACAAAAAGGATGTGGGGGCAATAGCCCTCCTGCTGTGTCCATTCTCCCCCCCCCCCCCCCAAAACATGATGGCATATAGCCATCATGACCGATAGTCATTGATAGCCTTATCTTCTATGAATTGCCTAATCGCCCCTTAATGGCATGGTAGCAAATCCCATAGTTTAACTATGTATAGTTTAACTGTGTAAAGAAATACTTCCTTTTGTCCATCCTGAATAGCTCACCAGCTTCAGTGGATGATCCCAAGTTTTAATATTAGATAGAAACAAAACTGTCTTTCCATTGTCTCCACACCATGCATATTTCTGTAAACCTCTGACATGTCCTCCCTTACTCACTTTTTCTAAACTAGAAAGCCCCAAACATTATAACCGTTCTTTATAGGGCAGTTGCTCCACCTCCCTGAACACCAATCCCAACAGGATATATATGAAGTCTGGATTGTTTTGCTCCAAGTGCATATAACTTTATATTTACTTGCAATGAACTGCATTTTCCATTTTATTGTTTATTCAGTTTGGAGACAAAATTTTGGGGCTGTTCGTAATTTCTTTTTGTTACCAACATAAATAATTTGTTGCTGTCAGCAAACCTGGGTCACCTCACTGCTCACCCTTTACTCCAGCAAAAATAGCAAAGTGTGACACCGTAATGACTAACACATTTATTCTAGTTTAAGCTTTATGGACACTGTCTACTTCATCAGATCATTTATAAAAAGCACAAATCCCAATGAGATCCTTGGGCTACACTTGTTACATCCCTTCAATGAGATAACTGTCCATTTATCCCTCTCTGTCCTTTTAAGCAATTACACATCTATTAGATGGCACATCCTCTTATCCTATGACTGCTAAGTTTACTAGGAGCCTTTGCTGAGAGGTTTTGTCAGAAGCTTTTTAAAAGTCAAAGTACATACTGTCTGCCAGATCTGTCCATAAATTCAGAGAGTAGCCCAGGTCTGGTTCATATAGCATCTTCTGGAGAGCATTTTTCCCAGCTAGACTCTTCCCTCGTCACCCCGCTCAGCTTGGTGTGAGTTCGGTGTGTTTCCTCTTCACCCTCTCCCCTCCCAATGTTCTAGAACCTGGACATAGAACAAATAACCAGTTGCCAGAGCATTTGTGGGGCATAAAAAGTGTTCTGGCACCTTAGAAACTGTTTTCATTGTGTCATGTGCTTTTGTAAGTAGTGGTCTATTTTATCATATGAAGTAGGCTATTGCGCATGAAAGCTTATGCTGTAATAAAGTAGACTCTCAGATGCTCTTGTACTCTTTTTATTGGTATTTGTAGTTAAGTACAAGAGTGACAAGAGTGCAGAAGTATGCATCTGTGCATATCTCCTTGTTGGGCCCCATGTACATGAAAGGATGTAGAACATGAGTAGGAAACCTGGGGCCCCTGGCATGATTCCGGGGGGTGGTGGGAACCAAAGGGTGACAAAGGGGGGAAGTTGAAATGAAATGAATGGAGCATTGGAAGTTGAGGGAAGCCCTCTGCAGGTGATCATTTAAGATGCCTGGCAAAATTGATCCACCCCTTTATCAGTAGCCTGTTAGGTGGCAGGAAGAGAGAGAGAAAGGGATAGCCTTGCCCACTTCGGCTCTAGGCCCTGCCCACCACCAGCATGCAGCCCCTTGACAGTACCTGGGGATGCATACATGATTGGGTGTCAGTATTGACAGCACCAATCACTAGGGGAGGCCAAGAATTGGTTCCTTCCTATTGTGAAACAGATGATTGGTACTGTCAAAAGTTGACTGTGTCTACATCTGTTCAGGTGTGCGTGCACACATCCCTCCACGTAAGTCACATAAACTAAGTGTGTGTATTGCAACATAATTTAAAAGGACAAAGTAGATGAAGAGATTTCACAGGTTTTAGCACTTTTTCCTGCTAATACTAGTAACTGAAATTTGTCTGCAGTCTAGGGTAAGTTTTGTGCAGGTTTTGCTGAACCACAATATTTATAGGTGTATGTATTCAAGAATGACAATTGGAATAGAGCATTAGCTCTTTAGTGCATAGCACTAGTATAATTTTTCCTCTTAGTATAGTTTTTCTAGTACAGACTGTTCTAACTCTTTACCAATTTTGGAAAGAACAAGAAAATAATAGTGAAATCTTGGAAGATGGAAAATTTGTTACTGGTGGCAACTTAACAAGTATGTCCACTCACCTGCAACTACACTGGAAATATGAATTAGATTGGGTTCCATCAGTGTTGCATGAGTAGACTTCCAGTTCTGCAGTGAGCCTTCCCATCCTCTCCTCGTCCCCACCAGATCTTTTCTAAAGAATCCCGCAACCCTCTGGAAAAGGTTTTGGGGAGCTATAGGGACAGGGGGGTGATCTGTTCCTTTGTTAGACAGACACCATTGGATTTCACCTTTTGATGGTAAGTTATTGAAAGCTAACCTCTTTCATGGTTTTTACCTTCTTACTTTAAGCCTGCACATCTTTAAAGTCATCAGATAACATTAAGTTCCATGTTTTAGAGATTTGCAATTACTGGTGTGTAATTATTTGGTTGCCTACATATTTGTCCAGGAAGGCATGTCAGAAGCTGTGAAGTATTAAGGAAAAAAAGTTCAGCATACTAGTTTGACGAGCTTTTAGTGGCTTGTTTTTCTTGGTCTACCATAAAAGTATGGAAACCCAAACTAATTATCCAAGATTTCTACTATGTCTTTCAGAAATCATCAAAAATGGGCAAAGGTGATCCTAAAAAGCCAAGAGGCAAAATGTCCTCATATGCCTACTTTGTGCAAACCTGCCGGGAAGAGCACAAGAAGAAACACCCAGATGCTTCAGTGAACTTTTCAGAGTTCTCAAAAAAATGTTCAGAAAGGTGGAAGGTAAGGGTTTTGTTTTTTAAAATACTGATACAGTAGATAATCAAATAAATGCCATCACAAGTACAGAAAACACCATCACCAATAAGGTATACAATTCCAGAATGGAGTTGGATGTAAGCGTGAATTGAAGGTACATATTGAATTATCTTTATAGACTATGTCTGCTAAGGAGAAAGGAAAATTTGAAGATATGGCACGGGCTGACAAGGTTCGTTATGAAAGAGAAATGAAAACTTACATACCACCTAAAGGAGAATCAAAAAAGAAGTTCAAGGACCCAAATGCACCAAAGAGGCCTCCGTGAGTATTTTTTATGGTTAGCATGTATCTTATAGCAGTATTGCACTAATTCACATCCAGAAGATTAACAGTTAAATAGCAGGGAGTTAGCATTGCACTGTGTTTTATTTGTATCAGTCTATTTTGTTCTAAAGTGCTTTTTGAGTAGTACTAAAAGTTCCCAACTTGTTATGCCTAGTCCAGTAGTTGAACCTTTATGTTCTAAGTATTTGTAATTTAATTTTCAGTTCAGCATTTTTCTTGTTCTGCTCTGAGTATCGTCCAAAAATCAAGGGAGAACATCCTGGCCTTTCTATTGGGGATGTTGCAAAGAAACTTGGAGAGATGTGGAATAATACTGCTGCAGATGATAAGCAACCTTTTGAAAAGAAGGCTGCTAAACTGAAGGAGAAGTATGAAAAGGTAAACTCCGTATGTAATTTTTGCCACTCCAGATATTTGTTGTGTCATTAAATAAATATTGGTAATTATTATTGAGAGGAATAGGTCCATATGTGTGATTGCATATTCACTGGAATATTAAGCCCGCCTTCCTTTTGTATGACCTAAAACAACCCCCACCCCACTCAATGGAACATACTTTCAATTAAGCATGTTTGGAAGCCACAATATTAAAAAGACCCAGTGGTGGTATTGGTTCATCTAAAAAAAACAAACAAATATTTTTGTGGCCTGCGTGTACAAAATTTAATTAAGTATTAATATGCTATTAATACTAATGCACGTAACTGGCTATATTTTAAAATAATTTGTATTGGTGTTCATGATAACAGCTGTGTTTTGTAAGCAGTGTGCGACTTTAATTATTTTTTTATTGTTATGGAATGTTATTAGACAAGTAGTTTCAGTGGAAATTGATTGTAGTGTTTGATAGAAAATGACCAGTATCTCAGGTTAACTTCATATATTTATTTTTGTCCCTGGTGAGTGATACCCAGGTACTAAATCAAGTATTGCGGATGAATATGAGTTAAGATTTAGCAGAGGTATCCCCAATAAAATACTAAGAAACAGGAAGGGATCAGGTTGCTTCTTCTAAATATTTGAAAGGGACATCCACTGAATTTCATGGCCTTCACACTTGATAAGTTGTGTACATATTTTGTACTCTGGTGTCCCTTTAAGAGTAAAACATACCACATATGAAGCCACTCTTAGCTGGGAGATTATATTGAAGCAATGTAATATTTGAATTAAACCATGGTGTGAACACCCAGGCTTCTCAGTCTGACAGTGGGGAAGGTCTAGTGCTAATGGCACAAGCCATACGTTGCTTTGAATCAGGAAGATGACTCCTATGTCTTGTGTGAACATTTTAGATGCCATTGAATATTTGGACACTTAGGCAACGAATTACAAGCAAGGAATCTGTTTTAAGACCCATAACTAATCTGGCTACTTCTTTAAGATTCATAATTAAACAAACTGGAATACTTGGGATTTTAAAAACATGAATTCTTCAAATTTTGGGGATCTGTTTATTGAGTAGCGTGCAACTAAAAAGATAGACATAGTGCATACTGAAGGTGGCACTGTCTACTCTTTAATTGAAGTGCATGAATCTTCTGTTAATAAGTTATGCAGAATCCCTACACTTCAATGAGGTGTGATAGTATAAATATTAGACTGTCGTCTGAACAAGTTATAGGTTCTGAATTATAATTTTATCAAATGTGGATTGTGTGCATTTAATTGAAGGTGTGTTCATCCCATTGTAAAAGGGATTTACATTGTATAATTTAAAATGCTTCTGCATTTTTTGTTCCAAGGATATTGCTGCATACCGGGCTAAGGGAAAGCCTGAAGTAGCCAAAAAGATTGCTCCAAAGCCTGAGAAAAGCAAGAAAAAGAAGGAAGAGGAAGATGATGAGGATGAAGATGAAGAGGATGAAGAGGAGGATGAGGATGAGGAAGAAGATGACGAAGAAGATGAAGATGATGAATAAGCCTCCATATAGATCAGTTTTTCTTGTCTATAAAAGCATTTAAACCCCTTGTACACAATTCACTCCTTTTAAAAAGATAAGCATAAGGCTGTGTAAGATTTGTTTTAAAACTGTACAGTGTCTTTTTTTTCCTTTTTGTATAGTTAACCCGCTACCACATGTGTCTTTTGGTAGCCCTGTCCTTTAGTGGTGTCTCAGTGACCACTAACCTTGCCTAGTACAGTATGGGGGTTGTAAATTGGCATGGAAGTTTAAAGCAGATTCCTTGTTGGTGCACAGCACAAATTAGTTACACATGCGGATGTAGTTCATTATTGATCTTCAGTTGTCTGCATCATAAAAATAATAGTTGTTCTGTTTAACTAAATACCACTCTGTAATTGAAAAAAAGTTGTAGCTGTTGACATTCTGATTGCTTCTAAGTAAATTCATTTTTTAAATTAGTATTGTTGTCCTTTTAATAGGTGCCCTTGTAAACTCACTATTTTTCTTCCTTTTTTCTAGAAAGCTCATCCTTTATGTTATGCCCTTTTGGGTTCACGTCAAAATTAGTTTTCTCTTCGTATAATAAGCTGATACAAGAGCTTTGACCTACATGCCCTACATAATCATGATAGGGTAGAAAATAAATATATACAGTCATATGCAAAGCAGGATTTTTTTTTCTTTTGGACATTAACAGGTCATAATTCTTTTTTAAAATAAAACACCTGTTCAAAACACCTATTTGCTCAGCTTTTGCTACATACAATATTCTACTGAGTTGTGTAAATTTACCGGTTTGGGAAGAATGAGAAATATAGAATTCAATTCTGTAGCATGGAATGCTTCCAAGGGGAAAAAATTTCAAATTAGTGTCCTTGTCCTTGGAGGACTGCTGAGAGAGTATATACTCATATTGATTTGTGAGGAATTTACATGTATGACTTCATTGGCTGGTAATGAGAGTTGTATTTGCAAATACCTGAATACAGAGGTGAGTGTACCCTACATAAGCAGGTAATGTTAAATGCTAAATTGTTGTAATCCTTTTAGGATACCATGTGAAGTGATAGTTGTGGGCTTTATACCATGAACTCTCCTGGTAGTAAATGTCCACAGGAAAAGACTTACTTTGTTATTTTTTCTATAAGTGGTACCATTGTTTGATCTGTATAAATTCATGTTTTCCAAACTAGTTTTAGCCCATTTTCAAAATTTTATATTGTCTCAAAAATGAGATAAGATGTATCTTTTTCTGTTAAGTCTTTTATAACGCATTCTTGATATTTGCCCATTTTGTAAGTTAAAAATAGTTGTAAGGGGGAAAATACATTTTTTCATTTCAATCTGAAATGTAACATGGTATTCTAATGACCTCTGATTTGATAAAATATAGGTTGCTTTGAAAACCAAAGTTAAGATTTTTGCATATTCAGTAAAAGTGCTGGCAATTATTAACTCTTTCACATCTATCTGCAGATTAATTTGAGGATTGATTGGCAATTCTGTAGTTATAAAATGATGGTTTTCAAGTGCCAGTGTTTAAAAATAGCATTCTTGTAATTTTACACTTTTGATGGAGTATTGTTTTGTTATACAATTTTGACTTTTAAGATTCTTCAATTTTGCATTTGTTTGTGTATAACCTCAGGAGACTATTGAACATCTGATTTCCTGGTTGATACTAATAAAATAAGAATTACAGAGGTTTTATATATTTAGTTAAATGAGTTTACTTTAAATATTTTCTTCATTCAAATGTGTTAAATCAAAGACGTGATTTTTAAAGAAGTCTTTGAAAAAGAAGAGCTAAAACACTTTAGGGTAATTTCTTATGCAATATTTCTCATTAATCTTCCAAAAAAGTCATATGCTTAGAACTTGAGGTAGAAGGAAAGTTTCCTGTCCCCTTCTCCTTACTCCAGTCACCCCTAAAACCATGCTAATGGGTTGGGGTATCCCTCCTGAACAATGGTATGGGGTACAAGAGATTGCTAGGGAGAGAAGAGGACAGGAAACTCCTATGAACTTCCTAGACCGTACATATCTACCCAGAAGTAAGTCAACTGAGTTCAATGGTGCTTTTTCTCAAATAAGTGGGTATCGGATTGCAGCCTAGGTTGTTTATCTTATGGTCTAAATCTTCCTTTAGCAGCACCTCACATATTGCTCAGGAGAACCGCCTCCCCCCCCCCCCCCCCCCAATGATCCATAGAGGCTTTGGGGGTCGGGTCCTTTTGGTTGCAGGGAGGTAGGAAGAGAGGGTTGGAAAAAATTTCTTTTGTGACCTTCCTTAACATAGGAGCTTGACCGTAACAACAGCAGTTATACTTTTCAATTGTAAAATTGATGTTCAACATAGTATAAAAGGTTGGTGGAACTCTTTAACTGAACGTTTGACTGTTACGATTTTCTGTAAATGTAATACGTAAATTTAGCTTTTCCCAGTCCTGTAGAAAGTCAACAATTGGGGTCTAGGATAAATAGTGGGTGCCTTCAGTACCCAACCATCAGTTAGCTTAATGTTCTCTTACTATCTGTAGTCCTTTACAGCATTAGTAATTCTTATTCTGCTTAGTGATATAAAGCTTTGTTCTGATTTTTATCTAGAGTAAATGACATTGAACTGGAAATTGTAAAAATAACAGCTTTAAAGCTAATTGATGGAAGTTCATTTTTATAGTCAGTACCCAAATAATTTGTAGAACTTTGAGAAAAGGTTAAAGCTGCTTAATGATTTCCTTTGCCATAACTCTGCAGACAGTTCGCTCAGCAACACTTGAGACACCAAGCTCAGCTTCAACTTGGTACCATGGGCAAGCACCCACCCACCTTGCCTACCATTAAGGTCAGTTCTCCAAACAATAGAAACGCAAATGCTTAGAATAAAAGTGAATAGTTGATCCCAATGCAGCTAAGAAAATTGTTCTGTGCTAAAGTTTTAGTCTTCAACAGATTTGCAAGCAGGAACTATTGTGGCAAGACAATTGCTGTTAGGGCAAGAATAAATGGCTGTTGTCTGTCTTTCAAAATCAACTTGCACTTTCTGGAATTGACATTGAAAATTGAAAGGTTTAACTTCAGAGATCTCTGAAATGCTGCAAGTGAGAATTGCCTTTTGGAAATACACTTGGGACTTCTTAGTTTAACTTAAAGACTCGCATGTGCCTGCTAAGGCACAACTATGGAAGAATTTTTGTAACTTTCAAATTTGTCTTGCAAAGAATGCATTAAAACTGATCACGTTAAAAAAAGAATTGGGAGGGGAACCCATTGTTTTCCTTATTCTTTAAGGGAGTTCCCACCAAAAAGCAATGTGGAAAGTAATACCTTTATTTGGATCAACCAAAGTGCCACAAAAGATTATCCAAGCTTCTAATTCTCCAGAACTCTTCATCAGGCTAGATGGTACAAGAGGCAGGAGGCCGGGCTGGAAAATCACAGTTTTAAAATTAGGCCAGATCTTATGGCCATGAGGTCTGTAGTAGTAGTTCAGTTCCAAAATGATGACTGCAGAATGAATGAGCCATTGGAAGGTGATGCAGGAATCAGATAACACCATTCTAAGGCAAAGAAGCAATGGCTGGCCTCCATTTCTGAAACCAAGGCCAGCTGTAACTCAGATCTTGCCCTACCTGAGCGGACAGAGAGTACAAATAAAGAGAAACATGACTTTATATTAGCAAAGCTAAAGATTAAAAGCTTGCATAGTCTTTTGTGGCATATTGGTTGGTCCAAATAAAGGTATTGCCGAAATGTGGATTTTGGATTTTCCCAATGGATTTTGGATGTTTTACTCATAGACCAGTGTCCCTATCTTTATGTTCTTAAAATAATGTGTGAGAGACAAACATTCAGTGAAGACGCCAATTCACAGTGTTGCTTAATTTGGACAATTCTTACCAATTGAAAAAGCACAAATGAGATTTGCATGTATGATCCTCCATGTTGAGTGCATGTGTCATGTTATATAGAGTGGAAGGGAAATAACCAGTTTCTGCAATGTAAAGACTTCTTTCCCTGGCTAAGTGCTCAAACTGGTCCTGGAATTTGTTCTCGTATCAAGCTTAGAAGTTTCCAAGATGAGTAGGTGATAGACAAGTGAGAGGT
Source organism: Anniella stebbinsi (assembly GCA_029215795.1). Classification (NCBI taxonomy): domain Eukaryota; kingdom Metazoa; phylum Chordata; class Lepidosauria; order Squamata; family Anniellidae; genus Anniella; species Anniella stebbinsi. The sequence continues at coordinate 63,775,138 of JARDYH010000001.1, read as the reverse complement.
GAAAGAATGTTGTGATAAGGTAAGACTATCAGTTTACATTGCAAGTGGGAAATTCCTGTTTTGTGTATGTCTACACATGAAAATCCCCAACAATTCCCATAGAATCAGAATAGTAGAGTTGGAACCCCTATTAAGCCATCAATTCCAACCTCCTGCTGAATGCAGGAATCCACATTAAAGCATACCTGAAAAATGGCTGCCCAGCTGCATCTTGGAAGGCCTGTTGTGTGGGAGAGCCCACAACCTCCCAAGGTAATTGGTTCCATTGTTCTACTGCTCTTTTTTCTGATGTCCAGCTGGAATCTGGCTTCCTGTAACTTGAGCCCATTATTCTGTGTCCTGCACTCTGAGATGATCAAGAAGAGATCCTGGCCCTCTGTGTGACAAACTTTCAAGTATTTGAAGAGTGCTATCATGTCTCCTCTCAGTTTTTTCTTCTCCAGCTAAACATGTCCAGTTCTTTCAGTTTCTCCTCATAGGTCTTTTTCCAGACCCCTGATCACCCTTGTTGCCTTCCTCAGAACCCAATCGAGCTTGTCTGCATCCTTGAAGTGTGGTGCCCAGAACTGGGCACAATATTCAAGATGAGACCTAACCAGTGCCGAATAGAGGGGAATCAGTACTTCACACAATTTGGAAGCTATACTTCTATTGATGCAGCCCAAAATAGCATTTGCTTTCTTTGCAGCCACATCACACTGTTGGCTCATATTCAGCTTGCGATCTACAACAATTCCAAGATCCCTCTCGCTTGCAGTATTGCTGACCAAGTATCTCCTATCTGGTAACTGCATTTCGTTTCTTTTTCCTAGGTGTAGAACTTGGCATTTATCTCTTATTAAATTTCATTCTGTTTTCAGCCCAGCGCTCCAGCCTATCAAGATCACCTTGAAGTTTGTTTCTGTCTTCCAGGGTATTAGCTATCCAGCCCAATTTTGTGTCATTTGCAAATTTGATAAGCATTCCTTGCACCTTCTTGTCCAAATCATTAATAAAAATGTTGAAGCGCACTGGGCCCAGAACTGAGCCCTGCAGTACCCTGCTTGTTACCTCCCCCCAGTTTGAGAAGGTACCATTTATAAGCACTCTTTGGCTGCATTCGGACAACACATTAAGCAACTGAGTGTGTGTGTGTGGGGGGAACAATCATCAGTTGTGTTGCTTATTATGTTGTGTGGAGGGTAACACGCCGCTCACAAACTACTGATGGTATGCTATTCTGCCCAAATAAGCAACAGAGAGAAGCAACTGGCTTGCAAGTTGTTTAGCTCGAAGCCAGTTGTTTAAAGTGTTGTGTGGAGGGGTGAGTGTGTTAATGGCGTGCGGTGAGTCGGTTAAAACACAAGCCTATAGAGGCAGGCGGCAAGAACGACAAAAGCGGCGGCTGCCACTCTGCTACAACTGGCGCAACTTACAGAAGCTGCTGGGATAGCACCGGGAGGACAGAGGGAGGAGGGAGGGGAGAAGGATGGGGGCTATGTCAGTCAAATGCCAGGTTGACTATTAGTCCACTCAACGCCAGCCCCAACCACCCACAGTTGTGTAGGAATATGTTGTGTGGAGAGTACCCACAAAATAACCAATTGTGAGTTGGCTACTCAACCCACCATTGACTGAAGTGTTGTCCGAAACCAGCCAGTGGTTCTGAGAGTTCTTCTGTCAGCTCCTTTAATACTCTAGGATGAAGTTCATCGGGCCCTGGAGATTTGAACTCGTTCAAAGAAATTAGGTGTTCCTTGACCATTGTTTATCACTCTCAAGCTTCAATCCTGCCTCTTCAGCTTGTAGTTCATTTTTGCCTGGGGTGGTGGTGGTCATAGACCTGCTTTTGGGAAAAGACTGAGCCAAAGTAGGAATTGAGCACTTCAGCCCTTTCTTTGTCATCTGTCATCAATTTGCCATCCTCATTGAGTAGTTGAACCACTATTCCTTTCCTTTGTCTTTTACTATGCATTTACCTGAAGAAAACTTGTTTTGTTGCTTTTAGCATCCCTCGCTAACCTCAGCTTATTCTCAGCTTTAGCCTTCCTGATGTCATTCCTGCACTTCTGTGCTACCTGTCTGTACTCTTCTTTTGTAGTCTGGCCTTCCTTTCACTTCCTATACATATCCCTTTTTGTTTTCAGGTCATCTCTAAGCTTTTTGTGGAGCCACATTGGTTTCTTCTGTTGTCTTCTATCTTTTTTCCTTGTTGGAATTGTTTGTAATTGGGCCTTTAAAATTTCCTTTTTTAAAAACTCCCACTTATCTTGCATTCTTTTTTTCATTAGGGTCAGTGTTATGGGACCTAAATAGAAAATTGCAACAGCACGGAGAGAACTTCTATCCATGCCCTTTGCCAGCAGTGCTGTTGTTTCTACTTAAGAGTTTTGTTTTTAACACTGGGGAGTGTTTAAAACATTAGACTCCCTGCATATGGTCAGAAGTTATACAGTCTATTCTACCACTTCATTCCAGTAATGTGTATACCAGGACTCATTCTCTCGATTTTAGGCCTGGTCCACACAAGTAGCAGAATTGGGTGGATGTCTTGCAAACAAACAATCATGGATCAACTCACAACGGACTCCTAGCAACACAGTTGCTTCAGTTGCTCAGTTGCTTCATAAGGCAACACAGGACCAGTGCACCATCTTTGCTGGTCCCAGGCTCTTCATCCTCTCCATCTGGGTTTGGGTCTGAAGGACCAAGGAAATGTGAAGGTACATAGAGGGTAGTTTGTACGCAAGCACAATTTGTGACATTGCACAACATCATCACTAATCAGCCTTAGTTTCCAATTTCTTGGCTTTGTGGAGCTTGAGCCTTAACTTGCGTCTTAAACCACCAGGTTTTCTAAAGTAGTTGAACAATATGTAATCTGTTCTATATTTGCAAGCATCCAACAAGGATTTTCAGAGCCTATTTTATATCAATATTTTATATGAAGGGAATACCTTGGTCAGAATCAGTGGAGGCTGATGGTGCCGATGTCAGTGGGATGGTGAATCTGCTCCGGGTTTCAGTAAGAACTCTAAAACAGCTAGCTAAGGTGTAGAGGCACCCTGGATAACGCCTTTAGAGTTCTGACTGAAACCTGGAGCGGATGCACCGCCCCACTGACATTGGAGCCATCAGCCTCCACTGGTGAAAACTGAACATCTGTATGGATTTTCCAGAAAACAGCTGTGAGCAAGATGCTGTCAGGATTCCTATGGACAATTCTTTTAGAGTTATTCTTAATTTCAGACTCCACTGCAAAATCTTTTTAACGGAATGAAATAGTTTTAGAATGTGTTTTTCATTTAAGGTCAGCCCTTGATCAAATTATCACACTGAGCACAATTTCAGAAGAAAGTAAAAGTTCTTCTTATAACGATTATCTTCTTTGTAATGGTTGAAACCCACGGCTGAGCCCTGGTGATAGGTCTTCCCTGAGATTCTGGAGGGTGGATCAGTTTTCAAAATGGGAGCCTTTGGTTTCTGTGGTTAACCACGAAGTCACACGTGAAAAGTAAGGGTTGCATGCTGGAAAACACTTTAAACATAAAGGATGCATGCAGACATTGCAGGAAGCTGTTCAGGAAAAGAGCAGAAGGAAACAGCAGCGAATTGTAATGACCTTGTGTAGCTTGAATGGGAAGAGCATTCTCCTCACGTCTGAACTTCCTGTCACTTCCTTTACAAACAAAAAACGAAAAACAAAAAGGACCCTCACCTATTTGAGTGACAAAGGAAATGCACAATGAGCCAAATGAGGGGGAGATGGATAAAAAAATGCAACTTAAAAAAAATGAGAGGGGGAGATGGATAAAAAAATGCAACTTAAAAAAAAATGAGAGGGAGATGGATAAAAAAATGCAACTTAAAAAAAAAAGACGACAAACCTCAGACTGCCCAAACCCTTGCGATGTTTTGATATTTTCTTCAGCTGGCTACAGAAACACTTGTAAGATGGGAGACACGCATTGAATTTGGGCACTGCGTTATTAGGAAGGACACCTCTGCTTGCCCACTAACAAAAAATAAAAATGGCACAGTATATGTATCTGAGCCTTGAAACAGATGTCAGAACGCAAGGATTGGGCCACAAGTAAGAGCCTGGATGTGTCAGTCATTTGAATGTTACGTACTTGGGGAAGGCATGAGCAGTTCTTCATCTGATATTTGTACCTATAATTTCTGAATTGGCCCTAAGGGCTCTCCACTGTAAGATTAATCCTCTCGTCATAAACGCTGTCTTTAATTTTATCGAAGAGCCGGCACATAAATAAGCGGTAATGAAGCAGGTATTCTTTTTCATGGTATTACTCTGAAGCCTAGTTGTCACTGAGATTCGTATCTGAAAAGAGGGCAGAGCTCCTGCAGCTTTAACCATTGTGATGAAGAGGGAATTTCACCAGGTGCTGCATGCATACAAATGACACCTGCTGAAATTTCCTTTTCTAAACAACTGTTAAGGATACAGGAGCCCTGTCCTTCTTTACATATGGGCACCCTAAATATGACATCCACGACACATTTAGAATGAGAAAATGTTACCTGGTGATTTTGTGCTTATAGAGACTGATGAAGAAATCTGCATGTCAAACCAGTAGGATAACTGTTGTGAGTCTTATGTGCTAAACATAAGAGTGCAGCACATTTCATTACGGTGTGCCCCCAGGGATTTTTTTTTTTAAAAGGTAAACATTTATTACTTTATTTTCATTCATTAAACAAACTAAAGAAACTAAAACTTAACTAAACTTATTTTTAAAAAATTAACAGCTAATCTGTAGGACTAGCCCTCAGGATAAAAATATAGTAAATAAAATGACTGTTAGAGGAGGATGAGAGCCAAAGAGGTCCTACTGATGCTTTGTTGCTCAAGGACACGCACACCAGCACTTAGAATTGGTGTCTGAACGGTGCGGCACAACTTCTTAAAGTGTAGGCCTAGTTCTTTGGGGTGGGAGGTCATATGGCGCCATTTCAGGTGGGTAGCAAAATATATGCATGCTTGTTATGGAGAACAGTGTTAGTTGATATAGATAGATGGATGAATGCCTGCCTGCACAATTACTTTATAAAGTAGCCTAGGGTGACCAGATAAAATCCAGGTTAGGGCTCATGTAACTTTAACAGTTGTAGAGAAAAGGGAATTTCAGCCAGTGTCATTTGTATGCAATTAGTTCCTGGTGGAATTCCCTCTTCATCACAACAGTTAAAGGTGCAGGGGCCCTGGCTTCTTTTGTATAAGGTCACTCTAGTATAGTGCATACACCTTTAACTGTTGTGATGAAGAGAGAATATCACCAGGAACTAATTGCATACAAATGACACTGGCTGAAATTCCCTTTTCTCTACAGCTGTTAAAGTTACATGAGCCCTGACCTGGACTGTATCTGGTCACCCTAGAGTAGCCTTCCCCAGCTTGGTGCCCACTGCCCTTGTGATGAATAAAGCGAGCAAGTTCCTTCTGTTGTGATTATTTATTCCCTCCTACCTTGGAGCAAAATTGATGGTACAAGAGAAGCCTCCCTCGCTGTTTTCATTCAGAGGCAGGGTTGGTGAGACAAGGTATGGTGGGGGTGCCCGCTTCGAGTGGCTGGCTGCACCTTTCTTGGACACGTGTGAGGGAGAGAGGGGATCACGGGAAGGGGTAGAGAGAGGGGCTGTTTCCAAAGGAAATGATCCTAATATTTTCTACTATCATGTTCGTCGACTCGTGAGGGTGAGGGTGTCGTCGTGCGGTGCTTTCCAAAAAATAAAGCAGGTGCAGCGGCAGCACCTACAGCTTTCCCATCTCTGCTGGTCCGCTGGCTGGACTTCAGGTCTTAAAGTGCACATGTCCCCATTGTCCCACTTAGGAAAGTCAGCCAGTAGGCAGCAGCCCGGCAGGGATGGGACTGGGGAGCTGGAGGCATGCTGTTGTTGCGCCCCTGCTTGCTTTATTTTTTGGAACCCAGTGTTGATTATGGGAGCGGGGGGGGGGGGAAGCGGAGAATGGGAGTTGGAGTCTGGAGACGCGCTGCCGCTGCGCCGGTTTTATTTTTTACGAAGTGTCGCCAATCATGAGAGTGGCCAGGGTGGGGGTAAGCGGAGGTGGATGGGAGCTAGGGGAAGTGGAGGCTGCCTCCCGAAGATATTAGGGTGTGCCTGGGCACATCAGGCACATCCCTTGCGCACGCCTAGGGTGCTGAGGTATAAAATTCACAGTAATTGTCTTCAGAATCGACAGAAGAAAAATAGTTTAATTTGTCAAATATATCTCCTGCCAAATGTATGCTTCTGTGCTCAGTGTGAGGAAGGGATATTATTAAACTGGTCTTCCTGTGTGCTCTGTAAAAGGAAATCGTTAATAATTTCTGTGTATGCTTCAGTTGTTTGTTCTAATTACTTGTGAGAGAAAACAGCTGCAAACTTAACCACACCGTTAGGAAGGCTGAAAATGGATATTATTTATTCTTACCACAATACATCCAGTCAAATAAGGTAGCAAAACCAAACTGTGAAACTCAAAAACAGACACTTTTCTAATTTACACTGGTATAGATGAGAACCATCAACCAATTAAATAATTTTAAGTGGATTTACCAATTAAGCATAACAGGTCTGGCATGCTGGGAGTTTAGGCCTTTTTTCTGTCTAAACTTGCATAGGATTGCATCTTAATGGATTGAAATTAATCAATGAAACCAATAGACCACAGTGGCACCATTTTAATAGGAGTGCTCCTGTTCTAACTTCCACGCAGCCAGCTCATCAGGAGATCTGGGTTCTTGTCCCCACACAGCTATGAAGCTTACTGGGTGACTCTGGACCAGTCACTTGACTCTCAGCCTAACCTACCTTACAGGGTTGTTGTGAGGATAAAGTGGAGAAGGTACAGGATCACATAAGCTGTCCTGGGTTCCTTGCAGGATGAAAAGAACTGGAGATAAATGTAATGTAATAATAATAAACCCAAAATGTAATAATAAAATAATTTCAATAGAAATTCACTACGTCTCACCATAGTTGAGAAGACCGTGACCAGGAGATCTTTCTCGGACTGCTATTCAGGCACTGACTGTGGATGGCACCAGTTTCAAGGCTGATGCTCTTCCTGTTTGTGATTTATGGTTCTTTTCTATTTTTTTAATCCAGACTTGGAGTAGAGAGCCCTTCTTATAGAGGACTACCTTCTATGGCACCTCTTATTATATTGGTTTTTATCTATTATTGGAATCTGCCTTGTGAGGACAGTCCTAGAAGGCATAGTATAAATATTTTAAATAACTAAATAAAGCCTCCAGGATAGTACTGGGTGTACTATGCATTGAGTACAGTTTTCCCTAACTAGTTGTGCATGTCAGAATGTGTTGCTGCGGCCATTCTTTATGTTGAAAGCATGCCACCAACACACGAGCTTTTCTGCAATCCGACTGCAAATAATACCTCATACATATGTAATGGGTGGATGGGAATGAGGTGGGGTATAGGAGCAGGGCCGGCCTGGCCCTACTATTAGGCAGAGTGAGGCAACCGCTTCAGGGGGCAGATGCTGGCAAGGAGACAGCAGGCCCCCAGCTTTTCCTCTTGAGCCCCCCAGTCATTCCCCTCTCTTGGAGAACATGTCTGCACGTGTCTGCCCTGTACCCCTAAACTAGCCTGGTGCCCCATGGGTGTGCTATCTGGTGACCATGGCTGAAGTAAGTTTCAACTGCCAATGAAGTCAGCTTCAGTTCATGGGATGGAGAGGGATGATATCTTTTGCCTCAGGCAGCAAAATGTCTTGGGATGGCACCAAAGCAGGAATATGTAAGGATAGCTGTGTTGCTGTTTGTTTTTGCTTGTTTAAAACTGGCTAGCAGAGGAGAAGAGGAGTGCACATCCCCCAGAGAACTGACGTAACAAATAAATAAATCTCAAATGTAAGCCACATTTCCAGAGGGGATAAAAATGCTCCCATGTCCTGCAAAAGGGGGAATTCGTTGTTGTTGGGTTAAAAAAAAAAAGATATTTAGACAAATCACAGAACTGGACTTTACTGGCCTATAATGCATTGGATTGAAAACTTAACACCATAGCAACATTTGAAAGAGCGCTAGGCTGCCTCTACAAGAGAGGTTTAAAGCTCTTTCAAGGTGCTTTAAAAAATGTACCTCTACAAGAACGGAGCGCAAATCGGGCGTAGAGGCGCGTTATCTCTCCGATTATGCGCATTATTGAATGCGCGTTAAATAGCGAGTTTTATTTTGCTCCGGCCGTTAAAGCGCATTTTGACTATGTGAACAAGTGCTTATGCGCATTAACTACTTGTAAAGCGCATTTTGGTCATCCGTTAATGCGCTTCGCCACCTCTCGTGCAGAGGGATTAGGTGTAAATGCGCTTCTGCGATTATGCGCATAATCGCCTAACCAGGTGCAAAAGCGAATCCTTGTAGAGGGGACCATATATAGGCACCATTTAGGAATAGACTTATATTTGGATATTTATTGTACTTTTACTGATGTTTATGTGTAATTTACTCCTTTTTCCGAGTGTTGTAATATTTGAAACTGAGGCCTTTGAAATATGCAGTTACACTTGTATTTTTTATTTTATTGTTTTATTTTGTTAATTTTTTTTTAAAAAAAGAACTGCACTTTACAATTTAAAATACAAGCCACAGCATGACAGCAAAACCAGGGATACACAATCTGATGGCCTCTAGATATTTTAGACACCAACTCCCATCAACCCTAGCCAGCGTGGCCAATGATCAGGGGTTATGGGTGTTATGGTCCAAAACATCTGGAGGGCATCAGGTTGCCTGCTCCTGAGCAAGACTGTTGCAGCATAGGGATGGCTAAATCTTTCAGTTTCAGTTTCTAGTTTTTCTAATTTTATATTCAGTTTGTCCTAAACTTTGAAGTATTTGCCAATCTAATTTGAGAACTTTTTAAAAGTTTGCATGAAAATGTGTACATATTTGTGTGTGTATTTCCCCTAATGCATGCATTTGGGTATGCAATTTTGACTAATATATTCACGTTTTGCAAGCAATTTTCCTGTCACAGTGTCTTTTCGAATGTTTCCACCCCCTAAAATAGACACAGTTTTGTATGCACCTTCCTTCCTCTAATGTATGTATTTTTCCACCCATTTTTTGATTGAAGAACTCTATTGCAAAATCTGGAGGAGTGCAAATTTTGAAGGCTACCTTAGTTTCGATTCATGATTCAAGGTACAAATAATTTCGTACCTTGCTTTGAAAGTACGAAATTCGGTAAGTGCATTAAAATGTGAACTGAATGAATTTCTTCACCATCTTGATTGCAGAAGCAGTGCTGGAGAAACAAGAGTTCGACAAGCGGCAACTCAGCTTTCTGCAGACAAAGGTATTACAAAATATGTCATTATAGTCGGATGTTTGTGCTGCAACAGCCATATCATGAAGCAGTCTCAAACAAAACGCCTTTGCTCTTTTCATGGCAGGCCTGAGCCAAACTTTTCTTGTGTTCCATGCATTCAGAGTTGGCATGCAGATGTCGCGAAGAGTAGCTTAATGCAACCCAATGTTAGCAGCTTGAAAGAGAAAGGTTACATTAGGTTACAGCCCAGCATTGCTCAATTAAACACAGGAACTAAAAAAAAATACAATCTTGGCTCTCATTCAGTATGTCAGGGGTGAGCTCTTTTTTCGTGGAAGCAGCTATGCAGCTATAGTGGAGCCTGCTGCTGCTACTCTGGGTCACGTGGGTTTTGTTTTGCTCCCATGGTTTTTAAAAGATGTATTCCCAATAATTTAACCTATTTTGAACAAAGTAAGTTTCTTTTGCCATATGTTGTTGCAGAGCAAAGGTTGTTACTCCAATAATCTTGTTTCATAGAAACAGTGGTTAAGGGTGGCCAAGTGTCTTGCTATACAGCAGACAGTCCTTTATTTTGGCAACTCTGCAGGCCAGGCCAGGCTAGGCCTGAAGGCTGGAGGTTCCCCGCCACTGGAGTAGACGCAGTCTTTCCCGTGCTAGGATTTTTAATCACAGCAAAAATGGTTTGCAGAATGCATTCCTGTGAACAAAAGCAGCACCTGGAGGCAAAGACATTAGTCACAAGACAAGTCTGAGCACTAAACTTAAAGAAAAGTTTTATAAGATGATGCATAGGTGGAATATGTCTCCTTTGAAATTGGCCAAAATGTATAAAGGCATGTCGGGAATGTGTTGGAAATGTGCAGAACTCACTGAAAATGCATTTCTATCTATCTATCTATCATCTATCTATCACCACCAAAGAGATGGTGTATTTCCAAAATCACACAATGCTGTGCAATAGTGCAGTGCTCTCTACTGGCTGTATAAATGAAACATGTGGAGCATGTCCACACAGAAAACAGCCCCCAAAAGCGAGGGCAAGTGCATGAAGTGTGCAGATAGTCATCCCCTGAAGACTCCAGAAAACGAAGCCCTGGTAAGGGTGTGGGATTTTTGCTTCATGTATGGTAAGATGCACTATATTTCTATTTCAATTATAGTCACTTTTTCTAGATTTGCATATAAATTAGCATATTTATTTTTTTATTGCCAGTATTTATACACTGCTCCACATCTGAACAGATTCCATAGCAAGTGAACAATAAAATATCAAATGATAAAAGCAAAAAGAAATAAAACTCCATATTAAAATTGTTATTTTTAAACACAGAGTTTCAATAAAAAACATGGCTGGTCAGTCAAGGAAGCTTCCTGGAATAAAAATGTTCCAGGAGGCACCGGAAACATCACAGTGTTGGCACCTGCCTGGCCTCCAGAGGCAGGGATTTCCATAGAAAGGGGGCTATCACACGGAAGGCTTTTCTCCAGGTAGACTCCAGTCGGGCCAAAGGTCCATGCGAAACCACCACAAGCATGCCCTCAGATGATCTCAATGACTGGGCAGGTTGGTGAGGGAGAAGGCACTCTCTCAGGTAACCTGGTCCCAAGTTGTTTAGGGGTTTATACACAGAGCATCATCACACGGGAAAATCATGTTTCCTTACTGTCGCTTCTCCGCACTTCTTCATTCTTCCCAGAGGGGAAAGAGGAAGTATACAAAAACCACGTGGCCCATTCACAGGCTGTTTTTATCGTGCCCTTTTCCTGTACACAGCATGAGATCGTGGCACATTCCGTTTTTTAAAAAAGTCGGATTAAAAGGGGTCTATTGTGCTACAGTAAAAGGAGCGGAAGGCGGATAACGCCGATTAAAGGATGCGCACACATCCGTAAGTGGGCAGTAGCGAGTGTGTGATAAAACGCTGGTCTGATGAGCCTCATCTGCAAATGTAATGGAAATGGGTTTCCTCTTTTTGAGGATGCATTTCCTCTTTTGGGGTGATTCATAAGTGGCCACGCTACCAAGAGCCTATCTATACACGCAGGATAAAACACTTTGAAAACGTTTTGAAAACTGTATATGGAGTGTGTCCTGGGCCCCAACAGTTCTCAAAACTGTTATAAACCATTTTAAACTGTTTTAAAGCAGTAGTGTAGATAGGCTCCAAGTGTTGAAGTAAAGTTCAACTCTGTCAATCCAGTTAGTTTCTGTATGTGGAAGCGAGGGTGCCATCTTGCCCTTCACTTCAGGCAGCAAAAGGTCTTGAGACAACCTTGATTTCCTGCCCTTGAATGGTACTCATAATCTGCTGTCTGAGGACTCTGCCTCATTCCGTGTTAAAGGAAGGTGGCCTATCCCAGGCGTTGTTCCTGTTTACAAGGGGAAAGATCCCCCCCCCCTTCCCTGCTCGGCTGCAAGTACAGCCTTTGAGCTGCAGTCCAGTTGGTGAATTCTTCAGGCAGAAATGTGGCTTTAAAATGTATGAGAGTTGTTTGCATGTCATTTATATGGCCGACTTGGAAAGTCTGCACTTTGGATTCTTGCCTCAGTAGTCATGTTCAACACACACTGCCTCTCCCTAGCTCTGATTCTAGGATGAGTAATACATTTGCTGTTATTTGTATATAATGGCTGGGTGGTTTCCACCCTCAACCCCCCCTACCCTTCCCGCCACTCCAGTTTGCTGGGAAACAATCCACAGGACAAAGTTTTGCTTCAAAGCATAGCTTCAAACAACTGCTTGTACTTATTGCACAAGTATTTAGCACAGAGCGGCACATACTTGCCTGTAGCTTCAAGGCAAAAGTGAAGTGGCTTTTTTAAGGCTTTAAACAGCACAGTTGAAGAAGAAGAAGAAGAAGAAGAAGAAGAAGAAGAAGAAGAAGAAGAAGACGACGACGACGACGACGACGACGACGACGACGACGACGACGACGACGACGACAACAACGACAACAACAGGCTGGAAATGTTTGCAAGCAATACGTGTTCTCTTTAGTTGCAGTGAAGATAGTAGCTCCACTTCCTGTTTCTTTGGAATCTGAACTAAAGGGGCAATAAGAATTCTACCAACATGCACATGTAAGAACTGCCTCAATCTCAGTCACTAATAAAAGTGTTTTTTGCAAAGTAGAAAAACTATGCTTGGATCAGATGCTTTAGCACAGCCTGCCCCAGTCTGGGGCCCTCCAGATGTGTTGGACTATAATTCCTATTATCTGCAGCCAGCAAGCTAGGGATGATGGGAGTTGTAGCCCAACACATCTGAAAGACATTGGGTTTGGGAAAGCTGCTTTTAGCAGTATATCTTCATACCCGTAATGTAAATATGCTAGTGTGGGACCAGGAGGGACCAGGACTTATTCCGTGACCTGGTGCCCTCCAGATGTTTTGGATAACGACTCCCAGCATTCCTCACCATTGGCCATGCTGGCTGGGGCTGATGGGAATTGATGTTCAAAACTCCTGGGAGTAAGCAGATGTTGGGGAAGGCTTTTCTAGTGTCACCGGGGACTATGTTGGTTTAAATAGCTTTCTTGGTATGATGTGCAATTATAGCCTTCACTCAGGGAGAGGAATGTTTGAGCCAGTGTCAAGAAGTGATCCCAGATGTTTGATCATCTGGCAAGGAACTATGGAGTTCTTTGCCCAGTTTACCAGAAAGCTGTGTTGAACCTAAGCAGCAGTCACTCCAGCTGTGCCCTCTCTAGGCCTTCCTGGCTGACCATAGGTGTGCGTAAGGGGTGTGCTGGGTGGCCCACGCACACCCTAATGTCTCAAGCAATAAGTGGAGAATTGAGGGGCCATTGAGTAGGGATCCATAGGGGGATCCAGATGCAGCAGGAATGTCCTCCAGTGGGTCTGACGCCGTGCTGAAGAAGAGCTGCTTGTGAGAGAACACCATTGCTCCTGGCAGCAGGAGTGAAAGGGAATCACTCTGCTGGGAGCTGCACCCACCCGGCCACGCAAACAGTTGATACTGGGCCTACACCATGCCAAAATGTTTCCCATACAGTGGGAATGGCCCTCTGGCTACTCCGTTCCCACCAGCCCTGACAGCACACAGTTGCTCCTGGCAACAGAAGCAAAAAGGAATCACTCTGCTAGGAGTCTCTGCCAGGAGCCAAAAATCAAAGAGGCCAGGTGGAGGGCCCCTGAAGGCTAATATCGCCTCTTAAGACCCTCCTCCAGCCAGTGTCATCACAATGCCCTGCCAATGCTGGGACTTTAGAAGCATCCCCTTATTCCCCCACCCTCCCCACCCCACCTGCAACGGCCTTCCCATGGTCAGGCACGCTGAACGCGGAGTAAGGCATCAGTGTCTACAACGTTTAATAAATTAATTAATAAAAGTGATGTCCTTTATGACTGAGTATTCAATAAATGTAGGGTGACCAGATAAAATCCAGGTCAGGGCTCATGTAACTTTAACAGTTGTAGAGAAAAGGGAATTTCAGCCGGTGCCATTTGTATGCAATTAGTTCCTGGTGAAATTCCCTCTTCATCACAACAGTTAAAGTTGCAGGGGCCCTGCCTTCTTTTGTATATGGTCACTCTAGTATAGTGCCTGCACCTTTAACTGTTGTGATAAAGAGGGAATTTCACCAGGAACTAATTGCATACAAATGACACTGGCTAAAATTCCCTTTTCTCTACAACTGTTAAAGTTACATGAGCCCTGACCTGGATTTTATCTGGTCACCCTAATAAATGTTCACCTTAAAAATAAATAAATAAATAAAATTTCCTGGGTGCACACCCTAATGAAATGTGCTGCACATTCCTATATGGCTGACTTAGCTCAGTGGTTAGGAGGTGCAGGGAAGAAAGATGACTTGCTGGCTCTCTGTTGGGCTTGAAGCTCTTCCAAACACACAGAGATCTGATTAAACTATAATCCCCCCCACCCAATTTTCAAACCATGGTTCAGAGACTGGGAACATATCGCCATCTTGTAGGCTCTCACTGCCATTCCTTCCTTTCCTTTCATGTGGAAAATTTCCACTTCCTTTCTACGTTTTGCTGTAACCATCATTTAGGGCTGCATCCACATCAGGTCTAAGTATGATAAGAGCTAACCAGGATTGCCTCAAAACCGTAGTTTGCATGTTGTCTTCAAACAAACCATGGTTTTGAGATCATTTTGATTAGTTCTAACCATAGTTAATGCCAATACATATGGTTACAGCAATACATGGAAGGCAAGAGGAAATCTGTGCATAAGCGAAGAGGAGGGGAGAAAGGAGCATGTGAGCCTCATGGCACCTCCCTGACTTCCCGACCATTGTGTGCAGATTGGAAACGTGATTGAATTGGTCTCTCTTTCTTTTTAAAAATTCCACCCTCCCACCCCCGGTTCACTTTAGGAACGTTGCGATAAATTCTGCTTCTCTGTTGAAGGCAGGAAGATGACTGGAGGAGAAGGGTATTTCTCTTCCTTGGAAAAGGCTTTGTTAACACCAATTTCTTGACTCTGGAGGCAGAACCTCTCCTGCTGCCTGGTGCCAAAGTACATTTTATGGTAACCATGCCTTTGAAGGGGGAAAAAGCATGCTTAATGCTAGGTCCACCATAGTTTGCGGCCATAGATATAATAAAAACATAGAGCCCCCGTGATCTTAATTTTAAATCACGTCTTGACGCAATTTAAAGGTACGTCTCGGTGGTGGTGGCAGGAGGTGACCAGGGAGGGAGATGGAGGTGAGTCCTGTGAGTCCAATAGACTCACCCGGACTCATGGCTGGCCTTGTGCCAGCTTTCCTGGGCGGGAGTGTGGGGAGGAGTGGCCCAGCATTGTCCTGAATTGGCCCGAGGCACCCCAAAGCTGTGGTGCTATTCTGCTTCGGCCTCAGGGTACCTCGAGCTGACCCAGTACTACCTCAGATCCAGGGATTCAGTCTGAGGCGGTACACAGCCCTACTTAATGCTACCACTTTTAATTTGAAGGAAAAGCAACCGTGGGGACCTTATCCAGCACCACATTCCCAATTTGAATTGGGGCCCTACCTCAGTTTCCTACTTGGTCCCCACTGTTATTTGCCTCCCAATGTGCAGTAATGGGCATAGACATCTGGCTCTTATTTTGAGAATTATCTGTGATCATTCAGTAAAACTGCTCTCTAGGGTACATACTCGAGGATGCAGGATACATAAGCTTAAACTGGGTGCTTGTCTGTCCACACTGCTATCAAGGACCACTGACAACTAGAATGGGTCCTACAGTTTACTCTAGAGAGGTACTGATTTCCATGTGGTAAACATCTCTGAGAGCCAGTGTGGTATAGTGGTTAGAGTGTTGGACTGGGAGTCAGGAGATGCAGGTTCTAGTCCCCATTATACCATGGAAGCTCACTTGGTGTCTCTGGGCCAGTCACAGGCTCTCATAGGGTTGTTGTGCGGATAAAATGGAGAGGAGAAGGATTATGTATGCTGCTTTGGGTTCCTTGGAGGGAAAAAGGTGGGATATAAATGTAATAAATAAATAAAAGACTCCTGCCCCTTTCAGCCAGTTATATATTTCTTCTTATCAGTTAGGATGCTTTCTTCTAAGGCTTAGTTACTGGCAGTAAAAGCTTGAAGCTAAAATATTTTGGCATATTTAGTTTTGCATTTCTGGCTCCACCTCTTTTTGTTTTTCGTCATGTTTCTTCTGACTTCAGACCCACCTACCACCCCAAAGAGCTTTTCCAATACTGAATTTGGCTCTTCGGCTGAAAGTGGTTCCCCTCTGCTCTAGGCTAAACAGAGTACCTGAACTTGATCCAGATACCAAACTGAAACCCTAGTTTTCAAAATAATATTCCAGCCAACAAAAATCAACATCATAAAAAAATAAGAAGTCTACAAAACGAATCAAGCAACAGAAGAAATTATTTTGTCTTGCCCAGAAGGTTGACCAAACATGCTTCTGGAACTTTAATTATCTTGGCACACTTATCCCATAAAGCCTTCTGTTTCTGAATGTGCTGGGGTTATGTTTATTTTGGAATAGGAGTTTCTAATTTTTACATTGCCCGTCATGTACAATTTCAGGAGGAATCCAGATCTCTCTCCCTCAAATTTATGTGTAGGTAACAACAACAAAATTATCTGATTGGCATACACCAACGGCATGTTGAAACCATGGCGTCCTTTGCTCAACCATCAGAGTAGGTAATGCTATGGGAAAATGCAAATAACTTTATCCCTGGGAATTGGATACCTCCATGATCACTGTGGGAAGCCCACTCTGCTCGCTAACAGCTGTGGTGACCCCCAGGACAAACACCCTCAGAGCTACTCTATCATTAGGCCAAATGATTAGGAACCATCACAGGGGGCAGATGCTGGGGGGAAGAGGTGGAAGCCCCCAGCTCTTTCTCTCGAACCCCCCAACTTTTCCCATCTCTTGTGCAGACAGCAGAAAATTAATACCAAAGCTGGCCCAGCTTGTTAAAAAGTGCATTTTAGCGTCTACACCAGTTTTCCAGATGTGTTGGACTGCAACGCCCAGGATTCCTGACTACTGGCCATGTTGGCTGGGGCTGTTAGGAGTTGAACTTTCAACATCTGGAGGGCACTAGTTTGGGAAAGGCTAGTTAGTCTGTGTTGTGGTGGTGGTGGTGATGATAGTGAAGAAAACTCTTCTCTGCATCATTGCATTTATACGGTGATTATCCTCTTGTGGTGCCAACTCCAGTTTTTTCAGGACCCTTGGGCAAGACACCCTTAATGCCCCCCTCCCTCAGTGAGTCCACCACTATTGTCACAACAGCTATTGCTCCTCAACCTCTTTCTCAGCATTGCTTTCTGACTTGACAGGCTGCCATTGCCATTGCTGATATTGCTTTCTCAGCACCACTTACTTGCTTGACAGGATGAGAGCCACTGAGCAAGTAGGCAGCAGTATCTACTGCTTCTCTTCATCATCATCACCACCACCATTTTCTGGGTGAGAGTAAGAGGCAGGGGAATAAGCAAACTTCAATAGCAAGGAGTAGGAGCAACTTTAGGGCAGGAATGGGCAGAAAGCAGATCTCCAGATGGTTTGGACTTCAACTCCCAGCATTCCTAACTACTGGCCATGCTGTCAGGGGCTTCTGGGAGTTGAAGTCCCAAACTTCTGGAGATCTATCTTTTGCCCACATCTGCTTGATGAGGCTTATTTCTTGGAACCAACCCATAGCGCTGGCAAATAAGAATGTAAGACTGGCTCTAGAGAAACATCCAACCACGCACCAGTGCAATTGTTGGTGACTTTGCTGTGGGAATCTTCATCTAAACCAACTTGGAAATTGAATGTCTCTCTGAAAAGACAAAGTTTTAAACTTCAAATGGTAATTCAGTGTTTTTAAAAATAAATTCACCCACAACTCCTCTAAAGAGTGTTTTTGGACTCATTTAAGGCATACATCAGAAGGAGAGTAATGAGTCTTATACAAAGAAAAATAATATCCAGACTTTAATTAAATTGAAAGGACAGAAAACCGAGACCATTAAAAGCTTATGCTGCTTTTTATCCCTTGAACTTCTGCGACAAATACAAAGGCAAATGTACAAAATCAATACAATCTATACAGCTAAAGCCGAGTTTATACTAATGCATAAAAAAGTGTTCCATGCAGGGGAACGGGGAACAGGCTGGTAAAGTATTGCTTTATAAATTGAGGTAAACTCAGTCTGAATCTTATATAAGAAGAGGGATGCACACGCACAGCCATGTACAGAATGAATTTGCCTTGGTAAAGGAACTATAAGAATAAAATGCACACCAAAATGACTGAGATGAATGAACAATATAAACCACAATTCAAAAATATTCATTCCTATGGGAACACAAGAAGCAATTGATGCTTTCTTTGGACTTTGACCTGGGAGATCTGTGCTCAAATTCCTGTGCTCAGCCATTAAGCTCACTGGGTAACCTTGGGCCAATAGTTATCTTTCAGCTTAATCTACCTTGCAAGCTTGTTGTAAAGGAGGAATTATGTTTGCTGTCCTGAGGTTCTTGGAGGAATAGCAGGATAAAAAAATCCCAGCAGCAGCAGTATATCAGCTAAGGCTGATTTACCAACTGTGCCCTTATCTGGACAGAGATAGCCTAGCTACAGTTATCCATGCTCTCATAACCTCTCGTTTGGATTACTGCAATGCGTTATACGTGGGGCTACCTTTGAAAACGGTCCGGAAACTTTAGCTGGTACAAAACAGGGCAGCACGTTTGTTAACAGGGACTGGCCAACGAGATCACATTATGCCAGTCCTTTTCCAACTTCACTGGCTGCTGGTCCAGGTCCAGGCCCAATTCAAAGTGCTGGTACTAACATTTAAAGCCTTAAACAGCTTGGGTCCAGGTTATCTAAAGGATCGCCTCCTCCCATATGTACCTGCCCGGACCCTAAGATCATCTACAGGGGTCCTTCTCCGTGAGCCCCTTCCAAAGGAAGTGAGGCAGGTGGCCACTAGGAGGAGGGCTTTCTCTGCTGTGGCACCCCGGCTGTGGAATGAGCTCCCCAGAGAGGTTCGCCTGGCGCCTACTTTGCACTCTTTTCGTCGCCAGGTGAAGACCTTTTTATTCTCTCAGTATTTTAACGGTTAAATTTTAACGGATAAATTAACTCAACCAGAATAAAGGTTTTATTCTGGTTGTGTTTTTATATTGTATGTTATTTTGTGTTTTTAGATTGTGGTTTGTTTTATATTTTTTAAAATGATTTCATGGTTTTAATTTTTATGAACCGCCCAGAGAGCATCAGCTATAGGGAGGTATAAAAATGCAATTAATAATAATAATAATAATAATTAATAATAATAATAATAATAATAATATAAAATGTTATTTTACAGACTGTAGCTCCTACAATTGTTGCAGGTACAAATGAAGATGTTTCAGAGAAGCCATTACAAATAAAGGGAAGGGGGAGCATCTCAAAATTGGCAAGGAACATGAGCACCAGATGGCTTCACAGCTGATTGGGTAAACCTTCAGGGACATACTAATCCCTCAGCTAGATATTGTATATAAAGAAGCTATGGATAAGAGAACATTTCTCCGAACCTTATATGAGGCTCACACCTCACTCCCTAAACTGAATAAAGATAACTCTTGATGTGACAATTACAGATCCATCTCACTAATGAATTACAATTCTAAAATATTTACTGTTCTGTTGTACTGACTTTATTGGAAACTGCCATGGAAACCATTTTGGCTGAAGGGCGGTACAGAAATGTTCCAAATAAAATAAAATATTTTGCTGCATTTTGCACAAGCTGCAGCTTCTGAACCATCTTCAAAGGCAGCCCCATGTAGAGCACATTGCAGAAATCTAACTGGGAAGATACTAGAGTATAGACAACTGAAGCCAGGTCATCCCTGTTCAGATAGGGGCACAGCTGGGCTACCAACCAAAGTTGGTAGAAGACACTCTATGCTACTGAGGCAACTTGAGCCTCAAGTTACAAAGATGGCTCCAGGGGAACCCCCAAGCTACAAATCTGTTCCTTCAGGGGGAGTACAACCCCATCCAGAGCAAGTTGAGCACCCTCCATCTGGTCAGAAGACCCATCACTAACGGTATCTCAGTCTTGTCAAGATTGAGCTTCAATTTATTAGTCCATTGACACAGCCAGACACCAATCTAGCACATCCATATCCTCACCTGTTGACAATGAAAAGGGGAAGTAGAGCTGCATGTCATCAGCAGAATGATGACAACACACGCCAAGACTGGACGAACACACTCAACAGTTTCATGTCGTTGTTGGACAGCATAAGGGACAGAGCTGACTCCTGTGGAATGCCATACTGGAGAATCCATAGGGCCAAGCAAGTTTCCCCAAGCACCAACATCTGTAGCCAACTCTCCAAGTAGGAGCAAAACCATTGCAATGCAGTGAATTCCACTCCCATCTCAGACAGTTGTACCAGAAGGATACCATAGTTGATGATATCAAAAGCCACCAAGAGATCAAGGAGAATCAACAAGGTCACACTCCCCGTCTTTCTTCTGACATAGATTGCTTTCGTGTCAAAACCAGGCCTGAACCCTGACTGAAATGGATCCAGATTATCAGTCTCGCCCAGTAGTGTCTGGAGCTGGCTTGCAACCATCCGCTCAAGGTCCTTGCCGAGGAATGGAACATTTGCCACCGGCCGATAATTATTAAGATTTTCCAGGTCGAGGGAGGACTTCTTCAGGAGTTGTTTCACCACTGCCTCTTTCTTGCAAGAAGTCGTTAATCACTTCCCTGGCCCAGCCAGCTGTTCCCTCCTTGCTGGATTTTATCAGCCAAGAGGAGAAAGGATCCAGTATGGAAGTGGTTGCACAAACCTGTCCAAGCACCTTGTCAACGTCTTCAAGCTGTAACAACTGATAATATTTTTTCAATTGATTCATTTGAGTCCCAGCCAGCAGGATAAGTAAAAGTGTTTAAACACAAGATCAAATGTAGAAAGAAGAAGTTTTAAAATAGAAACAAAAGAGAGGTTTTCTAACAGCTGCAACAGATGGTTCGAGATGGGAAGTGTTATATCTTTTTAAAAATAATGTAAATAAAAGTAAGGCACCCTACAGGCAATACCAAGTGCCAAAGCTCACTGTGCAATGTGCCACGGCAGTGAGTTGTGCATACATGTTGCGCAAACATCTTCCAGAAGCCATGGATTTTATCATTCTGTTTAAAAACAAGTAGTAACAGTTCCATCATGTACTCAAGACATGTAGCACAAGCAGCAATGAGAAGATATTACTAGTTCAAATTAAACAAAGTCTACTTCTACATGGGGCATTTAGGTGGAATTGCCAGGCCTTGTTCATGCACACTTTACAGGGATTCCACATAAAATCATTATCCATTTCTAACCCTCCTGTTTTTCCATTAATTCTTTCACCTTTTTAATTTTTTAATTTTTCACTAGTATGGAAAATATGAGGCTTTTAAAAAAAAAAACCAGAAGAAAAGCAGTCTCCACAGGTGTGAATTGTACTTAGCACTAGGGCTGTGTAAGCCTGGAATCTCTGAAGCAAATATCATTTGTATGCACGCAGCACCTGGTGAAATCCCCTCTTCACCACAACAGTTAAAGCTACAGGAGCTATACTAGAGTGACCAGATACAAAAGAGGGCAGGGATCCTGCAGCTTTAACTGTTGTGATGAAAATAGAATTTCACCAGGTGCTGCATGCATACAAATGACACCTGCTGAAATTCCATTTTCTATGCAACTTTTAAAGTTGCAGGAGCTCTGTCCTCCTTTCTATATGGTCACCCTAGCAATTTAATGTCAAGTGTTGCCCCTTTTACAAGCAGCAGCACTTTGCTGCAATCCGATTTTAAAGGTTTTAATTCTGTATTTTTCTTCTTCTTCTTCTTCTTCTTCTTCTTCTTCTTCTTCTTCTTCTTCTTCTCTGTTTTATTGTTTATTGCTCTTTTATTGGATGAGGAGCAAACAAACAATGAATGAACAAACGAGGCAAGACCTGTGAAAATGACTGAATTTAACGTGGTGTCTTTCATTCTCGTTAATTCCAGGAAAACTCTCTCTTCACAAATATACCTGTCAAGAAATCAGGGTTTTTTTCCTGAGGTCTAACTGCTTGTAGAAACTCCCTTTCATGAAGATGGGCCTGCACACATTAATTAAACCACATGTATTATTTCATGTTCATCTAGTCTCCAGGCCTTCAAGGTTGGAGCTGAATTCTTGCCAAAAGTAGACTGACTGATTTCAGCTGAGCTGCGATGAGAGCCTTTCACTCCCCACCCCTCCTCCTTGAGGCGAGGCAAATTTTCCAGCCCAAAAGTGATTGGTTATGGAGGCTCACCTCACATTTGTCAAGCCCCATTGGGGTGGGAGTGGGGTGGTATTGCCATTTGGCCTCTATTTTGGCCTTCGTTTGGGTCTTCATTTTCATTTTCATTCTGATCTTCGGTCTTCATTTGCTAACTCGCTTTCTGGCCTATGAGGTTTTGGATCCTGAATTGGTTTGAAGTAGGCTTGTTTCAAACAAGCCACAATTAACATTAATTATAGTTTGTTTGGTTCAGAGAAAACAAAAAGCTGTGGCAAATAAAACCAGAAGCGAAAGCTTCCAAACTTCTCCTTATGGTAGTGCGGGAGGAGAGGAGGGGAGGGGAGGGGAGGGGAGGGGGGAGCACATGAGCCCAAGGCTCAGCCTCTATTGCTTCTCTCAAATAACATGGTGAGTAGAGCTACTATTTTGCTTCAAGATAATTCACATACATTTCTTCTTCGACGTAATTAGGCTGCAGCAATGGATCATGCCTATATTGAGTATGGGGATGTATTCTATATCTGTTATTTTAGTATGGTATTTCCCAAGGTGGTTTGAGGTATTTAACATGACTAATAGTAGGACCTCCCATACACAATTCTGTGCTTTCACCCTGGAGTTTTCTGTTGGAGAAACTGACTAATTATTTTAATTAGACCAGGAGGCCAGAAGTAGTTCTATCATATTCTACTATTGTATCATATTCTATTATTGCTTTTGCATGTACAAAACTCTGTTAAAATCTCTTACGGTGGTTCCAGTTGAACATTTATATTGAGAATATTTTCAAATTCCTCTTGATATCTGTGCTGACATAGCAAACCTAGCCTATTTAGCCTAGCATCAGTAAATAATTATTTGTAAACATTCATAGTGTTTTCAATTATTATTATTGTTGTTGTTATTATTATTATCATCGTCATCCCATATTTCAAAGTGGTTATTCAAAGGCTTCTGATAGTTCCACCCCCCTTCCCCATCTCAGTATTGGAATGCAAACAGTATATCCATAAATAACGATGAAGGTTCATTCCACATGCTCTCTTGGTGGAGTGTATTTTGTTTACTGCAGTCCACTAAATGCTCTTCACTGAGATCTATATATTTAATCTGTAATTAATTATTGATTTAATTGTACTCATTAAGCCATGTAACATTTGTTTTATTTTTCTTCATTTAATGTCTGTCTACATTTCCATCCTACCATGAATTAGCTTTTTAATTACATTTCTTCCACTTTTTTCTTTAAAGTGCTCACAGTGTTGCTTTCTTATATGAGGACTTTTGTGTATTACATTTCTCTTAATGTCCCAAAACATCTTGTATCCCAGGCTTAGCAAAGACATGGAAATCAAAGCAAAGGGAACATTGATTGGAACCTTGCTGAACCAAATAAAATCATGCTTGTTCATGACCAGTTTCAAGTTAATGCTGTGCAAAAACCACTGGAGGAGACCTCAAAAAAACTTGCATAGAAAAAAAAACGGCGATCGAGAAGAGCAGCTTTTTACAAGCGGGTGGGCAATTTTGCCATCACTTCTCATGCCTTTTTAAACTTCTCCGTCTTTGTCATAAGAGGAAACTTTTTCAATACCCATTTCTACAAGATTGGCCAAGGAGTTAAAAGGTACAGCTTTGCCAATTCTGCATGCATGCCAGCGCTTCTGCAGTTTCCTCTTCCAAGCTCCTAGTGTTGGATCAGATGCTTCTGCTCAGGGGGCTATGGGCTTTTCTACACGTGCAAATTGTTGCACACTCATGATTGGTCACTCATAGAAGTTAGTGGGTCCTTTACACGTTGTCGTCAACCTCCAGGACGTTTCCTGCACTTTCCCTCCTTTATCCCACTTTCAAAAAGATCGGAGATAACATGAAAGGGACCGTATTCTGATCTATTGGCTGTGACAGTGCAATCTAGTGCCTGCAAAATGAAACACACAGAAACTTATAGAACTTGCTGAGGAAAGACATTCCTAGATTTAAACCACGTGTCTGCCGTGTAAACGAGTCCATTGTAATCCTGCAAAGAAACTGAAAGCAGAAAGCCCTGGTAATGTAGAGAGGCTCTAGAACTTTCTGGATGATGTTGGGCCTGTAGTAGGATATAAAAGGCGGGCTTGAGAAAGCCTGGTGAGCATGCAGAACCCCCTCAGATTCAGGAGTGGGAACGTCAGGCCCATGGGCCCAATCCCCCAGATGGCCATATCCCTTCCCTTGACCTCACCCCCTTTTCTCCACCCACCAATCATTTGATGGTTTTGTACAGTCCCCCCCCTTTCTAAAACCTTGAATGCCTCTCCAAAGGCTTAGTTATTGGCAGGAAGGGCTTTAAGTTACATTTCTCTGAGAGTTTCTCTGAAATTGAATTCAGCCCTTGGGCTAAAAGAGGTTCTGCACCCCTGGGTTTTATAGTTGCACCTCCATTTGTGCCATTGCAACAGTCAATTTCCACCTGCTAGCTTATTGCATTATACATATTCATAATAAAGGCATTCCCTGCTTGAAGTTACTTTAAAAAAAATAAAAAACAAAACCTTTAATAAATACCCTTGCTGTGTATAATTGAGGATTAGTTATCTTCTACTCTGCCTGAGGAAGTGTTCTGTGTAATTCAAAAGCTTGCATAAACAATTTTTTTGTTCTGGTCGTATTGCTGAAAAGCGCTGAGAAACAGCTCTCTTTGGGTTGTAGGAAATTCTCTTTTTGTACAGCTTATGTACTTACTGACACGTTTCTCTTTCCCCCCAAGTTGTTTTCTGTTACGAAATAAAAGCCTCTGAGCAAAGTCCCGTTGCTTCACAGTTCAACCCTCTCCTGTCCCAGAAGGCTTGCTGTCTGATTTCTTGCTCTGAGGAGATTAGATAGAGTGTCTTGAGGGAAATATAATGACAACCGCAGAGCTTTGCACGTTGTTCAAATGCTGTTCTCTCCTGCTCTGAGGCCTGAAAAAGGAGAAAGAAGAAAAAAAAAAGCAAGGAAGGAAGTTTGGGGCTGGTGGTTTGGCAGGTGCAAAACCTTTCCAGGCAAACATCTGCTTTAGTGGTAGCTCTGGCCCAAAGCATGAAAGCAGAACGCCTCCCTCCCTCCCCCATTTTTAGTATTTTATAGACTCCGAGGTTCCTGAAGAAGAGAAAACACCCGGGCTGCCATTTCATTCAAGTCTGCCCATTCAGACTTTGCACTGTCATATTTGTACAGGAAAATTACCAAGGGTGAGGAGTCCTTCTTGTTAGACCAGTAACTGCAGAGTGCAGCTGTTTCTGTGCAAAATAACAGGGAGGCTTCGGCAACTTCAGATGTATGCAGTCATAAAACTGGTGGCAACCCCCACCCCTCCCAGCCTTTGTAAAGGCTTTTATCTTATTTTAAATAATACAGATGCAGTGTGGCGTAGCGCAGTAACATTGGCTGTTGAAATACAGTTTCCTTTAGGTTGCTCAATAGAAGTTATTCAATAATCACAAAACCTGCTGGTTTAAAAGACACAGAAGCTAAGGCTATCTCACATTAGTCAGATTCTACAAAACCAGGAAACTGGAAGCTAAGGCTGATGCCTTAACTGATGTGCTCCATGATCAGTCATGATATTATGCCTCATGATCAGTCACGATGCTGTGTAATGTCACAAATTATGCTCGCTTACAATTTACACTCCAGGCACCCACACTTTCCCTGGGTCTTTTAGTCCCAAGTCAAGATTGGGAGGCTCCACGTTGTCCTGGCCCTGTGTTGCCTTATGGAGCATCTGAGCCTTACTGTATTGGTAGAGGAATTCTACTGTGAGGTGACCCATGCCTGTTTGTTGTTATCAGTAGCTTGCAGGTAAGATGGAATTACATTGGAATTCATTTTTTTTACTCTGGATTTTGAATTGCACCATCATGAATGAGAATGAGACAAAATAAAAATCATTCAACAACCCACTGAGATTTCCACCAGCAGGCACGTTGCAAGAGTTTTTGGGGTGCTTTCTTATATGAGATATTTGGTTGTGATAGAATAGGTTTGGAGTGCTGAAAGGAAAATATTCAATCTCCACCACATTGAAATTTCTATCAGCATGCATACTGTAGGACCTAACTATGGTTGCTTTGGATCTTGAGATGCTTGGTGAAGAAGATAAAACAGTTTGGGTGCCATGGTGTTGTAGTTTAAAAGAAGTGATAAATGGAAGGCTTACACACCCTCTTCCAGCCCACTATTGGTTGTTTTAAATAGCATCTTCCCAACTTCACTTCACCCCAGAAAAGATGTGTGGGTTCAGGTTTGTGAGCTCAATTGTATAACTTCATATTCTATGCAAGTTTCTGTAAGCACCTTTTAGAAGGGAGAAGGCACTCTTTTACAACCCCACTTCAAATAAATAAATTTAGCAACTGATTTCTGCTCAAAATTATTATATTCCCCGTCCCCACACTACTAAGTTGCACTTTTTTGTGTCTCTTAATTCTTTTTGAAGCAATCCCCCACCCCAACCAAAACTTGCTTTCACATTTCTAACCATTACTGGCAGCAACATAATCAGTCATATTATTGCAAGGAAATACAGCTACCCTACACCATTATTAGCAGTAGTTTTATTCTCAGCCTGGCTACATTAAAGGAGACACCCATGTCTCACTATCAACTCCCCAATAAAGGGCATTGGTCAATTCACAGAAGAAAAGTGTGAGTCACCTCACAGTAGGATTCCTCTGGCAATGCAGTAAGGCTCAGATGCTCCATAAGGCAATGCATGATAATGTGAAACATCTTTGCTGGTGTCAGGCACTCCATCTTCCCAGGACTGATCATGGCATGTCAGATAAGGCATCAGCTTTAGCTTCCAATTTCCTGGCTTCATAGAGTTTGGACCAATGTGAGATAGCCATAGTTTTTGGTATTTTAAATCTGCAGGGTTTTTGATGATTGGATTTCCTTGGTTTTTTAAAAACAAATGTCCCCAACATACATGCCTTTAGATTTGCCACTCTCAGCACTCTGCATGCTGTGTATGCCTGCCCCATCTGTCATCATAGTTCCTTGTGAGGCCCAGCAAGGAGAGGTCAATAAATTAAACTTGGAGGTGGAGGGTGGGATTTCATCAAGTTCAGCTGAAAGCAGTTGATGTAGAATGTGGTCCTGCAAGGAGTCATGAGCCTGGATTTCTGGCAGACCCAGCCAGGCAACTCTAGGGCTGCAGAAGGACCTGCCTTATAAAGCAAATGGGCACATGACAAACTCTTATTATGGTCTTTGTTTATTATTCTTTTATTATTATTTCTAACCTGCCTCTACATCCAGATCGAGGCGGGGAACAACAATAAATATAAATATAAAAATCATAAAATAGATAAACAATTAAAACAGATAAAAACAAATACATTATTTTAAAAAAGAGGTCTTTGGTCCAGACCTCTTCAGAAGGGGGAATAGTGTTATGTGGCTGGGGTCAGTCTAAATTATCTCCAGGAGTCCCTTACTCAGTGCCTCTGATCACAAAGAGATTGAGGATTTTCCCCAACTCTGTAACTTTTGAAGTTACTAGGCCTGTTGAAAATAATTTTTAAAACTTAAGCAGGAAAACAGTGAATACCCTTTTAACTTGTTAAACAAATGAAAACATGCCATACAATAAGTCTTAAGATACGAATGGTTTATAAAGAAAAGTAAATGCAAAAGATCATCAGATTCAGAAATAAAATGTGAAACATGCAATGATTACAAAGAAAATAGATGTGTACACTATGCAAAATTCACTACAGTTTAATTGTTGCTAAGGCCCATTTAAAAAAAACAGCGACAATGTTAGTAGGCCCAAACCAATGTTAGTAGGCCCAGCAGCAGTTTGAATTGTTACTTAGCTATGCTTAAACTTCCACCAGTCCAAACTAGTTAAATACAGTGTTTGGAGCTTTTGACATTATAGCAGTATGGGGAAAAGGAAGGAAACACTGGGGGTGGGAATTAAATGGATGATATAGCTACCTATCCCAAGCAGAGCTCTAAAGACCATGCTTTTATGGACCCAGAGGAAAGGTGAAAGAGATTTCTCCTAGAATTCAGGAAATAGAACTCAGCAAAGTCCAAGTAGGGAACATTAATCCAGGTGGAGAGTAAAGAAAAGATTTTAAAATGAACAGTGTTGTGAAGCCCAAGCTTCACCAGTGCACAAAATAAATTAGAGGGCGAAAACTACACAAAGCTGCTCAGGATCCAGGAGTCTGGCTCACAGAAACTGGTTTGCGGAAAGATAGCCCAAAGTAGTCTCAAAGCCAAGGGAAACATATTCAAAAAGAGAAAAGAGGACTGTTCTTCACTCAAAAGGGAGGCAAGAACCAGGTTGAGTCCAAAAAGGCTCTCAAAACAACCCACGATCTGCTAACAAAGTCCAGAGTTAAGCAAAATATTAAGCCAGTTTGGAACAAATGTGAGTCTCACCTTTTTCACAGGGTGTGCTGTTGCTTTCTTTAATGCCCTGACACTCCTCTAATTTTCTGCTTTTTGATTGGTTCTTTTCCCTAGCTGCTAACTGGAAAATTTAGTTCTGGGTTTGTGAATGACATATTGGTGGGCAGAAACCTGTAGGGATAGTTTCTCATTATTTTAAGCAGTTGATGTTACACTACGTCTTATCAGGATACAAGGGAACACTCCAGACTCACAGAGCTGCTAGCTGCAAGGAGTAACAAATGTAACCTTTTCTTATACTGGTCTATTGTTTCACAGTGTGACCACTGCCTTGTCAGCATACTTCTCAGAGCAAAACTCTCTGTCCTCAAGGAAAGACAGGCCTGCTTATGAACCAAAGTTTTATTCCCATTCCATTCTATAGCTTCCTTCTAAGCCCTTTGTTCCCAGCACTTGAACCCCAAAAGGGACTTTAGAAACACAAATGATAATTTAAGGGGAAAGAGGGGAGCAGAGGAAGAAGGGGAATGGGTGGGAAAATAGACCAGCAAACAGAAGGGGTGGGGACCGGTCACAATGAGGGATTGCTTGTCTGCACGCACGCACGCTCTCTCTCTCTCTCTCTCTCTCTCTCACACACACACACACTCACACACACACACACATACACACACACACACACACACGGGTCCCAGAAACTCACTGCTACTTTTTACTCCACAGGGCAATTATTCCCCTCACTCATCACCCTCAACATTCTGAGTGCCGAGTTATGAGACTCCCACAGACTTCCATTATAAAATATTTTATATTAAAAAAGTAAATTGAATAATAATAAAAGAAATTCCATTCCACCAACCACACTATAAAGGGAATAGGAAAACATCAATCTTTAAAATATATAGCCTATAGTCTTTTCACAAATCATGGGCACAAAATGTTGCCAACATATGTTTTCAGGAACACTTTTGCATGACCAAGCTTGCTTGCTTTTTTCTGTTAACTGCCATTTCTTCCTCAACCATTAACCAATCTTCCTGAAATTTTCAGGTGATGCAAAATAGACATTTCTTTCTGGCAGTGCAAATTTCAGGACGATTGGTGAAATCCTTTTGATTTTATTAAGGTTAGAACAACCCACTCCTCTGACTTCCATTTAACATTTTGGAACCTTATTCTAATGATTTCCTTATCTATTGGAGCCACAACTTTTATCCAGGAGTTTTGGTGTCTGATGCCCATGTGAAGTAGGGCCTTATTAAAAGCGTGTTTCAGGAAAAGTAAAGTAAAGCAGCTGAACATTATGTAGATTGATGGTAGTAATTGTATCCCATTGATCATGTCCACCTCTTTCCACTCTCTTTGGTCCCCTCTACAAGAATTCGGTTTGACGCCTGGTTGTCCGATTATGCACATCTTATCGCAATCGCTTTTACAGCAAATCACTATACGCGGGAGGAGGTTAAGCGCATAACAGGTTGCCTTACCGGTTGTATGAAACGTGCTTCAGAGGTGTTTAATGCGGAGAATCACTTGTTTACATGGTCATGAGGTGCTTTAACGACCGCGGTAAATTAAAACTCGCTATTTAACGCACATTCGATAATGTGCATAATCGCATAGAAAAAGCGCCTTGACCCCCGATTTCGCTCTGCTCTTGTAGAGGTCAATTTTTTAATGCTCCTTGAAAGAGCTTTAAATCGCTCTTGTAGAGGCACCCTTTTCTCTCTTTCTGCCTCTTCCTCTGGCTGCCAAGGAAGGGACAGATCGCTGTTGTCAGACATCTGAACTGAACTCTTGAAGTGGACTTTTGTAATTATGCTGAGGGCCACGTTTGGCCTCAGGGCCATAGGTTGCCCGCCCTGACAACGTAATCACGGGAGCTGAGCTTAAAATAATGGCTTACCACTAATTCAGTAGCATTTCTGAATAGTCATACCCGTTAGCCATTCTTTGCAGCAGGCACCACATTTCCCCGTACACAAACTTAGGGAGCACTCCTATGCTCCCCAGGAGGGTGGCTGAGAGAAATAGGATGCAGCAGAAGTACTGTTTCACTGGTGTAAAAGTAGGCCCATCATTGGGATGGTAGTCTGCCATCAGAGGTCACCTTGGCGCATTTATGCCATTGCTGTTTTCTTTCCATTAGTGTTCTGCCAGTCATGGAGGCCAAAAAGGGGGGATTTCTCGTGTGTGTGTGTGTCTGTGTGTGTGTCAGGGACATGTCAGGGAAGGCCATGAATTTGCAAGATTCTAAACCTCTTGTCACCACCTGCTCTCGCTCCTCATCCTCTTTCTCATCATTGCTGCTACTTGCTTGCTTGACGGGCAGAGAGCCAGTGAACAAGTAGGCCACATTATCTACTGCTTCTCCTTCTCACCGCCACCATTGTCTGGGCCGGAGTGAGAGGCAGGTGAAAAAGCAGGTTGCGATGGTGAAGAGGAGGAGCAAGTCCAGGCAGCTCATGTCAATGAGTCCCTCCTGGGGTATGGGCCCTTGGCAGATGCCCCAACCGTTCCTACCTTTGACACTGGTCTTGGTAGGAATGCAGTCTTTGTCTTTTATTAATAAATAACAGCGTTCGTCAATAATATATATGGGGCAGTTTGCAATTGAGTCAAAATTTCCCACCGTTTTGTGGCATGGGCTGGTGATATACACACTTAATCTTTAATTCCTCCCATGTCCTGCCCCAAATCACATTCCACTTTCTTTTTTTTAAATGAAAACTTACCAACTGGGTTTGTAAGGATCTTTAGACCAACATACCAGAATCAAAGAGGTTTAACCATGTAATTCTTTATATGTCTACTCAGAAGTATGCCCAGTCGAGTACAAAACGGATTGCTCTCAAATAAGTGGGTATAGGATTACAGTCTAACTCTTTCTTTATACCAGCACAGGCAGCAGTTTGCTGACTTGGAATATTAAAGAAATAATATTGTTTTGGGTGGTCAGGAAAAGATAGAAAAGAAAGTGCTTTCAAATAAATAGTAACAGTGCACCTTTGCTCAAAAGTATTACATTAAAACATTTCATTCACATTAATTACAAAGCTCAGAGTTCTGGAAAACATGCAATAATGTTTTGTCACTGGGAAAAGTGCAGAGACTGCCCCTTAATCACCAAGAACAGCTGTTGCCTTTTCTAGGCCTAGGGAGTGCATTCACAGGGGCCCTGGCCATATGGACTTATCAGGAGAGTGTGATAAGAGAAGAAACACCACTACACTTTACATTGCAAGGAAAAATGAGTGTTGTGGACTCATCTTGGAGCAATTGTTTTGGTGCCTGCCATAAAACTCATATGATGTGCAGCAAGGGAGGAGATTTGCAATTCTGAAAACTTTCCTTCAAAGTTATTTATAATTGTTACTAGTCACTTTGGAAAATGTAGACCATGAAACAAAACCCTGCTCTCATCTGCACTTGTATGGATCATCCAGTTGCTAGTCATCATTTTGTTATTGTGGGAAACATTTTAGACAGATGCAGCTTGCTTTCAAGACTAGTGTAGCAATGGAAGTTAGGCAGTGTCAGGCAGGACCAGCCCTCCCATGAAGCAAGGTGAGGCACCTGCATCAGGTGGCAGAGGTGGAGGAACAGTGAATTGTGCTCTACTGCTTCCTGTTGCCTCTGTCCTGTCCCACAAGAAGGGCCCACAACCACCCGCAACCTCCAGCCGGTACTCTGGAAAACCTCACCAGCTGCTCTTCTGCTGTGGCTTTTGCTGCAGTGTGAATGGCCAGCAGGGATCCCTGGAGCACCCACCTATCCTCTATTTCTGTTGTTGCATCCCCCTTGCCCTTATGAGTGCTGCCATGCAGACAGAAGATGTAGGTGAGGGGCTCTTGTGAGGTGCGATTTGGCACAAGTGGCACCCCATATTCTCTCCTGCCTCAGGCAGCTAGAAAGCTTGCGCTAGGACTAGTGTCAGGGGCCAAGCATGGGGCAAAAGTGCACTTTTCCATGGCCTGGAGAATCAGGGCCCACAGTCCCAGGCAGGAACTCCACTCCCAAGAGGCAAGAAATTGAGGCTAAATTGTAGATCATGCTTCAGGATGTTCGTGGAAACTTACTTCCCTGTATTTATTAGGGGTGTGCATCGGATCGAGTCCGATCCACAATCTGGAGCCTATCCGACCGAAATCGGATAAAATTATCCAATTCCGATCCCAGCTTCTGGATTGTCCGATCTCATCCGAACCAGGCCGAGGCAGGCTGCGAAGCCTGTTTCTCAGTAGAAGGGGGCAGCGGACAGCAGCAGATGGCCCCGGCAGGTAAGGAGCGCAAGTGCTGGGGGGGACAGGAAGGGGAGTTAGGCCCCCACTCACCCACCCACCGCCATATTTTTGCCTTAGGCTTGCATCGGGGGAAAGCTTTCTTTTCCCCAATGCAAGCCTATGGAGAAAACACCCCAAATGGCAGCTGATCTGAAAATTGGACGTCCGATTTTCGGATCGGGTCTGATCCGAGGGACCTCCAATTTTGTCCGAACCGATCCAGGACAACATCGGAGGTCCCAATCTGGGTCCCGATCCGATCCGGGGGATCCCTGCACATCCCTAGTATTTATGTTCTCTTTCCCAGATCTTGTAAGATTGGCTGGATCCAATCCAAAGCAGCATTAGAGCAGAACAGGCAACTTTCTGAGCAGTAAGTTGCCAGCCTAGGCCCTTCTCTAGAACACAGAGGGCCTGTTCAGACGTTAGTCTAATCCACCATAGATCACTCAAAAACATGATCCATGGTGGGTGGGTCAGGGTTCCCCCCCCCCCCCCAAGATGGTTCAGGTTCCCAACTCCCTTACCACCTTCTGCATTGAAGTCCATGAGGATGGTTTGCATGTTGGTTGACAGGAGCTTTGTAAGTCATGTGGCCGCACAGACAAAACAAACAAACAAACAGTAGACCAGTGAGAAGGTTGGCAAGAGCACCTGCAAATTCCGGCAACATTCTAGCAGACTGTCTCGATGGTAACTGTCACACAGCGATGGCTGGAACAACCAGTGCATGCTTTTTCCCGCTGCACCGACCACTGGGATACCTGGCAGCGCAGGAGGACACCGTTTTGTCCACGGAGCAGGGAGGAGTAAATGAACCATGGGGCATTGCATGGTTGCCAGTCATGTGACGGCCCCCCTTGTAGTGTTTTTCCTACTCCTCCCTGCTCCGTAGTTCCTCTCCCCCTCCCCCTATGCACATGTGAATGGGGCCAGAGAGAGTGTTTGTGTAGTTAATTGGAAATTGTAGTTTGAGAGGAAGATTTGTGCTACCTTCCTTCTGTGACATGCAAAATGAAGATCTACCAGTTCCAGAGTTCCTCATGCACAGGCAGGAAGAAGGGACAAAGCACCATAATAATCAGGTACATTGATAACAAGAACAGCGGGAGCCTGTGCTCCTGGTAGCATTCACAGGATCACAATATAGGTGTGTAATTGTCTAGTTCACACACAAACACATATACAACCCTTGCCACCACACCATATTGTCATGCCTGGTGAATAACACAGCATTCTGTGAATAACACAGGGCAAGAATGGTTAAGCTACCTACCTATTTTGTCTATCAAATGTAAATGTGAAAGAGAAATTGGCACGGGGGAAATAATTTGTGATATTGCAATGAAAAAGGCCAGGAGAATAGAGCTTTAACATGAATGGATCTATTTATAAGGTGCTAGTGCTGGGCATGACTATGGATTTCACTTGTGTGTCTAATTCTGGAACGCATGTAGCATATTGTTATATTTCCCTTCCCCT
The DNA here is from genome assembly GCA_029215795.1 of Anniella stebbinsi. Taxonomy (NCBI): domain Eukaryota; kingdom Metazoa; phylum Chordata; class Lepidosauria; order Squamata; family Anniellidae; genus Anniella; species Anniella stebbinsi. The sequence goes on along the minus strand of JARDYH010000001.1, from coordinate 63,740,903 downwards.
CAACTCAACAACCCCAAGTACACAGAAAACACAAGCGCGTAAGAAGTATCCCACTGTCAGGTAGTTGGGTACAAAGGTTTTGACTCTGAATACAACAACCCTAAGCTATTCCATCAGGCCATAGGAAAGGAAAAGACAGGAAACAGGGCTACTTCAGCAGTTCAGCTGAGAAACCATTTTTGGCTTCTCCTCTCTTTTAATTGTTTCCATGCCAGCTGGTCATGATGAGAAGACCAACAACATAAGCCTACATACACCAGTTGCTTGGGAACATGGGCAGAAGGGTGCTGTTGCAGTCCTTCCCTGCTCATCAGCTGGTTGCCCATTGTGTGAACGAGTGCTGGACTAGATGGAGCCTTGGTGTGACCCAGCATGGCTCTTATGTTCTAATGCCCAGCTGTATTATAGGCATTACAGCTGGCTGTTAGGAAAAACTTGATGACATTAAGGTCCCCTCTACAAGGATTCGCTTTTGTGCCTGGTTAGCTGATTATGCGCATAATTGCAGAAGCGCATTTACGCCTAATACCTCTGCACGAGAGGCGGCGAGAGGTGGTGAAGCGCATTAACGGATGTCCAAAATGCGGTTTACATGTAGTTAATGCGCATAAGCGCATATTCACACAGTCAAAATGCGCTTTAACGGACGGAGCAAAATAAAACTCGCGATTTAGTGCGCATTCAATAATGCGCATAATCGGAGAGATAACGCGCCTCTACGTCCCATTTGCACTCCGCTGGTGTGGAGGTAAATTTTTTAATGAGACTTCAAAGAGCATTAAACCTCTCGTGAAGAGGCACCCTAAGAATCATTGCTTGAGTTTCCTTGTTTTCCTTTTCCCTCCCCATTCCCTTTTTCTTTTGTATCAGGTCTTTTTAGAGTGTAAGCCTGAGGACAGGGACTGTCTTCTGTTTATTCATCTGTAAGCTGCTCTGGGAGCCTTTACGGTTGAAATGCAATGAAGAAACAAGGGCCAAATTACACATGTGCAAAATCCATGATCAGATCTCCTAGGGTCTTTTTTAAAGCTTATAAGCAGTGCTATTACTTACTTACTTACTTAAATGAGTAGGTTCAGGGAAGTGGCCTGTGGTGGGAGAGGGGATTTTAACCCTTGGTCGTCAGTGTTGTTTTCCAGAAATTGCCACTTGAAGTTGCCAATACAGGCGCGATCTTCAGATCCCTTCTTGACTCCATGTTGTCTTATAGTTGTTTTTCTCATTATATTCTGCAATGTGTGTATCTCATGTGTTGCAATGGTTGTGGTATATCTGAAACATGGATTACATGTGAAGTTATTTTCAATTGTTTTATGTTCTTTTTTCCAAGTTGGGCCAATTGCAGCTTGATATGTGTGTGTGGGGAGTGCTCTGGAGCTAATTCACTCCCCCCCCCCCCCCCCCGCACCTTGCAGTTCCTTTTAAACAAGACATCATGAGATTCATTCATGGACATCCCACATTGTATCTGGTTTGGCCCAAAGTTACAGCTTTTAACTGGAAGGTGACACCCCTAGGAGAACTACAGGCGAAGCTCCCATAGCTATGAGTAATGGCTATTGCATTTTTTAAAAGTCATTTCCATCCCCTAATAATGCTCATCTGGTTCTTAGTTGGGAAATTGGCCTAGACATGGGAAATTGGATCTTTAGCTGCAAGTCACTGTTGCAAAGCAATGTTGAGGTTTTCATTGCTCTGTTTTAGATGCTGCACTGAAATTATAGTGCACTTTGCTGTTGCTCATTGAAAATCTTATTTTTACATGCTTTGCAAAGGTTCAGTTGTCTGCAATTCAATAACTTGAACTTCTCTCCAAATAGCCTTAAGCTCTTTAAGTATCCTTAGGTTGCCAGATCTGTTACGTTCTCTCTCCAGGAAACCAATTTTACGTTTAAACTCTAGAGGTTAGTTTGACAGCATCTTCCCTGTGTTCCATGCAGCCCAATAAAATGCTGCCTAATTGTTGCCTTTGCAGAGTCCCAGTGGTGACAATATTTGTCTTTAGATGATTATGGTGGACAATAAACTCTTCTCAGTCTGGAAGTGTGCCTTATTACCGAAGTCTGAGCTGTCTAAAAGCAGTTATTTAGCAAGTAACCCCCAAACCACCTTGTGTGAAGAAGCCACAGCAGTTCTCTGCACACAATGCAAGATGGGTTTGCAAGCAATTGATATTATGAATGGTGATAGAAATGCCAGATTTCCCTTCAAAAAGAAAATGAGGGTGCCTCTAAAAGAGCGATTTAAAGCTCTTTCAAAGCGCATTACCGATTTTACCTCCACATGAATGGAACGCAAATCGGGGGTTGAGGCGCTTTTTCTGTCCGATTATGCGCATTATCGAATGCACGTTAAATAGTGAGTTTTAATTTACCGCGGGAGTTAAAGCGTCTTATGACCATGTAAACAAGCGATTCTCCATATGTAAACACCTTTAAAGCGCATTTCATACAACCAGTAATGCGCTTCACCGCCTCCTGTGTATAGGGATTAGCCGTAAAAGCGATTGCGAGAAGATGCACATAATCGGCCAACCGGGCGTCAAACCGAATTCTTGTAGAGGGGACCTGAATGTTTAGGTTTGAAGAAACACACTTTGTATAAGTTGAATCAATAAGGTAGGGTGACCAGATAAAATCCAGGTCAAGGCTCATGTAACTTTAACAGTTGTAGAGAAAAGGGAATTTCAGCCAGTGTCATTTGTATGCAATTACTTCCTGGTGACATTCCCTCTTCATCACAACAGTTAAAGTTGCAGGGGCCCTGCCTTCTTTTGTATATGGTCACTCTAGTATAGTGCCTGCAACTTTAACTGTTGTGATGAAGAGGGAATTTCACCAGGAACAAATTGCATACAAATGGCACTGGCTGAAATTCCCTTTCCTCTACAACTGTTAATGTTACATGAGCCCTGACCTGGATTTTGTCTGGTCAACCTAAATAAGGCCTACGTAGTAGTGACAAAATTGTTCCAATCCCCACCCCCCTCGGGACATAAGCATGACTTCATTTAGGTCCCCTCTACAAGAATTCGGTTTGACGCTTGGTTGTCCAATTATGTGCATCTTCTCGCAAGCGCTTTAACGGTAAATCACCATACGTGGGAGGCAGTTAAGTGCATAACTGGTTGCCTTACCGTTTGTATGAAACGTGCTTTAGAGGTGTGCAATGTGGAGAATCGCTTGTTCACATGGGCATAATGCGCTTTAACGGCTGCAGTAAATTAAAACTTGCTATTTAACGCGTATTCGATAATGCGCATAATCGGAGAGAAAACGCGCCTCAACCTCCGTTTCGCGCTCCGCTCTTGTAGAGGTAAAAATTTTAATGCGCCTTGAAAGAGCTTTAAATGCCTCTTGTAGAGGCACCCTTAGTTGGATCGGAGCCACTTTTGTTAAGGTCCCCTCTACAAGGATTCGCTTTTGCGCCTGGTTAGGCGATTATGCGCATAATCGCAGAAGCGCATTTACGCCTAATCCCTCTGCACGAGAGGCGGCGAGAGGCGGCGAAGCACATTAACGGATGTCCAAAATGCGCTTTACAAGTAGTTAATGCACATAAGTGCTTATTCACACAGTCAAAATGCGCTTTAACGGACGGAGCAAAATAAAACTCGCGATTTAACGCGCATTCGATAATGCGCATAATCAGGGAGATAACGCGCCTCTACGCCCGATTTGCACTCCGTTCTTGTAGAGGTAATTTTTTTAATGCGCCTTGAAAGAGCTTTAAATGCCTCTTGTAGAGGCACCCTAATTTAGGATGCAATCCTAATGCACTTACTAGGGCATGAGGCTGCAATTCTATACATAGTTACCTGGGAATAAGTCAGTGATACTTACTGCTGCATAGACATTCTTTTGTTGTACCGTATTTCATCGATTCTAAGATGCACATTTTCTCTTATGTTTACATCTGTAAAAATGGAGTGCGTATTAGAATTGATGGCGTCTTGCAATCGCAGGATTTCTCCCGCTTTTGCAGAAGGCGGGAGGGCTCTGCATGCCCCCCCCGCGACTCCTAGGATGACCAGATCGCCAGGGGTTTCCTGGTCCTAACCGGGAAAACTGGAGCGACCTAGGCCGTCGTGGCGCGGAACAAGGGGGGGGTGAGAGAGAGAAAGGCAGGCAGAGCGACGCTTGGGTCTCTCTGCGCGGGAGCAGTGGCGGGGCTCCGTGTAAGGCGCATGTACCTGTGACGCATCGGAGCCCCCTGCTGCCGCCGCCGCCCCAGCACAGAGACCCAAGCGTCGCTCTGCCTGCCTCTCTCTCTCTGTTCCCCCACCCCCCCGTTCCACGCAGTGGCGGGAAACAAGCAGACGGGGCCTGCGACTGGATCTCCTCCGCCTCCTGCTGCTATGGCTCCTCAGGCTCCTCCAGGGAGCCCATGAGTATCAGCAGGAGGAGGAGATCCAGCTGCAGGCTCTGTCTACAGCGGCAGCCCCACCCGAGCAACTCACCCTTGCAGGGACCTTGGGAGCTGACAACGACCGGCGACGGTGGTGAGGAGGGAGGGAGGGAGGAGGGGGAGGGAAGGGCCCCACAAGTCCCTCCTCCCCCTTGCAAGTCCCGCCTCCCCCCTCGCAAGTCCCCCCTCCCCACTCACCCTGATCGCTGCTGCCTGGGTCTGGGAAGGCTTCAGTACTGGAGGGAGGCCCAGATCTCATCAGATTTCCAGAGATCTTGGCCTCTTTCCCAGTACTGAAGCCTTCCCAGTTCCAGGCAGCAGCAATCAAGGTGAGGGAGGAGGGGGACTTGCGAGGGGGGACTTGTGGGGCCCTCCCCCTCCCCGCTCACCTTCATCGCCGTCGCCCATCCTCGCTTCCGCCGCCGCTGCTCCACACCGCCGCCAGCACTCGCCTCGGCCTGGCAAGCCGTTGTTACTAGGTTCTCAGTAACGACGCCTTGGCAGGGAAAGGGGAGCATTGCCAGCGGCGTGGAGCGGCGGCGGCGGCAGCAAGGACGGGCGATGGCAACGCTCCCCTTGGCCTGGCAAGGCGTCGTTACTGGGAAACCAGGCCGAGGCAGCAGCGATCAAGGTAAGAGGGGAGGGGAAGAGAGGAGGGGGGACTTGCGGGGCCCTAATCCTCCCCCCTCCCCTCCATCGCCCATCCTCGCTGCCGCCGCTGCTCCGCGCGGCTGGCAACGCTCGCCTCGTTACTGGGAACGACGCCTTGCCAGGCCAAGTCGAGCGCTGGCGGCAATGTAGAGCAGTGGCGGCAGCGGCGAGGACGGGCGATGGTGAGTGGGGAGGGGGGAAGGGGTGCTCAAATTAAGGTGCGTCTTAGAATCAACGCAAAGCTTTTTCCCTGATGGTGGCCCTGAAATTTAGGTGCGTCTTACAATCGATGGCGTCTTAGATTCGAGGAAATACGGTAAGTCTTACTGAACACAGTTGGACTTACTTCAAAGTAATCCTGCACAGAATTGCACTGTTACTTTGATTTTAACTCATTCTGCTTCAGAGGATAAGAACAGGAGGAAAGTATTTAAAACATTTAGAATATGTGTACTTGCCATTGAACTCAGTGGAATTGCTATGAGTCCCATTTTTGGTAAATAGGTTGTACTAAGTTCTATCTTTTTAAAATTTCTGGTTATAACAAACTAGTGGACCTAGCTTTGCATAGCTTGGGATAGCCCTTAGTTTGATACAATGAACCCTTCAACAGCTATGCAGCTGTCAGGGTGTCTGACATTGTGCCCGCCTGTATGAGCAAAGCCACACTTGCTGGCACCCTTAGGCGCAGTTGCTGCCATGTTGTAGCCCTATATCTCCCTGAGAGATTAATTCCCCATAGCAGAAGGAAGGGGGCAGCCATATAGTTCTGTTCCTTGGACTACTGCTTCCTGGCTTCTAACCATATTGATTGCAAAACTATGGTCTTGTTTTGCCAGCTAGTGGCTGAAAAGGGTACTACAGGCTTCAAACAACTGGGTCGTCATCACACGTGGGGTTTGATGCACACCTGCCGCGACTTTGATCCACATTTTCAGCACTGGACTTGCTCAGGGTGCGAGAACAGCAGGACGGGGACGACGTCATGCAGGTCTAGCGCTGAAAAAGTGGATCAAAGTCACGGCGGGTGTGCATCAAACCCCATGTGTGATACCGCCCCTGGGCATATTAAATTAATTTAATACATTTTAAAACCCAAATAACACAGAGATGAAAGCTCCTAGGGTCCCTTTAGTATGCATGGCAAGTTTCAGGTGTCTAGGTTTATGGTCTTGGTGCTATGGCACTGACAGACACACCTCCTCTGTTGTTATTATAAATTAGAGTGACCTTATGGAAAGGAGGACAGGGCTCCTGTATCTTTAACAGTTGTATAGAAAAGGGAATTTCAGCAGGTGTCATTTGTATGCATGAAGCACCTGGTGAAATTCCCGCTTCATTACAGCAGTTAAAGCTGCAGATACCTGCTGAAATTCCCTTTTCTTTACCACTGTTAAAGATACAGGAACCCTGTCCTCCTTTCCATATGGTCACCCTATATATAAATCATATTAACAGCACAATCCTACAATATAGCTGGCTGGGAAATCTAGCATTGTAAGTTTTTTTTCCCTGTTTAAACATGCATAAGATTGCATCATAAGTGAATTAATCCATTTTCAGCTTTAAAGACTATGGTTACACAGCTTTAATGATGTACAAAGTTTCATAAGGAAAAAGACAGATCTCTGCCCACAAGGAGATTCCAATCCAATTTTATCATCATGCTATGGAAACTTTAATGCGATTTCACCAGGAGCTGCATTGAGGGCCCAGGTGGGATGAAAGTTGGATTATGAATGTTAAAATAAGACACATTGATTCATTGGAAGTTAAAAAGGACTGCTCTTGTGTTGTATCTTGTGGACATCTCCTTAAGCAAGATTACGCAAGATGTCTTGGCCTACAACACCCACAGATTGCCCAGCCCTGTCTGAAGAAGCCTTGTTGTTGCCTAAAGACAGGGGTGGGCAATTTGTGACCCTCCAGATTTCTAGCCTACAAGTTCCCTCAGCCCTAGCTAGTAGAGCCAATGGTGAGGATGATGGGTATTGTGGCCTCTTGAGAATTGTTTGTTTGTTTGTTGGTCTACAAATTGCCACAAGTTGTTGACATGGTCTGAAAATTCTGCTGCTCCCTTGTGCTCAACTCAGGAGAAGCCTATGCTAGGAAGATGAGTACTGGGCAGGATAGGCTGACCAGATAAAATCCAGGTCAGGGCTCATGTATCTTTAACAGTTGTAGAGAAAAGGGAATTTCAGCCAGTGTCATTTGTATGCAATTAGTTCCTGGTGAAATTCCCTCTTCATCACAACAGTGAAAGTTGCAGGGGCCCTGCCTTCTTTTGTATATGGTCACTCTAGTATAGTGCCTGCAACTTTCACTGTTGTGATGAAGAGGGAATATCACCAGGAACTAATTGCATACAAATGACACTGGCTGAAATTCCCTTTTCTCTACAACTGTTAAAGTTACATGAGCCCTGACCGGGATTTTATCTGGTCACCCTAGGGCAGGATAGATCCTTTGTAGCCCAATGGAGGCGTCGGGATTTCCTCAGCCTGTGAGGATTCGGGTCTCCCTCCCACCACTAGGGGGAGGAGCGCCGGGAGCTCTCCCCGCGCCCTTCCCCCTCTGCCTCCATGGTAACCAATCGCCGCCGCCGCCGCCATCGCACGCGCACACCAACGGGCTGTGGGGGAGCCGGAGGGCTGTGCCCCCTCCCCGTGCGCGCTCACACACACGAGCACTGGAAGGACGCGGCCCCGCCAGGTAATAGGCCCAGGAGCCCTCCTGTCCCTTGTTTCGCTTCCCACCGGATCAGCCTCGAGTAAGGAGGATGCGAAACCCGCCCCTCTCGCCAGGAATCGCGAGCCGCCGGATTTCATAGACCTTCCTTCGCCGGTAAGGTAGTTTCAAAGGAGACCAGGGAGGAAAAGATTTGCTCCCCCCGCTTCGCGAAGCATGATGGGAGCTGTAGTCTTACCGGTACCGCTTTGTCTGGTCGCCTCAGGAGACGCGAGCCTCCATGAACTACAAATCCCAGCGAGTGCTATGTACTTGCGGGGGAATCAGATTCATGTTGCTCTTTTGCCGGTGAGTCCTCTCCCCCCGCCTTATTCTGAGGGGAGGGTCGGCAAGAGGGAGGGCCTGAGGGAAAAGGCAGGTAGCAATGATTATGTAGGTGAAATTGGGCGGTGCGGGGAGGGGGCGCGATCGGGAGCCGCGCCCACATAACGGTGATGAGAGGTCCCAGTCCTCCCCTTTTTCTCTGTCTATTACGAGGCCTTATCATTTGGGGCTTCTGGTGCCCAGATAATAATGTTATGGGTTTGACTTTAAAATGTATTGCATTCTTTCAAATATTTATATTTTACGGTTTTAACTGTTCTATGGCATTTTAGTCTTTTAATTATTTGTAATCTGCCCAAAGAACATTAGTTATTGGGCGGATTAGAAATGTAATAAATAAGAGAGCTGGAAAGTGGATCAGGAATATTGCCATGGCTGCAAAATCAAAATGGGGGAAAAAAAAGATTGAATATGGGTGCACCGCAGTGTCTGTTGTCTAGGGCTGGGTGGGATGTTATGGAATAAAAGACAATATGATCAGATACATGTTGCAGCTCTAAATGACGAAGATGGCTTTCCCGTTTTCAGCTTGCCATCTATGATATGCCTAATCTAGTGCTTATCTTCCTGTTCAGCAGAGTGAGAAAACAAAATAGGGAAATGTAGAAATATTGGATTTCTATTATATTTGAGATATAAAAGGCTTGCGGCATCCCCCTCCCCCCTGACTTTACTGTCCTAACCCAGATATTTCAGTTTTTTTTTACTAAAGGCATATTGGAATTTTCTTTGAAACACATAAAAGTCTATTCCATGATAGGGATCCAACACATTTAGACTACACCAGGTTGGGAAAGACTGGTCTTTTTATTGTTTTATCAAAATCTGTTGTTTAATCAAAGAGGGATATTGTATCATACTGAAAAGATTTTAGTACCTGCTAAAGGAAGATTTCCCTAGATGTTCTAAGGTGCTGTTGATAAGATTAATCAAGGCTGAAAGAGAAGAGGTTTTGTTTTAACCTTGGAACTGTGAATTAATCTAAAGATAGTTTGGTTAGGATGACCATATGAAAAGGAGGACAGGGCTCGTGTATCTTTAACAGTTGTATTGAAAAGGGAATTTCAGCAGGTGTCATTTGGATGCATGCAGCACCTGGTGAAATTCCCTCTTCATCACAACAGTTAAAGGGCAACAGTTATTTATTGTTATTATTATTATTTATTACATTTATATAGCGCCCCATAGATGAAGCTCTCTGGGCGGTTTAAAGCACATAGTGACCAGATTCAAAAGAGGGCAGGGCTCCTGCAGCTTTAACTGTTGTGATGAAGAGAGAATTTCACAAGGCCATGAATACTTGCTGATACTTCCTTTTCTATGCAACTGTTAAAGGTACAGGAGCCCTGTCCTCCTTTCCATATGGTCACCCTAAGTTTGGTCAACACTGTGAACATTTCTGTGGGCACCCAAAAATATTTATTTATTTATGTATTAAAATTTTAAATATTCGTACATGTAGTTGTATGAAATGCATACAAGTTTCTAGCAATTATAGATAGGCTTCAACAAAAGTAGACCAATATCCAATTTGAGCTGTCAAAAGGGTGCAGAGAATCCATTTACGCTGACCATTTGTTACTTTCCATGAAGCAGATAAATAATTTAGACGAATGTGCACTTCAGTGAATATTGAAGACTGTTCCGGTACAAAAAAATATGTGCAATAACCTCCCCACAAAAAGAAGCAACTACAGGACATTGCCAAAACATATGTTTAAAGGAAGCATCAGCTGTATTGCACTTCCAGCAATTAGCGGAATTAGACAATCCTGTATTAACAACACATTGTGGTCCCCAATAAACAAGAAGCAACTGTTTTTGCTGAATAAGACACAGCCTAAGATCCATAGTTGTGACAGGTAGACACATTTTGTCGTGGTGCCCACAGCAGTTTCTCAAATTCCCAAATGTGCAAATGGGTCCAAAAAGGTTGGAGACACCTGCCATAAAGGTTGAACTTGTTGACAAATGGTTTTATTTGCAGGCAGAGTCTAATCCACTTAGCGTGTATCTGAGAACTGATTAAATTTGGAGGGAAAGACATCACGTGTCATGAAAATATGCTTCCAGACTATTTTTTCTAGTTTTTTCTTGGATTTCACCTTCTAGGTTGTATTTTAATGTTTTCTGGTGCCCCCCCCCCCCACTTTTGCTTTTTTTATGATTGTGTGATTAAATCTGATTATGATAGCTTGGGCATCTTGATGTTGAGACAGAATGGTGATATAAGTATTTCTTGTGTTCTCATCTAAAAACACTAGACGCTGGTAAGTTGGGAGCAGAACTGCCAGTAGTCCCGCAGCCAGGCCAGGATTTATTTACCCGAAGAGTGCAAAAGCTTTGTGAATATTTTTTGTTTATATATGACAGAAGTGTCTAAGAAAAGTGAGTCTTACAAAATGCCAGTGGTGGTGGGGGGGTTGTGTGATGGCTGCCGCGCTATTATGTAGTTGCCACATTTACATATGCATAACTTCTCACCCGTTTATGCTACAGAGATGAATTTTTTTCTGAAATGTTTCAAATTTAATGACAAATACTTTTTGCAATTACACATGTATTGTTAACTCCATTAGTTTTTGGGATAATATCATTTGAACGTATAAAATCAGTGTTCACATTGGTTATGTGTGACGTTTAACCATGATTTACTTAAAAACTATACGACTTTCGAAAGAATACTCAAGAACAAATAAGTTGCATTTTTTAATGAGGATTAAGAAAATGTATAAATAACATGGGGTTTACCCCAACACTTAGGGAATTATGAGTGATATCTCGTTATACGTCCACTTTCTCAGGATTGTCTGATTTGACAGTTTATCATACAGGGCTTTCATTTCAAAAATATCCACCCTTAATATCTCTTGATCTGATGCACAGATCGTTTTGAACATGTTCAACTGTGATTTTTGCAGTTGAACATGTTCAAATGTTCTTTACAAGATTAAAGAATGAAGAAAAATATTTTATATAGCACCAGAGCTTGGCTGTCCTGTTTCTTCGGTTCAGTGGTGCTCTTTTCCCTCTTCTTTCCATCCGTAAATAAATCCTGCCTGGCTCTGGGACTACAGTGTCAAGCTGGATACGCTGGAGTCCAGACCTAGAGGGTGTAGTTCTTTCCTCAGGGTTCCTTAGTTTGGTGCCCTGAGCTAGAGCCCAAACTGCACCAAGCAAAATACTGCTGCTACGTTGGTCAGGCTCCCAGTATTCATACTTAGCCTCGTCAATCAGGGGTTTCATACTACATGTCAATCACAAGGCTGATGTAGAGCATACCTTTCCCTACAGAGATGGCTCTGAAGATGAGTGCACGGAATCCATAGTAATTCACTAGGCTAAGTGCCAGCCCCAAGCTTCTGGTTCATGCCAAAGTTCCTAACAAATACCTGCTATATAGATCTGAATAAAAAGGTGAACGCTAATAGTTTTTTAAAAATTGAATGTTAAACAGCAGATGGGAACACGTATCAGAGAAACGAGCAAGATATTCAACGCGTACCCTACTACTCTAATAATGCATCTGCACCCATCCTTTCTCAGGTCAAATCCTGATGTGCATCTTGCTGTTGAATCTTACAATTTTGCTAGGTATCCAGCCTAAAATGGTCACTGTAGTTGCCAATTTGCAGGACCAACATGGCAAATACATGCAGTTTGTCCACCAACAGGACCAGCACCAGCATGGGTTTCTTTTGTGTTACATTGTCTCCGTTCAAAAGGTCCAATGACTTTGCATGCTCACTAGAAGCAAAACAAGAATGGGGGAAGCAATAATAGCAAGCAGTAGTTCCACAGTGGGTGCTGTGACAGAGAGAATACTAGGTGAATGGACAACTGTTTCACACAGCACAGGTTATTTTGCCTTCGTTTTGAACTGGGGAAGGTCTATAGAAACTTTCTTGATATGCCTGGCACTCCTTTGGAGATTTGTTCTCTTGACTTGAGGATGCATTGGATCTTGAATGGCCCAGGTCTGTGTTTTAACGTGTTTCCTGTTGTCTTTGTTATTGCTAGACTGTCATGTGTATTGTAATAGTGAATTGTGTCTTTGTGCTAAAAATATCTGGGTGACATCAACCTCTCTAATACCATGTTGTCAGAAGCATTCTGGAGGGCTTTGCTGTATCTCAGGTGCATTAATTTGTTTGGATGATTGTCTTGGAAAGACTCCAGCTACAAGTAATTAAGAGTTCTGCCCATTAAAACAAAAGAACATTGCTAGGCTAAAGCTTGCAGTACTATGCAGCCCATGTTTTGACCAGTTTACAACTGCCATTCAATAAGCCATTTTCTATGATGATTGGAATATTCAAAAAGAAGATAAGGCTAGCTTGTTGGTCTATGGGTTGATTTTTGGAAATATGTGAAAAGCCTGAACCTGTATAGATGGGCAGAATTAAGAGGGGTTGAAGGTAGTTCTTAAGATACTTTGTGGCAGAAAGGTGTATCCTTGCCATTCACATGCATGAATGCTGCAGTTGGGTCTCCTATTGTTGTACAACATTGCTGTATATACATTTGGATCTTATTCACACATTATGCCTTTTAGGTAAATACCTAAAAAAAGTCATATGTGAATGAGACAAACAGATATTATGAAATACGTACATCAGAGAGCCAGAATTGGCTGCAACTACTTGCAAAGTGTACTCTTGGTGTAAATCTGAGTGTATTGCTCTGTGATACATAGAAAAGCCCTTTGGCATGTGTGTACGTTGCAATTTTTCAGGAGTGAAGAAAAGGTGCAATATTTAGTAGTGAGCATAGAATTCAGCTTCTTGAGAATCTGAGCTTTCATTTTTTCTCAGGAGCAAGTGTTTCATCCTTATAGCTGTCAATATATTCTTTAAAGTATGTGGGCAATTCCTCTGGAAATTCTAGAAGTCAGAGAGGTGACTGGACAAGATTTCCAATGGGGATTGTTGGCTTCATAGCTAGCTAAACAATAATAAATATAAAACTGTAAACATGCTGTTATAGACCTAAGGTACTTTACCGCAAGCAATCATTTACTTTTATGATTTCTTTTTGTATTGTAGGTTTCTCAAAGAAGATGAATTTAGCTGAGATTTGTGATAATGCTAAAAAAGGAAGGGAATACGCGCTTCTTGGGAACTACGACTCTTCAATGGTTTACTACCAGGGTGTCATCCAGCAAATTCAAAGGCACTGTCAGTCAATCAGAGATCCAGCACTGAAGGGCAAGTGGCAACAGGTATGATGAAGTTTATTCCATTTATGTCCTGTTTTTACTTCACCAAAGAGCTCAAAGCATTGTTGGGCCCTAGTCCTCCTCCCTCTCACTCAGAGTTGTTGCTTATCCCAATGTGTTAAGGGATCCATGCGCCACTCTAGCTAGCCTACAGAGAATTCTGGGAATAGGCTTCCAATTTGATTCTGTAAAGTTGCTACCCTGCAGGTCAAAGGTGATGGTGAGAGATGATGCTGGGGAACTTGGGGGGAGGGTGTTGTTGCATTCATGTCCTGCTTGTGGGTCGCTGCTGTGTGAACAACAGATGCTGGATTAGATGGACCCTTGGTCTGATCCACCATAGCTCTTCTTATGTTGTTATGGAAGCTGTAGACCTAAACAACTGGAGGGCCACAAGTTGCCCCCACCCCTGTAATAAATGAACAAATGACACATTGCAACAGTAATACCTTTTAATGAAGCTAACGAGCATGTTATTTAACTAATAAAAGTAGCAGCTCTAGAATTGGTGAGAGTTGCAGCTTATTTATATATTTTAGCCACACATAATAAAACACCCGGTATAATTTGATAGACTGCAGATCCAGGCTAGCAGACATCTTCACATCTTTTCCAACACCATTTGGCCAATTTTCAGTGTGAGCTCAAAGAAGGATAATTACATTAAAATGTATTTCTATACTGTGATCAGTGTATATGGTACTTTGCATAAAGACAAATACAAGTCCTTGCCCCAAGGACCATACTGTCAAAATGTCAACAATGGAGAGACATTGTGGGAAAGAAGAGCGTAGAGAAGCAGGGTAACAAGAGAGGAATGTGACCAAATGAGGCTACCTATACTTAACCTTCAGTTCAGTTGGAAATGGGGATCTAGGGTTAAGGCAGGGGCAGGCAACCAGGATTGGGTGGGATGACCCCCACCCTGCCCTCTGCGAGCCTAATGATGTCAGGCAGTGGGTCACACCCTTTGATGTCATTTGGCCTCTGGTGGGCACATCAACAGGATGATCTTCCCAGCACATCTGCCAGGAACCATCTCCACTGTGTGCTGATCTTCTCCAAACAGAGAAGGTCTGTGTGAAGTGAAGCCTCTTTGCCAGCCTCATGTCTTCTCCCATGGGGAGAGGATGAAGAGCCTGTGAAGCTGCTCTCTCTCCCTCCCTCCCTCCCTCCCTCCCTCCCTCCCTCTACAAGAGCTGTTGCTTCCCTAATCCACTTGTTATCTTAGGGGCTGGGACTTGGGGAGGGAAGTGGGTAGGCTTGGGGAGGTTGTCCAAGCATCTGTGGGCTGGATGAGCAACCTCCACAGGCCTTCCCCTGGGTAAAGGCAAATGCTTAATCTGGAATTGTAAAATAATAATAATAACAATAATAATAATAATTTATAACCTGCCTCTCCCTTCGGATCGAGGCGGGGAACACAATGTAAAATACAAGAATCACAAACAGTTAAAAATTTTAAAAACAAGAGAAAATGCATCATTAAAACATCTGCTGGAATTAAATTCATGAAGACTGCTAATTTGTCTAATCTCCTCTGGCAGACCATTCCATAGTCTGGGAGCGATGGAAGAGAAGGTCCTCTGGGTAACACTCACCAGCCTAGCTCTGGCTGGCTTGAGTAAATTCTTCCCAGAGGACCTAAGTGTGTGGGGCGGATTGTACGGGAGAAGGCGATCCCGGAGGTAGCCTGGGCCCAAACCATGTAGGGCTTTAAAGGTAATAACCAACACTTTATACTTCGCCCGGAAACTGACTGGCAGCCAATGAAGTGATTTTAAAACTGGTGTGATGTGGTCACCCCTAGATGTACCGGTGACCAACCTGGCTGCCATATTTTGAACAAGTTGAAGTTTCCGGACTAGGCACAAAGGTAGCCCTATGTACAGTGCATTGCAGAAGTCAAGCCTCGAAGTTACCAGCGTGTGCACTACCGTCTTTAGGTCTTCCAACTCTAGGAAGGGGCGCAGCTGGCGTATCAGCCGAAGCTGATAGTAGGCACTCCTGGCCGTCGCATCAATCTGAGCTGTCATTTGGAGCGACGGATCCAGGAATACCCCCAAGCTGCGAACACAGTCTTTCAGGGGGGGTTTAACCCCATCCAGAACTGGTTGACACACCTCCAAACCCAGGTTGTGGCCTTTGACAGCGAGCACCTCCGTTTTGTCTGGATTCAGCTTCAGTTTGTTTTTCCTCATCCAGCCCATTACCGCCTCCAAGCATTCATTCAGAGGAGACACACTATCCTTAGCTGACGATGTTGTCGAAGGCATAGAGAAATATATTTGGGTGTCATCAGCGTATTGATAGCACCCCGCCCCATGCTTCCGGATGATCTCTCCCAGCGGTTTCATGTAAATGTTAAACAGCATTGAGGAAAGAATGGCACCTTGTGGTACACCACATAGCAACTCCTTTTTTGAAGAGCAGCTATCTCCAAGCATCACCATCTGGAACCTGCCCGAGAGATAGGATTGGAACCACTGAAGCACAGTGCCCCCGATTCCCAATTCCCTGAGGCGCTCCAGAAGGATACAATGGTATTGAAAGCCGCTGAGAGGTCCAGGAGTACCAGCAGGGACACACTCCCCCTGTCAATACTAACGCGTAGATCATCCACTAAGGCGACCAAAGCGGTCTCAACTCCGTATCCTGCCCTGAAGCCGGTTTGAAATGGGACTAGAAAATCAGTGTCATCCAAGACTGCCTGGAGTTGGAAGGCAACCGCCCTCTCGATCACCTTGCCCAAAAATGGAAGATTTGATACAGGCCTGTAGTTATTAAGGTCCAGGGGATCCAGGGAGGGCTTTTTTAGAAGCGGCCTTACCACTGCCTCTTTTAAACATGATGGAAAGCTCCCCTCCCTGAGAGATGCATTAATGATATGTTGTAAATGTGATCTAACTGCATCTCCTCCCTGGACAACCAGCCAAGAAGGACAGGGATCGAGAGGGCAAGTCGTCCTCCTCACATATCCAAGTACCTTGTCCACATCCTCGGTACTCACCAACTGAAACTGATCAAGTGTAATCCTACTCGCGGAGTCACTGGACACTCCACTGTCAGCCTCTGCTATAACAATGGCATCTAAGTCGGCTCTTATCCGAGAGATTTTATCTGAGAAATGATCGTTAAAGGCATCACAGCGAACTACTGAAGGCTCTAAAATCGGATTCAGGGGAGAAGGTGCCTGGGTTAGACCCCTCACCACCCTGAACAGTTCTGCTGGACGTGAATTCGCAGACGCAATGCGTGCAGAGAAGAAAGCAGCTGGGAGAGCCTGAGCCCATGTCGGGCCACTGTCATCTCCCAGCCAGGTCTCTGTGAAACATGCCAGGTCGGCCTCCTCTTCTTTGAGGAGGTCATAGATTATGTTTGGTTTGTTTTGTTTTTAACCACCTTAATTCCAGAATACTATTGCTGTGCTGAACACAAAGTGCTCATGTGAGCGTCAGAGTATTTTATTTGTCCGTGAGCTGGTGCCATATGCATATATAAGAGTAGTTAACAAATGGAAGTTGGATTATCTAATGGGAAATCATTTCCTTCATTTTCTTTGTTTTCTTCTTTTTGCAGTCCAGAGTCATGAGTGAATTGAATATTTTGGAAACTTAAATCTGAATTTTAAAGCAAAAGATATTTCTTGAGGAATGAATGCTCTAAATAGAATGAACTGACAAAAAAAACCACCTCTGCATCACAGAGGAGCACAACCAGTTGAGGGTACACAATCCAACTGACTGCTCACATTGGACAGATATGGAGAATGTAGATCAGTACTTTAACTGCCTAAGGGCCAAACTAGATTTAATGTGAGAGTTCCATGATGGGTGCTCCAAACCTGCGGGTTTGTGGATGGTGGAATTGGATTGAGTCTACAGCATGGGGTGAACGGAGTTCAACCGGTTGCTACCACATGGAATCTCTGAATCAAATCCCACACGCATGTGTACACATGACTGCATTTGAACAGTGATCCTGACTATATATGCAGCACCTCTTGCATGAGAGGTGTCCTGCTGGATCAAACTAAAATCTACCCAATTCAGCTTGCTTTGTGCAAGAATCTCAGGAACCAACAGGTAAATTCCAGTCTACCAGAAGTTGGCCAGTGGTTCATAGATGGACTCCAATCTACCGTCTTCTTACCCTGCATTAAACTATAGTGCTTTTGTGTCTTCCTTATCCTTATGATCTTATTTCTTTTTATCCGCTAGCTATGTAAAATATAGTAGAATGCTTTTAAGATAAAATAATCTGCTTATTTTCAAGGTTCGGCAAGAACTCTTGGAAGAATACGAGCAAGTAAAGAGCATTGTGAACACTTTAGAGAGTTTTAAAATAGACAAACCTACAGATATTCCTGTATCTTATCAAGATGAACATTTTAGAGATCCAACTGTTTGGCCACCTCCTGTTCCAGTTGAGCACAGGTAAATGGGTTTAAAATAGGATTGCAAGTTTAATTCGTAGATTAATCAACTAAAGCTTAAGAGAGAGCCTGTAGAACAATCCCTAAGAGATGAGCCATTTCTTCTTTCTTACCAGTCATGATTTGTTTAGACCTGTTTATGGCTGTGGCTTCAGTTTTACTTCTTCCTTGCACTCTGTGTGGGGCTACCTTTGAAGACGGTTCAGAAATTGCAACTTGTGAAAAATGTGATAGCCAGATTGATAGAGGGGACTAGAAGTTCTGAGCCTGTGACACCGATTCTGGCCCACTTGCACTGGCTGCCTATACATTTGTGAGCCCAATCCAAGTTACTGATATTTACCTATAGAGCAGTATTCGGGACCAGCATACCTGAGGGAAATTTGGAGAATGGCAATGAAGGAGAGGGCCTTTGGTGCCCTTCCCTATATATGGAATGCTTTCCAGTGAGTTCTGCCTAGTGCAAGCAGAGGAGGGCCAGGATCTCTTTTCGATCATCCCAGAGTGCAGGACATGGAATAATGGGCTCAAGTTACAGGAAGCCAGATTCTGGCTGGACATCAGGAAAAACTTCCTGATTGTTAGAGAAGTATATTAATAGAACTAATTACGTAGGGAGGAAGTGGGCTCTCCCACACTAGAGACATTGAAGATGCAGCTGGACAGCCATCTGTCAGGTATGCTTCAAGGTGGATTGCTGCAATGAGCAGGGGGCTGGACTTGATAGCCTTATAGGCTCTTTCCAACTCTACTATTCTATGATTCTGTGAAGCATTGTCATTTCTCAGTGCCGGGTTAAGACTTTCCTCTACTCCTAGGCATTTAACAGCATATGATGGGCTTCTTAATTTAGTTGTTTTATCCATATTAGCTGCTTTAAATTTTTGTATGTTTTAATCCTTGTTCTAAGACATGTTGGGTCCTTTTCTGAGAAAGGCGTTGAAGAAATTTAATTAATAATAATTTAAACACCATAACAAATAACACCGGTCTATGCAAACCATTAGTCAGAACCCAAACTATGGGTTGAATTTAAAAACGTGCAGGAAATTATGGTTTGGATCTGTTTGTCTGATTTCGTTTTTCATCTGCTCGCTGCCACTGTTTCTAGGATGCAACTGTCTGTGGAGGTGGAGGTATAGTTGTAACCATGGATTCTCAACTAAGACATTCTGCCAAATGATCCTTTGTTCCAATTGTGGTTTTCAGTTATACTTCAAACAGTAGCTTTTGTTTCTGGTTTGCTGGCTGTCTACAATACCTGGTTTGTTAATTCAGACATCACACCAAACCATAGCTAAGATTCCTTCATTATGGCTTGGTGTGATGTCTCAATTGAGCTGTTGTGATTGCAAAATCTCGCCGGCTCCTCACGCTGGTGTTTCAAAGGCTATGCTTTTGTCTAGCATCTGGCTCTGTTTCCATGCTTTTCTTGAACCTCTGTCTTGTAAACTTTATTAGCCTAGGGCAGTATACTTCCTTTGTGCTAGCACAGATATACTCTATCTAACTTATTACCTTGGGCAGTGTCCCATGCTATCTGTGTGCTGGTTAGCAGGACTACTGCTGGCCCAATGGAAGCTAGTGGTTCATGAAGCATCCTGAAAGAGCAGAAGCATCAGGTTAGTGGAGCTTACAGAAAGAAGCTGTGTTGGTTGCTTTCGAAAGTGCTAGTTCCTGTTGCACTACCAGTGACTCATGTAGGTGCCTCGGAACTAGTGGAGGTACAGCAGCAGTATAGGATACTGTTGCTAATATGGACTACCACAGACTTACACCAGATAAGCAAAGGCACCTGATATTTCTAGCTCCTGCAAATCTGCAGCCGTTTTCTTTTTTCTTTAAAAAAAAGCCTTTGCATGCTAATCAGAAATAAACTGATCATCATCTGCATAGAGGGACTGCAAGGTAGTGTAGTCTAACTTTCTGCCCCCAGCGTGGCTAGTCACTCATTGGCTCCTCGCAGATCAAGCTGTGCAGTCTGAATGTAAGTTTTTCCCACCGAATTGGGTATCGAAGCCAGATTGCAAAACTCTCTTAACTGCTTCCTGCATGCTTTCTTAACTTGACAGAGCCCCACCTCAGATAAAACGACCCAATCGAGAAGTGAAACCCCTGAGGAGAGAATCACCAGGGTTGCAGCGGGGACCTGTAGGCAGAGCTCAGCCAATTTCAAAAAATGAAAAACCTGCCAGCAGCCGAGAGAGGGAAGCTCGAGCAAAAGGAAAAGATGAAAAGGTAAAAAATCTGTGTCTTAACTACAGCACACACACTGAGCCATTCTTAAGCCTGTTGATTGCAAGGGACCTAGGGATTTAGGCCTAGGAGGCAGGTGGAACAGGGCAGTGCAATTGTTTTCTGCGAAAGAAAAGACATATTTCATTTTAGCATCCGCTGCTTTCAATTGATTTACTATGCTGCTTTTGATTTGATTTATATGGATTTTGGGTTAGGGGTTTTGTATGTTGCCATGAGAGACATTGGCTATAAAGCATCTTAGAAATAAATAATAAACACATCTTGATCTTAAATATTGCCATGGATGTATCTGTCTGTGTTGTGAGTAGGACATGAGGTATGTATATTTGGGGAGCTGTTGCATATATGATTCTTCCTATATTCCTGGGCAGGAAAAGAAAACATGTATGCTGTTAGGTGTAATGAATGTACAGGTGATGCCAGGAGTAACTTGAAAAAAACCAATGGCATTGTGTCCATGTGTGTGTTAAATGGTCCTATTATTCTTTGCCTCCTAAACCAAGATAATCTTGGGATACCGATGCCCAAAATAAAGTAGAAAAGACAAACAGAAGAAATGTGAACGTTAATTTTTCAGTTTTGCTATGTACTAGCATATGAGAACTGAATTTAAAATGTATCATCTTCCTGTATCTAGAGGGTATCTAGAGGGTACTCTCCAAAGAACAGGATAATAATTAAGTGTGGTGTGGATTAGGATCAGCATTGAGTTGACAATTAGTTCACCTGAGTTGACTCACTTATCTCCCACCCCCACTCCCCACTTCAGTCCTCCCGCTAGTATCGCATCAGCTGTTACTGCCGAAGATCTATCCTGCTGGCTGGACTAGAACAAGAGCCACTGCATTGACCACTTTTGCCTTGACAAAATAACCAATGATGGCCGAGGAAATAACAAATGGTGCCCTCCACACAACATGATAACCAATGGTGGTTCAAATAGCCAACTCAGCACAGCGTTGGTTATTTGCATTGGTTATTTTGGCCAAATAACCAACCATGGGTTAAAATACTCCTCCCCCCCCCCCCACAACATGATAACCATGGTGGGTTAAATAACCAACCTAGTCATAGACTGGATTCGGATGACACGATAATCAGTGGTTGGTTCAACAGTCAATTGTGGGTTCAGTAGTCAACCGTTGGTTATTGTGTCATATGTTGGGACTGTTTCACACCATGATTGGTTATTGGGTGAAATAACCAAAGCAAATAGCCAAAGCAAATAACCAATGCTGTGCTGAGTTGATTATTTGAACAACCATTGGTTATCGTGTCGTGTGTTGGGCATTGTTGACTATTTTGTCGCACAAAGTTGATTATTTTTGGCGACTACAGAGTCTCCTGGCAAGAATGACCAAAGCAGCGGCTGCCACTCTAGTCCAGCCAGCAGAACTTGCAGTGGCTAATACCAGCGGGAGGACTGGGGGAAGGGAAGAGAGGGCAGAGGATATGTCAGTCAGTCTTACCATTGATGAATAGTCAACTCCACGCTGGCCTTAGCCACACCACGGTTGATTATAATCACGTCATGTGGGGAGTACTCCCTTGATAGTCAACCGTGGAGTTGATTATTAACCCGCCATTTACTATTGTGTTGTCTAAGTGCAGCCATAATATTCTCTGTGATAGCTGTCTTTGTGGTAAGCTTATAGAAAAAGGAAATAATGCCTATTTGTCTGTCTTCCTGTTTTTATACCAAGGATAGCTGTGTTCTTAAGTGGTTATAGTTGCTATTAAAATGTTTTTTGAAAGATTTGATACTACAAGCAAACAGGGTTTATTAGAGGCTGGTGTAGAATACTCACTGAGTTATTAATATTATTTTCACTTGTATCTCACTGTCTCTTTGGAAAGCTCAAGGCAGATTACATAGGGGTTCCCAATAGTCATTTATGCAGATGACATACTTTCAGCGTTCTGGAAGCTCTCTTCTTGTATCACATTGGATTTTCTTCCCTTTTGCACATCTATCACCAGCAAACCAATTTTTTAGGGGGTTTGTACTGCCTCCGAAGGCATTTGCTAAAATCCAAAACTCCTCCTCTCTTAAACGCAACTATTGCCAAAATGATAGAGGTGTGTACATTTTATGCTAATGTTGTTGGCTGTATGGGACATCACAGATGAAGCATGATCTCCTCAACCCTTAATGGCCATGTACTGTTGAAACTGTTAAAATATTGATAGATGGTTCATTAAAGGATGGGCGCTTACCTGTCCTTTTTAAAACAAACACAAAAGAAGCCATAGATAGGTCTCAGTTCTTTCTCGTCCCTCCCTCTGTGGAAAACAGCTGCTGTATAATCCTTTTTTTACCTGCAGCACTATTGCCAATTCCAGAATCTCCTGGAAATGCTCTGTTTTCAAGAACCTTCCCCCCCTTTGAATTATATGCCCTCCCTGTTCCTATTGACAGAGTTCATGTTTGCTTTTAAAACAAAGCGCACTGAGCAGAGGGAATCCTGGAAATTGTAATTTGATCCCAATCTCAGAACTACAGATCTTCAGGTTTAAATAAAATATGTGTTTTACGTTGAACCGATGCAATTCCTCCCCTTTGATACGAACAAGTTAAAGTCCCTTGAATATGCATATACTCCATATCTCTCTTGAGCATTTTTGAGCCCATTGGTTTCACGTCTTAAGTTGTACTAGGTTGACAAAGGGAGTAAAACTCAGATAACTCATCAAAAAAAGAAAAAGTATCTGTAGATTGTTTTAACCTCCAACTAATTTGTATGCTGACTTTTTAAAAAGATTTGTTTCCAATGCGTTTATCTAGGGAAAGAAGATCCCCCAGGATGGTGCTGGTGATGGTGAAATTCAGAAATTTGATGGAGCAGGATATGACAAAGATCTGGTTGAGGCTCTTGAAAGAGACATCGTGTCAAGGAATCTAAGTATTCATTGGTACAGTGCTTAATTTGTAAAATGAGAGGAGTTCTTATGTGCCTTGGAGACATCTCTCATAATCTTTGACGTGTCAGCAGCGGTTATGGTTATTTAGTAGCAAGGACAGTTGTATGGAGAAAAACCAACAAAGAGGCTTGTGGCACCTTAAAGGCTTTTAAAAGCGTTTTGTGGACTAGAGTCCTAGTGTGCAAACAACAAGCACAGCTACCTTTCTGAAACTCATTTTGAGAATGCATTTTCTTCACTACTCAACAGCCACAGCCATTTCTTTATTTATTGCATTTATATACCACTTCACATTTGTTCTTAGGAGGTGCTTGAAACAAGACAGTGTTGGCCCCTGCCTGACCTCCATAGACAGGGAGTTCCATAAAAGGGGGCCACCATACTGAAGGCTCTTCTCTGGTGGACTCCAATTGAGTCATAGGTCCATGCAGAACCACCATTTCCCACATATCTAGGATTACGTTGAACACTCTGCACATGCTCATTGCATTCCTGCTAGAAACGTACAAAGACTGACTGACATTTTATAGATATGATCCCTGATATTCAGAATCAGTTCCAAGACTGAACCTTAGTGAATCCTGGCTCAAACTAAGCTGAGACTGGTATAGTCTTTAATAGCAAAAACTATGTAGTGAATTTTGTGTGGTCAGAGCATGTTGCCCTGTTAAAAAGATATCCCAGACAAGAGACGCATGTGCAGTTGAATTTCACATTTGCAAACTGATGATCCAACAAGACTCCTCTCTGTACCAGTACAGGAGATTGTAACACTGAAGCTATGAGAAGTTTAAAATTTATTGTTAAATGTTGTCCTGTAAGGTCACCAACTCAAATAACAGATTGAAGGCCAAGTCTTACATTGAAGCTGTCTTATGGAAGTGTCTCATTGGAGACTCGACAGTGTGGCAGTGGCTCCATATGGCATCCATGAGAGCGCCCCCCCTCCCATGTTACCATTAAGAGGAGAATATGCAGCACTGATGTGGAAGCTCTCATGCAGTGGCATGTTACAGCCACCGTGTGGAGCTACTGCAGCATGTAAGCCTTTCCTGCCATTTGAATGTGGTAACCATAATGTAAGAATCCTGGAAGCTGCATTGGTATCATGGAAGTTTGGGATATGGAAGAAGTTGGAGATATCTCAGATAAATGTTTCCAGAAATGACTTTAATTCTTAAGTTGTTTTTCCTGCTGAGGCAACTTTGAGGTCTGTGAAGACATTTTCTGCAGACCCCCATGGCCATTATGGTTTATCTAGGTTCAGTAGCAGATGGGACATGAAATCTACCCAAAAAGCCCTCAGCTAACATTAGCCAAGGTCTTGCATGATGCCATTTTACCCAGTCCTACAGCTTGCATTGTAGTGGGATCACACTAAGAAATGGAGTTGGGAGGTATAGGTTCTTTTAGGATCCCACCTCCTAAAATGTGATTAGTGATGGCCCTAGCGATTTGGGCACTCTGGATGTGTTCCAGCTTTTCATTCCATCCCTCTTGTCCCTGAAAACAACAGCATCTCCAACCTGCAGATCCACTGTCAGCTTCCCCAGTTTGCAGGGTCCAGGGCAGCGCACATTTATCGTTTCTTCTGCTTGGCCAAAATAGTCAACCAGGCTGGTAGGAGACCACAGGAAGTCTAAGGCGATCTTGGCCATCTGGGACAGTTGTTTCAAGTACTCTGTGAATGTATGTCATGATCTCATGTTGTCATTTAGACGATAGAGACTGTTGCTTGATCAGGTCTGCCTCGTTCACTATTGGACGTGTAGATAGCCTCCATAGACCAGATGGTAGCTACATGCACCAGCAGGATAGACTTGTCATTCCTGTTCTGTTGCATCAGGAGAGTTTATGGAGCCATCTGTGCAGACTGTTCTGATCACAAAGCAAGATTTTCACTTTTAAATAGTACCATGTGGAAAAGGTTCATTAGAGACACTCATTAATATGTGCAGCAATGCTCAAAAGCATTTTAAAGAGTTGTCCGAAAAATCACGTTTTCAGGAAACCATTTTTTTTTTAGTTAGCCAAAAGTCATTTCCCCCCATGTGTTTCACACAGAAGGTCATTTTTCAGGACAGTGGTTTATACTAGCATGCTGCATAAGGACAGGATGTCACTATATATTTTAAGTGACATGAAAGATGTTACTTTTATTCATTTATTTTTTTTAAAAAAGCATGATGCTTTGTATGCATTAATCTTCTAAATCTGAGCTGCTCTTGCACAGGGATGATATAGCCGATTTGGAAGAAGCCAAAAAATTATTAAGAGAAGCAGTTGTTCTTCCAATGTGGATGCCGGATTTTTTCAGGGGGATCAGGCGACCTTGGAAGGTGAGAAGTCTTTAGCTACTATTCGTGTGTGTGTGTGTGTGTGTAATTGTAGATATAAAGATGTACTTATGCACAAATACTGTCATGTGTATTTAGACATATCCTCCTGCAAGAGACCCTATACAAATGCAGGGAAGGATATTTAGATATTTGTATTGGTTTAAAAAGGAGTAATCTCATTATTGGGTAAATTGAGATTCCCTTGCTAAATTCTCTCTCCTTTTCAAGGTAATAGTACATGCTTAGGATGATCATCTGCTTCAACAGCCTTATGAAACCAACTGGATCCCAGAATTCTTTGGTGGTATACACTCAGCCTTGATAGCTACTCTCAATTTGCCTGATTAAGCTGAAGAATAACAGGTTGACTTTACCATCTATATGGTTGTTTTTCAGGTGCCATCTCCCATATCTTCAATGGCACACATCTTTGTGGTTTACAAAGGACCTGTGGGAGATGAAGCCAGAAAGGAAATGAAAGGTGGATCTCAATTTAAGATGAAGCCAGCAGATTGCAGCATTGATTTAAAACAATGTTAAGTCTGTGGACACATTGCCGTGTTACATTAGCAGTGTGGAAGCCACTGCAGTTTGGCTTCTCATACCACACCACACCACATAAGGACCCTAGGCTCACCTAGTAGGAGCCATCTTTATGGCTATTTCCTTGTCAATATCGCTGTAATTACTAGCTGGTAAGGTAGCAACAGAATAAGTTTCATATCATGGTAGCATTAGCTGCAGAGAAATTTGTGGTCAGTGCTATTTGTCTAGCTAGGTGTCAACTGAT
This sequence comes from Anniella stebbinsi, assembly GCA_029215795.1. NCBI lineage: Eukaryota > Metazoa > Chordata > Lepidosauria > Squamata > Anniellidae > Anniella > Anniella stebbinsi. The sequence goes on along the minus strand of JARDYH010000001.1, from coordinate 63,714,810 downwards.
GGAACTGTTCCAGGCAGTGCATGGCCTAGTAACCCTCATATGCCATCTCCCAAATGAGATGCCATTAGTTCACTGTGGATGAATTTGCAACCCTCTTTGCAAGTGAAAATTGCTCACATTTGTTTTTATCTTGGCAGTCTCAACTTTGGACACCGTTGAAATGTTGGGATATTTGAGGTTCTCTTGTTTTTATTTTAGATCAACTTTGGTCTCTGTCTCCTGCTGAAATGAAGGACACTGTTGAGCATATGAAAGTAGCCACCTCTGAGTTGAAATTGTACCCATCTTAGCTGGTGATAGTCAATTAGGAGAGGCTGGGCCATTTTATAATTAACATTCTTAATTACTCAGTCAGGAAAGGAAGATTGGCAGAAAACCATAAACATGTGATTGTCCTGCTCAAAAGACCTACCTTGTGTCGATTACAGGGGCACCTACTGTTCTGTCTCTTAACTTTCCATTCTTGGGGAAGGTTGTTGTGTAAGTGATAGTCTTTCAGCTCCAAGCATTTCTGTATACCATTGCCAGGGTTCCACCTATGACCTGAACCCCCCTGAGCAAGTCCTTAAGGATCTTTTGCCTTCTTAAGAGTCCCACCTTGCTTCCTTCCCCTTCCCCTTCTCAATAACGTAGGGCTTAGGCTGTAGATGTGGGGTGGGTGACACTCCAGACACTTTAGGTAGGCTTAACACAAGAGTTTACTAGTACATTAAAACCAAATTACAAGTAAAGGTATTTAGTCAATAGAGTTGAGTCATACAAAAGCATTACAAGAAAATAAAAGTTGCAAAAGTGCAAATTCTTTTACCCTAGCTTCACCTAGACTTTTTCAGGCTTCTTCATCCTGCTATTTCCTCATGCTCTGGTCTTTTCCTACTCTGTCCTGTCTCTGCTTCTGACTCTTTTATACCTCTTCACCCAAAATAGAAAGTACTGTTTCAGTCTTGAAGAAATGAAACTTGACTGGAGAAATGAAACTTAACCAGGGAATGATCTTAACTGGATAAATGAAACTACTCATCTCAGGGATCCCCCCCTCCCAACAGAAAAACCCAGGCCTCTAAGGCCTGACTTTATTACCTCCCTCTGTAGGGCTCAAACCTTTACAACCATCAACTTCCTAGACTCTTGCTGGTCCAGTTTTTAGCCTGGAGTATGGGATTGATAATATTGCTTGTGGCTTTGACCAACTGTTGCAGCCTAGAAATCAACGTGAAAATGGCACCCAGGAGACCCTGACAGACATTTCTTCTGCCTTCTGTGATGTTAATCATAAGATATTGGTGATGTAACAATAGACCCCGGCAACTTTTTGGAACTATAAAACCAAATGCAGACTGTCTAATAAACAGCTGCAGAGCTGAGGAGAATATGGAACGATGTGTTTTCCGTACTCTTTAATTCTCGTTGTGGTATGGGGGAGAGGGTTATATTTCATTATTGGAACAGCAGAAATATGCAGCTTTGGGTATCAGTCACTGAGAGTACTAACTTGGCTAACAACCAGTCAGCTCCATTCTTGTATGCTCAGGGCCTCTCCTGAGAACAATTCTCAAGATAGCTGTTTTTATTTCCATAGTAGGCACTTGATATGGAAGACAGCTCTCCTCCAGGTGAGCCCAGGCATGGCTAGATATATTTGTGTGGACATCAGAGAGTTGCCAGTTTTGCTCCCTTTGATGTGTTCTTTGAGCCAAGAAGGGCCAAACTCCAGTTGCGCTTCCCACTGTTTGGGTAGTGATAGTTACAACAGCAAGAAATTACCCTGCTGTGAATCTATCAAAATGCCTGCCTTTCTGCAGCGCGCTTGAGCGTTTGAGTGGAAAATTCCTAGAGTTGACAGAGCCAGGTGGAAAGGACAAGTTCTGTGTGAAGCATTTTAACTAGCCATTCATCATGGAACTGACATTTCTCAGAGAGAGAAGTAGCCAGGTGTTGCACAAATTCACTTTATGAAGCTGCTCAGCTCTGAAAAATAGACCGGTTCCAACTGTGTGGAATGAAATACAATGCAGATTACACCTGGATTCCTATATCAGCATAGCTTTTAAGGGCCAAGACAGATGAGATGCTGGCGTTCCAGGATCAGATCTCCAATGTTTTTATTTTAACTGTAAAGCAGTATATGAGGTGAGATTTAAGGACAAGGCGTTGACCTTTCCTGCCTGCTGCAGTTCAGTTTGCTGTTTCCCCCCAGCTGGATTTATATTAAAACTTTGGGAGATCAAATCATGGGTCTCCCATGTCGTGTCTGGTTCAGCCCCAAGTTTTTGGTTTGAGGACCAGGCTGAGGAAGAGGCATCTATGTGGTCTGAAAGGATTTTGTTTCCCTCTCCAGAATTTTGTCTAGCAGAGCACTGGTTTTGAGTCTTTGTACCTGTGGTTGGACACTAGGAACAGGTCTAGCACCATCTTGAAATAACCTTCAGCAAAGGGCAGTTTGATAGGGCCCCTGCATGGTGGTGATGTGGCTCAGCTGCACGGTGGTAGGGGTTGGGGCCGTGGCTGGACCCACATAGCTCATGTCAACCTGCTACTGCTGCCATCTGAATGATGCCTGCCCCACTCTGGCATTGAGATGCCGACAGTGGTGAGTACATGTGCCATTTGGGCTTGGAGTTCAGCTTGGCACCACCACAGGCAGGCAGAAAATCTACCCTCACATTTATAAGTGGTGGTGGGAAAGGTTCTACTGTGTCGGGGCGAGGTGGAGGGACATTGCTGGAGATTGCCCAGAGTTTCCCAAAGCCTGGAGCCAGGCCTGAACAGGAACAGATTGGGGATTCTGTTGGTGTCTCCCTACCTGACATAGCAGAAGTGATCTTGGATCTGGTGATGGGAACCCCCCCAAACTAGTTGTTTTGGGGGACCTCAACATCTCATGCAGTTCCAGACTTCATGGCCACATGACAACCATGGGCTGCCTCATTTTGTTATTGGTCCCACTTGGTGTTTACACCTGAGTAGAAAACTAGTGAACTAGTTGTGGGGAGTTTTCTTTAACACTGTTGTCATACTCAGATCATGTCCTGGTAAGGTTCAGATTTTATGTTGGCCTCTTCTCTCTTTAGGGTGATAGAGCTATTAAAATGGTTGAGCCTGGAGGCTGATGGGATCCGAGTGACACAGGTAAAAGCACGTTATTGTGCCTACTCCGTGTTGATAATGATGGTGAAGAAATACTGCTGCCACCATTGTATCCTTGGGATTTTGTCCAGCTAAGTTTTTCCAAGTGGCTCAGGGCCAACTCCAACTTGGCCTTCAAGGAAGTACTGGAGTTCTTCCTGTAAGCTGCAACTGATTCAGTAGACATTTTGAGGATAGGATTACTCACAACTGCTGTGACCTAGAGGTTACACTCTATAGCTTAGTCAGTGGATGTGTCCATTTTTGAGTGTAATTCAGAATGAGAGTGCTGACGTTGAAAGTTGCATATGGCTTAGGACCCAGACACCTGAAGGAATGCTGGATCCCATGCTTGAACATTGAGGTCATTGTAGGTGCTTCTCCACAAGCTCTGACCATCAGAAATGAATTGGGCAGTGACTAAAGAGAGAGAGCTTTCTCAGTTGTAGCATTTCTTCCCCAGAGAATGTGAGGAAATGCTTTGATGTTTTTTTTTTAAATTTGGGGACTTACTTTGTTTTCCTTTTGTAAGCATTGCTTAGGAGTGTTATATACATTTTAGAAACCTCTCTATTTAAATCTATATTTGTGGGTCAGAGCTCACTTCATCACTATGGCCAACTATTGAAGTCAAGCTCATTTATCTTCTGTGAGTTTTACCTTTGATTTTAGGAAAACTTCTGTAACTTAAGTACCATTTAAATACCAGCTGTGTAGAAAGAATATGAACACATCTGATTTCGTTACCCATAAGTGTATATTGGAGCCTGTGTTGGAAAAGTCCATCAATGGTTATAGAGGAAGTAAGAGTTAATGGAAGATCTAGACACCATGAGTCCATTATGCCCAAAGAATTGGGGGAGAAAAGCATTTTTGAATATTCGGTTGATTTGTTTTTATAAGTCTTCCCTGTGTCATTCTTTTTTCCCAAGGAACAGATAGTGTTTAATTTGCAATGTGGATAGCTTTTAACTGGTTCTTTTATTGTGAGGGTTCTTTATGAAAGATATTAATTGCATAAGGTCCCTTGTAATGTGCAATACTAATTGGATTACCCTGAACATAACAGTGTTTCTTCCGGAAGTTCTGGTTAGTATGTAATCCAATCTTATGTTTGCAGGGGGATGAAAGATATGCAGTAACAGCAGAATGCTTGATGAGAGAAAATGGTGACAAGCATATCCTTAAATTATTGCTGTGTTTTTAAGGAATGTAAAGCTCCGTAGCAAAACTCCAGTCTTTACCAGAGATGGCCAAACTCTGATTCATCATAAGTTATACATTGCTCTTGAATGGGTCCGAGTCCGTTGTTAGTAGTTCAACAGTGCAGTTGAGAAAAAAATAAATTGAAATGTATGTATGTGAATGAGGTTGTCCTTCCTCCTAACATTTTCCTAGCATCCCTGGCAGCTGTTGAGGCTGGGGCCAGGGTGGGCGGGAGAGAATAAACCAGCCACGGTGGCAGATGAAGGTGGAAGCAGTAGCTTGTGAGGCCAGAGTAGGAAACCTGGAGGATCATGGGGCAGGCTTAGGTAGGGCAAAGTTAAGGCTCCAGGCTGAAGTAGGGGAGAAAGAAGAAGTGAAGTTGGGTTAGGTTCTTAGAATAAGATAGGAGTCAGGTTCAGATGACACGTTAGTCAATGGTGGACTATTTAAGCAACCATTTTTTAATTGTCCTCTGTTGACTAATGTGTCGTCTGTCGGGGAAAAACCACGTACCGGTTTGTTATTTTCTAGAAATAACCAACGGAGATAACCAATGGTTTGCAAAGTTGATTATCAGCACAACTGTTGATTATTGTGTCGTGTGGTAGGCTCCATGGATTATTTCACATGCTTATAGAGTCACGAGGCAAGAGTGGCAGCGGGGCTCTATCGGCATGGGAAATAATCCTGTCCTGGGAAACGCTTGGGGAGCTGCCAATCATCCTGTTCCTTTGTGAGGCAGTGTGATTGGGGGCTTCCTACGTGCTTCCCAGGATGGGCACATGCTGTTCCTGCGTGGAGTGCCTCCGATCACAGGGTCCCACGTGTTCCCAGGGACGTGCACATCATCCGCCGATATCGCAGCGGGGGGTGCAGGGATCTGTCCTTTATCTGTGACAAGCAGGAGAGTTGCTTCGCCACACAAGAAGGGCACGGGACGTGCAAGCATCACTCCTGCCGCTTTGCGCAAGCATCTCTCCTGTTTGTCACAGATGCAGGACAGATCTTTGCACCGGCGTGGTGCCCCTCCTTCCCCGCCAGGGCCATCGCAACAGGGAAGGGGCCATTGCTATAGCCACCCCTTCCCTGTTTCTATGGCGCTGACAGAGAAGAACACATTGGTGCTGAGCGATGTCATGCCCTGTCAGGATCAGTTGGCTTGACGACGACACATCGTTCACTGGTGGATGGATCTCGTCCCCTGACACGCAAAGAGACTGTTCCGCAGCTTGTTGCTTCTGCAGTGGGCGCCTGTGCCGGAACACGCACCGCACCCACCGCAGAAGCAACAAGCTGCAGAAAGGTCTCCTTGCATGTCAGGGGATGAGAACTGTCCGCCGATGATGGATGCATCGTTGCCCACATCACCTTTCCCTCCGTGGCCGCTGCAGCGAGCACTGACGGGTGTATTGCCTCCCCTGACAGGGGAGACGATGAGCCTGCCAGAACAATGGCGGAGGCATCAGTGCGCCGTCTTCTTTCTCCTGCGATGATCGCGGCATGTCTCGGGGCGCTCCATCTCTCCCCCCCTCTCCTCCCCACAGAATGGTGGCGCTTCGATAAGGTAAGCGGGAACTAGTGCTGCCATTCGGAGGGGCGGGCGCGGGGGGAGATGGATAATCAGCAGAGTGTAAATACTCCACGCATGACTTCTTCTGTGGCGCCCAAGTGCAGCATGCAAATAGTCATCTGTGGAGTGGACTATTCACACTCCGTCGACTAAAGTGTCGTTTGAACACGGCCCTAATCTGGTACTCTAGGGTTCCCCAGAAGGCCACGCCCCTTTTCCGTGGCCCCACTTATTTCCTTTCGTCCACCAAACCTTTGGTGATTTCCCAGCTTGTGTATGGTTCCCCTTCCCATTTTAAAATGTCCCTCCTGAGTAAGAGCTTTGAGCTAAAATACATCTGTATTTTTGATGTTTTGGGCCTGCCCCTTTTGTCTTTGGCCACAACCATCATTGAAATGCGTCCCCTGAGAGTTTCTCAAATATGGAATTTAGCTTTCATCCTGAAAAAGATTCTGCTCCCCTGGAGAAGGAAGATGCGGTGGCAGTTGAGGAGATCATTGTTGAATAGTTTGTGGAAATACTTTTTTTCTTTTAAAAAAGAAGCATTTAGGCTTTGTCCATTCTTTGTCCATACCTTCAGAAGGTGAACAAGCTGTAATACTTCTCTCCTAAATAGATTCATCCTTGACATCTCAGATTGGTTTCACTTGATGTTTTTATTATTGAGCCATATATATTGCAAGCAGCTCCGTCTCTGAAGAAAGAGCTCTATGAAATTCAGAATCTTACTATCCTCCCAAAACAGATGATCATTCCTACCGCCCCAGAGTCTATCACTTGAAACATTTTGGATTCTCTTTTATACTTTGTTACACATCAGAAATATTCCTTTGTACTTTCATTACATACTAAAATGTGATTTGCATGGTCATTAGGTGTGTAGGAGCTGCAGGAAAAGTAACTGAATATATTGCATGGATGGTCGTTTCCATGAATAGGATCATAGAATCATAGAATAGTAGAGTTGAAAGGGGCCTATAAGGCCATTGAGTCCAACCCCCTGCTCAGTGCAGGAATCCACATAAAGTATACATAACAGATGGCTGTCCAGCTGCATTTTGAATGCCTCGAGTGTGGGAGAGCCCACAACCTCCTAGGTAATTGGTTCCATTGTCATACTGCTCTAACTGTCAGGATGTTTTTCCTGATGTTCCGCCGGAATCTGGTTTCCTGTAGATTGAGCCAATTGTTCTGTGTCCTGCAGTCTGGGATGATCAAGAAGAGATTTATTTATTTATTTATTTATTTACTGTATTTTTATACCGCCCAATAGCCGAAGCTCTCTGGGCGGTTTACAAAAATTAGCTCTCCTCTGTGTGACAAGCTTTCAAGTACTTGAAGAGTGCTACAATGTCTCCCCCTCAGTCTTCTCAAGGTTAAACATGCCCAGTTCTTTCAGCCTCTCCTCATAGGGCTTTTCCCCCCTAGGCCCCTGATTCACTGTTTTCCCCAGCATTTGCCCGTAGTTAAATTCTGCGCATAGTGGTGAGTACACTATTTAAATAAGTTTTTCCTTATTTAAATATAAGGAAAAGCTTCCTGATGGTAAGATCTATACAGCAGTGGAACAGTCTTTCTACGGAGGTTGTGGGTTCTCCATCTCTAGAAGTTTTTAAGAAGAGGCTGGATAGCCACCTCTCATGGATTGTTTAATTGGTTTTCCTGCACATTACAGAGGGTTGGACTAGATGATCTTTGTGGTCCCTTCCAACTCCACAGTTCTATGATTCTATGCAGTGAGCTACTGGTTGAAGTCCAGGAGTGAAAACGTGCCAGTATATCAGTCAGCTAATTGACACCACATGGTTATTTGAGAAGGCTTTTGATTTCTGAAGCAGGAAGGGCCTTTGCATTGTGGAAGGGTCGGCTAAATCTGATCATGGCACAGAATCATCTATTACAATGCAAGAAGTTTCTTCATAAAGTGGCAAGTTTAACTCCTGGTGGTAGTGGTGGAATGCAAAAACTGCTTTGCTGATATTCAGACTGTTTCTACAAGAATAAGTATAGAAGTGCTGAACTAGAAATAGTAGTCACCGTCTTCATTTTACTTTACCTTTCAGATGTCTAGAATCAGTTTGCTTTGTCTTAGTGAAATCAATGAAGGTTGTTATGAAACAAAAACCGTATAGACTCTTACACATATAGTACAATTGGCCTAGGCTATGCTTAGACCAGTTCGTTTGATTTCATTACAGCGTGCTGTTACACGCTTGCACCAGGCCTGTTTTGTGTTTATTCTGTTGTCTGCATTTAATTTCAGGGAGTGCTGATGGTTGGCCCTCCTGGGACAGGTAAAACCATGCTAGCAAAGGCTGTTGCTACAGAATGTGGAACAACCTTCTTCAACGTATCTTCCTCCACTCTGACATCGAAGTACCGAGGCGAGTCTGAAAAGTTAGTCCGCTTGTTGTTTGAAATGGTACGTATTGTGGGTGTTCAACTATCCCGTCTTATTATGCAGCAGACATCTGAGCCCTTTTAGCGCATTGTCTGAAGACCAACTTATTAAATAAAACAGCCCCAATGAAAAGTGTAAATAGTTCTAGAGCTATTACGATTGGCTTTTCTGTTTCAATTGCTGGGTTGAGGGATCCCTGCAGCAATTGTCGGGAGTGGTGTCATCAGGGCAGGATGCTGGGGCAAGACATCCAGGGGCCTCACTCAGCAGAATGAATGGGTGGGCTCCCAAAAGCAGCAAGGCTGGCTTCCCACATTTTGAAATAAGTGAAGTAATGCACACTACCATCTAAGGAGCGCCACTGGACCATTACATCCAAAGTCTAAAATCACCTAACTGCACCGCTGATAGCCAACTATATAACAGCATCATTCTCTGCAGTGCCTGTAATAATCACAGATTTTATAACCAATGGTATCTGTGTTCAAAATGACTAGTTTGGGGCATGACCACTTAATCGTTTTGGGAATTTAAGATGTGGCTTTCTTGGATGTTCTTCTATCTCTCGCTGCTTTCTTGAAAGTTTTGCTTTCAGCAGCTGAGCCAATGGCTAGGGAGCACTCATTTCTGAGTGCTCTGAGTCAATAGCTATGAAGGTTTCAAAAAGTGCTTGCCTGTGTTTACCTCAGCTGCCCCTTTTTTGTTGATACTGATCTGATTGTGTGGATAAATGGACAAAACACTGCTTTTCTGTATATGTATGTCCTTTGTGCTTTAATTTGATATATCATTTGTATTTCTGCAATCACAGTAAGTTCCCCAAAGTATTATCCCAAACTGGCTTAGATTTAGCAATAGATAATACAGATGGTGCTTCTAAGGGAGTTAGCATACGGTCAGTTTGACTGCAGGCCACTATCTTTGTCAAAGATGGCTGTAACATGGGATTGTGCATACGGTGGAATCTCTTGAATGCTTCTGTTTGTGCAAATTGCTGTTGTCTTTGTTTCAAGGCCAGATTTTATGCACCTACAACCATTTTTATTGACGAGATAGACTCTATCTGTAGCCGCAGAGGCACTTCCGACGAACATGAGGCAAGCCGGCGAGTCAAGTCTGAGCTGCTTGTTCAGATGGATGGTAATTGGCATTGGAACGTCTCTTTCCAATTTGTAAATTGTTTGTAGACTAGTTCAGAGGATGAGTGCAGACAATTGAAAAACAGCATCTTTGAGAAGATGTCCCCAAATGTTAATGGTTTGAACTATCCAACTTTCTGTTGACATATGTTTTTTAATGTGTTCTGGGCATACCCAGATGCAGCCACCTTACTGAAGCTAAAGGTGGGTCAGGTCAATGCCTGTCTGGGAGCCTGCGTGGGTGTCTTATATACTGTGTGTTGAATTCTGTTGTGGAAGAAAGGTATGCTCTAAATGTAGTAGAATAATAATAAAAAAATGAAGAGCCTGAAATGTTATGCTCATTTTTCATTTAAAAGACTAGTTAAAATGTATTTTCCCAATTAAGTGCCAAACAAGACTTGCTTGCTTACTTACTTACTTTATTTATTTAAAAGATGCATATAACCCCTTTGATGCTTCCAGAGCAGTTTACAAAAATATAAGCATCAGAATCAATTGTAATAGATTACAGTGGAAATGATGTGGGTAAATCCATGATCTGGATCTCCTAAGAAGTTCTTTTCTTTGTTTGTTTTTTTAACTAACAGCCCTGTGTGGCTGCGTTGGAGATCAGGGAAGAGATATGAAGGGATGGGTAGGCCGTTAACCCTTTTCTTCCTGTGTGCCTTTGCTGAAAGAGGTTCAACGCCCCTGCTTTTTAACAAGAAAAACCACAAATAAGACATAGGAAGCTAGGTGTGGCTGTATCAGTCTATTTCTGGTCCCTGTTGCTTTCACTTGTGCTCATTCAAAAATATGTTCCATTTCTACATGAATCTGCAATTTTTTAAAACTATGCATGAAAAATTGTATTTAAATACATGTTTTGAACATATTTTCACACACAATATGTATTTCTAAACATACTTTTTTCCTAAAATATGCCCTATAAAATGCATTTTGGTTTGTCATCTGAGCTGAGAACTGTATTACAAGAATCAGATGAGTATGAAATCCAATAGATAACCACGTTCTGGTCCACACATTAGTCCTGGAGGTCAGTTTGATCTTTGTGAATTCTACTGCAAATTCCTTGTGCATCCCTATTAGAAACTAGAGAAAAGCCACAGGGTTCTTATTTGTGCCTTGAATTCCCACACATGCAGTTGGTTCTGAGAAAGGCTCCAGAGCTTTGATAGTAGAAAAGACTCTAGAGCACCCTCTTCTCTTCTCTTCCCCTGCCAACTTGGCAGTTCTCTTACTGTGCATGCTTCAGAGGATGTGTGCATGTGTGAATTCCTTCCTCTGTTGTTCTCCCCTGGTCAGCCTAGAACGTGGCATTCCTTGTTCTGAGACATGCCTGAGGAACACCACTGGCTTCTCTGTGTAAAGTAAATACTCCATGACTTCCTAGATAATTTGCACTAGGTAGTGTCCCCACTCTTCCCTGCTTCTTCCCCACAGTCTGCTGCTTTGGGAAACTAAGATTCTTCTTCTCTGTGACTCACACAATGGGTTATGCAGATGCGCAGAACAGTCATTTGGAACATTCTAGAGCTAAACAAAGTGTGGTTCCCACCTGCCTCTCAGTTCCTTTTTGTCCACTGCAGCAATTAGCACCATTAAGAATGTCCTCTCACTCTTGGCCCTGTATAATATAAATCTCTATGCTGAACTCCCTTTCTCTTACTTCCCTATTTTTTCTGAGTTTTCTTTCTTTTTCTTCATTGCCCTTTTGGGGTGCATGACATTCAAGTCCTCCTTCAAAAATTGTAGCGCTGTGGCAAGAGGATACTGTTGACCGATGGGCATTCCAGTTTTCCTCTTAGTAATGGCTCACAGGGTGGACTCCTGTACCCACTGCCAGGACTTTCCGAAGTAGGCCAGGAGACACAGAATGTCACGCCGCCTTGCTCTAATGTGGGAACAATCCCTCAAGGTAGCAGATACGGCAGCACTGAACCAGCCTCTGCCTGCTGCTTCGGCTTCTATTTGCAAGAAACCGGCTCTGACTCTTTCTCAGCTTCTTTCAGTGCACAACATAATGGAAAGCTCTTCAGGGCAACTGGCCCTGATATCAAGAGTGCCAGCCCTTGTAGTACCAACATCTTCAGCTATCCCCATGGATCAACAGGTCAGGACTGGCCCTTCGGTACTGACAAATGAGACCAAATAGGTCAAGCAGACTTCCTGATTCTTAGAGTAGCACAACAATGGAACCAATGACCTAGGGAGGTTGTGGGCTCTCCCATACTAGAGACATTCAAGAGGCAGCTGGACAACCATCTGTCAGGGATGCTTTAAGGTGGATTCCTGCATTGAGCAGAGGGTTGGACTCTTCCAACTCTACTTTTCTATGATTCTAGTCCCAAAACAAATGTGCTGCTAATCCCAGGGCTCCGGAACTGAAGATGAAAACGAAGAAGATTGTCCATAGGATTAAGTCCAACATTGAACCTGAGCTTACCCTGGCTCCAAATCAACACCCTCAGCGCAGATGGTGCCTCAAACTCTCATGTGATTGCTGGCGCCAAGTCTAAAGAAACTACAATTCCCACAAGACCATAACTCCCTGGACGATATCCAGTGCCTGGTTTCAGTGTCAGAAGGATAATCCCAGGAACGCTTCTCGACAGAATTGTACTATCACTTACTCTGAGACTGTTCTCTGAGGAAGTATAGATCCCCTCAGTACCAACAGAGCTCACTGGTGATATATCATTGGAGAGCCATAGATGCCCTCCCATCTAGAGGGCTCATTATTATGAGGATTGCTCACTGCCAAGATGACAGAGGAGGTGGATGGAGCTCCCGCCTAAAACTCTTTTGCTCTAGAATGTTCCAAATGACTGTTCTGTGCAGACACATAAGCCATATGTGTTAGTTCACAGATGACCACCTGAAGAACCACAGTTACCAGAAAGCAACCTGTCCTTTTATTTTATTTTTTATATTTATTATTACGTTTACATCCCACTTTTTTCCTCTTGCAAGGAACCCAAGGCAGCTGACATGGTCCTCCTTCTCTCCATTTTATTCATACAACAAGTCTATGAGCTAGGTTAGGCTGAGAGTCAGTGGCTGACCCAAAAGTCACCCAGTGAGCTTTATGGCCAAGTAGAGACTAGAATCCAGATCTCCCCATTTAACCCTCTAACCACCATACCACATTACTTTCCTTTTTGCTCATGAGAGGCAGGAGAGGAGGGTATATCTTTTAAATCCCATGTAAAATATACAATTAAAAGTGAACAAAGCAGATGAACCCACCTGTACAACTGTACCCTCTGTCCATATAGGAGTAGGTGGAGCTCTAGAGAATGACGACCCTTCGCGAATGGTGATGGTGCTGGCTGCTACAAATTTTCCCTGGGACATTGACGAGGCTTTGAGGAGGAGGCTGGAGAAAAGGATTTATATACCACTGCCAACAGGTGGGAGCGCTATAACCATTTCCATGTAAATGCTCCTTCCTTGGCCTCGTTATTTGAAGCGTCCCTAGGGGACCATTAAAGAATCCGTTGACATACCGGTTACATTTTCAAGGGGTAATAATTTGCCTATTCTCTTCTTTTTTTTTAATGCTTGAAATTTTAGAATAAAAATGCTGTAGTCTCTCATTGCAACCCAGCGAGGGGGATTGTGGGTTTTGAATGCGAGTTCATTTAATGAGCTTGGAATTTATTTTGAATGTTTAACAGGCAATCCTTGAATGAGCATCCGAAGGCAGCCTTTAGACGTCTTTAAAGAAATATTGCCTGCTCTTGTCGATGAATGCAGAAAAGCGGATCCATGAATGTTCACTTCCAGGCGTTTCCATGTTGTAAATCAACACTTGCCTGACCTTTATGGCTAGATTTCCAGCCCTTCAGATAGTAGCTTGATGATTGTTCCCCTGCCTGAGGATGCGTCCTCATAGATTGCCTTTCCTGGCTGTCAGTCAGATATGCCATGAATTTCAAGGTTCTTTTATCATTTTAGGTTTGTCTAGCAGCGTAGTCTCTTGATACAGTGGGGTGCCTCCTTCCTTTCACGAGTCCTTAAGATAACAGACTACAACTGCATTGTGACAGCAGTTGTGAGTGAGCTTGGTGGAGGGCAGGACCCTCATCACCCTATTGCTTGACCCCTGCAGCTTGCAAATTTGTCTCAGGGTCACAGTGACACATTTCTGCACCGCATGTGGCTGCTGGTGATAATGGCCATCCCAGTTTCAAGTTCTTTCCTTCTCCCCCATTATGTTTAGGATCACTTACCACAGAATGACATTGATGTGAGTTTCGCCACTTCCACGCCATTGGTTGCCTCATTCCTGAAAAGGAATCCCAAGTGATGCCATCAGGATACATGATAAGCGATCCTAAATGTGAAGGGGCCGGGACGGGGGCGGTTTAAGCACCGAGATTTCGTTTTGAATGGCAACTCCATATTATGTGTAATGTGTCATTTCAACTTCTGATGGGAGGCCTGGCTTTATGGCTGATCAGGCTGTTTTTCTTTACATGGGATTTAAATTGCCTTGAAACCTCTGTCATGCTATTTATTTGAACTTTGGCTTATTGATAATGCAGAAGAGAAAGTGGAAGACAAGGATCTGTAATGTGGCTGATATAGGTTTGTGCTTAGAATCAAGAAGTGCTATGTGTAAGCAGTATCTCAGATTTGAGATTTAAGATGCAGTTCTATGGATTGAGCCCTTATCAAGTATCCAGTGTTCTGCTGGGCTGCTCTCACCAAAGTGGGAGGAGAGATGGAAGCAATTTTTGCCTCTGTCCTCCTTTGGATTCCCTCTACCCCCCCCCCCCCCCCGATGGGCCTCTGAGCCTGTCTAGTGGAGAGGGGACTCCAAAGAATCCTGTGGTCTGTGTGATGCTCTCCAGGGACCATAGGATTGCTCTCACCATCAGCCTTGGTTCTTAGTCTGTCTGTGCAATGCAGAATGTACATCTTGCTAACTTGTGTGTGTGTCTCTCTCTCCCCTCCCCCCCTCCCCCCATTTCACAAGCAGTGCTGGAAAGAACACAATGCATACATGTTTGTACCGTCGCTGCTTTGGACAGTTTCCAAAGCCATCCATAGTAGGACTGGGTCATGTACACAGAATCCTCAAAATGTTTGAAGTGACTAGTCTGTGTTTCTTGAGACGAATATTTCATAACTGCCAACGCAGCACAGAACATAAACTATGACATATGCATGGAATGCTGCTATACCAGTACTGTAGAACTTGCCAAAGGCACTCTATGATAAACAGAGAAAGCTCATATGCTTTCTGTTGTCACTGTTTATACTGTACCATCAGGCTTTGCTTGCAATCAAACATAGACAATGGGGAACAATACAAGGAGGGAGACAAGAATGTGGACAAATACCATTGCATGTAGTTAAAGCCTGATTGCATCCGAGTATCAAGATAACAAAAAAGGTAAGTCAGAGGCCACACAGAATAGGCAGGTTTTGAGGAATTGTTGTCATTTGATACAATGCTTGCCTAAAGTGTCTTAGAGTTTGGGCAGAAGGTGGGGATCAGGTCTCTCTCTCTCTCCCGCCTGACATACACATTTCCTTGAAAATGATATGATTGGATCCAAACCATAGATTTAATTTTTCCTTAAAACACACATGGTTTTCTCCAGCACTTAATATAGTACTGGTGACTTAGAATTCAAGAGCTGTCATAGGCAAAATTGCTTGCAGGCATTTTTGTTCAGTAATTTTGTCTACTACCCCCCCCCCCCGAACTTCAAAGTTAAATGTTCTATAGAATACTTACATGTTTGCAAGCCTGCTCTAATCAAATGACTTTATTTTTGCAGCAAAAGGCAGAGCAGAGCTGCTTAAGATTAATCTTCGGGAAGTAGAACTGGATCCTGACATCAGCCTGGAAGAAATTGCTGAGAAGATAGAAGGCTACTCTGGTGCTGATATCACTAATGTTTGCAGGTATCCTATTTCCTATATTTGCAAGGCATGGAAAAGTGGAATTATTAGTCAAACTGTCCTTTCTGAATGCCTACGCAAGAACATTGTTGAGCTCTGAATCTTCTTTCTTATGCTTTTTGAACTTTTCTTTTTCAAGAAATTCTGTCCATGTCAAACTGACTGCCAAGGAACCAACAAGAGTCTTGGAGCTGTTTTAGGGCATACCCCTTTCATACAGGACGTTGATCAAACCTCTTGGGCTTTACATTTGCTCCTTGTGAATTGGCAGTGGGCACTAAAGCATATTCAGTATTTTTCTCTGGTAGTATATTTCAGGGGATGTTTGGTTGTGGCATACATGTTACCTGTTAGAGAATTTTTCTGCCATAATTGATGGGTGTGTGTGTGTGGGGGGGGTGGCTTAGTTGAAGAGCTCCTGTTTTGCATGCAGAAGTTGCTAAACTGAATCCCGGCTTCTCCAGGTACGGCTGGGAAAGAATCTTGCCCGAAATCCTGGGGAGCTGCTGCCAGTCAGTGTCAACAATACTGGGCTAGATGGACCAATGGTCTGATTCAGTATAAAGCATTCCTAGGTTCCTATCTTATTTTGGAGGGATGCCTGATGCATTTTTGAGGAGTTGCAGGATTCAACAGAACACCATTTGAAATGCCTCCCTTAGATGATCCCAGTAGAAATTAAAACTTGATAAACTTTAATCTTTCATGGTTTCTAGGTAATTATTTAATAAGTAATTACATTTACAGAGGCTGTCTTTTAAATAACAGATGAACAGCATTTTAACCATCTACTTTACTGTTAAATATTCTGAAGACTGGAAATCAGGGGGTGGCAAAATTAACAAAAAAAGACTGGGTTCAGACAACAACACAGTAACCTATAGTGGTTTGAATAGTTGATGGTTGGTTATTTAATCCACCATAGGTTATCGTGTTGTGCAGTGGGAGTTTTAAAACCTACAGTTGCTTATTTGGCCAAAATAACCCACACAAAGAGACAGTGCTGTGCAGAGTTGGCTATTTGAAGCACCATTGATTATCGTGTTGTGTGGAAGGCATTGTTGGTTATTTCGTCAGCCACTGAGTCATATGGCAAGAGCGGTCAAAGCGGTGGCTGCTCTAGCTCAGCCAGGAGGATAGTTTTTCGACAGCAATTGCAGATGGGATACTAGCGAGAGGACTTGAGGGGTTGAGAGGGGGTGGTGGATTATTTATTACATTTATTACATTATTTATTACATTTATAGACCGTCTGATAGTCAAAGCTTTCTGGGTGGTTTACAAAAAATTAAAGATTGAACATTAAAAAGTCAATATACAAAATTTAAAACCATAAAACATGAAACAGCTAATATTTAAAACATTTTAAACTTTAAGCCTGGCCAAAAATTCAGTTAAAAAACCTCAATTTAAGCTGTTAAAATGGATGAGTGAGTCAACTTGTCATGGACCAATAGACAACTTAATGCTGATCCTAATCCCCACGCCACAGTTGATTATTACCACCTAAGTAAACAACTGTCGAGTTGACTATTACCCTACCGTTGACTATTGTGTCGTTCCAATTAAAGCTGAAATTGTTTGGGCTTGGTACTGTGAGCTTGTTTCTATGCTATGAATTACAGAATGAGTTTCTCAAAGTCTTTGGAATTTCCAAGATGGACGACTTTGCGGATAAAATGCATTGGAGGAGTGGCTTGTTTGTTTCAATGGGGATAAATGGGCAAAAAGAGCAGAACCAACAAACAATATACAGCAAGGATCAACACAGCTGTCCGTCCTCTGCCTCAAAAGTCTTGTGAAAACGTAAAAGAAGTTAGGCATGTTTCCCCAGGGAGAGCCCTTTAATGCCTGCGTGCCACTAATGAAGAGGCTGTAGGTACCCACTGTACTTCTGACAGTGTAAGTACACAGAACGTGATCTTTGAGGTCACGGTTTAGCCCAGATATGTTTGAAGAGCAGGCCAGGAGGTTGCTAAGCAACCACCACATCTCCAATGCTGGCAAGGCTGCCTGGCTGAATTGCAGCTCTGGCCATGGCAACGGCCTCGCTCTCTGGGGAAGGGAAGTGCCCATTGGCAAGTGGGAGCTGGTGCGGCTATAGATACAGCCACCGTCCAGGACGATGCCACAGTCCTAAGGCAATATGAAGGAGAGAGAATCTGCCATACTAGCCTGATGGGCAGATGTGAGGCTTAAGTTGTTTTGTTCTGGTTAATGGGTTTAGCAGGGATTCTCCTCCACTCTGCAACCTCTTTGACCCGTTGTATGCCGTGCCTTCAATGGCTAAAACAGCTGCAGGAGACGATACTGTACTTGGGGGAAGTGCAGAAGCCTGCTTCTTCACGCTGCATCCCGTCATGTATATTGAAATAGCTTTTCAAACCTGAGCGTTGCCTTTTTGTCCAGCATAGAGGAAGATGGGCCCAGAGGCTGAAGAGACTGTAGCAGTTCAGCAGCATTTCAGTTCATGAGCAGAACAATGGTCTCATCTCCATACATCACTGTAATTTAATTATCTCTGCACATTTATCAGGTGCCTTAGTCGATTTCAGTTGCCCTTTAGATTATGTTAATATTGGGGATATTAGAGATATGGAAACTAGCTTTGCTGAGAGGTACAATGGGAAAGATAAAAGTAAAATGTTGTATGCCTAACTGCTAGAAATCTGCAACATACAGAGGTAATCAAAATTGAAATAGTTCCTAGCACACAGTGTTACTAATCCAGGATGCGAGAGGCTTTTGTTAGATCTGCAAACCAACCTAATTTGTACAACCTAGACTAATAAGCAGTTTGAAATACAGTTATCCTTTGTAGAGTGTGGATTTTGCGATTCAGGACTTGGCTCAAAGATGCATACAAAATGCATACAGGTCGGGGGGGGGATGCATATATTAAGATGGGATGGAATGGATTAAGCACAGGAGGAATTGACACAGACCTTAAATAGACTGATTCGTCCATGCGTATTAGTAATTTTTGTGCATTTTCCTTCATTTTTAGGGATGCCTCTTTGATGGCGATGAGGCGGCGCATTAATGGCTTATCGCCAGAAGAGATCCGTGCACTATCTAAAGAAGAGCTGCAGATGCCTGTTACCAAGGGAGACTTTGACCTGGCCCTGAAGAAGATCTCCAAGTCTGTTTCAGCTGCAGACCTGGAGAAATATGAGAAGTGGATGTCCGAATTTGGATCTGCTTAACCTCAGAGACATCTCTTCACAAGGGATTTTAGCTTTTCAGTTACAAAATGTGTGACAAGGACTTAGAAATCTTTTAAGGCTTGAATTTTTTTTGCTATGGACAAGACCCCTTTTAAACTTTTTTTTTGCACTTTAAAGGGAACAAAATAAAATGTTACGCTATGAGATCATGATATTTCATGGATGAATACTAAAAACTACATAGCTAGGGAAACCCCATGCAGTTTTGGTTGTCTGCACTTTAACAGTGAATGCTAGTCCTAGTCTTTCATGGCTTTTATCTGCCAATCATATATGGGATTGTGCAGGGAAAAGGCAACAAAATTGATTGTGTTATACCCTAGGTCTTAGGCCATATCATATGTCTAGTTAGATCCCAACCTCCTTGAATGTAAGACTGACGTTTTCATTCTTTGCTTCTGCCTCTCTCCCTCTTCTAGAGAGCTCATCAGTATGATCCAGGATGAAAATGTTGAGGATCGCTTTACACTGCAGTCATGTTGCCATGGCTGCACTGGTATTTCATAGAATATTGATAATCACAAAAAGTGCGAAAGGGAGATACGTGTTTCTAAACATGCAATGTATGCCTGTGGCCCATTGCATCTTTGGGGATCTTTTTATTTCATGTTGTGTAGAAATGCACATTTCTTTTTCATGCTCTATGTGTTTGCTACAGCCAATACCAGTGTCAATGCAGCAAGCTCAATTGCTGCATAAAGTGTGGAGTAGACAAGTAGCAGAGAATCCTCAGTGTTTGAAATCTCAGGTCCGGTTTTGCTTTATTAACACTGGTGTAAAATCTCGGTATCACTGTAGACAAAGTATTTCTTGAAATACTTTGGCTCTGCTAAGGCTGCATAAACGCCAGAGATTACAGTGGCTTAAACTTCCCATTGCAGTGCGAAATTAAACTAGTGCAAATCTTGCACTGTTTTCATCCAACTGCTTGTGCTTTTATTCTAACCTTTTTTCTAATTTATGTTTTATAAAGCTAGTTGCACCTTTGTTGCAGTGTAGGATACTGAAGTGGAACATAATGGAATTCAAACCTGAAGGCTGTCCTTGAAATCTAGGAATACCCCCTCCCCCTATTTTTTAAAAATATTTCTGATGCTTTCTGGCTATTCTACTTATTTTTGCAGTTTTCTCCTATATTACAAACTGGTACTCATTTCTGCCGAATCTTTCCGATAGAATACATGAAAAGCATTGCAAAACCGTGACTTATTCTTTGGGCCCGTTTGGACATAATGCATTGTTCACTTCTTAAAGTGATCCTGTTTGTATGCGCATGTGCGGGAGATGGATATCCAAGTTATTTTTTTTATTTATTTTGTAGATGGTTGTGGCTTGTTAACCATGCAGTGTGGTAGTCCTGCTTTTGCGTTTGGCTCTAGAAAAGTGGCACAGAGCGTCAATTCTAAGGCAAGGTGTCCACTTGAAAAAGGGATCTCATCCCATGTGTGCCAGAAGTTATATATGAATCAGACCTCAAGGCTTTCTTGCCGGGGCATTCTTTAAATGACCAGGAAGCATTCCCAAGCCACTCTTTCATTTGGGAGCTACGTAGTCACTTAACATAATTTGTGCCTCAGAAAAGCTGTCTTTTAGGGCACTGCCAGATTTTGGCGGGGGGGGGGGGAGTATTTTCAAATACCAACTGGGCTGGTTTGTAACTCCATATTCTGTTGTGGAACATGGACACTGTGCCAATTCCTGTATGGATCTCTGTCAGCCCCCCACCCCCATATAGACCAAGGTCAAGCATGATCTGTGTGGGTGGGACAGTCCAAAAAGTTTTTAATTACATTAGCTGGTACCTACTTCTCCCTTGAGTCCCCCCCCCCCCCCCCACACCCCTTGGAGCTAAATCAGCTCTGGTTGCCTTCCCTGACCTGGTGCCTTCCAGATACATCATGTGGTCTTAACACATCTGGAGGGTGCCAGGTTGGGGAAGACTGAACTGTGGGAAAGCTTCCTTCTAGGCACAGCCTTCGTTTAATTTCTGTCTAGATCACCAAGCCATTGACACAGAGGGGCTTTTCACACACAGTAGTTGAGTGTGGGTTATTGAACTATGGGTAGGCGTGTTGTGTGAACCCATGACATTTTCTGCAGGGTGGCTTGTTAATGACCCTGCACAACCCAACAACAAACCATGCATCCTCAAGGTGCCTGTTCAAGAAAAATAAGCTGCACTGCATTGGTTAACCAGCCCCCCGTGGACAATGTCCTGGGTTCAGGCCACACACTGACCCACAATTCAACAACAACCCACACTCACCCACTGTGGGTTAGCGTGTTGTGTAAACAGCCCGAGACCAGGATTGCACGATCATGGAGGGGGAAATAAGCCACAGAAGCTGTTGAGTGCCTGGAGGATTAGCATAATCACCCTCAGCAGCACAGCTTGTCATTTTGTGCGAACTTGGCCGAGATGTTTTGTTGCCATAGGTAATAAGCCACCCAGAACACATGTGCTATTGTAGGGTGCTGGGTGGCTTGTTACTAATGGCAATAAGCCACCCTGGCCAGGTTTACACAACACGGCAAGCTGCGTTGCTGAGGGTAATTATGCTAATCCTGCTGATTTGTGACTGGCTCGTGCGGAGGAGGAAATAAGCCTTTGCGGCTTATTTCCCCCTCTGTGATCATGCGAACTGGGCCAATGGTTCAATCAGTCATTTGCGTTACAAGAGCGTCATGTGTCTCTATTCATTGTGATAACCAGCTCCCTAGCAGAGCCCTTGCTGAGCATGAGCAGAACTGCAAATGTGACTCAGTTCGATAGCAGAAGAGAGTTATCGGTGTTTCCACAACGGTTTGTACTGTCTCCATGCGTAGTCGACTACGAGGGTTATGTTTGCAGCGGTGTGTTTTGGCTTTCTTTAGTCATTGGTGTGTTGGTTGTTGTTTTTACACCGAAGAAGGCATCTTGTGTCAAGACTGTGAATGGTGCATTGTGTTCCTTTCCAACAAAAGGCAGCTTTACCTTGAATAAAAGAAAACCACAATAAATGTCCTAATGATGACTCACTTTTCTTTTATGCCGTGGTTTTTGTCCTGCGTACAGATCTTGGGATTCTATTGTGCTCCTGTTGTGGCTGTGTTGGCTGTGATGCTCTGGATGCATGGCACCCTCATGGAGCTTTTCAGTTATGGCCGCACTATCTCGACCAGTTCCTCTTGCTGTCTCCCTTTGTGAGGCATCACGGTTCAAGGGATGCAAGGACTCTCCTGGGAAACCTTAAACTGCCTTTGGACCCACTGCTGTTTTCATGCGAGGAGTTGTGTGGTTCATAGAATTTGGAAAAACTTCAGAAATTGGAAAAAATGCACACATTTGCAAATCAAAGGACATAGTGTGTTTAACCTTACTGATCTTTTTACTGTGCATTTGTGCCCACAATGTATGGCTATCTGTGGGTGGGTTTGATACATTATATTTTGTATATTAATAGACAAAATCATAGAATCATAGAATAGTAGAGTTGGAAGGGGCCTATAAGGCCATTGAGTCCAACTCCCTGCTCAATGCAGGAATCCACCTTAAAGCATCCCTGACAGATGGTTGTCCAGCTGCCTCTTGAATGCCTCCCTAGGTCATTGGTTCCATTGTCATACTGATCTAACAGTCAGGAAGTTTTTATTGATGTTCAGCCGGATCTGGCTTCCTGTAACTTGAGCCCATTATTCCATGTCCTGCATTCTGGGTTGATTGAAAAGAGATCCTGGCCCTCTTCTGTGTGACAAAATTATCCTTCTCAGAACAAACTGTATCATAAATCTGTGTGCCTGCTTTATATGGCCTTGGAGCTGACATTCTTTTTTCTCTAGTTTCTCCAGTTTAACAGCGAAATCCAAATTAACTTTCGTTCTATGTTGTGGATACTATTACATAGTGCAGTCTCCCTAACCTGGTGTTCTCCAGGTGTGTTGGACTGCAACTCCCATCACATCCAGTTAGTATGGTGGTCCAACATATTTGAAGGGCACCAGGTTGGGGGGAAAGCTGATGCAGTGTTTCTATAAGCTTTGTTGCAGAAAGGAATGCCGTTATGCGTTGCTCAGTCTTTGCCCACATTTTTTGAGTCTGGAGAAAGTTCTGCTGGGTTTGTCTTTTGTGGCTGGAGTCCAATGAAGTGCCAGGAGTTTCTTTGAAGTTGCTACTGCACCCATTCCACTTCTGAAGATGTGAGATACTTTTAAAATTTTAATTTTAATCTGAAACAGTGAGTTAAAATAGATTTCATCTTGAGCATGCACTGGAAATTTCAAAGACATTCCCCAGTTCTCCTGGGTTTTTTTCTTTATTTTCATTGTGATCTTGGGGACCATTTGAAAGTGTACCAGGGACACTGTTCATACTGAATGAATAGTTTAAGAACCATTGCTGTAATGTACCAGTAGAAATTGAGAACTATTTAACATTATTATTAATCCGGGAAGGGAAGGATTTTTGTTGTATGGATTGCCTCGTTTAAGTTCTTTCTTTCATTCATCACTTTTCTATACTGCCCAAAAGGCAATGCTCCGTCCTAAACCTTTCATAAACATAATATCCAATTTCTAACACTGTAATGTATCATTTGTTAGCTCACTGGTGGTAATACTAATAATTTATATAGTATTTTTAGTATTCAGAGTGCATTTGAGTCCTATTCACCTCCTTCATACCCACAGTGAATCTGCGACCTTTTACAATTGGAAAAATGAAACTGACAAATAACATGGCCAAAGCCACCCAATGAGTGAAATCCTGGCCCCAGATTATATCCAACAGAATGTTTTTGTGGATGCTGACAAACTTGGCAATGTGACCTTGTGAAAAGCTAGAAAATTGGGCTTGAAAACCTGTGATGCAGGAGATCCATAATCAGATCTCGGACTTTTTCTTTTCTAAGTTTAAAGCAACGGTGAGGAGCTACAATTTTCATTGCACCAGTGACATCTGGGGAAAGGGGGTAGCCATTTTCCTGTTCTAAATCCCTCTTCCCAAAGCCAGTATTTGTCCTGCAGCAGAGACAAAAAAATAGGTCTCTGTATTATGCCTCTTTCCCCCGTTATGGGGCTAATAGCATCTTTGGGGATGATTTTATTGGAAAAATAAAGGGGTTAACTCCCTTTAAAGGGGTTAACTTCCTGCCAGTGCCATTGCTTCAATCCATTTAGCTATTAGCACCCCACTTCCTCCCAGCATCTTTAAAATATGGGAGATGCCATCTCCTGCATCATGTCTCGTTTCAGCCCGCAAAGAAGCGTAGATCATAAGCATCACTAGAAAAGCTCAAAATCTGTTATTTCTCTATGTAAGTGAATAGGCTGAAGTGTTGTCTGTTTTGAACATGGCTTGTCTGAAATTGCTGTTTTACATTTTCTCATCACAGATGTTTCTTATACCTATGGCCTCACTGAAGATATTGTAGAGCTGGAAAAGTGCAGAAAAGGGCAACTAAAATGATCAAGGGGCTGGAGCATCTCCCCTATGAGGGAAGGATACAACAGCTGGGATTGTTTAGCCTGGAAAAATGGAGGGTAAGAGGAGATACGATAGAGGCATACAAAATTATGTATGGTGTGGAGAATGTGGATATAGACACATTTCTTCCTCATAATACAAGAACCTGGGGTCATCCCATACAGCTGATTGGTGGGAGGTTCAGGACAGATAAAAGGAAGTACTTCTTCACACAGCATATAGTTAAACTATGGAATTCACTACCTCAAGACATAATGATGGCCACGAATTTGGAAGGCTTTAAATGGGAGTTGGATAAATTCCTGGAGGAAAGGCTACTAGTCCTGATGGCTATGTGCCACCTCCAGTATCAGAGACAGTAAGCCTATATACACCAGTCGTTGGGGAACATGGGTGGGAGGATGCTGTTGCACCGTGTCCTGCTTGTGGGTTTCTGGTCAACAGCTGGTTGGCCACTGAAGAGAGTGCTGGTCTAAATGGACCCTTGGTCTGATCCAGCATGGCTCCTCTTATGTTCTTACATTCTTAAGATCTAGCATTTTGCTTAACCATGGGTGTGCTGGTATAGTCAGTTGTGTCATTTATAACAAGAGATTTCACGTAAGATCTTAGTCATTGCAGTGATGGAGATGAGAGGAAATGAGCTGTCCACCAAATGGGTTGAATGTAATGGAAACCATAGCAACTCCAGGAAAGGTTTATAAATACAACACATACAAGTTAAGTGAACTACATAAAAGACGTCCGGGCAATGCTGCAGGATCCAGGCTGAGAACAACAATGTAATAATGTACATATGGGTGCCAGCTGGGAGAATGTGGTGTTTCAAACGGAATCTCTGGTTTGGAGAGTAAAAGGGAGAAGATTTGTAATTATCTTTGCAGTCCATTACTGATTGCGATTATCAGTTTCAAATTCAGGACAATGTATTGTTCGTAGGAAGTTGCCTGGTACCAGGTAAAACTATTTGTTCACCTGGTCTGATACTGTCTCATTGTTCAGGGTCTCAGCCAGGTGTGTTTCCCACCATGTGCTGCCTCATCTTTTTTTTTTAACTGGAGATACCAAAGATTGAACCTGGGACCTTCTGCATGCAAAGCATCTGCTCTACCACTAAGCTATATGGTCCCTCCTTGTACTTGATCACAGAATGAATCCATTTCCAATTGAGGTTGGGACAAAAATGAATGAAACATACACAGAAAAATTGCATATTCAGTTAGGGATTCATTTGATTTTTTAAAAAACAACAACAACCCGGGCATGGACTGAGACTCCCATTCTGAGACTCCTGAACAGGAAATGATGTTGCCTATGCTGCTCCCTCCCAGGAGAAAGACACCCCCACCCACAGCTCTGGTCTTCCCTGCTCTTGAGAATTTTAACAGCAACTTGCTATGAAGGAATTGGCAGATTATGCTTCCTTTCCGCTGCATGGAGATTAGCATTATCACCTGCGACTATCCACACAACAGACTGCTATTAAAGGCACAGAAGAAAGCTGTTTTAAAAAAAAAGTTGGCAGCCCAGGTTGTAATGAACAATCACTTTACAAATTGGATCTACAACAAAATGTTGCAGTGTGGGATGCTCCTGTTGAGTGATCCAGCCAGCCAGCCATGACCTTCCCCGTGTTACTCTCTTCCATTCTCCTGCCCTCTTAGTTTTTCATCCCACCCTGCCTAACACAAGAGACATCTTTCTCTGGACACCAAACACACGCATTGGCCTGTTATTGGGGCTCCCTCATTTAGGGTTCCCCCCCTCCAGATGGTTCCAAACCGTGGGGTTTGGCTGAGCCTGCAGTTACCTCCCTCTTGTGGGTGGTGCTCTTTTGGCTTCATCCAAGCCACTACATTCTCAGCCCGAATGTCAGAAAGAGGGGGGGGGGGGGAAAGGATGATTGTTTCTTTAGAATTCGGAGACCCGTTAAAAGGCACCGGAAGGGCATATGCACATTAATTTCACTGTCAGCCTTATTATTCATCCCTAGCAGCATGTCCAATTCCAGGCATTAATTCTATTAGGTACCCTGCTGTCACCATTTCTTAAAACATTTATAAGCTTCTTTTCCATCAAAATAATATTCAAACTGGCTGGAGCTGACAAGCTGAAACAAATTAAGCTGTGCTCCAAATATGGCAGAACAGACGATGAAAAACAGCAGGTTCTAGGAGCGCTGGCTTGCTAGGAAAGCAAGTGTTGGTTGAGGCTGTCAGCAGTAGCAACCCGTCATAGCAACCTGAACATTGGGAGCTAAATAAATGTGTTACTACAGGTCAAACCTGTAATTTAATACAGACGCTAACTCGTATTGTCATAATATCCGTGGAAACACGGAACTGTCCAATTTAAAAGCAGATCTTTATGGGCGCTTCTTTATGGGCCCGCCATGCCTTATACACATGATGGATTCTCTGTTTTATTGCAGGGAGATTTAACAGCTGCTGGACAGGAACAGAAATTCAGCAAGTGAAGTTTTTCCTGAAATAATAATAAGAATAATAAGAATAAGAATTTATATTGAGCTCTATACTACAGCGCATTCCAATTCACCAAAACATACGAACACAATATAAACAAAATCAATAAATACACATTAAACTACTAACCCAAAATTAACTAAGAGAAGCCATCAGATGAATGTTTTATCGCACGCACGCTACTGCCCACTCATGGTTTCTTGTGTGTCCTTTAGACGACGTCCCACACACCTCCTGCTCCTTCTTTCCGTCACAAAATGGACACCTTTTAATCTGACTTTTATTTGGGAAATGGAATGTGCCGTCATTTCCGGCTGTGTGCAGGAAATGCAGCGTGATAAAAACGCCCCCTGAACGGACCACGTGGTCTTTGTTTATTTAATTTATTATTTATTGCATTTTTATACCGCCCAATAGCCGAAGCTCTCTGGGCAGTTTACAAAAATTAAAACCATAAAAAACATTCAAAATATAAAACAACAATATAAAAATACAATATAAGAACACAAGCAGGATAAAACCAAGCAGTAATGCAAAAATTAATACCAATTTAAAATACAGATTTAAAACAGCAAAGTTAAAAATTAAACTGGTAAACTGTTAAAATACTGAGAAAATAAAAAGGTCTTCACCTGGCGTCTAAAAGAGTATAATGTAGATGCCAGGCGAACCTCTCTAGGGAGCTCATTCCACAGCCGGGGTGCCACAGCAGAGAAGGCCCTCCTCCTGGTAGCCACCTGCTTCACTTCCTTTGGCAGGAGCTCACAGAAAAGGACCCCCGAGGATGATCTTAGTGTTCGGGCAGGTACATATGGAAGAAGGAGTTCCTTCAGTTAACCTGGCCCCAAGTCGTTTAGGTCTTTAAATGTTAATACTAGCACTTTGAATCGGGCTCGGACCTGGAAGAAAGAGGAAGTCATGTGGGACAGGAGCGGGGGTGGAAGGAACAGTAGGGAACTGCGATCCCCCCATCTGATTACGCTCTAATTCACAACCAGTCAATTAAAATAACAAGCAATTTAAAACCCAAAAGCAAACCAATTATGCCTCGCTCCATACACCAACACCTGTGGTTCAAATTCGAACAAATAGGTTTTCAAGCCTTGTCTAAATCTGCTCAACTCGGGTTCCATTTGAAGGTGTAGAAGGAGAGCCTTCCACAATTGTGGGGCGAGATGGTAAAACGCCTGGAACCAATGCAATGTCCTGCGATAGTGGGAAACATGGGAACAATGAGGCAAGTCTAATATAGCATCTACAGCACTGTTCTGTACTAGAGTAAGAGGACAGAGCGAAGGAGGAGGACCCGCCACGAGGCTATTACAGTAATCTAGGCGGGAAACAACCAGGGCATGAACAAGAAGCCCCGCAGTCACGGGGGGTCAGGAAATGGTGGATCCGGCAGATATTACCGTATCAAGATAAAAATTGCATACCATGGCTGTTGCATTCACAAATGAGCGAAGTGACAGCCAATCAAATGGAAATACAATGGGGAAAAACTTCAGCAGCGGTTTTCTATCTGTCCTGTAGTGCAGCATTTCCTCAACTTGGTGCCCTCTAGGTGGTTTGGACTTCAAATCCCCTCAGCTCCAGCCGATATGGCCATTGGTCAGGAATGTTGGGAGTTGTAGTCCAAAAACATCAAGAGGGCACCAGTTGGGGAAAGCTGATGTGGTTAAAGGCATGGGGGTGGTGGGAGTAACAACCCCATACCCTGCATCCATTTTAAGCCACACTGGGTTGGAACTAGTGGAAGCTGGTGGCCCTAATGTCAATGGGGTGGTGAATCCATTCCAGGTTTCAATCAGAGCCAATCAGAACTCTAAAGGAGCTATCGAAGATGTGAAGCCATGGCTTATTGACCACCCTAGTGTTGAGCGAACAGACCAATATGTATGACAGGGAGGTGGTTGAAAATGTGGGTTTTCTAATAGTAAGATAATGTTACTATCTGTAGTAAGAGAATCTGCAGCTGTCCAACTCTTCTTGGCCACCTAGTTATTACAGGCACGGGTTCCCCGTTGGATAGCAGCTGGTAACCCTAATCACATAGAAAGAGGGCTATAAACACTGCAGAAAACCTTTAAACATGGGAATTATTATTGTTCAGCGGATGCCAAGCTGTGCGGGAAAAGCATTCCAGAAAGCTCTTTCGATTTGCCCTTACAAATCTGCAACCTAGCCTTCCCAGATCCTGTGATATGTTGGACTGCAACTCCCTACTGGACTACTGTTGATAGGGGAAGAGGAGATTTGTAGTCCACACATCTAGAGGGCACCAGCTTGGGGAAGGCTGGATGCCTATCAGTAAATCACTTGCCCCGGGGGGGGGGGATAAGAGGGTGAACCAGACTCAAAAGCTATCTATCTATCTATCTATCTATCTATCTATCTATCTATCTATCTATCTATCTATCTATCTATCATCTATCTGTCTGTCTGTCTGTCTATCTATCTATCTATCTATCTATCTATCTATCTATCTATCTATCTATGTAGCTATCATCTATCTCAGTAAAAATATTAAGAACTAAAGATGGTTGCTAGGGGTGGGGGTGATGGAAAAAAGGAGATTCTCACTATTTTTGGACCATTTCTCCCTAAAGTTTGCTTTAAGGTGTCTAGGCAACATCGCCATATAGAAGAAGGAATTTTAGCAGGTGCAGCTTTTCTTACCTGTGCATTATGGTGACAAACTTGTTCCAAAATCCCCTCTTCCACATAGTTGTAACAGCCTCTCTCTCTCTCTCTCTCTCTTGTGTTCTGTCAGTCACCTAAGGCTGGCAATTTGAAGAGGAGGATCCAACTAGACAGCAGGTGGACTGATTCATACAAAAAGCCAAACAGTAAAGACGTTCCTTTATATTTTAGAAGCAGTACCTGAGATGCTGTAAGAGGAAATCAGTCAGGATCTGAGAAACTAAAGTCCTTCTGCTGTCTAGGGATGTATGGATTTTGTTAAATCCATTCCGTCTGAGTCTTGTGGATTCTCAGGTGCCTTTCATTCTGTTGCCCATTCATTGACAGAAATAATAATAATAATAATAATAATAATAATAATAATAATAATAATATTTATTTGTAGCCCGCCTCTCCCTCCGGATCGAGGCGGGGAACAACAACAATATAAAACATAAAAATCACAACAGTTAAATTTTTTTTTTATTTTTTTTTTAAAAGAGAAAAATACAACATTAAAAACATCTTAAAATTCATCTGGATAGGCCTGTCGGAAGAGGACAGTCTTCATGACTCTCTTAAATTCATGAAGACTGTCATAATCCTGGTTAAAATGGATATTTTAACCAGGATTATGTATTATTTGCACTTATTAGCACTTATTAACATTAGCACTAATGTACACTTGTGTAAATGCACTAATGCGCATTAGTTCATGCAAATTAGCACTACTGTGAATTTGTGCAAATCCCCCCTCCCAAGTGAAAAAAGTCCTCAAAATCTGCATGACTTGGAAAAAGCTGATCTGCTGCATAATCCTCATTTGAATCTGTTGCGGATTTCTTCAACATCCTTAATTAAGTCTCTCATCACAGGAAGGGTGTCTGAATGCCAGGAAAGTGTTTGATTTTAATAGCATCTTTCTATTCATTAATAATAGTGGCGAGAGAGCAGGCAGGTTCTGCGCCGTTCTGGTAATGTCCTTTTGCAGGCGCTGTGCCTTCTCCTACCCTTCAACATCCAGGTTTTCTGCACCTGTGCTGGCAGTTGCCACTCACGTGAGGATGAGGACTGCCAATTTGTGTTCTTCTTTTTACCAGCTTTCTCCTGTGCCTTTAACAGCAGGTTGACGTTCAGACATTTTGTGGGTGATGAAGCTTTTCACAGCATGGAGATAAGCATCCCCTGCTGGTTTTCTACATAACAAATTGCTGTTAAAGTTACAGAAGTGGGCTAGGCCGTTTATTTTTTCCTGGCTGGTTGGTAAGCAACGACGGAGCTGGCGCTTAGGGGTTGAAATATCCTATACTATCCCCCCCTTCCTCAAACTCTAGTGTGATGACTTGGCTCAAATTTACTTCAATTGCTTTTTTTGAAAGGTAGTCAAAGAACTGTTTTAGCACTAATTTAAAGGTTGCAGAGGGAACCTTGATTGCTTAAAGGATGCCAATTAGTTTCTGGGCAAAGTACAAAGTGTTGGTCATTACCTTTAAAGCCCTACATAGTTTGGGTCCAGGTTACCTGCGGGATCGCCTTCGCCCATACAATCCGCCCCGCATGCTCAGGTTGTCTGGGAAGAATTTACCACAGTCGGCCAAGACTAGGCTGACAATCGTTACCCAGTGGACCTTCTCTTCTGCTGCTCCCAGACCGTGGAACGACCTGCCGGGAGAGAACCGCCAACTTAACAGTCTTCCAGAATTTAAGAAAGCTATAAAGACCAATCTCTTTTGGCAAGCCTACCCAGTCGAATTCTAAGATTTTTATTGGTATTTTAACAATGTATTTGTTTTTATGTTTTTAATCAGTTTTATGTATTTTATATCATTTGTTTTTAATTAGGGATGTGCACTGGATCGGACCCGATCCACGATCCGAGTCCGGTCCAGTGGGAAATCGGATAAATTATCCGATTTCCGATCCCGCAGCTGGATCGGCCGATCCAATCCGAACCGGTCCGAAAAAGCTCCGAACCGGTTCGGCGGATCGGCGGATCGGCGGGCGCCCACTGGCGCCCACCGCCGCTTCCATTGGCGGGCGCCAGCGGGCGCCCGCCGATGAAAGTGGACAGCGGGGGGGGGGAGGAGGGGGGCACTTACCTTCTCGGCCCGGTGGCTCCCGTCCGGCGCCGGCGCCTACTACTACTAGCAGGCTCCGCGGCCTGCTCTAGGGTGGCGCGCCGGGTGATGTCATCACCCGGCGCGCTACTCTAGAGCAGGCCGCGGAGCCTGCTGGTAGTAGTAGGCGCCGGCGCCGGACGGGAGCCACCGGGCCGGGAAGGTAAGGAGGGGGTGCGTGGAGGGGAGGAGGGGGCGCGCGGAGGGGGGAGGGGGGCCCTTACCTTTCCGGCCCGGCGGCTCCCGTCCGGCGCCGGCGCCTACTACTCCCAGCAGGCTCCGCGGCCTGCTCTAGGATGGCGCGCCGGGTGATGTCATCACCCGGCGCGCTACTCTAGAGCAGGCCGCGGAGCCTGCTGGAAGTAGTAGGCGCCGGCGCCGGACGGGAGCCGCCGGGCCGGAAAGGTAAGGAGGGGGTGCGTGGAGGGGAGGAGGGGGCGCGCGGAGGGGGGAGGGGGGCCCTTACCTTTCCGGCCCGGCGGCTCCCGTCCGGCGCCGGCGCCTACTACTCCCAGCAGGCTCCGCGGCCTGCTCTAGGATGGCGCGCCGGGTGATGTCATCACCCGGCGCGCTACTCTAGAGCAGGCCGCGGAGCCTGCTGGAAGTAGTAGGCGCCGGCGCCGGACGGGAGCCGCCGGGCCGGAAAGGTAAGGAGGGGGTGCGTGGAGGGGAGGAGGGGGCGCGCGGAGGGGGGAGGGGGGCCCTTACCTTTCCGGCCCGGCGGCTCCCGTCCGGCGCCGGCGCCTACTATTCCCAGCAGGCTCCGCGGCCTGCTCTAGGATGGCGCGCCGGGTGATGTCATCACCCGGCGCGCTACTCTAGAGCAGGCCGCGGAGCCTGCTGGAAGTAGTAGGCGCCGGCGCCGGACGGGAGCCGCCGGGCCGGAAAGGTAAGGAGGGGGTGCGTGGAGGGGAGGAGGGGGCGCGCGGAGGGGGGAGGGGGGAGGAGGGGGCGCGCGGAGGGGGGAGGGGGGAGGGGGGCCCTTACCTGCCCGGCCCGGCGGCTCCCGTCCGGCGCCGGCGCCTACTACTACCAGCAGGCTCCGCGGCCTGCTCCAGGGTGGCGCGCCGGGTGATGTCATCACCCGGCGCGCTACTCGAGAGTAGGCCGCGGAGCCCGCTGGTAGTAGCCGCCGGCGCCGGACGTGCCGAGAAGGTAAGTGGCGGGGAAGGGGGCTTACCCCCCCCCCCGGAGCCGTCCGCTTCTATCCGCTGGCGCCCGCGGGCGCCAGCGGATGGAAGCAGGCGGCCCCAGGGGGGGTAGGGAGCGCGGGGGAGGGGGTTTACCTGCCGGGGCCGTCCACAGCGGACGGCCCCGGGGGGGGGGAGGGAGTTAGGCCCCCCCTTACCCACCCGCCGCCATTTTTTCCTCATAGACTTGCATTGCAATGCAAGTCTATGGGGAAAAAAATGGCGGCCGATCCAAAAATTTCCGATTTTTGGATCGGGATCGGACTCGATCCGGTCCGGGGGGCCTCCGATTTTGTCCGAACCGGTCCGGGACAAAATTGGAGGTCCCGATCCGGGTCCCGATCCGATCCGGGGGGTCCGTGCACACCCCTATTTTTAATGTTGTTCCCCGCCTCGATCCAGAGGGAGAGGCGGGTAAGAAATAAATATGATGATGATGCCAACTTAAAGTGCAGCATTTGTTTGTGCAGCCTGAAAAAGGATGGCAAAAAACAAGGGGAAACAATTATTTGATTATGATTTTGAACAGCGGCATGGGAAGTGGTGCAGGGGAAATGCCAGTTTACCTCCAATCTCTGGTCAGAGATAAGAAAGGGATCCCCCTTTGTGTTGCTCACCCTCGGGGTAGGGAGGTGCTTGGGAAAGGCATGAGGTGGGGCCCAGAGAGGATGTTCAGTCCTCCACAGGCCTAACTGGATCCCAGCGTAGGCCAGATTAGTCCCACAGGGCAGAGATTTCCTTTCCCTCCAATAGGGGGAACAGTGCACCTGAATCTTGTAAGAGTGAAATTCAACAGGTGGCCTTCCTCCCATATCTTTATGCTGCGGAGAAAGCACATGGTTTACCACTGAGCTGATGATAGAGATGATGCTGAATTTCTGCATGCCATGCTGTTGTCAAACGTACAAGACCCTCATCAGAAAAAGGTGGAATCCCAAGTAATAAGAATGTATTTCTTCTCTCCGATGGATTTTCCTTTCCCTGTTGGTCTTCTAATTTCTGCTCTTTGCGCTCTTTCCTGGGTTGTCATGACAATTCAAGGTATTTTACTGTATAAAACAGGTAGTATCAGGAAAACTCAGGGTTGCACAGAGGGTCTGCTCAGCACACTACTTGTCAGCTGCTTCTCAACTCAAATTGTTGATTTACCAATATGCTGCTCACTCCAGCTGCCTAAATTGCTTTGCACGATTTACGCAAGAGCGGTTTAGAACCTGAAGCGATCAATTTCAAGTTCAAGCTCTTGTGTTATTTAAATAAAAATGCAAACACATTCTCACACAGCTGCCTGCTCAGTATTCTTTCCCCTGAGATCCTTAATTTTGGGATGGGATGCAATACCTTGGCCACTTAGCAGTTCAGCTGATTTCAGATAACTTGTTGAAGGCCTGAATTGAATGAAGGAGGTGGAATTTGGTATATCTTTTGGTGATTCAAGGTTGCTAGGAAATTCCTGCATACAAACATAAACATTTGAAATACAATGGGTTGGATCTAAGATCTGCCTTCCATGAGCAGTATCTAATGCTGCCCATGTACTTGCAGGACCCACCGTGAGTGTGACAGGAAGCTAGTGATTCCTAAAACAAAGGAAACAAAACGAAGCGCTCATTTCCAGAGCGGGGCAGTTCAGTGCAACTCGCAGAAGAGGGCTCCACTGACCAGATATGAATGTTTTGGCTCATTTCCTGGGTTGAGTTCATGGTGGGTCCTGTGGGCGCAAGAAAATGAGCAGAGGCTCAGCAGCAGGATTGCATACTGGTCCATGGATGGAAGCGCTCCATTCATGGAGGGTCCTTCAAGCCTCTGTATAGCATTTTCAGGAGCCTGGAGAGGTTTCTGTGGGCAGCGTGGAGACATCTGTTTTAGCCAGGCCAGTTGCACAAGCTTAAATTTGGATCCAATACTGTCTACAGTAACCACATATAACACTGCAAACAGCCATGAAGCAGAAATTTGGACACATCAGTTAAGTAACTGATACTAGTTTTGAATTTAACAAACATCTGTTCTGAACAAAATCGTTGTAGATTATCAAAACGAATTGCTGGAGCATAATCCCTCATATACATATTCCACTGGCCAGGACTGATTTATAACCTACCAGTTGGTTTGCCTATGATTTCAAGCAAGTGCCTCCATTTCATGATCCCCCTTCCCATGCAGATAGACTAGGGCCTCTCCCGCAAATCTGACAGCTGTTCTACAGTCTAGGGGTGGGGAACCTCACTCAGGAAGCTGCCTTATGTCAAGTCAGGTCCATCTAGCCTAGTATTGTCAACACTGACTGGCAGCAGCTCTCCAGAGTTTCAGGCAAGATTCCTTCCTAACTCTACCTGGAGATGCCAGCGATCGAACCTGGGACTTTCTGCACCCTCTGCGAATGAGCTGCAGTCTCTCCCCAAGTAAATCAAGGGCTACATTCCCTTTAGGTAAACTGTTCATTTCCAAAAGTGGGTGGAGCCAGAGCCCAAAGTGGGTTGGTTTTGCAACACCACAGGATTATATAGGTCTCTTTCTCTCTCTTGGTGCCCCCCGCTCCCCCTGGCCCCCATCTTTGTTGACTACATGGAACTGGTAGAATTATTCAGTAATGATGCCTCCTGTAAGAAAGGCAGTTAACAGAGAAGGGGGGGAGGCAAAACAGAACGAGCGTTTAGCACAATAAAGGAGACCACATCTTGCTTTGGTGAAGAACAGAAAACACATGTGCTCCCAGCAGTGGTGTAAGTTGGGGTGTGGGTGGGAGGAAGGGGAGGAGCAAAAGGAAGAAATTACAGGATACCACATTGTAGCCTATAAAGATCCTGAGGTGAGCTGTGGTCAACATTTCCATGAGCTAACTTCAACACTGCCCTCTTCCAGTAATTTGCAGGCAAGGTTGCAATATTCACAGCAGAAACTAGGCTAACCTTTCCTAGACATCAGAATTCTAGAATGTATGACTTCTAACCAGAGGTGAGAAAGGACCATGTTTTTGAATGCTCCCTTCTCACATGTGATGAACCACTGCAGCAGAGAAAGGGTTATGTATTAAATATTTCTCCCTGAAATACTAGTTTATTGTATGCAGGGAGTTTTATATGGAAAAGTATGACCATGCCAGCAACCCCATGCAGCCGAGAATTCTGCTATCCCCAACACATAGGAGTGCTTTTAGAAACGAAGGGGGGACATATATGAGAAGGGATCAACCTCAAGTATGTCAGGCCTATGTGCCATCTAGGACCTTTGTGGTAGCAAAACACATATTATACTGTTATAGCATTGATCAAACAGAACAACAAGCTAGGATCTTTGGGCCATGCAGGCAATACCTCCTTGAACATCCGCATCTCAACCCAGCTTTTGGCATTTGTTAAAAGGGTATTTATGCATTGTCTAGTCATGCCAGAATGTGGAGAGAGAGGGTATCAGAATTTACATCCCACTGAAGGAAGCTCCTTCATTGAACAGGGATGATGTACTTTGTCCACAGTGACTGGATTTATACAATACTCTAACCCACACTCAGTGGTTGAGTGTGGATTGATGTTGAACTGTGGGTTGTTGAACTATGAGTTAGCATGTTGACTGAACTCAGGATATTTTCCACAGCGTGGCTTGTTAATCCCCCTGAACAATGCAATGACAAACTATGGGTTCTCAAAGTGCCTTGTTCAAGAAAAATAAGCCACGTTACATGATTAACAAGCCACCCTGCAGAAAATATCCTGGGTTCAGACAACCCACTGTTCAACGAACAATCCATGGTTCAACAACAATCCATGCTCAATCACTGAGTGTAGGTTAGTGTGTTGTGTGAACAGTCCCCAAAAGGACTATGTGCAATGTTTGGCCAACTACCTTAAATAATAATTCACAAGAAATTGTCTTGTGGTATTTTAAAAGCTAGCTAAGATGAGGGAAATGAAACCATTTAAATAAATGTTATTCAAACATTGTAATGGTTGGTTTAAAATTTTAAACCCCCTTTTTATTCAAAACCATACTTTTTTGTTTCTTAAAAGAAACCCTTTAAAATGTAATTTGCATCTCACAAAATGCATGAAGGGGACATTAAAACATAATTTATTCAGTTGCTTACACAGAGTAAGTATGCTCAGCCTATTCATTTATAGAAAATATCCCCCCCCCCCCCCGGTGGTGCCCTTCAGCTGTGCTGCACTGGCTCCACCAGTGGGGACATTCACTGAGAGAGTTGGAGCTTCATGTGCCCCATGGAGCTCCAGCGTCTCTCCTTGAGAGAGATGGGTCTCTCTTCACACTTGCTCCCTGTTATCCCTGCAGTAAGTTCCTGGTTGTAAAATACATTGATGGCTGAAGCAACCACACACACAAATCTTTGGATCTTGTATTTCTATGGATAAGGGCAGCCTTTCCCAGTCTGGTGCCCTCCAGATGTGTTGGACTACAATTCCCAGCTGATGGGGATGCTGGGAGTTGTAGTTCAACACATCTGTGGGGGGGGGGGCGCTAGGTTGGGAAAGGTTGTCTTAGGGCAATCACTTGCAGATTGCCAACAAAGAAAAAAGATGCATCACCAAAGAAGACTACAAAGATTTAAACTAAACCTGAATACAATCTTTTATATTTAGAGAGACAATTCTGTAAATCAATATGATAATTTAAATAAGGTACAACACTGTCCAGATGCTAATTCTTGATGGGCAACTTCAAGGCCCTTGGAGCTTGCCTTCACGGAGCCACTTTGCTGCAGCTTGCCGCTAAATCCCGTAGTTTTGCTGATGCAGGATAGCAGCGGTTAATCCCAATTGCAGGAGGCAGAGTGGGGTTTCTGGTGGCCCTTCGTCTCCCTGGGCCCGCCCCCTGCCCTTTTCCTGGCTTCCGGCAACTAATCAGCAGTCACCATCTGCCCTGGAACACCCCCGGCTTGATGCTGGAGTGAGGTCACATGGCAGAAGGGCTGTGGTGACCTTGCTTGGAAGGAAAAAGTTAAGGCAAATCCCCAACTTTTTAAACGTACAGCTTTGGGGAAAGCCCCACGGTGGCTGCAAGTCTGTGGCTGTGTCATATAACCGATGCAGTGCTATTGCACAGCCACCACAGGGCAAAGAAGATGCATAGACAGCCCCTCGGTCTCTCTATCTTTAAACTGGGCTTGGATTGGACAGCCCTTCAAACAGAAGACACCTTCAAATAGAGGACTGTCCTTTGACAATAGAACAGCACTATATTTTATTTATTTATTTACAGTATCTATATACCACTCCCTATTCAAGAATTTCAGAGCAGTGGACAAATAGAATAAAATAATGAAAAACAATAAAAACACATTAAAAGTACAGTTTTAAAAGAAACAAAGTGCAAATAAAACCGTGGTTGGTCATTGAGGGAAGGCTTTGAATAGAGGACTGTCCTTCAGTTAAACTGTTTTCTGTAATGGAGGACATATGACCACCCTAGGCACAGTGTTACCTGTTATGTGACTACACCCAGCACTCTGGCTCTTGCATTCTTCCCCACCCCCACATTGGGGTGTCCCCTTGCAACCAAAAAAGAGGACAAACATCACTAGGGGGGAAAGGGGGGGAAACAAATCTGCATAGGCTGATGTATAGGTAGAGATGCCCATTTAGAAATAATTATTCCAATTTAAATAGAAATAGAAATTCATTGTAGTCACTGTGACCACGTGACCTGTGTGCTTTGCTCCGTTTGCTGTCCGGATGCTGAGCTCCTCCTTCAGATGGTTCTTTATCATGTTACTGGGCTTGGACTGGAGAGCCCTTCAAACAGATGAAGCCTTCCAAAGAGAGGACAGTCTTCTGGCAGTGCTTCAAATGGAGGACTGTCCTGTGTAAAAGAGGACCACGGCAAGTCTGCTGCACTGCTGGCCAGGTTTATATAAAACTGATTTCCGCAAGGTGAAGACAGGAATCACTGTGTGGATGGTTCAGTGAGACCGATGGTGGGTGGGGAGATTTGGTACTCTGCATCAGGCAGCAAGATTTCTTGGGTGGGTACTGAGGATCACAAAGGCATTACAGCTTTAAAAGAATTCTTCCTATGATATACCCACATTATGTTTTATGTATGTAAAAGACGAATGAGAAGTGTTGACTGTTAATAGATCAGTAATGAGATTTGTTTAGTCCCGTTGACTGTAATGGCAATAAAGAGCTGCAAAGTGAAACAGGTTTCTGGAGCTGCCACAAAGGGCTGCTGCTCCATAAAAACTTTGGGTTTCAGCGTGGTGGAGCTGCCCTCTGCTGTTCTGGTGCTGTAAGACTACAATTGTTTATTGTTTAGGAATCAACCCGCATAATTTTTAAAAAACAAAACCAATACTGCCACAGTTATCTGATGCTGAATCACATCAACGGCCAGCCTCTTGTAGCGTGGTCCATCTTGCCAAAAAGCAGAATAGCTCAAAATGCTCCGTCCTACTTCTGATACCCGAGATCTTTCATAGAATCATAGAATAGCAGAGTTGGAAGGGGCCTATAAGGCCGAGTCCAATCTCTCTGCTCAGATGGTTGTCCAGCTGCCTCTTGAAGGCCTCTAGTGTGGGAGAGCCCGTGACATCGGAGAACCTCCCCTGTGCTACATAATCACTTATTATTGAACCTTCCACTAAAGCAAGGGTAGGCAGAAGGGAGATCTGGATCTTCTGGTAGCGTCGTTGGGTGGTTTGCAGGAAATCAGCAAGAATTTCAAACACCCAATTGTTGAGCAGGAGAAGCCAAGAAAATGACCACACCCCATGACAGGCCAGGGCAACCAGCAGTGAATTTTTGTGCAGAAAGAGTATGAACTCCACTTCGTTCTGGTGCTCAGCATTTTATAATTCAGAGCGCACATCTTTTGTACCAGGTGCTGGTTGGTGGATCTCTGGGTTCTAGCAACCCCCCCCCCAACGAAGTAGATCCAGCGTGCCTGAAGTCTGCCTACCCCTACCGTAAAGTGTATGACAAATTTCTCCTGAATTTTGTGTGCAGAAGTGGGATAGAGTCCTTTGCCCTAAAATGTTGGAAAGTAGTAAAAAATCTGTGTCTCAGTAATCAGATGGGCACCTGCTGTTGAATCTCTCATTCTTCAATCCCAAAAGATGATATGGTATCTCAGCCAGTGTGTAACAATGGACATCTTCAGACGAGTATTTTATTGCATGCTTGTTACTGGGCACAGATTTTCGCGGGTTAGGGTTCTTTGCGCGACAAAAAAGACCCCAGTAAATCTGAACAATTTTTGAGGCAGAACTTGCCACTATCTCTTGCTGTGTGCAGGAGAAGCAGCATGATCAAAATGGTCCACTGAATGGGCCACACACAGGCTGTTTACTTCCTCTTTCGAAAAAGGGAGTAATGCGGAACAAACGTGCGGCCGGAGAAGTGATGGTAAGGAAACGCAATCTTCCCCCGTGTGATGACTCTCAGTGACGCTGGGAATCAAAGAAGGGAGAGGATGGGTGCTCTTTTCTGGTTCAGCATGCTTCATTGCCTAGGTGAGGGATATTCATTCCTGCTTTACCTGCTGCAACTAACTGGTGTCAAAGAGGTTTCCTTTCTATCTCAATAGCAAAACATGATATCCAGTGGGATTCCAGCTCCACCCTGCAAAAAAAAACCACCATAGAATACTGTTTCTTAATCAAATCAGGGTCCACCTGTGAATCTCTTTCTCTGCCCCCTGCCATCTTGAAGCCTAATATTTTGGGCTGCTTTGTCATCAGCTCCCATTTCTGTTACCTTAGTAACTTTTGCAGATCTCTTACGGCTCCTTGATGGCTCCTGAACAGTGGTATAATGCAGCCAGAGCTCATAGGGACACACTTTTTGATTAGCGGAAACAGTGATGTTGTCTGCCACCCCATGTCTCACATAGAATTTCCTGCTGCCTCTGAGCTTAGCTGCACTTTTCCCTGCCACAATGGGCAGGTTCTCATGATCATAGAGGGAAAATAAGCCACAGTTTATTTTCCGTCCCTGCATGTGCTGGTCCTGCTGGAACAAAGGTTACCAATTCAAGAGAACTTTTGGGTAACTTGCCCAAAAGACTGCATTGGGGGAAATCCCCAGTCTCTTTGTACTTGGCAGCACTGAATGGTAAGGTACCCCTGGAGGTAACGTAGACTGACCCCAAACACATAACATTATCCTATGGCCCCTCAGACACAGTCCAAAGGCCATAAGATTGCTCCCTATAGTAAAATCACTAAGGGTGCAATCCTACGCATGTTTAGGCAGAAATGAGTCCTACAACTACCTCTCCCCACCCTAGCCAGCTATTCAAGAGGGGGCTGCATTTTTCTTGGCTGCAATTTAATCACACAAAAGAAAGTGGTGCCTATTGTAACATCTTCAGAGTGTGTGGAGGGAAGATGCAGGAACTAAATAAGCAAGAACGTCAGGAAACGAGTTGGCAAAATAAGAGGCTTTTTTTCATTAACTTGCCTGCAGGCTAGGTGGGGAGGAGGATATGCTAAGGGAGATAAAAGGATCCACCAGTTAATCAATAAAAAATAATTCACAAACAATGAATTATATTATATGGATTTTAATTGGTGCTGTTCTTGTGAAAGGGAGTCCAGGGCCAATGGCGTGCATTTAAATCAGCCTCCTTCAACGCTGTGCTCTCCAGATCTGTTAGATTAGAACTCCCAGAATACCCCAGCCAGCATGGCGAGCTGGGGGATTCTGGGAGTTGTAGTCCAACATATCTGGAGGGCACCAGGTTGGAGGAGGTTGGTTTAAGCAATTTGTGCTTATCTCTGGATTCAAGGTTGCCTTACGTAGGCTAAATGATGAATTCTCTGATACCAAGGGTGCTTCCAGACAGGCAACTCCTAAGCAATACCAGTCAAAAACCATTGCACACCTATTATGTCTTTCTGTCCTTAATGGATTTTTTTGAGGTAAGAAAAAAGGCTCAACAGATATTGTCATGAAATATCTTCATGATACCACATGTTTTGAGACAAAGGACTACTTTTTTCTTGGGTAACTGTGAGACTTAACACAGAGCCTATCTACACTACTGCTTTAAAACAGTTTATAACAGTTTTAAACCGGTTAATAACCGTTATTGACCAGTTTAAAACTGTTATAAACCATTTTAAAGTACTAGTGTAGATAGGCTCCCAGTGAGACTTCCTTCTGAGTAAACATGCATAGGGCTGCATTGTGAACAGCTTAAAGCAAGACATTGTTCAGTGTGATGTTGTTTCCTTCTTAAAAAGAAAGAAAGAAAGAAAGTTTTAGCTGTAAGCAAAAACTGACTGGGACTAAGAAAAAATCTGAGAAAAGAGAATGAAGAAGACACAAATTACAACTGTACCCCAATCTCTCTCTCTCTCTCTCTCTCTCACACACACACACACACACACACACGGGAGTTACCATCCTATGCAAGGCAAGCAATTAAACATCTTTTCAATTCTTTAAGAAGGAAACAATTGCCTCACTTTCCAAGTATAGTAACGACCTATTTTACCGAATATGCAAAAGTGGACATTTTTATTTTATTTTTTTTATTTAAGGAATTTATACCCTCCTCATTGGGTAAAACTTCCCCAAGCAGCTGACAGTTAAGACAAGAATAAATATGGAATACACACACGCATGCATGCACACACACACACGCACGCACACAGAAGCAGCAGCAGAGAGATCATCATAAGCTGTTTTAAAATGATACATAACAATCAGCATCGAAAAGGTCTATGCACAAAAACGTAAGAGCCTTGCTAGATGAGACCAAAGGCCTAACTAGTCCAACTTTCTGTTTCCCACACTCATGAACCAGATGCCAATGGGAAACCCTCAATCAGGACGTGAGCGCAATAGCCTTCTACTCTTATTCCCTAGTGGGTGGTATTCGGAGGCATACGATGTCTTGTTGTGAAATGCCAAGTGATGCACAGCTGAAAATGCTTAATGATAAATAATTAACAATTTGAAGATGTAAATAAGCAGTAATTGTATTAAAGAGAAACCACAAGTGGGTCCACATTGAATTCTGGAAAGCTGGCATCAATTATCAGTTCCCAGGATGACAGATGGTATCCAAAGAGAAAATGCTCAGATATAGTCCTATCATTTGGTTCAATAGGTTATTTGAGTAATGAACAGATGTAAGACTATTATTCCAGGTCAAAGTGTTTATCAATTAATATTGTGTATGGTATACACATCAAAAAGCTTGATAAAGAGATTACTAGAAAAATAGTTAAATGTTGGTTTCATTAGCAAATTTTGAAAAAAGAGTAATCTTCTCAAAGGTATGATTCAGAATTGATCATACTTATCTAGTCTAAAAGGCGTATATTCAAACTTTATTTTTTGTATGTTTCCATTTTTAGGAATGTTTAGTAATAATGAGATAATGAAGATTGTGAGCCCACATTTATAAGGCAGTGGATAATATTAGCTATGAGGTAATTTTTTACACAAAAAGTTATTTTGTAATGAAATAGCTTCTGTGTACCTGTCACCTGAACAGGCCATTCAAAGATGAATGGGAAACTTTGTACTTTGATGAGATGATCAGGAATATTAGCGTAAGAACAAATGTTTAGG
The DNA here is from genome assembly GCA_029215795.1 of Anniella stebbinsi. Classification (NCBI taxonomy): domain Eukaryota; kingdom Metazoa; phylum Chordata; class Lepidosauria; order Squamata; family Anniellidae; genus Anniella; species Anniella stebbinsi. The sequence goes on along the minus strand of JARDYH010000001.1, from coordinate 63,671,745 downwards.
AAATACTATTTCCTGTTAAGCTATTAAGATCGAAGGATCATTAGCAATGTTCTCCTTTGTAAGAAGAAGAAATCATATGTGACACACTAGATTTTGATGTTATGCCTTTAGAGTAAGCTTTCAGATGTTATGCTGTTAGAATATTTTTAACAACAATTACAAAAGGATTAAAACATTTCCCCTCTTACGAATTCTTGTTAGTGCAACATCAAAATGGAACCCACCTAAAATGATTTTGGCTGAAGAGTATTAATCAACTAAGGCTGGATCTACACTACTGCTTTACAGCAATATGGAAGTGTATTGCTAACTGTTGGGACACATTACACATTCCATTTAAGGCTTTCATAGTGTTATTTCCTGCTTTTTATTTCACATCATCCAAACTACCGCAACAAATGTCATTGTGTGTCCTACGAAGTATAAATGTAGAAGAGGGACGTAGCATTATCATGATAGGACCGTAATGTTTTGACACAAGGTGTAAATCTAACCTAACTAACATCCAATGTCTTCCTAAATACTAGAACTATGGTTTGTGTATTAGAGGGGTATGTATGGATAATAAGCCTGTATGCCTCCTCCTTCCCTTCCCTCCAGGCCTGGCAGGCAGGGGAGGTGGAAATTGCTAACCCACTACTTCCCATCTCCTAGGCGAAGGGAAATTAATCTCCATACTCTGAGTATAAGAACATAAGAAGACCCATGCTGGATCAGACTAAGGGTCCATCTAGTCCAGCATTCTGTTCACACAGTGGTAGGCTGACCATATGAAAAGGAGGACAGGGCTCATGTAACTTTAACAGTTGTAGAGAAAAGGGAATTTCAGCCAGTGTCATTTGTATGCAATTAGTTCCTGGTGAAATTCCCTCTGCATCACAACAGTTAAAGGTGCAGGCACTATACTAGAGTGACCATATACAAAAGAAGGCAGGGCCCCTGCAACTTTAACTGTTGTAATGAAGAGGGAATATCACCAGGAATTAATTGCATACCAATGACACTGGCTGAAATTCCCTTTTCTCTACAACTGTTAAAGTTATATGAGCCCTGTCCTCCTTTTCATATGGTCAGCCTACACAGTGGCCAACCAGCTGTCGACCAGAAACCCACAAGCAGGACATGGGTGCAACAGTACCATCCTATCCATGTTCCTCAGTAATTGATGTATATAGGCTTACTGCATCTGATACTGGAGGTAGCACATAGCCGTCGGGCCTAGTAGCCATTGATAGCCTTCTCCAGGAATTTGTCCAACCCCCTTTTAAAGCCATCCAAATTGGTGGCCACCACTACATCTTGTGGTAGTGAATTCCATAGTTTAACTATGCGCTGTGTGAAGAAATCCTTCCTTTTATCTGTCCTTAATCTCCCACCAATTAGCTCCATGATTCTCTGCATCTCTCGGACATGCAAACATCTTCAGAAAGGTCTATGCTAAATTCATTCCTTTGTGCATGTTTCCAGATCTGACCAAGCGATAAGAAGTTCAAAGAGAGTAAGAGTTTTAATACTCTGTCAGGCCATTCATGTGGCTAATATGGATGTGGGTGGGCAAACCACGGTGGATGTTAATCATTTGCAGCATGTTGGTGGCCTGAAAGGTGGATGAGAACCAATACTTTTCCAATTTACAACAGCTTCCTATCTAGCCACCTGGAGGCAACTTTTGCTCATCAAAGTCAGCCGGATGAGCGTCTGCTTATAAATATTGTTTTTAGCCCTCTGGGGGCTACATAGTGAAGCTGGATTGGAGAGAGAAGGCAAATGTATTCCAATTATATTTCTGCCCTGTTGATGTATGCATCTGCACAGGGTGTGTGTTGGTGTTGGATGGCATCCAGATGCCCCTTTGTGTATCTTCCTGTTTAATACCCCTGAGTGCAAGTCACCTGCTAAGATATAACAATTACACAGTTATGTTTGCAGCTTGCTAAATACCCTGGATTCCTTCTTTGGAAAAGTTTGGTGCACACATTCCACCTTGTAGGTCACTATTGCTCTCCTGAATTTGGCAAAAGACACCCCAGCGTTTAGACGCTGCAGAGGAGGCCTGGGTTCCCTCTACAAGGATTCGCTTTTGCGCCCGGTTAGGCGATTATGCGCATAATTGCTGAAGCGCATTTACACCTAATACCTCTGCACGAGAGTCGGCGAGAGGTGGTGAAGCGCATTAACGGATGACCAAAATGCGCTTTACAAGTAGTTAATGCGCATAAGCGCTTGTTCACATAGTCAAAATGCGTTTTAACGGCCGGAGCAAAATAAAACTCGCTGTTTAACGCGCATTCGATAATGCGCATAATCGGAGAGATAACGCGCCTCTACGCCGGATTTGCTCTCCGTTCTTGTAGAGGTAAATTTTTTAAAGCACCTTGAAAGAGCTTTAAACCTCTCTTGTAGAGGCAGCCCTGGACACAATCTGGGCCAGATCTACAGCTTGTGTCAAATCCTTACCAATGTGGAATAAAAAGCAGGATATACTAGGCTGACCATATGAAAAGGAGGACAGGGCTCATGTAACTTTAACAGTTGTAAAGAAAAGGGAACTTCAGCCAGTGTCATTTGTATGCAATTAGTTCCTGATGAAATTCCCTCTTCATCACAACAGTTAAAGGTGCAGGCACTATACTAGAGTGACCATATACAAAAGAAGGCAGGGCCCCTGCAACTTTAACTGTTGTGATGAAGAGGGAATTTCACCAGGAATTAATTGCATACCAATGACACTGGCTGAAATTCCCTTTTCTCTACAACTGTTAAAGTTACATGAGCCCTGTCCTCCTTTTCATATGGTCAGCCTAGGATATACCAGTATGAAAGAGGTATATGGAATGTGGATTATGCCCCAACAATTATCAATGTACTTCAGTACCACTATAAAGCAGTAGTGTAGATCTATGGTTGAACCAGAGTGGAAAGATCAAGGTGTCTCTTTCATTGCTTAGCTGGAAATAGAAATCATTCAAAGCAGGGATGGTGTAGTGCCATCAGGGTGGTATTGGTGTTTTGCTTTATTTGTTTCCATTTTAATTTTCCTCTGATTGATGATAATTGTACAGGACAACTGCAATTTTTGCAAATAGCTTGCTGTAATTTCAGGGAAATGTTGGCATTTTCTATTGCTGTGGACTGCCAAGTTACAGTTATTGAAAAGCTTAAACAAATGGGATATATATATATATATATATACCCACACACCTTAGGGATTATTCCCAATTAATTTCCTAAAGACAGTAATGGTTTCTGTTTTGTGGAATGTAAAAGATTAAATTTGAGTTAACAGGAAACATTTTATAGGAATGCAGCCAGATGGTTATATTTAATCACAGTTATCACACTTTTACTTAAAATGCCTCCCAGCATGTTACTTTGATAAACTGTTATTGGTTATTCAAATATATTATTAAAAAGGTGCCAGTGGTGTACATTGTGCTTTACAAGATTATCTAAAAGAAGATTCCCACTGAAAAGTTGAATTTAACAAAGTGGACTGCAGAGCCGGTTATCACTCCCCCCCCCCCCAAAATATACACAACTAAATATAGTGACTTCAACACCTCGTGTGTGTGTGTGTGTGTGTGTGTACATGTATTTGTATTTTTAACTGAAATGTCCTTCACATTTGAAAATGTTCAGATCGCTCAGTTTGGGGAAATAATAGTTTTGAAGAGTTTTATGTGATATGGTAACTAACTGATGATGAGTAGTAGTTAAATTACATGTAGCTAAATTCTTAGTTAAACTATTTTTCACGTAATTGCAACAGATTTATGAGAAGTAGTTCAAACAAAATATTTAAGCTAATGTTGCTGGTATTTAGCTACTGTAGTTTAGCTATTAATAATTATTTTCATTCATGGGGGGGAACCTATTAATTAAATAATAACAGGGCTTTTTCAGTGGTGGAGCCAGCATTTTTGGAATACCTTCCCAAGGGAGGTCGTCTGGAGCTTTCCTGCCCTCCCCCATACTTAAGCAAGTAACAAAAATTGTATAATGTTTAGTGCATTGCTGGCTTCCCATTTTGTATTTTTTGTCTTATTCCCCCCCCCCCCCCCCCGTTTGACTTGTTGCAGTTTGGTGTTTTTCAATTTGGAAAGACATTTTGAGTATCATTGATATAGAAAAGTAGCCACTAAATATATGAATCAACACCCAAGAACTTGATGGATTCTTCCTTGATCCTGCCAAGTGATTGCTGGTGTATGTTTGGTCCATTGGTTCTTAACGATTTTGTCATCACACCTAATTGTGAATTCAAGCGATGAGTGCTGCTGACAGAATCGGAACCAAGTGGAACACAGAAAAGCCACCAGGAGGTGTCAACACGCTTTGAGGGAGACTTAAAGTTTGCAGAAGTATATAAAAAAAAGCTTAATAAAATAAAACCTACTGGGGGAATGCTCAATAGCCACAGAATGATGAGTGTAGGTTGGAAAAGAAAAACAGAAAATGGAGGGGATTGAATAGACTATCTTGGAGGAACAAAATCACAATACAGAAGGCAGCAGTTGGGAATACCAAAATAAGACAATGCTAAACAGCACACAAGTGCTAGAACAGCTAAATGATATCAGAAAAACTGGGGTAAACAAACGTTTTATATAACATTATAATCACATATCAAGCGTGAGTGTACAAAAATTGTTTCCGGTAAGTTTGCAAGTAGTTTACTGTAATCGAGCAAAATTGTTTACAGTAACTGAGCAATAATAGAGCAAAAGTTGTCTACAGTAACTGAGTAATGACTGAGCAATACAGCCCTCCAGCTTCTTTTAACCTGTTTCGCAGATGCTTCCTCAGAATATCTCAACTGATAACACCATCACAATGCTTATGCCATTGGAAAGGGGGAGGACTTTTTGCATTTGTTCTTCAGTTCCAATTTTTTGTCCTCCAAAAAAGGATTGACTTGGGTCCCCTCTACAAGATTTCGCTTTGACGCCCGGTTGCCCGATTATGCACATATACGGATAAGCGCATTTACTCCTAATACCTATTTACGAGAGGCGGTGAAGCGTATTACGGGCTGTATGAAACGTGCTTTAAAGTTGTTTACATGCAGAGAATCGCATGGTTACATGGCCATAAGGCGCTTTAACTCCCGCGGCAAATTTTAAGTCGCTATTTAACGCTCATTCGATAATGCGCATAAGCGGAGATAAAAAGCGCCTCAACTCCCGATTTGCGCTCCGTTCTTGTAGAGGTAAAATCTGTAATGCGCCTTGAAAGAGCTTTAAATCGCTCTTGTAGAGGCACCCTTAGATCTCCAGCTGGAAAACACAAAACTTCACGAGCTGTGAGTTCTTGGAGGAGGACATAGCTGGCTGGATACAACCCTGAACAGGAGCAGAATTTTATGAGCCTCAGTTGTTTCCTCTGTTAGCAATGCTCAGGGGTGACTGCTGAGTCTTATGTAACCAAAGTAGCAGCACCCAATCACAAGAGGGAGGTATCAACAGGCTCAGAGGAATCCAAAGGTTTGCAGAAGATCACACACACTCACTCAAATAGAAAAAACCAACAACCAAAGAGGGCAAAAAAATCCCCAATACACTATATTCAGTGACCACAGAATGCAGAGCATTTGTGAGGGAGTGGGGGTGGAGAATGGGAAAGGGGGAAGTGGAATGGAGTATTGTGGAAGAGGGCATGGTTGGCTGGAACTATGTGGCAGGTTCCATTTGCACTCTTCAAATGCAGGACCAGCACCAATGGACCTAGATGTGGGGAAACTGGGTTCAAATCCATCCTCAGTTATGAAGTTCACAAGGTAGCCTCAGAGGAAATGATGGAATCTCTCTCAGCACAAGCTACTACACAGGGTTCCTGGGAGTGAAAATGCTGCTCTGAGCTGCTTGGAGAAAGGGCGAGGGGTTGGGGCTGAGGAGATATAAAACAGTACATAAAATAAATGCCATTTTTAGAAAATCAGGCTCAGCTATGATTGTCCAACGCAATATTGCTTCTATTCCTTCCCACAGGAGGTTCATGAGGAGATTGTGTTGTCAGGGGGGGCTTTCCCTGATACTCCATCTCTGTTTTTGTTAGTTTAATTTTAATCATCTGTATTGAAATGCCAGAGGCTATAAATTAAAGATGGCTGTTAAGAAGAGCTAAGCAAATTGACTTTGCTTTCGCATTTATCCAATTCCCCACCATCACTTTTTTCCTCTGAATCAGCATTCTTTTGAGCTATAGAGCTTGCCGAGGCGTTTCCCCAAGGTCGCATTTTTAGTTTTGTTGGATTGGAGCAATTAGCTCCATGTACATTGGCCTATTTTCTGGAATTTCACCTGCGGTAGGCCCTGGAACTTTCCTTGTCCTATGAAGGCTAGAGACTTGGAGCAGCCACTGAGATTTCTTTTACAAGGACTGCCTTCTCTTGGCAAATAGTTGCTTTCCACTCTCCGGTCATGTCTTCCGATACTTTAGTCCATTCATGAGAGCACAACAACGGCCTTTATCATACGTACCATTTCCCCACCCCCACCCCCGGATTGCTTCTGCGGATTCCCCCTCCGTTTCCTATGTGAATCTAGTGTTTTGAATCACACCTGGTCGGTTTTGCTCCGATACCTCAGCTCAGCCTGTTGAACTTGCCTGAACTGGACTTTGCCCGTTCAGGGTTAAATTGAAACAGAAACTACAAACGGAGCACTCAGGGCGAGAGAGTAGCAGGAGGGAAACGATGTCATGTGAACCCAGCGCTGAAGAAGTGGAGCAAAGCCGAGGTGGGTGTGCTTAAAACCGCCCGTGGGATAACTACCAATGTAGTGTAATGACTGGGGGGGGGGGGGTTGGGAGGGGGAAGAACCATTCCATGTTTGTCACCAGATGACTAAAAAGGATTAGAAATTTGGGGGCGGGACAGGGGGAGAGGATGAAGGAATATGATACTATGAGGACGTAATCCTACACATGTTTAGATAGAAAGAAGTCCTACAACTCCCAGCATTCCCCAGTGAAAACACGCATAGGATTGCGCCCCGAATTACTTTGATCTCAGAATGAACACATTATTGTTACTTCTGCTTTGCTTCCTCCCTATGTCCCTGTGAATACTGGGAGGGCCCAAGCACAATGGTGGGGGTGGGAGTGGGGGAAGGGGAGATTCCAGTACAAAATTGTAATATATGCCCCCTTCTACATACATGTCATGATCCCATGCCATTATTCTCATGAATCATGAAAGAAAAGTATCTGTCATATGCCACATGTCTCAAATTACACCGTGGCTCACACTAGGGCTTTTCTGCTATGCCTCCAAACACCCCCTACTTTTGCTTTTTTAAATTTAACGTAACATCCGGTCTAAAGAAGAGTCCTACAAAACTTGCTGACCCTATTTTGTAACTTTTCATAAAAAGACTCATTTATTTAAAAGCTTTATTCTTCTGTCCTTTTTCTCTGCAAACTTGTGAATTATTTCCCTGCAGTCAAATTTTCTTGCAAGTTCACACTTGATAGATAAAATAGCTAGGTGATTCTATGAATGTTTAGACAGAAAAAAAATCGTAAAACTTCCAGCATTCTTCAGTCAGTATATCCTCAATTGTCCATGCCCCACAGCAGAACTCCTACAGTTTTTGATGAAACTTTGTAAGTGGCCATCCTTATAAATATCCTTAAGCAGGATCTACAATTTTGCCTCAGTTTGTTTTCTTGTGGTAATGGGGTTAGAGGCTGGGCTGAGCCCTTTTCACTCTCAAGGCCTCAGTAAAGTGTACCCTCCCACTTCACACCTTTCTATAGACCTATTTCAGGAATGGGCAACTTCGCGAGGTCTGGGACAATGGGGGGGGGGCTGCAGCCTGTGGGGCATCACTCCAAAATGGTTTTACTTAATTTTTTAAAGGAAAAAACAGCATCTGTACCACTAGAAAGCATCAAAAGAGTCAAATTTAACTTGTTTTAAGTAAAACCTGTCAAGAAAACGTAAACCAACGTTTCCCTGTCGTGGCGGACAACTCCCGTCCCGCCACCCGGTTCCCCAGCCAAAACTGGCTTGAGCCAACGCTTGAAATAACCACACAGAAATTTAAGGACCAAAGCAAGTTTATTTACACACTATCCTAAGTTAAGGCCTTGGTCAAAGCACACCTCCTCAACCCAGCAAAAAGTCAAAGCAGGGAAAGGTTGTTGGGGAAGGGAAAGGGGGGGGGGTGAGAGAGGTATGAGGTAGATAAGGGTAGCAGCACAGAAAGGCACAAGCAATAAAACAATTGGGTCCCCAATCAATCAGGCACACTCTTAAAAGTGCTAAGCAACCCCAAACCGAGCAGGCTTGTAAAACAATAAAAATCTATCTAACACCCGGCTACATCCGGCCGGACGGAGATCAGCTCTTCACCGTGCCTGGGTCTGAAGAGAGATGATGCAACCGCCACAGACCTTCGTTTTCAATCTTTTCCTCCTCCCCCCACAGCCTGGGAAACCAATCCTCCCTAACGGTTTTTCAGCTGAGAATCGTTAGGAGCTTGCTCGTTAGTTGGAGCACCTGTTTCTACCAAGCCAGATAAGTAACACAGAAATATGTCAACACATGAACTCATCTCCCTCCCTCCTCTGGAAGCGCCAAGGCCCTTTAGAAACCCCTTGTCCTTCACAAAACCATTTTTGGAGTGATGCCCCACAATCCAATGTTTTAAAAGCTAAATTTGACCCTTCTGGCAGTCTGTAGTACTACGGGCACATTTCCCCCCTATTTTCTTTTTAAATATTTATTTTGGAGTACATGGCAAATTTGGAGCAGCCATCCTAACCTAAGGTATTTAAAATATATGCCTATGACATAACGACCTGGTTCACACAACATGATAAATCATGGTTGGCTGTCACCATGGGGTTGCTTCAGGGTAGCTGGTTGTGACATATGAATCTGGAGCAGGTTTTTCAATGTAGGTTGTTTTCCATGAACAAGGTACCCTGTGAGCCAATGGCTTGTTGTTTGGTTGTACAAGGTGGTTTGTTCCCATGGTGACTTGTGATGTCCTCCAAATTCAGCAGGGGAGCTTCATCCTGGGTTGCTGGGAATGGTTCAAAAGCCACCCGGCAAGAGTGAGGAAGCCTTGCTGCTCCTTGCAATCTCGGTGGTGCTGCCACCGCCCTCCCTCATCTGTTGTCAGTGCCCTTCACTTCATGCTTTTAAAATTGAGAAGAAAGGGCACTGGAGAGTGTCCCAAAGGTATTCTCAACCTTAAAAAAGAGACATGGTCTTGCGCAAGTCCACACATTCAAAAGTCTATTGCTATGGAATTTGCATAATTTCTCCTTCCGCTTTACTGCCCTGCCATGAAACTTGCATATATTGATCAATCCCTGTCGCTGTTCTGTCACTCCATACGTATATCTCACAGCTAACAATGGAGACCAGAGGAGGGAAACAACAAGGACAAAGGGATGGGGAAAGAACTGAAAGTGGCTGGCAGCTGCAGGAGAAGGAGCTTTTGGGGTGGGTGTATTTACTTTGGTAGTATGTGAAGCAGGCCTTTAAAAAAGGGTGTTCACTAGCAAGGCAAGTGCCTGAAGTGGAGGATGAAATTGACAAGGACATTGACAAGAGGGGGATATTGATATGCTGGGCTAAATAGCACGCCCCAACTTTTAAAAAAAAGTTTGTGAACATGTTACTGTGTTCATAAGGACTGAGAAAATCATATGCTTTTGGTGACCTGATGGGTGGGGGAGGGAGTTTCCCTTGTGAGCCGGCAACCCCACTGGACCAATTGCAGAAAGGGTGTTGACCTAATGAATGAGGAAACAAGGTTTCTACTGCAAAGGTGCCTGGGATATGTGCTGGAGACAGGTGGGAGGACTAAGGGGAAAACAACCCATGGCAAGCCATAGTGGGCCCAGTCGTCTGTTGGGAGTAATGTGGGTTATTGAGTGAACAACCAACCCACAGTGGCTTATCTTCGCAGTGGTTTAGTGTGATGTGTGCACTCGCCCAATGTGTGTAAATGTGACAAGTTAATGATAGGGGTGGATAGGGGACATTTTTCTCCCTCTCTCATTACATCATCCCTACATCATCCGGAAGGGAGATTAAGGAAAGATAAATGGAAGTACTTCTTCACACTGCGCATAGTCAAACTATGGAATTTGCAACTGCAAGATGTAGTGATGGCCATCAATTTGGATGGCTTTAAAAGGGGTTTAGACAAATTTCTGGAGGAGGCTATCAATGGCTACTAGTCCTGATAGCTAAATGCTACCTCCAGTGTAGAAGGCAGTATGCCTATGTACACCAGTTGCTGGGGGAACATGGGCAAGGGAGTGTTGTTGAACTTATGTCCTGTTCATGGGTTTCCCCTGGGCATCTGGTTGGTCCCTGTGTGAACAATACGCTAGCTTAGATGGACCCTTGGTCTGATCCCACATGGCTCTTCTTATGTTCTTATCAGTGACCTGTGATTGTCTGAACCTCCCTATTGAGTGTACAGGTTGGGGCAAACCCAAGTTTACACCTGCACAATGTGTGAAATGGCTCTCAGAAACGCCATCCTCCTGTCCTGCTCTCTCATGTCCATTACAACACTGGGAACAACCCCATTGCTGAACAAGCACTCCATTTACAATGCCACAACAACTTGAAAGCTCCCTACCTAGATATTCTCTCTCCCCCCTCTCCACTTTACCAAAGGAAGTGAGACTACAGTTTTGTAGGATAAGCAGCTGTCTGCAAGGCCGGTGCTTCAGCAAAGACATTGTATGGGAAGTGGTTTAGGAGGAACATTCACAGCAAAGAACAGATCAGATGATGGGCTGATTGCTGCGATTCATTTGGCACTGGCAGACAGATATTCCCTGTTGGCTCCCCCCCCTCCCCCCCCCCCTGCCGCCCTGTTCTTTTTTGTCAGCTCAGCTGGAACCTCAGTATCAACTCTCTGCTGTGCTGCTTTACATTATTGGCTGCAGAGGGTCTTTCCACTAGAAAAGAAAGGAGCCATGATTTATTTTCGATTAGCTTTGGCGCGTGCGTGAGAGAAAGGCCAATTCTAGTGGTTATCATTCATAATTTATAAATAGCCCTTCCTGCTGTTGCAAAGGGGCTTGGGGAAGCCGACAAAGCACGGCTCCTCGGTTTTCTGCATCTTCCTCGGCTTGGTGACAGCCAGGCACCGAAGATTCATCTCCCACTGGCTCCCTGCTGCACGCTTGGGCTACAGACACAGTGGCTTTGGTGTCATACCAAACCGGGAGCGGGGTTCGTTAGTCACACTGCACAGAGTGGGCAGGTGAGGCTGTGGATGTGCTGAACCAGTGCCTGGCTGCGACAATGGACTGGATGAGGGCTAATAAACTGAAACTCAATCCAGACAAGACTGAGATGCTGTTAGTGGGTGGTTCCGCTGACCGGATGGAGGGTGTTCAACCTGTTCTGGATGGGGTTGCACTCCCCTTGAAGGAGCGGGTTCGTAGCTTGGGGGTTCTCCTAGAACCATCTCTGTCACTTGAGGCTCAGGTGGCCTCAGTGGCACGGAGTGCCTTCTACCAACTTGGGTTGGTGGCCCAGCTATGTCCCTATCTGGACAGGGATAACCTGGCTTCAGTTGTCCATGCTCTGGTAACCTCCAAGTTAGATTACTGCAATGCACTCTACGTGGGGCTGCCTTTGAAGGTGGTTCGGAAGCTGCAGCTTGTGCAAAATGCAGCGGCCAGATTGATAACTGGAACCAGTAGGTTCGAACATATAAGACCTACTCTGGCCCGCTTGCATTGGCTGCCTATATGTTTCCGAGCCCGGTTCAAGGTGCTGGTTTTAACCTATAAAGCCTTACACGGCTTGGGACCACAATACCTGATGGAACGCCTTTCCCGACATGAACCTACACGAACACTACGTTCAACATCTAAGGCCCTCCTCCGAGTGCCTCCTCCGAGGGAAGCTCGGAGGTCAGCAACAAGAGAGAGGGCCTTCTCTGTGGTGGCTCCCCAATTGTGGAACGATCTCCCCGACGAGGCCTGCCTGGCACCAACATTGTTATCTTTTTGGCGCCAGGTCAAGACTTTCCTCTTCTCTCAGGCATTTGGCAATATCTGAGGAGCCTGGGTTTGTTTTGTTTTGTTTTTGTAGTTTTTGAAGTGTTGAAGTGGTTTTTAAATGTACAGATTGTGTGTATGTTGTATGTTTTTGCTGTTTTAATTTTTGTATATTGTTTTTAATTGTTTTAATCCTATGTAAACCGCCCAGAGAGCTTCGGCTATGGGGCGGTATACAAATGTAATAAATAAATAAATAAATAAATGAGAGATTTATACAAGTCCTTCCAAATTTTCAGTCATCATAGTAAGTGGAGTGACAAATAGTTAGAGGAGTCTGAAACCATCCTTGGGGCCACTTAGTGTTCTAGGCAGCTGATAAAAAGATGAAAATAAATGGCCTGAAAAGGATTTCCACAGCTGTCTCACATTTCTACAATCACTCTATACTTGCCCTTTTCTTAAGTGTTCTGGTTTCTCTTGAGTTTGGCTTACAAAATCACTCATATAAAGATGCAGAGTTTGTGTGTATGTGTTTTGTTACCCCAGTCTGGTTATTCTGAGATAAAATCCCATCAAAAACTTTAAAAAGTGTGCTTCAAATGCCTTCTGATTATGGGCACGTCTATACCAGTCATTTATCCCGGGGTCCAAATGACGCACAGCTGATCCCAGGATCAACCAGGGACGTCCTGAGATAACTGGGACTCCACTTACCCCAATTTTTCTGTGGTTTGGGTGGTGTGGCGTGGGCTCCCGGGTCCTCCTTCTTCTGCACGAGTAGTGGGGCTCTTCAAACAGGCATGGGGGTGGGGGGGCAATATTTTCACCATCCCCGGGATGGCTGTCTGTATGTAGGGGAACCGAGTTTTAAGGTTCTCCCCCTCAAAAAAACCTTACCTTTGGCACAGGATCGCACCTGCATAGCTGCGTAAACCTCTCCCTTCTTTTAAAAAACTGCTACATCAGAAACATCCTTCTTGACTTCCGGGACATTGTGCTATCGTGTGCACCCTGGGGGACGATCCTGGAAGTGTAAAGCCCGAGCTCTCCCTCCCCCCCACCCCAATCCCGGAAGGCCTGCAGGTATAGATGAGCCCTATGTTGGGTTGCTCACAATTCAATGAACTCAACTCAGAAGAGACAAAAAACCTGCGTAAGAGTTTGCACATTGACCAGGTTTGCACGATCAGTGGCCAGTAGTGTGGCTTAAAGAAGCCACGGTAGCTTGCAGCACGTGCTGGCCATCATTATGAATATTCAAGCTGCGTCGGGCAGTCTCCGTGGCTTATTGTGTTGTATGAACCTGGGAAGGGTGGCTTGTTGCTATAGTTAACAAGCCACCTCAGAGCCCTAATGTAGCCTATGTGATCTGGGTGGCTTCTTAACTACCACATGAGGCCCGGGTTCAAACAACAGAATAAGCCATGGCAACTGCCCACCGTGGCTTAAATATTCACAATGGCAGCTGGCATGCACCACAAACCACCATGGTTTATTTAAGCTATGCTGCCAGCTACCAGTTGTGTAATCCAGCTCAATCCCTTATCTCAGTATGAGTCGAGGAGCCCATCACTCAGTGGTCAGGTTCCTGATTTGTATAGAGAAGGTTCCAGATTTAATCCCCATATCTCCAGTTAAAAACATAAGAATATAAGGAGAGCCCTGCTGGAACAGACCAACAGCCTATTTAGTCCAGCATTCTGTTCCCACAGTGGCAAACCAGATACCTATGGGAAATCCACAAGCAGGACATAAGTGTGAATAGAATCCTCCTGCTCATGTTCCGCAGCAATTGCAATACAAAGGCATATTCAGAGGCATATTTTGCCCCAAAGTTCTGCCCTAAGGGCACCACTGGGTACAGAAGAGCCAAGCAAAGCGCTATCTCCATGGTCTCTAAGTTGACCTGAGGGCATTAAGGGGAGAGTAATGGAAAGGCCAAAGCAACGGATGGAGGGAAGACACAGAATATATGGACAAGGAAGAGTAGACTGAAAGATGATCTCAGAACATTGGTCAGAAACCCTAGCTTGAATGGGGATTTGTCTACCAGATATACTCCTGTCTCTGAACCTCTCTTTTATTTTAAATAAACCATGTTTCAAATCCCAATAGCATCTAATTATTTCTATGACAGATACTTAGTTGAGGCTACCAATAGCTATGTAGACTTTTCTTCTTCTGAGAAACAAACATTTATTGACATGGTTCAATTGCAAACCTTTCCCTTATCAGATGGCATTACAAAGGAAAGCCCCGCTGTGTTCACTGCCAGCTGCATAAAATCAAGAGTTTTCATTACAGCAGTATAGTTTTTCCTGCAGCTGTAGTAACAGCTTTCTAATGCAGGGCTACAGGAGGATTCTGGCAGATATCAAGTGGAAAGTTTTGCTTTCAAGCTCATCTGGAATCACAACAGTCACACATTTTCAGTGTTTCTAACGCTGCGATTTCAGAAGCAAATCAGCGGGCTTCCTTGTAAGTCAGTGTGCACTTAAGATCAGGATGCACTTGTCAATATTGCACCCAAACCCATCATAACAGAGGTCCTCTCTACAAGAATTCGGTTTGACGCCTGGTTGTCCGATTATGCGCACCTTCTCGCAATCGCTTTTATGGCAAATCACTATATGCGGGAGGCGGTTAAGCGCTTAACAGGTTGCCTTACCGGTTGTATGAAACACGCTTTAGAGGTGTTTAATGGGGAGAATTGCTTGTTTACATGGTCATAAGGCGCTTTAATGGCCGTGGTAAATTAAAACTCGCTATTTAACGCGCATTCGATAATGCACATAATAGCATAGAAAAAGCGCTTTGACCCCCGATTTGTGCTCCGCTCTTGTAGAGGTCAAATTTTTAATGCACCTTCAAAAAGCTTTAAATCGCTCTTGTAGAGGCACCCAGAGGTGAGTGGAGGTGTCTTCAGATGGGCATTTTATCATGCAATCATCAAGGTTTGGTCCCTGCTTTTCTTGCGTGCTTTACATGACGCCGTCGCCGCCATACAGTTGTTGTCTCATCTCTCCCCCCCTTTTCCTCATTTTATTTTGCTATGGGGAAAATGCAGTACTTTTTGTGGTCATGCGATGAAACCACCATCGTGTCCCTGTGTAATCCCCCCATCGTGCTATGTCCTGCTTTGTGTCGGTGGGTGTTGGGCGGTGCAGCATTGACATCAGGATCAGTTTGGAGTGTCTCCTCCTGCCCCTCCTCTATTTCGCTCCTGCTTGGCTCTGAATTTCAGGAATGCTTAAGCAGATGGGCGATGGTGGTTGCAACGGACCTAAACACGTGCAATCTGTTTCCATTTAATCCCCTCTCCCAGTGTATACTCAAACAGAGAAGTGTTACTGTTACTTTTACAGGGACAATACTGATTTGCACGTGGGATTGGGGGAGGGGGACCTCTGAAGACGCGGACTTCTGAAATTGTGAAGAATCAGCGCTTCACATGCTGCTCGGAAAACCTTTAGCCCTTTCTATTCAATTCCTATGCACACACACACAGGAGAGAAGTGTAACCCCCTTCCACTCAATCTGCTCTCACAGTGTATACACAAACGATAAAAGTGTTACTGTTGCTTACAGGGACAATACAGACTTGTAGGGGGGATCTCCAAAGACGCAGACTTCTGAACTTGTGAAGAAGTGTTTCATTTTACGCTGAGAGAGGGAGGGGCTACGCCAGAGGGGCAGACAACCAGTAACATCCTGCCAGGCTCCACCCACCCTTGTAAATGGTATATAGTATTATGCATAAAAAGAAAAACCGGCTGCATAAAGACCTGATTTGAATCTTGAAAAGAATCCAGAACAGGAAGAAACGGTAAATCACGGGAGGAAACGCCCGTCTGAAGAGACCCTTGGAGTCCAGTGACAAAAGCAGGATCAAAGGTTTTGCACCCGTGGTTTAGGAGGAACAAACAGAATGAAGACAATCTTCCCTCAAAACGTGCCAAGGACGTTTAATGGGTTAACGCAAAATTGGGGTTGTGTTTCCTATTGCAATTTAATTATTATGTGTTTCAGTGTGTTTTGTTGTTAGCCATCTTGGGAAATAGAAATGATGTTGGAAAGTCTGATGTGACTTACAGCAGAGTTGCTTTGTACAGAGAAAAGCAAGGCAACACAACAGTTAGAATTTGAGGCAATAAATGCAGGCTAGAGCCAGCTTAGAAGAAGGTAAAATCAACTTTTTTTATCAGTGCTTTTATACATATCGTCAGAGAAGGCTAACACTGTTTAACTACAAGCACCCCCTAAATCCAGGTGTTTGAGTATAAGGAAGTGAAGCCATGAGCTATGGTAACTTTTTTCCTTTCTGGAGAGACTGCATGGTGCTTGCTGCAGAGGCAGAATAGGAAGGAAGAGGAAGGGGAGGGAGCTGGCAACAGGAATTGAACAAGCTATAGGACAATCTCTGTCGCCCCCTAGTGTCTGGAAGCTTGCAGAATTGTTCCTATTATCCAACAAATGGATGGTTCCTCAGGAAGGATATATTCCAGCATCAGAGGCAGCATGCCTCTCTGAATACCAGTTGCTGAGGAACAACCGCAGAGGAGGGGTTCCCCCCCCTTCATGCCCTGGTTGTAGGCTCCTGTAGGCATCTGTTTGGCTACTGTGGGAAACAGGATGCTGGACTAGCCTTTAGTCTGATCCAGCAGGTCTCTTCTTATGTGGCTTTGAAAGGCAGGATATACATTTGTACACTGAAGAAACAAACAAATATGTTGCATTCCTATTTTCCAATGGTGCCGTGTAGCAGTGGCCTTTAAGCAAAGTTTACACAAGCTGCAAATCCTTTTGAGGTTACCCTGCTTGCTGCTTATAAAGGTTCTGGGGCAAGGATCAGGTAATAGAAATAGAAATAGAAGAAGTTACACGACTAGCTTGTTTCCCAAACTTGAATGGGTGTATCTGAGTTTCACCTGATCAAGAGAGAATACAACGGCTTTAAAGGACAGATCCCACTAAATAGTTTTGCAAATCTGTACCAATATGTATGGGTCCGTGAAACTTCTCTCAAGGCAAGTAACTCAAAGTGGTACCACAAAATATATATTTATTGCTCAAACAGTATTAGAGAATAACAAATCATGCAATGATAAAACAAGCAAACATATTACTACATAAAATGCAATTAGGATGATTAGAAGCATAATAGGAATTGTAGCTAGCATTTTCCTTAGGAAAATTAACGTTCTGTTCCTCTCAGCCAACAAAGCTGTCATCATTAAGGTCTTATACCAATCTGGCAAGCATGGTTTGCAGAGCTTAGGTAATCATGTTGTGTATGCATCTTGTTCTCCCAGGATCTCCTTGGCCAACCAGATCTAACTCTTGCTTTTATAACTCATTTGTGGATGACCTCATCTTAAGTTTTAGCGGTAGCCATACCACTATCCTTATTTCTTTCAATGTAACACTACTAACAACCAGATGAAGGTATTCCTGCTAAGCTACCTGCTGCTTCCAGCATTTGAAAGACCCATTAGTGGCAGTCTCCCTCCATTTCCAAAAATATATTCCATTACTTAATATATTCCATTATCTCACAACATACACGTACAGAATGACAAGATACACCTACAAGGCACAATAAATTCTTATCAGTTCTACCCACTACAATGCATATTCTGCTACAATGGGCTTGAGTCCACCTTCCTCAGAAAACAAAATGGTGGTGATGGCATTACAGCTCACCTGAGAGTTGCTTGCAACTCACTTCTGGGTCCTGAACCACTGCTCTAAAAAATCACCTTCAGTTCTATTAGTCTTATAAAGCATTGTTTGCCTCTAGCCATAGCCATTTTCATATCCCTGGAACACTGAGCCAAGGAAAGTTCTTGTCAGTAAGCAGTCTGTTGTTTTCTGAGGAGCACAAGGGACTCTGAGTATAGATGAAATGTGTCTGTTCCTTAGAAGAGAAATCCCCCAGGTACTTGGAAATTTACGAAGACTAGACCAAGCTGAACTGAAGTGAAAGTTCGCTTCTTTTCTTTTCTTTTTTTTAACATTGCAAATGAGCTGGATCCAAAAGTCTGCGTTCCTTCCCATCCAAAGTGACATGAAGATACACAAACTTGCTAATTGGATGGCTGGCAATGTTGTGGCAACAGCAGGCCTATGAGAATGATTGCAATAATGAATTCAATTACGCTAGACATGATTTTTCTTACCCTTTGAGAAGGTATGTGGGGTGAGAAGTGACAGGGATTTAAAACAAAGTCTGAGATGTATACATTCACAACCATTCGCCAGAAGTGAATTTCCGTTTCTCTTCAGCCGGGGGCCCAACTACACAATGGAGCTGATGGAAGGGAGGCATAATGGGGGCAGGGTGGGGGGAAATCTTCATTTCATTTATTACATTTATATAATGCCCCACAGCCAAAACTCTCGGGGCGGTTGGAGAACTGGCACACTTGGGTGTGCATTCGTTGAGCTCAAATCCAACTCCTACAGATCGCTGCATGGAGGCAGTTGCTTTTGAGTAACTTAAAAAATCCCAGAAATGCTCCCCATCGATTCAGGAATGCTCTCCTTAATGAGGTCCGCCTTGTGCCAACATTGGCTTAGTTCAGACAACATATTTCTCAGTGGTGGTTTTAGAACTCCACAGTGGAGTTGTTACACCACCGTTGAGAAACGTGTTGTCTGGAGGGAAAACTCCACCCATGGTGGAGTGTTTTGTTTTTTGTTTTTTTGGAAAAACACTCCATCCTGAATATCCACGCTGTGCAGAGGAGAATTCCTGCACAACTGTTGTGTTGCATGTTGTCTGGAGGGCTCCATGGAGTTTCTTGCTGCATTGAGTGGAGTTTCCCCACTGGCTACAGCATCCCCCAGCTAGAGTGGCAAAAGGAGGAAGTGCTGCTCTAGGAGAGCTGCTTGGATTATTTTTTTTTCCAGCAATGGCTGATGGGATACCATTGGGAGGAACAGGGGAGGAAAGAGGGCGGAGGAACTGTCACTCAAATGTTGCTCAAATGTTGTGTTGAGTTTTACTCTACTCCACGGGAGCCCACAGTCACAAAACAGAGGAGTTGGAACATGTTGTGTGGTGAGTATCTCCTAAAATCTCCACCATTTAGTAGAGTTTTCACACAGCGTAGAGCAATGTGTTGTGTGAACTGAGCCATTGTCATCCTTTTGGTGCCAGGTTAAGACTTTCCTCTGCTCCCAGGCATTTGACAACATATAAGGTTTTAATGCGTCCTGGGATGTCTATTATTAATTGTTTTAAATTGTTTTTTCTATGTTAATGATTTCTATATTAGGTTTTGTATTGTATTTTTAAGTTTTTAATCTTTTGTAAACCACCCAGAGAGCTTTGGCTATTGGGTGGTATAGAAATGTAATTAACAGCAATGACAACAACAGGCCTTAGAGGACATCACCTCAGCCATACCTCCTCCAAACCTACCCTACCCAGCCCCCTGTACTACTATAGGGTCCCTTAAACTGTGGGATGGGGTTCACACTAGGAGGGGAGGAAATGCCATCTCAGTTTAAGGATTGCCCAGTATAGCTGTCTTAGGGGCTGTACGGGATAGAAATTGAAATAGTAAATGCACATCAAATAATACATAATCTATAAAAGGGTGACCATATGAAAAGAAGGACAGGGCTCTTGCATCTTTAACAATTGCACAGAAAAGGGCTTTTCAGCAGGTGTCATTTGTATGCATGAAGCACCTGGTGAAATTCCCCCTTCATCGCAACAATTAAAGCTGCAGGAACCCTGCCGTCTTTTGTATCTGGTCACTGTAGTATAGCTCCTACAGCTTTTAACTGTTATGATGAAGAGGGAATTTCACCAGGTGCTGCATGCATACAAATGACACCTGCTGAAATTCCCTTTTCTATACACTGTTAAAGATACAGGAGCCCTGTCCTCCTTTCCATATAATCACCCTAATATAACAACAAAATAGTGTGTGTGTGTGTGTGTGTGTGTGTGTGTCACAACCATAGCTCTAAGACCATGAAATCTTGACAATTGAAACTTGGCACGCATACTAAGGGCACGCTTTTGTCCTAACTTCTTGAATTTGATTTATTTATTCATATAGAAATATATATCCTGCCCCTCCAGTGCCGACACAGTACTCCAAGCCACTCACAACAATTTGAAATCACAATACAATCTAAAACCATACATTCAACAGAATGAAGAAAAATACAAAACTACAAACTGAAGATAAAACAACCTTTACACAAAACAAACAGGCAGGCAACATCTTTCCAGAATAGGAACATCTTCATCAAGCACCCAGACAGGAGGCAACTTGTATTTTGTAAGGCAAGTTATTCCACACTATTGGTGCAGCCACCAAAAAGGTCCTGTCTCTCATGCCTCCACACTCAGTGGGACACAGATAATAATAATAATAATAATAATAATAATAATAATAATAATTTCTTACCCGTTTCTCCCTCCGGATCGAGGTGGGGAACAGCATCAATGCCAACAATATAAAACACATAAACTGATTAAAAGCATATAAAATTAATATATTATTAAAATCAACAAGGTCTTAACATTCGATTGGGTAGGCCTGCCGGAAGAGATCAGTCTTTATAGCTCTCTTAAATTCTTGAAGACTTGTAAGTTGGCGGATCTCTCCTGGCAGGTCGTTCCACAGTCTGGGAGCGGCAGAAGAGAAGGACCTCTTGATCTGATTTTAGGGAGCAGGCTGGATTGTATGGGAGGTGGTTATCTCTCAGTAGCCTGGACCCAAGCCATTGAGGCTTGAAAGGGAATCATCCTCTCTTTGAATTGTGCCTGGAAGGAAACTGGTAACCAGTGAAAATATTCCAGGAGAGGTTTCTGCCTCCTGCTAAAAAGGCAGTTAGTAGAGAAAGACAAAAGGCTGAAGAGAATTAGTGTTTACCCCACAAAGGCTAAAAAAAAGACCACGCCCTTATTTAGTGAAGAAAAGGTAAAATGGTTTACCCACAATTTCTTGCATAAAAATGTAGGTACAGCATATAGTTTCAGACAAAGTATGTTCAGTCCATTTCTCTGTCTTCTATAACAATGGTGGAAGGTTGGTGGAGAGGAGGAAAGGGAGGAGCAGGAAACCACACTGTAGGCTATAGAGATTCTAAGGCTAGCTATGCCCCAAATTCCCATGCATTAATTAGCTAAGTGCATCACTGCCCCCTTCCTGTAACTTGTAGGTGAAGTTGCAGTTTCCCATGGACCAGGGTGGCAATAGAGCCAGTGGTGCTCTGAGCTAGGCTGCAGCCGCCTGCAACTTTCACTTCCCCAAATGCCTCTCACAATCTCATAAAATCGAATGGCCTTGACCGATGCTCAGTCTGTTTTGTTGCAGTGACCGGGGAGACTTTCTGCAGACTATGATTCTCTCTGCACGAGATTTACAGGGAAACATTTTGTGCCCTGTGCAAATCAGACTGCGTTTTTCCAGATAGAATTAATAACATTAATTTTCAGATTCAGATGTAGTTACAAAACAAAACACTCCATTGCTGCTTAGTAGTTGCTAGGGACAACTGTACAATACCATGCGCCGAGAACGCGGGAGGAGCAGCATCCAGCATCACTAGGGTATCACAAAGAGCCACACTGTAACAACAGCTGATTAAAGCAGGGCTGCTGTACTAAAGCCACACTGGGGACACTTGAAAGACACTTGTGATTCAAAAGCAGGTGAACTGTAAATCTGGATATATCAGAGAGCACTATGAATGGCCATCCAGCTGTTGACCAGAAACCCACAAGCAGGACATGGGTGCGAAAGCACCCTCCTGCCCATGTTCCCCAGCAACTGGTGTATATAGGCTTACTACCTATTTGAACACATCCTCTATTTGAAAGACTGTTGGGTCCAAGACCATTTAAAGCCTCTTTTGGCAGTGCATAAGTGGCCACCCTGAAACTCTGGGGAAACACTGCCAAGTCAGTGAAAGCAACGCTGAGATAGATGGACCAATGACCTAACTTGGCATAAGGCAGCTTCCTATACCCCATGTGTTCTCATGCCCCAGAAACCTCTTCAGGTGCAGATGGGCTAGGAATGTACAACATTAGCTCCTGTGATTGGCAAACAGTATGAGGCCTCTGGATTGGTCGGGCCTGGTATAAATACAGAAGCCTGGCCTCCAAACTCAAGATGCTAACTCCAACCAAGGATAAAGATTTGGTACGTGGCTGGAGCCTGGGAATAGGATAGAACCCTGCAGGATCAGAGGATTGAGTCCAGTAGGAAACAAGCAGACCCTGGGGTGGCTGGATGGCCTCCTTTAAAGAGTACAGTCCTCGTTTTGAAGGGTTGCCAGAGGACCATCCTCTATTTGAAGGGTTGTCCTGTTCAATCCCAGTTTAAAATGAATGAACCATAAGAACGGTTGCCCATGAACAGTTCACACCTGGACAGCAGACTGAATAAGCAGAAATATATATATCACCTGTTCACAGTCTTCTGTTGAATGGTGAGATGTACTGCGCTACTATTTCTATAATTATAATAGTTTCTAAATTTGCATCTATACATATAAATTAGCATGTGCGAATGTTATGCACATGTTATGGGTGATGAGTCTCAACTTTTTTAGTGATTCATAAGTGGCCACCCAACCTGCAGACCTGGGCAAAGTCCAGCGATAAATGGGCAGGGACCACGCTGTCCATCCAAGGTGTGTAGCTTTTGTATATGCTGCCAATCCACCTGTCCACAGTTGTGTACAATCCAACACAAACCAGTGTAAGAATCCAGACTCCAACTATATCAGAAGAACAAACCAAGAATAAAATTGCACATCTCTGACAGCTTGGCCCATTCTCAGAGCGATCAGTAATTCTAAGGCAGAGGAATCAAAATCCATGCACAGGAATTCTAGGAATTCTTCACACCAGGGGAGAGCAACTAAAAGTGGGTTTGCGTTCATATGACCACACCCCTAGCCATTCATAGGTCCAATGATGTCAGGGGGCATAGCCACACACCGTGATGGCAAAAGGGCAGCGGCCACACTCCTGATGCCCTTCAGTTCCCAGAGGGAGCGGCAGCAGGATGATCCTCCCGACGCATCTGACAGGAACCAGTTTTGCTGCATCTGGGCCTTTTGCCCTCCCTTGCTTTATACGTACAGCAAAGCCACTTTGCTTGCCCTGTGCTTTCTCCTACTGAGGAAAAAGCTATGCGGGCGAAACATCTAGGACTGAGCCAGCAGCTGGAGGAGTGCTGCTCCAGCTGCCTACTCGGTTCCAGAAACGTAGCCTACATGGGAAGGTGTAGTGCTATATGGGCGAGTCCCCGCATACCCCACTGTTATCTCCAATCTATGATCAAAGATAACAATGGGAATTCCTCCAGGGGGCAGGGCTTGTACAAGCCCTGTTGGAATCCTGGAAAGTGGCAGGCTGGATGGGTAACCTCCTCAGGCCAGATTATGCCCATGGGCTAGAGGTTTCCCTCCCCTGCTTTACACCCCCACCCCCTTTGTTTGCTGAGAAAGAGTGGCTTGTCTAAGGCCATCTAGCATTGTTTTTTGTAGAAGTGAGATTCAAACTGTGGACTTCTCAATTCATAGCCCAGTCTCTGCAGCAGATTGTGTCGAAAACTGTCAATACGTTTGTGTGACTATGTGCTCCAATTCTTCGGCACACACCCTGAACATGGAAGAGTGCCAAGGAAAAGAGGCTAGGAGATATAAATCTTACTAACCAGGAAGTGATATCAGTAAGGTCAGCCTAGCAGTTAGTTGTGTGGGGCAGATCTTGAATTGTGTCTTCTAACTTTGCAAAGATGAAGATCTCGGTAGGAATGAGCAGGAACTAAGTAGCCTCTTGAAACTGGTGTCTAGAAGAGTGAAATGCACACTTTACTTGTTTATCAGAAATATGCTGGATTCATACTTACTTTCCAGATAAACACATGACAAACTACACAACCACAACCCTACTCTGAGAGTAACTCAGAACTTCAAAAACAGTCCGCAATGGCTGGTATTTTTATACGGAAATGCTATATTAGGGGTCTTGTTGATGTTACTCCTTCTGATATTTTTGATGTGTTGAAATCCAGCTAAAGTAAGGCCTGAAACAGATGTGATGTTCTTGATGTAATTACCAATTGTGTGATTGAAAAACCAAAAACCAAACTGCAGCCATGGAGGGCCTAGGTCTGGATTGGAATCGTGTTGTGGTGAGAGGAGGATTTTAACCCTATGCCCCAGCTGCAGTCCTTATTGAGATCAGAGACTCCACGGTTGCTATTTGCTTAAAAACAAACAAAGATGTATTTGTGCAATTGTTGAATTTAAAATGTCACATCTTATTTGCTCCTAAACCTGCACATGATCCAACAAGCTCGACGGCCATGTGCTGTAGTTCACTAGAGTTTGGAAAAACCTCCTGCATTTGCTACCTGCTAGTACTGCTGGAGGGTGTGTGTTTGTGGATGTGGGTGTGTTGTCCACTGGATAGGCTGACCAGATAAAATCCAGGTCAGGGCTCATGTAACTTTAACAGTTGTAGAGAAAAGGGAATTTCAGCCAGTGTCATTTGTATGCAATTAGTCCCTGGTGAAATTCCCTCTTCATCACAACAGTTAAAGTTGCAGGGGCCCTCCCTTCTTTTGTATATGGTCACTCTAGTATAGTGCCTGCACCTTTAACTGTTGTGATGAAGAGGGAATTTCACCAGGGACTAATTGCATACAAATGACACTGGCTGAAATTCCCTTTTCTCTACAACTGTTAAAATTACATGAGCCCTGTCCTCCTTTTCATATGGTCAGCCTATGTCCACAGACTGGGCTGTGCTCATTTTGATGGGTCCAAAGTTGTACATGCTGAAAAAACAATATGCAAACATTGCAGGGCATCCCTGCTTTTGGCACAAGGTTGGCTTATTGTTTAAAGTGGAAAGAGAATAAAAGGAAAGGTGAATAGTAGATTGGGAAATTAACTAGCTTTGGACTGATTGCTTCCCTATGTGCCGAATGCTACATAAATGTACTCAGCCCACTTTCACAAAATACCCCAACTTTGGCATTATGTGATTTCTGTTGTTAGCGGAAAGCTATTAAGCTGCTAAGATGAGTAGATACAGCCTGATCAATTAGTAGTTTTGCCAATGCCATGGACCATTCTGAGTAGCAGTCTAATAGTTCAATTCCTCCCCATGCTCCTCCTACAGGAAGGACTGTAGCTCAGTCAATAGAGTACCTGTTTAGCATGCAAAAGGTCCTAGGTTTGATCCCAGGCATCTCCAGGTAGGGCTGAAAAAAAACCCTGCTTGAAACCCTGGCCACTGCCAGTCAGTGTTGACAATACTGGTCTAGATGGACCAAGGGTCTGACTCAGTATAAGCCAGCTTCCTACTCAGACATAAGTCCCATTGAGTTCAATGGGACTTACTCCCAGGGAAGCGTGTATAGCAGCCTCCCCCAGCCTGATCTGCTCCAGATGTTTTGGATTACTACTCCCAGCATTTCTGACTTGCTGGGGCTGATGGGAATTGAACTCCAGAACATTTGGAGAATGCTAGATTGGAGAAAGCTGGTGTATAGGATTGCAGCCTAACAGTACAATCCTATGCAAGTCTAGGTTCACTGAGTTCATTGAGGCTTGCTCCCACGTAAGTCTGTATAGGATTGTAGCCTGTGTCTCTGTCTCTCTCGCACACAAACAAACACCACATTCTGATAAAGCTGCAAGCTTCTTTCTCATAGGGCCCCTATACCTTTAACAGCTCCTATACCTTTAACAATCAGAAAGCAACAGGCTGTGCATTTTTCCAGCACAGAACCTTCAGGGAACATGTCGCCCGCTGGTAAATGATGCTTGCCTACATCTTGACATGAATCTTGAGATGCATGCATGAAAAACAGAAGGGCAGAAAAAGCCCTTAGATATTTATTCAGGGAAATTCAAAGAAATTCAAAGAAATTCAAAGAATCGGTTTCTTGACTTAAGGGGGTTTAGGAGGAGGAGGAGGTTTGAGAGGCCTTACTTTACATCATGTTTGGAAATCTCTTTAGTAAACAGATGGTTCAAGACCTTTTTTCTTACCCAGGAGGTTTTTAGTGAGCAGAGCTAGCTGCCATCTGGGCCCCTTAACAGTCTATAACCCAACTCATGTGCATGAAATTGCTGCCGACAATATGCATTTATGTTCAAGCCCATGGGTAGATTGTGCCTGCACGAACTAAAGAGAATCCCCTGTTGTGTCAGTGCTGACGTAAAATAACACTCACACTGTTAATTAATCCTCCCATCCTTTCCATAGAGTATACTTGGCAGCTCGAGAGGGGACTTGTATTCTCCGGTTTTCATGATCTTCTCTGCCAAGGTTATTTTCTGGAAGACTTGTCCAAGTAAGATGCATTTCGGCTTTGCCTAAACCCATCTGGATGTATACATTTGGGATGTGTGCAAATCCACCTGCTTGCCACCATCCATTTCTGTCTGCGACCAAGATGCATTTACAGTGCAATGCTAGGCATGTCTACTCAGAAGTAAGTCCCATTGCATTCAATGGTCTTACTCTTAGGTAAGTATATATAGGATTGTTTCAGCCCTAGTGTCTCTTTGATTGCCCACGGGCAAAGAATGTGTCCAGTAAATAAATTTGGAGGTTTATTTGAGGGTTGCATCCCTTCAGCACCCAGTAAGCAGTGGCCACGGCATGTGTAAGGTCACCAAGAATAGTGAGGCCATCCTATCACAGCTGGAACTCTGAGGTGTACAATTGCTATCTTTGTAAACATTTCTGTGACTTCACTGGGGTGGGAGAAGGCGTTGGGAGAAAAGCAAGACTTCTTTCAGCCTAGGATGAAACCTGCTGGCTTCCTGGCAACTATGAGGCATAATCAGCCGGGCTGGATGTAACTGCAACTAGGCCAGAAGAGATGTTGGGCTACTAGTCCAATGTCCTGATGCCACCCCAGCTGTATAAGCCACAGTGAGAACAGTACACAGATAGGAACTGGGCAATGGACAAACCAGGGAAAGGAAAGCAGAAGCTACCATTGCTGGCAATTACCCAAAGGATACCTCTTCACGGCTTATTTGGGTCACCTTTACTTCGTTCTGACGGCATTTTGTACACACGAGCGGGGCGCAGATTAGATGTGTATGGGACTTATAGCCTCCGTTAATGCGTGTTTCCAAGGTGTCGATTAAACGCGACTTTTAATATTCCTTCGATGTTTGATCGCATTTTGGTCATGTGACCTTCACTGACCATTTGGATTAAAGCAAATCATGGGTGTAGTTTGGTGGGCAGGGCTTGTGATGTCATGAGTGAATGACTGCCCCTTCTCTGGCTACCACTCCCAAGGTGGGAGGGGATTGACCCAATGCTTGCTTTGTCATTTCCTGTCTCCTCTCTCCTACTTCCTTCTTCTTCTTCCCTTGACTGGACTGTTCAGTAATGGCTGACCTTAAGTTACTGGTCCTTAAAGTAAAGTTTCTTTTAAATCCCCACTGGAATCTTTCTTTTGTCGAAATGCGCGGCTACTCACATGGAGCTGGTTCTACAGGAAGCAAGGGGGTTGGAATAAGGATGTGTGTTGTTCATTTTGAGTATAATTTGAGGTCCGCTAAGGCTCCCCACCTCCAGCTCCCTTGCTGGGACCCTGGCTGGAAAAAGGCAGGGGAAACTTCTCTCCGTGCAGTGCAAGCGAGTTCCTGCCATTGAGCTGTCATCTTGCATGCTGTTACTTGGGAGTAAGGTGCATTGAGTTACCTCCCCCCTCCCTTCTCTCATTGCTTTACCGGGAAGGTGTGTGTGTGTGTGTGTGTGTGATTGTGTGTGTGTATTGCACCAAAAAGACCATTTAGTACTGAGAAACCATTGCAATATCTTTATTCTAGAAATAGTTACATGTGGGCACAAGCCCATTGCAAATCGTGGGTGGAGTAATCAGAAAAGCACAGAGCAAGCATGGAAAACACAGGGGATTGGGCGGAATGCGCCGAACAAACGCAACGTTGAGCCAACTCACCCACGTTGTGGTGTCCTCTGCCGGGCCGTTCATTCAAATGGCACTGGCGGTTGCCGGAATGGAACCGGAGAGCATGCATGCCACAGTATACAGTCCAGTCTCAGAAGGCGACGCAATTGGTAGATTATCAAGCGGAATGAGTGGGTGGAGGGAAGAGAGGACATCAGTGCCATTCATTTTTTTGTTGTGGCCATCGTTCATCCCTCCCCCACTCCCTCATTAACAGTCGCCCACCTCTGCTACGCATGGCATGGTGAAATTGCAGTCTAGCCTGCACAGCATTGGGCATTCCAGAACCATTGCTAGCTGGCATCTCGGGGTCCGGAGACAGGCAGAATCATGGGAAGTTTGTATGGAACTGGGACATCAGTGCAAAATGCAATGTTGTAACGGAAAGCCAACACAAAAATTTGTCCTTGAAGCAGCACATTTCCAAGAAGGCAGAGAAGGGGTGAGGTGGGAGTGTACAGTGGTGGATTCTTTGTGGGAGGAATAGGGAGGCAGACGCTCCGCAGGCGGGTTCTCGCCAGGGCCGTCCAGTACCTGGAAAAATTAAGCTTTAATGGTTTTACAGTAGGTTCCAAAGCCAATGCTACCATGCGAACAAATGTAATTGTAGGAACATCCAATGTTTAGCAATTGTACCCACATGCGATCGTGATTGGCCAGGGGCTAACATGTAATCCACGGTGAGACACACAGGTGGGCAGGGTTAACGAATGGTGGGAAAGTCCAGGGGAGGTACCATCAGGAGACAGGGCGGTGCTTTCGTCAATTTTCCCACGTTCAGCCATACACCCCTGAACTGACTCTGCAACAAAACACCGCATATAAACAATTGTAAAGTGCATTTTATGATGCCCGTAAATCGCCACAACGGCTCTCTTCTAGCGCTATTAGACGTAAATACGAATATAGGGAAAAATGCGTGTTATCAGAAACAGGCGCCAAGGAGACATCGTGTAGACACCCCCCCCCCCAGTCAGAAAAAACACACACCAGTGATTGGGGAACAGATCGTCAGGTGAGTGGACCCAGCAGAATGGAGCGGGAGAGGAGGGGTAGTAGAACAGCACATGAGGGAATGAGTGAGCTGCTTCTTCTTGGTCCTGCTAGCTGCCTGCATGGCCGGCTGGCTGCCCCACCATGCAGGTGGCTGGTAGGACCAAGAAGCAGCAGACCCTTTGAAGAGGGAGAATGCTGTTCTTTCTGAGTCTGTTGCCTGCTGCACTTGCTTCCTTACACTTAATGGTAGGGCCGCCCCTGTGTGTGCTCCGTCTACTGTCCAGCTGTTAAATGTTGATGGGCAACTTCAAGGCCCTGCTCTCCCTTCCTAGGGTTTTTGGTCTTTAAACTGGTCTTGGATCCACAGCCTTTCAAACAGAGGATTTCTTAAAACAGGCAGTAAGCCTTTATACACCAGTTGCTGGGGAACATAGGCGGTAGGGTGTTGTTGCACCTGTGTCCTGCTTGTGGGTTTCTGGTCAACAGCTAGTTGGCTACTGTGTGAACAAAATGCTGGGCCAGATAGACCCTTGGTCTGATCCAGCACGGCTCTTCTTATGTTCTTATGAGTCTTTCATAGTCTTGAACAAGACTGCAGATCTAGAACAGGTCTGGGAAACCTGTGGCATTCTGGGTGTTGTTGGACTTCACCTCCCATCAGCAACACTCAGCAGAGCCAATGCCAGGGATGATGGGAGTTGTAGTCCAACAGCATCTGGAGGCCACAGGGCAATGTCCTATGATGCTAACCTTTCCTGTGTCTTGACACATTTCATGGAAAGAAAGAAAATGTCTTATTAATCGTAAATCCATAAGAACTTCTACAACTACTGAGATGATATATGGAGGTTCTGTTCTGAGGCCAATGCAGATGTGACATTAAATGTGAGCATTTAAGAAAAATGCATATAGCAGCTGTTAGAGTGCATGTAAGCATAGCTGGGATTGTAGCAGGGAGGGAGGGGAAGTTTAACCATTTCCTCCTTTGCTGTGGTCCTGATGTAAATTGCTCCTTTGAAGCTGCTACTTGCATTAGGAGGAAAAGAAGACCCCACTCCAAAGTGGTGGAGGTGATGATGATAAATCATAATGAATGGAGATCAAATTGCTTCTCAACACCCCAGCTTATTGGTAGACTTCAGAAAGTCACTAATTGTTTGACTAAGAACCCTGTCAAGATGGTTATAAAGATAAAATCAGATAACTCCATGTATGCCATCCTACCTGCTTACAGGGATGATGAGATACAAATGTGCTGAGTAAGACTGAACTTGTGAATGTACTTGGACGGATAATGCTCCAAAATCGAAATAAAATCTACCAGGTTCCTGAGGACTGCTATTCCCTTTGTGATCAGCAACTGGAGGTGCTTTTCAGTTGCTATGCATGGTAGGCAACTGTGACCACATAAGGGCGATGGCACACCATGCTGATGGAGTGACTCCCCCCCTCATGCTTCTGAAAAACGTTTGTTGTTATTGTTGCTTGTACTAGTATGGAGGAAACAGTCCCATTG